>OX346263.1:23133819-24510039 GCA_947049275.1 Epinotia bilunana
CACTCGGACAGAGTCGCGGGGAGAAGCTAAGTATATTATATAAGTACAAAAGTCCAGGGAATTGTCTAGTATGAGGAAGTGAAATAAAACATGTTCGGCTCTGGCGCTTCGCCGGCCGCTGCCGCGGCACGATAGCTTCGCTCGCTCGGCTCGCGCGCTGTGGGCTCGCAGTTCTACCTAACAATGTTATAGATGGGGTTTCTTGACTTAATTCACTTTAGGCATTAAAACGATATGAATAACGACCGTTAGTAGTTGAAATATATGCCTTAAAATATTTCTGTATAATTATCTATAGACCTTTGAACGTCATCAATTTTATGACATTTGTGATTATAGTATTTAATATTATAGGTAATTAATGTTAGAACTATTAAGCGTTATACTAAACAAAAATGATAACTATTAATGTTTGTTTATAAATTTTATTGATATCAATTACTGACTCGAAATTCAAATTGTTATAAATTCGAAACAATAAGTTTATGGGAAACAAAGGGATCCCACACTTTGCTTCCCAAATATTTGCGCTCGAACCACGTCTTGGAGCGGGCGCTTGATGGCGCAGGGGCAGGGGTAGCGGGTGAGTTTCATAACCGTACGCTGTGCGTGGCCCGACACACACTTTGCCGGTTTTAATATCGAGCCATATCAGAGGTCGTGTGTTAATATAATTTATTGTCTCACGAATTGGCTCCTGGACAGATGTTTTTTACAGCGTAAAAATGTATCTCGAGTGGGTGTTGTGTATCGGTGTGGTGTATCGAGGAGCGGGAGTTGGGGAGTTTAAAAAAAATGGGAGGTTAAGGTTAGCTAAAGCGATGTTTAAGTCACGTCTAACCTGTTGGTTTTGTTACAAAACGTATGGGATTGACATTGACTGTCGGTTTTGTTACTATCCGTAACTATCCGTTTAAGGCGCCTATTCCACGTATCCCTACTGCGATATCCCCCCCAGTGGGGATACGTGGAATATTTTTCCATTTATTTCTACTGGTAGGGATACATGGAATTGAGTCGTCCATCTAAAGAAAGAAAGAAAGAAAACATTTATTCACTACACAAAAGACACACAGAGACAAAGGGAGTACAGATACAATACAATTGACACATAATGTGTGTGTCTTCGCGGCAGTGAATCGGTCGCTGTCTCAGCATTATGCCAAGGTGTCAGAAAGACACCTACAGCGCTGATTTTCAGACAGCACCGTACGTGACCCACGGAACGCAACACAACATACTGCCGATACAAACGTATACACATAATAAATAAATAATTTATATACTAAATCTGTTAAATATGTGACACAAGCACAATGGGATGAAAAACAATGTGAAAAACGCGAAACGGTTGGGATGTTTACAAAAAAAAAATGGTTAAAAATTAAATAAAGTGCTGGATTTTTTAGGGTTGGGATTTTTGGAGCGTCAACAAGTAGCCCTTAAGCTGGCGCCTAAAGGTATACCTGCTAGACGCTCCTTGGATTGGTGGGGGGAGATCATTCCAACACTTGGACGCCGCGAACCTGAAGCTACCTCGAAACGCCGCGGTCCGATGCTTTGGCACCAGAATCATCGCCTTACACCTACGCGCACTCTTGGGCCATACAAGTCTACTCAGCAAATATGCTGGGACCCCAGATCGCACTATGCCAAAGAGAAGAGTGGCGAGGTGAAGCCGTCTGCGTGCAGGCATGTTCAGCAGACCAGCGGCGTTCAAGTAGGGAGTGATCTATCCCTCCCGGTTTTCAATGGTAGGGCAAGACGGAATTTATTCCACTTATCCCGATTACTTTCCCCCCTGGTAGGGATAAGTGGATTTTTTTCCATGTATACCTATTTTTTGTCCCCCTGGTGGGGATAGATGGTTTTTTTTTACCTATCCCTACTAATTTACTCCCTAGTAAGGATACATGGATTTTTTCCATTCAGTCCTACTTACTTGCTGTTTGGTGGGGATATATGGAACTTCTTCCACTCAGCCCTACCTACTTGCTGTTTGGTGGGGATATATGGAACTTCTTCTACTCAGCCCTACCTACTTGCTGTTTGGTGGGGATATATGGAAATTCTTCCACTCAGCCCTACCTACTTTTTGGTTGGTGGGGATATATGGAACTTCTTCCACTCAGCCCTACCTACTTGCTGTTTGGTGGGGATATATGGAACTTCGTCCACTCAGCCCTAACTACTTGCTGTTTGGTGGGGATATATGGAACTTCGTTCACTCAGCCCTACCTACTTGCTGTTTGGTGGGGATATATGGAACTTCGTCCACTCAGCCCTACCTACTTGCTGTTTGGTGGGGATATATGGAACTTCGTCCACTCAGCCCTACCTACTTGCTGTTTGATGGGGATATATGGAACTTCGTCCACTCAGCCCTACCTACTTGCTCTTTGGTGGGGATATATGGAACTTCGTCCACTCAGCCCTACCTACTTGCTGTTTGGTGGGGATAGATTTAGATTTAGATATAGATTTATTTATTTCATAATATACAATTTACAATATAAATTAAAGCTAGCTTAATCTATATGAATTTATATTATGATCGTCAAAGAGAATTGAGAATTATAATAAAATGACAATAAAATTCAAATTATAACCACAGTAAATAAGTTACGAAGATATCACATAAAGATCGTCAGATAACAGAGTATACATTAATAAACGAAAAATAAAAATAAAAATAAAAATACAAATAACGATATAATTTACGATGTCAAAAACAGTGATAATATTAATGTTTAATGTCCATAAATTGCTTTACCGAATATAATGCGTTTTTCAATAAAAAGTTTCTCAATTTGCGTTCAAATGTTTCGTCAGATGACTCTGTTCGCAATTCAGCGGGTAGTCGTTCGTAATAGGTTGGGCCTATCACTCGAGGATTCCTACGTGAAAGTGCCATGCGACGCGGGACCGTGCTGAGTCTCCCTGTTGATCGGAGTTGTTTGCCCGTGACCTCAACACGTTTGAACATAGGCAAATTCTTTCTCACGAACATCAATACCTCATATATGTACAGTGAGTAGTGTGTCATGAGGCCGTTACTTTCAAAAAGTTTCTTACACGGATGTCTGTGTTTTACTCCAGCCAGTATTCGGATAGCGCGTTTTTGGAGTATGAATACTCGCTTTGCGTCCGTAGAATTGCCCCATATCACTATACCGTATGATATTAAGGAGTGGAAATGTGCAAAATATACGGACCGCAACGACTTTCCGGATATTAGAGGCTTCAGATTTTTTAGAGCAAATACGGCACTGCTCAGTCTACCACACAGCCGGTCGACATGACCCTTCCAGTTAAGGTTTGAATCAAGTGTAAAGCCCAGAAATTTACACTCGTTACATAATGGCATCGGACCATCAGCAATGCACAGGGGCGCTGCAGATTTACGACCTGAGAAAAGCATGATATTCGATTTAGCTACATTCAAGAGCAAGCCATTTGAGCAAAACCACGTCTGCAGTTGGCAACATGCTTCGCAGATCCTTTCAGCAAGCTGCTCATGAGTCCTCGCGCTAACTACGACAGTAGTGTCGTCTGCGAATAATACAGAAAGGCCACTCGTGATTGCCGATGGAAGATCATTAACAAATAATAAAAATAACGTATTGCCAATTGTCGATCCTTGTGGAATACCCAAGTGTATAGACCCAGTATCAGAAGTGAGCATTTTGCCGTCGTTAGAAATTTTCACTACCTGTTTGCGATCAGACAGGAATGATGTCAACAATTTGTGGGCAGGATTTACGATACCATAAAGACTTAACTTTGTCATGAGCAATTTGTGATCTATAACATCGAATGCTTTCGATAAGTCACACAGTATGCCAGCCATTTTGCACCTATCATCCAGACCAGTCATAACACAATCAATGATATATGGAACTTCTTCCACTCAGCCCTATCTACTTGCTGGTTGGTGGGGATATATGGAACTTCTTCCACTCAGCCCTACCTACTTGGTGTTTGGTGGGGATATATGGAACTTCGTCCACTCAGCCCTACCTACTTGCTGTTTGGTGGGGATATATGGAACTTCTTCCACTCAGCCCTACCTACTTGCTGGTTGGTGGGAATATATGGAACTTCTTTCACTCAGCCCTACCTACTTGCTGTTTGGTGGGGATATGTGGAACTTCTTTCACTCAGCCCTACCTACTTGCTATTTGGTGGGGATATATGGAACTTCTTCCACAGCCCTACCTACTTGCTGTTTGGTGGGGATATATGGAACTTCGTCCACTCAGCCCTACCTACTTGCTGTTTGGTGGGGATATATGGAACTTCTTCCACTCAGCCCTACCTACTTGCTGGTTGGTGGGGATATATGGAACTTCTTTCACTCAGCCCTACCTACTTGCTGTTTGGTGGGGATATATGGAACTTCTTCCACTCAGCCCTACCTACTTGCTGGTTGGTGGGGATATATGGAACTTCTTCCACTCAGCCCTACCTACTTGCTGTTTGGTGGGGATATATGGAACTTCTTTCACTCAGCCCTACCTACTTGCTGGTTGGTGGGGATATATGGAACTTCTTCCACTCAGCCCTACCTACTTGCTGTTTGGTGGGGATATATGGAACTTCTTCCACTCAGCCCTACCTACTTGCTGGTTGGTGGGGATATATGGAACTTCTTCCACTCAGCCCTACCTACTTGCTGTTTGGTGGGGATATATGGAACTTCTTTCACTCAGCCCTACCTACTTGCTGTTTGGTGGGGATATATGGAACTTCTTCCACTCAGCCCTACCTACTTGCTGGTTGGTGGGGATATATGGAACTTCTTCCACTCAGCCCTACCTACTTGCTGTTTGGTGGGGATATATGGAACTTCTTTCACTCAGCCCTACCTACTTGCTGGTTGGTGGGGATATATGGAACTTCTTCCACTCAGCCCTACCTACTTGCTGTTTGGTGGGGATATATGGAACTTCTTCCACTCAGCCCTACCTACTTGCTGTTTGGTGGGGATATATGGAACTTCTTCCACTCAGCCCTACCTACTTGCTGTTTGGTGGGGATATATGGAACTTCTTCCACTCAGCTCTACCTACTTGCTGGTTGGTGGGGATATATGGAACTTCTTTCACTCAGTCCTACCTACTTGCTGGTTGGTGGGGATATATGGAACTTCTTTCACTCAGCCCTACCTACTTGCTGTTTGGTGGGGATATATGGAACTTCTTCCACTCAGCCCTACCTACTTGCTGGTTGGTGGGGATATATGGAACTTCTTCCACTCAGCCCTACCTACTTGCTGTTTGGTGGGGATATATGGAACTTCTTTCACTCAGCCCTACCTACTTGCTGGTTGGTGGGGATATATGGAACTTCTTCCACTCAGCCCTACCTACTTGCTGTTTGGTGGGGATATATGGAATTTCTTCCACTCAGCCCTACCTACTTGCTGTTTGGTGGGGATATATGGAACTTCTTCCACTCAGCCCTACCTACTTGCTGTTTGGTGGGGATATATGGAACTTCTTCCACTCAGCCCTACCTAATTGCTGGTTGGTGGGGATATATGGAACTTCTTCCACTCAGCCCTACCTACTTGCTGTTTGGTGGGGATATATGGAACTTCTTCCACTCAGCCCTACCTACTTGCTGGTTGGTGGGGATATATGGAACTTCTTCCACTCAGCCCTACCAAAGATTATTGAGAGAAAAGGAAGATGGCTCTCTCCATACATTGCTACAAGGCACGCGTAAATCTTTTTATCGTCGCCGGTACCTCGTAGTTCATCTTTTTATATCAGATGGCGCTGTTTCAATCTACACTTGTGCCATCTATCGAGTTAGCGGTGAAGCAGGTTGTTAAGTAGTCACCTCTAACATAAGATTCATAATTTCGGGCCGTGCGGCCATTTGATTTTGGTCGAGTGGTTCGGGTGTTTGATTCACAAGTCTGAGTACTCCGGTTCGCGTCCCAACTCCTGTAACCTGTTTTTGTATTTTTTCTTGTCACGATACACGTCGCGGCGTCAGTTGTGCTGGCCCCGCTGCCCGTGATGCGTTTAAATTATAGCGTAAATTAAGTACCTACTTTTCTGCGAGGCTATCACAACTGACGCTACGACCGTTTGAATTTTTTGTCCCATTCACTGCAAATATAACTTTGTACTCCTATATGTTTATATAGGATGACAAAGTTATTTATGCAGTTGGTGTATCTAGAAAACTGGACAAATTGATTTGAGTGAGTGACAAAATTAAGAAACTTTGACTAGTTATAAATCTTAAACCGCTGGTTCAAATTGAATGAAATTTGAAATATATCGTGTTTATACAATGCGTGCTTGGTTAATGAAAATGCAGGCTTCTAGTTTTATCCGCAACGAAGTTATAGGGGGTCGAAAATGGCCTGAACTGCTTCGAGGAAAGGATGGTACCGAATAGCAGAATAGCAGAATAGGTAACTATTAAAACATGGAATCAATTTTCTCATACATTTTGTATGGCGATACGAAGTTCCCGGGGTCAGTTAGTAGCCTAGTAGGTATTAAAAATTAATGTTTTTTGCGCACCCTTTCTGACACGTCACATTTTAAAAGCGTAGGTATTCACATTATTCAATACGATATCGGTGTATGGTTCGGCAACGTTAACGTTAGGGCCTGCAACGATATCGTAGGTAGGTATCGTGCAATGTGAATGGAGAGCATGCTTACCTACCTTCTTGCTTGCCTTTACTTTTTACAAGCTTTATATTAACTTGACTTGTTCGTATGTACGTATAAAAGTATGTAAGTAAGTTGTCCGTCAAATCTTGCAAGTTAAATTTGACCCACTTCCCGGTGACCGATTGAGCTGAAATTTTGGGTATAAGTATAATTTGGATGACAATTCAATATTATGGTACCATCGAGCTGATCTGATGATGGAGACAGAAGGTGGCCATAGGAACTCCGTAATAAAACCACTTAACCCCATCGAGTTTGGGCTCGCAATGAGCAGTTGATGATGGTATACAGAAAAGTACAGTCGGCAATAAAAGCTTGTACCAAAAATTAAATTTTTGACAGAAACATATTACATACATACATACATTCAAGCCTTTATTCCCAAAAGGGGTAGGCAGAGCACATACAATAATTTGGAGCGCTTTTGGCCTTGACCTCCCTTGACCGCCATGTTGAATGCCGTATTAGCTTTCTGTGATTTGATTATCGAACGAGCGAGTGAAGCGAACGAAGTTCTATGCATCAGCTCGCATGCAGCTTGGGTCGAAAATCATTCGTATGTCCGGTGTCTGTCACGAAGTCCGGTGTTCCGCTATCCGGCTGTTCTCCTCTACAGGTCGCATTTCTCAACCGATTCTCGTGAAATTTTGTGAGCATTTTTTGTCGTCACTTTTCCGAAATTAAAAAAGTTTTTTTTTATAAGAAAACACGCTAGCCTGTTTAGTTACTAGTTAGAGAAAGACGGATAGTCTTATCTCACCGCGACACAGCTCGGCCGTCCTGTGATAGCCGCGCTCACAGCACGTCTAGCACACGACGACGGCCGCGACATACTCTCGACTTTTATCGCACTATACCTCTTCTTCTAAGTGTTCTAATAAGAGAGAGACGGATAGTGCGAGAAAAATCGAGAGAGCTCGCGCGCCGTCGCGTGCTAGCCGTGCAGGTTTGTTAATTATATCGTGTACCTAGTGAGATTATACGTTCCGGAGGTTTCTCGCATGAGCTTGAGACCGCGGGCGCGCCCGCTGTTGGCCGGCCGTGCCGACGGCGCGCACGGTATCACACAAGCCCCTCTACTCTGTATCCTATTTTATTATATATGTAGTATATGATGGACTGGTTCAAGACTAGAGGAAGATGCTTGCTTTGTTTACATTAATTAATTTTTTGGTTCATTTTTTTTTATTTATTTAATCTTTATTGAACTTAAGAACAACTTATCGTACAAAAGGCGGACTTAATGCCGTAAGCATTCTCTACCAGTCAACCTTTGCGCAAAGTAGACAGATTGTGGGCGTGTTGTAATTAAATTGTAATAGACCAAAATCCGTTAAAATTGCAAAATAGAGAGATTTATACCCTTACCTGTTTTTGATTTTTATTATGCCCAATATTACATGTTAGATAATATACAGGGTGAAAAAATCTATGGACCCTGAAGGGAAACCCTTGACAGCTCATTCTCTCGCTCTCATTTTCAAGAAATAATCACCATGTAAAATTTTACTAATCGATAGGATCAATATTAAGGATAACGATTCGTCCAGTTCAGGTAAGCTTTACCTTAGACTTAATTCTATTTTAAAGGCTAACGGCCGTATTCATAAACGTACTACAAGCCCGTTTTAACTAAAATGGCGCTAAAATTCGTTTCTCCTTATCTGTCACTTTGACATTTGTGTTCGTAAGAAAGGGACAAAGCACATTTTATTTAGCAGAGGCATTTTAAGTTTTATGAATAAGGGGGTAAATGTTTATTGGATAGATGTTATCCTTAATATTGATTTTATGTTTTAGTAGAATTAAATAGTGCAGTGAATATTTCAGTTCAGTCAGTTCGGGTAAGCTTTTCACAAAATCAGTGAATGCAGTTTTATTCATTATAATTTAGCCTTAGGCTACATGCGATCACGGTTAATTTTTTCTTTGTATATGTTATGTGTACCAAATGATTTTGCAGGTTACTCTATCAGTTAGAGAAATTACAAGTATATTTCCTCTGTGTAAATTGAGCTAATCTTAATCAGTGGCGCAGCTTTTAGATAGGGTAGACAGAAATTTTGAGATAGGTATTATTTATTATCTTACCTAAACTTTCCTTTTGTCAGTTTGACCTTGCTTTTATCACCGAACTAAGGAAACATTCAACATGGCTACGTTCTATATTCTGCTTATATTGTAATCCATAACGTTTTTTATCCTATTTTTGTATTCCATCCATACCGCTGTCTGCCATAACGATCATTTGTCTTAACGTTTTTAGGAGGCAAGGACCCTATTTATGATTCGCTTCATTTATTTTGGATGAAATTTGATTGCCCTACTGTGTTATCCCTAATATTATTTGTCATAATAAGTATGTATCCTCATGGCCATTGGTCCTAAACCTAAGTATCCTACGTATGGATACTACGGATGTAAGTATTTGTAGAAAAATCGCTTCTGGCGGTTCTCGCTCGGCTCGCGCGCTGTAAGGTCGCAGTTAAACATACGCTTCTCCTGGTTTGCCTGAATAATGTTTGACAGCTCTACGAAATATCTCACAACTTTTTACTGTGGACGAGTTATGAAACTTGGCCTATTTTTAACCCCCGACGCAAAAAGAGGGGTGTTATAAGTTTAACGTGTATGTGTGTCTGTGTATCTGTGTATCTGTCTGTGGTATAGTAGCTCCCAAACGGATGGACCGATTTGAATGCGGTTTTTCTTATTCGAAAGCTGTTGTGAGCTTTCTAAGTTGTAATTATTACATGGAGTTTTTTTGGGATGTCACTTCTTTTTGTAGGTTATTGTATTATCAATAAATACAAATTTATGAATGTAACTGGAAATAATATTTTTTCATAGACTTTGTATGGAAATGTTATTTTACCACCACCGCTCCACCGTTCGTATAGTTTTCTAGTGTATTGTACACCTAACACTAACCGCATGCAAATACATCGTATAGTGCATTGTACCTACCTTGTTATTACTATTTGCAGAAACTACAAAAGTAACTTTGCAATCGCATGTATTTGTAAACTAACTTATTAAATTTGTAAATCTGAAACGTGAATCTGAAATTGCAGTATTTTTAAGTTTTTATGAATTATCCACTCATAAAAACCTTTAAACTATATTATGCCCTATATGTAACTGAACATTCAGGGTTCTGGCTTTAGCCTGTGGCTTTAGGCTGTGCTTGGTATTCCACGTACGAGCGAGCTGGTATGCTAGCATACAAATCTCGATAATTGTGACAGAAAGGGAAATATCACTAATTGTCAGTGTCATAGTTCCCCGTGTTAATTACCCGTCCAAATTGAGTAGGTTGTTTATGGCAAGTCAGCAGCCATTTTAAGACCGGTTCTTAATTTAGCTGCATAGGAGGCTTTCCGTCCCTCGCTATGGTTGTTTATGGCAAGTCATCAGCCATTTTAAGACCGGTTCTTAATTTAGCTGCATAGGAGGCTTTCCGTCCCTCGCTATGGCAAACCGTATAGCCTGTCCTGAGTATTATAGGTCCATGATTAGATTAGATTAGATTAGATGACGTAGCGTGAGATGGCTTAAATTAAAACCATTTTTTTTTTAATTGACTAATACAAATATGATGAATACACGTGATCTGGAAAGGGGGGTCAAAAGTAGGCAAAATATGATCACATGATTTCTGGACAAGCCCATACGTGTTATTTTGAATAAAAAAATGAATATTTTAAAATTACAAAAGTTGTTAATAAGGCTTTTAAGATATCATGAAAAAAAAACAGCTCCAAAATGTAACTTTTTGAAAAAGTCCAATCGAAATAGCCCACATTCTGACTTTCTTTATGTAGAGCACGCCACTAATGTTAAGGATTTAAGTTGATTTTCTTTCAGGGCCATAGATTTTTCCACCCTGTATAGTATAGTGTTAGCTTAGCAGTATTTTAGCAGCGTTTTCTTTCTTAACCATACCAATAATAAAGTACAAACGACAACACTGTTAACTGACCATCCTGTGTTTATTTAGAACCTTATTACAATGCACTTAAGGTGCACCGATATGGTCAGTTAGCTGTGTTGTCGATAGTACCTACCTACTTCCGTTACTACAATGATTTGCAGATGGATCTCGAATTACAAACTAGGTACTTAGTCTGCTAAACTGACACTAAACTACTTTAAGTAGGAAATCACCTGTTAAATTGGTCGTCTGTGTTTTATAATGATGACATTTATCATTAAATAATTATGAAGCATTGAGACATCAAACATAGAAATGTACTAAATTCTTGGCATGTTTTTACTAAAATATGTTTATTTTATTAATTGTTAGCGCTTTTTTCCGCTTACGCCATTATTACACCGTGAATAGTCGCATTTTCCTACTAGTACATCGTCGGAGACTATATAAATATTACAAATAATCTGCGTAGGTAGGTAATGTGTGCGACCTTGAATGCGAACTGCAAACCACTCGAGGCGTGCCTTTGCAGTTCTTTATTTGAGCGAATGTGATCGTTAATACACGCGGAAAGAGTTCAAGTTCAATTGCAGAATTAAACAGGATTATTTTGTAAATGTGTATTATGCTTTACATAAACCTTTTTTCTGTAGGATTCATGTACTACTTTAATAATATATGTATAATTGAATTAAATTCAGACACAATTTGGTTCTATAATAGTACATTACGTACCTAGGGCGGTGAATTCGTGAATGACCCAGATCGCAGGTGTTTGTGGCCCGAACCGAAGGTGAGAGCCATAAATATGCGATCTGGGGCTTTACGAATTACCGCCCGTGGTAAGTACACAATTTTACGTCTTCATCTGGCCACAATGCGAGTTTTACCGTACGCGCAGCGTACAAGCCTCACCTTCGGTTTGGGCCACAAACACCAGCGATCTGGGCCATTCACGAATTCACCGCCCTAGGTACGTAATGTACTATTACGTCACACCTGGCCATAAGCATAATGTGAGTCTCGCGCGTCGTGAGGGCGTAAAATTGTGTACTCAACTCACCATGGGCAGTAAAAAAGAAAGCCCGAAAAAAATCGCATATTTACAACCCTCGCCTGTTTACAGCCCTTAGTAATGTACTTTACGTCACTCCGGGCGGTAAGTGAGATTTACCGCCCACGGGTGCAGCGGCAAATCTCACTTCACACTTTTACACCCAGGACTCCCACGAGAAGACGTAAAATTGTGTACGCACCACGCCCGGTAATAAAGAAGGCCTCAGATCGCTTGTTTATGGCCCTTACCTTCGGTTCGGGCCACAAAAGCCCGTGATCTGAGCCGTACTTAATTTTACCGCCCTAGGTACATATAATGTACTTTACGTCACTCCGGGCGGTAAGTGAGATTTACCGCCCACGGGTGCAGCGGCAAATCTCACTTCACACTTTCGCACCAAGGAGAAGAAGTAAAATTGTGTACGCACCAAGGGCGGTAATAAAAAGCCTCGGATCGCTTTTTTATGGCCGTTACCTTCGGTTTGGGCCACAAAAGCCCGCGATCTGAGCCGTTCTTAATTTTACCGCCCTAGGTACGTATAATGTACTTTACGTCACCCCAGGTGGTAAGTGAGATTTACCGCCCACGGGTGCAGTGGCAATCTCACTTCACACTTTCGCACCAAGGGGAAGACGTAAAATTGTGTATGTACGCACCAAGGGCGGTAGTAAAAAAAGCCTCGGATCGCTTTTTTATAGCCGTTACCTTCGGTTTGGGCCACAGATATCCGCCATCTTAGCTGTTCTTAATTTTACCGCCCTAGGTACGTATTTACGTCACTCCGGGTGGTAAGTGAGATTTACCGCCCACGGGTGCAGCGGCAAACCTCACTTCACACTTTCGCACCAAGGAGAAGACGTAAAATTGTGTACGCACCAAGGCCGGTAATAAAAAAAGCCTCGGATCGCTTTTTTTTTTATGGCCCTTACCGAAGTTCAGGACACAGATGTCCGCGATATGAGCTGTTCTTAATTTTACCGCCCTAGGTACGTAATGTACTTACGTCACACCTGGCCATAATGCGAGGTTTACCGCACGCTACCCGTACGGTAAAACTAGCATTATGGCCAGGTGAAAACGTAAAATTGTGTAATCAGCACGGCAGTGAACAAGAAAGCCCGAAATCGCATATTAATACCTGCACGCCTAGCACTAGACGGCTGCGACATACTCTCGGTTTTTCTCGCACTATCCGTCTCTCTCTTATTAGAACATTTAGTAAGAGAGGTATAGTGCAAGAAAAATCGACAGTATGTCGCAGCCGTCTCGTGCTAGCCGTGCTGCGATTTCGGCCTTTCTCTCTTTTACAGCCCTTGGTAAGTATTAGTAATGTAATATTAATATACTAATATTCAATTATTAATCGGTAATGCTACGTTGCCACACCGCGCTACCGATAGACGCGCGCGCGCTCACCGCGCGGCGCTGGTTGATTGGCGTTGTTGCCATTTCGTACACTGGACGTGAACTGGCTATCGAATCGACTATGAGCGTGAAGAGAGAGCGTATACCTATTACCTACAATACCTACCCTACAAATCCTAACCTGTAGTAATACATTTCATTTCAATTCGCTTCACTATCTAGTTGTATGCGGGCGGATTTGCGTTGTGCCGGTTGTGCGATTATTGTGAGGTAACACACAGTTTGTGACTCGTGTCTTGTCTTGTGCCTTGTGCTTGTGATAGTTGTGAACTTGTGATTTATTTAACATGGGCCGTAAAAAAATGCGGTGTACAGGGTTTACGACCTTCACAACGATCGTACGGCAACTTGCATCATAGGCGAATGTAAAAAGCTTTTGAAGGTTAGTAATCATTGTTTATTTTGTCAAAAATAGGGACCTTGTTCCGAGTAGTGCTGGTGGTTGCATTGTATTATTGTGACTATATTAACTACGACTAAAGGTGGTTGCCCACCGGAGGGGCGAGACGAGACGAGGCGAGGCGAGATTTGAAATCGTATGGGAGTTGCTACCTATTTCCACCGCGCGCGCGCGAGTAAGTCCCATATAAGTTTCAATTCTCGTCTCGCCTCGTCTCGTCTCGCCCCTCCGATGGAAAACCACCTTGATAGGTATCTATTATTAATACTGTATCGATAACAATAAGAAAACGGTCAAGTGGTTGTCGGAACAAGCACAAATTTAGGGTTCCGTACCGTACTCTTAAAGGGTTTTTCCACATGCATCTATGTTGCGAATTTTTGACTTACCGTATACCTAGGTTTTTTAAGAACAGTAGGTATGGATATACGGAATGCAATCTCGATATATATATCGAATATACCGCTAATCATTCGGTTTTGTACATCAAAATCCAACCTAGGGTTCGTATTAAGAGGCCCCTCGGACGCTCAGATATGGATTTTGAACGAAATCGGTCCGTATTTAACGAATTTAAAGATGGCGGTCACTTTTCGAAAATCCAACCTCGAATTCGTTTTAAAAGGCCCCTCGGACCCTCAGGTATCGATTTTAAGCAAAATCGGCCCGTATTACATTAATTTCAAGATGGCGGCCACTTTTCGAAAATCCAACCTCGGATTCGTATTAAGAGGCCCCTCGGACGCTCTGATATCGATTTTAAGCGAAATCGGACCGTATTAAAATAATTTAGAGATGGTGGCCACTTTTCGAAAATCCAACCTAGGATTCGTATTAAGAGGCCCCTCAGGCCCTCAGATATCGAATTTAAGCGAAATCGGACTGTATTAAAATAATTTCAAGATGGCGGCCACTTTTCAAAACCCAATCTAGGATTCGTATTAAGAGGCCCCAAGGACCCTCAGATGCCCCTCGGACCCTCAGATATCGATTTTGAACGAAATCAAGCCGTATTTAAAGAATTTCAAGTTGGCCGACTTTTTTTAAAATCCAAGCTCGGTTTCGTGTTAAGAGGTCCCTCGGACCCCCCGGTATCGATTTTGAACGAATTTGGACCGTATTTAAAGAATTTCAAAATGGCGGTCACTGAAAATCCAACCTCGGATTCGTAATTCGTATTAAATGATTTAAGAATAATAAAAATGGCCGCCAAGTAAAGTAGCTTGTTACATACTAAGTCCCTGGGCGACCGCGCTCAGCTCGGGTGAAAATAGGGAAAATACGGAGAAAACTAATTTTCCCGGACGTGAGACCTAGCTAGATCGATTTTTCGCCTCCGTAAACCCGTATATTCCAAATTTCATCGCAATCGTTAGAGCCGTTTCCGAGAACCTGATTGAAATATATATATATATACAAATATTGCTCGTTTAATAGCATAGGATAGGATAGGAATAGGTACTGCACTTACCCATTTCTGGCAATCCATTCATGTTGAAAAATAAACTCCTGGTACTAATATAAATTCCGCACTCGGCGACGCATGCACGTGAATGAACACTGGCACTGGCTCTATTACTAACGATGGAATCAAAAGTTAAATAAGCTGCTATTAACGTTACCTACTAACGTTAAAAACAGTTAAAGATACCTTTGACTTAACGTTAGCTCAATGCAGGTAGGTGTTAGGTAACGTTACCATTTCTTTACCGGTAAAAAGTAGTATAGGTAACGATACTTGGTTTAACGTTAGTTACCAGTTAACGTTAAATCTGTCTGACAGTGGTAACGATTCCAACTTTTTAACGTTATTTGAAGCCCTGAGAGCAACGTCGATATTTTAATCAACTGACAATTTATTTATAGGAAGATTCGCAATAATATGTATACCAAAAAATAATAAGTACAATTTCATATTCATTAACACTATATGGTATTTTTTATATTATCTTATCTTAATAAATCCGTATTAACAAATATTGTTCCATTTACTCCCCAAATCACCCTATTGTGACATCAGTGCCACAACAATCCGGGGTCTAGTAATAACAATACCGATCCTACGCCTCAACCTCTAAATTTTAGCAGGTTAGTATTATTATTATTATTTTTACCCAACAAATCCATACAGAATAACCACGCACAGACATACCTCACCCCACCCCCGGGCTCCGCACGTGCCCGAACATCGTTGCGCACACAGTGTACGGTACAGGCCCCTATACCACAAAACTTTACAAGTCTACAATTCGACGAAATTGTACAATTTTCCATAGAAAAAGTTGTCAATTTTGTCAAATTGTACGCTTGTAAAGTTTTGTGGTATAGGGACCAGGTGTAGTCGAGCGCAAATATGCGCACCGAAAATCGAAACCTATTTTTTGCATAGCGTCGCCGCCGTTAGGAGTTGTCTGTAGTAGTGTACGCCTCATAACATAATGCAGTATCAAATATCTTTATTTCACCGTTTACCTTTGCGTGATGGATGTAAATATAATCTAACTTTTTTCCTTTCAGAAATTCGAGTCCGAGTACTCCGTCCTCGACACCATCATTACAAGTAGAATTTGATGATGGTAACAATGAGGAAGTCATACCTGAACTTACTGGTCGACGAATCTTCAATGTTGAATACTTATTTGAACAAATGAAGGCTGTGGATCATAGTCCTTTTAATTGCAGTTTTTAAGATATGGATTTTGTGAAGTTGAGATCCGGATTCCAGTCAACTTTTCTGTTCATATGCAAAATGTGTGGCAAAAAAGAAGCATTTAAAAATGAAAAACTAGAGTCAAAAATTAATACAAATGTTGTTCAAGCAGTCGTATGTTCAGGTAGTGGCTTTTCCCAATTAGATGAGCTTTGCGCTCATTTAGATATACCATGTATGGCGGAGAAATCATTTGGGAAAGAGAATATGTTGCTAGGAGATGTTTTAAAAGATCTCTTTAAACAGCATGTATGAGGCAGGACTCGAAGAAAAACAGATGGCAATTAAAAAAGGAAACGTAGATGCTGATGGCGTTCCTAGCATCACTGTTGTAGCGGACGCATCATGGGGCAAGAGATCGTATCGTACCAGCAATTATAATTCTTTATCCGGGGTAGCGTGCATTATTGGGTATGAAACTAAAAAGGTTTTCTTTTTGGGAATACGGAACTCCTATTGTTCTGTATGCGCTGCTGCTAGTAACAAAAACGTAGAGGTCAAGAAACATAGAAATAGTGGCCAGCCCTCTAGTCGCCCGAGGCTTCTATTAAGCGCGTCGCCAAATCTTTATAAAGCCGACGCGCACTTGGCCCCATGGCCCCAAGGTAACGCCAAACGCCGCAAACATGTAGCTGTTTCCTAGGACGGCATATTTGCGGCGCTTGAGGCTTTCGGCCGAGGATGCCGCAGCGCCAGCGGCGGCACTGGTGCTTGGAACATGGGACGGTGCCAGGGTATCAACGCAAGTAGAATCCCAAACTAGCGGTTGACCCATGCTTCAAGGCACCAGCGTCATTCCGTCAGGTCTCTTGCCGTCGTCCCTGGCCAGCCCGCTGGGTTCGAGGACTGCCGGCACTAAATAAATAATACGAAATACGGCAATGAGAATGAGCCCATCGCTCTAAAAGAGACTGAAGCTGCACTCGGAGTGCAAGTATCACCTTGTGGGTTATACATCCTCGAGGAACACCAGTATTTAGGCGCGAGTACCGACGGAGTCATAGACAATGAAACAATTGTGGAAATCAAATGCCCAGCTTCGGCAGCTAATATGACGCCAACAGAAGCAATTTTAAAGAAAAAAAATACTTTCTGTGTGATGGACGAAAGTGATCTTCAGAAGATAAAATTGAAGCGAAACCATAACTACTTTTATCAAGTCCAAGGTCAATTAAATATTTCAAAAAAAAGATACTGTATCTTCGTGGTGTGGACTCCAAAGGGAATGTTATTCGAAAAAATTGAAAAGGATACAGGATTCTGGGACAGCATATTTAATAAAATGAGAAATTTTTATTGGAATGCATATTACCTGAAATTATAGATCCACGTCTACCTAGAAAGTTACCGATACGTGAGAGTTCTTCAAAATAAGCGCATTTTTATACCTTCATTAAAAATAAAAACACAACATTGTATGATTCAGTTTTATTTTATCCAATATACCCAATTTTCAACCTATCAAGTCTATGTTTATATGATCATCATTTTGATATCTGGTGGAACATACCCTTATTTGTCACCGAAGTAGTATATAAAATAAAACAACGGGATATCGATTTTAAAAGTAATCGGACCACGCCAAATTAAAATTACCGCCATTTTGGCCACCTATGACCGCTTGTCAGTATGGCCAAGTGACAGTTGATGCTATAACATTGATTTGACAGAGGTGACATAAAAAGTATCAATTTAAAAATGTTCGGTTGTATCTTTACACAAAACCGACTTATTTATTTTCACGAAAAAATTGGTCGCTGACTGACTGGCTTATTAAAAGCACAAAAGATGCCGCTGGGTCGAAGTGCATCCGAAAGGGCACTCATCTAGATAAGATAAGATAAGATAAGACTGGCTTATTCGCTGATTAAAGGTATCTAAGCCTAAATTAGGGTTTTTTTCAATAACCATAGCCTTATGGAACAATAATTAAAGGAACCGAAAATTCATCAGTAATAGTAGGTATCAGAAACACGGTCGACGTAACTAGGTCGTTAAAAGTTACAAAATTGTTGTAACTACTCATTTTGTTGGCAAATCAAAACTTATAGCCTATACATATTATACTTTACGCCACACCTGCCAAAATGTGAGTTGTACCGCCCTCTACGCGTACGGTAATATGGTAATAATGTTTATATAATCTTGGTATGGAGATGTTCTACTGTTATATTTTACTTACCGCAAAAATTTAGCCGTTGTATGAAGATATTTTACTGCGATATTTTTACTGTGACGTCTCTAGCTAGCTCCGCCTCCCCGCTAGCGCGCTCTTGCTTTATTTATAGCGCCCTGTCTCATTTTAGGTGAAACAACAACATTTTAAACCGTTCGTTAGCGCGTGGTCTCAACTCGGAGTTGAGCGCTGCTTACTGCGGACTCTTGAGCGTTATTTTTAAATATGCGCCATCTAGCGGACGGCAATACACGTGCGTAGCCATTCAGCTTAGATAAACTTGCAATGAATGGAACTAGTGACTGACTTAAAATTGCTTTGTTTGATTTTGCTATTTTCGTGTTATGTTGTTGCAACGATGTATTTTATGCCTTCAAATTGATTAATATGATGATTTAGGACACTAAAATGCAACATTTTGACGAATTCAACGATACTTTTTTCATTGCGAGCCTAGTAGCGCCATCGCGAAATGCTTTCTGAACTACTACGATGTTTCCAAAGAGATATCGATCTATATTGGTCTATGATCTTTGGCCCTACCTACTTGCTGTTTGGTGGGGATATATGGAACTTCTTTCACTCAGCCCTACCTACTTGCTGGTTGGTGGGGATATATGGAACTTCTTCCACTCAGCCCTACCTACTTGCTGTTTGGTGGGGATATATGGAACTTCTTTCACTCAGCCCTACCTACTTGCTGTTTGGTGGGGATATATGGAACTTCTTCCACTCAGCCCTACCTACTTGCTGTTTGGTGGGGATATATGGAACTTCTTCCACTCAGCCCTACCTACTTGCTGGTTGGTGGGGATATATGGAACTTCTTTCACTCAGTCCTACCTACTTGCTGGTTGGTGGGGATATATGGAACTTCTTTCACTCAGCCCTACCTACTTGCTGTTTGGTGGGGATATATGGAACTTCTTCCACTCAGCCCTACCTACTTGCTGGTTGGTGGGGATATATGGAACTTCTTCCACTCAGCCCTACCTACTTGCTGTTTGGTGGGGATATATGGAACTTCTTTCACTCAGCCCTACCTACTTGCTGGTTGGTGGGGATATATGGAACTTCTTCCACTCAGCCCTACCTACTTGCTGTTTGGTGGGGATATATGGAACTTCTTCCACTCAGCCCTACCTACTTGCTGTTTGGTGGGGATATATGGAACTTCTTCCACTCAGCCCTACCTACTTGCTGTTTGGTGGGGATATGGAACTTCTTCCACTCAGCCCTACCTACTTGCTGGTTGGTGGGGATATATGGAACTTCTTTCACTCAGTCCTACCTACTTGCTGGTTGGTGGGGATATATGGAACTTCTTCCACTCAGCCCTACCTACTTGCTGTTTGGTGGGGATATATGGAACTTCTTCCACTCAGCCCTACCTACTTGCTGGTTGGTGGGGATATATGGAACTTCTTCTACTCAGCCCTACCTACTTGCTGTTTGGTGGGGATATATGGAACTTCTATCACTCAGCCCTACCTACTTGCTAGTTGGTGGGGATATCTGGAACTTCTTCCACTCAGCCCTACCTACTTGCTGTTTGGTGGGGATATATGGAACTTCTTTCACTCAGCCCTACCTACTTGCTGTTTGGTGGGGATATATGGAACTTCTTCCACTCAGCCCTACCTACTTGCTGTTTGGTGGGGATATATGGAACTTCTTCCACTCAGCCCTACCTACTTGCTGTTTGGAAAGGGTAATAGGTATGTTTTTTTCTACTCAACACCGCTTCTTTACTACTAGCTTCTGCCCGCGACTTCGTACGCGCATAAATTATGGTTTCTTATGTTTAACCACACTACATTCTGAAAATAAAGATTTCAATTCCATAGATTCTGCGTGTAACAGTTCAAATTCAGTATCCTTTTAGAAAGCGGGCCCTAGGGCGAGCCCGACGGACACTCACTATCCTAAGGTGTCTTGCAAGCGAGACCTGCCCCCCTATTCTGTAACTGGTTTTAAGCTCACCTCAACGCTCACCCACAAATATATCTTGACACCGCGATGCGTAGTAACCAAACGTAGGTAAAGGTCTAGTTTCGTGACGGGTGAACGGCGGGGTGAGCCGCATTAACGCTTAGCGAATAACAGCCCAGAGGCCAAAGTGCCGAGCGGTGAGGCAAGAGAGGCCGAAGGCCGAGCTCTTCATTGGAATTAAAGGCCTAAAGTAAACCTTCATAGAGCGGTCTCAATGGACAATGCGAGCTCGAGGGATCCCCCACGGATACTCTTACTACTTGCAAGTGAAACCTGAGGACCGAAGTTCTGAAGGTAAACGGGGAGGCAAGCGGAGCCGAAGGCTGAGCTTTTCGTAGGAATGACAGGCCCTAAGCATGCTTTTAGAAAGCGGTCGCTATGTGAGCTCGGGGACTTCAGTCCTCGCCACCGTCCACCTTCAGGTGGGTGAGCCCCCACGGATACTTACTATCCCCAGGTGTCTTGCATGCGAAACCGGAGACCAAAGTCCAGAAGGTGAGCGGCCAGGGAAGTTTTCGTAACAATTAAAGATCCAAGGACATCATCATCATCATATCAGCCGAAAGACGTCCACTGCTGGACATAGGCCTCCCCCAAAGAGTGCCACAATGACCGGTCCTGCGCCACCCGCATCCAGCGGACGTCAACGGGGTCACGTTGGTTAAATACTGAATTCATCACCACCACCTTTCGCCACCTATCTCGCATCATTAGCTCGGCTCGATGGTACCATCATATTGAATTGTCATCTTAACTATACTAATACCCATAATTTCAGCTCAATCGGATAACGGCAAATAACTGAAAAATGGATTGCAATTTTTTACGGAAAACTTACTTACGTTATACTATGTAAATACGTACGAACAGGTTAAGTTAATATAAAGCTTGTAAAAATATGTTCCATTTGGTGATAATGTGGAATCTTAGAACAGTTGGGACAGTTTCCAACCATACTTGTAAACAACTTTACTTATATTTTAGCATATAATATTAGGTAATTGTCCAGCGATGAATGATAGGAATAGATGATATTACTCAATTTGTACAGTCGAGTTCTCCAATATCTACACAGACAACCTTTCAAAAATATCTGTACAGAGACTTTATTTTTACTGACAAGCGTTGAAAATGTCGGAAAAAACAAATGATATTTTCGGGAATTTATGAAATTTTCCTATTTTTTTCGTATTTTTTTTTATTTTTAACGAAAAAAACAATAAGTCATTGTGACAACTGAACTGAACTGACACGGATGTCAATGGCAAAGTAAGTCTATAATCATTCACCTACCCACCAGTATTAAGAAACATAACCGATTGAAACCTGTTTGTCGTTTTTTTTCGGTAAAATTGAAGCGGAAAATCACATCGCGGTTCGAGCCGTTTAGAAAGAAACGGGTTTTTTCCGGAAATTTTCAACGCTATTACTGACATAAGACACATGTCAGTAACAATGTATAATGTGTTCCCTATTTTTTTACTTTAGGTGCTGATCTTGAGTCCATATTTAGCGAAATAACCTATAATAGAATCACGAGCTTAGCAAGTGATTTAGTTTAGAATGTTGATCACTGCTAGTTACTTTAAGGCACGAGATGTATAAAACTTTGGCCTCGCGAGGCATATACAACTTTTGACTTTCGCAGAGAAGATTTAGAGGGGAAATTAACAATATGAACAAAAGTAGGTACCAAGAAATAAAACTACTTAATTGGAATGTTACTCATTTATCCGGACCAAAAAACAATCAGGGAGAGAGATGTGAGGAATACTTTCCATCTATCCCTACCACAAAACCATCTGGTAATGATGTAAGGAAAAGTTTCCATCTATCCCTACCATAAAACCATCTGGTAATGATGTAAGGAAAAGTTTCCATCTATCCCTACCACAAAACAATCTGATAGAGATGCAAGGAAAAGTTTCCATCTATCCCTAACACAAAACCATCTGGTAGAGATGTAGGGAAATGTTTCCATCTATCCCTACCACAAAACAATCTGGTAGAGATGTAGGGAAATGTTTCCATCTATCCCTACCAAACAACGAGCTTCTAGAGATCAATGGGAAAAATGTCATATATCCCTACTAGGGGCAAAATAGTAGAGATACGTAGAAATAAATCCACCTACCGCCACCGGGGGAAAAACAGTAGGTATACGTGTAAAAAAATCCAATTATCCCCACTAGGGGTGAAATGGTAGGGATATGCGGAAAATAATCCATTTGACATGAAATAGCAGGGCTAGGTGGAAAAATATTCCTACCAGTAGAAATAAATGGAAAAATATTCCACGTGTCCCCACTGGGGGGGATATCGCAGTAGGGATACGTGGAATAGGCGGTTTAAGGGACCTAGATTTATGGATATGCCCTGTTATTCAATGCCTCATTTTAATATTTATATTTGTTTTGTTTGTACCATTATTAATTTATTGTTTTTGACATTCGTTATTTTATTTTATTGCCTTAAATCAATAACTAAATAATTGGCACGCCTGCATGCAGGCTGCATACACCGATCTTGAAAATATTGTACACCATCTTTAAACTGTATTCAGAAAATAAACGCTTTGTATTTGTATTTTTCCTCAGGATCACGCGAAAATTAAGCTTCGATTGAACAACACGCAGACCAGTTGTATCCTCTAGCCGCCCACGCCCCCCATACAAGAAATATGGCAACGAAATTAGCATTATCTATTATACATAGTGCAGACAGTTTTGTTTAAAATGGAATGAAACAAAAAAATAGCAACTCTGTTACCGTTAAGAATAGTATTAAGAGTCCGCAGTAAGCTCGGCCGATTTCACCTTCCCATACAAACGTAGTTACGCTCTCATTTTAAAACTACGTGTTGGATTGTGACGAAACTTTGCATATACAATGACATGAGGTATATCTACGTCTGTAATTAGTTTACGTCAGACCTGGCCATAATGCGAGTTTTACTGCACGCTGCGCGTACGATAAAAATCGCATTGTGGCCAGATGAAGACGTAAAATTGTGTACTTACCACGGGCGGTAATTCGTTAAGCCCCAGATCGCATATTTATGGCCCTCACCTTCGGTTCGGGCCACAAACACCTGCGATCTGGGCCATTCACGAGTTCACCGCCCTAGGTACGTAATGTACTATTATATGGTTCCAGTCTTTAAAACAAACGAAATACAGCAAAAACAAATTTTGTATGAAAAACTTAAATTCGCTGTATTTTTTTACTATGGTATCTGAAGCTACATAAACTAATTACAGACCTGGATATACCTTATGTCATTGTACATGCAAAGTTTCGTTACAATCCAACACGTAGTTTTGAAATGAGAGCGAAAGTACGTTTGTATGGAGAATCGAGCTTACTGCGGACTCCTAATTCCATTGAAGAGGAGGACGGTTATATTATATGGAATAAGTATAAGATACATTCATGCTATACATTTTACGTTTATTTATCCTACTAGCTCCCAAGGCATTGTAATACTACAAATAAAAACACGGTATTTTATTCCCAAACAGTACAATTATTTTTTAATTTTTACAAATTAAAAACCGGCTAAGATAGCTGCCAGCCATGGTCACCACATGCTTCCACGACTCGTGTCACGAAGCCACTTCTGGTCACTCTCATGGCTGCGAATGAGTATCTATAGCTCTAGCTTAGGTAGCTTTATTAGCATATCTGCAATTATGAACCTACACTTACAGCTTGCCAAATCTTTTATATATCTGACGTATGGGCTGCCGCCTCGTGCGTACCAGCTCCTTATGAGGTGTGGGGACCTTCGTCTCCGGGAATGTCCTCCAATCTCCCCTTATAGCCCTATCCTATCCCTTACCACACGTTATTTATTTATTTATACTTAAGGAGTACCAACAGCTGCAAAAACATGATATAAGTCTTACATAGATTAGATTAGATTAGATTAGATTTCTTTATTTCATAAAATAAATTTACATTATAAGTTAACTTTAAGCTAATTTACACGAATTTATTTAATGATCGTCAAATAATGAATATTAATTGAATGAAATGTCACAGGTACAATACAACATTAACCATAGTAATACAAAGCCAATTAAAGGAACTCACAGAAAGAAATGGCATAGAAAAAAGAAAAATGTTTGACACACTTAGCACACAAAATCGCACTAGGCATATGTACACTGCTAATACAGAATAGTGCACCATAAAAAAGAAAAGAAAAAAATACATAAAAAACATAGCAACTAATTGACAAAGAATACAATAATAATATTATATTTACAGTTATAATTACCCGGGTGCACCCTTGATTGATGACGATATGGCCTGAGGCTAAGACTACATTTTTCAAACCTTATACCTCTGAAGATATTACATCTAAAAAAAGGCCTATTAGAAAAGGATTATTGCTGTGCATTACCACCGTGAGCAAACTTGGTCCGGGGCAGTAATTGAAAGCCACTGTTGTCCGGTCTGATGACGCACGACCTAATAATCCAAGTCCATCTCCGATAGTCTCGGGCGGAGCAAGTGACACATCTTTTAATCATATTTTCAAACCACATGCTCGACAATGCCGAATTATAGGTCATGTAAACCCTACCGAAAGCAAAACATTAAATCCCTTGGTATTAGCCGGGTTATAATGTTGTACTGAATTTCATTATAACCCGCTGGTTAATAATATGATTTCACTTTTCATAATTCTTATTACTATATGCATAAAGTTTAATTTTGCTAAACACAATTTGTTCTAGGCCATGGCCTACTTGATTTGACAAAATAAATGAAGTTTGCCTCCGTGTGAACCCCGGTCCGGAGGAGCGCGGTGTTCGAAATTCGAATTTCGAATCTAGGACCACGGCTTGTGCTTTCGAATTTGGAACGTCGCGCGCCTTCATTTGTTCACGCGTGACGAACAAATCGAGTTCTTGTAGGTGCCTATAGAAGATTTAATTTCAAAAATAATATTGAAAATGTCGAGTGATGAAAGTGTTTTGACTCCTGAGTTTATCAAATTAGATGCCATAGGCATTGTCAACAATCTGCTGCCAGAGAAGTCAAAGGAAAAATGCCTAAAAGCCTACAACGATTTTGACAAATGGAAAGCTGTAAAAGGCGTAAAGTCATTACCTTATCTTTCCATAATTGGACTAACGTGTCTAATGTTACTATGTACTTTTAATTTGCTAAATAAACATTATTTATCTACTGAGCCTGTTTTTTTTGTCTCGCATAAGGTGTGAAAAGTAGAGTATACACCTCGGGGATAAGACTGTTTTAGTCTTGGGCGGTTGAACCCCTCACTGCACTCAGGACTCAGTCTTAATTCCCTCGCTTCGCTCAGGAATTAACTTATAACTCCCTCGCTACGCTCAGGAGTTAAATTATGAGTCCTTCGTTACATTCGGGATTCAATTCGCTCCCGTGACATAAAACAGTGCTTTATCCCCTTAGTGTATAATCTACTATTAAAAAGATCCTGTTATTCTGGTAGTGGCTTCCGGGCTGTGAGAGCCCTTGTATCGCTACGACCATCGCTGATCTATTGTGATCGCCGCTTACAATTCTTGCTCAAGTCCTGCGAACTCTAAGAATTGCAGGATACTGCTGATCTCAAGAAATTTAATCTCCTCCGGGCACATAATGTGTGCCCAGAAAGGAGTTACGGCTGCGCATAAGACAGGGGCAATCGGTTAGGATGTGTGTAGGCGTCTCCTCCGCCTCAAGGCAGAGTCTGCACTGCCTTGTGTCACACAGTCCTACCTTTGCATGTGCTTGTTTAGGCGACAATGCCCTGTTAGCACCCTTACCTGTTGGAAATTATATTCTCAACCATGGCAACACCGGAACCGGACTGTCTAGTGACGTATTTCCTCCGGCAAGCTGTATCTGTCTTTTCTCTGTTCCTCGTGATGGCTGCGGCTCCTTGCTTGTTAATTGTTAAAACTATATAATAGTATTTGATCGTCTGTATCAACAACCATGATGCCTCAGTATTTGTGAGTAAACACTTCTAATGGAACATTGTATGTGAGTGTAATTTGCCACCGCACCGCTCTGTTCTTGTTAGCTTCCCACGCCAGTAATCCCTGCTAAGTAGCTCTGTCTGATGATCCAAGATAATTTCATCATTACCAACATGCGTAATAGACGGTTCCTGCTTAGCGACAAGGCATCAGAAGACGCCTTTTTGCTAAAGGCTCTAATAAGCGCCTTGGAATGTTTCAGTCCTGGTATAGCTCTCCAGGCTTGAATGCTCTTGTAGAAACAATAGGTCTTTAGAGTGTAAAGAACACGTACCGGAAGACGCAGCGTGAGTAGACCCCCTACAAGGTGGACTGATGACTTGGTAAAATTCGCGGGAGTCCCCTGGATGCGGATGCCGCAGGACCGGTCACTTTGGCACTCTTTGGGAGGCCTAAATCCAGCAGTGGATGTCTTTCGGCTGATATGAGTTAAAATTTCATCTAGATATGTGTAAGTAAGTATTATGGATTATGTCGCATTCATTTCTTAGACAAGGGGAATGGCTTACCCCGCGCTGTTTCAGTGGAGTTGGAGATTATATACCTCGATAAATGAAAACAAACTCTTATTTGTACAATTATTTTAATTGGTAAGTAATAGGCACATTTATACAGAAGTGTACAAGTTATGAAACTTTACAAATTACCTATAAATTAATCTAAAGCTGACTTCGTCCACATTATGTCATGACTTTACTTGTATTTATGCTTTACAGCTCTAGTAGGCGTTTATAAATACCTAAGTAATTAGGTTCCTATCATATGTAAAATATAATTACTATAAATAAAGCTTATAAAATAATGCGTTTGAACTTTACATTTGGATTGATCCTATTTCTATAAGTTAACAGTAGGTACGAAATGTTGTCATTTATACACTCGCGGGCAAAGAATACGGGTCACCCTAAATTAAATAACTGCAATAGGTTTTTTTTTAATATTTAATACTTGTTTTATTTACATAATATGCTATTCTTTACAATACCCAACTGTATTAACAATTTCCTGGATCCTATCATAAAAATATCAATCCATAAATCACGATTTTTGCGATATCTCGCTCCGTTAACGTTTTTTTTTTCATGGATTTTTACGAGTCCGATTTAAACCTGGTAACGTTATATTTTTTACTGTTATTAGCAGTTTATATGTAAAATTAAATGAAGATCATGACAGGATTAACTGTACAACCTCTTACGCACTATTTTAGGAAATATGACGGTATTTTACCGACCCGTATTCTTTGCCCGCGAGTGTATATAGCGGTAATTATAGCGGGTACAGACCCGCTATAATTTATACAGGGTGCAATAAACAGGTACCAAAAGTCTATATCGGTATCAGGAAATTCAATCTAAATATTTCTATGTAAAGAAACCATTAAATTGCCTTCACAATTAGGTATTAACTTCCAAACGTGTTATGACCCTGCATTTCTAAAACTTAACAATGATTAGTTTTACTTAGAACAGTATCACTGAGCTACACTATGATTTACTGAATAATTTTCAAACAAGAACGTGCCTGCGACAGCCGTCCAAATGTAACCCCGATACAATTTACAACCTTAAAACGAAACTGGTAAAAAAAAGTATGAGGGAACAGATGCGACGCACGTTCTTAAATAAAAATTATTGAAGCTTATATTACGTGGTCTATGGCTGTTTGTCCCTTGTTACCGCTTCACCACACAAGGTTCACAAGTCCCTGGGACGACGTAAGCGGGATGACATTGAGGGCAAGCTGGGTTCTCTCCATAACTCGCCCTCCCAGGCCTAGACACCTTCACGCTAAAAGACGTCTCGGCATTATCGTCTTCATACCCAGGATGAGGCTTATCTAAAGGAAACACGTAGTCAGGAACGAAGTAGGAACTGATATTGTATTCTGTATTTCTAGCAGTCACGTCGACTTCTACTGGCGTCGGTCGAGTTACTGTGCTAAACGGGCTTCTGCCGGCGTTTCTGCCTTGTGGGGCGGCTGTGGTATCATTGGTTATGTTGCCTAGTTTGGGAGGCTCTAAGTCAAAGGCTGGCACGGCCCATTTCCATTCATAATAAATCGGCGGGCCAATCGTCGACGTTGGCGGGTCAGTGCTTTCCACTTTGGGTGGCTGCAACTCTTTACTAAGGGCGTATACATCCGAAGTTCGAGCTGCCTCCGTTGGTTTGATGTTCACAGTGTCAAACCTACTGCTTTCAGTGACTCCTTTAGTCTGGTCAGCGATCCTGTTGGCATTATTCCCGTTATCTTTATTCCTTCGTGGGGTCCGTTCTTCTTCAGAGCTCACCTGAGCATCAGGCAACTGTTGATTTAAATTTATGATTTCAGTTCTCGTCATAGAAGTTTTATGTGAATCGGGAGAGTTGGGATCGAAGCGTTTAATGAAATTAACCACAGGGTCCACTTTGTCTTTCATCCTGACGTCTAGTTCAAACTCTTCGGAGCTCGCTTCTGTTGTTGAAGTGACTGGAGGAGAAAGGTCTCGAGATGGCGCTGTGACGGGGAAACCAGTTCCAAAAGTGTTCTGAGTGAATTTTTCGGTAGGTGTTGGTTGGATGGTGGGGCTTGGTCTTTGAGACGCAGCGCCTGTGAGCGCGTCTTCTTCGGGGAGATTCGTATGTACGTTAGGTGTGGGTCTAGGTCTCTGGGAAGCGCTGGTGATAATGTGTTGTGGGTAGTTGTTCTGAACGTTAGGGGTTGGTCTGGGTCTAAATGAAGCCGCGTCTGTGAGAGTGTCTTCTGGGCGGTTGGGTGTAGGTCTAGGTCTTTTGGGCGTGATTCTGTCTCCGACGCCGGTGGACCAGGAGGTAGGCGGGCGGTAGTTCTGCTTGGCGCTGTCTAGCCCGTTGTTGGTAGAGATGGTGTCAGGGACTCCTACGATGCTGTTGCTCGGATGGATGGAGTACTGTAACGGAAATTGAATAATGTTACAATGCCTCCAGCAATTCCACTGCGTATCAACAAAAGGATCATATCTAGTTTAATATAATTTGAAGAACATACAAACAAATTACAAATCAGATCATAACTCATAATTAAAGAGACGAAAAAAATCAGAGTAAAAGCTGAAGCTAACAATCTAAACCACTGCTTTCAGTAGTAGAGCGAGTAGCATTCATTAAATATCACAAAGCAATTTAGACCACGACTTTCCCTGAGGCGGTTAAGACCCTTACAAATGGATAATTACATTCAATTAAGGTTTCCTGTAGGTACTTGATGATTTTCTTTCTCGTCTTTTATTTTATTTTAAATGATTTCGTTGTCGTGTTGTGAATAGATACCGTAAAAAAGGTTGTGGGTTCGTTATAATGAACTTTAGAAAAGGTGGGCGGTAGACATTTGTCGATAAAACAAAAGGAGTGTAAAAATAAAGTTGCTAATCCTTGGTTTAAAAGCACCTCAAGCTTTTTATCAGAACCTCAAAGAACTGAACGAATACTAAATGACAACAAAGGCTAATTGTCGTTAACTTTCAAACGGAATTGCTTCCTAGCTCATTGAAAGCTCACTAAAAGGTCAACCGTTTCTGCAACAGTTGAAAGTAGCATGCTGGTACTGTTAATTATGGTTCTCATCCTTGATTTCGAAAATAAAAATAAAACTTTACTGCTAATGTTGTGGTAAGGCAGTCCCAAGATTAAGTAAAATTCATTTGTAAGCTTGATGCTCCAGACAAAAGCAATTTGATTCTTATTTTCATGTCAGATTATTGTGAAACTGTTATTGTTGTGACTGGTGAGTCTGAACTGAACGTAATTCAGGTTGTTTTTGATTGAAGTTGCAAACAAAATCTTTCATCACCTACGGCGGGCTTTCCTGACACAATGACAAAGACATAAGTATTTTACTATCCCAACCTTGTATCTGTTAAAAGGCTAAAATCTTTAAAATCAATAAAACTTATTTATTTTGTTGAAGCTAACTGCTTCACGCACGTCTCCTGATATAATAAAATAAATTAAAGCGAAAACCCAGGTCAGTATGGAAAGTTTTGTGGTTAGTGGATTATCCTGGAGGTACCGTACTGTATAGAACAATATGGGATATAACTAAAAAAAAACAGGAGGTATGGTGTGTTCCACTTAAAGTACTTAAACCCAACCATTACAGACATTCTTATTCTATTTTTTTATTGTTATCTTCAAGTGGGGTTGTCAAAAGGTTTACGCAATTATAAACATAGCTACTCCAGACCCCCTAGCATACTAAGTTTTATGTCGGACATAAAGCATTCGTCCCTCTCGCACTCGCATATTTGCCAGAAAGGGACGAATGCTTTATGTCCGACATAAAACTTAGTGTGCTAGGGGGTCAGCACACGTCTCAAACTTCGCTTAGCTTTCTGACGTCGCTTCGTTATATTTTCCTTTCATATTTAGCAACAAATTGAAGGTTGTAAAATCCCTCGTTAAGAGCACTTTCGTCATTTTAAGTGGAATAGACTGGATCGTAGCAATATTTTCCCGCTATTTAGTGGAAATCGTTGTAGAAGCATGACATGAGTCATTGGCCTTCAATGGGTTTAACTACCAGTAACTTTTGTTTGACTAATGATGTATGTACAGCCAGCAAGGGAGTGTGGAATGCCTATCTGGGGGACTATTATCTGCATGAGATCTGAATTGAAAACTCAAGGGACATTCATGAACACTCATACCCTCGTCTCCGCCTCTCTCAGCCCATCGTAGTAGTTCCCATTGGGCGGCACGGAGAGGATATCGGGCCGCGGAGTCCTCAGCTGCATATCGGCTTCTGACACAAACGGCTTGTCTCGTTGCCCTGGAATTACAAACGTGGAAGTTTAGCTAATTAATATAATAAATGTAAAACACCCCCGACAAACTTATCGCTAAACTTAAGTGGCAGTGGGCGGGGCACATTGCACGTAGAACCGATGGCCGTTGGGGCGGAAAGGTTCTCGAGTGGCGACCACGTACTGGAAGGCGCAGTGTGGGTAGGCCCCCCACAAGGTGGACTGATGACCTGGTAAAGGTCGCGGGAGTCCGCTGGATGCGGGTGGCGCAGGACCGGTCATTGTGGCACTCTTTGGGGGAGGCCTATGTCCAGCAGTGGACGTCTTTCGGCTGATATGATGATGATGATGATGACCCCCGACACAAGAAAACATGGCTATTAACTATGTCAACAGACATGATTGTCGATCACAAAATACCACTCAAATCGGCTCGTCCGTTTGGGAGCTGTGGTGCTACAGACGGATACATAGATGTAGTGGGAGGCAGGGAAACTCGAGAACTATATACAATCTTATTTCTTTACATAAAATGTGTATGTGTTTGTGTATGTATGTAATGTCTTTATTCGATCTGATCGTATGAATCTGAATCATACGGCAAATCATTCACCATTCTTAAACTATTCAAACCACATTCGATCGTTCCTTTAGGGTGGTATTTCACTTGTCCAAGATCTTTGTCCAATGTGCATTGCGTCTCACTCCTTCTTTAATCAAAATGTGAGACGCAAATACACATTGGACAAAGATCTTGCTGGACAAGTGGAATACCACCCTTATTCATCATCTAACAGCCAGCCGTACAATGTCTTCAAAAAGTATCAATCCCAATTAGATACATAAATAGTAAGAAAGATTCCAGTAAGCAGAGTAAGTGCCAAGCTATTGTCTTATCTTGGCGATTTTTCCCTGGTTGTATCCACAGTGACTGCCATGGAGCCCGCTGTGCTTTGCATTTTTTTTGTCTACGACTACCAGATTCAATGGCTCTGATAAACTCATAGGGGAAATAATCTCTTATTGTATTGGGAAGTTTTGTCAAGTAAATGGGAAATTTGGCTTTTAGAACTCATGATTGCCAATAAATGTCTTTTCACCCGATTTCTCACTAGGCTACTTGCTATGTATTTTTATTAAATTTTTAGTATCCAGAGGCTTTGCCCTCTGGGTTGAAAGGTCAGGTGATAGTCGCTTTTGTCAAAACTAGTGCGTACGCCAAATCTTAAGATTAGGTACCAAAGCCGACCCCGGGGTATTTTCGGGTACAACAGGGAAAACGATAAGAGGATGATGATTTGTCCAGAGGCTAAGGCCACTCTGTATACGTTGATGATTGTATAGCAAGCTAAAGTGACAACGGAAGGCGTCGGAAGCTGATCGTCGCGGTTGACCGCAGCCGTGGCTATAGTTTAAAGTATATACACAGTGGCCATCGCCTTGCGACGAGGTGTTGGTGTCATATCAGGTGTTGATCTTACACCGGCGCATTGTGCGTGACATTGATTACGATATATGTGACGACTATACTATTACATGTATGTATCTGCTTCTGCAGTCCTTATTTTCTTGAAATGTCCTATTTTTCTTACAGTTTGTTACCGATATAAAAATAAAACATCTTATCCTAGATAAATTACTTGGAATAAATCAGTGGTTTCAAACTTTTTAAATATCGCGGCAGTGTCGCTTGAGGAAAACTGATTTTGCACCCAGTTACAATAACCGCAAATAAAAGTAATAAAATATATATTCATACATTTTTGATAACGACTGTTTCCCCCAAAGAATAACTGTTTTACCCCCATGGGGGATATAAATTATAATATAACCCCCAGGTTCGGAATCAATGAACTAAATCGTGCGATATAGTATAGGCATTGTTCCATTCCATCCTGTATACCCTTATCGTATCCAACGCTGCAAAATTAAATTAGTGAAACCAGTTTGAACAACATTAGATGTAGGTACCTATTTATATCAAGATTGACGTGCAAATATCAAGAATTTGTTATTTAAAAGCCCCAGTAGCGAAAGAGCAAGGCTCTTACAAGGATGAAGAATATAACAATACGTTCCAATGCTATTTTACACATGCGATTCGAGGAAGTCAATCAATTTTTTTTCTTAAATTGCGCTATTATACGGTGTTAACAATCCTCTCAATTATAAAGAGCACTTACGGAAAATCACGACCGCTTAGCTTAGATGCGTTCGGAAATGACCGCTCCCGGTCAAGGTCGCGACATTGACACTTGATTGCATCCATTCATGCAACTATTATAGTTTCCGAACATTTTAAGATGTTATATAAAAGTACGAGTTTAGTCTATGGTGCGGATTTTCAAATTTGGAACGCGTTGAATGGACAGTGATTGATATTCTTCGATGCATGGCATGGATTGCGTTGCATGGGTAGAATTGTTTGTATTGGTTAGAGGAAGGAAACTTTGAATGGGTTTGTTATGAATGTAATTATTCTGCATTGAGGTGGCAATCATTAATCATTTGGCTTCGCTGATGTGACCCGACCTTAGCTTTGTCACCTGTTTGACGCTTCGTGACTCGTATAAGTAACACACACACACACACTCAACAGCCTAACTAACATGATCAATTGATCATGCCGTTACTAGCAATGTACGTAAGTGCGAGAGGGGCGAATGCTTTATGTCAGACAAGAACGCGAACATTTTATAGCTAGGCAGGCGGTCATATTGCTAAGCGGACGGTCTCTTCATGATTGTATCTAAAATCTAGTTTTTTCTTTAGCAACAGATAAAAATTACGAAAATACTCGGAAACTATCAATCTTTCAATTATGTTTGCTCTTTTAAGATTTTTAATTCATAAAATCTAATAATAAGAAAGAAAGAAAGAAAGAAAGAAAGAAAGAGAAAGAAAGAAAACATTTATTCGTGGCAAAAAGACAAACTGTGGACACGTACGCACATACACATTTGCCACGAAATGGTCACAACTCAGCGTAATGCTGGCAACGCCAGCGCTGGTTTTCCGTTGTGGCCATTTGGTGAGGTACGGAACAATGACGCTACGATCACACACAAGGACAAATTGCAAAATACAAAAACATTAAAAATAACGAAGAACACAAACTCATTAGAAACAAAAATCAATAAATAAAAACATAAAAAGACACCTGCCACTTAATTTAAAAAAAAGAAAAAGTAAAGCCGGCCAAGAGCGGGTCGGGCCACGCTCAGTGTAGGGTTCCGTAGTTTTCCGTCCGTCACAGTAAGTGTCCCCACTTAAGCGTTAAACAAGCAATACTTAGCGAACAATACAAGCAATATACTTTGCGAACAATTTTGTTATTAAACAACGAACGACCATAGACAACTAGGACAATTCGCGCACGACAAATTTTCGACCTAATGTATGGGCGCACCTGCTCCGATCAGGAAAAATCTTAACACCGCCATGTACGATATGAGCGTTCCGCGTACAGCGACATCTATCGGCAAATTAAGTAAACTATTGCGCGCGAGCTTAAACTATGGAAGATGATTTTTATGGGATAATTCTTTATTGCGTGAACCGATTTTCACCGTTTTTACTTTATTTGAAAGCACATCATTTAATTGTGATTTTGTAGAAATTACAGGTACAATAAACACCTGCTTATACGGTTAAATTACAAACTTAATTCAGAAATTATTTTGTAATTTTTTTCAAAAACTATTCAACCTATCAAGTTCAAAATAATTTTCCTAGAAAGTTTTTATAAAGTTCTACTTTTCGGATTTTTTTCATATTTTTAAAACTTATGGTTCAAAAGTTAGATGGGGGGGGACACATTTTTTTAAACTTCTGGAGCGATTATCTCCGAAACTATTAACATTATCAAAAAATGATGTCAGCAAACCCCTATTCATTTTTAAATACCTATCCAACAATTTATCACACGTTAGGGTTGAAATGAAAAAAATAAACACTCCCCACGTTACGTATAGGGGAGGTACCCTAATAAAAAAAAACACTTTATTTTACCACTTTGTCGGCGTGATTGATATACATATTAATACCCATCTTTCTAGTGCTAACGGTTACTGAGATTATCCGCGGACGGACGGACAGACAAAGCGAAACTATAAGGGTTCCTAGTTGACTACGGAACCCTAAAAAGGTACTAAAACTATGGCTTATCTATGGTAAATTTGAGTTGACAATGATTGACATTACATAACTCACAATAGTACATTACTACAGAGGCCGGGAAGTAAGGGATTGCCGGCCGAGTACATATAGACGACCGAGCGTAGCGAGATCGGATAGTTATGAGGCTGGCAACCCCTTTTCACGCCGAGGTATTGTTTTGTGCTTTTCTCAAACATGCAATGGCATAAATTTAAAAAACTCCAAGAAATCAAACTTTAATTTTCATGACTGAACGCCGGGATCCTGTGCCACAAATAGTGGAATGGAAATTAAAAAAGACCATCTTGCCGGCCTAGGCCTCCAATTTTGTATGAAATGCCATTACGGATGTCGAAGCCCAATATGAAGAACACAACGTCAATATTTCATTGCATGTTTGAGAAAAAGTACTTTGTTATATACTGAAACATAACTTGACATAACTACAGGTAACAACTAACGCGTGTTGATGCAAAACATTCTGTGAAACCAATAAACGTTGACCATTAAAACTAAAACTATACTATGAGACTTACTGCTAAACCAGATACTACAACATGGAGTAATATTCGAAAAATTTAAACAAAGAACAATAACAGCTAACTACAAAACGTCCAACTTTTTATTCATCTTTAAATAAACTTTTAAAACAAATTTCCCTGAAATATAAGTACAAGAACATTATTATCGGAGGAGACTTTAACATAGATTTCTTAGCAGATAACAACGGAAAGTCGAGACTATCCAACGTGATGCTTGCATATAACTTCCACCAAAGAGTTCATGGTCCCACGCGCGTTACACAGTCGAGTTCTTCCTGTATTGACCTAGTGTTCACCAATTTTAAGCTCATTAACTTTAAATTAAAAATTCTAGAATTGGGGTTTTCAGACCATAAAGGAATTTGCATCACTGCTCCTATCGAAATACCAACACCACAAAACTGGACAGTCTGTAAAAGAATTTTCAATAAGGAGAACGTGCAACTGTTTAGAACTGAAATGATGAACGTAAAGTGGGATTCTATATTCTCGAGCAACAAAACGGTTAACGAAAACTACAACCTATTTGATAATACTCTAAGGAACGCGTTAAATAAATGCATCCCAAAAAAAACCTTTAAAATTAAACCCAAAAAATCGCAATTAACAGACTGAGTAATGATAAAACGACTATACCATTTTTATGAAAAATTTAAAGTACTGAATGATAACCAAAACGGCTTTAGGAAAAATCGCTCCACGACACTAGCTATCTACAAATATGTCCAACAGATTCTCAAGGTTATCAACGATAAAAAGTACGCTATAGGCCTTCTGCTCGATATGAGTAAGGCCTACGATAGAGTTTGTCATGATATACTGTTGGGCAAATTATATAATTCGGAAATACGAGGCTCTGTCCTAGACTGGTTAAGTCATATTTTACTAATCGCTCCCAGTATGTAGAAATTGAAAACGTGGACTTCGAAACATGAATAATACAAAATATTCGATCGGATAGAGTCCCTGTGATTGGCTCTATTCCGCAAGGTAGTGTCCTGGGATGTGTGTTATTCCTTGTGTACATAAACGATCTCCCAAACGTTTTGGAAGACCACTGTACTCTCTTCGCGGATGACATTTCTATATTATTATCATGTGGTAATATTAACTAAATTAATATTAAATTAACTCTAACCCTAAATAGAATTGTAAACTGGTTACAAACTCACAACTTACAGCTTAATCTCAGCAAAACTAAAATAATCCAATTTAAGCCCTATCAGAAAGCCACATTGCCAATAGATTACCACTACAAAAACACTAAGTTAGCAAACGTACACGATGCAACATTATTGGGAGTAAATTTGGACACAAATATGAATTGGAAGCCCCATATTCTAAACCTCTCAAAAAAGCTATCTTCCTTCATCTACGCTCTTCAGCATCTCAAGCGCGTAACGGACTTTAAGACAGCCCTGACTGCGTATTATGCATATGCATACTCTAGACTCTCCTACGGTCTCGTTCTATGGGGGAATAGTACCGATAAAGATAAAATATTCATTCTACAAAAAAAATGTATAAGGATACTAGCAAATATTGGCCCAATGGACTCATGCAGACCATATTTTATCAAATACCGTATACTCACCCTTGCCACTATGTACATTTTTGAGACATGCAAGTTTGTCAGGAAACATCCTGACCTATATTCAACGCTAATAAATAATAGAAGAAGTAACCGCAATCTTAATAAGCTAAAGTTACCGTACTCCAAATTAAAAATAATATCGCATAGCCCTCATCACATGACAATTAGAATTTATAATCATCTACCAAATTCGTTAAAAAAATTAAGAAAAACAAACGTATTTCATAAACAATTAAAACTATTCCTCACCCAAAAATGTTATTATAGCCTAAAAGATTATTTTGAAGATGTGTGGCGTCGCCACCTATGTGTACATACGAATAAATATACAATATTTACTTATATACATAAACATTGCTTATATACATAAACATTACATATATACTTATAAATATCACACAATAATACCTAGTATAAATATACTTCTACATGTAAATGCAATACAATAGTAGGCACATACGATATCATACATACATACATAAGCGCATATAGAGAAATAACATTATATACCTAAACACAAAATCGACACATATTTACTTACCAAGTTCCCAGCCGCGTCGACACAGCCGATGCCCGTGGAAGCGCGCGGCGGCCAGCTCCAACGGTACCGCGTGACGTCACTCGCACACCGGGCTGCGCAGTGCCCGCCCGCTGACCGCTCCGGCAGTCTGCTACTCAATTTGACGCTAGACGCATGTCGCTTGTGCTCCGAACTATCCCGCTTTCGCTTGTACTTTCGCGCGCTTTCTTTACGTCTGTGCTTACCCTTATGCTTGTATGTGCTATTGAGAACATTATAATACTTAAGGATTGACTTGGCGTGTGTTATTTGGACCTGTGAACTTCCCGAACCCTGCACGTAAGTTTTTAGTTGCTTAATACACAGATCGTTGTAGCTAACCTACACTGGTGACCCCTTTTGGTTGAACTTAGTACGCAACCTTACAGAGAAGTGCAAATGGTTGACGGGAAAGTAAATAAAGACGGCCAGAGTCCTAACACGTCGGCGAAAACGCTACCGCCGCAGCAACTTACAATGGAAAATTCCGCCGCGCAGTTGTCCAGTGGTGCCGACACGTTCCGTGTCGGAGTGCGAATGCCACCGTTCTGGCCACAGGAACCAGCCGTTTGGTTCGCACAAGTGGAAGGTCAATTTATGATTTCTAATATCACAGCCGACTCGACGAAATTTTATTACGTGCTATCACAGTTGGATCATCAGTACGCCGCGGAAATTAAAGACATCATTGTCAATCCGCCTGCCAATAATAAATACGAGAAACTGAAGACGGAGCTCATCTCAAGACTATCAGCATCCCGCGAGAAGGAACTCAAGAGACTGCTGATACATGAAGAGCTAGGAGATCGCAAGCCATCCCAATTCCTGCGGCATCTTCAGCACCTTGCAGGACCAGAGGTACATGACGAGCTTTTGAGAACTATATGGATAAACCGCTTACCGATGAACATCCAAGCAGCCATAGCATCGCAACCAACACCGCAGACACTGGACGCCCTGGCAGGTACCGCCGATCGCGTATGGGATCTTACCCCAGCTACACCACAGGTAGCCAGTACATCTGCCGCTGCCGTGCCGCAGAACGCCGCAATTGACTTCATGGCCAACCAGATTGCAGAACTGACAAGACAGATGCACGAGTTGAAAGCAGAACTCAATTCTAGGTCTAGGCCTAAGAGCAGGCACAACGGATCCCAAAGGTACAATCGCAGCCGCAGCCGTGGAACAAGTCAAGGTCGATCCCAGTCTAGCTACCGCAGATGGCCAGTTTGTTGGTACCACGCCAAATTTCATTCGCAGGCAACAAAATGCGTCAAGCCCTGCGATTTCGTGTCGGGAAACGGTCAGAGCAATCGGTAATGGCGGCCGACGATTGCTCCAGCTCCGGTCGCCTGTTTATTACAGACCGTCGTACCAAAATGCAGTTTCTCGTCGACACAGGAAGCGACCTCTGCGTTTTTCCACGCACAGCTCTACGTGAACACCGACCCAAAACAAAATACCAGCTTTTCGCCGCAAATGGCAGCGTGATCAGTACTTACGGGTATGCAGAACTACATCTCGATCTCGGTCTTCGTCGGGAATTCAGCTGGAAATTCGTCGTAGCGGACGTAACGAAATCTATTATAGGCGTTGACTTCCTGTCATTTTACAATCTAGTCGTTGACTGCCGACACAAACGGTTACTGGACAATACGACGTCTCTCTCTACGACGGCGGTATCATCTGTCGCTACTGACACCATATCATCCGTCAAGACATGTTTCGGCGAATCGAGGTACAACGACATAGTGCGAGACTTCCCGGAGATCACACGCCCACCAGGAGTTTAGCGTGAGATAAAGCACAGTACGGTCCACTACATCAAAACGACTGATGGCCCTCCTGTTCACTGCACACCCAGAAGGTTAGCACCGGACAAGCTAAAAATCGCCAAGCAGGAGTTCGAGTCCATGCTCAAGTGTGGAACAGCTAGACCGTCATTAAGTCCATGGTCTTCGCCACTGCATCTAGCACCCAAGAAAGATAATGGTTGGAGACCATGCGGAGACTACAGGCAGTTGAACGCACAAACAGTTCCAGACCGCTATCCAATTCGCCACATCCACGACTTCTCACACCAGCTCGCCGGTTGCAAGATTTACTCCACAGTTGACCTAGTAAAAGCCTACAACCAAATACCTGTCAACGCTGAAGACATAGCGAAGACGGCGATCGCCACGCCCTTTGGTTTGTATGAATTTCCATACATGACGTTTGGACTCAGAAACGCAGGTCAAACATTCCAGCGCTTCGTCGACGAGGTCACGAGAGGCATGGATTTCGTTTACGCTTACCTGGACGACTTCCTGATCTTTTCACCTGATGAAATAACGCACCAAAGTCACCTGAGACAGCTTTTCACCAAGTTCAAGGAATATGGGATCGTAATCAACCCGTCGAAATGCATCTTCGGGGCTCCTGAGGTCAAGTTTCTGGGTTACCATATCTCAGCTGACGGCACGAAGCCTCTAGAAACCAAAGTGGAAGCTATCCAGTCATTCCCTTTACCTACGACCGTCAAACAATTAAGGAGGTTCCTAGGGATGATAAACTTTTATCGTCGGTTCATCCCACAAGCTGCTCAACTTCAAGCTCCTTTGAACGAACTGCTCACCGGCTCAGTGAAAGGATCGCAACCAGTCGACTTGAAAGATGATAAGCTGAAAGCTTTCCTCGACTGTAAAACTAGCCTCTGCAACGCAGCAATGTTGGCGCACCCGGACGCCAATGCTCATCTGACGCTGGTGACAGACGCTTCTAACACTGCTATGGGCGCGGTATTACAACAAAAGAAAGAAGATTCCTGGCAGCCACTAGCATTTTACTCAAAGAAGTTCAGTTCATCACAGCAGAAGTACTCACCCTACGACCGAGAACTGCTGTCGATCTACAACTCCATCAAGTATTTCAGGCACATGCTGGAGGCTCGGGTATTCACCGTCTTCACAGACCACAAGCCCTTGTGCTTTGCTTTTGCGAACAGCAAGTCAAATTGTTCACCGAGGCAGTTCCGGCACCTCGATTACATTTCTCAATTCACGACCGACATCAGACACATTGCTGGCAAGAACAATGTCGTCGCAGACACCTTGTCCAGAATTGAGGAACTCGAGAAACCAGTCGATTTGTCACAACTCGCCAAAGCACAAGACACTGATCTGGAGCTCAAGAAGATCTGGAATGGGGATACAGGTTACAGCATCAGCCTAAGGAAGCTGACAATACCGGGCTCATCTACGACACTCTACTGCGATGATAGCACATCAAACCTCAGACCATACGTGACTCCCGAGTACAGACGGCAGGTCTTCAACAGCCTGCACTCACTCAGCCACCCAGGGATCAAGGCATCCACCAAGCTGGTAGCTGAGCGCTTCGTGTGGCCGAACATGAACAAAGACTGTCGCGAGTGGGCTCGAGCCTGCGTAGCCTGTCAGAGGTCAAAGATAACCAGGCATGTACAAGCACCTTTGGGTACTTACCAGTTACCTAAGACTAGGTTTACCCATGTGCACATCGACATGATAGGACCTATGCCTTCCTCTCAAGGATATCGGTATTGCCTCACAGCCATAGACCGCTTTACGCGCTGGCCTGAAGCTATACCCATGATGGACATGACAGCAGAAACTGTGGCAAAATCACTCCTCACTACGTGGATCTCCAGATTCGGTTGCCCTATGGATATCGTAACAGATCGAGGGGCACAGTTTGAATCCGCTCTTTTCAAGTACCTGGCAAAGATCACCGGTTTCAAGCACCGACGCACCACTGCATACCACCCTGCCTGCAACGGACTCATAGAGCGATTTCACAGGCAGCTGAAGGCAGCAATAACATGTCATGCTCAAGAAAACTGGACGGAAGCCTTACCATTAGTCTTGATGGGGGTAAGGAGCGCCTATAAAGAAGAGCTGCAAACCTCGTCCGCGGAGCTGGTTTATGGAGAACCGCTCAGACTGCCTGGGGAATTTTTCCAGCCCAGCACCGACACCACATCCGATCTCACCGACTTCACCGCACGCCTGAAAAATATAACAGAAAAGCTTCAACCCGTGCCTACCTCAGGGCATGGTCAGAAGAAAACGTTTGTATTCAGAGACTTAGCATCCTCCACCCACGTTTTCTTAAGAGAAGACGCCGTGCGTGGCGCGCTAAAGCCGGCATACACAGGACCACATATAGTGATCCAAAGAGGAGAGAAGTCATTCAAAATACGAGTAAATGGAAAAACAACCACGGTATCCATCGACCGCTTGAAACCTGCTTATCTGCTCACCGAAACCATTGCAGGTACTGGAACGCAACCAGAACAGGCAGACCCTGAAAAGGAAAAGGAGAGAATAACTAGAAAAGAAAAAGACTTAGAACTAGAGAAAGAAAGAAAAATCAGACTTACCAGATCAGGCCGACGGGTTAGATTTCCTGACTATTATCGCCCGTGAGACGGTCTCTGGGGGGGACTGATGTGGCGTCGCCACCTATGTGTACATACGAATAAATATACAATATTTACTTATATACATAAACATTGCTTATATACATAAACATTACATATATACTTATAAATATCACACAATAATACCTAGTATAAATATACTTCTACATGTAAATGCAATACAATAGTAGGCACATACGATATCATACATACATACATAAGCGCATATAGAGAAATAACATTATATACCTAAACACAAAATCGACACATATTTACTTACCAAGTTCCCAGCCGCGTCGACACAGCCGATGCCCGTGGAAGCGCGCGGCGGCCAGCTCCAACGGTACCGCGTGACGTCACTCGCACACCGGGCTGCGCAGTGCCCGCCCGCTGACCGCTCCGGCAGTCTGCTACTCAATTTGACGCTAGACGCATGTCGCTTGTGCTCCGAACTATCCCGCTTTCGCTTGTACTTTCGCGCGCTTTCTTTACGTCTGTGCTTACCCTTATGCTTGTATGTGCTATTGAGAACATTATAATACTTAAGGATTGACTTGGCGTGTGTTATTTGGACCTGTGAACTTCCCGAACCCTGCACGTAAGTTTTTAGTTGCTTAATACACAGATCGTTGTAGCTAACCTACAGATGTATCTATTTGTAGCTAAAGTAGTTTTTTGTTTTTTTTTGTTTACTATTATATAAGAATTGTATTTGTAGTTTGTTAAAGTTGAATATTCTATCTAATACATGTTAGTTGTTTATATATTATGTTTTGAAATAAGTCCATAGTGATGGCTGTGTAATATTGCTGCGCCCTCGCAGGGCGTCACATGTATACCTACCTTGTTGTTCCACCTTGTAACCTGTAATGTGACTTGCAATGAAATAAATGAAATGTAATGAGATCCAGGCCACGGAATGCTTGTGGGGCATACAAAGCAGGTATGTATTTTAACCCAGGTTAAAAACAGCTTGTGTCATGTTTGAGGTTTTCCTGAATTTTTTGGTGGTGCTGCAAGTGTTTCCTAACCTGGGCCTTAAAAGTATGTATGCCTTTCAGAGTCCTGAGAAGCGGTGGCGATAGATTGTTCCAACATTTAGTTGCAACATATCTGAAACTCCCCCGAAAAGCAGCTGACGCATGGCGATGGGTCAACAATGGTTGCCTACATTGCCGCTCACCGCGTGGGTTTCGGAAAGACAACTTATCAAAGAGATATTTGGGTGCCTGCTGGTTTACTACACCGAAGAGCAGACATGCCAGATGGAGCTTGCGTCTATGTAGCATTTTAAGGATATGTAATAAGGACTTTGTTTGGTTGTGACGTCACAAGTAATCCCTACAAATTCCATACTAACGGAGAGTTTTTGACGTTTCATGGGTTCTATCCCGTTGTTTAAATCAGGAACGAAAACTGACCCTACCAACTTCAGGCCAATATCAATACTACCGGCACTAAGTAAAGTTTTTGAGAAGCTTATTCTTCATCAGCTTATGTCCCACTTTAGTTGCAATAAACTGCTCAATACCAATCAGTTCGGATTCACTAGGGGTCGCTCTACCACTGATGCCGGTGTGGTACTAATTAAACATATTTTTGATGCCTGGGAAGAGGCTCAAGATGCTATTGGAGTGTTCTGTGATTTATCAAAGGCATTGATTGCGTTGATCACGAGAATTTAATCAGAAAGTTATGGGATTAAAAACGGTGCTCTTGATCTCGTGTCATCGTATCTCTCGGAGAGAACACAACGAGTAGTCATCAATGGGACCCAATCAGCAGGGACAACTGTTGCTCTTGGTGTTCCTCAAGGCTCGATTCTGGGTCCGTTTCTATTTCTGATTTACATAAATGACCTACCAAATGTGTTGAAAGATAAACATGATATAGTGTTATTCGCTGACGACACGTCGCTTATCTTCAAGGTAGACAGGAAAGAGAAAAGCTTCGATGATATTAATGATGCGGTCAACACTGTTGTGAAATGGTTTACAGCAAATAATTTACTGCTAAATTCCAAGAAAACAAAGTGTATCAGATTCACTTTACCTAATGTCAAGCAGGTAAACAATACCAAGATCCAATTAAAGGGCGATGAACTGGAATTTGAAGATAAAACTGTGTTTTTAGGTATCACCTTGGACTCAAAACTACAATGGCATGCGCATATCGTCGCCCTAGCTGGAAAACTTAGTTCGGCAGCCTATGCACGACGCATAAGACAGTTAACAAACGTTGAGACGGCCAGGCTGGTGTACTACAGTTACTTCCACAGTGTTATGTCCTACGGAATCCTGTTGTGGGGGAAAGCGGCTGATATCCAGACCATATTCGTGCTACAGAAACGAGCTGTACGCTCCATATACGAACTAAAAGCTCGAGATTCTCTCAGGGACAAATTTAAGGAGGCAAACATTCTTACTGTAGCATGCCAATACATTCTTGAGAATATCATGTATGTGCGGAAAAACCTTCATGAGTTCAAACTCAACAGTGATATCCACGACTACAACACCAGAAGTAAAAACAAGATCGCAGTGAAGGCTAGTCGTCTCCGCAAGGTTAGCACGTCGTTCGTGGGGAACTGCATACGTTTTTACAATAAAATACCACCGAAATTGTTAATTTACCGTTCAGTAAATTTAAGTCTCATGTTAAAAGTAATTTGCTGAGCAAGGCGTATTATACTGTCAACGATTTCTTAAACGACAAAAATGCCTTCAAGCCAGTAGTAGTCTAATTCTATTAGGAATATACCTAAATACACGAAATCATTATAAGTACCTACCTGAAATAACTGTTCCGTTTTATGTAAGAAGAGAGCACATAATGCTGTTTCTCGCCGAACAAGTCGCTTAATCTTTGTTATTATCAATGTCCGGTGGCTTGAATATGTCATGCTCGCTTAAAGGGCTTTGCTTACGGTGGCGTCGTTGATCGGGTCGCCACCTTCCCTAAAATATGGTTGAGGGAGGCGATGGCTGAGATATGCGTCATACTCGTGATCGGGTGCTGTTTGTGGAGTCCGGACTGTTCATGCTTGCAAGGGCATAGTACATAGTTAACTAATTACATACTAGTGTTATTATTATTATCGTATTGACGAGAGACATCATTCTGATCTTGACACGTTTTATTGTTATTGACCCTGTACATCTCTGACAATATTACATCATTGTTCCTTTCTTGTTTTGACGCTTAGAGACCGTATACATCTCTTAGAATATTAGAATAATTATTAATGGTATTTGGAAGCTCAGAGACCTTATACATCTCTGGAATACTGAATTAATATGATTAACTTCTTGTTAATGCTGATACAGATCTTATATCGAATGTAATGGTCATATTTTGTAATTTTGTTTTGTTTACATTAACTTAGTGACATTTAGTTTGTTAACCTTTTATATATAATTTTAAATTATTATTGTGTAAGATTATTATTATTATTTTATTGTAAATTACGGTTTGACATGTAAAAGTGCCCTTGTGGCCTATTTGCAGAATAAATAATTGAATTGAATTGAATTGAACTATACATGTCATGATTTGCTAGCCCCAATTTATCACAAGCTGACTAATTGCTATGGTCTGGCTGGCTGGAGGCATGTTGCGCTGCTGATCCAACTGTCAAACGAGTTGTACTGAGAAATTGCATGCACATGTGGTCAGATTGTCACATCTGTACGCCACACCCAATCATGACTTCGACATGTTGTACTGACAAATTGGGGTAAAATTACATTCCCCATTATAACAAAAAAAAGCTCATTTGACTTTTGTCAATTAAAGTATTAAGTATTAAACAATTGCTTAGGGTATCACTTCTTGGGGCACCAGAAAAAGCACAAAAACGTTGCTTATGGATAGGGGAGCCCTCAGGCGCGGATTGCTTAGGGCATAGTTAACAAGACAAGTAGACTGATTTTAGCAGGTTATTCGAACGAGCGAGCGAAGCGGACGAAGTTCCATGCTTCAGCTTGGACCGAAAACTGTTTGTCTGTCCGGTGTTTGTCCCGCTGTTCTAGTAAGGGGGTGCATTGGAAATTATCGCGTGCTTTGAAACGCCGTTCAGACCCCGTATCATGGTCGGCCTTATCACACGATAAGTGACAAGATAGCGCGTCCGTCACTGGCTGACACCGTTCAATGGAACGAGACGGACGCCCTATCTTGTCACTTATCGCGTGATAAGGCCGACCATGATACGGGGTCAGAGCTTGGATTTAAATACCATTAAATAAGCTTTAATTTAGTAGTAACTATACTAATTGTATTATGTTATTACACATTTTATATCATTGCACAAACGCCGACGACACAGTGAGCCCAGTACAGATGAATTATAAATCTAGTCGCAATACTCGCAATGTACCGCGTGCCTAATGCCGCGTCCACACTAGCCGATTGTTGATCTTTATATTGAAAACGACAGTCAACACATTCACTGCCAGGAACCTGACTACTACCACAAAGGCGCTTTCCGTAATTTTTTTCCATTCCTCAAGGTAGTGTATGCGGCTGCCTCCTATTTTTAGCATACATAAATGATCTACCTACAATCCTAAACCCAAACACTACCTGCGTTATGTTCGCTGACGACGTATCATTGTTATTTAATCTAAAAATAGTACTGAATGTAACTTACAGCTCAATCACACTTTTGAAACTACAAAAAAATGCCTCAGTGATCACAATTTAGAAATGAATTAAAAAAAAACAAAATCCTACAATTTAAACCAACGCTAAAAAGCCTTTAGAATTATACTTAAAAACAATCACCAGTACTAGTAATAAAATAGAGGAGGTTAAAGAATTTAATATATTAGGCATAACTGTTGACTCCGGCATCAATTGGAAGGCTCATATTAAGAATATTAAAACCAAACTATCTAAATTTGTATATGCACTTAACGTATTGAAAATAAATACTAGCTTAGAGTGTGCATTATCTGCGTATTATGCGTATGCGCATTCGTGGCTCTAATATGGTGCTTTGGGGAGGTAGTACCATGGTCCAGCAACTGTTTGTCATGCAAAAGAAGTGCATCCGTATCTTGGCTAACGTGCGCATCCCCAACAGTTGCCGTCCACACTTTATTAAACTCGAATTGTTGACTGTGCCGTGTGTTTATATATTACAAGCCGCTCTTTTTGTCCGTGAAAATCCTTATCTGTTTCAAAAGAAAAAAGATGTCGAGACAACCAGAACGCAGCATAGGAATAAGCTATTGCTACCGAAAGCTAACTTGGCAATGTATAAAAATAGTCCGCATTATAAATGTACTCTAATTACAAATAAAATCCCGCAACCAATTAAACAAGAACGTAACGAAAAAATATTTAAAAACAAATTAAAGAAATTATTAATTGAGTAATGCAAAATTACTCAGTAGACGATTTTTTTAATGATGGCTCTTTAAATTCCTAAGCTACGTTCAAAAACCAGTTTTTGAACGTAGCTTTAGTGAAAATAAGTTAAAAATAAAAATCTCTCGTGCGTTGTTAGAGACATCAATATAAGGAACATTATTATGTAGAGTTCATACCTATATAAAAGAGCATTGTTAACATACTAATATCGAAAACAGAGCTTTTTGGACCATATTTGAATAAATCATAAAAAAAACAAGTATTTTTCAAAATTATCCTCGTGTAAATGTAGAGAAAGGATTGAAAAACCGATAAGGTTTGTGCCATTAATATATCTATAATTTTGACGCAGGAATTTAAATCGTCAAATCTCATCAAAAAGCGCGTGGAGCTCCTTAGCGGGAAAGCGGGATCTGCTACGAGTAAATAACGCATAAATAACGCATAGCGAAGCACACAAGGTTTTATGTCCGACGTAAAGTATCCGTCCCTCTTGCACTCGCATATTTGCCAGAATGGGACGAATGCTTTATGTCCGACATACAACTTAGCGTACTAGCCTCCCTGTAATTGTGTTAACTCGACTGTTAACCCACTCGACGCATATGTAATACTAGTATAGTCCGCAGCAGAAGTAGGTAGCTACTTACGCAAAATAACACGCTCAAAATGGTCGAGACAGTTCTTATCCTCTTGGCATTAGAGTCGACATTTGGCCCGATTAATTTTGTACTGTAATGTACTAATATTGATTTCTCCTATTGAGCCATCATCGTGCGAAGATGCGAAATACTTTTTCAGGCTATCGGGGCAAGGGCAATTCCGTCAAAGGGGTTATAACAACAAACTGTTACAACTCCACCTCTTTACGATTTTTTTTCTTTTGTGTCAATTGAACGTGGAAGTTGCCGCGATCAAATTCGATACACAAAACAAATATACTGTAAAAAAAAACATCGTCTGAAGCCCAGGACGACTCGAACTTGTGCCGTCCGTTCTGTATGGTTGTTGCAACGCCGTTTTAAATAGAAACCGTTAAGCCGTTTTGGATCCCCTGTCCCTTTACTATCTTTCTTATTTGACACAACCTTAACTTTTTTTTTAATCTTTCTAAATACCTATGTAGTTTCTTCTTTTCCTTCCTGTCTCTCGTTCTTTAAATTTTCCCTTCTTCAGTTACTCTTGAAGTAAACGTGTTTTAGCGGATTTTCTGTCATCAAAACTCTTCGGTTTTCTATTTCTGACAATGTAACTACAGTGTACATGGATCTCCTTTCTTTAATTGTGTTCAACACTTCCACTTTTGATACCTTTTTTGTGCACTTTATGTTTATACCACGTTTATACCTACCCTCCATTTTCCGCCAACACCACATCTTTTGTATATCCACCATACACCACATCTTGTGTCAGTGTCCACGTGTCACTGCCATACAAAGCAAAGCTTCTGTCTGGACATCAGACAGTTAGATTATGACGCCATAGACGCTACACTACGACACTACTAGATATATCAGCTTCCAAGATGGTGGTGGTGGTGGTGAGAAGGTTTCGGTTTCAGATAAATGTCCTTCCTCGTACGCCCCGGTTGCTGAATTAGCTCCTTGCCGAGGTTTTCCCGTGCGACTACAGTATAGAGGTTCTTCAAAAAAGGAGTGTTTAAATTTTATACACTCCTTTTTTGAAGAACCTCTATACTGTAGCTGTTACCTTTGAAGCATTCAATGCTTCAAAGGTAACGAGCATGTGACACCCCTGCACGGTTAGCACAAGATGGCGCGCGAGATGTCTCGCGGCGAGATAGACTACCTTTGTACCCGTCCCTTTTTAATTAGAACATTTAGAAAGAGATAGTCAGACACAACTCGCGCGCTGTCTTGTTGCCAGCGTCCAAATGTTACGGTGGCCGCTTACCATCAGGCGGGCCGTAAGCTTGTTTGCCAATGACGTGGCGTGTTATAAAAAGATATCTTTTGGAAGTAGAGCTGGGTCGTTTCGACTTTTCCGTGAAACGAAACGTAACCGTTTTTTAAATCACATAACTGTTTTAAAAACAGTTTTTAAAAATAACTAGTTTCTCCGTGCGTCGCCGCCGCCGTCGCCGGTCGCCAAACGAAGTGAAACGAAAAAACGAATGAAACAGTTTACAGTGTTCGAGTTGCGTTTTCACGTTTTGCATTGCAACCGTTGCGTGTGACTGTCGCCTTCTACTCGTAGCTCCTTGTCATCGTTTTTATATTTGTGGTTCTAGCCACAAACTGTTTTTCCGTTACTGTACGAGAAACAGTTTTTAAAAACGCTTACGGGAAAAAACGCCCAGCTCCATTTGGAAGTTTATTGTAAATGTGTGTAGTACCGTGAGAGCGCCGCTTTACTGACCTTTTAACAGAAAGGAACCGGTTGACTGGAAATGTCGTAGAATCATTGATAAAATTCACATTCAAACTTAATGTTACTAGGCAGGATCCGTGGTTGCACTAGGTTGAGAAGTAGGTCTAACTTAGAACCAGTTTGACATGGACATATCAAGATCACACCTGTATTTCCAAAAGGGGTTGGCTGACCTTCCTTCCATTCGGGCAGAAAGCGGGTGGTTTTTTCTTACATACAATTTTGGTATCTAAGAATCCGCAGTAAGCTCGGCCGAATTTCACCTTCCCATACAAACAGAGTTTCGTTCTCATTTTAAAACTACGTGTTGGATTGTGACGAAACTTTGCATATACAATAACCTGAGGTATATCTGTCTATAATTAGTTTATATGGCTCCAGTTTATAAAACAAACAAAATACAGCAAAAACAAGTTTAATATGAAAAACTTAAAATTGCTGTATTTTTTTTACTATGGTATCTGAAGCTACATAAACTAATTACAGACCTGGATATACCCTATATCATTGTACATGAAAAGTTTCGTTACAATCCAATACGTAGTTTTAAAATGAGAGCGTACTTAACTACGTTTGTATGGAGAATCGAGCTTACTGCGGACTCTTAAACTAATGGAATCTTTTTCGGTGAAGGATAACATCGGTCACAACGCAATAAGGTCTAGTTTTCCCTCTGGGTGGGAAGTTGCTCAGATGGCAGTCACTTTCGTTAAAACTAGTGCCTACGCCAAATTCTGGGATTAGGTGCCAAAACGGATCCTGAACTCGTTTAGGGCACAACCGAGAAAACGCTAGGAGTATGATGATGAAACGAATAGTTAGAAACTTTTTAAGATTCTCCTTTTTTCTTTTTTATAATAAACAAACCAATTTATATCAAGTTCAACAAACCTAAGTTCAAGATAAATAAGTAGGTATACTTATTTATTCATTTAATGTTAAAACACACACAAAAAATATATAAAAATACATAAGGTAGGTACCTTATGTATTTTTATATATTTTTTGTAATGTAGGTACATTAAAACTAGATATAAAATTAAAACTAACTTGAAAATAACTTACCAAAAAACTAAAAAATAAATTCTAAATTTGGACCCTTAGGAATAGCGATTGCAAGTCTGCGCGAGAAAGCTGCCGGCGCGAGGGTTGCTTGTTGCCTCCCCAAGCGCCCCGTGAAGCTCCCGCGCGCCCTTACCCCACGAGCCAAGAGTCTCGACACCAGACGGAACGAACTCGTACTGGGTGCCGAAACAATTGTCTTCACCGCCTTTGCTCGGTACTGGTTATACCTATAGTCTTTGACCTAAGTAATATTTTTTTTAAATATGCTAAGAGACAAGGTTAACGATTGACCAAAGAAAAAAAAACGCATATCGTGCCTGACAAGAACCATGATAATATTAATAACATGTTTTTTTAAGACAAGTATAAATTGGATGTTAACAGTAACGTTAACAGAATATCTAGTTTTTATACAAAATTAATCTGTTTTTATGGTTGTTGCACGAGGTGCCTAATTAAGTCATTGACTTGGCCAGCCACAAATATCAATTTCGCAAGATATTGGTGGGATTGGTCTTCTTGGAAGGTCAGATGGGAGTCGCTTTCGTGAAACTAGTTTCTACGCCATATCTTGGGGCTAGGTGCCGCTGCGGACCATGAGCTCCTTTAAGGTACAATGGGGAAGACACTAAGAGGGTGGTCAGGACCCTAGCAGCATTTTCGTTGGCATTTCGTTGGGCCAACTCGGTGATCAATGGCCCAACGTGGGGCCAACTTAAAATGCTACTAGGGGAAGATGATGGTCTTTTTATGGACAGCTAGGACGCTGCGTGACCCCCAACTAAAGGTGGACTTGACTGTCTGGTCAGGATTGTGGCGAGCCGTTGAATGAGGGCGGCGCAAGATCGGTCATTGCGGAGATCCCTGGAACGCCATTGTCCAGGAGTGTACGTGGACCGAGTGGACGCTAAATTACGCCTGTGGGCAAACGCGACTTTACGAGTAGGCCACTTTCGGGGTGAAATTAGTATGCGGTTTCTTGTAGTTTATCAAGAGCTTGATATAGCCCAGATTTCTTTACGTATACTTATCGGCATACTGACGGTATTACATTTGGGGAGTAGTGTCATGTTGCGCGGGATCACGCATCCCGGAAATCAGGAAGCACTCATTTAAATGTACAGAAGTTTGAGAACTTGACTGAAGGATATCATAGCTTACTGATACCGTAGCGTCTCCGCACCAAACGTTGCAGTGCAGTGCAAGTTCCCAAGATAGGGGTGAATTGTCCGCTCATAGTGGGACCGGCCTTTTATTTTTCCTGGAGAAAATCTGCGGGTCAGCTTTCAGGGGAAGTTTGGGTAATGTGGTATTACTACCATTCAAAACCACGTCAGCCGCCACCTGCGTTATGTAATTCTGAGGACTCTAGGATCTCAGGTTGAGCGCACTCCCTTTTGGGCCGTCCTCGCTGCCTTCTCTGGCTGGGGTACCTAGGTGCTTGGCCAGCTAAGTGCTATACGGCTCCACCTCAAATCACCTTTTATGACATGCGGGGGACAACGTAGATCTATTTTAGGCCGAGTCTACATGATTTAAGTCGGACCAGCATGGTATAAATGAACGTCTCACCTATGAGCAGATTCGCGTCGTAATCACCCTCGGACGCGGAACAGTTGACCATGTACCAGTGGTCGCAGATCAGCATCCGCTGCTGGAACAGCGTTGTGTTGGGGCAGGTGTAGCTGAACTGCCGGCCGAGGCCGTCGCACATGTGGTACACCTGGAAAACGATACAAGTTAGCTTGGTTGTCATCATTAGTACAAGGAGTTATTTTTATGTTTTATGCAAGTGCTAAGTGGAAGTCGTGGAGTTGACAACAGCATTTGGATGATTCAACCATAGCTATTGGCCGCCTCTAGGGTTTCTTTTGAAAACTGTAATTTTGTATGGTCCAAAGGTGGGGTTTTCTTGTCATTTTCAAACCTTTTTTATGGGCCAACTTCATGGCACGTTTTAGTTTTTCTCCATTTGACTACATTTTTAATCCTTTTTCGAGAAAATAAGACATTATTGATTATTTCATTTAGTGTCTACACGCCTATTGGCAGAATGCCTATACCCATATGCGGAAAACACGCACACACAAAACACTCATTAGAGCGTATTAATTACAAATTATTGAAAGGCATGTTACATTAATTGAGAGGGCATTAAGTTGTAAACTTAATGAAACGATCTGTACGTGCGTGTCTTCGTAGAGATTAATAGTAGGAAGTTGTTTAAATTATCTATGTATTAAACAATTTGTTAACATCGCGATTCGATAAAAAAAAACATGATGATAACATTGCGTGTTAAATCGTAATCAATAAATTATTTTGTTCAGCAAAGCCAAAATAGTCACGAGTAGCTCAAACATTAGTGGACCAATGTTGATGAGGTTTTAATGAGAGCTTTAAAATTTGAAAAATGTAATGTCAAATGTATCACTAGTAAATTTTAATTGTATGAAAGTTGTGTGGCTGAATTTCACCCGAATTTGTGCAACATTTTTATAGACTAAGTGACGGCACTTTACTACTGGCTACTTACTTTGTCGTTGAATCTACATTAATCCTTTTATTTACCGAGTTATTTATGTTTTTTTTACAGGAATTAGATAAAACCTACTGCGTAAATATTTGAATTTTGAATCAAATTAATCAGAAAAATCATATCACAAAACATGACAAGGACTTTGAATTAGGAGGGAAAAAATATTGTTTACCGCGAAAGTGCAACCCAATTACATCATTATTTTCACCAATTAAAATAAGTAAGATTGCAAAGCGAGGAAGAAGACCACGCTACCGAAACTACATGAAACATAAAAGAAATGACCATAGCCGTGTCATACATTACATAGTCTGCACAATTTCGATGTCCCAATTTAGTTCTGATAGCTTAAGGAGCTCCACGCACTTTTTGGCTAGCTTTGACGAGTTTTGAGTTGATATTCCTCCGTGGCAAATACTTATCGATTCTTCAATCCTTTGCACGAGTTTTTTTGAAAATAATATTTATTTTTTAGATTTTTTTATACATGGTTAAAAAGCTCTATTTTCAATATTAGTATGTTGTTTATGCACGTTTATATATGAAATTTATATATATATAACTGTTCCTTATTGACGTCTCTAACAATCCACGAGATTTTTATTTTTAACTCATTTTCACAAAAGTTACGTCCAAAAAACTGGTTTATTGGCCTGAAATATCCAATTTGGTGCCATATATCCGGAAAACTGTAAGTTTTGAAGTAAATGTGGGATACTATTTCGGTAAACCTCGTTGTTGTTAATGCGATAAGCCAAAAAAAAACACGAAAAATCAGTCAGTTACAGATCGAAGGTCATTGGGAGCTACTCGTAGGAGCCCCTTAAACGATGCATGTGTTTTTGTTCCCATAATTATTTGGGCAGTCCATTTGTCTTGCAAAATATATAATTATTGTGCAACTTTATAGTTATTTAAGTCGTGTCTTCCATTACGCACGGTACACAGCAATAGTCCGATTGCCTACTTATTTAAATAATTACTTAGACCTAAATGCGTAATACTTAAGTGGGCAGTTTAAGTCTTGTTTGTTTTAGAACTGAAAGGAAGCGCTGTTAAAGATAAAGGGTATTCATTGGCCATCGGTAGGGCCAAATAGGATGTGGCCACGACCAATCGCGGGTCGCTCTTGACGTCTTTGTGTCATGTTTTCTCTTGTTTTATTTAATTTTTGTACCTACTAGCATAGTCATTAAGTCAAAATTTGATACTAACGATTTTTATTTTCTTAAATTCATTATTAAGTATGTTGTTTTTTTTATAGACTTTGTAACTTTTTATAGTTGTTTGTTGAAGGTACCTTGGAAAATTTTTTAATTGGGTTGACAAAAACATGACAAATACAATTTCAATTCTACTTTTTAACGAAACAACCAAATTACAGGTTTGACATTTTATTATTACTGTACTGTGTAAGATAAAAAGACGCACCGTGTATGTTTATAAAACGTTGATTACTTATGCTTAGCAAAATGTCTAACAAAAGTTGTCCTCGTGGTACGGGCGAGTTTTTTGCACTTAGCTAACGTACGTATGTTTGCCTGGAAAAATTATAAAACTACCTAATTTTAGGAAAATACCCAGTTTTTACGAATAGATGACTACTTGTTTTGACATGACTTTGAACAATTCTAGCGAATCATTGTTTATCTACTGGAAAATCGCACTAAGTAAGTGTGCCCAAGCAGGCCAGAAAAAACGCCGTTGTTATAGTTATAGCATGCGAGTTGAATAATATGCGGTTAAACGAGGATATGTATTCGTATTTGATTGGCGCGCGCGCCAGGTTTACAGGCCGAATGAACTCATGAAAACACTCAAATCTAATTACAAAGTGAAATTATCTTAGATTGACCCCTTCTATAACAAATACTACGACAAATCTGACAGCTGATGACATAGTCACTGTGTCGATTTTATCTATGCGTTTCGGTTAAATATTAACTAATTAATTATAGACATAGGAGTTGCCTATTTTACCTGTAAGTACTGAGTACCCACATTTCGATAAAGACAATACTTACAATACTTATAGAGTTGTGGTTGTCGCCTTGAAAGTCATTCCAGAAAAAACATTCCTGCGTATAATATTTATGTATACATACATATTATACGCAGGAATGATTTTTTGACAAGGACAGGAATGTTCTTTTGACTCTTATTATGTTTTCATTGTAGGTATTATACATGTATTTTATCTGTAAGTACCTACATTTTGATAAAGACAATACTTTCAAGGCGACAACCACAACTCTACATAAATATCATACGCAGGAATGATTTTTTGACAAGGACAGGAATGTTCTTTTGACTCTTATTCTGTTTTCATTGTAGGTATTTTATACAGGATGTTTGGAAAAACGATGTAGGAATTTAAGGTGATAGACTGGACTATTAGTAAGAGTTTGAAACTTACGTCTTAATCCAATCTGATAGTTTTTTATTTTATTAAATCGAGTTTAAAAAAGCTTTTAAATAAATCACTCATGGTAACCTACAAAAACGATAAAATAAATTTGGTAGCAAGTCGTATTCTTTTTTATTGGTTAATCAATTAATTGTAATGTTAATGAAGCATAAAGACATTTGAATATGACTAGGTTTTAAATTTAATTTATCATAAAAATTTGAAAAACTTGATTTAAAAAACCATCACAGGTGGACTAAGACATGTTAGGTTCAAACTCTTCCTAATAGTCCAGTCTATCACCTCCTTACGTTCCTAGATCCTGGACACCAGAGTGTTCAGGTATATCAACATTATCGTAGTATATGTAACATAATATAGGGTGTATCAAAAATGGGGTGTGAACCGAGCAAGGGTAATATATTCGGTAGCACATTGCGATACCAAATATGCATTTGTTTACGTTTTTTATTATTTGTTTATTTTATTTATTTGCTAACAAAAACAAATACTGTAATGTAAAAAAAACAAACAAACAAACAAAAACAAATCAAAATTAAAAAAAAAAACTAATACATTTTTGGAATCGCAATACGCTACCGAACTTACCTTGGATCGGTTCACACCCCATTTTTGATACACCCTGTATGTTTTACTCAACCGCGATGAGTTTGGGATTGGAATACTTACTATTCTTTTTTAGAAAGTGTCACCTTTCGTATTCAAGTCGCGGTTTGGTAATAGGTACCCATCATGTTACAAAAACACTGAGTATCTGACGAACCTTGACTGACAGGATTCATCGTTTGAACTATTCTTATATTAGCAGTGAACTGAACCAATATCAATATAGAGACAGATAAGGGGCGTCACGAATTCAGTTATGGAGTCTTCCTCATTCCAACGGAGATGCGAGGTTCTTTGTCAGAGATATGTTGGTTTTTTGCCCTACTATTTGAAGTTTGACAGGTCAGGACAAGATGGGCGGACATCATAATAACCAAAGGCATATGCCTTATGCACAATTATTTCCAAATGTTAATACGACTATATAGTCGTATTAACATTGGAAATAATTGTTCCTTATAGTTATTCCTAATATTTGAACGCCTCTACACTGTCTTCGTTTCATTTAATCTATATTAATATATATGAATGTAACTGAATAATGAAAATCGCGACCCTAAAAATACTGAGTAGGTACTTACCTTAAAAATACATACAATTTGTTTATACCTTTCAAAAGTGGAGTACAAGTTCATCAATAATGATGTAATTAATTTTAGTTTCGTTTGCATGACGCTTTGGATTTTCTGTAATCATCATCATCATCATATCAGCCGAAAGACGTCCACTGCTGGACATAGGCCTCCCCCAAAGAGTGCCACAATGACCGGTCCTGCGCCACCCGCATCCAGCGGACTCCCGCGACCTTTACCAGGTCATCAGTCCACCTTGTGGGGGGCCTACCCACGCTGCGCCTTCCGGTACGTGGTCGCCACTCGAGAACCTTTCCGCCCCAACGGCCATCGGTTCTACGTGCAATGTGCCCCGCCCACTGCCACTTAAGTTTAGCGATTCGGAGGGCTATATCGGTTACCTTGGTTCTGCTGCGGATAGCCTCATTTCTGATGCGATCGCGCAGAGAAACTCCCAACATAGCCCTCTCCATTGCCCTTTGGGTGACTGAGCCTTCTTATGAGGCCCATAGTAAGCGACCACGTTTCCATGCCATACGTCATCACATTTTTCTGTAATGTCATGTTAAAAATATTACAATAATAATAATTACTGTAATTGCATCTACATCTATTTTTGACATTTAGAAACAAGATGTTCCTAATTACCCCACATTACCCGTTAAAAGACCGCAAGCTGTGATTTCGATTTTATTGCATAATTAAGTAGGCAGTGACTCGTTTATTTACAACTTCCTATACTATTTAAAATATTTGTATGAATTAGATAGACGTTCTGCCATTAAAGGAACGTCTAATATTTTATTTTATATCCGGATCACTCCAACCAACTTTGTCAGTTTTGTTAGGTATTTCTATGTTAGCTCTACATCTCAAAAATATATACCCTGTTTGAGTTTATTTATCACAGAATTAATGCAGATTAGTTTCAATGTCAAATGGGTTATAAGTACCTTCATATAAGACTTACTTAATAAATACTATAATTGCGGCTCTGTGAGCTGTGGAACTCGCGAGACTATCTTTTATTATATTAATTTGGAAAGCCTGAATAGAAAAAAAATCTGTATAATTATTGAACCTTCTCACTAAACGGTTAAGGAATGCGATCTATAGAGGAGAGCAGCTAGACATCTGGACATCCGAACATACGAAAGAATTTCAAGCTGGAACGGTGAACTTCGTTAGCTTCGCTCGCTTGTTCAATAAGTCAGTAAGCACTCGTTTAGTCAAATTCCTGCTATTATAAGCAAAGTTGTCTTCAAGAGAAAAACAAAGGAAACCGCAGCCGTATACCTACTTAATAGGTGCCTAACAATTTTAAGATTTAGTTTTTTTGTAAATAAGTTCATTATTTGGTGTAGTGTTCCTGACGGTGCGCTGTGTTGAGAGTGAGGAACCTTATATTGATCTCTAGCTTTATACAACGAATTCTCATATCAATAAAGGGTCGGCAACGTGCTGGTCATACCTCTTTAATCGCAAGCGTGTCTGCTTACCATCAGCCCAGCTAACATGATACGTTTTATCGTTGTCTTACGTGACGTCCTATCGTGCTAGGGCCTGAGGTAGGCTATAATGATTTGTATTTATTTATTTAATTGACATACAGTATATTTACATGGCATTACAGATGAACTGATACGCCGAGAAACTAAATTAACACATATAAAACAAATATATAGTAATTGCAGAAGGACTTATTTTAATTACACACAGTGGTTAGGTAATGTACCTACTAGCATCCATCGACTCACAAAATATCAGACATTCCTTGTATACAGCCCATCTCCATCCAAACAAATCACACCCTGGGCCTGGTGCTGAAGTCAGGAGAGTATTCAGCACCGCCATTATACGCGTGTTTGCTAGTCGTAGTAAAAAAAAACAATTTATGACCAGGAAATTAAACCTCTTAAAGCGCAGGGCGCATTAAATTCAATCATAAATTCCACATGTCTTGTGAAACCTTGCGAAATGAACGTAAAATTCGCATAAGCCATAATCCATTATTACGAGTCACTTGACAGCGGCTTTTTGCATCTGTCAAAACGGCCGTGACCCGCCGCGAGGAATGCGTAGGGCAAATCGGGGCAAATTTAACAATGGACCATTTTAAATTGTAACAAGAGTTTACGTAATATTCTGGTAAACTTTTGTGTGATGTACAAATGTTACAATGGATGATTTGAGTGAGGTTTTATGGTTGAAGGATGCTCGCGTGGTTTACAAATGTGAAGCTGAAAAATGTGAACTAATAATGAAAAGGTCGGTAGCGTGAGATGAGTTTATTAATAAATAAATATCTTACACAAATCAATCTAGTTCCAAACTAAGCAAAGCTTGTACTATGGGTACCTACTAGACGACGATACACAATATAGATACTTATATACGTAGATAAACCGGACCCACTTATTATGTACACTTGCCGGCCAATCTAAGGAATGAACCATTTGACGAAACATTCCGGCGCAAACTGAGAAATCTTTTGTTGGAAAACCCTCTGTACTCCGTTAAAGAGTATGTACTCTTTAACGGAGTACAGAGGGTTTTAAAATGTATTTCCATGTGGAAATAACCTTTTAATTGTGTATCTTGTTTTGTTAAATTTACATTTATTTTTGTTAACTTAATATTTTATCAATGTTATCAACTATTATTATTATTCCATTAGGTATGTTATTGTGTGTAACGAATGACGATCATTGTCGGGAGATAGAATAATATAAAAAAATGCAATTATAGTTAAAGTTTTTATTATTTTTATTATTAAAATTGATGAACATGGTAGAAATTCTTGTAATCTTGACATTTATATTGTAATTTTTATCGTGTAATAAATAAATCTAATCTAATCTAATCTAAATACATACTGAAAAATAAAAACATCCTGCACTCTGGATTAAATATTCGTGCATAAAGCACACACAAATTAAAGCCCTTATGTACCGGAGTTCGAACACGAGACCTCCGGCTTCGTAGGTTAGGGTCACTACCAACTAGGTAACAGAGATCGTCAAGTAAGCGGCCTTATAAAGGTAAAAAACAGGTCTTATATATCTTTTCACGCCACTGCTCGGAAATGTGCCAAAAGAAGGTCAGAATTCAGGCTTCAAAGCTGGGTTTAGTTGGACATCGCACGAACAGGCTAACTATGAGTTCAATCATACTGTCCAAAAGCAATTCGCTCAATCTCAGGGCCCCCGCGCCGCGCGGTGCCCCCCCGACACGTGATCGGGCCCGCGCTAAAGTGACATATTATGATCTTTAATTAGGCACTTAATTTTGACATAATTATTATTATTATTTCCTCGCAGTAGGCGTGAACAGCACTATGTAATGACTCGGCCAAAAGTCCAATAGATGGACTCGTCTCCTTCGATAACCTCACCTTCGGCTCGGACCTCGAACCCACTTGTCCATCTATTGCCTACTTTCTAGCCTTTACAACAATGTACTATTTTAATTAGTCTAATTGAACTGTTATATTTCCGAGTTCTCAGCTCTGATTTATATCGACCCATTTCACCATGATGATTAATTTATACTTGTTATTGCCAACCTTATTTAAATACACTTGTTAGGGTAGGAGAAGGGTAGGGTAAACTACCCTATTACTAAGGCTTCGCTATCTGTCTGTTTGTCCGTCTATCACCAGGCTGTATCTCATGAAGCGTGATAGTTAAACAGTTGAAAATTTCACAGATGATGTATTTCTGCTGCTGTAACAACAAATACAAAAAAACGGCCAAGTGCGAGTCGGAGTGGAGCTCCCATACAATAGACACGATTTTTTGCCGTTTTTATAGATGATGGTACCGGAACCCTTCGTGCGCGAGTCCGACTCGAACTTGGTCGGTTTTATTTATTTAACGACGCAATTTGCAGGTCAATAACACATGGTTTAGCAGATTTAACCTTGTGGATAATTTAGTAGTTACTAGTTATATACAAATTAATCCTAGTAAGTACCTACTTATTCTGGAAAAATGTAAAAATGCGGCAATCATTACTGTCATGTCGATTCATTACAAAAATATAAACTCGCAATTCAACATTTTTATGAACCAGTATATCAGTGTAGATACTAAATTTACATATAATTAACATATTTAGACTCCGTCTGTATATTATACGATATTACGTATTATATGGTCAAGTGATATAACAAATTCGTTACATCACATGACTTAATAATATAATAACCTTGTATCCCAGACTTATTTTGGTAGGGTGCACCATAATAATGTACTAATCAAAAATCTGAAATAAATAGATCTGTTTTTGGTATCACACGATTAGCTGGACAGCAAGAAGAACAAACGAAGAGTTAGAGCGAGAGAAATATGCTAGGGCAGCTTATACGACATGGCAATTACATCAATACTTTGTTTTGTTCACCTATTTGAGGCTTCGCAGTTCGCGACGTTTCGGATGTGTCACAACATCCATGGTCGCGGGACGAATTGGCTCACACGCGATTGAGTCCCGTTTAGTAAAAATAATGTGCGAGTCAATCAATATATTCTGATCCGTTTTGATAAAAATCCTATTTTTAAGCCGATTTTCGCAAGTTTTCGCGCGCGGGTGACAAGTACAGGACGGCTAAATACGTTATCACGCGCTAATTGGTAAGTGAAATAGTTTACTACAGTAGCTACGGTATTCGGCGATTCGAAATGTCAAATTTGTGTGCCATGGCACCAATTAGTCGTACGAATCGAAAGTTTAAATTACGCATCGAAAACTAAACGCTAGCGTTTTAAAGTTGTCTTCGGAGTACAACGGCACCATGAGTAACGAATTTGACAGCTCGAATTTGCGACAATCGAAATCTATTCGAAGCGCGTTTACTCGCTCTCGTGAGTCTCGAGTAAAGTAACGTAATGTGTGTTCTCGACAGCCACTGGTGATAGAGCTACAGCATATCATGCTAGTATTCGCGAGCGAGCAAAACAAAATGTTGACGTCTACGTTCGCCTTAAAGTGTCAAACATTGGGATGTTTACCTTACTGGTGCTATCAAAAACTAGGTAAGTTCAAAAATATTTTAGTGTTGTCTGAATTTCGGGCCGACTGTCAGCGGCTCTGAAAAGCGGAATAGTAATTTTCCTTTTGACTTTTACTTGAGTAATGAATTCGCAAATGCTTGCATAGCATTATTATTCGCCCAGTTGGAATTGGCGACAATGTCGATGAATAATAAGTGAACCTTGACATCGCTGTTCTCACTTTTTGGACATTGTTACATATTACATATTGATAAATGCAAGTATATATTCTTCAAGGGCCTTATGAAAAAGCCATGTTTTCGTCGACATAGTCATTTCACTGTTTTATGATGTTAGGTACTAGCTTCTGCCCGCGACTCCGTCCGCGTGGAACTCGTTTATATCGTAGCTCGATACAAACTTTCATCCTCATTTCACCCCTTCAGGGGATGATTTCCGGGATAAAAACTATCCTATGTCCTTCGCCGGGATTCAAACTATTTCCATACCAAATTTCATCTCAATCGGTTCAGCGGTTTAAGCGTGAAGAGGTAACAGACAGACAGACAGACACACTTTTTCGTATTTATAATATTAAGTATGGATGTCTAACGATTTGGTAAGCGGCGGCTGACGCGTGATCTTACGCTGTATCGTACTATCGACAACACAGCTAACTGACTATCGGTGCACCTTGAATGCATTGTAATAAGGTTCTATATAAACACAGGATGGTCAGTTAACAGTGTTTTCGTTTGTACAACTACGTTCTTTCATAAACGAGAAGTCGCTTGACACAGGAACATAGGAAATGTGGAAATTACCCACAAATGTAACCCACTGTGACATACGACTCAATAAAAATCTACATCCATACTAATATTATAAATGCGAAAGTCTGTCTATCTGTCTGTATATGTCTATCTGTCTGTCTGTTACCCCTTCACGCTTCAAGCACTGAACCGATTTAGATGAAATTTGGTACAGAAATTTGAGTCCCGGGCAAGGACATAAATAATAGCTTGTAAGGAACCTCGATATAAAGGAATTCCACGTGGTCGGAGTCGCGGCCGTAAGCTAGTTCGAAATAAAAAACAAAGATTCGCGATATTAACGCGCATCCCGCGCACACTCGCGCACACCCCAATTACGTAAGCAGCGAAAGTTCAAGGTAACCGACTGGTTAAGACGCCCCGGTTCTTGTTCCGATGTGGCACAAAAAACTAAGTTGAACCAGTGTCCACGGTTGAACTCGGTCGAGCGGTTCAATAGGGAGTATGCGCCACGGAGATAGTGTGGTATCATGACGTTTTGATTCAGCGGCGTTGTTGAATGGATGGTTTCCGTTAAAGCGAAAATAAAAGTAATTCAATGGAATACATGGTTGGATGAGTCGGTTTTATATACTCGACTCACATACACAGTGGGAAACGCGAAAGGAAGTAAGTTATCGTTTCCGGTTCAGTCATTGGCATATTTGGTTTGGGAGTGATAAAGAAAATAATGGAGCGATAAAGAATTACTTACTCAGACTAGGAATAGTCAAAGTCAAAATTATTTATTTCATAGACTACGGTAATTAAAATTTTGGTGTTAAAGGATATTCAACAACATATTCTTCCCGCACAGGTATAGAAATAGAGCTGGCAAATAAAGTAACAGGTTAATTAATAAATGTAAATCATAATTAAGCAAATACTGTCAATACCAGATAAAACATATAAAAGATGCATATAAATTCAAATTCATAAAAATGTAATAAGAAAAAAAAGTCAATACAAATTACATGTTTGAGTAACGATGTCGAATATCATTGCAATTTAAATATTCGTCGCATTTATCCTATACAAAATGAACTCTTGCACAAAATCTGCTATTTCGCCTTACGCGACTTGCTATAAATAACAATTTTGATTTTAACTGACACCTTTAGTTAATGGGAATCAAACATAGACGGTGAATTAGACAATCAAAAAACTTGTGAATGACAAGTGTCGCCCACGTCAATTGGGCAACGCGATCCAGTACAATAACCCTGCGCCTGCGACTACAATAGGTGCTATAATCGAATGGGCTTAATTGCTGTTTAAACGACTTTGACACAGTATCTCACGTTGCAACACATTGCCTAGACATGCTGATCTTTACGACCTGGCGCCAGGCGGGGTCAAAACTCGTTTGGATAATACCCTCATCCGAATAAAAATACCTAATAACGCGGAAAGGATCTCGAGTGGCGACCAAGTACCGGAAGACCCAGCGTGGGTAGACCCCAGACAAGGTGGGCTGATGTAGAGATGTGCCAACCCGAAAATATCTCAAACCGAATTGAACGGTTCGACTTTCTATGTAAACCGGTTTCAACCCGGGTTGATCAAACCGAGTTGCTATGACGGTCCTAAACGTATTAATATTAATGTGGTATTCGGTTTGACCTGTCCGAGTCGATCCGTGAATTTAAACACCTACTTGTTCGGGTTTTAAACCTAAACTAAACTGTTTATAGGTTATTGTTACATTTGTGAGCGTTACCTCGGTAGCGCCATAGAAGTAATAAGTAATTATAAATTGCTCACTATATTTCATTCAAAATTAAATTGCAAAACAAAACTACAAACCTTGTTGCAACGAGATAAGGTCTACTAATGGTCGTCGTCGTCACCCGCCCACCTGTTCGGGAGAAATCGGGTTTATTCGGCTACTTATTCGGTTTGCCCGCTCCGGCCCAGCCCGCTCGCGCGAGTCGCGCGCGTCGGTTCGGTTTCGTTGGCTCGGGCCGCTGTCGGCGAGCGGGCTCGAATGTTGCGGTTCGCTGCTCGTTATAGAATCGAGTTAGTGGACTAACAAACCGGGTCGGTTCGATTTTAGCTTGACTCGGTTTGGACCGGGTTGGCAAACCGAGTTGACACATCTCTAGGCTGATGACCTGGTAAAGGTTGCAGGAGTCCGCTGGATGCGGGTGGCGCATTTTATTTCATTTTGACGCTGGAGACCCTTTACATCTCTTTATTATTCTTCTTCTTCGTCGTTTCACTCGTGACAGAGTGGTCGTGTCCATCATTTCAGGTGTTGGTAGCAAGCTTCACAAGACGCCGCCATACCTCTCTGACAGTCGCCTTCCTTATGCTTGCGTGTAGTGTAGTGATGCATTTACTGCAGCTTTTATCTGGTCTGTCCGTCTCATTGGTAACCTGCCTCGCGGTCTGGTGCCCTCAACCTTTCCCTGGATCACGAGTCGCTCGATAGCTACGTCTCCTCGACGACATACCTGCCCGAAAAACGTTAGGATGTGAGACTGCACTACGGATGATAGACGCTGCTTGATGCCGAGTTCCTTCAGTATGGACTCGTTGGTACGAAATTCAGTCCAAGATACCCCAAGCATTTTCCTCCAGCACCACATTTCTAGAGCGTCTATCTTACTTCGCTCCACTTCACGTAGCTTCCATGTCTGTGCAGCGTAGAGAAAAATGGGGAACAAGCGCTCGAACAAGTCGGATTCTCGTTGCTCTATAAATGTTGGGGTTCTACTAAATTTTCTTTAACCTATCCATCGTTGATCTAGCAATCGCCATACGTCTCTTCACTTCGTTGACGCACCCGCCACCGCCACTATTCGTGATTAAGGCTCCCAGTAGGGCATGAATACCGGAATTCCGGAATCTCGAAATACCGGAACCTCGCCTTGATTTTTCCGATATTTCAATACCGGTATTGCAAGGGACTAATACCGAAATACCGGAATTCCGATATTCATTTTTGAGTTACAATTCTTGATTATTTTTGTAATATAGGTTGTTTAAGCTAGTAAACTCATAAACATAACTTGTAAATATTTGATTATTGCCATTACAATGTCGTGTATATAATGATATATAGTAATGTAGGGTGATTATGACAACTAAACACGTTCGTTGACAGTACCTTCAATTAAGCGTTGTTAAGCCTACATATGGCCCGCCTGTCGACTGTCAGTGAACGCGTTAATATATGTTTAGAACGGCAAGCACCGCCGTATCGGTCAGCGCTTGGTTATCGGGTCGATCAAGGTCAATACCAGATATAAGGTCTCTTATGTCTCTTATTGTGCGGTTCTTTTGGGTACTTTCCGTTTCGAGTATTTTGACTGTTGTGTTGTGATAAGTGATTGCGATTTTTCGTGAATGTGGGGTGATTTTTCGTGAATGTGGGAAGAAATCAAGAAAAATGTAAGTAGTATATTTGTTATTTATATGATTAAGCTTATTTTTTAAATCTCTATTTTTAATTATTATCTTTTATTCTTTAAATTCAAACCTAGACCCACCTCGTGTCTAAATTTGTAAGTCACACAAATATCATATTACATAAGAAAAATATAATATACGCTCGAAATAGCACACTTAGTTGAGATCAGAGAATAATTACTATTAAGTCCACGGGACAGGCTTTGCCTAGTGTGGAGGACAGTAAATACTTGTACCATATGAAAACTTTAAGTGGAAATAAACGATTTATTTATTTATTTATTTAAGTACAATCACTGTCGATAGGTTTGGATAGCCTACATTAAATATGTATTGAGTTCATAAATAACAGATTAAACAGGTGTAATCGTTAAGTATACATAACTAGATGGTTTTTCTGTAAAAAGCCGTGAGACAGGTATCCAAACTTTTAAATTAATCGGACATCAAATAAACTTTACCTAGCGAGTTAATAAAACACCCGTAACGGGATCCAAGAAATAAAAAGTGTACGCAAAGCGAATGTACTGCCTAGAAAAAAAATGTCGGGTATGCCGTTAAATTGCTTTAGTAATATCTTATTTCTTCAGTCCACAGTAGACTGAATATGCTGTTTGCAATTGCTACTAATCTTTAAATTTAAAGTTGTTGATTTTAGTATATATTGTTAAATAAATCATTTTTTGCATTTTTGGTGACGATCACAAGTTTTATATATAAAAGGTGGTGGTTATTACTTATTTTGGCCTGATTGTTCTTTAATATATGCATAGATGCCATATTGTTATTTTATGTTAATTTAATTGAAGAGCTGATATTTTTTTATTAATAATTAAAAAGATTTTACCGTTTTTTATTTTTTATTAATTTATAAAATAACCCAATACCGGTATTAATACCGGAATTTCGGTATTGAGGCCCAATACCGAATTTCAATACCGGTATTGAGAATCGTCCGGTGTTGCATGCCCTTCCCAGATAAATGTAGGTCTCTTTATTACAGGATAAGGTAATTGTACCTAATATAACCCGGAGACTATAGAGTCTAGGCATAGGCCTACTCTCTCTCGGCAAATGTGTGCCCTGGGGGCCTAGACAAGGTTACAATCGACAAGCGCTAATGCCAACAGAAAACTAATAAAATGTATGGGAATGACAGATGTTAACGAAAAATGTTTCGTCGGCATCTGTCATTCCCCTACATTTTATTATTTTCTATTGGCGTTAGCGCTGGTCGATTGTAACCTTGTCTACGGCCCCAGGTCTATGTTTTCATTGTTGCTATGTGTTCATGTCACTTAATTTAATACCACTGTTAATGAAATGTATTTGTATGCTCCGACATGTAAAAGAGCCGATGATATGCACGGATCTAAGCAAGGCGTTCGATTCTATTAACCACAAAGGCCTAATAAAGAAACTTCAAAATGCCGATGTCCCTATCAACGTCATGAAAATAATAGAAAATTACCTGGAAGACCGAACGCTCATAGGGAAATTTAGGACCACCCATGGAGAAGTGAAGAGGATACCGCACGGGGTGCCCCAAGGATCGATCCTCGGCCCCATCATTTTCAACTTGTTCGTTTACGACATATGGGACACTCACGACAGAATACGAGGTCTCAAACTATCCCAATACGCTGATGACCTATGTATTTTAAATAGAGCAAAAAACCCCGACTACGCGACCATACGAGCGGAATGGGCAGCCGAAACTATTGTAAATTACTATGAAAGATGGGGTCTTAAATGCAACGTAGAAAAAACAGAATGCATCCTCTTCACGAAAAAGAAGAAATTCAAGCCAACGGTTAAAATAAAAAAACAGACATTTACATACAAAAAAGAAATAAAATATCTAGGAGTCATCTTCGATAAGACCCTCAAAATGAATCCACACACAGACAAAGTAGTCAAGAAACTAAAACAGATAAGAGGTGCTCTGGGACCCATCATCGGCTTCCACGCCAAGACAGACCTAGAGGTCAAACTAGCTATAATTCAAGCCTGCATCCTTCCCATCATGGACTATGGAGTGGTACAGTTATTATCTAGATACAGTAACTCGAACCTCCAAAAAATCGAGAGGCAATATAGAATGGCGCTGAAGAGTGCAGGTCAATTCCCTAGACTTCTACCCACGGAGACGCTCTGGGAAATGACAGATCTAGAAGCATGGCACCTCCGAGCTGCTGACTTGAATTACAAAATGCTGGCCAAGATCGCATCGCTGGGAATAGAAGACCTAAACACACCTGGGGACGCTTACCTGGCGCACGGAGAATTTAACCCATTACTAAAAAATAAAAGAATAGGTGAAATAGAGTATACTATTAATAAAGACATGAGGCGTTGGCCTCGCTGGGCGGCGGCTCCTCGTCCTCTTAGAATAAAATAAGATATAGAAATGTAACATATGAAATACAAATAAATAGGTACTAACTAATAACTAACATCTTCAACTCATCACTTGTGACATGACACCTTCAGCTTACACAGATCTTTCCTAGACACAAGTTAGCTGACACAATCCTGCGGGAACTGAAAGATGTAAACACTAATAGGTAATAAATGATTTCTGATTCTGATTCTGATGTAAAAGAGCCCTCGAGGCCAACTTGCAGAATAAATATTTGAATTTGGCGTGACCGATCACTTTGGCACTCTTTAGGTTTAGACGTCCATTTCCAGCAATAGACGTCTTTCGGCTGATACAATACAATACTACAAAAAAAACAATAGCTACTTTAGTTATTGATAACCACAGTTACAATACAAGTCATTGGACATTATGTTGATATATATATATGATGTTGATAGTAATGAATCGCGAATTCAACACCTACTGAAGGCTTAGCTTTGGATTAGGTTTGTCGTTAAGTGGCATTTGGAACCATCCGGTTGAAACACAAAGGTCACAAACTGTTTAAATGTAACGAGATGAAGGTACGTTTATAATAATGCCATTATGCTGGGTCATGGCTTTGGCAACGGTAGCGTGCGAAGGCATTGTTTCGGGTAATTTATTGGGTGCTGCGTGAGGCAGACTGCCGCAGAATGACGGCATTGTTAGATTGTATTCTATGTTATGCTTCTAAAACCACTGTTGGGCTTAGGCGAATGTATCCACACAAAATTTACTTCTTACTGTACGATTCTCCTCGACGAAATTGTATAATTCTTCCTTCACTTTTCAAGCTATTCCGCTGTGGAATTCGTGACCACCGGAATTAAGACGTGCTACTCTTACTCTGTTCGAAAATCGCGACACTTTCTCCTACGACGCTGAATCTTTCTAAACATTTCTTCTGTGTTATTTATGTGAGTATTTATATTTGTTTATATGTATGTATATTCATTTATATACTATATTTAAGTATGTATATTATTCTTGTTTTTAGTATCAGTGTTGTTACTGCTACTAGGTTTCATAAATTATCTCTGCATCACCTACTATGAATCGTACTGGTTAGATTTGATTTCCGCTACCCTAAGGTTGTCTGGAAGAGATCGCTCTCGTTTTTGCGTCTACTTGTGTTCACTATGTATTTATAGGAGTATTTTTATTGTATTGTAATTGTATTGTTGAACAAAGAATCTCGACCAACACCGTCTGATATTGGGTTGGGTACTGTTGAGTCAAGCGTCAGATACAGAAAGCGGTACTCCAGCCCAGCTAGCATGATAGGTTTTATGGTCATGTTTAACGTGACGTTTTGGTACGTTTGGCCCGTAAAACTTGACCATTAAACCTATTCTGCTAGCTACCCTGGGAACTGCCACCCTAATCGTCGGTAACTTAGGCCCCGCCTGGTTGTCTCGCTGGCCCAGTCAGGCTTTAAGCCTCTAACTGGCACGGCCTGCGGTGACGGTCAGGCCTCAGGCCTCATCTGACTCTACTTGTGTGAGCCAGCGGCATTGCCTGGCCGTCGCAGTACATAATGTGACTAGCTTTGAATCGCAATCGACTCAAATAGGCCAATTTTGTTAATCGGCTAACATGCCACGGCAAATTTACCTATTTATAGCCAAGCTTCGCAGCCTCACTGCCTAGGCAACTGTGGGCAAATAAACATTGGATTTAGTGTTTTAGAAATAAAATAATACCATATATTTACGGTTATACAGACATATTGTTGTTGAAATGCAAGCTGCTCCACATGGTTGCTCCACATGCTCTGCTCCTAATATTTCTATTGATTTCTCATGAATGCCATCATAGATCTTAGCTCTAAACAAGGTCAAGCAGGAGTTTAACCTTTCTAGATTAATAAAACATTGTGGTATGTTGCAACAACATACGTAGGTTTGAGATATATTACCTCCCACAGAACTACCATCAGCCCAATACGGAAATTTATTATTAAGAGTCCGCAGTAAGCTCGGCCGAATTTCACCTTCCCATACAAACGTAGTTACGCTCTCATTTTAAAACTACGTGTTGGATTCTAACGAAACTTTGCATATACAATGACATGAGGTATATCTATATCTGTAATTAGTTTATATGGTTCCAGTTTATAAAACAAACGTAATACAGTAAAAATAAGTTTTGTATGAAAAACTTAAATTCGCTGTATTTTTTTTACTATGGTATCTGAAGCTACATAAACTAATTACAGACCTGGATATACCTTTTGTCATTGTACAATGTAAAAAAAATGAGAGCGTAACTACGTTCGTTGGAGAATCGAGCTTACTGCGGACTCTTAAGTACTCCAAAAGAAAGAAGGCAAAAAAATAAAATAATAATAATAATGACGAAAATCACATTCAGATATCTCAAAGAATTATTACGAAGCTAATACAGCCGTTTTAATATTGCTTGTTAGAGAGAGAGAGAGAGAGAGAGAGAGAGAGAGAGAGAAACGTGACGTCACGATCACAATCGATCGTTTCATATGAAGGTGCGTTTTGCGGAAAAGGGACAGAATACTAATTCTGAAAACTTTGAACAGTTATAACTTTGTGATTATTTAATCCCTGCTAAACTTTTTTGCCATTTGACGATATTTTTTATAGCAATAATCTACTGTAGGCTAGAGTTACACACGTCTCTACGTGTAGTTTGTCTATCTTTTAATTCCTGATCTCATCTCAATTGCTCAAAGGTTAACTGGAAATGATTCGCCTTTGTACGAACTTAACCTATTTTGTCTGTATTTTACCAATGTTTTGTGTACTACATACATACAAATTATACTTTAAGAATGCGTACTTAGTCTTTAATGTCAACAATAGTCGATAATATGACATGATAAAATCAAATGCATTAAGTAGATATTATCTCAATATACCTAATTAGTTTATACGATTTATATTATAAGGTACGTATATAAACACCTTCGTAGTGTAATAAATGAGGGTTCATGTTTTCTGCCAACAAACTGTTATGCAGTTTGGCAGATAAGGTTAAATTTATATTATGTAACCTGTTTTAGTAATAAAATTAATTAAAAAAAAAAAAACGTCTGACAAACATCTGCTCATTGATAATATTGATATTGGCCCTGCATACAACGACATGTTTATACGAGGTCCAATGTAGGTCTTCCCTTGACACCCGACCAAAGCCACCTGTAGAGTAATCATGTTTGTAATTAACATCTACAAGCCACTACTAACCTTATTCTTGTTTTACTACGACTCAATTTGCAAAGGACTGTTTTGAGATGTTCAATTGTTTTTCGAATGCTCAGATTAGGCGGTGTAGAGTTCTTTAAACTTGAACATTCCGTGGTTGGACGAAAGTCGTTTTTCGAACAGCTGCAATAAGATGGATACGAGATGGGAGATTATTACAGTGTAGTTAGGTCTGTGTATTTGTTTAATTGTTTTAATAATGCTTTTATTGTCGTTATTGGGCTCCTGCGCTACACGATTCTTTTGTTTCAAGTTGTTATTTTAATTGCATGCGTATGTGAAGTGATACCTACTTATAATTATGTTTGCTGGAAGAGAATTTGTTTTTTTAATTACTTATATATTTTTTACTAGCTTCTGCCCGCCACTATGTCCGCGTGGAACTCGTTTATATCGTATTTCCATACAAATTGTTACCCCCATGATATCCCCTTAGGGGATAATTTCCGGAATAAAAACTATTCTATGTCCTTCCCCGGGACAGGAGTACAAGACGGGCATTGTATTCCTTAGTTTCTTTATATAGCTTACTAAATAAAAGTCTAGGTGTATTGTTTGCTACAGTAGGTACGTAAGGTATAGTATCAGTATGTAAACGATTTTACCGAGGACCCAGGCGGAGCCGAGTGATAACATATGGCTTCTTATATCCATCCAGAAACACCATTTCATACGCTGCTAAAATATTTTTGAAATCTGACTATTCAGATTTCAATTTCGGTCTCTATAGACCGAAAATTATCCCCTACAAACAAACTTACCACTGATGAAAAAAAAGAGAGATAAAAGAAAGTCTGAAGTCGGCGAGACTTTTTCGAAGTCCAAGTTATTTATCACCTTTTAAATGTCGATAAACTGTTTGACAAGACATCTCTGCATCCCGAAGAACCGGGGTAAAATAATCGGCGAGGTATCATTTTCGCAAAACAGTATACAATATACAATTTTAGTATCACAGTTGTGACGACCGCTTTAGCCTAGTTGGTAGTGACCCTGCCTACGAAGCAAGAGGTCCTGGGTTCGAATCCCGGTAAGGGCATTTATTTGTGTGATGAGCACGAATATTTGTTCTTGAGTCATGGATATTTTCTATGTATTTAAGTATTTATTTATCTATATAAGTATGTTTATCGTCGTCTAGTACCCACAGTACAAGCTTTGCTTAGTTTGGGACTATTTCGATTTGTGTAAGATTGTCCCCTAATATTTATTTAGTTTTACATTGCTAACGTAAAAAGTCTATTTAATCATGTTTCTCCTTATAATATTAGGACCTATAAAATAATAAATACTACGAACGATTGGTCAGTGCTAAAGTGAGTCACCAAGAGCGAGGCCAATTGTAAATCTCTGTTAAAAAAAAACTACAGTATTTATGAATCACGTGACACCGTGTCGTCAGATGCATCGGTAATTATAATTACCCAACAAGGTGACATTCAAGTTTTGACATCGCAAATTCAACTTTAATCCTTCCGTATAAGGTTTATTGTCGCTAGCGAACCGTATTGCGAAAAATAAGTTTTGCCATAAATAACAAAGTAAATTTTACTTTTTAAACTGCAGTTGATTCGGCAATGGAGTTTAAATTGACGCCGAACGCGTATGGGTATTTTGATAATCAAAATGTTATTAAGATTTCTTCATAAATATGTAGGTAAATATATAGTTTTGGTCGCTGCCACAACACAGCCCGTAAAAATAATCTATTATTAAAAGAACGACACGAAATTTGTAAGTTAATGCCAAAATAAACAAAAAACAAAACTGTAGGTACTTAGGTACAGTCGAGTTCAAAAATATATTTGCACGGACAAATTGTTCAAAAATGTGAACGCGACTAATATTATTGAACCTTTGGGAACGTACATATATTTATGAACGCGACTGTACCTACTTAACTAATTATTTTGTATTGGTTGAAAATTGTGACACGTAAAAAATAGTTTGAAAAGAGAAAAGAAAAGAGGCAAGCCTTTTCGAAATTTGCAGCGGGGCGACGAGCGGCCACCCATCCATACCTACATTGAATTCGCTCGAATGTATGAACTACCTCGTCGCCCCGCTGCCCTCACGCGTCCAGTACTTGGCCTTAAGGTGCATCCATACGGTTATGCAAGGTGTCTAGAACGAGCTCATGAGAGAATCATGGCTCATGACCTTGGGTTTCTCGCTCTTTCTTATAGGTAGCCTGCAGGACCGTACGCACTTGTGATGTTTTACCGTTGGGTCTCAGCGTAAGTAAATAAAACCACTATTTAGGCTGTTAGCGTAGATGCGCAGTCGCGACCTCACTCCGCGGCAGCTCGATGACAAGTGGCAAGCGGCCCCAGCTCGGCCGATCACAATGCTACCCTCACTTGAATTTATTTGTAGTGCGCATGCGCATACACTACATGTACCTACGTATCAACCAAGGGGTAGCATACCGGGATTATTTTTTGACATTGGAAATATCCACAATATTGTAAACAAGGCCCATTTCCCAGATCCAAACCATCAAGGTCCATTTTTAGGGTTCCGTACCCAAAGGGTAAACTACCCTATTACTAAGACTCCGCTTTCTGGCTCGTCTGTCTGTCTGTCTAACCGTCTGTCACCAGGCTGTATCTCATGAACCGTGATAGTTAGACAGTGGAAATTTTCACGGATGGTGTATTTCTGTTGCAGCTATAACAGCAAATACTAAAAAAGCAGAATTAAATAAGTATTTAAGGGGGCTCCCATACAACAAGTGTTTTTTTGCCGTTTTTATAGATAATGGTACAGAACCCTTCGTGCGCGAGTCCGACTCGCACTTGGCCGGTTTTTTACCCTTCAATAATACTTGCGTAAGCAAACGGCAATTAGAAAGTAACAGAAGTCTATAATACCTATACCCGCCATAATTAAGGATAGTCATCAAGTCGATTCTGGTTCAATTCACAATAGTAAGTTAGTTGGTGAGGTAGGGCACAGCGAAATGTCATTCCGCTCGAATTTGGAGCAGCCCAACTGGGGAAGTACCTCCGCCTTGCAGAAGACCACAGCCATAATAACACTACTACTTGCTCTGTAGTAGTGTGTTCCTGGAGGTGAGCAAGGTCGCCAGAGCTCCCGAGGATGCGTTGTATTGAGAGCGAGGGAATTCGTTCCTCAGCTGTCAACACGGCGAATCCTCAAACATATCAAGGGTCGGCAACGCCCATGTTACTTCTTTGGAGTTGCATGCGTCTATAAGCTGCGTTGTCCGCTTACCATCAGGCGGGCCGTACGCTTGTTTGCCACCGACGTTGTATTAAAAAAAGTTAAGTCGAATTAGGTATGGGGTTCCATCCTAGTTGAGGTGAAATCATCGAATAATCCAAATAAGCTAAAGCAATTAAATAACACTTAAATTGACTACATAATGAGAATCCACGCTACCAAACTTACAGATAACAAACTCGTTATTAAACATCGATAAAGCATGAATTATGACTAGTGTTGTACGATGTACCAAAATTGTATCGATATGTAGGCGCGGCCGATATGGTGCGACCTTCGTTTCACATCGTGGGCATAAATGATTCATATTAAGTATAATTAAACAACTTAAATGCAAAATCGAAAACATTACATTCTGAATCTTATCGCGGAGGCATTAAGTTAAAACTTTTAAAAGTACGTAGATGTAACTTTTATTTTGGATTTAGTGCTAGTTTGCCGCTTTATGTGAATTTATTGAGTAGTTGGAATTTGGAATGTAAGCAGTCAAAACAAACGCTTGGGCGAATATTAATACTGAGGGAATTTACGAAGTTGGGTAACATTTGGTTGAAACGTTTCAAGTATTTTTTTTTTGCCACAAACATCACCCTTTAGTTGTACTTAAAAAACACGCCTGTTCCAATTTTACTTTCATCTGTAATCATTAATTTAGTAAGGTTTCAAAATAACTTACTTACAATAAACATAAACAAAACTACACTCGCGGGCAAAGAATACGGGTCGGTAAAATACCGTCATATTTCCTAAAATAGTGCGTAAGAGGTTGTACAGTTAATCCTGTCATGATCTTTATTTATTTTACATATTAACTGCTAATATCAGTAAAAAATATAACGTTACCAGGTTTAAATCGGACTCTTAAGAACCCATGAATAAAAACAACGTTAACGGAGCGAGATATCGCAAAAATCGTGATTTTTGGATATCGATATTTTTATGATAGGATCCAGGAAATTGTTAATACAGTTGGGTGTTGTAAAGAATAGTATATTATGTAAATACAACAAGTATTAAATATTTTAAAAAACCTATTGCAGTTATTTAATTTAGGGTGACCCGTATTCATTGCCCGCGAGTGTATAATTACAAATTATTTTTGGAAAAAAACAAGAAAATAACTGAGTACGATGCCTTAAAATAGACAATTCAGATTATTAAACGTGTAGATAAAGAAAAATACCTTGGCCTAATCTTAGATACGAACCTGAATTGAAAACCGTACGTCCGAAAAAATTAAGTCGAAAATAACCTCATTAATAAGAGCACTATGCCATATTGCTAGATTTCTTCCACGACAAGTGCGGTATACTACGGTACGGCACAAATTAATCAAAACTCTATTTCAATACAACTACCTAGACATCGTCCAACAAAACATATAAAGAAATTAAATTTATATACATAATGCAATCGTAAGTACATATACAATACATGTTATTAAATAAAATGTTTCATAACAAAAATCTTACTCTATTTGAGTATTTAAATAAACTTTACGAAAAAGCAAGCAAAAAGCAAAAAAAGCAAGCAACAAAATCCAGCTGAAAATGCAAAATGCGAACGATCTAATCTTGCGTTCATAACGAACAAACTATGGGAAGAAATGCTTGTTGTATGAAGGTGCTCAGCTGTACAACAAGCTCCCCAAACATATAAAGAATACCAAGTTAGTATATCGTTTCAAAACAATGCTTAAAAAACATGTACTCAATATTAACACAGTAGGAAATATATATATTGATTTAAACTTTCACGAACACATTTTAGATGATGAATAAGGAACGATCGAAATCGAACCTGGTATAAATAGTTTAGAACGGTGAATGATTTGATATATGATTCAGTTTGTAAGACGATCAAAACGAATGAAGACGTACATTTTATGTAAATAAATAAGATTTTATATAGTTCTCGAGCTCTCTACATTTATATTGTAGAACTAGCTGTTGCCCGCGACTTCGTCCGCGTAGAATTTGTTATCGCCTTAGAAATATGATTATCTTAAGGGGCTCCTACGTCCCAACGACCTTCAGCGATCGGCTCCCCGCTTCCCCCCGCACAATACATTGTACTTACGTCGAAGGCGGGTAACAGCGCCACCTCGTGATCTTAAGGCGAATCAGTAACACAAGCTTATTCGATCCGTATCGACTACTGTTATAACAGATGGCGTCGCAAGCGGCCCAAAAATTGGCGCTGTGGCAAGTGACTCTGCTTACCATGCATGAGATATCGAGTTCGATCCCCAGTTAGGTATTACCTTTTGATATTTTTTTTGTATTAGGAATTTCTAATAAAACATAGCTTGGTTAAATAATTAAATATTGTATGAGCATGTAGATATGTATATTTGTATGCTTATACAATTGAAAAACTGCATGCACTTATTTACACGTAGGGTAGGTATAATAAGTATTATGTTTAGTAGTAGCTAATATATTTGGTTATGATAATAATTTATATTTCAAAACTATAATCGATTTTTACCTTGACCCTTCACTGACAGAACAGGTTAAAAATAAAACAAACCAATATATTTTTTATTTTTATTTATGATATCAAATAGACGACGATTAGGTTTGCCTTTAGTCTTTTTAGATGAAATGAGATGAGATTAATACCTATAGTTTGCGTTATATACCGCATGCATGTTTCTGTACAGGATTTATACCAGGAATGAGGAGGGGTTGGATTCTAGTAAAAAGTCAACAGAATTGGGTACTTACATCACTAAAAAGATTTACCGTCATTCACACCACAAATGGAAAATTGACAACCGGAAATTATTGGTTGAAAATGTCGAAATGAACTAAACTTCGATCAATTCGAAAAACCACAAAATGGAAATAAAAAAAAAGAAATATATTATTTAGGCACAATTACCTTTTACACTAAATATACTTTTAGTCCAATTTCAAAACGGTTATTTGTTGACGATTTTACATTTTTACCGAACGACAGTAAATCACTAAAAAATTACGTAGTAGCAAGAAGTGTTGGTATAGATACTTAGATTATACAGGGTGACTGGTAGTTCGACGATTAAATTCCGCACTGCTGACAATAGCTCGCTAGTCCTTCCGGTGATTTTTACCATATCGTATCATCATATTAGCCGAAAGACTGGACAAAGGCCTCCCCCAAAGAGTGCCTATGTGACCGGTCCTGCGCCACCCGCATCACCCCCTTTGTGGAGGGTCTACCCACGCCGCGCCTTTCGGTACGTAGTCGCCACTCGAGAACCTTTCCGCCCCAACTGCCATCGGTTCTACGTGCAATTATGTATCTAATTTCTTGTGTCTTTTATTTCTTATATGTTAAATAAATATATTTTCTTTATTTCTTTCTTTCAATGTGCCACGCCCACTGCCACAAAGTTTAGTCTAGTCAGTCAGTCAGTGAGTGAGTGACTAGTGACTAGTGAGTGACAAATTTAAGAAACTTTGACTAGTTATAATTCAACTACTGGTTCAAATTGAATGAAATTTGAAATATACCGTGTTTATACAATGCCTGCTTGGTTACTGAAAATTCAGGCTTCTAGTTTTATCCACAACGAAGTTTTTGGGTGGACGAAAATGGCCTGAACTGCTTCGAAAAAAGATGTTACGGCCGTGTCGCTGTTTTGCTAGACCTAGATAGGGGCAGAGGATTTTTCTTTTTAATGGCTTCCAGGATCTGTTGAGGATCCCGTATGGGCATGTTTCGGGGATTTCGTGGATCGATCAACTCTGGAAGAATGCATGACATGTAAAAGGTACTAAGTTTGGTGACCATTTTACGATCCCAAAAATCGTCATCTTTTTTTATTTTCTCTACTTTTAGCGGCTCGCGATTGTTAGACCAGACAGCAAATATACAACTTTGTCGGTTTGTGATGTGTAGTTGTCCCTGGACTTGGTAATACCAATTATGATTGTAATTTACTTCTAGTGCACCATTCTTACAAATTTTCCAGAGGGGTACCTTCTTTTCTTCAATAGCTTTGTCTATGCCTATGTTATGTGCAGTAATAGGACACTTTACTTCAACAATTGTGTCATCGCCGCATAAACCATCTGGTGTTGCTCCCAGGTAAGGCAGATTTTTGTCAATAAAAAGGCCGCATGGCTCGATCACAATGTTCAGTTGCTTTGATAATTGTTTCAAAGCATCCCCTTCGTTATCTCTCCCATGACTTATGGAGGAAACGTGACCCAGGTCAACTTTATACAATAATTGTTTAACTGTGCTGGCACAGCTGGTGTCCGGTCTCATTTTTATGATCTTGCCAAAGTTAGAGGCAGTTAGAAGCGACCGTCTTAACTCCAACCACTCACTGGATTGACTTTGAAGAATAGTTTTATTTTGGATCAGATCCCTTTCTTCGTCTGTTTTATTTAGACTGCAAGTGTAAAGCTTTTAGTCTCTCGAATTGATCGTTATCCATATCCGGTTTGTGACAACTGTCACCGTAGTCACTATCTTTCAGTTTATTTTCTCTAGATAATAACTTTCTTTTGGGTTTTTATTTTTTTTATTCAGCAAATTCTTTCGTGTACGACATTTTTCAATTTTTTTTACTTTCCCCTGGGGACTTAAACCGTTATTTATCGATTTATATAGCGACGAAATTGTTTTTTTTGAGTTAAAGCCGACAGCTGCAGCGAGACATCGCGTTTTGTATGATGACTTCTTCGAGAAATTTATTCTCTTTCCGCCGACAAACTTGGCAACTACTCTATGAAAATTTTCGACGGCATTGCTGTCAACGTCAAAGAACAAACTTCGGGAGTGTCCTGCGACACCTTGTACTAGCGAGCAGATTTTTTGCCACAAAGAGCTTAAAAAAAAATCTACCGGGACGTCCTCTTTATCGTTTTCAGTGCGGTTGCAGAAGTACGTTTTGCACTTTGTGTGGTTTCCGAACGCGTGTAGATGACTAGTTAATATGTCTTCAAAAAGAAACTGTACGTCGGAATCGGTTTTATTATGTTTTATGCTTTTTACGATGACGCACCTAGTCGTTAATATGGCTTTTTTTGTTACCAATTTGCGATGCTTTATGGGGTATTTTGTGTCAGTAGTTAGAGCTTGAAACTTATTACAGAAGTTTCGTAGCACATGTCTATGGTAGCGGTATAGTCCAGTCAATGAACTGACAACTTGTATGGAAAAAATGACAATTTTGGAAATAATTTATAATAGCTAATCTTTTATGTGTAACTGATATATTATCAATTAAATAGTTACCCAGCGACAAAATCCGACAAAATTTCAGACATCAAAAATATAATAAATTAACTAGCTACTGAAAAGTCAGAAAAAATATTAATAAATATTTTTGTCTTTATTTTGGTTCATTTATATTTGCTCTATAATATTCAAGATAAATCGTACAAAAAAAGACAATGCATGCTTCATTTAAATCTACATAATTACTTCCGGGTGGATAGTTTGCCGGATTCTTGAATATATCATCTTAGAACAACATTTTAAAACGAAATCAACAAAAAAAACGCTATTATAAATTAATGTTTTTCAAAACCGTATTTTGCCTGGAGTAGTATGGTAGGTATGGTCGCGTCTCCAAAATTTTTGAATAAGTGCTTGAGTCACCGTCAGAAATTAGCCTCCCATAAATAAGCCCATGTTGTTCTACAGAACTTTTAAAACCTTCTACTAAAATTTGACTTTCCATTCCTGTAGAACTACCCGTATAATTTTTGAAACATGTGTGTTCCTTAACTTCCAACTGTTGATTTTCGGCAAGAGCGCAAGTTTGGCAGTACTTATTTTTAACGCCCAAATATAAAATCTGGCCCGTGTTCTTTCCAATTATTGCCGCTGCGCCAGATAATGCAGAGTATTTTTTTTTAAAAGATCTTTTCGACCAACAGCCGTCTGCTATGACGTCAATAATTGGAAGCCCATCTTTACTTATTCTGCCCTCTTCTGTTGCAATTTCTTTTTCTCTCTCTGCAGCTAATGACATTTTTTCAGTCGCAACTTGCTCCCAGTGCTTGCTGACCAAATCGTGATTAGCGTCGAAAACGCGCTGAGATACTGTGGGCAAGTTTAGGGACGAAGTGAACTCCTCGAGTTGGGACTGGCCACAGCCAATGGCTACGGTACCAGCCACTGCGCAGCAATTTATATTTACGTAGTTTTCGTCTCAGCAATCACTGTTAACATAAAACTTAAGGTTGCACATTTTGCAGCGAAACGTGAAGATTGATATTAGGCCGGTTTGTTTCTCAGACTGCAATTCGACATCTTTTGAACTACAGCCTAAAGGACCGTGGCTGGCAACCTCCAGGATTTGCGTAACAAAAAAGTTTATGTCAACTATCCGTCTGCCAAGTATTTTTCTTTTGGGGATGGACGTGTTTTCTGGTGACATCCTATATCCTTCCAAGGGCCTCAAATTATCTGTACCTACGGAAAATTTCATCTAAATCCGATCAGGTGTGAACGGTGCGATGAGATCGTTAGTTTAAATTGCTAAATCTATAAATTGAAAACTCCGTTTTAAAAAATATAAATATCTTATAATCATCAATAGACGTTTTTGCTTATTTTTTTTTATAATGAATAGCTTCTGCCCGCGACTTCGTTCGCACTGTCTGTTTTTTATTATTATTACTTATACATTAAAATCTATGCACACCGCGTTTTTTAAGCGTTTGTGTCGATTTCTTTACACGTGATTCGATACAAACGCGCGTCTATGGTGCATAGGCCCTAAGTACTACACAGACTTAAATAACACCTAAGTGGAGCATGAAAAAAATTATACAATTCATATTAATAAATATTAAATATTAATTACATTAATGTAAACTATTAATACGTTATTTACACCTATGTTATGTACCTACCCAACCCCCGAATTTTTTGTCCGCGTATAGCCCATCTTTCCCAGATGGCGTGATCCGTCTCCTTTTCGGGAATATTGCCTTATCGTGACCGAATAGCGCGAGTGTTATCCCTCTGCGGCTGATCTTCGCCCAGTCGCCGTGCTTCATATCGGCCTTGTATCTCCCGAAGGACACAAAAGTCATCATAATGCCGATAAAGAAATATTACAATTATTTTGGCATCAATGTACATAGTTAATGTAACTACATTGATATCAATATAATTACAATACTTCATTATATACAACATTTTTAGTTTCCCCAGTAGGCATCAGCACAAATAGTTGTTCGCAGCTGGTGACTCGCGAGCACGCGACGTACAGCTGCCCGTGAGAGAAGCAGTCCGTGCGCAGGTCGACGCCGGCTGCGCGGAGAGTCTGCCCTTGCGACTTGTTTATGGTCATAGCGAAGCACACGCTCACTGGAAACTGCAATCGCTTGAACTGGAACGGGAAGTTGTTCGGCATCAGTGGAATGCGCGGTATAAATACAGCTTCCCCAGCACCGCAGCCCGTAAGGATCTGAGCCTCGATGAGATTCCGCTGCAGTCTCAATACCTTCAGGCGGGTGCCATTACACAGCTTCGGCGGAGATAGGTTCCGAAGCAGCATAATAGGGACTCCGATCTTCAGGGTCAAAGTGTGCGCTGGTACCCTGATGCGCTCAAAGAGTTTAAAAATTCCACCGGGTATGTCGTGGCAGTTCCCTCATCTACGACAGTGTTAATCGAGCTGTAGACAGCGTTCTCGCCTTCAATTTGCGTTAAAATTCGAGCGTTAACAGAAGCGGCCTGGTAATTTTTGGGGGTAAGTATGGTTCTTGACTTGCGACTTCTCTGAGAGGTCAAGCGGTCTTCTTGTTGTGTAAATGTTTCAGAAGCCCGAGAATTCGCTGTTAATCTTGTTTCACGTTCCGTAATAGTCTCGGAAGCTCGCGACAACGAATGGCGTTCACGATCGTAGCCGAGACGTGCTTTCCTATCTTTACTGTTTTCAAGGAATCAAGAAGCCCGGGAAGCTTCTTCGGACTTCTGAGATCTTGCCACTCGTTTTCTGGCGGCCTCTCTAGAAATTCGTGTCAGGTTCGATCTCTTTCTTGAAGGCATTTTGAGTAATAACGTTTTTGGGGATTTTTGACACATAATTTTGTGATTTGACAGAATAGAAGAAGTCTACATTAAAAAAAAACTATATATATACAAAAACATACTGAATTCAACCCCATTTTTTAACCCCTTTGTACCCTTATCTTTATAATTTTTATAGCCTATTGCGTGGCCGAAGTAATCCATTGAACGTTTTAGTGAAAGTTACATATTAATCCATTCGATAGTTTTCCCATGATACCCGGACACAAACAGGCAAACAGAAAACATAACACTCCTTTTCGTTGGGCTGTCGTATTAATAAACAGATAGATGGCGCTGTTGCGTAAAGTAAAGACGTCTTTATCCAAATATTCTCAAATTTGGCCTGTGGGTCACCGTAACTGTTTCTATAGGCTTAAGGTCTTATACCCAGTTCGCAACTACTTATCCGTCGACCTAAGAATAACTCTATGTGAATCTCTTATACTTTCAAAACTTATTTATGCTGACACAGTTATAGGCCCCTGCCTATTATCGCAAACTAAAAAAATTATTCAACGTGTGCAAAATGCGTGCGCTCGTTTTTGTTTTACAATTCCGCCAAGAACTCACGTGACTCCATATCTTAACAGAAGCGATTTAATGAACATGGCGTCTCGGCGCTCCCTGCATTTTGCATGCTTACTGTTCGGGATTGTGAAGACTCAAGGACCTCGATACCTCCATGACAAGCTCAGGTTTCTGCAACGCCAGAGAGTATGTACTCTTCTCATGTGCCCCAAACACAAAACCGCAGCATTTCGAGGCAGTTTTAAGTATGCCGCTACGAAATGCTGGAACAATATACCGCCACCCTACAAGCAAGCTACTTCGCTGCAATCTTTTAGAGTTAAACTGAAAAGTTATATTCTCTCTAAGCAAAAACTTACTTCTGGGAGTTCTGGGTAATTAGATTCTGGGTAGAACTTTCACTTCGTGTTTTTTATATTATTAAATATATATATATATATATTAAATTTCTCACACTATTCTATTTATTTATTATATTCTCTTATGTTATGAAATTTCACTTGCTTCATTTCCGCTTCGTACCTATTGTCGTATTTGTTAGCGCCAGAATTTCTGTGGTTCTGCTACCGGCTACGCGCAACTGCGCTCCCTACTGGTGTTCACGGAAGACCAGCGTCATGTGCTCTAGTAGCACCTGGCATTATGCTGAGTGTTCACCTTTTTCAGTATAGGTTAGCAACTAGTTTACATTTAGCTGATAAGTTCTTCCATTGTTTTCGTTATTTTCTGTAATTGTATTACTGTTCCTTTACTTATACTGAAATAAATGATATTCTATTCTATTCTATTCTATTCTATTCTAACTACATCAAACTTTTGTATACGTTTAATATGGTTTGTTGGAGTTCAGACGCCGACAAAAATCTGGAGAATGACCTTCTAAATGCGTGGAAATTGGTGAAGTACTGCATCGCGCTGTTGAAGTTTTTAATGTATGTTGTATAAATACAATTTCTTTCAAGCTCTACTTATTATGTCTCACTGACAACCTCAACGAACTTTCACTATTATATTTAGAGATGAATGTCCGATTTCTTGTGAGAAGAAAATGTGATATTGCAGCGTTAGGAAAACGAATAGTTGCTGATACTTATGAATAAAACCACACACACAAGGTATTGATCGCTTGCGATTCATTAATGTGTTCCGCAGTTAAACATCACGTGCTCTTAATTGCCCGTTATGTTGGTTCCGCGAGGAACCGGACCTACCTTTCGTTTTCGTTTTGATAACGTCTCGTATTGGAGAGTAGGGGTAATACTGAAGTTTAATTAGTTTTAACATATGATATCTTTTACAAAAAAGCTACGGTAGCCTAGTGGTGCAGGCTGTCAAGCGGCAGTCGTGGGTTCGTATCCCGGATACCAATGAGTTTTTCGGTACTTATGTATGAAATATTTACCGTTAGCCTTTCGGTGAAGGAAAACATTGTGAGGACACCGGTCTAAAATTAATCCCAATAAGGTCTAGTTTTCCCTCCGGGTTGGAAGGTCAGATGACAGTCGCCTTCGTAAAACTTGTGCCTATGCCAGATCTTGGATTGCAAGCAACGCAAGTTGATGGGGTCAGATACGATACGATTGCTTAAAACCGGATTCGTACTTATCTGACGTGACTCTCTCTGATGCGGTTTATCCACGCTCCAACGCTGAAGCCCTCAAGGCAGAGCATATCAGATGAATGTGAATAAAACCGTAATAGTTGTATGAATCCGATGAGAGAGACGGTAGCGTATTGGTTCAGGCATGCGGCTGTCAATCGGTGGTTGTGAATTCGAATCCCGGCTCGTACCAATGAGTTTTCACAACATGTACGGAATATTTACCGTTAGGTTTTCGATGAAGGAAAATATAAGGTCTAGTTTTTCCTCTAGGTTGCAAGGTCAGATGACAGTCGCTTTCGTAAAACTAGTGCCTATGCCAGATCTTGGGACTAGGTGTCCGATCAGACCCCGGACTCCTCACAACCGGCCAACAAATGTATGAATCTGGTATCGTTCTTCCGGTACGTGCTCGCCCCTCAGAATCTTTCCTTTTTTGGGTAGACCAAGGTGGACTGATCACCTGGTAAAGGCAGTCCGCTGGATGCGGGCACAGGACCGGTCTCTCGCGCTCTTTGGGGGAGGGCTATGTCCAGCAGTGGACGTCTTTCGGCTGATATGATGATGATATCGTTCTGTTGCGCCACGACACGTCACCTCAGACACATATGAATCCGGCTTAAGTTTTGCAAATTATGTACTAAGTCACTAACTTGACAGCCGGTGTCCACATCCGCGTAGTATCCCGAAGTGCGGCCAACACACGTGAACCTCGTCCTGGGAATGCTCTGTGTTTTGCCCTGGAGACAAAAAAATATTATATGTTATACATTTATGAGGAATCCTTGAACTAACAGCACGGCTATCACGCAACGGCGCGCGAGCTCTCTCGATTTTTCTCGCACTATCAGTCTCTCTTATTAGAACACTTGGAACAACACTATACCTCGTGCGAGAAAAATCGAGAGTATGTCACGGCCGTCCTATGATGGGCTCGAACTCTCTACAAAAAGGGCACGCTAGGGCAATAACGAGTAACACAAATTTTAAACTCTATTAAAAAGCGCTAATTCCAGAAAAGATCTATATAAAAGATTAGTTTATTAAGATATAAAAGATTACTTTAAGATATTCAAAATTATTTATTTTCAACAAAGGTTTTACATTAAGTGTTCGTTTCCCCCTTTTAAGTTAAACACTTGTATTAGGAGGAAACGCTCTTTCATACAGGTGGTAACTGCTTGTTAAAAATAAGACTAAACATAGTTTGTTTTCAGCTTACTACTAAATAACAGTTTCTATCTTATTACTATACTTAGATTGGATATAAAAGACTAGCTTCCGCCCGCGACTTCGTCCGCGTGGACCCGGGATAAAAACTATCCTATATTTGAATCCAGGCTATAAACTATCTTCGTGCAAAATTTCATTCAAATCGGTTCAGCCGTTTAAGCGTGATTGAGTAACAAACAACCAAAAATCTAAACTTTCACATTTATAATATTAGTAGGATTACTTTATAGTAAAAAATGTAACTGTATTTATTGTATGACGTGTAAAATGTATATTTTTATAATAAACAAATTGTAAATGCACTTAACTGTCATAAGTATGTATGTACATATTTTAAGATACATTGATATTTTTGCTCATATTTTAAACATATTTTTATTTTTTTTATTTCTCTGTCCTGTAACTTTGTATAAATGTATGAAACTATATAGGTTTATTAATATAGTATTACTCACATAGCCATAGCTAAGTTACTGATAGGTTTTTAAGACTATATAAAAGAATAGGTACTAATAAAAAGAAATAAATAAACAATTAAAAAAGACTCGTACCAATTTAGTCACGTCATATTAAAATACAATATCGGCTCTTAAGGTTTAACTTCTCTTAAATATACCCATACACCAGACTGGCTTTTTAGAAAATCTTATTGTATTTAAGTATTTGCCAAAATTGTTTAGACTATAATTTATCACCTGGAACTATCGATTACGTTAAATTGGTGCGTCGGTAAGCGTGGTTTTTAAGGCTGTGCTTTGGAAATTATCGCGTGCTTTGAAACGCCGTTCTGACTAGATTAAGGAACAATAAGGTCTGATTTTCAGATATATGATTCTTGACTATATGATTGTTTATCTGATTTTATCGATACATGATTGCTTAAAATTTCCTCGATAGAAAAAAAAAACAAAGTTGGGTCTGTATTTTCCTTTTTTTAGTCAGCCTACTCTAACGATACATTATTTTACGACACAATCAAGTTAATACTATAGTATTTCATCTCATCTAAAATCTCACTTTATGAAATTTAAATAATACTTCTCTAAGTTGGGTATTTATCGAAATTTGTCCAAAAAAGCCATTCCCGAAGGGTGTTACATCTCTTATCCTCGTGCGCGGAAGGCATCAGCGTGTCTCTGTCGAGGGGGCGTGTTCGACTCAAATCGGCATCGCCTTAACCATTACCGCCAAATTTTGTTACCAACTAAAATATAATATTAATTCTAAATCAACATAGCATCATTCAAAGTTCACAGAATGACAAAGTCACCTTACAAAATACAGAAATTACTAGACCAATAATTCACGGAAAACATTTTGGAATGTTGGAGAATATCCTTTATAACGTGGGCTTGATTAATTGATTGTCAGATAAAACGGCTACAAGATAAAATTAACATAGCCTCTAACATGCTTAAATCATATTTGATTCATATGAATATTTATAATCATAATTAAAGGATTCCTTTAAATATCTTTCTAGTTTGCGACTACGGATTCATAGTCGGAATACAATTTTAATTAGTTTGTGATGACGAAATAGTGATTTTGGTTATCCATACTAATGACTAATTACTATTAACATAATAAATGCGAAAGTGTGTCTGTTACCTCTTTACGTTTAAACCGCGAAACCGATTTAGATGAAATTTGGTATAGAGATAGTTTGAGCCCCGAGGGGATAATTTTAATCCCGGAAATCATACCCTAAGGGGTTGAAATTGGTGGAGGTTGATTGAATGAATGAATGAATAAGATTTAACGAAGCGAAGCGAAACAACAACAACCAAAACATTAACAGAATTCTTAAATCAAAAAGTAAGTTATCTCAAAAAAAAGGAGCTCACTTAGCATGAGTCGAGGCAGAGGGGGCCCCAACGCTGATTTTCAGTGGGTCCTGTAATAAGTAAGTACCTAACCTAAACCTGAAATTAAGGAATCGCGTATAATGAACAGGCTTAAATCAATATTTAATTGCTAGGATTGTACAGTTCAGGTTATTTTCCTTAGCGATAACCTTCCTTGACATGATAGATAGATATTAAACAGTTAATAACTACAACTTAGAAAAGTTGAAAAATCCACGACATTTTAATTTCAAAGTCCAATATCTCAAATACGGCTAAACAGATTTTCATGAAACCTAGCTAAGAATACTCAAGATCACATCAGCTTTTGAATAAAAAAAACCGCATTCAAATCGGTCCATCCATTTGGGAGTTACGATACCACAGACACGTTAAACTTATAACACCCCTCTTTGCGTCGGGGGGTTAATAAATAGACAGAAAGACTTGTGGAAGATTGGCGTGATTACATGTATGCATTGTTGGTATAAGAATACAGGCATTAGATCCTTATACTTATTACAGACGCAGGTTGCTAGGCATTAGAATTTTGATTAGTAAGTAGGTGATTTTTTAATTTCCGTTTAAAAGTAAATAGTGAGCCAGATTTTCTGATAGGGGTGGGATATTGTTCCAGCAACGCGTAGCTGCGTACCGGAAGCTACCTCGGAAACTAGTTGACCTGCCGATTGATGGAGCCACGATATATAAATAAGCGAGTTCCACGCGGAGTCGCGGGCAGAAACTAGTAATAAATAAAATAACAAAGTTCTCTCAAACTGGATATATCTGGTCATGAACACATTTTTTTACGAACCATCTCTGTCCTTGTAAAATATTGCAAATTCCTCATGTTTTGATGTATTGAATCTATAAGATTTTATGATTACATCTATGCAGATTATTTTGATTAATTGTGTGTATTGACATAGGCTTTATGAGACGACATTTATAATGTTACAGCTATTTATTCATCGGACGTAACAAACTGTCTGATATAAAGTAAATCCTCTAGCTGACGTTGATTGATTATTAAACGTAATTAAAGTAAACTTGTAACACTTCGGTTAACACAAAACACTATGTTTAACATTGTAACACATATTGTTGTCAACGAGAGACGATCAATCATGATTAAGCTAAAACACCTTTATTAAAATGTCATTTGCGCAATTCACTAGTAAATGTAATTAGTTATATGTCATACTGGAACTTGTTTAGATCGTGATCGGATGACCATGTTCGTATTAATGAACAAGCTATATACAGGGTGTTTGGGATAACGATGTAGGAACTCGAGGCGATACACTGGACTATTAGGAAGAGTTTGAACCTTACATATCTTTGTCCCAACTGACATAGTTTTGTTTAAACCGAGTTTTTCAACATTTTTAAATTGGTACCAAATTTGACAATTTATGCTTACCATTTTTTTTTTTTTTTTTTTTTTTATTGATAACATAAGTTACAAGTCAGGTAATTTACATGTCACAGATATTGCATATTTCATTTTATCTCTAATGTCTTATTATGTACTTATATAAACTTAATTATTTTTGTTTAGGAATTCATCTACGGAGTAAAAAGCCTTATTTATTAAATATTCTTTTAACTTACTTATAAATATGTTTTCAGACATGTCAGGCTGCTTAATGTCTTTTGGCAACCTGTTATATATTTTGGGACCTATGTACCATATACACTGCTCCGATTTCTTTAATCTGTGCCTATTTGGGAGAAGGTCATTTCTATTACGACTGTTATGACCACGTCGCTTAAATTGATGCAAGTTCCTACGAACAACTTTTGCAATTTCTAGTATGTAAAGGCTAGGAACTGTTAGAATTTTTAACTCCCGAAATATGTCACTAAAAATATCACCCTCCCACTGGCTACACAAGCTTTTTTTAAATCGTTTTGTAGGTCACCATGAGTGATTTCCGCCAAAAGACAACAAATAAAAAAATATTTGGTTTATTTCATACTTTGTTTTTAATTTAATTTTTCATGTAAATTTTTGATACAAATTAAAAACATTTGAAACACTCGATTTAAAAAAAACTACCACAGATTGGACTAAGACATGTAAAGTTCTGTAATATAAGATGTTGATGGGTTGAAGGGTAGTGAGAGGTCAGAGGCTGGGCAGCAGTGAGACAACTGTTAGTTCGGTCTAAGGTCTACCTTTTATTATTGAAAACCTAACATTATATACCTTTGGTCAATGCTTATCCAAGCAATATGCGTTTATGTAGCAGTAAACCATTGTGTTACTGCTAAACACTGAAAGTGGCTAGTCGCCATACTTCAGTTCCGTCTCTTCCTAACAATCCAGTCCATAACCTCCTAAGGTCTTACATACTAATCCCGAACACCCTGTAGTCCCTGTACCTATAAATAATAAATATTTTAAGAACCCAGGAGTTTAACAGGTACAGCACGGCTAGCATGCGACGGCGCGCGAGCTCTCTCGATTTTTCTCACACTATTCGTCTCTTTCTTATTAGAACACTTAGAACAAGAGATATAGTGCGATAAAAATCGAGAGTATATGCCGCGGCCGTCGCATGCTAGACGTGCAGGTAGAGTTCGCGAGTTCTCCAATATTTGTACAGACAATGAACTTTCAAAGATAATGATTTCGTCCCTCTTGCTGTCGAAACGGCGGGTCCTTGGTGTCTGGAAGCGAAGCGTTTTATACAGGCTTTGGGGAAACGTTTGCGAGATAGGGGTTGTGACCCAAGATCTGGTGCGTACCTGGTGCAACGTATTTCTTTAGCCATCCAACGTGGCAATGCGGCGAGTATTTTTGGGACGTTTGTGCCGGGTACGTATCACGCGGGACGATAGGTTATATATAAGTTTTAGTTGACGATGCGTGTTGCAGATTGTGTGTTGTATCTATATTTTACTGACGAAACCTGTGGTGGATGCTTTATCTGTGGAATGACGAAACCTGCGCTATTAAAAATGTTGGATGACACAAAATTTAAACGGAATTTAAAAACATGGTTATCCACTCACTTGCTTTCGGATTTTACTAAAAAGGTAGTTTTAAAAAGGTAGCCTAAATTGCTTTAAATTTTTCTTTATTAAACATTCGTATGGCATACATTATATTTGGCCTTTGCACAAGTGTCTTATGTCAGTAACATAAAGTCTCTGTACACCACGTCTATCATGGGACGGCCACGACATACTCTCGATTTTTCTCGCACTATAAGTACCTCTTGTTCTAAGTGTTCTAATAAGAGAGAGACGGATTGTGCGAGAAAAATCGAGAGAGCTCGCGCGCCGTCGCGTGATAGCCGTGCAGATATTTTTGAAAGGTTGTCTGTGTAGATATTGGAGAACTCGACTGTACTATGACCTGTAAAATATCAACTTAAAGAAATTTCTAAGTTTTTGACAACCGAACAGCGGGAGTCGTAACCGTTCATAAGCCATGGTATCTCCTTACCACTCCGACCGTCGTTTAAAGTGTTCCTTAATTCATAAACTCCTTCTCTTCTTCAGTTCAAACATATAACAAATGCGCTTTTTCTGATAAAGTCAACCAAAGTAATTATCGCCTGCTACATTGTTTGTACTGTTGCTCATATTTTCATTGTATATAAGACATAATATGTCTTAAAGTTTCATCTACTAAAAGGGCAAATCAATAAATAATACACTTTTTACTCCACATAATTTTACCATCCACTTAATAGACCAGTAGTGGGACCGGATTTTCGCCCTAAAAGTTTTGATAATTCTAAAGATGGAAAAGTGATGCTTATATGGCATCGGACATATTTTTAAGTATATTTGCAATATATGATGAAAAGTTAGAACGAGCGTTAAGTATAAATTAGGTATTTATATATATTTATTTATGATTTGTGAATATTGAATTTAAGTGCAAAGTTTTAGCTTTATCGTTTCTAATATGTATGAAGCTTTATGTTTTTAAGTTCGTAGATTTTTTTTTAAACAGCTTCTTTGTGAAACCAGAATTAGGTTATTACTTTGTCGATATTGAATTAAAGTAAAAAAATCCTCAGCAGTATCTCTACTTCCTTAAGTTAATAGACAAAGCTAAAAATGTAGAAGAATAGGATACATGCTATAAAAGTAATATGCGTTTTTTGTCCTGTAAGATCTTATATTGAATTAGTCTGTAAAAATAAGTCTAATACTATAAAAAAAAAAATGCAGTCATATAATGTCATGTGTATAAAGTCAGTTTCATAATAATGAAAAGTAAGAAATTTCTGTGTATAGCTTGCATTATAATAGTACAATCTATTTAAAATGGCGCGAAATTCATAACCACGCCGTGCTGGCCCGCGGGAGCCGATCGCCTCCCGCGAACTGCCGCGCACGCGCTGCTTTTGTCTTTCAAATCCAATGATGTAATATAAAAAAGAGGTAGATATATGTTATAATCGCTCTGAAAGTGGCACACTAAAACTCAGTCAATAGGCATGATGCCTCATGTTCAAATTGATAACGTAGTGATGCTAAATGAATAGTAAACCATCAAATTATCGTAATCTATAATATAAAAGAAGACTTCCTGACTGATTCATCACCGCACAGCCGAAACTACTGGGACTAGAAACTTGAAATTTACACCAGAACTTCTTTTTATGACGTAGGCAAGGGATAAGACTGGATTTTTGGAAATTCCATCCCTAAGGGGGTTAAATAGGGGTGCAACGTTTTTATGGGGGAAACATTATTTTTTGAACTAGAGACTTGAAACTTTGTAGGAAGATTACTTATTAAGATACAAAAAAGTACTTTCAGCGTTTTCCACCCCTAAGAGGGTTAAATAAGCGTGCAATGTTTGTGTGGGGGAAACTTTTTTTAACTAGAGACTTGAAACGTAAAAAGATTGTTATTAAAAAACACTAAAAGTACTTTCAGCGTATCAGAAAATTCCACCCTTAAGGGGGTTAATTAGGGGTGCAATGTTTGTATGGGGAAAACATTATTTTTAGAACTAGAGACTTGAAACTTTCTAGCAAAATTACTTATTAGAATACAAAAAAGGGATTTCAGCGTTTCAGCAATTTTCACCCCTAAGGGGGTTAAAAAGGGGTGCAAGGTTTGTATGGAGGGAACTTTATTTTTTGAGCTAGAGACTTGAAACTTTGTAGAAAGATTACTTATTTAAAAAAACGAAAAGTACTTTCAGCGTTTCAGAAAATTCCACCCCTAAGGGGGTTAAATAGGGGTGCGTGTTTGTATGGGGAAAACTTTATTTTCTTAGCTAGAGACTTGAAACTTTGTAGAAAGTTTACTTATTAGAATACAAAAAAATATATTTCTGCGTTTTAGAAAATTCCACCCCTAAGGGGGTTAAATAGGGGTGCAAAATTTGTATGGGGAAAACATTATTTTAAGAACTAGAGACTTGAAACTTTCTAGAAAAATTACTTATTAGAATGCAAAAAAACAATTTCTGCGTTTCAGCTATTTTCACCCCTAAGGGGGTTAATAAGGGGTGCAAGGTTTGTATGGAGGGAACTTTATTTTTTGACCTAGAGACTTGAAACTTTGTAGAATAATAGCTTATTAAAATAAAAATAAAATAATTTCAGCGTTTAAGAAAATTCTATCCCTACGGGGGTTTAAAAAGGTTTTGTACGGGGAACACTGGATTTTTTAGCTAAAGACTTGAAACTTTGTACAGATTACTAATTAGAATACAAATAAAGTACTTTCAGCGTTTTAGAAAATTCCACCCCTAAGGGGGTTAAAAAGGAGTGCAAGGTTTGTATGGGGAAAACTTTATTCTCTTATAGCTAGAGACTTGAAACTTTGTAGAAAGATTACTTATTAAAAAACACATAAAGTACTTTCAGTGTTTAAGAAAATCCACACCAAACTGGGTTAAATAGGGGTGCGTGTTTGTATGGGGAAAACTTTATTTTCTTAGCTAGAGACTTGAAACTTTGTAGAAAGTTTACTTATTAGAATACAAAAAATATATTTTCTGCGTTTTAGAAAATTCCGCCCCTAAGGGGGTTAAATAAGGGTGCAATGTTTGTATGGGGAAACATATTTTTTTTAACTAGAGACATGAAAGTTTGTAGAAAGATTTCTAATTAGAATACAAAAAAAATATTTTCTGCGTTTTAGAAAATTCCACCGCAAGGGGGTTAAAAAGGGTTGCAAGGTTTGTATGGAAACTTTTTTTTTGAGATAGAGATTTGAAATTTTGTAGAAAGATTACTTATTGTAATATAAACAATTACTTCCAGCGTTTTAGAAAATTGTATCCCTAGGAGGGTTAAAAAGGGGTGCAAGCTTTGGATGAGAAACACTCATTTTTGAGCTGGAGACTTAAAGCGTTGTATACAGATTTCTTATCAGAATAAATAAAAGTTCTTTCAGCGTTTTGGAAAAATTCCACCCCTAAGGGGTTAAAATGGGATTAAAGGTCTATTATATGGAAACCATGAAAATGTTATAGTAAGACATTTTTAACCTCGGTCTTAGCCTGTATGATAAAAGACTACAAAACTGATTTCAGTTTTTTGAAATTTATTCACTATAGGGGTTAAAGGGGGTTCAAAGTTTGTATGGAGAGCAAAACATTTTTAAAGTAAGGGATTTGTAACTTCTGTTTTAGACTGTTTTAAATTGATTCCAGAAGGGGTACACATTCATCCCCTAAATGGGCTAAAAGGAGTTGGATGTTTGTACGGGGAACAAGACAATTTTAAAGTAAGGGATCTGTAACTTCGGTTAAAAACTAGGAAACTAATTACTTACAGCGTCTCTTAAAATTCATCCTCTACGGAGGGTAAAAAGGATTGGAAGTATGTATAGGTCATACATAATCTGACTGCTAGCAGAAAAGTAGGTTAGGTTAAGTTAGAACCACGACCCTTACAGAACCGAACAGCTACCAGAAATGTAGGTTAGGTTAGGTTAGAAGTGGATGCTCCCAGAACCGAAAGGTAGGTAAGTAATAGTAGTAAGTAGGTGCGGATTATTTTGTTAAGCTAATTTTTTTTTTGTTAATGAGAATAATATTATTCTCTAACACCGTTAAATGGGGACGGGGGAAGGAGATGGAAAGTTCTTCGTCTTTTAGCATTAGATTACGTTTGCTTTCAAAACAATTTTCTTTAATACATTATGAAAAATATTAAATTTAAGCTGAAACGTCTGTTGATGATTTTTAAGATATATATATATGTGTAAAAACAGAGTTTTCAATTTAAACTAATGAACTCATCGCACCTTTTACGCTTAATCCCTAATTTTTGGCAAGCTAATAAAATGTATGATATTTTTTATAACGACATTAATCACGCTAAAGTATCTCTTTCTCGCATTATGATGGTAAGTAAGCAAACGTCTAAGGTAAAAAATCTATTTTTTTATTATTTTTTCAAACGGCTGATTGTACTATCGACAACACAGCTAACTGACCATTGATTGGTGCACCTTAAGTGCATTGTAATAAGGTTCTATATAAACACAGGATGGTCAGTTAACAGTGTTGTCGTTTGTACGTTATAAAGTAAAAAAAAACAATTACAGTACGTTTAATATGCTTTCAAATGACACCTCACATGAAGCAATCAGTAAAATAGAACCCGAGATTTTAACAAAAATCGATGAACGTCGGCCGCCATCTTTGTGACAGCTATGTCCGTCCCCCTCTCGCTTAACTAAAACCGGTAGATTCGTACTCCGGAGAGAACAAGAAACATCCATACCAGATTTAGGTATATAGAAGACGTGTCCACGACTTTTATCAATATTGGCCAATTCCCGCCGTAATATTATGTTCGTTGCCCTCCATGATTACTTTCTCTTTCAAAAACAACAATTATACACTAAACACGAAAAACGAATAATGAAAAAATTGCACACTGCCAATTCGAAAAACTGTCTCTCGGTCGGCTTGTCACTGTCCCCGCCCACGTGCCTCGTGTCGCCACGCTGTAGGTACCCCTCCGCTCACCACGCATTCCCCTCTCGCGCCTATTGGAAGTGATTATATATTGAAAACCACTTAATAGGTAATTTTAAGGTGGATTATGGTTTCATCTATTACAATTTGACCTTTAGGAAAACTTCGTAGTTCGTTTGGTTGATATATTTATTTCACAAGACTTTTTCAAAGTTAATATGGCTTTAGGTATTTACGATTTATTCAGTATAAAAAGTGTCCAGACACGTAAAAGAGATATATAAACCATAACCTATACTGATACCTTATATGCCATTAACGGTATGAATTTTCATTTTTTACTTGAATAAAAATATTATTTATTATGAAGTTTCTTTTACAAAACGAAGTGGATTTTATATGCATCACTAAGAACATAAATAGAAGTAGTATATCATAAAGTAAATCATTCTTACAGCACTTTCGCCAGATTTTTACGTAATTTATATTGATAAGTTTTTATTATTTAGTACCGTCGCGGTATTAGATGTAGGTGGATTATTAATGAATATTTAGTCAAATTACCCAATCTATTTTTTGGTGTAAAAATCGGGCTGATATCGATATACTCGTATTGTTGTTTTTCCATAGAGCGAAACCGTACCTACCGCTCTCAGGCTACTTTGCGTTGTTCGATACCTGCTGCCACAGCGCACAACGCGGCGCGTGCATACATGCCGCGCTTTTTAAATGTATTAATTTACGCACGGAGTACTTACGTATCAATATTTAGTGTCGCCGTAAGTTTATTTTTCTTATCTTTTGTTTGGTAACTGAGATCATTGTCATGACCGTTTACTATTAACTCTACAAACTTTAATTCAATATTGGCTATACTGCTTAGCCGGAAATCAATATCTAGACAAGCCGATTGTCTACATTTCTAACTTTTTTCCGATATGTTAAGTGGATCGATAACATCGTAATTTTGCAATATCAGCTACTCTAATTCTTTATTTACAAAATAATTTGCATTTTTACGTTCACCGGAATGCAGAAGTTCCAGATTTCTAAAAACAGAATATTGTATAAAAATAAAAGTGTTATTGGATATGTTACAGTTTTTTGTAACTCTAATTCTATATTGACATAGTTATTGGTAAAAACGAAAATATTTAAACATAGCCGAAAGCTCCAGCTAAAATTTTCTACCTTTTTATATAAGTATTATTTACCATGCCTCCAACGACATATCAAAAAAGAAAAAACTTTTATGTTGTAAAAACCCATTTTTGTTCAACCGCTGGTCTATAACGCAACTAATCTCGCCTAATCTATTCGGACGCATGTACCGCTATTTATGCAGTAAAGCGGTACAATAATTACTGCCGGTACCGGCTTCCTCCTTGCGTAATTTCATTGTGCACTGTGATTGTGAATAAGCGGTACTTTTGTACGCATTATTGCACCTTTTCACTATTGAACTAAGCACAAATAAACAGTCGATGGAATACTTAAATGATAAAAGGCCAAAGTTCAAAATCGAACGCTATTTCAATTTGTGGTACGTATGAGCTAAATCATCATCAGCCGAAAGACGTCCACTGCTGGACATTAGCCTCCCCCAAAGAGTGCCACAATGACCGGTCCTGCGCCACCCGCATCCAACGGACTCCCGCGACCTTTACCAGGTCATTGGCATGTGGAAATCGGATCAATGTAACTAGGCCATTATTCAACTTATTTTTTGCTGCCATTCATAAATAACCATCAATAACCTGCCGTCGGTCAAAGGCGTAAGTGATGAATGTGATGTAATAAATAAAATAAAAATAAAATAAAATAAAAACAAAAATAAAAATCAATTAATTCGGATATCTTACACACATAAGAATACAATATAATAAAATCAAAATTAAAATTAAAATTAAATCAATATTGAATAGGAACATGTTTGACAATAAAAAGAAATAAATTACCTACCTACGCTATTTTATTTTCTTACCATAGAATGTAATGATGATAAAAAATACAAATAACCGCTCGGCACCTGATCGGTGCCGCCTCAACTCGAACCGTCCAGTATTCTTTGTAAGAAATTCCATGCTCTAACGCACACATATCGGCATCGGAAGCGATATGCTGTTCCGAAGTCGTTTAAGAGTCCGCAGTAAGCTCGATTCTCCATACAAACGTAGTTACGCTCTCATTTTAAAACTACTTGTTGGATTGTTACGAAACTTTGCATGTACAATGATATGAGGTATATCCAGGTCTGTAATTAGTTTATGTAGCTTCCGATACCATAGTAAAAAAATAAAGCGATACACAACTTTACATACACAACTTCTTTTTGCTGTATTTCGTTTGTTTTATAATAGACATAGATATACCTCATGTCATTGTATATGCAAAGTTTCGTTACAATCCAACACGTAGTTTTAAAATGAGAGCGTAACTACGTTTGTATCGGAAGGTGAAAATCGGCCGAGCTTACTGCGGACTCTTAAACCGTTTTCGAGATAATTGGGATCACTCACGTAAAACATTAACCGCATACCTCGGCCCTGGTGAGTTAACATTATAAATTTAAAGTAAAACCATCGCTGGTCCACCACTAACTCACCACCAAAAACCGCATCTGAATCGGTATCGCTGTTCTCGAGATAGTTGAGAATATCATTTAAAAAAATTACTACAGCGCCCCCTGGCAAGTAAACATCAATAACACCCATCTAAGAACCACCCCTGATTAGCCAAAAACCCATTTCTGCAAACCGCATTTAAATCGGTCAAGCCGTTTTAGAGATAAATGGGAGCATTGGTGTACACAAACAAGCCTCTTACCCTAAACGCATATATATCTTCTTCGTTCGTCGTGGGTACATATATAAGCCCTTATGTATTCAAAGCCACAGTGCTAATGATGAGATAACATTAATATTGAATAACATTTACGGGATAAGTGGCCTTAATTCTAGAAACACGAGCACTTCATAATCGCGAGACAAAGCAATGACACGCGCCTTTTAAGTCAAGATTAACACTTATTTGCATAATGACATGACTACATCGTACACACAAACAAACACGCACTAATGGGGTGGGGCAAATAATAGGTACCTTTTACAAGTCACACTTAAGAGTCCGCAGTAAGCTCGGCCGAATTTCACCTTCCCATACAAACGTCGTTACTCTCTCATTTTAAAACTACGCGTTGTATTGTGACGAAACTGCATATACAAATGACATGAGGTATATCTATGTCTGTAATTAGTTTATATGGTTCCAGTTTATAAAAAAAATAAAAATACAGCAAAAACAAGTTTTGTATGAAAACCTAAAAATCGCTGTATTTTTTTTAGTATGGTATCTGAAGCTACATATACTAATTTAATTACAGACATAGATATAGGTACCTCATGTCATTGTATATGCAGTTTCGTCACAATACAACGCGTAGTTTTAAAATGAGAGAGTAACGACGTTTGTATGGATATTTCGTAGCGCTACGCTCGTCGCCGACACCGCGGTGTTTCCACTTTGTAGAGGAAAGCGTCTAAGTGCAGCGCGCCCACCAAGCGGGTCCCTACCACCGCAAGTGTAAACAATGTTGATGAGAAAATTGCAAATGATATTCAGTGGTCTGTTTCAAATCTACCATTTGCTGGTATCCGTATGAAATATTTGGCATACTTATGAAATAGTAGCGATGTATGATGGACCGATTTGACTGGAGAAGTAGCCATAGGAGCTGAACTACTCAACATCATTATCATCACCCTCCTAGCGTTATTCCCGGTTGTGCCCTAAAGGAGCCCGGGGTCCGCTTTGACACCTAATCCCAAGATTTGGCATAGGCACAAGTTTTTCGAAAGTGGCTGCCATCCGGCCTTCCAACCAAGAGGGAAAACTAGACCTTATTGGGATTACACCGGTTTCCTCACGATGTTTTCCTTCACCGCAAAGCTAACGGTAAATATTCCGTACATAAAGTTCCGAGAAACTCATTGGTACGAGCCGGGATTCGAACCCAGGACCGCCGCTTGACAGCCGCTTGCCTGAACCACTAGGCTACCTACCGTAGCTAAAAGGTATTCAATATGAGCCCGTTGTATGGGCTTGTTAGAATCGTCCAATCTGCCTCAAAAATTGTAAAGTTGAAACAATCTTGACACAAAAATAGCCAAGAACCGTATTGACAGACAAAGCTTTCGATGAAGAAAACTATCTCCACTGCCGCAGACAGACAAACAGATACCTACCTCGATGCATTCGGGATTCAAGATAAAATTCTTGACAAAAACCAACCTATTGAAATCTCAGTTCTCATTTGTTTCTAAATATCGCGCAAATTCAGAAGTACTCTTTGATATCGGTTACACACTTTTAGTACGTCAGATTAACATCATCTGATGCGCTGACGTGTGGCTCTATGTGTCAGCTGTCAGAACGCTTCAAAGAGCATTATCCGTACTAATATTATAAATGCGAAGGTGAGTCTGCCTATCTGTTACCTCTTCACGCTTAAACAGCTAAATCGGTAGGTGCAATTTGGCACACAGATAGTTTGTGAGTTTAGAATCCCGGGGAAGTTAATAGGTTAAGATGTCAGATAAGTTAATAGGATAAGATGTCAGATAAGTATGGATCCGGCTTAATGATTGCCAGGTTATCACAAGTCAATTCGCGCATTCCACGGGGGTTTGATGGTATACCCATATAACACCATCCTTGTATCAGTCGAAAGACGTCGACTGCTGGACATGACTCCCCCAAAGATTGCCACAATGACTGCCCCCCTATTCTATAACTTGTTTTAAGCTCACCTCAACGTTCACGCACAAATATGTATATCTTGACACCGCGATGCGTAATAACTAAGCGTGTCTAGTTTCGTGTCGGGTGACCGGCGGAGTGAGCCGCAGTAGCGCGTAGCGAATAACAGCACAGATCCAGCGCCACCCGAATCCAGCGGACTCCCGCTACCTCCACCAGCACGTCTATCATGAGACGGCCGCGACATACTCTCGATTTTTCTCGCACTATACCTTTTGTCCTAAGTGTTCTAATAAGAGACAGAGGGATAGTGCGAGAAAAATCGAGAGAGCTCGCGCGCCGTCGCGTGATAGCCGTGCTGGTCATTAGCCCACCTTGTGGGGGTCTAACCACGCTGCGCCTGCCAGTACGAGATCAGCACACTAGAAGCTTGGCGCCCCAACGGCCGTCGGTTCTACGTGTAATGTGGCCACTGCCACTTAAGTTTAGCGATTTGGTTTTATCGGTACCTATGTTTGACGTGTCGTTTCGCCATGAAGCGTGATCATAAAACCTCTCATGCTAGCCGGCCAGCAACGAATCTATACTTACTGATTTTATGAATGCGAAAGTGTGTCTGTGTAGCTATTACCTCTTCACGATTGGCTTATATGAAAGGTATAGAGATGTCCCGGGGACAACATAGGATAGTTCCACGCGGACGGTTGCCAGGATATCACAAGTTAATTCGCGCATCCCACGGGGGTTTGATGGTACACCCATATAACATCATATTCGGAGGGCAGCCTACTCGTATATAACATAGAACGAATAAAACATAAACTACTAATATGTAACGTTAAGTAAGCATTACGGTTAGGCTGAGCCAGCATTAGGTAATACTTGCAACATGGATGTTCCGAACTGTCAGAACAATAGGCTAATAGATGGTATACAGTTAAAGTGCGTGTATTGCCTATCTCGGCATCTTCGTGCGTCTACGTGTCTGTTTGTAGTATACATTGTGGGTTTTGTGTAAAATTACCTAACATTTATCGGTTCTACCTAGTCTTTCGTCATGCCAAATGATTTATTTTATTACATTCCTATTTACTTCTGTTCTGTTGTAAACGTCGAACGTCCACCGTAGGAAGTGTAGGTAAAAATATGTCCAATGGCTCTTGCTGGGCGAATGAAGGGTTCGTTACATGTTATATTACTAGCTTCCGCCCGCGACTTCATCTGCGTGGACCCGGGATAAAACTATCCTATATTTTAATCCAGGCTACAAAATATCTTCGTGCAAAATTTCATCCAAATCTGTTGAGCCGTTTAAGCGTGATTGAGTAACAAACATCCAAACATCTAAAGTAGGATTAGTAGGATAGTAGGATGACAAGATTAATTCCTACATAGATACATATTTTTGCACTTGACGGTCGAAATCAGCGGGGCTAAGGTGGTTGCCATTTTACAAGCTTTTATTTATTTCACCTGTCCCGTTGTCTGTCTGTAATCAAATCTTGCAAGTTAAATTTGATCCACTTCCCGGTTTCCGATTGAGTTGAAATTTTGCACGAATGTGTAAATCGCTTGACAATGCAATATTATGATGACGTGGAGCTGATCTGATGATGGAGCTGGAAGGTGGCCATATAGGAACTCCGTAATAAAACCACATAATCCCATCGAGTTTGGGCTCGTTAGAATCGTCTCAATGAGTAGTTGATGATGGTATGCAGAAAAGTCGGCAATAAAAGCTTGTACCAAAAATGAAATTTTTGACAGAAACTTTTTTTAAATTATCGTTATGTATAAGACATTCGTCACTCTCGCACTTACATACTTGTCAGAACGTGACTGACGTCTTATCGACAGCGATAAAATGATAAAAATTAACAATTTAGAAAAGTTGAAAATCCCCCGTCATTTTAATTTCAAAGTTCAATATCTCAACACCGGGTGAACCGATTTTGTTTAAACGTTACTAAGAACAATCTCGATCACGTCAGCTTTTGGACAAAATAATTTGAGATATTAGTTTGTGACGTCATACTTTGGGAAAACCATTTTTCTCAAATTATTCTAGTTTAGTTAATTTATGAAAGTTAGTTACATAAGTTTCTTAAAAAATCACGCCGTTAGCCTGTGAATGTCAAATAACGTTTTGTATGGAAAGCGAACCACCTTAAAATCGGTACATTCGTTTAGGAGCTACGATGACACAGATAGACAAACAGACACACAGACACGTCAAACTGATAAGACCCCACTTTTTGTTTCGGGGGTAAATTGGCAACCATTTTAAGCCCGCTGGGTTTACCTATATAATGACCTATTTACACTTTTGCATCTTATTCCTTTGTTATAAGGCGAAAGGTGTATACATATCTTTGACTCCGACGGTACATAAAAAATGCGTGATTTTAACTTCCAAGAGATGGCGTGAACTACAAAACTGGTGATAAAACTGGTTTGAGCATCTTGACACTTAATATTTCAACCTTCCTAAAAAAGGACTTGACGTATTAGATTTGTATGGGGACAACGTCTGAAATTGAATCATTTGCGACGGACAAACGAATAGATATATGTATCTTCGGTAACTAGGTAAATGGGGAGTATAATATAATGTTAATTAAAGCGAATGGTAACTGATTTATGCAGTACTTTTCCCCGCGCATGGAAAAGCCAGCGAAACTCGTTATAAAAATAGGTTTTTGTGATGAATGATTTCAAAAAAGTGAACAATGATTTTAGACACTTACTTGATAAACGTTCTATACAAGCCTATTTTAACTAAAGTGGCGTTAACATTCGTTTTTCTTTATCTCTCACGTTGACATTTGTATTTGTTAGAAAGGGACAGAGCACATTTTATTTAGCAACGGCATTTTAACACATTCATTGCCCGTGGTCTTTCTCGTATGTAGCGGAAAGCGACTACGGCGGTCTGACGCATATGTGTCGTCATGGGCCCTGAATGGGAAATTATGAAAAAGGGGGTTAGACTAGAACATCCTTTTCATGGGTGAAAAATGTAATAGGCAATTAGGGTAATGCGATATTTTAGAAACACATTACCACATTCATTATCCTGCCTATAATGCATTTGAAGTAATTTGTTCCAGGCAACCGTCTTCAGTCAAGCTTTTTGGCAACAACGCCATCTACGGGGGCAAAAGGTAAACATCGTGCCTAACACATTACGAGTGCCATGGACAATATGCCGTGCGTGTACGAGACTTTAAACGTTTAAAAAGTATCGTGACTAACCTAATGACTGATCGATAGACATCACCTCAAAGAGGAAGAGATTTTTTTTTACCACGACAAACAATAAACACTTACGGGTGCCTCCGTCATAGTCATAGTTACCAAACTTTTAATAGTATCGCAGGAACGTAACGTAAAAATTTGATTGCATGCTTGTGAAATAGTACATAGTTGCAAGGAGGCAATTGCAGGCTGGGTATTTGTTTAAGTGGATGAGCTTGCGAGTCCGTTTAATTACAATACGAAGCGTGCAATTGCCATTCCGGATTGAGGCTAATATAGTGCTTTTCTCAAAAATACTAAATTGTAATCAAGCTTTATTAATATAATATCGTGAAAATAATAACTTAATGACTTCCCGCCGTTTTTTTAAACTGAATTGTAAGTGTATTTTTCTACAGAAAAAACTATTTGAGACACATAGGTACTATCGACAAAATTGAATCCTGACCCACCATGGAACGTTGTTACAATTGACTGACATATTAACGTCGTATGATCTTACGTATGTTCGTTAATTGTAACAAGGTTCTATGGTGGGTCATGATTCAGTTGGTTCGATAGTACATAGACGTCGCGTTTGCAACAGAAAAATATGAGTTGAATTGGCTGAATATGACCTGTGCCGTCATTTATATGCCAGTGTGTACTTTTTAAAAAGTTTGGTACTCGACAAATAAAGGAATTTATATACCTATATAACATTCCAGGCGGCCTGCAATGTTTTCTATTTTTCAATTTTGATCTGACCTTAATCTATACACTTTACCTTCCAATATGTAGCGAGTAGGTAATGTTCACTTTGCGTTGACATTGCTTGTGTATGGGATGTTATTAATAAGTTTCTGTCAAAAATGGCATTTTCGGTACAAGCTTTTATTGCCGTACTTTTCTGTATACCATCATCAACTGCTCATTGAAACGATTCTAACGAGCCCAAACTCGATGGGGTTATGTGGTTTTATTACGGAGTTCCTATATGGCCACCTTCTGTCTCCATGATCGATGGTACCATAATATTGAATTGTCATCCAAACTATACTTATACCCAAAATTTCAGCTCAATCGGTCACCGGGAAGTGGGTCAAATTTAACTTGCAAGATTTGACGGACAACTTACTTACATACATACTTTTATACTTCCATACGAACAAGTCAAGTTAATATAAAGCTTGTAAAAACAAATTATGTTTTATGTATGATTTTTGATACGCTGGTGACGGCTTTTTCGTTTTAGTTGTCATACACTATTCAAGCAATGGTCGGTCAACCATAGGTTGGTACTAGGAACGAAAGTTAATGAAAAACTATGCAGGCCAAGATTCACGCATCACCACCTAATAAAAGCAATAAAATTATGTAATTTATTAGTCATTTTACCTTAGTCTCTCATTCAGAACGTATTATCGGTATTTTAAGCGTTTACGTAGTCGGTATATACAAATGTTTAATGCCATTTTAGTCACAATTGGGTGACAACGGATCATGCGACGATACAAGGGCCGCCAAGTCTAAACCAGATTTGTTTGCCTCAACCACCGAAATTGTACAAACGACAACACTGTTAACTGACCATCCTGTGTTTATATAGAACCTTATTACAATGCACTTAAGGTCAGTTAGCTGTGTTGTCGATAGGTACGTGAATTTCAAAACTCCCAAGGCAAAATCGCCTCCCCTACTTACGATACGGTAATACATATGCGACATCACAACATGCTTCCCAAGAGCCGGACTTCCGGACATACAAACGATTTTCGTTCCAAGCTGAAGCATAGAACTTCGTTCGCTTCAAATGTATGTTTTCTAGAAACTTTCGTACCAACAAGTGAAGAGAATGATAAAAAAAACTTGAAACATGTTTTCTTCCTTTTAGTAAATTCAACAAGTTTACGGATTTTCCATGATAAGAGTCGATCGAAATCGATTTAAGCTTATCTGACCATCTTTATAAATGACCTTCTAAGCCTCACATAAAAAAAACTAATTTGCAATTAATTAGCTACTATTATGAATTCAGTTTTATTTTTGAATCCTCCCAAATCTGGTTTAGACTTGGCGGCCTTCGCATCGTCACATGATCCGTTGACTTGACACCCGATTGTGACTAAAATGGCATTAAACATTTGTATACTACGTAATCATGCTTCACATTCCCATACAAACGTAGTTAGGTACGCTCTCATACTAAAACTACGTGTTGGATTGTGGCGAAACTTTGCATATACATTGACATGAGGTATATCTATGTCTGTAATTAGTTTATATATAAAACAAACGAAATACAGCAAAAACAAGTTTTGTATGAAAAACTTAAATTCGCTGTATTTTTTTTACTATGGTATCTGAAGTTACATACATAGATATACGTCATGTCATTGTATATGCAAAGTTTCGTTAAAATCCAACACGTAGTTTTAAAATGAGAGCGTAACTACGTTTGTATGGAGAATCGAGTTTACTGCGGACTCTTAAAATACTGATAATACGTTCTGAATGAGAGACTAGGGTAAGATGACTAATAAATTACATATTTTTATTGCTTCTATTATGTTGTGATGGTGAATCTTGGCCTGCGTTAACTAGCTTCTGCCCGCGACTCAGTCCGCGTGGAACTTCTTTATATCGTAGCTCCATACAAACTTTCACCCACCATTTCACTTCCTCAGGGGATGATTTTCGGGATAAAAACTGTCCTATGTCCTTCGCCAGGACTTAAACTCTACACTAAATTTCATCTAAATCGGTTCAACGGTTTAAGCGTGAAGAGGTAACAGACAGACACTTTCGCATTTATAATATTAGTATGGATGGATCGGTATCTGAGTCTCTGATGACAGCCCAAATACGACGCATTTCCCTGGCAGTAGGATTGTATGAGACAGGCTTACGCAGGGGTTGCATTGGAAATTATCGCGGGCTTTGAAACGCCGTTTTGACTAGATTAAGAAACAATAAGATCTGTTTTTCAGATATTTGATTCTTGACTACATTATTGTTTATCTGATTTAATCGATACATGATTGCCTAAAATTCCTCGATAGAATAAAATTCCAAAGTTGGGTCTTTATTTTCCTTTTTTTACTCAGCCTACTCAAACATACACTATTTAATAATAATACATTATTTTACGACAAAATCAAGTTAATTAAAAAAATCAAATTAACAAGTACTTATAGTATTTTATCTCATCTAAAATCTCACTTAATGAAATATAAATAAAACTTCAGTAAGTTAGGTAGTCCCGAAGAGTGTTGCATCTCTTTTTGTCGTGCGCGAAAAGCATAAGCGTGTCTTTGTTAAGGGGGCGTGGTCGACTCGAATCAAGGCATCCCCTTAGACTTGTGTGAAGTGAACAGATAAGGAATTTGCTTATAAAGATGGCAATCAAGTGTAATAATTAAACCGTAACGGACAAGATATGAATACTACTATACTAAATAAAATAGACTAATGGAAGGTAGTCAGATCCCCTCATCCACTATTAAAGAGCTGATCAGGTCATGGTGACCTTACCATATACTTTCAATATCATTCAAGTAACACGGTACCAAATTTCGAATCGATCACTTATGGAAGTTAGTCAGATCCCCTCATCAACAAGAAAAGAGCTGATGATCTTCAAACGACTGAACAGATTTTCATGAAACATGGCTAAGAACACTCGGGATAAAATTATCTATGATACAAAAAAAAACTAAACGAAAATCGGTTCATCCGTTTGGGAGCTACGATACCACAGACAGATACACAGATACACAGACACACAGACACGTTAAACTTATAACACCCCTATATAGTCAAACGAGTTATCCAAAAGGTCTCTTTTCAGATATAATTGCATATGAATATCATCTAAACATACATAGACTCACACCTTTATTCCCAAAAAGTGTAGGCAGAGCACATGAAACTTATGTTCCAGTGCCACTCTTAGCATAAAATGTGAGCATAGAAGATCGTTAAAATGTGATATCGCAGTGATAGGTTGCTAGCCCATCGCCCACACACACTTCAACCCCGGCTGCTCCCTTAGTCGACTTTATATTCTATTTTAAAGATAAAGATAAAGATAAAATCATTTATTTGTCCAACCTGTTACAGGATGTTGCAGAATTATGGTCAGTTTCACTATGGGGCGCCTTACGGCTTACAAATTGTTGAGTATGCATGTCAAAGTCACTATCATTTATATATTCATTTATGGTATAATAACTTCTATGAGCTAGAACATTTTTCAAGGCTTCTATTGAAATTAAACACGTTGGTAGTCTATTAAATATCTTCGGTGCCATTCCAACTACATTTTTTTGGAATAACATTGTTTTGGGTATCATTGGGTATTTTATTTTATGTTGTAAACGAGTGCTCTTAAAGTTTAGGTACAAATGGGAGTTACATTTCACGAAAACACACATTTCATAGATATACAAACTAGGAAGAGTTAGGATCTTATGTCCTTGAAAATGGGGCTTACAAGATCCCAAAGAACTAATACCACATAAACATCTTAGACACCTTTTCTGCTCTCGAAACGCAATTTCTCGATCTGTCGAGTTCTTATATAGTTTTCTATTCTATTATATTATATACCGACACCACACGGGGCACGGGGCTCTAGTTATAATCAGTTCCAATTTTGTGTTTTCCTTCGTATAATTCATGACCCTTGTGTTCTCGCATGTGGGTGAGCCCTTGCGCCTATATGGGCACCCATTCGTCTGTAACTGTGTGTGTGTGTGTGCGTGTGTGAGTGTAATGTGTGTACTGTGTAGGCCCACAACGTGACAGTCAAAGGTCATGCTGGTTAAAATACAATCCACCGCAATTATATTATTTTGAACCACTGTCATTACTCGTATTTAACTTGCAATGTATCTTACTGTTTGTTCGGGTGGAATCTTGCAACTCAATATTGACTGAGCTGAAATTTTGGGTTTAAGTATAAGTAGTTTGGATGGCATTTTAATATTATGGCACCATCGAGCAGATCTGATGATGAATAGAGAAGGTGGCCATAGGAAATCAGTACTTAACCCCGTTGAGTTTGGGCTCGTTAGAATCGTCTCGACGTATTTGACGGTATACAGAAAAGTACAGTTGGCAATAAAAGCTTTTACCAAAACTTCAATTTTGTCAGAAACTTATGATTTTTTTCGCCGCGAACCTAATAGTTCGCCTCCACTCTTCAGCCGCCTTGTAAACACGGTCAGTCTCTAAACTGCCATAATGATACAGAGCTGCCGAGAATATGTTGTGTTGAGAATGACTTGTGTTTGTAACTGTACATTTTACCAAGCAGAACTGACACTCACACTCAGTATAGTTTAAATTATTTGAACTGAGCTCATGAATAGCCTTTGTTTATGTGGCGCTAACCTTTTTCTTGCAAAAATGGCACGCGTCCGACCACACAGTCGTATTGTTAGACTTGAATGCTATTGTTCTGAAGATAAGGATCAGTCCAGTTCAGAAAATCTCAACTATACACGAGTGTTGAAAATGCTATTGTCCTCTTAAACCATTTCAAACCTATTCAACAAGGAATAAGGTTGAAAATTCAATACCCACGAAATGTACTTAGTTCTAACCTTTTTTTGTAAGTAACTGGTTGGCGGTTACGAGAACAAAAGCAGATACTAAGATTGTATTAGACACAATGCCATTGTGAATGCAGGTAAGTGGATGAGCTTAGTTTAGTAAATTTCAACTATAACATCTGCTTACGAAATGTAACGAAATGTAAGTATATCCAACCAAAGAAAAAATAAATCGACGCTCGGAATGCGAAGATTGCAGACTCGTATTCCGACCACAAAATTCTTTTTAGTGTTTTTTTAACCAACTTTCAAAAAGGAGGAGTTACTCAATTTATCGGAATCTTAATTTTTTTGTCTAAATGTTCCCACGATTACTCGAAAACGGCTGGACTGATATTCTACCCAGATGGTCATACGGTCATCGGTCAGTTTCTGATAATCAGATCCTGGAGAAATCGAGGCAACTCTTCAAAAAAGTTAAAGTACTGAATTAAAGTCCGTTATAACTTTGTTTTTATAGTAAATCCTACTAATATTTTAAATGCGAAAGTTTGGATGTTTGTTACTCATCAAGTTTAAACGGTTTAACCGATTTGGATGAAATTTTACCCGAAGATAGTTTATAGCCTGGATTAAAATATACGATAGTTTTTATCCCGGGTCCACGCAAACGAAGTCGCGGGCGGAAGCTAGTTATTCATTAAAAAATAGTACATTACTACAGAGGCTGGGAAGTAAGGGGTTGCCGGCCGAGTACATTTAGGATAGTTGGCAACCCCTTTTCACGCCGAGGTATGTATACTGTTTTTCTCAAACATGCAATAATATAAATGAAATAAAAATTCCAAGAAATCAAACTTTAATTTTCATGCCGCGATGCTGTGCTACAAATTGTGGAATGGAAATTAAATAAGTGTCTGTCAAAAAAATTATTTTTGATACAAGCTTTTATTGCCGACTGTACTTTTCTGTATACCATCATCAACTGCTCATTGAGACGATTCTAACGAGCCCAAACCCGATGGGGTTATGTGGTTTTATTATTGAGTTCCTATGGCCACCTTCTGTCTCCATCATCAGATCAGCTCGATAGTACCATAATATTGAATTGTCATCCAAACTATACTTATACCCAAAACTTCAGCTCAATCGGTCACCGGGAAGTGGGTCAAATTTAACTTGCAAGATTTGAGATGATCAGCTGCAGAGATAAATGCCCCCCCCCTGCATACCAAATTTTTATGCAGGGGGGGGTATGTTTCTCTGCAGCTGAATTTACTACGATAACGATATAAATATCCAGCTTATTTTGACCTCCCATAAAGAATGATTGAGTGCCCAGTCAGTAATAATGACGTGAATCCCTGTACTTGTGTAAGTAGGTTATTGTAAAGTTATTGCCAATCATTGTGATCAAAATGAAGAATCACATTTTTAATACAAATTGCATGCGATTACTCACGAAGTTCTCATTTTTTGAAAGGTTAAATTTAATATAGAGTTGCATAATAACGGATTGATGGGTTTTTATTACAGTATACATACATACATACATACATATATTCACGCCTTTAATCCCAAAATGGGTAGGCAGAGCACATGAAACTTATGTTCTAGCGCCACTTTTAGCATACATGTGGGTATAAAAGATCGACAAAATGTGATATTGCAGTGATAGGTTGCTAGCCCATCGCCTACAACACACTTCAACCCTTTTTACATTACAGTATACTTCTTTTGAAATGGGATCTATAGGTAAGAATCATACTGACGAAAGTAGAATATATATTTATATATACAGGATGTCTCAAAAATGGGGTGTGAACCGATCAAGGGCATGTTCGGTAGCGTATTGCGATTCCACAAATGCATTTGTTTATTTTTGTTTTAATCCCGATCAATGTAAGATTAAAAGTATCGCGTTTCAGGTGCGGTGAGACGAGAAATTTCATATAAAATTGTAGGCGTAGGCCTGCAAAGTGATCGTCTTTTGTTTCATCTTCAATTGGTGACACAACATGGCGTTGAGCCATGTTGATGTTTTATTTTTATTTCATTGCATGTTTGAGAAAATCCCTATATAACTACCTTGGCTGGAACTAGGGATGACCAGTTTCATATCCTTATCAGGCCTCGCTACGCTCGTCCGTCTACATCTACTTTGCCGGCAATTTGAACAAAGAGCTGCCCGAGCGTTCTACAATAGCTCTCAGAGCCTCTAGTAACATTTATTTATGATACCGTTTTTTTTACTAAAAAAGATACACTAAAAATCTACTCTAGCTTCTGGCAAACGCAGGCTTCACACCGCTAAATTGATTGTGGCAACTGTATTCGTGTTGCCTAGCGAAGTATATGCAGCGTTGTTTTATTTTTAATTATTTTAGGCTATCGATTTATAATTTGAAATCAAGCTGCTGGTATGAAATCTGGATTTTTTTAAATTAAAAAACAAAAATATGCCGAACTACGAATAAGTTTACTGTAGTCATGGCTAATAGCTGTAGAGTTGTTTTAAGGTGAACATAATTAGTTGACGATGATGACATAAACTATGCACTTAACTACGAATTATTTCGAAAGAATGTAGGTAAATTCCACTAGGTACAATAATCTTCATCTTTAAGACTTTTTGAATATTTATTCAAGTGGGCTAGTCCGCGGTAAATTAAAAAGTTGCTCTAGATCATGTTTACCAACGCTATGAAACAAACCTACGCTCCGTACTAATCGTACTGGTCCACTCTAAAAATCTGTAATCAACTTTGAACCTTATTGCTGAACTATAAGATCTTTGCTCTTATTGAGACATACAAATAGACTGTACCTCTTCTCTTTGCCTTAGCTTAGAAGTAATTTATAATGCACTTTAATAGTACTGGTTAAGAGCTATAATTGTGGATCATACCTACTTTTAAATATAGTATGAAGACAGGACGAAGGCGTGGGAAAAATACGGTCAAGTATTTAGGTGGTAAGTAGGTAAAGTGTTATATAAAGTGTATTTTTTCTCCGTGACTTAAATTGTGGCGTAATGTCAAACAAAATACAGGATGTTACAAAAATAGCCCTAAAGCCGAAAGGGGGTTACAAGGTCTCTTGTAAAGAGACTATTGACAAATATTCGGAGTGTACTTAATTCCCTATGAACGTTTTTCTTTCTATATCAAGTATGTAAATTTTACTAGGACGTAATTAATTTATTGCAATGTGCAGGTTGGTCAATTTTCCATTTCGAGGATTTTCAAATTAACATAAAATAATAATAATAAAATTAATAAAACTTTTTTGCACATAAGCTACTGCTTTACATAAATAGGCTTAGACTATTAGGGTTTGTACAATTAGATCAGCACATCTTTTGAACAAAGTAGGTGTACTATCGACAACACAGTTAACTGACCATCGGTGCACCTTAAGTGCATTGTAATAAGGTTCTATATAAACACAGGATGGTCAGTTAGCAGCGTTGTCGTTTGTACGTTTTCAATAAATTATTCATATTCTTATAAAAAAAGGCTTTTTCTTCGTAAGTACCCATTTGATAAAATAAACCGCAAGCACGAAATTATACATTTTGGGAACCCAACAACTATCGGCGCATATTATTTTACTGTCATGACCTGCGACCGATCTCAAAGTCACATTTCAACGATAATACTAATTACAAGAACTCCCAAAACGTAGGTGATGGTTGCGAAACTATCGTTTCTCACGATACGAGATTGTTTAGTTTCTTTTGTGAAAAAGGTCGTGCGAAATGCGTACCTAGTGCACTTCGGGCGATCATGTCATGTGACAACTTAATGATAATTTGCAATTTTGCAGTGTTTTAAAACCGCCTAAGCCTCAATAACCGATTGCAGATAGATTTACGAAAAAGAGCGAAATACTCGGTGCTTGCACACTATAAAACGACGAACAGAGCCAAGCCTAATAAAATTAAACATCGCTACGAAAATTTTCAAGATCATTCTAGCTAAAGCTCTAGTAAATGATGTGGCAGGTGTGGGCGCAGAGGGACGGCAGCGGAGCAATAACAAAATTGCTCGGGTCGATAAAAAGCTCGAAGTAAAACTACTTAATGTCGTTTCGCTAGAATGCTCGCTAGAGCGCTCGCCAGAGTTCTCTCTAAAACGCTCCTGTTAATGTAACATTCGCTAGAATGCTCATTACAAGTGAACGCTAAAGTGTATCAACACCTTTAGTCACTAATCTCACTATCAATTTGAACGCGACTTTTCACTTTCACAGCGATCTGTTGAACAGCTCCAGATTTGTAGTTTACGAGAAACAAGATCAATACAAGGACGCGGGTAATGACCCGCACTTTTCTATTCCTCACGAAGCCGACAGACCGGACTTGTTGCATTTTAATGCATACATTGACTGCGTTTTATTTTTTTTGTTTCATATTTTATTCATTAATTCAATTCAATACAATTCTTTATTCATAAACAATGTATATTGTATTTAAAATAAGTACTTATACATGAAATAAGGTAGATTATTTTCCGTAAAACTACTCCAACATTGCAATAACTAACTAACTAACTAATTTGGCCCAGGGACCCAAAGAGGGTCTTGCCCTCCGAAACGAGAGCACGCCATCTGTCCCGATCGTGCGCAACTTAAAACACACACACAACATAACAATAAAACTATAAAACATTGCATTGCATTTTAACATTGCAATAAATTAAAAATAATTACAAATTAAATTACAGGTTCAGATAATACATTTTGATATGTCAGTGCGAATAATAACAATAAATTAATTAACAATCATATAAATATCTCTTGAACACTATAACAGCATCTGGCTAACAAGAAGCTTTTCAATTCACGTTCAAAAATAGACCAATCCGTATAATGACCTTGCTCGGTAGGCAATTTATTAAATAACGTGACAGCCATTACTAGCTTATGCCCGCGAAAGTTTCCATCGGGCTACGATCTGATCTGATCGGTCGCGGGCAGAAGCTAGTTAAACAATAAATCTCACAAACAAAGGCTACCCAGCCATTAATGGATGACTTTTCTCATCAATGTCAAGACAAAACTCGCATTATGCAACAACAGTCAATGCGGCCGTTTTCTTGCGTTTAGGATGTAAGACCACGTCTAGACAGACATACAATTAGCTTGCGCAATTTTAATAACAACTCGCTCGAGTTGAACTGGGTTTGGTTCCGCGTATTGCTAACATGGCCACAAAACGCGAATGACTGGGCACTTGGGTATTTGAGAGGTTTATGAACTATTGCGGCGATAATAGGTCTCAAACTTTGTTTGTCGTACCTACTTAACCAAGCCACATAAAGAGGAAATACTTGTTATATAAATTGTTCAACACCCAAGAAAGTTCCCTGCTCTGTCTCATTAAATAAATAAGATTGTCCATTCTTACACAAATATATAAGTTCATATACCGCAATCACGCAGGCGTCTATACGCTCGTTGATCCAGCTACTACATACGATTGAGACACGGGATCCCGGAGCATGTAGTCCGAGCTCCGAACCATGAACATGATTCTTGGTTATTGTTTCAAAGTCAAATTGCGTTTTAAGTACCTACCTGATATCTTCGGACTCTTCTAAACACCTCAGGTAGTTTTATATATTCTTATTACACGAGTTGTATTATTCATGAAATATTCAAATAACATAGTCATAAACCGACGAGCCAAATAAGTTGGAGCGTCAATAATAATAATAATAATTAATGGATAACACAAGATGTATATAATAATTGAACGAATTGGGCCAAGTGTGATGCATAAATCAAAATGTTAGTGTACCAATACAACCTCAAATTGCGGTCCATGTTTTGGAATTAACATAAAACAGAATAAACTATGAGACAAGTTATGTATACTTAATCGTAATTATTTGTCCGCTCTTATCGTTATATGTGACCTTAGTACAAATTCCTTCCTTTTCTTTCGATATCTGAACGCAGTACTATACGAGTGGGCAAAAGCAAAACCGCACGTTTTTAAATTTTCTATCGTCATTTCTAAATATCATTTCATAATAGTTGTCAGTTTTCGAGTGAAAGAGTCAAGCGCTCGAAAGTCAAAAATCGGTCCCCTGAACGGATTTAGATGAAATTTTCCGTAGGTACAGATAATTTGAGACCCTTGGAAGGATATAGGATAGTTTTTTTATCTGGGAAATAATCCCTTAAGATGATCATATTTCTAAGGCGATAACAAGTTCTACGCGGACGAAGTCGCGGGCAACAGCTAGTACTAAATATTTATATAAATATCATAAACAGGTTGCGACTTTGTAAGCTGTATGCAGGGGGGCATTACCAGAAGTGCACCTCCAATAGGGGTGTAGACACTAAATAAACTTTCTTAAAAAAGGATAGGAAATTGTAGTCAAATGGAGAAAAAAAACAACGCAAGAAGTTAAATAATCATAAAGTTCAGTGTTCAAAGTTTTAAGAGATGTTCTGTCCCTTTTCCGCAAAATGCACCTTCATATGAACGATTGTCAAATTAAATACTACGACGCTCTCTCTAACAAGCAATATTTTTTAACCGACTTCAAAAAAAAAGAGGTTCTCAATTCGGTTGTATTTTTTTTTTTTCAATGTTTGTTACCTCAGAACTCCGTCATTGATGAGCCGATTCGTAAATTTTTATTTTATTTGTAAGTATATGCTTCCAGGTGGGTCCCATTTTTTCAAAAATTCAATTGGATGATGGGATCCATGAGGAATTGAGGGAACTCTTCAATTATATTAGGCACGCGTGTAGTGATTTTGTTATTTTCTATTATGTGTGTATTTACACCCGGAAATCATAAATTTGGTGGAGTGGAATTGATGATGAAGACCACAGATGACTTATGGAATTCCTCAATTATGTACATAAAATTGAAAAAGTATATCACAGATTCTGATAAGATTCCGTTGAAATAGTAACTAATGAAGTGCCAAAGGTGATCCTTGTTGAATCGACGGAAGTCCTCAAATATTATCGGCCCACATACAGCGATTGGGTTTTTTTCTCTAATAATTAACGCATTTGCTCTCGGAAATCAGTTCATGTGGTAAATTGGAAAAGAAATGTGGAAATGTTCTCGTGGCTTCGCGGAGTACTAAATTGAAGTCGGTTAAAACTTTGTTTTTAAAGTAAATTATTGAGACATTTGAATGAGATTTTCGTCATTAGGCATATTTTTTTGGCTTTTTTTCCTTTGAAGTCATATTTTACTTGTGTATAGAATGGTAATAGGCATTTTTTTCAGCCCGTGGCTTTGCTTGAGTACTTTGCAATCCTCTGGCAGAACCACGCCACCGGACTAGGAATATTATAAAGAGGTAGTTTGTGTAGCCTACTACATAAGTTTGCATAAGTAGTGCAATGGAGTATTTCAGAGCAAGTTTGGTCTAGCCAGTCATATCAGAGCTCATAATAGGGCTAATCCATAATTTGTTAGGGTTGCCGTCATCGGAATCGATGAGGAGGACTAAAGGATAAGATTATGTAGGTGGTACTCTCCAGAACTAGGTACTCGGTGTCGTTTAATTTGGTTTTTCATTAGTAGGTATATATATCCTTGGAAATGGGCATAGGCTATGTTTCATCACGCGACATCGCCTGGGTTCACTATAATACGCGGGTGGATCCGCGGGCAGCCACTACTAACTAAACCAATATAGAATAGAATAGAATAGAAAACGTTTATTCGTGACACATACAAAATAATAACAAAAGTGAACACAGAAACAAAAACAACAGGTATGCCACGAAAAGGCCCCGACTCAGCACCACCAAACTGACATTTATATTGACCACCAACCAACCAAACTGACATTTAGCTATATCTCATGAGTCCTTAAACACGATATTATTTTTAACTGAAAAGTATATCATGATGTGGGCGTGAATCTCACAAAGTAAAGTCAAAGTCTGACCGTCACAAAGCGTGTCAAGAGAGGTGGAACATGAGAGCACCTTTGACCAGGACAGGAATAAGCCAATGACACTATTGTGACGGATTATGAAAGCGGCGGAACGTTGGGACATTAGACCACAAGGTGGTCGAATGTTTAGTTGATCGGTATGAACAGAAAATACTTACTATTTATTACACTGTCGTTGTTAATTGTTATTATTTATTAAAGGTTACTGTAGACACGACATGACTGGGGAGCTTTAAAGCCCAATACCTTGCAAACGTATAACTGATTTGAAAAATGGTATAGAAACCCATAATATTTTTGAACGAGCTATCCAACGATACCCCACACCATGGGTTTAACGAGAAAAATAAAACTTCAAAACTTTATTCATCTGTTTTGTCGGCGTGATTGATGTATATACCCATGCCGAATCACAGTTTTCTAGTAGTAATGGTTACTGAGCTAAGCCGAAGACGGACATGGCGAAACTATAAGGGTTGCTTGTACACTACGGAACCCTAAAAAAAAGAGTCTAGCTCATCCCGCCATCGCCGGCGAGGTTTGCCGCGTCTCCGTTTTAAGAATCTACATGTTTGCGGGCTGAAAATCATCGTTTATGGTAAGTATCAGAGCTGCAAATAATAAATCCACCACTAGCATTGCTAGCCTCGCTTACGCATCTTTTCCTATTGCTGTTATTTTCCTCTCACACCGTTTCGTTATCTTGCACAACTCTGGTGAATACTCAGCCTTATCCGTCACATGACTTCTATGGTATAAAGTATAGCCGGAATCACCAAATTGGACGTATGACAAAACATCGAACGGTTTGGTAAAGTTGTGTTTAGTCAATAAGTGCGTAAAAGCCACGCGACAATCAGAGCGCAGCAATTTGCATGGCACGCGACCTTAAACCTCGGCCTAGAACTTTCTCGTTTCGCCGCTATACCAATGAAATTGATTAAATTCTACTCCAATGAAATAATAACTTATGGTCTATGATCTTTGAAGCATATCATAGATCTAAGTTAAATGTTGCATAAAAAACATTTCGTTAGAATAAAGTTTATAAACTGATGGTGTACCTAGTAGTAGCGAAGGAAATGAAAATATACGTCTCTTTTGCTACGGGGTTTACAATCTGTTGGTGGGGGACAATCTGTTGCTCGCGTCCGCAGGATTTACCTCCACAACCCTGCACGTGTCCCCTGAGTGGTGCTAAATGAGCGACACTTTCGGCGAAATAGGAACTCCTATAACAATATGAACAATATCACATGGATATCCGCCTATTCTACACATGGCCAGACGATTAAATAAATTTTGCTACGCCACTTACTTACATATTTTAATATTATAAATGCGAAAGTGAGTCGGTATGTCTGTCTGTCTGTTACCTCTTCACTTAAGCCGCTGAACCGATTTAGATGAATTTTGGTATAGAGACAGTTTGAGTACCGGGGAAGGACATACATTAGTTTTTATCCCGGCCATCATCCCTAAAGGTGGTGAAATGGGGGTGAAAGTTTGTATGGAGCTAAGATATAGGTAAACGAGTTCTATGCGGATGGAGTCACGGGCGGAAGCTAGTAGTAAATAAAATTAAACACACTTGAAAAGGGAGGGAGTCAAATATATGAAATAACATCTTCAAAAATCTCTCCTATTCTTGGTGGAGTAATGGGTGGCATGATGTATATGAACCTTCGTAGAGCCGGTCAAAAATTGACCGAGTCCGCAGTAAGCTCGGCCGAATTTCACCTTCCCATACAAACGTAGTTACGCTCTCATTATAAAACTACGTGTTGGATTGTGACTAAACTTTGCATATACAATGACATGAGGTATATCAATGTCTTTAATTAGTTTATATGGTTCCAGTTTATAAAACAAACGAAATACAGCAAAAATAAGTTATGTATGAAAAACTTAAATTCGCTGTATTTTTTTTCTATGGTATCTGTATCTACATAAACGAATTACAGACATATATATATGTCACGTCATTGTATATGCTAAGTTTCGTTACAATCGAACACTTAGTTTTAAAATGAGAGCGTAACTACGTTTGTATGGAGAATTGAGCTTACTGCGGGTCTGCGTCTCTATTGATACAGGAACAAACCCTTGCGCTCCTTTCATAGTCGGTAATTCGTTTCGCAAACAACATTCATCATACAAAGAGACATTATGAATCAGCTCCAAAACTGATAAAGTTGAAACCTTTACAACGATTTATGGCTGTGGAACCAAAGTCGTCAAAGGTACAGTTGGAGAACGACAACCATTGAAACCGTCCCAATATTTTTATTTACACAGCCGGCCCATAATCCGTACTAATATTATAAATGCGAAAGTGTTTCCGTCTGTCTGTTACCTCTTCACGCCTAAACCACTGAACCGATTTAGAGACTGTCGAAGGAGAGGAGGGTTATTTATTTATTTATTTATTTATTGACAAATACATTTACGTGACATTACAGTAATAACCAATGCGTCACGAAACTAAAAACAACAAATAATACTATTTAGGCGACGAAACGGCGTGGCCCCATTGCATCGTCATCTCCGGTGTAGGATTCGGCAGATTGCCCCGGAACCGTCGAAACACGACACCCTTCGGCCAGAAGTCAGCACATGCGATGGTCTCCTGCAGCGGTCGCGGCACGCGCACCACAAACGAGCTGAAGTGCACATGGTGGCGCGAACGCAGCTGGAACACCCTCAGCGAGAAGCCGCTCTTCTGACGAACGTACTCCACCACATCATCAGCCGTGGCGGTGTAATGCAGGCGCGATACATATAGCGCCTTGTTCGGTGTGGCAACCCGCAGACCGGAACCAACCGGTTCTGCAGTACCACACTGACTCTTGCGCGGCTTGCGCTTCCTCGACAACGTTGTAAAACCCTCCTTATCCACATCGGTGCGCGGGGGCTTCTCCTTTGGAGGAACCTGAACTTCACGCGCTCTTGAGGGCGCGTCGCTCCGGTCGGCTGCGACAGACCGACCAGCTACGGCATCAGCATAGCGATGACGTGATTTAGAGGATGGGGCGGTGGGAGGCCCGGCGCGGAGGGGGCACGCGGGCCGTGGAACGTCATGCGCAGTGTCAGCAACATGCAAACTGACCGAGTCGACACTTGACGCCCGGTCATTAGTCTTGAAATTTGATCCCGCTGGTGACCGAGTTTCCGGGGCACTATTACGCAATCCGATAATTTCTTTGCGTAACTCGGCAATAGTAGCCTGCGAAACGTCAAACTTTTTCAAAATTTCAGCCATGCCTGCCTTAAGAGCCACGATTTCCTTCAGCAGGCTACTCACGTCAACTTGCTCTGGAATGCGGGACGGCAATCTGGGGACCTCCGTCGCCACGAACTCAGGCAAGTCGCTCTCACGCTCCCTCAGAACATCAACGATGTCCTTAAGGGATTTTTTCCCGGCCTCGTCTCCTCTCCGGTGAGGTATGAATGTGCCGGCGATCCCAAGGGACTGGAACAGCACCTTCTTCGCTGCGCAGATGTCGGCGGCACTGAAGCTCGCCAAACAGACCTGCTCCGCGTCCAACTCATCTTCCCACAGTACCCGCAGCAGAAAGGTGAGTAGCTTATTCACGACGGGTTCACTCATCGTTTCAAAACTATTAGCAGCGGCCGAGCCGCGCTATGTCCGCAATTAATTAATTAATTAATTAGTCATCAAAAATCGTCTACGTCGCTGCGCGCATTGAACACGACGTTATGTTTTTCGAGCGTATGTATGTATGTATGTAGGTGACCTTATTCTTTGGCACGCCCTGCAGCCTAAACTGTTTGACGGATTTCGACATATGAGGTGTCGTTGGATTCCTCTTGATCGTGGGAGTGACATATAGGCTATAAAATTTGAAGAAAGCAGTTGGGTTTTTTGAAAAATCTTTTAATCTCTCTTGTTTAAGCAAAACTATTTGATTTAGCACATCAAAAAAAGTTAAATATTCTTCAATCATCATATTTCAAAGACCGTGGACGGACTCAATAAACTCAGATCTGATTGGACGAAATCGGCACGATCGAAAATAATTAATTGCGTAGATTGGTCTTAAAATCATCGTTAACCTATTCTATGTCTGGGTCTGCCGTTCGGGTAAGCCGAACTTTTGGTTCAACTCTGATTCCGCATAAAAAGCGCGTAGGCTCGTATAATTGTATATGCGATAAAAACATATTATATATAAACATAAGCCGTAACTATTATCCGCAGAAAATACGATTTCTGTTATTGACTGACAAATTATCTTTTAGGTCTCGTTATTTAAATAAACTTTAATTTTAGGAGTGAATTTTCTTATCTACCTCTGACTGAAAAGTTTCTATAGAATGACAGCTGTCAGCACCAAATTTAACGTTGATGGATGAGTCTTTAACCGTATAGGAGATATCCCGATATCAGCCCGTGTAGCGAAACGGGCTGATATCGGCCGGACTGCAGAAAAATCTAGTAAGGAGTAACCTTGACTCGTTTGGAAGCCGTGCTTCCGACACGTAACGACACGGGCCGAAACATGCGTCGGCCTGCATGCAGTCTGGCCGAAATCAGCCCCGATAGCGTCTTCTTATGTCGGAGCAAATGTTTACAGTGCCGAGTGTACCGCTTGCACGGAGTGACCGGACAAATATGGAACTATACCGCAACCACGAGTCGTGACCGCACGTAAAGTAATTTGTCCTTTTGCAAGCGCCCGCGCCGGAGAAATGGACGCGCGTTTATTGACGAAAATAAACGTGGTCGGTAGACTCGGTAGCTCTATCTACAGTCGACGCCGAATATATGCTTATACTTTTGGACCTTATTCTTTTGTAATAACGCGAAAAATGTATACAAGATATGTATTGTGTGTATGTTATTGACATCCACTGTACAAGTCAGACTGTTTCTTTGTCTTGTTTAATCAAACGAGCGAGCGCACGAAGTTCTAAGCTTGGGCCGAAAATCGTTTGGTTGTTTGGTGTGTCTGTCCGTCCGTCTGTTCTCCTCTACAGGTCGCATTTCTCAACCGATTCTAAATACATTTTACGAGCAGGTTCGTTAATTACATAGAACGAGCAATTGCGCCCGCGTGGAACTTTTTTTTAATACAATATCGGTGGCAAACAAGCGTACAGCCCGCCTGATGGTAAGCGGACACGGCAGCCTATAGACGCATGCAACTCCAAAGGAGTAACATGGGCGTTGCCGACTCTTGATATGTTTGAGGATTCGCCGTGTTGACAGCAGAAGGAACAAATTCCCTCGCTCCCAACACAACGCATCCTCGGGACCTCTGGCGACCTTGCTCACCTCCAAGAACACAACACACACAGGAACTCTTTTCCGGGATGAAAACTATCCTATGTCCTTCCCCGGGATTCAAACTATATCCATATTTTTTTTTGTCTCAATCTGTTTAGCGGTGTAAGCGTGAAGAGGTAACAGACAGACAGACACACTTTCGCATTTATAATATTTGTATGGATTATTTTATTGAGTCACTTTATCAAAATTAAAAAAATAGCTTCAAAAAAGACAGGCTCGCAGTACTCCATCAGCTCACAGAGCCAAGCCACTAGTAATATTTGGACAGAAACTTAACTAACCCGATTCGCATATGGCTAGGAAAGCATTTTACCTGATTCTTGATTGGCCAGATCGCCACAGGACAGAAAGTCATACGGCCAGTTACGCATTTGACCATGAACTTCATATACCATAAACTCAATTGGCCATATACGTTTTTGTTTAATTGTGTGTCTTGGGTGGGCAGTTCGTAAAACTCTGGGGCATGCACTGTGTTGACAGTGGAGGGATCTAGATCTAGGCCCTCACAGACTTGTGGTTCAGGCTTTAAGAGTCCGCAGTAAGCTCGATTCTCCATACAAACGTAGTTACGCTCTCATTTTAAAACTACGTGTTGGATTATAACGAAACTTTGCATATACAGTGACATGAGGTATATCTATGTCTGTAATGATTTATTCCTAAGTATGTTCTTAAAAACAAATATTTATTGAAAGCTAAAAACCATCCAAAAAGTTAAATATCCACAGCGCAGGTTTCGTCAAATATGAGCACAGAGCGAGTATCCGCAACAAACTTCGTCCAATAATACATATTTACAACCAGTGATCAGCAACATGCTTTGTCAAGACACATCACAAGAAAAAAATATATTTGATATTGATTACCAGGCCCGATAAGTACCCGGCGAAGACGTCCCTAATACAATGGCAGCATTTCCCCTCTGTATTGCCAGTGAAATCCGTTGTACCAAGTACGAACCAGACCTGGGATCGCAGCCCCTTTACCTCAAACGTCGTCCTAACGTCTTCACCAACGACTTCTCTAACCGACTGTCCGTGTCTGTTCGACTGTCTGTAATTAGTTTATATAACTTCAGATACCATAGTAAAAAAAATACAGCGAATTTAAGTTTTTCATACAAAACTTGTTTTTGCTGTATTTCGTTTGTTTTATAAACTGGAACCATATAAACTAATTACAGACAGAAATATACCTGATGTCAATGTATATGCAAAGTTTCGCCACAATCCAACACGTAGTTTTAGTATGAGAGCGTTGTAACGTAACGTTTGTATGGGAATGTGAAATTCGGCCGAGCTTACTGCGGACTCTTAAGCATCTCACAGACTGGCGCCAGTAATTCAGGCTTTACTCCGTAAACTTTGGACAAAACCTGTCTGTCATCCGTCTATTCCTGATCCCAACAAAACGTACGTACCTACACTACGTACATTACATAAATACCGATAAAGTATGGCTTAATCATGTAATTGGCTTCAATTTGGCAGATATCATCGCTGAAGGCCTGATTGGTATAAAGTAAGCCCCAGGCCTTTCACGTAATAGTCTGTGTTATTCAGACTTAAGTTGTCATGTAACTCAAGGAACTGTCAAACAAAAGTTATACGGACATATACTCCTAGCTGTCTCTGCGACTCCGCCCACATGTTACTGAGAAACCAGGCGAAGTAGCGTGATAAAATACCTATAGTCTTAGCAAAGCACCATTGTATACACGGGTCGTAGTTTTTTTTAATCAGTGTATTTTCGGAGAGAGATTTACATACAATTTTACATACCTGCAGAGTTTTTTTTTACTGAACGAGCGAGCGCAGCCGACGATGTTCTCCGTTTTAGGCACTTGTCCCACCGCCGGCGAGTAAGCGAGTGTTAGGTACTACGTGCTACTCGCTCAAGCGAGTAAAAGCGAGTAAGAATTACTATGAGTACTCGCTACTCACCGGCGGTGGGACAAGTGCCTTAACTTGGGTAAATGCTTCCGTATCTCTGTCCGGATAGGTCCCATTTCTACACCGATTCTCGTGAAAATTACATTTGAATAGTCCTAACGTGCGTTCGAAAAGTTACGTGATTACCCGTCTGGTCTAGGCCGCAGGGGCGGCTTTACCTATAGTGCAGGGTGTGCGTTGCACACGGGCGCACGGTCTTAGGGGCGCCGAAAGCCACCACAAAGCCACTCACCGGGCGCCACTCGCCGGGCGCGCTAACACTAGACGCCTCTGCTGGGCCACCACCAGTCTGATAAATAAAGTTCTGGCATCTAATTTCCAAATCCAAGAGCTACCTAGAAACAGATCCAATACAAATATGTTCCTAACCTCTCACCTCTTTGTTGAGTTATGGTCTACTCATGTTCTAACAATGATGAAACTCGTTACGTGATTGAAAGGTAAACGTGCTATTTGAAACGGTGATTGGAACTGTGGATTAGATTATGTGACTGTGTCATAACTTGACAGGACTAAGGCTGTTTATGCACCAGTGCTAAGCTATGTTTTTTTAATAAGCATACGGGCAGCGATGCTTGCGGTTTCAACACACCCCGAGTGCACTCTCAAGAGCTCTGGCGATCTTAAAACCACTATTAACTTTGTGTCGACCAGTGACGATGTTGCCCAGGGAATATTTGCTTGTAGACATAGCAATGTGCAACGAATTGTTATATTGTCAAGTTGGTAACGGACCCCTGGTAAAGGTTGCGGGAGTCCGCTGGTTGCGGGTGGCGCAGAACCGGTTATTGTGGCACTCTTTGGGGGAGGCCTATGTCCAGCAGTGGACGTATTTCGGCTGATATAATGAGGTCACAAAAATTGAGGGTAGCCGAAAAAAGTGAGGGTAGCTTTTTTTTATACAACGACGGTGGCAAACAAGCGTACGGCCCGCCTGATGGTAAGCGGACACCGCAGCCTATAGACGCATGCAACGCCAAAGGAGTAACATAGGCGTTGCCGACCCTTGATATATTTGAGGATTCGCCGTGTTGACAGCTGAAGGAACAAATTCCCTCGCTCTCAATACCTTGCTCGCCTCCAGGAACACAACACTACTACAGAGCAAGTAGTAGTATTAAGGCTGTAAGTTATTTTGAATAATAGCATCATGTAGGTAACTTATGTCACAAAATATCTACATAAAGTGAAAAGAGACTTGTCTTACTTACGTTACTACCTAACATGATCGCGTTTAGGTACCTATATGTCCGACTTAAACATTTGTCCCTCTCGCATTTATAAACTAGCACGGAAGGAATGCTTTATGTCTGACTAAGTAGCTTCTGCCCGCGACTCCGGCCGCGTGGAACTCGTTTATATCGTAGTTCCGTACAGTCCAGCCAATGAACTGGCAACTTGTATGGAAAAAATGATTATTTTGGAAATACTTTCTTATTGAAGCATCTTAGAATAACATTTTAAAACGTAATCAATAAAAAAACGCTTTTTTTTTTCAAACCGTATTTTTCCTCGAGTATAAATAAAACCCAGCCACGGAAGTCCAAAGTCTTCTTCCCAGCAATCACTGTCCCCTACCTTTTTTTTGCGAACTAGTTACCCTATCACCGAGGGATGAATGTGTTATGTGGTATTTCTATCCACTCCACGGTGCCCTGCATCTGCGCTCTCATGCAGGGGACTCCAGGATCTCAAGCTGGACGCACTTTGTCTCCGACTGTCCCCTACCTAGCTGTGGCTCTACCCCGATCCTAGGCCACATATCGTAATAGCTACGCTGACGTAAATCGCAGACCTCGTGTTGAGGTAACATTGTGTTTTATGACTAGTTGTCAGAGCGTGATTATTTATTTATGTAAACTTTATTAAATTCTTTTATTCATCAGACAACTTTGGTCCATAATTAATTAATTCGTTACAGAGACTTAACCTAGATGTTAGTACTTATATACAAATGATATCTTATTCTATTTCCTATACACCATAATATGAGAGAACTGGCGCATTATGGCGGTGTTGGTGTTATATCTAACCGCCACTGTTGTCAGAATGGGGTTAGAGCTGACCCATACTCTACTAAGCAGTGCCGCGAGTCTTTTCCGCATAATGGCATAAAAGTCATCAGTGCGTGCCTGCGCAAACATACCCGAGGCACTGCAAAATCGAGGCAGCCCCAACAGCATCCTGAAGCCATTGTTGTATTGGACGCGTAGGGCACTAATGGTCTTCTGCGTGAAACTGGACCAAAGGCTGCACGTGTAGAATACCTGACAGTAGGCTTTAAAAAGAGAGATCTTTACCTGTTCACTACAACGTGCAAACCTTCGGACAAGCATATTGCATCGAACCGCCAGCGCCCTACGCTCCCTCTCTATATCTATATGGTCCTTAAGGTCGTCGGTGATATGATGACCGAGGTATTTAAACTTGTAAACTCGTTTGAGCTCTAGACCGTTTAGTTTAATGGATGGGACATGTTCGGGTAATTTACCTCCGACGGCCTTAAAAACAATGAACTCACTTTTCTTCCCGTTATATATTAGGCCGTGCTTTTGTACGTACTCTTCACATATGTGCAGGAGCTTTCTTAACGCTTTGACCGTCGGACTGAGCAACACCATGTCGTCGGCATAGTTGATATTGTTAATACTAACATCATCTACCCTGCACCCGACATACGCGCTACTCAGCCCCACGAGCAAATCATTTACGTACAGGTTAAAAAGTTTGGGAGAGGTTATACCACCCTGCCTCACCCCACACTCCAACCTGTACGAATGGGAGAGCGTCCCTGCCCATCTTACGCTATTTTCCTGGTTTAGGTACCAATATTGAAAAATACGAAGCAGCTCTTCGGGTACCTTTCGAGCTCTCAATTTGCTCCATAGGACATCATATGACACAAGGTCAAATGCCTTGGACAAATCCAGGAAGCAAGCGTAAATGGGCGTATTACGTTCTGTGTAATACTGTACCGTATGCTTTAAGCTCAAGATGGCACTTTCCGTGGAAAGCCCCGGCTGAAAACCAAACTGCGTGTAGTGCAGGTCCAAATATCCCTCCAACTGACTATCTAGTAGACTGTCCAACACCTTAGCCAGGACAGTGGCCAAGGAGATGGGGCGATAGTTGGACCTGTCAGATACATCTCCAGTTTTATCCTTGACAATAGGTACAACGACCGTTTTCATAAGATCTTGGGGAAGGTATGAGTGAGACATGCACAGTGAATAAAACTTAGCCAGAACGTCATATATGCGTTTGCCAGAATATTGCAAATGTTCTATACTAAGCCCATCGTGACCCGGCGACTTCCCTCTTGTCATTTTTGTGATCACCTTCCTGACATGTTCAGATGTAAAACGCACAAAGTCCGAGTCACGACAAGCTCCATTCTCAACCCTTTGTTGCGCTGGACCTAAAGAGGATTCTATTTTGAAATGATCTACAAACATGCTGGCAATAGCCTGCGGCTCACTCGCTCCTCCGACACTCACGGGCACGCCAGGTCGACCATCAGATTTATTGCACAAAAGAAAAAATTATCGTACAAAAGGCGGAATTGATGCCATATGGCATTATCTACCAGTCAAACCTTAAGGCGTAGCGGAAAAGATTGTGAGCAGTGCAAATAACAACAAAAAAAATAACATTACGTTATTCCTATATATAAGTACGACGCATTTGACACAAATACATTTATACGTAAATAAAATAAATATATACATAAATATACACTACATGCATACTTACAAGCGAATTTTTCAAACCTGAAACCTTTAGTCTACTCGGATCTGCCAGCAAAGAAATTCCGCACAGATTTCTTAAAAACGAATTTGCTCGGGGCTTTCCTGATCGCGGGGGAAAGGCCGTTCCAAAGACGAACCACCTGCACAGTGAAAGAATTGGACATAAAGCCAGTACGATGAAGAGCGATAGATAGAGAAAGATTGCCAGAAGAGCGAAATTGACGAGAAGCACCATGAACGTGGTGGGAAGTCCTTACAAAATTTCTTTGCTGGCAGAACTAAAAAATAATCTATCAGATTTGTAAGTTTCATCTATATTCATATGTATGTGTATTTATGTATTAATAGGTATACATTGTTAAATCATATTATATTGTATTGTATCGTATTCTACTATATTATTATTCATCGCATCCTTAGACATGTTATAGAGTTTTTGTTTTAAATTATGCTTCGCTGCTCAATTCGAAGCGATTAATGTTTACATGTAGTACTGTTTTCCAATTCACGGCCATTATCACGAATTATTTAAATAATAAATGCTAATCCGCAAAATAAAATATTAAAAGTATCTATTTTGACTACCGATCCCCTCAGCCAATAGAAGGGACTGACTGCCCTCCGTCCGCCATATGAACCTCATTATCTGTTTTCGTGCAACGGCCGTTACAGGTAAGTTCGTTTTATCATTAATTAAGTTGCACTGCCCACATTTTATCTGCTTTGCCTTAAGGTTGACTGGTAGAGAATGCTTTATAGCATTAAGTCCGCCTTTTGTACTATAACTGACTGATTTAGTTTTAAGCCTAGATAGTTTAGTGCAGTAACGCAAAAATTATAACGCATGCCGTGGTTGCCCATTATTAGGGTTACAATTAGACATACATAAGTACTTGATGTTTCCACATAAAATGTAACATTGTTAACTTCATTGGCAATCCTTAAATAAATAAATAAATAAGATATTCTTTTGTGCAATAAAGATTAAATAAATAAATAAACGTGAAAGAAAGATTTGAGATATTCAGGGGAATGTGGAATGTGGATCATTAAGAATTGAAAATAAAGTGTAGTTTAAGGCCTTCACCCACCGAATGCGTGTCGTGCGCGGCGCGTGTGCTGCGCGGGCCCGCGCAAGTTGTAAAGATTGAAACTACACTTCAAACACACATCGAACGCGGTCCGAACGTGGGCCCTAAAGTTACGACTCGGCAGCGCGGCCGCGTGTCGTGCGCGTCGCGTGTGAAGCGCGTGCACGCGCAGCTGCCGCGCTGCTGAGTGTGATAGAGATAGTGAGATACATATTAAATGTGTTGGTAGTGAGAGAGATATGATGCGCGGGCCCGCGCGTGCACGCGCAGCTGCCGCGCTGCTAAGTGTAATAGAGACAGTGAGATACATTTTAAATGTGTTGGTAGTGAGAGAGGCATGACGCGGCTGACCCGCGCGGGCCCGCTCTGCACACGGGTCACTGACGCGGCGGGCCCGCGTTGCTACACGCCGCCCGCTTGCGGTGTGAATATACCGCTTCAACCGCGCCCGACACGCGTTCGGTGGGTAGAGGCCTTTTAAGGCCACCCACTTAAAGCATTTATGCTTTAATTAGACAGAAAATCATTATAATTAGTAATTAATTCCCTAACATTTCATGACATTATTATTTTATGTCGTTTTGATTGTGTCTATAAAATATTGTTTGTTGTTTATACGACAGAGATATTTGAATATCAGTAGCTTAAGGTCAGATATTATCTAAGTGGAACAATGCCAGTTAAACTATGAAGGAGGGTACTTCAGTAAACCATATAAGTCTACTACCACTTTAAGCTTCTACTAGCTTCCGCCCGCGACTTCTTTTGCGTGGTCCCGGGATAAAAACTATCCTATATTTTAATCAAACTATCGTCGCGCGAAATTGCATTTAAATCGGTTGAGCCGTTTAAGCGTCATTGAGTAACAAACATCCAAACCTCTAAACATCTACACATCCAAACTTTCGCATTTTTAATATTTTAGTAGGATATAGTAGGATTCAAAAGAGGAAGACCACTCGCTGGGGTATCTACTATACAGTTTTTTTGTTTGTTTGTCAGACAAATACGCCCTAGTCCCTGGAGAAAACCGGTGTCACGTTACCCGGCCCATCTTACCCCCTATGACAGTACGTATATACTATAATACCCCTGACTGTACTCTGAGTGATTATTTAGAGTTTTTTAAAGTCAAATACGCCCTGAACATTTTAAAAAGTAGTTTCTTCGTAAAATAGTCTTTATTATTTTGTTAACAATTTGAATCTAAATCGTTTCCAATGACAATAATGGCGCCATCAAATGTCATTACTTAGCTTCCATTTGCGAATCTGCCTCGAATACTTGCGCCTGCGTCGTTGACCTTTCCTCTCGTTCCCTCGATCTGATAGGGTCACAACCATTTACTAATCAATATCCATACACATACCTACTAATATATAAATGCAACAGTCTGACTGTCTGTCCGTCTGTCTGTCTGTTACCTCTTCACGAACCGCTGCACAAATTGAGATGATATTTAGTATATAGATGCTTTGAGTCCCGGGAAGGAAATAGGATACTTTTTACCCTGGGAATCATCCCCTAAGGGGGTGAAATAGGGGGTGAAAATTGGTATGGAGCTTTGATATAAACGACTTCCACGCGGACGGAGCCGCGGGCAAAAGTTAGTTATTTATTATAATTATTTTTTCAGGATTTCCTTTAATACCTTCTGATAATTAACGGTTCAACTCACGTATTAAATGTCACTACGGGCGACATGTTTCGAACTCTTCGGGAGTTCTTCTTCAGGGTGAGTGTTTGAGTTGAACCGTGTAATTATTAGTATTATTTCAACATGTCTCACGAAAGTTTAAATTCAAGGATTTCCTTTAATTATAAATAACTAGAAGTAATGTCTGTGAAATGTATGTTTGTAGTTTTTAAACGTGTGTAGGGGGTAATCCCCGGAACCTAATCGTCGGATTTAAAAATTATGTCTATAAGAAGTTAGATTTATTTGGTTTTTCGTGCTTGCAATCTTTGTGTCAAAAAAACGTCACGTGGAATAAAAAAATTGAGGACGGTGCTCATGGCATTCAATTTTTTTTAATGATTCCATTAGAACCAGTTTTTGTAGAGGAACAATGTTTGTATGGGAGCAACTACAATTAAAGAACATAAATAACCAAAAAAATTAGTCAAAGATGGACCTCGCTGGCGGCAGCCGAAACGCTTCATACTAATTGACACAAAAATATGACGCCACAGTTGGCTACTTGTATTAATCGATGCATGGAAAATCATAAAAATTGTTTCGGTCGCGAAATATACTATTGACATGTAGTTGTCATACAATTTTGTTGCTATAAAAGCGTAAGGATTCTATTGGTAGCTTTAAATATAGGTACCCATGGACTATAAAAAAATGCATATTTTTTGTAAAATTTCAAGGTTCATATTTTTTATGATTCTAATTATATTTTGTAATACACTTTATCACAATAATTTGATGGTTAATGCATTGAGCAACAACCCTATTTTGAGAAAAAAAAATGGTAACATCATTGAGGTGCCCGTGTGCAATAATTATGAACTAGGATTGGCAACCCTGCGGTCGCATTCATGTTTTAGTAAACAAAAGCCGATCTCAAGGTCATATTTAGTTCATAAAATAATTGGATCGGTAAACCGGCATTTTTTATACGTTCACCTTGTATTCAGATGTTCGATAACAGAGGAATAACATTAAATTAATTAATTAATATTTTGGGTGCAATTTTACAGAAAATCGTCAGTCCCAAACTAAGCAAATCATGTACGATGGAATGGGGTTACTTTGATTTGGGGGGCGACTGATCAAATAGGTTTTTCTCCGAAATCATTATTTTTCCTTGTGGGTGAACTGTGGTAGTAAATATATTAATATTCTATCTTGCTGTTTACTGATTAAATTTTCTTAATTTCGAATAGTTATGCTTTTATTCTACATTCTGAATTATCAAAGTAGCCCCATTTTTTCCTAAAGTAACCCCATTCCACGGTACTATGGGAACTAAACGACGATGTACTTATATAGATAAATAGATACCTTAAATACATGGAAAACATCCATGACTCAGGATCAAATATTCGTGTTCATAGCATAAATGCATTTACCAGGATTCGAAACCGGGACCTTCGGCTTCGTAGACAGGGTCACTACCAGCTAAGCTACAGGGGTCGTCCGAGGTCGAGGGTGTAAACTGGCTTTGTTCTCTTAAGAGTCCGCAGTAAGCTCGGCCGAATTTCACCTTCCCATACAAACGTAGTTACGCTCTCATTTTAAATCTACGTGTGGGATTGTAACGAAACTTTGCATATACAATGACATAAGGTATATCTATGTCTGAAATTCGTTTATATGGTTCCAGTTTATAAAACAAACTAATTACAGGAACAACAAGTTTCAAGTCATTGTACCGAGGATGCTGGCGAAATTTTCCTCGCTGAATTGCAATGCTGATGCGTTGCGCGAGGAAGCCGCCAGCCCTTCGGTCACCAGTTACAACCAGACGTTTCGCGATTTCCCCAAATAACTTTTGCGCCCTGATATCTCACGGACCGAGGGTTTCGACGCCAAATGGAACAAAGTTGTACTCTCTGCCGAGGCCTCTATATTTAATGCGTTTCAGTATAGATTAAATGGATTTAATAAACTAGACCTGAAATGCCAACATGAGTCTATCAGAGATTTGTCATAATCCAATTGATATCAATGTGTTCAAAGATCATAAACCAGGAGCAGGAAGTAGAAACCATGGTACTGCCGCTTGAGATTGTGCACAATCTCAAGCGGCAGTACCTATTCGTTGCGGACCTTTGACCGCTAACAGACGTAATCACAAGTTGCTTACGTCCTGCAAGACTGATAGCTCGGGGTTAAACAAATAATTCCACTGTTTGTACGGACCTTGGGTGGAAACTATTTTTATTTATCCTCCTAAGACTCATCAGCCTAATTTTGGGACCATACATTTCAAGCTTAACAACCCAAATCTGGTTTAATTTAGTATCTAAGTACAACAGTACCTAATAATTATTATAAATTCAGAAGTAACTGTCTGTCTGTAACCTTTTGGTGGGTAAACTATTTAACGAATTATGGTAAATTTTGGCATTTAGAAAGATGGATATAGGCTACTTTTTTTCGAAATCCACGTCCTAGGAAAGATATTTATCACTGACATCACCCACGCCGTTCAAGCCGTGAGTCCAGCTAGTTCTATCATCATCATCATCATATCAGCCAAAAGACGTCCACTGCTTGACATAGGCCTCCCCCAAAAAGTGCCACAATAACTAGTTCTATAATAATAAACAACTTTAAAAAGTTGAAAAACCCCAGACATTTTTATTTCAAAGTTCAATATCTCAAAACCGACTGAGCCGATTTTGTTGAAACGTAGCTAAGAACCATCTTCACGTCAGCTTTCGGACAAAAAACGCTTTAAAATCGGTCCATTGGTTTAGGAGCTACGATGCCACAGACGGATACACATACACGTCAAAGTCATAACACCCCTCTTTTTGTGTCGGGGGTTAAAAAGAATTAAGAGTCAATGAATAGAGACCTTATTCAAGACAACAATTGAATGACTGAGCAAAGCGAACGAAGTTCCCTGCTTGAGCTTGGGTTTAAATTGTTCGGTCCGGATTTCCAGCTGTTCTCCACTACAGCACGGCTATCACGCGACGGCGCGCGAGCTCTCTCAATTTTTCTCGCACTATCCGTCTCTTTCTTATTAGAACACTTAGAACAAGAGGTATAGTGCGAGAAAAATCGAGAGTAAGTCGCGGCCGTCCCATGATAGACGTGCAGGTCGCATTTCTTAATAATTCTCGTGGAATGTTGTGAGCAGGTTCATTAATTATAGATATTTTTTGTCGATACAGTTTTAGGAAATTAAAAAAAAAACAGCTACTCGTCTGCAGCTTATAGAGACAATATTGTAAAACTAAATAATAGTGTAAGGCACTGTTGACCTCCTTACATATCAGCTCCTGGGTTGCAGCAGCTCCGGGCTTTCTGTTTACTTCCTCAACGGTTGACGAGAAAACTATAGTCACGTATTGTATCGATTGTAAATTATAGTAAAGTTGACCTTCAATATACGACTGACGAGCTTATAATTTATTCTAATTAGAATTTTATCGGTGAGTGTGTGTTGTTAGGAAATTGAACTCGGATATGTTTATGTTTAGGGTATTACCGATGAATTAGGTTCTTTCATAATGTTGTATAATTTTATGTTGGGTCTGTAAATTAAAAAAAAAATGCTTACAGCTTCAGTTAACTGTAAGTATTTAGCTAGTAAGTAAATGAAATAATTTTAATTCCGATTTATTTAATTTGCTTTATTCCATTTACGCGCAAGATATTTTATTTTATTATGTTGATTACTTAGAAGATTTTTAGAACCTTTACACATACCTTCCATGTCATCTTGTTGTCGACTAATTATCGAGTGCAAACGTATTATTTTAGTAAAATTTAATATATAACTCTAATTGACCTTAAGTGCTTATTTGCATAATAAAGACATTCTCAGTTTCAAAGGAAACATATTTTGGGGAAAAAATACCCTATATTATGGTAAATATTCAAGGCTTACCTTAGCAAGTTTCTGTTTTGCCCAACAGTTGACTGGTAGAGAATGCCTTGTGGCATTCAGTTAAATAAATAAGATATAACTATCGATATCATTGTTGATATGAAATGTTACTTCTGTGTCTTGTAAATGTTACGTAAGTAGGAAACTCTAGGCTTAATTTATGTCCGCTTTTGCAAGTATTGTTTTGTATAGGCTGTTTGTTATGAAAAAAAATTTTTTATAGTACTTATTAAAAATACTTTCTTACCTGCCCTTGTACGCTAATAACAGCGAAATATAAACAGGCCACCGACACACACAACGACATCAACTGTCTACAGCCCATGGTTACACACTTTGTCACTGTCAAATTACAATAGCTTCCCCACAGTCCAGGTGCAATTACGCCAAAAAAGCGCCTTAATTAAGATTGATTAATTTGATAACTGAATAATTAGCGAAATTAACAGTACAGGCTGTGAAATGTCATTATTCTTATTATCTTCCAAAAGTATTGAATAAAACCTTTTAATTAACAAAAACAACACAATCATAGATTTAATCCAATCGCATCACTAGAAACGTCACTAGTTCGAAAATAGGTTCGTTATTCGATTCGTGATTTTGAATTAAGAACGCGCGCGCATCTTGCAGCGAGGCTCGTAAGACTGGCTGGCATTTGTTGGTGTTGTGCGAGCTCCCTCCGAGCTTGTCCTTGATCGGTACAATGTTCGATGCACGGATAAGTTAGTATTTAACTTGAGCATTTGTGTTAGTAAATCAGCTGTCTCAGTTTCAGTGCGTATTTTATTGCTTGGATGCTCTCGTTATTTGTTACATTATTATTATGGAGATAATGGTACAAAGTTTGTTGGAGTTCATGGCCGATTTTTCACACAAATGTTTATTTTGAATAAAGGCTTACAAAATATTTCGTGGAATCCATTAAATATTGGGAGAGGACAAATTTGAGTCTTGAATTGAAAATGTCCCTATGTTTTCGTGGATTTATTGTTGCTGTAAAAAGAAATAGCATTTTTGGCATTAAAGGTATTGGAAGGTTTTCAAGAATCGCGATTTATTCACCATGTTTTGATTCAACCGACTACTAGGACACGTTTTTCATTTAAACGGAGTAAAAAAAGTCACTTGTACGCTCGAACACACATAGAAATCGAAACTGGAATGCGAACAAATCTCATCGACTTGGAATTATATGTGATGAGTACGAAATGTTAGATATATCGCAAATCAAGATGATTATCTGGGTAAGCGAGGGTTTGCTCGGTGACATACTGAGGATGCTATTGTTTGAGGTTACCTTTGACCCTTTGACCCCGGGCGTCATTAGAATATTATGTAACCACAGTATTGTCTTACATACAAACTTCGGACGTAATTGCATTGACAATGTTATAAAAAAAACATGTAAAAAAGAGGCCAAGTCTCGAAACTCTTCCACAGTCACAAAATGTTATTTAGCTAGCAAATAAAGATTAATAAGAATGTCTGAGACTCGCTACTTACTAATATCTATACGAAATATCTCACAACTTTTTACGGCGGAGGAGTTCCGAGACTTGGCCTCTTTTTTACATAGAATGTTTTTATGGGATCTCACTTCTTATTGCAGGTTATTGTGTTATCAATACATGCAAATTATAAATTCAGTCACATTCTTGATTTTTCATTATTTGTCCCTTTTACTTTACTGCAAATGTAACTTTGTAATCCTATATATTTATTTAGGATTATTTATGCAGTTGGACGTGTATCTAGAAAACTGGACTGATATTTCAAAATATTTTAGTTTTCCCTTTATTTATATACTAAACACTAATTGTATTCTAAAATTGAAGCTTCTATGTCTGCTAGAAGTGCCTTGGAGTTTTGATGATCGGTCAGTCAGTCAGTGAGTGACAAACTTAAGAAACTTTGACTACTTTTAGTTTAGATTACTATACTATAACTACTATACTATACTATTAGTTTTGTATTTGAACCGGTAGATTAATAATTATAACTAAAAAGTTATAATTATTAATCTACCGGTTCAAATCGAATGAAGTTTGAAATATACTGTGTTTATACAAGGCCGGCTTGGTTACTGAAAATACAGGCTTCTAGTTTTATCCACAACGAAGTTATAGGGGGGTCGAAAAAGGCCTGAACTGCTTCGAGAAAAGGATCGTTTGCCGCTGTTTTGCTCGATTTGGCGGGGGCACTGCCGTGCCCCCAGATATATACTTAGTTACTATGGGACTAGTTCGATTTGTGTAAGTTTGTCCCCTAAATATTAATTAATTAATTATTTATGTACATTATGCTATGACTTATGATAAAGTAACAATTTTGCTAAAACGTGCGTAGTTTTTTTTAATACTACGACGGTGGCAAACAGGCATACGGCCCGCTGGTCAACAGACACTCCCCATACTACCGTAGTTCTTTTTGAATGATGGTTGTGATTTAACTTGAACCTTAGACAATACGTGAACGGTAAGTTAAATCTTGTTATCAAATCATTAATTTTAATAGATAAAAAGTCGTCTACATCCGCGAGGAGCCGACCTCTGAATGTAGCTGAACTCTGAATCCGCATAAACGGCGTCGCCCCTTCTATAATTATATGCGACTAGCTATTGCTCGCGACTCCGCCCGCGTGGAACTCGTTTATATCGCAGCTAAATACAAACTTTCACCCCCTATTTCAGCCCGTTTGGGGATGATTTCCGGGATTAACACTATCCTGTGTCCTTCCCGGGACTCAAACTATCTCTATACCAAATTTAATGTCAATCGGTTCATACCAACTTTGCACCCCTATTTAACCCGCTTAGGGGTGGGTGTATCCAAAACCCTAAAACACCTTCCTTGTATTGTAATATAAGGATACAAGCTTACTAGCCGGCGGTGGGACCAGCGCCTTAGTGGGTACTTACGTTATATAAACTACCTATTGTGAAAAAAACAGCTTTCTTGGTTAAAAAACGGTTTGGGCTCGGCGTTGATTTAAGTGAGTGAGTCAGTCAGGACTTTTACGTTTATATATATAAGATTAAAACATAGTATATATAAACACTAGCTTCTGCCCGCGACTCCGTCCGCGTGGAACTCGTTTATATCGTAGCTCGATACAATCTTTCATCCCCCATTTCACCCCCTCAGGGGATGATTTCCGGGATAAAAACTATCCTATGTCCTTCCCCGAGATTCAAACTATCTCCATACCAAATTTCATCTCAATCGGTTCAGCGGTTTAAGCGTGAAGATGTAATAGACAGACATACAGACAGACAGACAGACACACTTTCGCATTTATAATATTAGTATGGATAAACCCTTAACTAATGACGACAAATAAGACGATTTTTGTTTTTTGACTGACAATGACCCTTTTGTGAATAGCCAAGTTAGTTGAATAAAAAATGGTTCACAGTGCACTCAAGACTGATGACGGCATCCCATTCAACGTGATGGCTAAAATATTACCCTGGCGATTAGAATCCTTTGTTTATTGTTTGTTTACCTGAAAAACTGACACAATCTACCTTCAAAATTAGCTATTTGGGTGTATTTGAATTGACGTAACGAATTAAAAAAAAATATTTATTAAGCGCGCTCGCTTCATCATGTACTTATTAGCTTATGACATACATACATACATACATTTACGCCTTTATTCCCAAAAGGGGTAGGCAGAGCACATGAAACGTATATTCCAGCGCCACTTTTAGCATAAATGTGGGTATAAAAGATCGAAACAATGTGATATTGCAGTGATAGGTTGCTAGCCCATCGCCCACACCACACTTCAACCCTGGTCCCTTAGTCGACTTTTACGACACCCACGGGAAGAAAGGGGGTGGTGAAATTCTAACCCGAACCACACGGGTATATACGGGTATATTAGCTTATTACACACAAAAAATACAAAAAAATTATAATCTGTCCAATTCTTGACCTAACCTGGGTCCCTATTTGGAACACTCTTTCCCATTACCAAAGCATTTCAATGTGTATCGCACGCTGCAATCCTAAATAACGAAAAAACCAGACCTCTAGATCCACAAAACTAATAAATATTTAATCTGCAGGCTTCTAGAGCTCTGCTTACGTGTCAGGTGTACAAATATATTGGATTTAGGTACTTGGTAAACAATGCGTAGTGTCAGAACACTCAGAACGCACGCAACTAATGCCAATTATATTGAATTCATACGTTCACCCGAATAGACCCGAACCTTTTTCTCCCGTAATTACACTTTTCCCACGCGCACAATGCATTCCTCCGCACATGCGCATCGGACACATAAGGGCTTGACAGTTACGGTACATGGTAGATGAGTAAATGCAAGAAATTGCCATCATTATCTATGTGTTCATAGGATGCTAGCGATTAAGTCATTTAGATACACTTACTGGGTGACTATATCTTCCACAAAAGCGTTTCCACACCTGCTATTCAGGAAAGATTCATTGTTGCCTTCAGATGAGGGACCAAAGTTGTACTTTTCTTTCCTGATTCTCATATTCAGAAAAGAGTCATTGTTGCCCTCAGGTCAGGGATTTTATTTTTCCTCATGGAAGGTTTGAAAGGCAGTATGTGACACTCGGTAGCAAAATTATTTCCGTCTTGGGCGTAAACACTTGAATCCCTCGTCACGCTCAAGATTCTACTTTAGATTACGATCAGGATTCTATTGTAGAATCTTTCGTTGCATTATACCGCCCTCGCCGTAACTAAACACTAACTTTATTATGATGGCCTTATGGAGTACATGTTCGGGTGTATGGATTTTTAGCACCCTGAATAAATATAATAATGACTAGCTTCTGCCCGCGACTCCGTCCGCATGGAACTCGTTTATAACGTAGCTCGATACAAACTTTCATCCCCCATTTCACCCCCTCAGGGGATGATTTCCGGGATAAAGACTATCCTATGTCCTTCCCCGGGATTCAAACTATATCCATACCAAATTTCATCTCAATCGGTTCAGCGGTTTAAGCGTGAAGAGGTAACAGACAGACAGACAGACAGTCACACTTTCGCAATTATAATATTAGTATGGATTAGTATGGATGTCAGTGAAGATGGCTAGAGTTAATAGCCACCATTACACTGTACAACACACTGTATTGATAAATTTTCATCCATTATCCAGCCAGTGGAAATGTCGTGTAAAGTTTAAAATTGGCATAGTTGAAATGATATAAGCTGTCCGTTTAGCACTTGAAAGCTTATCTTGTGAACAATGGGACTGTTTCCTATTGTATAAGCCCACCGCAAATCCTGCATCCAGATAAAATTAAGCAAGTAACAATAAAAGGCAGAGTCGTTTCTTCCAAACCTGAGCTTTTGAGTGAGATAGAGCGTTTTTACGGACAGCTATACACGTCAACTCGCAAACCCGAAGTTGGTCCGGCAGAAGACCCTAGAGCTAGACTTACCCGACACTACACCGACGACATCCCGGACATCAGCCTGTACGAGATTAGAATGGCTCTGAAACAGCTTAAGAATAGCAAGGCACCCGGTGAAGACGGAATTACAGCCGAACTCCTGAAGGCGGGTGGAAAACCGATCCTTACGGCCCTTCAGAAGTTATTCAACACCGTCCTACTGGAAGGGAGAACGCCAAAGGCGTGGAACAGAGGTGAGGTGGTGCTGTTCTTCAAAAAGGGTGACAACACTCTGCTGAAGAACTACCGACCCATCTCACTTCTGAGCCATGTCTATAAGCTGTTTTCAAGGGTCATTACGAATCGTCTCGCACGCAGGCTTGATGACTTCCAGCCTCCCGAACAAGCCGGTTTCCGAAGAGGTTTTAGTACCGTAGACCACATTCATACGCTCCGCCAGGTTATACAGAAGACTGAGGAGTATAACCTGCCTCTCTGCTTAGCGTTCGTGGACTACGAGAAAGCCTTCGATTCGATCGAAACCTGGGCTGTACTACAGTCTCTCCAACGGTGCCAAGTAGACTGCCGCTACATCGAAGTGCTGAAGTGTTTGTACGAGAACGCCACTATGTCAGTCCGACTCCAGGATCAGAGTTCGAAGCCTATTCCGCTGCAGCGGGGTGTCAGACAAGGGGATGTTATTTCCCCAAAACTGTTCACCGCTGCAATGGAGGACGTGTTCAAGACTCTAGACTGGAGAAGGCTAGGCATCAACATCAACGGCGAGTACATCACTCACCTTCGGTTTGCTGACGATATAGTAGTGTTGGCTGAGACCATGGAGGACTTAAGCACGATGCTCGATGACCTCAGTAAAGCCTCCGAGCGAGTTGGTCTAAGGATGAACATGGATAAGACAAAGATCATGTCAAACCTCCATGTAGTACCAACCCCCATTTCAATCGGACACTTTACGCTCGAAGTTGTAGACGATTATATATACCTAGGACAGACTGTTCAGTTAGGTAGGTCCAACTTTGAGAAAGAGGTCAATCGTCGAATCCGACTCGGCTGGGCAGCATTCGGGAGGCTACGGCACATCTTTTCGTCCAATATTCCGCAGTGTCTCAAGACGAGAGTCTTTGACCAGTGTGTGTTGCCAGTGATGACGTATGGTACGGAAACGTGGTCGCTTACTATGGGCCTCATAAGAAGGCTCAAAGTCACCCAAAGGGCAATGGAGAGGGCTATGTTGGGAGTTTCTCTGCGCGATCGCATCAGAAATGAGGCTATCCGCAGCAGAACCAAGGTAACCGATATAGCCCTCCGAATCGCTAAACTTAAGTGGCAGTGGGCGGGGCACATTGCACGTAGAACCGATGGCCGTTGGGGCGGAAAGGTTCTGGAGTGGCGACCACGTACCGGAAGGCGCAGCGTGGGTAGGCCTCCCACAAGGTGGACTGATGACCTGGTAAAGGTCGCGGGAGTCCGCTGGATGCGGGTGGCGCAGGACCGGTCATTGTGGCACTCTTTGGGGGAGGCCTATGTCCAGCAGTGGACGTCTTTCGGCTGATATGATGAACAATAAAACTCTTACAAATAGCTACCATCTCCTCTAAGTCACAAGGTTGAAATTGCTATAGCATAACACTTAATGACACTTGGACATTGAAAGCCGCAGTCAGGTATGTCACCGACGTTTTAGTGCGTCCACAAAGATTGTTATTAACAAAATGACTTTCTTAATGAGTTAAGCTATAGCGATTTCAACCTTGTGACTTAGAAGGGATGGTAGCTATGTATGAGTTTTATTGTAACTTGCTTAATTTTATCTGGTCGGACGATTTGCGGTGGGCATATACGATAGGAAAAGCTTTCAAGTGCTAAACGGACTGCTTACGAGTATCATTTAAACTATAAGAAGTGTGATTCTAACGAGAGTTGTTTAATCCGAAACCTACTATAGTACATTCTTGTAAAGGCTAGAAAGCAGGCAATAGATGGACGAGTGGGTTCGAGGTCCGAGCCGCTAGGCGAGGACCTCGAAGGAGACGAGGGGGGAACTGTGATCGTTCGAATCTCTGTTCAAACTGGACTACAAAAACATTGTTGGACAGTTTGAACTCATAGATGGCCTGTTCGTGCGACGTCCAACTAACCCTAGCTTTGAAGCCTGAATTCTTACCGTCTTTTGCCACATTTCCGAGCAGGGGCGTGAAAATATTATAAATGCGAAAGTTTAGATATTTGGATGTTTGTAACTCAATCACGCAGAAACGGCTAAACGGATTCGGATGAATTTTGGAATACATATTATAATGTATAGCCTGCAGGTCGATCACGTAACATATTATACGTTAGGTAGATATAAATGTCAATTTTTATATGGAAAAATGACAGTTGCACTGTCCTAACGCGCGTTGGAAACGTTACGTTATTACCCCTCGATTAACCTAAAAATACTTTTCTCCCGGGCACCATTTCCCTAGGGGGCGAAAATGGAGGGCGACAGTTTGTATGGAGCTACGAGTTACACCCGGACAAAATCACGGGCTTAGCTAGTTATACATATATATACAGGATATTGATTTGTCAGAATTCGAACGAAATTAAGAAATACAGCTGACGAAATTCGAGCATAAACCGATTTTGGACTGGGAATTACTCACACAAGCGAACAAGGCATGATAATGACATGCCCCGGCGCAGGAATGCGGTTCGCTGCACCGTGACAAAACATAATATTTACTTACTCACAATTTAACAACATTTTCAACGTACCTACCTACTATATTTGACGACCGCTTTAGCTTAGTTGGTACTGACCCTGCCTATGAAGCAAGAGGTCCTGGGTTCGAATCCCGGTAAGGGCATTTATTTGTGTGATGAGCACGAATATTTGTTCCTGAGCCATGGATGTTTTCTTAAATATTTTCATAAATATTTATTTATCAATACAAGTAGGTATGTGTATCGTCGTCTAGTACCCATAGCAGAAAGGAACTAGTATTTCATCTGTGCCCTTATGTAGTACAAGCTTTGCTTTGTTTGGGACTAGGTCGATTTTTTGATTTATTATCATACGTGACTTTGTATGATTGCATTTTATGCGTACCTAGTTACTCATCCAACTTCAAATACTCTTTCACCTAATTAATATATTACCTTTTACATACGTCTATCGCGTCGTACAGTCAAGTGCAAAAATATGAATCGATAACATCCTCTCATAAATATGTACCGGTACCTTAATCCGCTGACATAAGAGTTATGGGACATATTTTTGAGTAAATTGTATGCACACATATTTTTGCACTTCACTGTATGTATAGTCGGTATATATATCTCGCAGCTCGGTCTGGTTTTCTAATATTTATACTGACTGGATGTCCTGTGGCTCTGTTCGCGTTTTACAAAGACCGCGGGGAAGCCGTGGAAAATACGAGAGTCCATCAAGATGTTTTAAGTACATTCGTAATTTTGAAGATTAACTTACAAAAACTTCTGCCTCATTAAAATATTGATATCTATCGAAGTTCAGATAAAAACCGCTTTAATCGAACGAGCGAGCGAAGCGAACGAAGCTACGCTTCAGCTTGGGCCGGAAATCGTTTTTCTATCCGGTGTTCTCCTCTACAGGTCGCATTTCTCAACCGATTCTCGTGAAATTTAAATCTGCAAGTTAAATTTGCTCCTCTTCCCGGTTTCCGATTGAGCTGAAATTTTGCATGCATGTATAAATCGCGTGACAATGCAATATTATGATGACGTGGAGCTGATCTGATGATGGAGCTGGAAGGTGGCCATAACCCCATCGAGTTTGGGCTCGTTAGAATCGTCTCGATGAGTAGGTAGTTGATGATCGTATAGAGAAAAGTACAGTTGGCAATAAAAGCTTGTACCAAAACGGAATTTTTTGACAGAAACTAAGAAGTTTCTGTCAAAAAATATTATTAAATATAATACAGGCTCGTGAGTTCTTCAGTTCACAGAGCATTCCTTATGCAATGAATCTGGCATAAAGGCTGTTCCCCCTAGCTTCCGGCGGGTTGGAAATGTCAACGATCACGTGTGCGCACGCCTTGCGCAAGCGACCATCTGCTTCAACCCGTTTACTCGGTTTGTATCGGTTAATTGTTAAGGGTCATAAATATGTAAACGCGTGGCGTTAAACAAATCCTTTAGCAAGCCAGATCATCATTACCAGCCTGTACTGTCGCCATCAGATATATCGGAGCGGTCAAAGTGCTCAATATATCTGAACGGCAATAGAGACGTGTTCAGATATTTGAGAGCAGTTTGGCCGCTCCGATATATCTGATGGTGAGTGTACAATATAAAATCATCACCATTTTCTTGCCCTTATCCCATAAGGCCGCGGAGCATTTCAACCGCCTCACTTTTATGTAACGATTTGTGGAAGGCCTAGCGGGACAAATTCACCAAATTTGAATGAAAACAAATAAGGTTGTTTCATCATCATGATCATATCAGCCGAAATACGTCCACTGCTGGACATAGGCCTCCCCCAGAGAGTGCCACAATGACCGGTCCTGCGCCACCCGCATCCAGCGGACTCCCGCTACCTTTACCAGGTCATCAGTCCACCTTGTGCGGGCCTACCCACGCTGCGCCTTCCGGTACGTGGTCGCCACTCGAGAACCTTTCCGCCCCAACGGCCATCGGTTCTACGTGCAATGTGCCCCGCCCACTGCCACTTAAGTTTAGCGATTCGGAGGGCTATATCGGTTACCTTGGTTCTGCTGCGGATAGCCTCATTTCTGATGCGATCGCGCAGAGAAATTCCCAACATACCCCTCTCCATTGCCCTGGGTGACTTTGAGCTTTCTTATGAGGCCCATAGTAAGCGACCACGTTTCCGTGCCATACGTCATCACTGGCAACACACACTGGTCAAAGACTCTCGTCTTGAGACACTGCGGAATATTGGACGAAAAGATGTGCCGTAGCCTCCCGAATGCTGCCCAGTCGAGTCGACCTCTTTCTCAAGGTTGTTTATCTACTTGCAATATATATTAGAACTTAATGGCACCATGAGGTTTTATTCGGCAGTAAATCGTTACATAAAAGTGTGGCGGTTAAAACGCCCCGCGGCCTTACCCTGACTTGGAACGCGCAGCATGTCCTTTTCTTTCATACCTCCTTGTCACTCGTCCTCTCGTCACTTACTTCCTTCCTCTTCATATCGTCTCTCACACAGTCCATCCAGCTTTCCTAGGCCTACCTCGTCTCTTCCATCCCTCTACGTTCATATATCACTGAAAAAACGTAAGGGTTAAAAATAAATAAAATACGGTTATAAATAGCTAAGCATGTTTGCCAATATAGCACCTGCAAAGTTTGATGCTAAAAACAAATACGTCAACTTTGCTGACATTACTTGACAAATAGGAATCTATTTAATTGGTTAAAAATACTTGTTTCTTAATAACATAGTAGTATCATTATCATTAGTCACAACAATGCAACATTACCTGATGTGACGTTAACCGAGCTAAAAAGGTCCTTTGCTAAAATTTATTTTTTTCAGTGTAATCTCTTTTGGTCTCACGTTACCTATACTCTTTTGGTTACAAGACTATTTTTGGGAAAATATTACTACCTAACTGTTAAGTTTGTTTCGGCTTTTGTTCTTGACGGTTCTTTTTCAGAAACGCTGGTAGTGTTTGAATTTTCAAAATGCTGACTTGCAGAGTAAAAAATTCATTTCTCTACTGCGTTTAAGTATGCTCATCTAACATAGGTATGCACTGATGGAAGCGAGGGAATGTAAGTATATAGTTTCTGTCTAAAGACCTGAGTAAAGTTCGATACCCAATTATCTACTGGGTATCGAATCGAACTTTATATACATATAGCCTCTTCCCAATTAAAGTAACCAGTGACACTTGTGAGACTAACTCTTTTTTTAAATATCATTTTTTGGTTTGCGTAATATTGACTACAAAAAAAACTATAATTAACACTCACAAAACACGAGAATCGGTTGAGAAATGCAACCTGGGCCGTTAATCGCTACGCACTAATGCGGCTCACCCCGCCGGTCACCCGTCACGAAACTAGACCTCTACCTACGCTTGGTTACTAAGCATCGCGGTGTTAAGATATATTTGTAGGTGAGCGTTTAGGTGATCTTAAAACAAGTAACAGCTGTAGAGGAGAACAGCGGGACAGCGGGACAAACACCGGACACCGGACAAACGATTTTCGGGTCAAGTTGTTCCAGGATAGAACTTCCTTCGCTTCGCTGGCTCGGTCGATGAATAACTGAACGCTTATTGTGTACCTAATCCGTCTATTACGCATGATATTTTATCCGTAGCAAACGACATAAACATAATATATTGGTCATAGCCTAGTACCTACGTTTTAATTTCACTTTCTCATGTAAATACAATTCTCTTCTTAGTTGTTACAATGTTCTCAGTGGTTGTGGTCGTAGCCAGAAAGAATACGGTGATTTGCCAATGGTGGCAATGGAGTTCGCTAGTATTCCCACCATATTGTCAACATTAAATACTTATGACTAAAAGTAATAAGCTTAAGCAATGAAATCCAAATACAGAAACAGAATACAGAAATTATTATCCATACTAATATTATAAATGCGAAAGTGCGTCTGGCTGTCCGTCTGTTACCTCTTCACGCTTAAACCGCTGAACCGATTTAGATGATATTCGGTATCGAGAAAGTTTGAGTTTCAGTTAAGGCAAAATGAGAGTCGGAGTTTGTATGAAGCTACGATATAAATGAGTTCCACGCGGACGGAGTCGCGGGCAGAAGCTAGTAAACAATAAATCACAGACAAAACTAAAACTGACAATCAACAACAATAACAATCTACTGAAATCAAATAGATAACCATCAAAGAAAATAGAACGATCATAACGATACAATCGATCCGTCGATATGTTGATCGATCTGTCTTCATAGCTCGATGAATTGTACAATCAGATCGATCTATGTGCGCGTTCCATCTTCAACAGTAAAAAGAATGAAGTTAATAACAAAATACAATCCAATGTGAACTTTAATGACAATGCATTGGGTTTAAAGTAAGAGTATTTGTATATTCATTTGTTGTTGTTTGACGTGTGTATACGATTGAATGGATATGATAGCTGGGCTGTTATTCGCTAAGCGTTAATGCGGCTCACCCCTCCGTTCACCCGTCACGAAACTAGACCTCTACCTGCGCTTGGTTACTACGCATCGCGGTGTCAAGATATATTTGTGTTTGAGCGTTGAGGTGAGCTTAAAACAAGTTACAGAATAGGGGGGCTGTTCCTGTGATGTCAAGTACAGTCGCCATCAGATATATCGGAGCGGCCAAAGTGCTCACTAATATCTAAACACGTCTCTATTGTCGAGGCATTAGCGACGTGTTCGATATTTGTGAGCATTTTGTCCGCTCCGATATATCTGATTGCGACTGTACAAACGGAGGTCATTTCATTTCATTTCATTTATTTACCATAAATTGCATGTTATACACAGGACGGTACAGTGGATACAGTTTGTTAATTTGTCTCGATACAATTTTACCAATTTGGTGTAGCAATAATACTAAGAATAATTACATTAATTACAGATAAAATATTTCCATATTATTGATTTTTCCTTATATAGTACTCACTTAAGCTATATGGACACAGTTCAACAAGGTATTTTTTTAATACAATTACAAATTTTGTAGACGATAGGGCCTTCAATTCAACTGGCAAGGCATTGTACACCTTTGCTGCAACATGGTTGTGGCATCTAGAAAACATTGCTGTTCGGCAGAAGGTCCCAGCTGGCAAGCTGGGACCTTGACGTCATTCACAAATATATGGTTAAGTCTGTCACTTTTAAAATCGTTCTTCAATGGAAACTCGTCTGGAAATCGGCGCACGAGTTTGCAGAGCTCCATAATATAGAGAGCTGTCAGAGTAGGCAGACCTAGTAGTTTGAAGGATTGCCGACACGACTCTCAACTTGACTTAATTCCACATAAAATACGCACGCACTTTTTTTGTAATATAAATAATCGCTGTATGTCCACACAGCCTCCCCAGATTGCCAAACCAAATATTACATGAGACTGAAAAAAAGCGTAATAAGATTGCATGGCCGCCTTTCTGGTGGAGATTTTTCTCAAGCCTCGAAGAGCGAAACTAAAGCTACTAAGCTTTTTTACAAAGAGAATCGACAAGTTTTTTCCAATTTAAATTTTCATCAACCCATATTCCTAAAAAATTGGTTTCATTTACAACTAAGATGGATGTATTGTTTAAACGAATATTTAGTTTTACAGCATTTGTTTTAATATTTCTAAAATGAATTACTTTCGTTTTACTTATATTTGTAGATCTATTCCCACTTGTTCCATTTGTGTCTTCTGTTGATGGAAATACCTATACTGTAGTTGGATGTTTTCTTCCCTGGATATTTACATTAAAATTGTACATTATTTATACTAAACGGGACTTATTAAATGATTTATTTACTTCACTGAGGTCTCCCGACGTTTCGGATGTGTTGCAACATCCATGGTCACGGGACGACTGGCTTGAGCGGGTATCAACATCTTCTTGCTGCGCGGGTTTTCCGAACTACCCGCATTTGGTCTTTATTAACCACTTGTACACTTAGGGTTGTCACCCGGCCGACACACAACACTAATGATGTCCGGTGATATAACGGACGATGTTTTGTTTATAAATAATGTGTGAGAATCGTGAAAGTTTAAATCAATGTATTAAAATTCTAATTAGTTGCATTAATAGAACTGATAATAGAACTAGTGGGTCTAGATCCAAACGGATGGTTGGAACGTGCTATAGACTTTCAAACTAAACTTTTCTAAAGGCTCATTTTCACTGATCGTTTGGCTGTGGTCTGGTCGCCAGTGGACAGCGGGGGCGAAGAGCGGATACATTTGATCAAATTCAATATTTTCATTTAAAATTTCACTAACATTACCTCTTTATTCTCAGTATAAAGAAGTATATATACAGACAGATCGACAGAACCAGCTCATTTGCATTGTAACTTATGTTATGATTCCAATCCGCAAACAGTTTTCATACGGACATGATTTAGCGATAACTACTATTTGCCATAAAAAATAAATTATGCAGCGTTTGTTTTAACGTAGGTAAATATAAACTAGGCCAAGACCAGATTATTAGTGTAATTACAATACAAACAGCTTCTGCCCATCGAGTGTATTCTCGACACATTTGTTGTATTAAGGCGGTGCGTGGGCGCAAAGCCTTAGGCGACAGCGGACTTCGGGTAAACTCCGTTGGCATAATTAATGTGACACCTTTTTTTACATCCGAGTGTGATAAAAGTATAAAATTAGGATTTTTTTGTAATTTTTAACGTAGCTCTATCAGTGCAAGTTCCCCAAACTCAGTCAATACGCTTAGGAAAATTCGCAGTCACACGTTCCCCCACTTCAATTTTGTGCTAGTACTTTCCTTCACCAAAGAGACATATTACAGATTTCATTTCCTTTACGCTATTTCTTCCTAAGCATATTTTCTTATTTTATATACTTCCTCTTATCTCCTCCTATTATGCCACTCTTCAATAATAATAATACCTCATTCCTACTGTTTGATTAAAAAACCTCGAATCTACGTTTAATAAATGCAATTTTATGAGGTATAAGTTATGTTAGTTTTGCAGTAGCCCGAAGGATCAAAGGACGCGGAAAAGGTTTAGATGTATGCTGAGGTTGGGGAAACATCCGACGGGGAAAAATACAATTCGGGGAATAACGCAACAGTAAATTAAGCAAATGGTAAAAAAACGATGCGGAGGTCCCAACACGAGTGGGGAAAAATGTAGGAGATTTGGAGAACTGATCTAGCTACTCCAATCTGGCCACCAATCTGGTGGTGACAATCTTTTGACAGACATAGATGCAAAAATCGCTGGACCGATAGAACATAAAACTGGAAATACTGTTTATATTGCTACTTTAAACACACACATCTCAAAACCAAGTTTATTTTGAAAGATTCTATATTTTTGATTGCGTTGTTCTACTTACATTCTGAACTTACACCTATTTTACCATCACTTTTGAACGGAAACTGCTGCGTTGAAAAAAAATCTCAAAAAAAACCTGAAGAAAGTAAATCCAACAACCGCGATGAACATAAAGATTCACAACTAAATGCTATAACTGTTCTGTCATATCGCACTTAATGTTGCATTAACTTTGCTTAAACCTCAATAAAATGACGCAATAATTAATGAATTTCGCGAATCCAATTACGCTAGGTCTCCCCAATTCTTGATGCACCGCGGCGCGTGCATGAGCTGACAGACTGACAGACACAGTCCATTACTGCACGTCGGCAAGAAAAGGGCTTTTAATAATAATGCACGAGTTAATTTCGTAATTTTTGAGATGTTATTGATTTGGTTTGTTATTTGATACCGACCACGATGAATACTCAACATAATTATTACTAAGAGTAGCTTGGTAGTAAGAGACGAATGCTCTATACGCAAGGAACGAAAAAACCATAGAAATCTAAGTAGCGCCGCAAAATGGCCCCACAGAATGGGTGCCATTGTCATTAATGCGGGGTTGGAGGCGGAGTGTCAAAACAATGCCAGGCAGCCGTTTAGTTCGAACATGCGCATACCTACCGGCACGTGTTTGGGTAGAAATTTGTAAGAAGCTCGCATTCTACGTTTTGTTTGTTCGCTGTCAACACTACACGTATGTCCGACAAAAGCGTGGTCGTGCTAGCTAGGCAGATAATAATCAGCGACTGTAGTTTGGTACCCAGGGGTCTGATTTCATGTCATGACCCCGCATGACATAGGGATATCTTACATAATTTTTCAACGGCGTTACTGGTGAATGTGGCAAGTTATTACCAACTTAATATCCCTGTATTTCAACATGAGAATGATAAAGACATGAAACAGGGGACACGAAGTGGACAGATCACGTCACATTTTGTTGAAAGACAGGGCTGATATTTGACTAACTGTTAAATATCGGCCCTGGCTTTAAACATCTGAATGACAGCGGCACGAAACAGAAGCAATATCTTAGGGTCGTCCCTTTCTGTCCATTAGGGCAGGGCACAACTTGTTCTCAAGCGGCTGAACAAGTGAACATACCATGCAGGCTCGGACATAAGTGTCATGAACATAGGTCATGCTCAGTAGCTTCAGCGATCTTATCTCCTGCAATATTGCCAAAGTCTAATCCTTGTTGGATCACTGACGCAGACTTTTCACCGTGGATTATTATATTTGTGTTATTTGGCTGAGGTCCCCTGTGAAAGTGTTTTGAATTTATGGCGTTAGATTCCGAGGAGATAAATTATTGGCCAATCAATTAATCATTCCGCTGTGCCACCTCTGCTTAATAATTTCAATCGCACATTCTTTGTTCGAACGATTTACTTGAAGTAACTAACTAATTCTATGAACAATTCGCACCTTTTGCGTTGACGACTGTCAACTTATCTTGACCAGTCATCGACGATCATTGACCATCGTTGTCTATCACGATCATTACCTTTATTGTATGCCAAAAATCTTTTGTTGGTTTATCCTACTAATATTATAAATGCGAAAGTTTGAATGTTTGTTACTCAATCACGCTTAAACGGATCAACCGATTTGGATAAAATTTGGCACAGAGATAGTTTATAGCCTGGACAGTATAGGATAGTTTTTATCCCGGGTCCCCCACGCAGACGAAGTCACGGGTTGAAATTTTCTGCATTTGACAGACTTTAACGACACGATAAAACATTTACGCTTCGCTGGTTTGGCCATCTACTGAGGATTGAACCGTCAGGAGGGCGTTCTTGAGTGAATCCACTGCTGCGGCCCAGGGCTGTTATTCTTTAGGCCTGAATCACACTGGCGCGACCTGCGGTGGCGCCGTGGCGGTTAAACAAGTTTACTATTGACCGCCGCGGCCAGGCCACCCGTCTCACGCCTAAGGAAACTAGACCTATACCTACGCTACGCTTAGTTAATCATAATCATAATCATAACTTTATTTGTCAAAAAGCAGGTGATGATAAACACAGGTGTTACAGGCATTGCCTTACTTAAAGTACTCCACTTTATGCCATACAAGACATACAAATATTTATATTTCAGCGTCTTAAATTAAGCAGTCAGAAGTAGAAACAGAGATTGTAGATATCAACAAATATAGATATTAACAAATCGTGGCGTCAAGATATATTTGTGGGTGAGGCGCAGCGTGGCCAGCACCCAGCAGTCTTTCGGCTGAGCGTTGACATGAACTTATAACAAGTTACAGAATAGCGGGGCAGGTATCGTTGGGACGACGATGTGGAGGCGAATCTTCGTTTTCAAGAAAAATAACAGTAAAATAGCGCTAATAATTATGTGTGACATGGCTTGTCACTTGATCCGGTTATTAGCAAAACCACAGTGCAGATATTAGGTAAACTTTTTGGATTCGTGAGTGACCGAGGGTTTTCTCCAATTTGGGTTTATCATCAATGAATCATTGTGTCATCCGAAATCGATTCCAATTTACTACGTTAGGTAAAAAAGACTATTCTGATATACTTAAAGTGGAGTTAGCGAAGAGCAGTTTCGGAAATCGAATAATGGTACCAAAAATAGGATGGGCAATGAAATGGAGGCCTAGAATCCGCCAAGTCATTATAAGGTACTTCTAGCAGACCTACAAAAAAATGCAAAAAATTATAAATTCAGTGAAGTTGTGTGATTCCCAAGTTGCTTAATTTTATTTGGCAAGTAAGTAAAGATTAAGTAATAGCAACGCCTAACTTGGATCTACGTATATCTTACAACTTTGTACGGTGGAAGAGTTCGTAGACTTGGCCTATGTTTTACATATAATGTTTTTTATGGGATATAAATATTTCACATTTTGTCGATCTTTTATACCCACAGTTATGCTAAAAGTGGCGCTGGAACATAAGTTTCATGTGCTCTGCCTACCCCTTTTGGGAATAACGGCGTGAATGTATGTATGTATAAATATTTATCTGTACAATTAGACATATTGTAAGTATATAAAAAGTAAGTAAGTTAGTAAAGCATACTTATCTGACGCATCTTGTCGTAATGCGCCATAATGTATAGATTCATACATTTTATAGTAAATTCAGATCCACACCTAATGCGCTCTGACAAGACTGCACCTTTTGTGTCAGGCGTCAGATAAGTGTAAATCCGGCTTATAGTTGTAAGAATTAAATAATAATAAATATAAATAATATATAAATATTAGGGTACATTCTTACACAAATCTAACTAGTCCCATAGTAAGCAATAAGGCTCGTGTTGTGGGTGCTAGACGACGATATATATAATAGATGGAAATACTGAAATACATAGAAAACATTCAAGACTCAGAAACAAATATTCCCGGTCATCACACAAATACATACACATGGCGGCAATCAGCGCCATTGAAATGGGTCATGTCTTTATGATCTGACCCACAAGCCCCATCGTCACCGCAGTTTATTAAAGTGCGACATTTACGTTACATGTCGGCTATGCGATTCACAACCCATCTCCACCTTACTATATACTGGCACCTAGTAGGCAATCATACTACTTGATCCAAAGTTCCGTAACAACCACGCGTAATCGGATCTCAGTTTACTCTGGTACTTATCTGAGGAGCTGTTGGGGACTGTTGTGAATATCTTGCGTGGCGCCGTGTTTCCCAACACGTCTCTGTCTCTACAAGGCGACGGTCCCCAAAAGCACTCATATAAGGGCACAGAGAGCTTGCTGTGACACCTACGTCAATATAATAAACACGGCATAGCTTTTACTTGGTAATTGATTGAAATCTGATGATACTAATGATGATAATAAGTAAAGAAACCGGAATGTTAAGTCAATTTGAGCAAGGCAAAGTGACATGGCAGTCTATAGTTTCAAAAGCTTGTCATCATAACCTTGCTAGAAGTATCCAGGAAAGACCTACCACACATGCCAATTAGACATATTTTTTCCATCTGTTAGTGTTACCGTAAAATGGGGTGAGTAGGGTGAAAACTGACATTCAAACCTCGATAACATTTTATTTTTACTTATACAAACTGAATGGTGTATACGAGTATAATAAGTGTTCCGGAGTGTTTGTATTTTAGTTTTTATTTTATTTTGGGTAGTTCCATTTCATAACTTTCACGATAAACAGGAAAACCCACCTCACCCCGTAGTCCCTCGTAATTGGGGTGAGATGGGTTTTCATACAACGGTGATTTTGGAAGATTGTTGGATCGTTTTTTTTTATTATGAGTATTACTATAGCTCCATTTTAAATTGGAATACATTATTTTTGTAGCAGTAGCCTTAAAAAACCATCTCACCCCCCTTTCATACCTTCTCTCCCCATTCATAACCCAACTCTCCCCGCGAACCCTACTCACCCTATTTTACGGTATGTATTTCTTGTAGAAATCCAAAATTTTAAGGCATTTTAAGGCTTAATTTTGGCGCTGCTTTGTGTCCAATATAAACTCGATCTTGCTTAGCTGATATGCTAGCAGTATTACGGTGATTATCCACCAGCTGTGCGAGGTTGCGTGGCGAAGAGCGAGGAAAAAGTCCACCAATAGCGTGGCTGGTTGCGCTCACCCATCGCTTCCCACTGGTCCATCGCAGCGCGTTGCATGCGATAAAAAACGACAGCTTAGAAAAGTTGAAAAGTCCGACTTTTTTATTTCAAAGTCCAATATCTCAAAAACGCCTGAACAGATCTTCATGAAACATAGCTAAGAACACTCGGGATAATATTATCTATGACCCAAAAAAACTCAACGAGAATCGGTCGGAGCTACGATACCATAGACAGATACATAGATACACAGACACGTTAAAATTATAACACCCCTCTCTTTGCGTCGGAGGTTAAAAGATGGCCACGTTTAGGCTCGTACGGCATACCTAAACAGGGGACTTGGTAATAGAGAACCTTCTGTACGTAGTACCATTATTTATTCTATGGCCAGCTCTGGTGGATGACCTTGAATGTCCCTGAATAAACCTGTTGTCAAGAGGCTTTCAACAAAATAAAGCCTGACCTGAATCATTGGTTTTGATACAATGATAACGTCATAATTTGGTGCACAATTCGAGTTGTTATCTAATGCAATATCAAAGTCCCGAGGCAAACAGTCTGGTCCGGAATGCATCACTAGTTACAACACTCGTCGCTTCGAGCATCGGTAATTGTTGGCTTGGATGTTGCGAAGATACTTGTACTATTATTATAATAAGAGCATTTTGATAGCCGACTATGATTCAAGATTCAAAGTCTAACTGCATTCGTCTGAAGCAAGCTTTAGTGATTTGGATACAGTCGAATAACAACTTAAGAGTCCGCAGTAAGCTCGGCCGAATTTCGCCTTCCCATACAAACGGAGTTTCGTTCTCATTTTAAAAGTACGTGTTGGAATTTGACGAAATTTTGCATATACAATGTCATGAGGTATATCTATGTCTGTAATTAGTTTATAGGGCTCCAGTTTATAAAGCAAGCAGCAAAAACAAGTTTTGTATGAAGAACTTAAATTCGCTGTATTTTTTTACTATGGTATCTGAAGCTACATAAACTAATTACAGACATAGATATATCTCATGTCATTGTACATGCAAAGTTTCGTTACACTCCAACACGTAGTTTTAAAATGAGCGCGTAACTACATTTGTATGGAGAATCGAGCTTACTGAGGACTCTTAACGTAAAACGTTAACATTTGTCATGACATGACACGACCATTTAGGTAAACATTCCGATTAAAAACTTTAGTTTATACTTAGTTATTTGGCATTGTAAATATATTTCGTTTTATACCAGTTCTCTATGTATATATGTATATTTTAATTGTACCTAATGTTCCCACTAATATTATAAATGCCAAAGTATGGATGATTGGATGTTTAGATGTTTGTTACTCAATCTCGCTTAAACGGCTCAGCTGATTTGGATTTCATTTTGCACGAAGATAGTTTATAGCGTGGATTAAAATATAGGATAGTTTTTATCCCGGGTCCACGCAGATGAAGTCGCCGGCGGAAGCTAGTAATAAGTATTTTAATTAAGGACGGCTAGAAAAGGACGTACAGTAAGTATAGTGGTAGTGGTGTTCTGTAAGGTAGAGTCATTCATTACCTTTCGAGTCATTAATTCGATATGCTGCGCGCACATACTTGCGAACATATAAAAATAATTCATCTGGTCAAAGCGATATTTTCGGAATTATTTCAGCTCTTAGATAATGAACTAGCTACCGACTACCGAAGGAGGGTTACGTTTTTCGAGCGTATGTATGTATGTATGTATATGTGTATGAATATATGTGTATATGTCTTATTCTTTAGCACTCCCTGCAAACTAAACCGTTTCAAAGATTTCGACATATCATATCCTCTAAGTAATATTTGTAATAAAGCAGTTGAGTTTTTCGAAAAATCTTTTGATTTCACTTGTTCCTTAGCTTGGACGATACACTTGCTTTGGTTGAGAAGCTTCCTAACTGTTCCATTGACATGCATATCTGATAGTCTGAATCACCACAATCATAGTTGCGCTACTCGGTGGGTGTTCGTCTGTAGGGGTTGACCAATCGGAACAATAGGTTTCGCCACTTCCACCTAACCTAATTGCGGCTTTGTTGGTTAAGTGGATCGGCAGATGAAAGGGATTCATAGATGTATAGTGTAGTGATAAAGGATTTTTTCATGCAATGCGTTGCCAAAAAAGGTTTTCCTTTGTCCAGTATCAAATCTCATAATCGTAAATGTAATTGGGCTGGTTGAATTAGCCGCGAGATGGCGCTGCGCCACCCGCGTGGATTGCTGCATCGAGCAATCAATATGTTTCCTCAAATGGTGCCCGATAGTTTTTGTGATGTTGTATGAATGTTATGTAATCAAGTTGCTACGCGGGTTGATGTATTCCACTGCTCTCTGAATGAATTCACTAAAGTTACTTTGTATGTTTTATGTTATTTCAAAACTTAGAATTATGTAGTATGTACCCAATATTTGTCTGTTGTGTGTTAATAATTTGCTACGTTTTCGCATTGGGAGACTGTAATGGTAGGCGTATTGTTATTATAAATAAATAAATGTTGCATGCTGACGAGTAATTTAAAAGATATTCCAGTAAACGATATGATACAGAGAGAAAGAATATAATGGAAAAATAAACCATCTTCGTCTAAAGCGTCTAAAGCACTCTACCGGCAATAGAGGGATCGCAGGTTCGATTCCTGTCGGGGCTACTGACTACTATACTATAATATATATTCTTTCTCTCTGTATCATATCGTTTAAAATATGATCGGGGTAACTTCCTCGTTAAAAATAACACGAAACAAAATATTTAATAAATAATTTGTTTCGTTAAGAAAGTATGATATTCCAGTATGTTGATTTAAGACATGTGATATTATTTTGGGGGTCCCAACCGTCAATTAAACATTAACGGAATAGAAATAAAGTAGCTTTACGAACGATATGCTAATGGGTCAAGAGATTTACACAACTTACTAATTACCTATCTGTGAGCGAAATGCACTGAGAATCAAATTACTTCATTTACAATTAAATTAAGTCAAATTAAGTAAACCGACCTTTAGACCTTAATGCAGTGCTCTAACTGGGTAAGGGGAAATAAACCCTCTCGTTATAAAGGCCGCTTTGCTTTACAGCTACGTCATTGTAGTTTTGTTAAATAAAAAGTCAGATATATATTGTCAAAAACTGTCAGTTAAAGATAATATCTGCTATTTGATTTGCCTTCACAGCCTGTGTAAACTAGAGCGGGGCAGACAGATAAGCGGCGAGTTAGACATAATGTCAGGCTTTATATCTAGCCAAACCATCAGCTGTCGTTGTCTAATCGGCATCGAACAACGACAATAGAGTATCACGAATAGTAATGTGACACAGTCAAAAAATCAGTATAGTTTTTACAAGCTTTTATTTAGTTTCACCTGTCCCGTTGTCTGTCTGTCTGTAATCAAATCTTGCAAGTTAAATTTGATCCACTTCCCGGTTTCCGATTGAGTTGAAATGTTGCACGAATATGCAAATCGCGTGACAATGCAATATTATGATGACGTGGAGCTGATCTGATGATGGAGCTGGAAGGTGGCCATAGGAACTCCGAAATAAAACCACATAACCCCATCGAGTTTGGGCTCGTTAGAATCGTCTCAATGAGTAGTTGCTGATGGTATACAGAAAAGTGCAGTCGGCAATAAAAGCTTGGTCCAAAAATGAAATTTTTGACAGAAACTTTTTATTTTTTAATTATATTACGACGGTTGCAATGCATACGGCCTGCCTGATGGTAAGCAGACACCGTCGCCTATGGAAGCTTGCGACACCAGAAGAATCACAAGCGCGCTGCCGACTCGTTGCGGAATCGTTGTGTTGACTTGACAGACATATGCAGGTCCCACAATCTTAACACAGCATATCCTCGGGAGCTCTGGCGACTTTTACCATCAGGAGCACCCAAAGGACACCCCTCTTGATTACCCCTCGTCCCGACTCTGAGAAATCTTTGGCCAACAAGCTCGAACAAGCAAGTGCAACAGAGACGGAGATACACGAACGAAATTCGTTTTCGTTTCGCGGTAGGGCCTCACCTCAGGTCGTCCCGCCATATCCGTCTCGGCCTGCCACTGAGGATGCATGCGGCAGATGTGGTTACGTTGCTAAAGTTTCAAAATACCTTGGCAACCTCATGCCCTTAAATAACAAGAAAATCGTGTTCACATATTTTCAAATAGGATTGTACCTACATGTCTCTAGCCTAAAGCCGCATCCATGTGGCAGGACCGTATGGAATGGATGCGGCACGAACGACCGTATTATATTGCGAGAGCCCGAGCAGTACGAAGCTATAACATAGAGTGAGATGGAGATATGTAACCAAGATCATTCCCTATCGAGCGACATATTAGCTTCGTAACTACTCACACAAAAACAACAAAAGCAACTTTAACAATAATTTGCATTCGTCTTACGGATGCTGGACTACTGGTTATAATATTTATATTGTGGCCACGCCCTAGGCTAGAAGATTATATCAATAACCAAGATTTAGTGCAGAACGATTATTCTGAGAGCTTTTCAAGTCGCGCTTGATATTTGAAACTGTCTAGTTAGCCAAAGTGTCAATTCACATATCTATCAATTAATATAGCTAGCAAGTCTCGACGTATTTTAATCTGTTCGCAATAATCTTTGAAACTTTTTACAAGCTTTTATTTAACTTTCACTCTTCGAATGTATGTTCCTACATACCTTCGTATGTAAGTAAGTAAATATAAATATGTAAGAAAAGCTGTCCTGCAATGCAATACATTTTTCAGCCCCTTGCCTCCTATATTGAGCTGAAATGTTGCATACTTATCTGCGTTTGATGACAACGCAATATGGTTCCACCTACCTGATGATGAAGACAGAAGGTGGGCATAGCAACTCTTAAAATACACAAGAGAAATCGTCGTGTTTGGGGCCCAAACTTAGGGTTAATTGGAAAGCGGTCAACACAGAACAAGTATAGTCGGCAAGAAAGCTTGTGCCATATTTGTCAGAAACCTAAATGAGATTAACTCTCCTGGTTTAATTCCATTAAGTCTTAACAAACTACAGATATAGTGCATAATTCTTTTCCATCGTATTTTACGTACGAACGTGACTTACTATTTCAGTCAGTCTTGGTACAAAAAGTACTGAGGTTGACTGAAAGTAGCATGACAAATACGAACGTTTCCGAGAAAATACGATGGAAAACAATTATGCACTACATCTGTAACTGTTTTGGCTCAGTTAGCCACACACCGACACGACACGTACGACTTGACAACTTCATACTCAATATAATTGAAGGAAAGATAGAGGGGAAGCGAGGAAGAGGAAGACCTAGAATAAACTACATAGAGCAGCTCAAAAAGAGAGCTGATGTTAGGTCGTATCGTGATGTCAAAGAGGTTGCCTGGGATTGGAGTAGTTGGAGGGCCTACTTTGAGCTACACAGACAAGAGCTTAGCTCTTAAATAAGAAGAAGAAGATCCAAAAATACCTATAAGTACGCTCTCTTGACTGCCCGATTCTCTCCCATTTGCATTAGATGACTGAACCAGCGAAGTCTGCGGGATTTCGGTCAGGGGTTATCAAAAAACATTGAACCTATCAGGTCAAATGACGTATGGACGGTATACTTTTTATCCACAGAATGCATGGATTCCGAGTATTCCGAGGGATTTCAATATCCCCTTGCAAAGTAAGTAAAACCGCGGCCGATTCATAATTAATTATACCTCGGGAAAGTTGTCTTTAGGCTTGGAATTACAACATAACAGCCAATAATCTTAGTATTATTGGGTAGTGGACAAGATACCTAAGCGGTTACATGATCTAGCAGACTTAGGTTACTTTCACAACGAAACCTTTAGATATGACAAAGTGGCCTGTCGAGGGCTATTATATTCACGGTGTTTTAGTAACAGCCTTTGGCGGCGGTTATCGCACTGCCGCCAAGTCCCGCTGCAGCTGCGGCGTGCGGAGCAAGGGTCGTCTCGTTGTAGGCAAGTACGACTACCTTAGTTTTTGTATGAATTCCGCACGGTAATTATTTAAACTTAATTGCACAATACAAGAGAAAGTACGCATGGCGGACTTCATGCCATAAGGCATTCTGCACTAGTCAACCATTGGGCTAAACAGAAACATGACAAATTTTGAACGGACTAGGGATCATGTTTTTATTTAATTTGCAAGTAGGTCATATAAAAACATACACGTAAAAATAAACGAATTTTAACAAGAGTGATGGATACTCGTAAGTGTGTGCTGAATTTTCCGGAAATCGTTAATTTCTGTTTATTATGAACTGGAAAGGGCATTGTAAAAGCAAGTTAAATAACTTTCCACTCTGGTACATTATCTGCATTCGTGCTGCACGTAGGTATAATGCGATGATTGTAATATCACTGGACCGCGATAATTAAGTAATAGGTATAATACATCACTCGGAAGAAGGAAGCATCTCACTCGTGATGCGCGACTGATGTGGCGAACCATTCGGCTAGCAAAGCTATTCAGCCATGCTAATTAATTGCTTAAGAGGAAACAATAAGGTCGAGATAATTGAGAAATAGGTATTTGTAAAATGTATTGCTGTCGCGCCAACCTCAAGCCTCACCCCGCAGAGTGCGATAGAGAACTGCAGCTGGACCGAAAATACCTATTAAAAGTAAGTACATAAAATCAACGTTTCGTAGTCCCCTGATTTCTTTAACTATTCTTTGTATTAAAAATCAATGAAAGGCTTTGGCCGTGTTCTATGTTTTCCTTTTTTTTAATAATCTAGTCAAAATGGTTTTCTGGATGTTTGAACACAGCGGAAAATCTGGCATTTTTTAGGTTTTTGAAGAATAAATTTATGTAAAAAAGGAAAACATAGGACAAACATAGCATGCATGTCAACATAGATTTATGGAAACTAAATTATTGCTCTACTGCCATTATCCAGGGAGGAAACAGGGGACTACGTTTCTATGGAAAAACGGCCGTTGCGTTTCCTCTAATTTTACCACCTTTACGCACGTAGAACCGATGGCCGTTGAGGCGGAAAGCTTCTCGAGTGACGATCACGTACCGGAAGGCGCAGCGTAGGTTTACAAGGTGGACTGATGACTTGGTAAAGATTCCGATTCGATTTTTTTTTTACCTTTGTATGGAGCGTTGGCCGACTGGAGCGACGAGCTCCATAGAAATGTAAAAAAAAATCGCGTTAAAAAAAATAGTTTATCTGGAAAATGTGACGTACTAGCGCTCAATAATCCCCCTCTTGCGGAAAAGTCCATCGTTCCGTTCCACGCAGTATAACTGTTTAACGAATCATTGTCCGACCGGTTAGCCTAGTGGGTAGTGACGCTGCCTACGAAGCTGAAGGTCCTGGGTTCGAATCCCGGTAAGGACAAATATTTGTGTGATGAGCATGAAAATTTGTTTCTGAGCCTTGGATGTTTTCTATGTATTTAAGTATTTATATCTATTAAATATATCGTCGTCTAGTACCCGTAACACAAGCCTTATTGAGCTTACTATGGGGCTAGTGCGATTTGTGTAAGATTGTCCCCTTATATTTATTTATTTATTTATTATTTATTGTTTCACGCATAACTGGTTATGGACCATAACTTACTGCTCATAAATATACATTATTGCTCCTTGGCGCCAACTAACCATACCTCATTCTAATTTATGATTCTTCCTAATCGTGATAAATGTGCACATTTATTATTATTACCCAATATGACACAATTAACTAAATCACTATAAACTTATAGTTTTTATTGCACAGCAATAAGGCTCAATTTCTAAGTGTTTAAAGTGATCCCATGGAAAGCCCATGGAAACTAGAACACATTGTTTCAAAAGAATTACGCTTCTGTTGTAAGTGGGTACGTCATGTAAATGTGTATTTTTGTAAACAAAGGATATTATGATTCTGTGCATAATTAATATAACCACCACGGGTATCTCAGGACGGCCCGCGAGCTGTGTCGTGGCGAGATAGACTAATACGACTATTTCTAATAAGAACGCTTAGAAAGAGACGGGCAGTCGCTTGGCCTGTTCCTCCTGCCGCTTTGGAGGACTCGCCTGTTGCGCACCTCTGAGGTGCAATTGACCCCAACCAGGGACAGCTCACTCCGTGTGTCCGTCGCGCCGCTACAAGTACATGCCGGCCTACCGCCGGCCCAGGGGCTATGCTAGGGCTGCTAAGGCACGGAAGCGTTCTATCGCAGCGTGTTGTATGCGACAGAAAGAGATGGCCACGTTTAGGCGCGGTCGGCATACCTAAACAGGGAACGTACGTAGTACTATTATTTATTATGTGGCCAGGCTGAGTGTACCACCGCTTGCACAGAGTGACAAAAGCAGACGTGGTTGGCGGCTTTATCAACAAATCTATTAACTCCTTCTTTGTGTTGTTTTTTTTTATACTACAACGTAGACAACCAAGCCTACGGCCTGCCTATGGTAATCGTTGTAATCATCCCTAAAGTTACCAATATCGTGTGAAACGCAATTGCCGAAATGCGAAATCGTTGGTAAACGTAAACATTAACGGTGTACCTACAGACTACAGACAGCGTTGTTGTAGATCCGAGATAAGCTGCGTGGGACCCGCATTGCCTACATGACCATCTGATAAGTGTTGATTGGGAAACTTTTGGACTTAGAATTAAGTGTTTAGTTATTCGCAAATTGGTTTTAACACGCTCGCTCTTTCAGTTTAAATTGCATGAACTATGAAGTGTGAGTGTTAGTGTATAGTGAAGAGTATGAAAATGAAAATAAAGTGTATAATTATCATCATAACATAGATAATAGAGGTGAGGGGGGAGGGGGCTTTTTTTTGCAAAATTAAAATGATTCCAGTTTTCACTTCTGCCGGCACTCCCGGAGTGCAACCCGGTCTTTTTTTTACTTTAAAAATAAGATATTTAGTTTATTTCTGTACCTTAATGACCGTTTGATGCCTCTATAAATTAACCAATCGCAAAAAAAACCTGAATAAGGAAATCATCATCGGCATCAATCATTAAGATGATTCTCCCGAGCCAAGAGATATAATTTTTGATTCAACATAATTTCGCCGCATTCGATATAGTTTATTGAGGCTCGAGCGGATAGTTTTCAGACCATAATAAGAAACAATATAGTCTCCTTACTAAGTCGTGTGAGGCATAGTCCCTACAGCATTCTAAAGGAAATTGCTGACAGGTTTGATTGTCCGACATTAAAACATTGGTCCGACCAAATGAAAAGCATAGCGTAGTTTTTAATATATAGATACGTTGCTGGAGTTGCGTATGTATATTGCAAATTAGCTATGGCGAATTAGCTGTGTACATACAAATAGTTGTAAATGTGGCAAAATAAATAAATAATAAATAAATAAATAAAATATTCCAATTGCTTATGTATACATACTAACACTAGATTAAGATATTTTTTATGTTTACTAAAACTCTATGGATACTCTGTATGTCCGAAATAAAGAAATTGAAATTAGTTTAACATCTTCCCAATAAATTACTTGGTTCAAGAATGGTGCCTGGGCAACCGAGCTCTGCTCTGGTAAAAATACGGAGAAGACGGTTTTTCCCAGATATGAGACCTAGCTAGATCGATTTTTCGCCCCCATGAACCCCAGCACGCCGAATCCTATTGAAATATTAGAGCCGGGTTCGAGAACGTGATTACAAATACTTATATATATTGTATATACAAATATTGCTTGTTTAATAGTAGGCATAGGATTTACCTCTAATCAAGTATTTATATCGTTTTTATGCTCTCAATAGAACTTGTTACGAACGCTGAACCCGCCTAGCGGGTTTGGCTAAGGGCGTACCTAATTCACACTGGAAGACTTATTTAACGACGATTTTACAACGATGAAAGGGTTCGTTGTAAAATTCGACTAGACGGACAGTCAACATCACAGCGATAGCAGAACTGGTCTGGGCCTATTAGCTACCTACTAGAAAATGTTGTAAAATCAAAGAATGATCCGAAACCGTTTCGGATTCATTTATCTTCCCCGCCTCACCTTGACCTGGATAAACATTATTTCAATAAACTAACGGGAAATGGTAAACCAGCTGGGTTCCGTATACATTTTAGGCAAACCACTAAATTATACTGATTGAGGATTAAGAGAATGTCTTCTGTATGTAACACTATCGATAATCATTCATTTGCAAGAAAAGCTGATTGAAAGATTGGATAGTTGGAAGTGGTTTACTATGAGTTTTTAATTTAGTTTATAACAACAACATATAAGTTAATACCTTTGACGTATGAAGAGTGCAGCTTGCCAGTGCTCAGAGCGGGCAGGGAGAGAGAGAGAGAGAGAGTAGCTTGCTGAGAAGAGTCGGGCGTCAGTCAGGATCTCCAGAGGTCACGTTGGTGACCTCCGACAATGGACGTAAGCGCCAATGTCCATTGTCGGAGGTGACTAATGTAGAAGAGACGGCAGTAGAGAGATCTTTCAGGGATGAAAGTCCCATGAGAGTTGTTTGGATGTTATATTTATAATGAAACTTCGATGGCGCGATGCAGTACACGTCAGAGTCGACAGCTGACAGGAGAGATATTGAATTCAGTGAGTGATTCCGACCGAGGCCGGCCTTACGGACCCCCAGTGCAAGAACCCCTGCTCGAACTTGGCTCGTCCGGTTATCGTAGCCGATCGGATGTTAACAAAACCCCAACATCCGCGGCCAGAGGTCGCGCTGCCGAATAATGGAACAATTAAACGCTTGCGCAAACAATTTGACAATAACGCTGCGGTGACCAGCATTTCGACGAAGACGGGATTAAATCTACAATTCAGTTTATTGAATGTGTTCTGCCTACCCCTTCTCGGAAGATAGGTATATATATGTAGGATATAAAGAAAGAAAGAAAGATACATCTATTCATAAACACACAGGACATATATATTAAACAAAAAAACAGATAAAACATGAAACAAGTGTGTCTCTGCGGCAGTGAACCGGACACTGGGTCAGCATTATGCTGAAGTGTCAGACACTCATTTTCAGCCAGCACCGTCGCAACCATCTTTAATACTTGTCGGTCAATCAATGTCGGGCGCATTATGTGCTATATGGTAATTGTCAAGGTGCTTTCAAGTATTTTTAGATTTTATTTATTTTAAATAAGATATAAAAAATGAGGCTATCCGCAGCAGAACCAAGGTAACCGATATAGCCCTCCGAATCGCTACACTTAAGTGGCAGTAGGCGGGGCACATAGCACGTAGAACCGATGGCCGTTGGGGCGGAAAGGTTCTCGAGTGGCGGCCACGAACTGGAAGGCGCGGCGTGGATAGGCCCCCCGCAAGGTGGACTGATGGCCTGGTAAAGGTTGCTGGAGTCCGCTGGATGCGGCTGGCGCAGGACCGGTCACTTTAGCACTCTTTGGGGGAGGCCTATGTCCAGCAGTGGACGTCTTTCGGCTGATATGATGATGATGATAAAAAAGACTGAAAGAATCAGGCGAAGAAGATAAATTTCGACAAACGATTTCAAATTAAAATAAAAAGGCTAAAATGCAGATGGGCGGGAGACATATCTAGAGAAAAAAAGATAAATGGAAAAACAAATATCAGAATGGTACCTAAGAGAAGGAAAAAGGAAAAGAGGTAGACAGGTTCGGAGATGGGAGTGACCTTAGAATAGTAGGAGGAAACATAAAGAGAAGAAAAGAGGTAGGCAGGTTCGGAGATGGGAGTGACTTTAGAATAGTAGGAGGAAACATAAAGAGAAAGAAGAGGTAGCCAGGTTCGGGGAGATGGGAGTGACCTTAGAATAGTGTGAGGAAACATAAAGAGAAGAAAAGAGGTAGACAGGTTCGGAGATGGGCTACCTTAGAATAGTAGGAGGAAACATAAGTAGAAGAAAAGCAACAGATAGAAAATAATGAAAAAATAAGATTATTTTGTACCTATGTAATAGTACATTACGTACCTAGGGCGGTGAATTCGTGAATGGCCCAGATCGCAGGTGTTTGTGGCCCGAACCGAAGGTGAGGGCCATAAATATGCGATCTGAACTAAGAGGATTTTTCTTAATTCGAAATACGACGGTATGAGCAGTACGAAGTTATAAGTAAGATTTTGTCCACGTAAACTCTTAAAGCACGGGCACCCTATTCATTTAGTATTAATGAGCGCATTGACCCTGAACTGCTGATCAGCTCCTGCTCATCGGTACACTGAAACACATAACAATACTTATTGTACATCGTCTGGAAAGGTCGAGATGCGGCACTGTCGGGTCGGCTATTACTTAAGCTTGATAATGAGCCTATGACGACGTGTTTGTCATTTCGGAAGGCTAGTTGAGAGCGGTATCAGACTTGGCTCCTCTGCCTCCTCCTACTCCTTTAAGCGGTATCCTGGTTACATCCTGAGGGAACCCGGGGTTAGGTCAGCCTGCCACCTAACCTGAAACATTGGCGCCGTTTCCGCTTGGCCATAAACGTGGCCTACTTATGGTCGCTGGAGCTTCTTAAGTCACGTACCTATTCACTGCACACAATTTTTCGGATGCACTGTTTCTGAAGCATCACATAGCTGTTTACAGAAATAATATTTCAGCTAGCGTGGATGGTCTGAGAAATATTTTTGGTTGCACAACAGCAATGTTTACTAAGAAACAATGTTTCAGCAACACAAAGATGGCAATGTCCAGTCCTCACTAGTCTGTATCTGTTGAGACTGAATCGTTATATTACGCTTACCGCCAGCATCAGCACAGGAACATTGCGTTAAACATGCAGTAGCGTTCAAGTGTTTCAGAAACACGTAAATATTGTTTCTGAAACACGTAGATTCTGTTTCTAAAACAGTTTTTAGAAATAAATTGTTTGTAATGAATACGGACTTTCATGGGGATGCACCGTTTACTTTCAATGACAATGACTTCTTTCTGACAGTCCTGACAGTTGCCAGCACAACCCTGGTCTTAGAAATGGTGATCTCCACCATCATACGAGCCGTACGCTTCTCTGCCACCGTGTGCAATTCAATCAGGCATATATACATTTCAAATGTAACATTGGCATTGTGAAACTCTTTTTCTCATGGCATTTGGGGATCATTAGTGGATTGTAGGTACCATATCTGATTACATACGGTAATCAATTTGGAGTCTATATGTCTACGTCGGATCCAGCATCATTAAATTTCAGGTTTGCAAATAAATTGATGTAAACCTCACGATTCTCACAAATTATTTTTACTGAACGGGACTTACTTATTCGCGTATATTTAACTCGTTTATTTACCTCTTTGAGGCATCCCCACGTTTCGGATGTGTTGGTCCATCCACAAACTGGTTTAAGCGGGTATCAACATCAAATCAAATCAAATCAAATCAAAATGTTTATTGCTGGTTATATGTGCGTAATACAGTTGTTCAATAAATAATATAGCTCAGTATAACCTGCCTTTTTTTATAAGTTATTTAGATAGGTTTTATATTATAATGTTAACATACGTGCCACTATAGGAAACCTCGTGGGTTTATTTAATAGTTGGCGAGATCGCGCGGCTCGATCCGCGTGTAGGTACTAAAATACTACTCTTACAGACTAATCTTACTAATTACTAACTACTTAACATTAAGCTACGTTTTGCTAGGTACATACTTGGTATTCGGTTAATACTGACAATGTGTTTGTTTGTTTGTTGCCTCTAAGGCGTACAATATTCCTAAAATCTAATATATTTTAAAAATTACATGCAATTCGAATAATAACTTAATTAATGCTTAAAATTACATACACATTGAAAATCATAACTAATTACATAGAATTCATCAAAACCACATGAAAAATAAAAAAATAAAGTAGGATGTCAATATTATCATAAAAAAATCTTTCATGTCAGAATAGGTCTTTCTGATTAGCAGTTTTTGTAGTTTTCCTTTAAATGATGGTATTGGCAGTGACCTTAGGTTGTCCGGTAAGTGATTAAATATTTTTGGTCCCAAAGCAAAAAAAGAATTGCGATAGAAACTGGTTTTAGGGTCATTGCTAGGCAAGATTGTAACCTCGTTTTTGGTTTTTCTAGGGAATTTACTTTTGTGACTCTTAAATTCATCCCTATGTTCGTGAACAAATACGCAGTCTTCTAATATATACATCGAAGTAAGAGTCAGTATCTCCAATTTACTAAAGTGGGGTCTACAGGATTCCTAAAGTGGGGTCTACAGGATTCTGTCCGTTTTATGAAACACATAGCCCTTATACATTTTTTTTGTGCTCGGAATAAGGGTAATATATGTATCCCCGCGGCATTTCCCCAGTATATTATTGACGACCGGTTAACCTAGTGGGTAGTGACGCTGCCTACGAAGCTGAAGGTCCTGGGTTCGAATCCCGGTAAGGGCAAATATTTGTGTGATTACCATATTTGTTTCTGAGTCTTGGATGTTTTCTATGTATTTAAGTATTTATATCTATTATATATATCGTCGTCTAGTACCCATAACACAAGCCTTACTGAGCTTACTATGGGACTAGGTCGATTTGTGTAATATTGTCCCCTTATATTTATTATTTATTTATTTATTATTTATTATCCCATATCTTAGGTTTGAGGCTACGAATGCATGATATGCATTCAGAGCCGTTCCTATCGACACTGTCGTGGTTAAGTTTCTTAAAACGTAAACATAGCGACTTACTTTCTTACAAAGATGTATTAAATGTGTTTTCCAGCTAATATGAGAATCAATCGTAATTCCCAGAAACTTAATTTCGTTAACTTGCTCTATTATATGTTCAATATACATTAATGTAATATCCTTTTTATGTGACTGAGGGAGATAGAATTGCAATACTTTTGTTTTGCTTAAGTTTATTTTTAAATTGTTTGTATCAAACCATTATATTATGTTATTCACTGCGTTATTTGTTCGCGATTCATACGTTTCAGCATTGTCATCTGTCTTAAGATGCGGGTATCCCAGGACCGGTCATTAGTGTCCAGCAGTGAACGTCTATCGGCTGATGAACCTAACTTTGGCTTTTCTTGGTCTCTGCTTTACACACCATGTATCTGTTACATCACCCGTAATGAAATGAGTCACTACTTTACCAGTTTTGCAATAAACACCGGTCAAGCTACTATTTAATGTTGGCTGGCGCCCAATAAAAGCCAATTCCACAAGAATGGTTCCCAACAATGAAATTAAATTGCATCACCGTATCACGCACTGTATCTCTGTTCCCACAACCACCGCGCTTGACATTTTTACAACCGAGTTACTTGTATAGGTGTAAATGTTACGCCATTGATATGATTACTTCATAGATAATGTATCTACCCGACTGCAAAAAAGGACGAGGTTCTCAATTCATCGGAAACCTTTTTAGGGTTCCGCAGTCAACAAGGAACCCTTATAGTTTCGCCATGTCCGTCTGTCCGTCCGTCCGTCTTCGGCTTAGCTCAGTAACCATTACTACTAGAAAACTGTAATTCGGCATGGGTATATAAATCAATCACGCCGACAAAACAGAAGAATAAAATCTTTAAAAAAAAAAAAAAGTGTTCCTCCCTTACACCTAAAGTGGGGATGTATTTGTTTTTCTCGTTAAACCCAAAGTGTGGGGTGTCGTTGGATAGCTTGTTCAAAAATATTATGGGTTTCTTAAAACCGGCAGCGTCAAACGGCTGATCTGGTCATGGTAACCTTAAGACTGCGCCGAGCATAATCGGCAAAAACGGCAGTCACCGTTTCGACGGTGGAGTTCACAATTCTTTACAATAAAATATAAATTATATGTAATTATAATCACAAAGAGTGAGTTTACAATAATAAACTATAAATATTCTCAAATCATCTACAGTTTAATAAATACAATTCCGTAAAGTTGCACAAAAAATGAGAAGAACGTGTGTCGGCGTTTAGGTAAAATTGAATAAAAATAAATATACTTTAGTTTCATAATCCTACTCAAACGAATCTCCAATGTATTAACTACAAAAGAATCCAATCCTAACATTTCAAAGTGCTTTGGTTATTTACTTATGTTTTTTTTAAAACGCCCTTCAAATCCGCCATATAAAATGACTATGGAACAAAATGATGAAATATAATACGCGAGCAACGCATGACATATTCAGTCACCCCCGAGAGCTCAGAGAGAGCACGTCTCAATGCGGCGCTGTGACACTTAAAAATACTTCGATGTCAATTGTGTATGAATACAGCAGTAATACGCAGCAAAACAGGGTAGGTATTATTTTTGATATTATAAGCTTCTAAGCAGGTCGATCACGTAACGCATTGTACGCGCGTCAGTTTAGATCTAAATGACAATTTTTATATGGAAAAATGAGACTTGTATCTACCTGACGCGCGTTCGAAACGTTACGTGGTTGCCCCTCAGGAGCAACGAGAACTGATGGCGAGGGTCTCATGACGGAGCCGGAAGATGGCTGGTGGAACTATGATGGAAGGGGCTAAGATAGTCGAATTGGGGCTCGTTTGCTTTGTTATCGTCAGTACTTACCATTAAACATGATGGCGAGGGTCTCATGACGAAGCCGGAAGATGTCTGGTGGAACTCTATGATGGAAGGGGCTAAGATAGTCGACTTTGGGCTCGTTTGCTTTGTTATCGTCAGTACTTACCATTAAACATGATGGTGAGGGTCTCATGACGAAGCCGGAAGATGGCTGGTGGAACTCTATGATGGAAGGGGCTAAGATAGTCGATTTTGGGCTCGTTTGCTTTGTTATCGTCAGTACTTACCATTAAACATGATGGCCAGGGTCTCATGACGAAGCCGGAAGATGGCTGGTGGAACTCTATGATGGAAGGGGCTAAGATAGTCGAGTTTGGGCTCGTTTGCTTTGTTATCGTCAGTTCTTACCATTAAACATGATGGCGAGGGTCTCATGACGAAGCCGGAAGATGGCTGGTGGAACTCTATGATGGAAGGGGCTAAGATAGTCGAGTTTGAGCTCGTTTGCTTTGTTATCTTCAGTACTTACCATTAAACATGATGGCGAGGGTCTCATGACGAAGCCGGAAGATGGCTGGTGGAACTCTATGATGGAAGGGGCTAAGATAGTCGAGTTTGGGCTCGTTTGCTTTGTTATCGTCAGTTCTTACCATTAAACATGATGGCGAGGGTCTCATGACGAAGCCGGAAGATGGCTGGTGGAACTCTATGATGGAAGGGGCTAAGATAGTCGAGTTTGAGCTCGTTTGCTTTGTTATCTTCAGTACTTACCATTAAACATGATGGCGAGGGTCTCATGACGAAGCCGGAAGATGGCTGGTGGAACTCTATGATGGAAGGGGCTAAGATAGTCGAGTTTGGGCTCGTTTGCTTTGTTATCTTCAGTACTTACCATTAAACATGATGGCGAGGGTCTCATAACGAAGCCGGAAGATGGCTGGTGGGACTCTATGATGGAAGGGGCTAAGATAGTCGAGTTTGGGCTCGTTTGCTTTGTTATCTTGAGTACTTACCATTAAACATGATGGTGAGGGTCTCATGATGAAGCCGGAAGATGGCTAGTGGAACTATATGATGGAAGGGGCTAAGATAGTCGATTTCAAACTCAAGCTCGTTAGATTATTCCTGTATAGTCTCTATAGTCAGTTATTAAATCAAAAAAATATTAGACAGGTATTTCTTATTTTTTCAATTAAAAACAAAGTAATGAAGATATAGCCCGTTAAAGTTCCGCGTGACGTCACGCCGTGCCACACTTTTTACCACAACTGAGGTCACGAGTCCGCAGCTCTGAACTTTGACGTGCTTTTTCTGTAATTTTTTTTCCTTGACAAAAGAAAACATACGTGTCTAACATTTAGTGATAAATGATAATAGAGGAAACATTTAACCTATTGATGGTGCACCAACTATTTATTGTTTTAGTTAAGGGGTTAAGTACCCGAGGTTTTCATCGATTTTTGCCGAGTTATAATCGTATCTCCTACTTTTGCACTACAAATAGAATTATAAGTCTAACGGCTATCGGTTTTAAACATTGTCTTAAAACACTTATTTCGTGAAAGATTACTACTACACTACACTATTGACATGAAAGATCTAACATAATACGAAATCTACAAATGAGTTCGTCTATGACGTCTCTGAAAACGTGTCTAGGGTTTTCAATTTAAACTAATTAACACAAAAGTTATGGCCAGAAAACCAGTTTTTTGGCCTATAATTGTTCAACTTTGATGCCAAATACCTCGAAAACAATGAACTTTGAAGTAAATATGGGATACTATATTGCTTAAAGCCGTTGTTCTTAAGCTATAAAAGACATTAGAAAACTAAGGGATTCAGATCGAAGGTCATTGGCGTATCGTATGGGAGCCCCTTAAAATGGGAAGACGCAAGGAAAGATATAATACACGTAAAAATGGCCCTAAGTATTTCCACAAACGGCTTCTTGCTTCTATTGCACGAACAAAGAGACAAAATGAATTAGGAATTTCCAATGTAAGTATATTTTTTTAAATACTTTTGGCATTATACAAAGTGTAACAAAAACGGGGTATGAACCGATCAAGGGCTTAACAGGTATCGTGTTCTGATAAGGAAAAACAGAAAAAAAAATTGACGCTTTTTTTTACATTTCTATGGAGCTTGTCGCCCCAGTCGGCCAACGCTCCATAGTAAGGTAAAAAAAAATCGCGTCAGTTTTTTTTTCTGTTTTTTCTTATCATTTTTGGTACACCCTGTATTAAGCAGATAAGCAGATATTTGGCAGATAATAAGAAATTTCTTATTTTCAATATACTTATTACTAATTATGTTTTTAGAAATCATTGAATAATCCGATTGGAGTATTGGGAACAAAAAATGAGAATGGAAAAAGTGCAGCGTCCAATGTTACGGCACGCAATGAATCTTTGGTAAGGTTTTGTTTTCAAATAATTAAGAGGTTACAATATATTTAACACTAAAGAAACTAGCTAATATCAACATTATCAACATTACTATGTATTGAACTGTTTTTAGGAATCGTCATGTGAGGAAAAGGTCCAGAACGAACATTCCGTGTCAACTAAAGACTTTACAGTAAGTTTAGTTGATTAACATTTTTAGAGTTGATTTTTCAATCTGTAGTCGAGTTTGCATTTGCAACTTACAAAAAAATTCTAAGACATACGGACGGATAGACAGACAGACGGACATGACGAATCCATGGCCAAAATGGCAAAAATGGAAACTTACGATTTTAAATTTATATGTAGCACTTGCATCTTATTACAGGAATCTTTTGAAACGGACTCAATGCCCGAAATCGACATTTTTTTCACTCAAAGATATTTTTGCTATTTTTGGAGAAACAAGAGCTAGCTTTTCGTGGACTTGGCTAGATTGGCTATTTTTTTTGTCTATCCCGTCTAAAGACTATGCACGTCGCTGCTGATTGCTAATTCAATTGCAACACTAGTCCACCGGTAACACTGCGTTATTATTACTTTGCTTATTTTTTTCTTTTCCTTAGTTAACGGACAAACAATAAAAATAATAATTGCGTTTTGTATTTTATTCCTTATACCATCCACGGTTTTATACGCGGAGTTGAGATTTATTATTAGAGAATGATGAGATACTAACTTTTAGCTTGTGACCGACCGTACCGATCGAGCGAGCCGGCGGTAGTGTGCGTGATGACGCACACACAGGTGCAAATGCCAAATCTGTGCCCGCGTCAAAAGCTCGGCGCAGTCTTAATACCATATACTTTCAATATCATTGAAGTAACACGGTACCAAATTTCGAATCGATCGGACATAAGGAAGTTAGTCAGAGATACTAGATCAAAGTCCAATATCTCAAAAACGACTGAACAGATTTTCATGAAACATGGCTAAGAACACTCGGGATAAAATTATCTATGACACAAAAAAACTAAACGAAAACCAGTTCATCCGTTTGGGAGCTACGATACCACAGACAGATACACAGACACATTAAACTTATAACACCCCTCTCTTTGCGTCGGGGGTTAAAGAGGAAAACTATCACGGCTAAGTAGGCATAACTAGTTACCGAGTTATAGTCGACCAACTCAACTTAAAATGTACTTAGCAAGGCCAACTTTCGTACAAATTCGGCCGACGCAACCATTTAGTTGGCGCGCGCGTGTCGATGTAACTAAGAAAGACAGGCAACTACGGAACCCTACACTGCGCGTAGAGGAGGAATTCAGGACTTCGCCTTATTTGAAAAGTCCCCTCGATTGCTCCAGGTTCGATGATCAGATCCTGATGTGATCCAGTTGGAGGATGGGATCCATGGGCAATTGAGGGAACTCCTCAATTATATTAGGTATTTTTGGTATTTTCTATTATAACTCGTGTATTTACACCCGCAAATCATAAATTCGGTGGAGTGGAATTGATGATGAAGACCACAGATGATTTATGGAATTGCTCAATTATGTACTTAAAAGTACAAAAGTACGTCACAGATTCTGATAAGATTCCGTTGAAATAGCAACTAATGATGTGCCAAAGGTGATCCTTGTGGAATCGACGGAAGTCCTCAAATATTATCGGGCCACATACAGGTGACTGGGTTTTTTTCTCTAATAATCAACGAATTTGCTTTCGGAAATGTGAAAATGTTCTCGTGGCTTGGCGGAGTACTAGCTAAATTGAATTCTGTTAAAACTTTGTTTTAGAGTAAATTATATTAACACCTATCGAGGAAGTCTACAAAATTGTATTGATCCTCATGTTAAAATTGAAAACGTAGTATTTCTGAATGATAGTAAACCATAAAATTATAGTAATAAAGATAGTATATAGATTACAAAACATAATTAAAATCATAAAAAGATATAGATCCTGAAAATTTAGAAAAATATTTTTTATCCCAGACGAAATTTAAAGCTACCGATAGGATCCTTACACTATTACAGAGATTAGAGACAAACCGATAGAATCTTTACACTTTTATAGAGACAAAATTCAACAACTGTGGACCTAAACGCAGTATTTCGCGACCGAAACAGCAATTTACTTGATTTTCCTCACAACGATTACTACAAATAGCAAACAGTGACTTCATACTTCTATGTTAATTAGTATGAATCGTTTCGGTTGCCGACTGAATTGTTTGGGTATTTACGTTCTTTTATTGTAGCTGCTTGTCATAAAAACATTTATTCCTCTCAAAAACTTGTTCGAATGGCATCACAAAGAAATCCTAAGACACAAGCCTAATCCTAATCCAGACCCTGTATCATGGTCGGCCTTATCACGCGATGCGACGCGAAGACAGAGCGTCCGTCTCGTTCTATTGAACGGTGTCAGCCAGTGACGGGCGCTCTATCTTGTCACGTATCGTGTGATAAGGCCGCCCATGCTACGGGGTCAGGAACTCCCAATTCGAGACGGTTGCAGTTCCACATTAGCGTCAGCTACTTGAAATATAACGACATCATTAGAGCATTAAACATCATGGTTGCATGATTACAGTTGCATGTGATCATCGTGATCTTCGCTCACCTTCGACTGTAATCATTGTAATAATCATTGTAAAAAGCCTAATAAATTGAATCAAACTACCGAATTATAGTAATTTGCAAAGCTGAGTTAAGGTTGCCCTCACAGTCCTCACACCGACGCATTCTTGTATGGTGACCTATGGAGCACTTTTAGATTGTGATCAGTGTTATGAAATCTGCCTTAGTAGCCGTCTTATCAGCAACTGAAAAGTACCTATGAAGAATGTCATGAAAGTGAATTCAATGAAGCAAGCAGGGTTTGTCAAGATCGTAGCAAGTGAAAATCCGTGATCTCTGCCTACCCCTCCGGGAAAACGGCGTGATTATATTCGGTGGATTTATGAAAAGTAATTTTTGGGTAACGGGATTTAAGGTCATTTTTTCGTGCTCGGACTCTTGCGCGCGAGATAGACAATCCGTCCCTTTCTAACTAGTGTCTCTCTGAGCTGTAGAGATCGCGAGACTGTCCTAATTTTTGTTTTTGTTTATTTCGTAATACTGAAACCACAAAATAAACTATATAATTATTGAACCTGCTCACACACTATAGAATCGATTGAGAGGAGAACAGCCGGTCAGGGGGACATCCGGGCATCTGTGTCTGTCTGTGGCGTCGTAGCTCCTGAACGAATGGACCGATTTTATTCGGTTTTTTTTATCTGTAAGCTGACGTGATCGAAATGGTTCTTTGCTAAAATCGGTTCAGCAGGATTTGAGATTTTGAACTTTGAAATGAAGATGTGATTTTGAACTTTGAAATAAAGAATGGATGTCGAGGGTTTTCAACTTTTCTAAGTTGTTAATTAATGTACAGTCGACGTCATAGAGATGTACATTGTGCACCTCATTACAATGGATCTCCGCACCACCCTCGATACCAAGCTCCACGAAGCCTAGACAGATTTGTCGGAACATCATTAGAGAGAAAACAATTTCAAGATGTCACGACCCTCAGCATTGAGGATAACGACGCATGAGGACGAGGGGACAAAGGATTAAGTTGCGAAAGTGTAAACATACCTTTGGCGTCAACTGTACCTGCTTTATCTGACAGGAGCACACCTGGTATGACATTAAGAGTATTTGTATTGTATTGGTCTTGAGCGCTCAAATCCTTTTTAACCCCCGACGCAAAGAGGGGTATTATTAAGTTTAACGTATCTGTGTGTCTGTGTATCTGTCTGTGGTATCGTAGGTCCCAAACGGATAGACCGATTTGAATGTGTTTTTTTTTATTCGAAAGCTGATGTGATCCTGAGTGTTCATAGCTATGTTTTATGAAAATCTGTTCAGCCGTTTTTAAGATATTGGACTTTGAAATGAAAATGTCGGGGGTTTTTCAACTTTTCTAATTATAATCACCAACTATAAGTTGGAGCGAGATCCTCAAGCCCACTCTTATTCCATCGTCAGAGGCGGAGTATCCGTAGGGAAACTAGGCACGAGCTTGCCGCGGGGCTCCAAAGGGGCGCACGACAAGCCGCGCGCGCGCACAATAATTTTCGTTATAATTTTTAATCTATGGCCGCTAGAGGGGCGCCGGTGAGGTGCTTGTCTAGGGCGCTCTTCTACATTTAATCCGCCTCCGTCCATCGGATTGCTACATATCTTTCTTTAGTGTCTAAAGGTGTGAAAAACCCTTAAGCCCGTAATCATTTGTTTTTGTCTCGGTGGTGTCTAATCAATCATGTCGTGAGCTTTGACTGGCACACTGCGCGTGCGTGGGGTATAGCCAAGTTTATATTGAATAAAATATTTCCTCACCTACCACAAACACATTAAAAATCAATTGCTTGACGCCTCAAAAATAATAGGACTAATAGGTAGGCTTCTGTTATGTTTATGGGAATATATGCAAATATCATCATCATCGTACAAACATGGGCCTATAGGTAAGTACAATACAATATATACTCAATTGACTTGGACAATGAGCGCGCCTGCACGGTAAGCATAATAAGGCGCGGGAGCTGTCTCGCGGCGAGACCGACTTAGAACGCTTAGAAAGAGACAAGTAGTCTATCTCGCCGCGAGACAGCTCCCGCGCCCCGTCTTGTGCTAATCGTGCTGCGCGGGTATCACAGGACGGCTCGCAAACCGTGTGACGACAAAGACTATCCGTATCTTTCTAAGCGTACTAATTAGAAAAAGACAGATAGTCTATCTCGCCGCGATAGCTGGCGGGCTGTCCTGTGATTGTGAATCCCGTACAGAGGTAGCGAACAAGGAGATAATTAGTATGTATATATAAAATAATACGAACAGTTACCCGTTCTACGAAGCTACAACTTTACAAGCCACAAGTTTACAAGCTACAATTAGGTATATATAAATATAAATAAGCAGCACAAGTCAAATGGTCGATCGATATTGTTCAACCGCCTCAGTAAAAATTTACTTGTAAAATTGTAACTTGTATCTTCGTTGTCCGTTGTGTTTGTTTAGCCTTAGTAACTGCTGAGTTGGGCCGTACAGTCAGCATCATTAGTTCTAGCACGTTTGATTAAAGGGTCATTGAAATTTTCTAGTTGCTAATCCTGTCCAGACCCCGTAGCATGGACGGCCTTATCACGCGATAAGTGACAAGATAGAGCGTCCGTCACTGGCTGACACCGTTCAATAGAACGAGACGGACGCTCTATCTTGTAAATGACAAGGCCGGTCGCGTGATAAGGCCGACCATGATACGGGGTCTGGTAAGCCAAGAGACAACTGTGACCGAGTTTCTTAGAAAAAATACTATAAATTGGACTTCTACTCGAATTATATGCTAAGGATATGCCCCCCCATGGAATGGGTTTCATTTCATTATCAGCATTGCAGATTCAGAATCAGAATCAAATATTTATTCATAACACAACAAAACACAGTACAAGACAAAGACAAAAGAAGAAGTAAATCTGTGCCGTGTCACGAAATGGGCTCAACTCGGCATGATGCCGAGATCGTCGGATGAGTTTTTTTTAATAAAAGACAGTTGAGGAGTAAACAGTATTTGAGGACTTCTTAATTTGGTTGGTATTTTTTACTGTGAAGTTAGCGGCCAAAAGTTGGCGCCAATGTTGGCCGCGTATTAGCCGCCAACTTTTGGCCGCTAACTTCACACCGGTGGCTTTGCAGCCAGCGGCGCTGCTGTTCCGTTGGGTCCATCCTGTGAGGACACGGTACGTAACATACGTAACACCAAAAATAAAACATGACAAAAACAACAAAAAGAAAATCATTAAATTTCAACCGAAAGACGTCCACTGCTGGACATAGGCCCCCAAAGAGTGCCACAATGAGCGGTCCTCGTCACCCACCACCACCGGTGATGGTCCACCTTGTAGGGGACAGAGTACCATTCTGCCTCAACGGCCATCGGTTCTACGTGGAATGTGCCCCGCCCACTGAAGTCAGTTTAGCGATTCGGAGGGCTATATTGGTACCTAGCATAGCCTCATTAAAGTCATTAATGACCAATATAACAAAAACATGTGTTTAGCGAAGTTCAACCTCAGACAATCATAGTTTTAATATTTTTTGACATTAGATTGTTTTTCTAGATTTTTTTTTATAGGTAAGTACAAACGACAACACTGTTAACTGACCATCCTGTGTTTATATAGAAACATATTACAAAGCGCTTAAGGTGCACCGATGGTCAGTTAGCTGTGTTGTCGATGGTACCTACACTTTTTACTTCATATAATTTTTATTTTTTATGTTCAATAAATTGCTCTAAAAAATTCGCTGACGATTTGAAAGTGCTTGTTACTAGGCCTACTTGAATAAAGATCATTTTGAGTTTGAGTTTAAAGAGTGACCCACAGGAGACGTAACTTTGGCGACGAGCAACAAAAAATTGTTGGTTGGCCCTAAAGAGAAGGCTGAAAAGTGTATACCTGATTATGACGCTGACTATACACTCGAAAGTAGATTTGACGTGTTTTATTTGACATAGGGTCAAAAGTGGCCTATTGTGTCTATAACTCCATAATTGTACAAGTATAAGGCACTGGTCCCACCGCCGGCTAGTAAGCTAGAAAAGTTGGGCGAGTAGCATTACATTGCGGATCTGTAAAAGTTGATTGATCACAGTGTGCCTGGTCAGCACGCAATGAACCGTTACTCGCCCAACTTTTCTAGCTTACTAGCCGGCGGTGGGACCAGTGCCTAAGGCCTTTCCAATTTCTTAATCCGTACGTATGTTGCAAGAGTCCATCCCATTATTAACTACGCGGGAAAAGTCACATACTAATCCTATTAAACTCTATTCACTAAACGCGACCTTAATTCTTAAAAATACTCATTGCATTATGCACTTCACACCCATAGAAATAGGCTTCACAATACAGTGGATTTGGATTGTATTTAGGCTACTTTCGAAGGGGGGTTACCAGCACGCAACGCTAAGACAATGCATATGAACCAGATTTCCTTGAGCTACACATTCTTAGGAATATTTTAGCAACAGAGGGCTCTTTATACTGGTGTTAGTACGTTAGCCGGCCATGTGCAATATTTCCTAAAATCGCCTCTTGATTGTGCAACGGAGAGTCTCCCAAAAATGGACGGTTGCCCAAAAGCTGAAACGCTTAACAGAAGATCACCAAGCACCATCAGCTTACTCTTATGCGTGCTAAATTAGTCCTTAAGCTTAAGTAATAAAGCCGTTTTTATTGATCTGCGAAGAGGGTCTTTTGAAAATAAACTGTGTGTAATATTGCTAATTTGCTTTCGAAATATAAACAAAAGCCAATGGCTGAAATGCGAATTCGTGACACATTGGTGCATTTAAATACGTGCAAAGTAAGTTGTACCTACAATTTAAAATAAAATCAAAATAAAGGTACTACCTATCTAATACGGTTATTTTAATAGTGATCTCGAGATGTGTCTGAAGATACGCGTACAATGGTCAGAACGTCCAAAAGGAATGCATGTGAGATGGTCCGATATAGGGTTTGCAATACGGATATCCGGATATCCGCCAAATTTCAGATCCGGATCTGACAGGCTCCTGGATCCGGATTTTTCGGATATTACGGATCCTTAAAATGCAACCTTGAAAACCGAAAATACGGCTACAAAATGAAGTTTGTACAGAGTCCACGCTAAAAACGGAATGGTATACTGGTAATGTAGATAATTCTCAATCTCTGTTTTTATTCGCCACTTCTTAATCCCAGACCAGATTATTTTTGTTTTTAATTTATTAGTCACAAAAAATCACAAACTTGTAAAACTGCCGGAGTTTGATGGCGAGTTGGCGTTAGATTAAATGCACTAATCTACCGTAGGTACTTAGTAATTATATAAATCCAATATTACTTATACTATATGTACCTACTTACTTAATAAAGACTTAATTTAGATGTACCTAAAGAAATATTTAAGAAGTATATTTGACACAGGAAGTAAAAAGTAAATGCAGCAAAAGTACCTACGTTTTGTAATTGTAATACATTTTTAGTATTAGGTCTGGACTTCTAATATGATCATGTACAATTAGAATAGTGTGCTATCTTTATGGCCCGTTCACCGTTTTTGCCATATCTAGACATACCTATAGTCGTATTAGCCTAATGGAATGTCCCTTATCAAACAAACACCTCGTCCCTTGATTTTCACGATTTCCGTGTTGGCTCTTTTTCCAATCGATTACTGAGTCAGGCGTCCGAGTGATCATGTCAATTTCTTTTACAACCCTATCGAATTAACTGTATACAGGGAGCTCATTGAAATGTATGTACGAGCACCAGGTACGGAGTTAACGCGACCTGGCTCCTATTTCACCGACTTGCCAATTGTCACCTGACACTGACAATTCGCCACGCATTGCTTGTTCTAGAAGTCAAGATGATTGCTAGGTTACTTGTGGATCCAGCAATGTACGGAGAATTGTCGTTGTCAGGTGACAAATGTCGAGTTGGTGAAATAGGGGCCTGGTAGTAGTTATTCAAGTGACAGCTTTCAGTGACTAAACTAACTTTGCCAGTTATTTAGTAGTCGTAAGTTAAAAGTTGAAACAAAATAAAGTTTTATACCCAATGATCTCGGGAATGCGTATCTATTTAAAATCGTTCAGGTATATAAATACGGTGGTCATTCGAGTTCTCCAATATCTATACAGACAACCTTTCAAAAATATCTACACATGTGTCGTATGTCAGTAACAATAAAGTATCTGTATACATATTTTTGAACGGTTGTCTGTGTAGATATTGGAGAACTCGACTGTACTATAGCCGTTTTTAGTTTTTTCTTAGTTTCGCCTTACAATTCCTACTTTATACCAAAAAAACCTTTTGGATCCGTTTTATCCGAAAAATCCGGATATCCGGATCTGTCCAATTTAAATATCCGAAATATCCGGATCCGAAATATTGGCGGATCTTGCAAACCCTAGTCCGATAGTGTGCCCTCGGCCTACATTCTTTCATATATTTTAAGCTACTTCATTTTTTAAGCTGCCCGCTTGGCTTCGCCCGGGTGTCACGAGGTACCCAGGTGGAGCCTATATCCTAAAGGTCTTCTACTAAGGGGAAAGAATTCTTGAAATCCGATGATAAGTTCTTGAGATTATCCCCTGCCGAAGCTAGAATCGAATATTCCTACACTTCCATTCCTCTTTATAATATCAGGAGATAATCTCCGGAACCGCATATCCGTTTTCGAAATACTATTTGACTTGCGTATAGATAGACTTCGCTTGCATTCCGTGTAATGTGTACTGTTATAATAATAAATGAAATAAACTAAAAAGCCTTTTATGTCCCGTCAAATTGATGAAATTGATGTTTCACTAAAAAAAATATTAAGTGCATAACAGGAACCCGTCTCAGGTGAAGGCCTCTTCTAAAGCTTGCCATTTTTTATTGCTGTCTATAGTTATGAATAAGTTGGCTAAAAAGCAACCGAGTCCCAAAGTACCACTATTGGCACTTGGCATCTTAACCGTATACCATCGTGTCCATAGATGACTGCATAATGCTTATCAATAACTAAATTGTCCGTCAACTACGAGGATGCATCATACAATTACACAGATTTGATTTATTTTTCTTCATATGCACAATTATCGTAATTGCCATCTGGAAACGCGGATGCGACGTCAATTAGCATAACGCTGCATCGCGATAGCATTTGTTTACTTGGTTCTTGAATAATTGTTTTCAGCACGGCTCGAATACTCTCGATTTTTCTCGCACCATATCTCTTGTTCTAAGTGTTCTAATAAGAAAGAGACGGGTAGTGCGAGAAAAATCGAGAGAGCTCGCGCGCCGTCGCATGATAGCCGTGCAGTAATAGGTTGCTACGCTGTACCTTCGCTTACGTCGACTGTACTCCGTGATTTTTCTTCATGCTTTGATCTCCGTATTGTTGCATGAGCCATGGCCCTTCAGGCGAGATCCGCCGTAATTGCGGACAACAATTCGTCCGTCAGTCAGTGCCAAATTGACGCCTCCATTGATATGTATTAATTACGTTCGTGGTATTTTGATGGAGGCCATTGTAACAGTATCTTGGGGAAAACATCTATAGCCTAGGCCGGCTTGGTTTTTTTTCTCCGATCACGTTAGCAATGTACATGTTGCTGAACATTCTAAAAAAGGTAGGAGTAAGTATTCTGAGAATTTTAGGCAAACTTTCACGAGAACCTAAGTTTCCGTTCAGGAATAATAATAAAATTACTAAAACTAGCGAGGTCTTTCCACATGGTATCGACGTTTTAGGAATTTCTCGGCACATTGGCACATTGCTAAGCATGTTCAATTGCGTTTATGTTGGACAATAAGCATTCGTAGCTACCTCTCAAATCATCCCGTATTAAGTATAGTCCCTGGGCGACCGAGCTCTGATAGGGTGAAGATAGAGAAAATACGGAGAAAACTAATTTTCCCAGACATGAGACACAGCTAGATCTTTTTGTCGCCCCGGAAACCCCAATATTACCAATTCCAAAGAATTCGTTAGAGCCGTTTTCGAGAACATGAGAACAACTACCTATACTAGCTTATATATACTAGCTTCCGCCCGCGACTTCATCTGCGTTGAAACGGAATAAAACGATATATTGTAATCCAGGCTATAAACTATCTTCATGCAAAACTTCATTCCTATCGGTTGAGCCGTTTAAGCGTGATTGAGTAACAAACATCTAAACATCCAAACATTCAAACTTTCGCATTTATAATATTAGTAGGATTGCTTCTTAAATAGTATAGGATAGGATAGGAACAATTGTTTTATCCAATTAATTCCTAATTAGCAGTACAGTAAATCCGCTTCAAAGTCTTCAAACTAACAATACTTACAGAACAAATAGCAATCAATTTAAGTTAACCTTCAAGCTAATTTTGTAAACATTGCTTCTCAGTTACTGTTAATTATTCACAATTAAAAACACAATAAAATGTAATATTACGTGCATCACGACTGCAATTATTTGTATTAAGGGGATGCCTTATTGATTCGAGTCGACCACGCCCCCTGGACAGAGACCCACATATGTCTTTCGCGCACGTGAAAAAGATATGCAACACTTTTGGCTAATGGCTTTTTTGGACAAATTTCGATAAGTGCCTAACTAATTTACTGAAGTTTAATTTATATTTCGTTTGTGAGAATTTAGATGAGATAATAGAAGATTACGTACCTAGACGTACGTAGCATAAATATGCGATCTGGGGCTTTACGAATTACCGCCCGTGGTGCGTACACAATTTTACGTCTTCTCCTGCGTGTGAAAGTGAGTTTTGCCGCTGCGCCCGTGGACGGTAAATCTCACTTACCGCCCAGAGTGACGTAAAATAATATAGTATTAACTTGATTGTGTCTTAAAATAATGTATTGTTTGAGTAGGCTGAGAAAAAAAAGAAAATTTAGACCCAACTTTGGTTTTTTTTTCTATCAAGGAAATTTTAAGCAATCATGCATCGATTCAATCAGATAAACAATCATATAGTCAAGAATCATATATCTGAAAGTCAGACCTTATTGTTTCTTAATCTAGTCAGAACGGTGTTTCAAAGCTAGCGATAGTGTCCAATGCACCCCCTTAATAGTTGGTACAAGACGACACACGTAAAAAGAGCTCTGCGCGCCATATTAAATGTATGGCCGCCAGAGCTCTTTTTACTCGGTCGACCTGCATTATACTTGAATTTGAGTAGGTTGAGTTGCATCAAAATAACGCAAGTATATAGGCGTGAGTTTGTGTATTAAATCTCAATATTTTACCAGATTTTTGCAATGACGTAATATAAATATGCGCATGCGATCAACCGTAGCGTCTCAATGTTAAACCAAACAATTACATAGTTGTTATAATGTTTAAACACTTCTGGTTGCGAAAATATTTTATTTGGCCTCCTCCGGTGAGAAGGGCAACAACCTGATTATTACAGTGCCTACTTATTACGCTGAATATTTAAAAAAACCGGCCAAGAGCGTGTCGGACCACGCTCAGTGTAGGGTTCCGTAATTTTTCGTCCGTCACGTAAGTGTCCCCACTTAAGCGTTAAAAAAATGGGCTATTTGTTACATTGAGTTGACATATTAAGTAGAAAACCCTAAAACCCTAAAAACGGGCCACAAAGGACGGTGATAACCAAAGAAAGAGTTATAGACTCTACTTACACACTACAAAGCCAATTTTCCCTTACATTAGAATGATGAACCGAATGTATGAGCAAGAGAGTTCAAATTCCCAAATCAAATCGACCATGTATTATAGACAGACACAATACAAGCAATACTTAGCGAACAATTTTATTATTAGACAACGAACGACCAAAGACAACTAAGACAATTCGAGTACGACAAATTTTCAACCTAATGTATGCGCACCTGCTCCGACCCCATTAAATCAGGAAAAATCTTAACAGCGCCATGTACAATGTGAGCGTTCCGCGTACAGCGACATTAAGTAAACTATTGCGCGCGAGCTTAAAGTATGGAAGATGATTTTTATGGGATAATTCTTTATTGCGTGAACCGATTTTCACCGGTTTTTTACTTTATTTGAAAGAACGTCATTTCATTGTGATTTTGTAGAAATTACAGGTACAATAAACACCTGCTTATACGGTTAAATTACAAACTTAGTTCGGAAATTATTTTGTAATTTTTTTCAAAAACTATTCAACCTATCAAGTGCAAAATAATTTTACTAGAAAGTTTTTATAAAGTTCTACTTTTGAGAATTTTTAATACTTATTTTTAAAACTTATGGTTCAAAAGTTAGAGGGGGGGACACATTTTTTTTTACTTCTGGAGCGATTATCTCCGAAAATATTAACATTATCAAAAATGATTTTAGCAAACTCCTATTCATTTTTAAATACCTATCCAACAATATATCAGACGTTAGGGTTGAAATGAAAAAAAAAACACTCTACACGTTATGTATAGGGGAGGTAACCTAATTAAAAAAAACATTTTTTATTTTACCACTCGACGGGATTGATATACATATTAGTACCAAATTTCAGCTTTCTAGTGCTAACGGTTACTGAGATTATCCGCGGACGGACGGACAGACAAAGCGAAACTATAAGGGTTCCTAGTCGACTACGGAACCCTAAAAAGACCGGGTTGCACTCCGGGAGCCGGCAGAAGTGAAAACTTGGATAATTTTAATTATGCAAAAAACAAAAACATCTCGTGAACGAATTACTGATTTGATAAATGGTTTTCGGGATCCCATAATATTTTGAACGGGCTCTCCAATGATACCCCACACCATGGGTTTAACGAGAAAAAAATACATCCCCGCTTTAGGTGTAGGAGGGTGTAGGGGAGGTATCATAAAAAAGAATTTTTGAAGATTTTATCGTACTTTTTTGTCGGTGTGATTGATTTATATACCCATGCCGAATCACAGTTTTCTAGTAGTAATGGTTACTGAGCTAAGCCGAAGACGTGTAGACAGACAGACGGACATGGCGAAACTATAACTTTACTTGTTGACTACGGAACCCTTATAAAAATGCTATTCAATTACTCTTACTATGTTCAGGGAGGCAAGGTGTATATGGGTTTCACTTGCCGTAAGTATTTACAAAAACAAAATCTAAACACATTATAAAAAACCTGACTTAGGGTGCCGCAGGCAGCGAGGCGAGGCCTAAGCCATCGGTGGTCAGAGAAGGAATTCTCTGCCGCCCTAACCACCGGTGGCTTAGGTTCCCCTCCCGACTATCCGCATTGTGACCAAGAGTACCGCCTTCTGTATCTGACCCTTGACCCTCTCGTTAGATGGCTGGGTGATGTGAACTAATATATCTCAGAAGATTCACACCGAAGCTATGCGGATGTGATTTAAAACGCGATGCAATGATAATGGCACATTATCGTCGTTTAACACGTCGCCGCCGGCGGGTGATTAGATACAATTATTCATGTAAAACACATTAGGTACCTACTGATGATCTCTGTTTACATTCTAGTCTGAATGCGTCAATGGTTATGTAATGAAGATGTTTATACCTATGCCTATAACGATTAGGCCTTAATTATGTTTTTAGACTGAGTAGGTAGGCTAGGTAATTTATATAATCACTTGACAGCGTGAAGTTTCCGTACGAACGTTTATTGGACTATGGTATACCCACATAGTACATTTCTGAATCCTACTAATAACATAAATGCGAAAGTTTGGATGTTTAGATGTGTGTATTAAATCTCTGTGTAACTCAATGAAACTTAAACGGCTCAACTGATTTGGATGAAATTTTGCACGAAGATAGTTTATAACCTGGATTGAAATTCTTTTACTTTTTTAACGACTTCAAAAAAAGAGGAGGTTCTCAATTCGGTTGTATTTTTTTTCTTTTTTTTTCAATGTTTGTTACCTCAAAACTCCGTCATTGATGAGCGGATTCGTAAAATTTTTCTATGTTTGTAAGTATAATGCTTCCAGGTGGGTCCCATTTTTTTCAAATATTCAATTGGATGATGGGATCCATGAGGAATTGAGGGAACTCTTCAATTATATTAGGCACGCGTGTAGTGATTTTGGTATTTTCTCTCTTTGGTATCTAGCTGTCAACGGTCAACAAGATAATCCTCTAATCAATAAACGGTCGGCAGCGCTAGTGATCTTTCGCCTGCGACACAGGTGTGACCTGATGCTTGTGTGCAGCCGTCGTATTATAAAACATTACACTCCTTTTCGTTGGGCGGTCGTGTAAAAATACACCGGTGCTGCGCCAGCCGCAGCCGTCTTAACGCCTGTTCAAAAACAATAGCACCAATTATCGTTCCGTGGTCGTTGCGCAATACTTATGTCATCTAATCGAGCGCGAGCGATCAATATTAATGATATTCATATGGTTTATTGACGATTTTATTGTTCTCGCCTTGGATACAATTTATTTTGTAACTAATTATTAATCTGTGGATGCTTCAGAATACAACTAACTTTGTTTTTTACTAAAAGATCTAACTGTGAAGAAAAGTATACGGGGTGAGAGGTTATCAATGCAAAATCCTTGTTATTTTTTTAATGCTATAATAACGTAATAATAAAAATGCCACTGTTGTTTCATTGAGTGTTCTGAAACTGAAAAAAATTAGTAACAAAATTGAATAGGTAAGTACCTACACTTTTTAAAACGCATTACTTACTTACATAATTATTCTTCGTTTTCGTCGTCTGCGGTCTATTTATAAAAGAGAAATAAAAGATTTATAGATTACAGTGGGCACTAAGGTAAGGAATAAAAAAACTTGCTCTACGTATCTACGCGCCAAGTTCTGTTCCGCTTATACAGTCCGTAAAACATTTTTCTGGTTTCATGCCGCAATTTCGTCAGCGTAACCACCGGGGGTGTAGCTCAGATGGTAGAGCGCTCGCTTAGCATGCGACAAAGATCATAGACCAATATAGATCGATATCTCTTTGGAAACATCGTAGTAGTTCAGAAAGCATTTCGCGATGGCGCTACTAGGCTCGCAATGAAAAAAGTATCGTTGAATTCGTCAAAATGTTGCATTTTAGTGTCCTAAATCATCATATTAATCAATTTGAAGGCATAAAATACATCGTTGCAACAACATAACACGAAAATAGCAAAATCAAACAAAGCAATTTTAAGTCAGTCACTAGTTCCATTCATTGCAAGTTTATCTAAGCTGAATGGCTACGCACGTGTATTGCCGTCCGCTAGATGGCGCATATTTAAAAATAACGCTCAAGAGTCCGCAGTAAGCAGCGCTCAACTCCGAGTTGAGACCACGCGCTAACGAACGGTTTAAAATGTTGTTGTTTCACCTAAAATGAGACAGGGCGCTATAAATAAAGCAAGAGCGCGCTAGCGGGGAGGCGGAGCTAGCTAGAGACGTCACAGTAAAAATATCGCAGTAAAATATCTTCATACAACGGCTAAATTTTTGCGGTAAGTAAAATATAACAGTAGAACATCTCCATACCAAGATTATATAAACATTATTACCATATTACCGTACGCGTAGAGGGCGGTACAACTCACATTTTGGCAGGTGTGGCGTAAAGTATAATATGTATAGGCTATAAGTTTTGATTTGCCAACAAAATGAGTAGTTACAACAATTTTGTAACTTTTAACGACCTAGTTACGTCGACCGTGTTTCTGATACCTACTATTACTGATGAATTTTCGGTTCCTTTAATTATTGTTCCATAAGGCTATGGTTATTGAAAAAAACCCTAATTTAGGCTTAGATACCTTTAATCAGCGAATAAGCCAGTCTTATCTTATCTTATCTAGATGAGTGCCCTTTCGGATGCACTTCGACCCAGCGGCATCTTTTGTGCTTTTAATAAGCCAGTCAGTCAGCGACCAATTTTTTCGTGAAAATAAATAAGTCGGTTTTGTGTAAAGATACAACCGAACATTTTTAAATTGATACTTTTTATGTCACCTCTGTCAAATCAATGTTATAGCATCAACTGTCACTTGGCCATACTGACAAGCGGTCATAGGTGGCCAAAATGGCGGTAATTTTAATTTGGCGTGGTCCGATTACTTTTAAAATCGATATCCCGTTGTTTTATTTTATATACTACTTCGGTGACAAATAAGGGTATGTTCCACCAGATATCAAAATGATGATCATATAAACATAGACTTGATAGGTTGAAAATTGGGTGTATTGGATAAAATAAAACTGAATCATACAATGTTGTGTTTTTATTTTTAATGAAAGTATAAAAATGCGCTTATTTTGAAGAACTCTCACGTATCGGTAACTTTCTAGGTAGACGTGGATCTATAATTTCAGGTAATACGCATTCCAATAAAAAATTCTCATTTTATTAAATATGCTGTCCCAGAATCCTGTATCCTTTTCAATTTTTTCGAATAATATTCCCTTTGGAGTCCACACCACGAAGATACAGTATCTTTTTTTTGAAATATTTAATTGACCTTGGACTTGATAAAAGTAGTTATGGTTTCGCTTCAATTTTATCTTCTGAAGATCACTTTCGTCCATCACACAGAAAGTATTTTTTTTCTTTAAAATTGCTTCTGTTGGCGTCATATTAGCTGCCGAAGCTGGGCATTTGATTTCCACAATTGTTTCATTGTCTATGACTCCGTCGGGACTCGCGCCTAAATACTGGTGTTCCTCGAGGATGTATAACCCACAAGGTGATACTTGCACTCCGAGTGCAGCTTCAGTCTCTTTTAGAGCGATGGGCTTATTCTCATTGCCGTATTTCGTATTATTTATTTAGTGCCGGCAGTCCTCGAACCCAGCGGGCTGGCCAGGGACGACGGCAAGAGACCTGACGGAATGACGCTGGTGCCTTGGAGCATGGGTCAGCCGCTAGTTTGGGATTCTACTTGCGTTGATACCCTGGCACCGTCCCATGTTCCAAGCACCAGTGCCGCCGCTGGCGCTGCGGCATCCTCGGCCGAAAGCCTCAAGCGCCGCAAATATGCCGTCCTAGGAAACAGCTACATGTTTGCGGCGTTTGGCGTTACCTTGGGGCCATGGGGCCAAGTGCGCGTCGGCTTTATAAAGATTTGGCGACGCGCTTAATAGAAGCCTCGGGCGACTAGAGGGCTGGCCACTATTTCTATGTTTCTTGACCTCTACGTTTTTGTTACTAGCAGCAGCGCATACAGAACAATAGGAGTTCCGTATTCCCAAAAAGAAAACCTTTTTAGTTTCATACCCAATAATGCACGCTACCCCGGATAAAGAATTATAATTGCTGGTACGATACGATCTCTTGCCCCATGATGCGTCCGCTACAACAGTGATGCTAGGAACGCCATCAGCATCTACGTTTCCTTTTTTAATTGCCATCTGTTTTTCTTCGAGTCCTGCCTCATACATGCTGTTTAAAGAGATCTTTTAAAACATCTCCTAGCAACATATTCTCTTTCCCAAATGATTTCTCCGCCATACATGGTATATCTAAATGAGCGCAAAGCTCATCTAATTGGGAAAAGCCACTACCTGAACATACGACTGCTTGAAGAACATTTGTATTAATTTTTGACTCTAGTTTTTCATTTTTAAATGCTTCTTTTTTGCCACACATTTTGCATATGAACAGAAAAGTTGACTGGAATCCGGATCTCAACTCCTTCACAAAATCCATATCTTAAAAACTGCAATTAAAAGGACTATGATCCACAGCCTTCATTTGTTCAAATAAGTATTCAACATTGAAGATTCGTCGACCAGTAAGTTCAGGTATGACTTCCTCATTGTTACCATCATCAAATTTTACTTGTAATGATGGTGTCGAGGACGGAGTACTCGGTCTCGAATTTCTGAAAGGAAAAAAGTTAGATAATATTTACATCCATCACGCAAAGGTAAACGGTGAAATAAAGATATTTGATACTGCATTATGTTATGAGGCGTACACTACTACAGACAACTCCTAACGGCGGCGACGCTATGCAAAAAATAGGTTTCGATTTTCGGTGCGCATATTTGCGCTCGACTACACCTGGTCCCTATACCACAAAACTTTACAAGCGTACAATTTGACAAAATTGACATCTTTTTCTATGGAAAATTGTACAATTTCGTCGAATAGTAGACTTGTAAAGTTTTGTGGTATAGGGGCCTGTACCGTACACTGTGTGCGCAACGATGTTTCGGTCGGGCACGTGCGGAGCCCGGGGGTGGGGTGAGGTATGTCTGTGCGTGGTTATTCTGTATGGATTTGTTGGGTAAAAATAATAATAATAATACTAACCTGCTAAAATTTAGAGGTTGAGGCGTAGGATCGGTATTGTTATTACTAGACCCCGGATTGTTGTGGCACTGATGTCACAATAGGGTGATTTGGGGAGTAAATGGAACAATATTTGTTAATACGGATTTATTAAGATAAGATAATATAAAAAATACCATATAGTGTTAATGAATACGAAATTGTACTTATTATTTTTTGGTATACATATTATTGCGAATCTTCCTATAAATAAATTGTCAGTTGATTAAAATATCGACGTTGCTGTCAGGGCTTCAAATAACGTTAAAAAGTTGGAATCGTTACCACTGTCAGACAGATTTAACGTTAACTGGTAACTAACGTTAAACCAAGTATCGTTACCTATACTACTTTTTACCGGTAAAGAAATGGTAACGTTACCTAACACCTACCTGCATTGAGCTAACGTTAAGTCAAAGGTATCTTTAACTGTTTTTAACGTTAGTAGGTAACGTTAATAGCAGCTTATTTAACTTTTGATTCCATCGTTAGTAATAGAGCCAGTGCCAGTGTTCATTCACGTGCATGCGTCGCCGAGTGCGGAATTTATATTAGTACCAGGAGTTTATTTTTCAACATGAATGGATTGCCAGAAATGGGTAAGTGCAGTACCTATTCCTATCCTATCCTATGCTATTAAACGAGCAATATTTGTATATATATATATTTCAATCAGGTTCTCGGAAACGGCTCTAACGATTTCGATGAAATTTGGAATATACGGGTTTACGGAGGCGAAAAATCGATCTAGCTAGGTCTCACGTCCGGGAAAATTAGTTTTCTCCGTATTTTCCCTATTTTCACCCGAGCTGAGCGCGGTCGCCCAGGGACTTAGTATGTAACAAGCTACTTTACTTGGCGGCCATTTTTATTATTCTTAAATCATTTAATACGAATTACGAATCCGAGGTTGGATTTTCAGTGACCGCCATTTTGAAATTCTTTAAATACGGTCCAAATTCGTTCAAAATCGATACCGGGGGGTCCGAGGGACCTCTTAACACGAAACCGAGCTTGGATTTTAAAAAAAGTCGGCCAACTTGAAATTCTTTAAATACGGCTTGATTTCGTTCAAAATCGATATCTGAGGGTCCGAGGGGCCTCTTAATACGAATCCGAGGTTCGATTTTCGAAAAAAGGCCACCATCTTGAAACTCTTTATATACGGTCCGTTTTCGCTCAAAATCGATATCTGAGGGTCCTTGGGGCCTCTTAATACGAATCCTAGATTGGGTTTTGAAAAGTGGCCGCCATCTTGAAATTATTTTAATACAGTCCGATTTCGCTTAAATTCGATATCTGAGGGCCCGAGGGGCCTCTTAATACGAATCCTAGGTTGGATTTTCGAAAAGTGGCCACCACCTCTAAATTATTTTAATACGGTCCGATTTCGCTTAAAATCGATATCGGAGCGTCCGAGGGGCCTCTTAATACGAATCCGAGGTTGGATTTTCGAAAAGTGGCCGCCATCTTGAAATTATTGTAATACGGGCCGATTTTGCTTAAAATCGATACCTGAGGGTCCGAGGGGCCTCTTAAAACGAATTCGAGGTTGGATTTTCGAAAAGTGACCGCCATCTTTAAATTCGTTAAATACGGACCGATTTCGTTCAAAATCGATATCTGAGCGTCCGAGGGGCCTCTTAATACGAACCCTAGGTTGGATTTTGATGTACAAAACCGAATGATTAGCGGTATATTCGATATATATATCGAGATTGCATTCCGTATATCCATACCTACTGTTCTTAAAAAACCTAGGTATACGGTAAGTCAAAAATTCGCAACATAGATGCATGTGGAAAAACCCTTTAAGAGTACGGTACGGAACCCTAAATTTGTGCTTGTTCCGACAACCACTTGACCGTTTTCTTATTGTTATCGATACAGTATTAATAATAGATACCTATCAAGGTGGTTTTCCATCGGAGGGGCGAGACGAGAATTGAAACTTATATGGGACTTACTCGCGAGCGCGCGGTGGAAATAGGTAGTAACTCCCATACGATTTCAAATCTCGCCTCGCCTCGTCTCGTCTCGCCCCTCCGGTGGGCAACCACCTTTAGTCGTAGTTAATATAGTCACAATAATACAATGCAACCACCAGCACTACACGGAACAAGGTCCCTATTTTTGACAAAATAAACAATGATTACTAACCTTCAAAAGCTTTTTACATTCGCCTATGATGCAAGTTGCCGTACGATCGTTGTGAAGGTCGTAAACCCTGTACACCGCATTTTTTTACGGCCCATGTTAAATAAATCACAAGTTCACAACTATCACAAGCACAAGGCACAAGACAAGACACGAGTCACAAACTGTGTGTTACCTCACAATAATCGCACAACCGGCACAACGCAAATCCGCCCGCATACAACTAGATAGTGAAGCGAATTGAAATGAAATGTATTACTACAGGTTAGGATTTGTAGGGTAGGTATTGTAGGTAATAGGTATACGCTCTCTCTTCACGCTCATAGTCGATTCGATAGCCAGTTCACGTCCCGTGTACGAAATGGCAACAACGCCAATCAACCAGCGCCGCGCGGTGAGCGCGCGCGCGTCTATCGGTAGCGCGGTGTGGCAACGTAGCATTACCGATTAATAATTGAATATTAGTATATTACATTACTAATACCTTTGCTAATACTTACCAAGGGCTGTAAAAGAGAGAAAGGCCGAAATCGCAGCACGGCTAGCACGAGACGGCTGCGACATACTGTCGATTTTTCTTGCACTATACCTCTCTTACTAAATGTTCTAATAAGAGAGAGACGGATAGTGCGAGAAAAATCGAGAGTATGTCGCAGCCGTCTAGTGCTAGGCGTGCAGGTATTAATATGCGATTTCGGGCTTTCTTGTTCACTGCCGTGCTGATTACACAATTTTACGTTTTCACCTGGCCATAATGCTAGTTTTACCGTACGGGTAGCGTGCGGTAAACCTCGCATTATGGCCAGGTGTGACGTAAGTACATTACGTACCTAGGGCGGTAAAATTAAGAACAGCTCATATCGCGGACATCTGTGTCCTGAACTTCGGTAAGGGCCATAAAAAAAAAGCGATCCGAGGCTTTTTTTATTACCGGCCTTGGTGCGTACACAATTTTACGTCTTCTCCTTGGTGCGAAAGTGTGAAGTGAGGTTTGCCGCTGCACCCGTGGGCGGTAAATCTCACTTACCATCCGGAGTGACGTAAATACGTACCTAGGGCGGTAAAATTAAGAACAGCTAAGATGGCGGATATCTGTGGCCCAAACCGAAGGTAACGGCTATAAAAAAGCGATCCGAGGCTTTTTTTACTACCGCCCTTGGTGCGTACATACACAATTTTACGTCTTCCCCTTGGTGCGAAAGTGTGAAGTGAGATTGCCACTGCACCCGTGGGCGGTAAATCTCACTTACCACCTGGGGTGACGTAAAGTACATTATACGTACCTAGGGCGGTAAAATTAAGAACGGCTCAGATCGCGGGCTTTTGTGGCCCAAACCGAAGGTAACGGCCATAAAAAAAGCGATCCGAGGATTTTTATTACCGCCCTTGGTGCGTACACAATTTTACTTCTTCTCCTTGGTGCGAAAGTGTGAAGTGAGATTTGCCGCTGCACCCGTGGGCGGTAAATCTCACTTACCGCCCGGAGTGACGTAAAGTACATTATATGTACCTAGGGCGGTAAAATTAAGTACGGCTCAGATCACGGGCTTTTGTGGCCCGAACCGAAGGTAAGGGCCATAAACAAGCGATCTGAGGCCTTCTTTATTATCGGGCGTGGTGCGTACACAATTTTACGTCTTCTCGTGGGAGTCCTGGGTGTAAAAGTGTGAAGTGAGATTTGCCGCTGCACCCGTGGGCGGTAAATCTCACTTACCGCCCGGAGTGACGTAAAGTACATTACTAAGGGCTGTAAACAGGCGAGGGTTGTAAATATGCGATTTTTTTCGGGCTTTCTTTTTTACTGCCCATGGTGAGTTGAGTACACAATTTTACGCCCTCACGACGCGCGAGACTCACATTATGCTTATGGCCAGGTGTGACGTAATAGTACATTACGTACCTAGGGCGGTGAATTCGTGAATGGCCCAGATCGCTGGTGTTTGTGGCCCAAACCGAAGGTGAGGCTTGTACGCTGCGCGTACGGTAAAACTCGCATTGTGGCCAGATGAAGACGTAAAATTGTGTACTTACCACGGGCGGTAATTCGTAAAGCCCCAGATCGCATATTTATGGCTCTCACCTTCGGTTCGGGCCACAAACACGTGCGATCTGGGTCATTCACGAATTCACCGCCCTAGGTACGTAATGTACTATTATAGAACCAAATTGTGTCTGAATTTAATTCAACTATACATATATTATTAAAGTAGTACATGAATCCTACAGAAAAAAGGTTTATGTAAAGCATAATACACATTTACAAAATAATCCTGTTTAATTCTGCAATTGAACTTGAACTCTTTCCGCGTGTATTAACGATCACATTCGCTCAAATAAAGAACTGCAAAGGCACGCCTCGAGTGGTTTGCAGTTCGCATTCAAGGTCGCACACATTACCTACCTACGCAGATTATTTGTAATATTTATATAGTCTCCGACGATGTACTAGTAGGAAAATGCGACTATTCACGGTGTAATAATGGCGTAAGCGGAAAAAGCGCTAACAATTAATAAAATAAACATATTTTAGTAAAAACATGCCAAGAATTTAGTACATTTCTATGTTTGATGTCTCAATGCTTCATAATTATTTAATGATAAATGTCATCATTATAAAACACAGACGACCAATTTAACAGGTGATTTCCTACTTAAAGTAGTTTAGTGTCAGTTTAGCAGACTAAGTACCTAGTTTGTAATTCGAGATCCATCTGCAAATCATTGTAGTAACGGAAGTAGGTAGGTACTATCGACAACACAGCTAACTGACCATATCGGTGCACCTTAAGTGCATTGTAATAAGGTTCTAAATAAACACAGGATGGTCAGTTAACAGTGTTGTCGTTTGTACTTTATTATTGGTATGGTTAAGAAAGAAAACGCTGCTAAAATACTGCTAAGCTAACACTATACTATACAGGGTGGAAAAATCTATGGCCCTGAAAGAAAATCAACTTAAATCCTTAACATTAGTGGCGTGCTCTACATAAAGAAAGTCAGAATGTGGGCTATTTCGATTGGACTTTTTCAAAAAGTTACATTTTGGAGCTGTTTTTTTTTCATGATATCTTAAAAGCCTTATTAACAACTTTTGTAATTTTAAAATATTCATTTTTTTATTCAAAATAACACGTATGGGCTTGTCCAGAAATCATGTGATCATATTTTGCCTACTTTTGACCCCCCTTTCCAGATCACGTGTATTCATCATATTTGTATTAGTCAATTTAAAAAAAAAATGGTTTTAATTTAAGCCATCTCACGCTACGTCATCTAATCTAATCTAATCTAACCATGGACCTATAATACTCAGGACAGGCTATACGGTTTGCCATAGCGAGGGACGGAAAGCCTCCTATGCAGCTAAATTAAGAACCGGTCTTAAAATGGCTGATGACTTGCCATAAACAACCTACTCAATTTGGACGGGTAATTAACACGGGGAACTATGACACTGACAATTAGTGATATTTCCCTTTCTGTCACAATTATCGAGATTTGTATGCTAGCATACCAGCTCGCTCGTACGTGGAATACCAAGCACAGCCTAAAGCCACTGGCTAAAGCCAGAACCCTGAATGTTCAGTTACATATAGGGCATAATATAGTTTAAAGGTTTTTATGAGTGGATAATTCATAAAAACTTAAAAATACTGCAATTTCAGATTCACGTTTCAGATTTACAAATTTAATAAGTTAGTTTACAAATACATGCGATTGCAAAGTTACTTTTGTAGTTTCTGCAAATAGTAATAACAAGGTAGGTACAATGCACTATACGATGTATTTGCATGCGGTTAGTGTTAGGTGTACAATACACTAGAAAACTATACGAACGTTATTTGTGGTTGGTAAAATAACATTTCCATACAAAGTCTATGAAATTTATTATTTCCAGTTACATTCATAAATTTGTATTTATTGATAATACAATAACCGACAAAAAGAAGTGACATCCCAAAAAAAACTCCATGTAATAATTACAACTTAGAAAGCTCACAACAGCTTTCGAATACGAAAAACCGCATTCAAATCGGTCCATCCGTTTGGGAGCTACTATACCACAGACAGATACACAGATACACAGACACACATACACGTTAAACTTATAACACCCCTCTTTTTGCGTCGGGGGTTAAAAATAGGCCAAGTTTCATAACTCGTCCACAGTAAAAAGTTGTGAGATATTTCGTAGAGCTGTCAAACATTATTCAGGCAAACCAGGAGAAGCGTATGTTTAACTGCGACCTTACAGCGCGCGAGCCGAGCGAGAACCGCCAGAAGCGATTTTTTTACAAATACTTACATCCGTAGTATCCATACGTAGGATACTTAGGTTTAGGACCAATGGCCATGAGGATACATACTTATTATGACAAATAATATTAGGGATAACACAGTAGGGCAATCAAATTTCATCCAAAATAAATGAAGCGAATCATAAATAGGGTCCTTGCCTCCTAAAAACGTTAAGACAAATGATCGTTATGGCAGACAGCGGTATGGATGGAATACAAAAATAGGATAAAAAACGTTATGGATTACAATATAAGCAGAATATAGAACGTAGCCATGTTGAATGTTTCCTTAGTTCGGTGATAAAAGCAAGGTCAAACTGACAAAAGGAAAGTTTAGGTAAGATAATAAATAATACCTATCTCAAAATTTCTGTCTACCCTATCTAAAAGCTGCGCCACTGATTAAGATTTGCTCAATTTACACAGAGGAAATATACTTGTAATTTCTTTAACTGATAGAGTAACCTGCAAAATCATTTGGTACACATAACATATACAAAGAAAAAATTAACCGTGATCGCATGTAGCCTAAGGCTAAATTATAATGAATAAAACTGCATTCACTGATTTTGTGAAAAGCTTACCCGAACTGACTGAACTGAAATATTCACTGCACTATTTAATTCTACTAAAACATAAAATCAATATTAAGGATAACATCTATCCAATAAACATTTACCCCCTTATTCATAAAACTTAAAATGCCTCTGCTAAATAAAATGTGCTTTGTCCCTTTCTTACGAACACAAATGTCAAAGTGACAGACAAGGAGAAACGAATTTTAGCGCCATTTTAGTTAAAACGGGCTTGTAGTACGTTTATGAATACGGCCGTTAGCCTTTAAAATAGAATTAAGCCTAAGGTAAAGCTTACCTGAACTGGACGAATCGTTATCCTTAATATTGATCCTATCGATTAGTAAAATTTTACATGGTGATTATTTCTTGAAAATGAGAGCGAGAGAATGAGCTGTCAAGGGTTTCCCTTCAGGGTCCATAGATTTTTTCACCCTGTATATTATCTAACATGTAATATTGGGCATAATAAAATCAAAAACAGGTAAGGGTATAAATCTCTCTATTTTGCAATTTTAACGGATTTTGGTCTATTACAATTTAATTACAACACGCCCACAATCTGTCTACTTTGCGCAAAGGTTGACTGGTAGAGAATGCTTACGGCATTAAGTCCGCCTTTTGTACGATAAGTTGTTCTTAAGTTCAATAAAGATTAAATAAATAAAAAAAAATGAACCGAAAAATTAATTCATGTAAACAAAGCAAGCATCTTCCTCTAGTCTTGAACCAGTCCATCATATACTACATATATAATAAAATAGGATACAGAGTAGGGGGGCTTGTGTGATACCGTGCGCGCCGTCGGCACGGCCGGCCAACAGCGGGCGCGCCCGCGGTCTCAAGCTCATGCGAGAAACCTCCGGAACGTACAATCTCACTAGGTACACGATATAATTAACAAACCTGCACGGCTAGCACGCGAGGGCGCGCGAGCTCTCTCGATTTTTCTCGCACTATCCGTCTCTCTCTTATTAGAACACTTAGAAGAAGAGGTATAGTGCGATAAAAGTCGAGAGTATGTCGCGGCCGTCGTCGTGTGCTAGACGTGCTGTGAGCGCGGCTATCACAGGACGGCCGAGCTGTGTCGCGGTGAGATAAGACTATCCGTCTTTCTCTAACTAGTAACTAAACAGGCTAGCGTGTTTTCTTATAAAAAAACTTTTTTAATTTCGGAAAAGTGACGACAAAAAATGCTCACAAAATTTCACGAGAATCGGTTGAGAAATGCGACCTGTAGAGGAGAACAGCCGGATAGCGGAACACCGGACTTCGTGACAGACACCGGACATACGAATGATTTTCGACCCAAGCTGCATGCGAGCTGATGCATAGAACTTCGTTCGCTTCACTCGCTCGTTCGATAATCAAATCACAGAAAGCTAATACGGCATTCAACATGGCGGTCAAGGGAGGTCAAGGCCAAAAGCGCTCCCAATTATTGTATGTGCTCTGCCTACCCCTTTTAGGAATAAAGGCTTGAATGTATGTATGTATGTAATATGTTTCTGTCAAAAATTTAATTTTTGGTACAAGCTTTTATTGCCGACTGTACTTTTCTGTATACCATCATCAACTGCTCATTGCGAGCCCAAACTCGATGGGGTTAAGTGGTTTTATTACGGAGTTCCTATGGCCACCTTCTGTCTCCATCATCAGATCAGCTCGATGGTACCATAATATTGAATTGTCATCCAAATTATACTTATACCCAAAATTTCAGCTCAATCGGTCACCGGGAAGTGGGTCAAATTTAACTTGCAAGATTTGACGGACAACTTACTTACATACTTTTATACGTACATACGAACAAGTCAAGTTAATATAAAGCTTGTAAAAAGTAAAGGCAAGCAAGAAGGTAGGTAAGCATGCTCTCCATTCACATTGCACGATACCTACCTACGATATCGTTGCAGGCCCTAACGTTAACGTTGCCGAACCATACACCGATATCGTATTGAATAATGTGAATACCTACGCTTTTAAAATGTGACGTGTCAGAAAGGGTGCGCAAAAAACATTAATTTTTAATACCTACTAGGCTACTAACTGACCCCGGGAACTTCGTATCGCCATACAAAATGTATGAGAAAATTGATTCCATGTTTTAATAGTTACCTATTCTGCTATTCTGCTATTCGGTACCATCCTTTCCTCGAAGCAGTTCAGGCCATTTTCGACCCCCTATAACTTCGTTGCGGATAAAACTAGAAGCCTGCATTTTCATTAACCAAGCACGCATTGTATAAACACGATATATTTCAAATTTCATTCAATTTGAACCAGCGGTTTAAGATTTATAACTAGTCAAAGTTTCTTAATTTTGTCACTCACTCAAATCAATTTGTCCAGTTTTCTAGATACACCAACTGCATAAATAACTTTGTCATCCCATATAAACATATAGGAGTACAAAGTTATATTTGCAGTGAATGGGACAAAAAATTCAAACGGTCGCAGCGTCAGTTGTGATAGCCTCGCAGAAAAGTAGGTACTTAATTTACGCTATAATTTAAACGCATCACGGGCAGCGGGGCCAGCACAACTGACGCCGCGACGTGTATCGTGACAAGAAAAAATACAAAAACAGGTTACATGAGTTGGGACGCGAACCGGAGTACTCAGACTTGTGAATCAAACACCCGAACCACTCGACCAAAATCAAATGGCCGCACGGCCCGAAATTATGAATCTTATGTTAGAGGTGACTACTTAACAACCTGCTTCACCGCTAACTCGATAGATGGCACAAGTGTAGATTGAAACAGCGCCATCTGATATAAAAAGATGAACTACGAGGTACCGGCGACGATAAAAAGATTTACGCGTGCCTTGTAGCAATGTATGGAGAGAGCCATCTTCCTTTTCTCTCAATAATCTTTGCATGCGAGAAGTACGGGGATCGATACCCCGCACCTCCAATTAGAGGTTTATCTTTTTGCATTTTTATTTTTCATATTTTCACAAAAAAATGTTTTTTGTCGCGACACGAAAATTTTATGGAAGAATTGAAAATTAGGGAGTACCTACACGAAACATTGTTTTTTAAAGTTTTGCCAATTTTATGAAATAAAACGGATAACTCATTACGATGATTTATTACATTTGTTTACTTTTTTAACTTAGTTTAGATTTGATTTAGTTATGATTAAATTTTATGATAACTCTTAAGTACTGACAGCGCGAGAGGCGGTGTCTGGAACACCAGAAAAATCGATACGAATAGGTAGCCTACCTACTTATTATAAACATTCAAAGTTTGTAAGTGGAGTGGAGGTGATCTCCGAAACTTTGTACTCATCAGATTATTAAAATCCTTTCACCAGTATATGTCTAATATCCGGGATGGAAATAGCTATATTCTATCCTGCGTATTTGCCTGCGTTTTAGGGTTCCGTAGCCAAAGTGGCAAAAACGGAACCCTTATAGTTTCGTCGACAATCGATAGTGTTTCAAAAATGGATATGTATATAGGTCTTACAGCAATTTTTAGGGTTCCGCACCCAAAGGGTAAAAACGGGACCCTATTACTAAGGCTCCGCTGTCCATCCTTCCGTCTGTCCGTCTGTCACCACAGGCTGTATCTCAGGAACCAGAATAGTTAGACAGTCGAAAATTTTACAGATGATGTATTTCTGTTGCCGGTATAATAACAAATACCACAAAATTAAAAAAAAAAACAAAATAAAATTAATATTTAAAGGGGCTCCCATACAATAAGTGTTTTTTTTGCCGTTTCTATAGATAATAATAATATCATCATCATCATATCAGCCGAAAGACGTCCATTGCTGGACATAGGCCTCCCCCAAAGAGTGCCACAATGACCGGTCCTGCGCCACCCGCATCCAGCGGACTCCCGAGACCTTTATATTGATAATAATAATAATAAAACATTTATTTCAGGCAACTAAGGCCCCAATATTTATTTAGGCGACGAAACAGCGTGGCTCCGTGGCTCCGTGGCGTCGTCAAGTCCGGTGTAGAGTTCGGTAGGTTGCCCCGGAACCGCCGAAACACGACACCCTTCGGCCAGAAGTCAGCACACGCGATGGTCTCATGCAGCGGCCGCGGCACGCGCACCACCAACGAGCTGAAGTGCACGTAGTGGCGCGAACGCAGCTGGAAAACCCTCAGCGAGTAGCCAGTCTTCTGGTGATAATGGTACGGAAACCCTTGGTGCGTGAGTCCGACTCGGTCTTGGCCAGTTTTTTTTTAATTAGCTATACCGATTAGAGGTTTTTTTAAATATACTCTGGACGTCTTTCGGCTAATACGTGATGATGATTCGGAGATAATCGCTCCGAAAGTTACGCAAGATTTTTCTAATCTTATATGGAACTAGCTTCTGCCCGCGACTCCGTCCGCGTGGAACTCGTTTAATATCGTAGCTCCATACAAACTTTCATACCCCATTTCGCGCCCTTAAGAGATGATTTCCGGGATAAAAACAATCCTATGTCCTTCCCCGGGACTCAAACTATCGCTATACTGGTAAGAGGCAACAGACAGACAGACAGACACACTTTCGCATTTATAATATTAGTATGGATAGGGTATAGTTGAATTACAAAGGAATACAATAAGTCACGATTCACTAATCTTATAAGTATTTTTTTATTACCTGCGATTACATTATCAAATACGAATAAATTATGTTTAATTGCCCAGAAAGCTCTTTTAAATACAGCGCCTTGAGGGAGATCGTTATATTCATATTAAAAATTGGGTTAATCATAAATTAATCGTTGGCTGTGCCAGTTCTGATAGAGTATATTCGGTGATCTAATTTCGGCCTTGCGTGATGAAAAGAATCTAGAATTTATTGTTACATTTAATATTAAAAGAGATTAAGAGCTTCGTAAGGTCGTCTGTAGTTATAACATGGTTATTATAATTACATATTTAATGATATGCAGGATGGAAAATAACAACGGACCATGACAATAAACTTTCAATAATTAGTGGAGTTCATTATAATCAAACGAGCTGTACCTATCTAATAGCCGACTTTTAAGAAGAAGGATACTTATGGGATAAAAAATACCTACAAGCCGACTCCCACCGGCGTGCCTAAAATGTATTTATATGCCTTTTATACGATAGTTAACAGCCAATGACAAGTTTAACTCTTTCATAACTTTTGTTCTGGGTTGCCCGTCGAAAATTATCGTTGTATGTCCTACTAAAGTTTTAGAGTATATAAAATCAACGATGGTTGATATCTCAACTGATGAGTTGAGATATCAAATTAGAGACATACCATATGGCACATTAGAGATATAGCTTATAGCTTTTAGCTAATATATTTACTGTTATGACGCTGATGGTGAGCATACGCCATAACCTACGGATGCTAACGCCTCCAGCCTTGGAATCTTTTTTTGTTTTATTGCGTTGACACTGTTGACAGCTACATACGAGTATGTAGGTCATTTGTAACATAATAAATGATAATATATTATATAGTATTACGTTTGCTTCGAGCTAAATAGCGTAGGAGTGTTGCTCGTGCGCGCACTAAATACTTGCAAATGCCGCTTGCGCCCGGCGGCCATCTTGAATTCGCTATTAGTATTCCATTTTCAAACTCATTAATTAGTTGAGGGTTATTATCGGTTGGGAGTTATTTGACAAGGTGAGCATGAGTAATGAATGATGTTGGGTGTTTAAATGTTTTTTACTGACCGATGAACGAATCGTTAATTTCTTGGAAATCGAGCAATACTTGTGCCGACGCATTAACTTGCTATATTTGATTTGACAGCCGTCATCCCGGTACAATAAACGTCAATGATGACATATGATGACATAATTTGTACTGGTATGACAGCTGCCAAATATTGGATGTTAGGGCATTTTCACTATAAATAGGCTTGTGTCCTAAGAATTGAATATTTGAATAGGAACAAATGTGTGTATAGGAGCAACTACAATTAAGGGGGTGCCTTGATTCGAGTCGACCACTCCCCAAAGAAAGAGACATGCTTAATGCCTTCCGCGCAAGAGAAAAAAAGATGCTCAACTCTCTTCGGGAATATTTGGCTAATTGGACAAATTTCGATAAATACCTAACTTAATGAAATTGTATTTATATTTCATTAAGTGAGATTTTAGACGAGATAAAATACTATAGTATTAATTAGTTTGAGTAAGCTGAGTAAAGAAAGGAAAATAAAGACCCAACTTTGGATTTTTTTCTATAGACGAAACTTTAGGCAATCATGTATCGATTAAATCAGATAAACAATCAGTCAAGAATCATATATTGACCTTATTGTTTCTTAATCAAATCAAAACGGCGTTTCAAAACACGCGATAATTTCCAATGCACTTAAAGAACATAACTATAAATTCCAAAGTGGTCAAAGACGGGCCTCGCTGGTGGCAGCCAAAACGATTCATTCACATTCAGTCACAATTATGACGTCACAGTTTGCTATTTGTATGTACATACTAATCGTTCTATGGAAAAGCAAGTAAATTGCTGTGTTGGTCGCGAAATAATGCGTGGAAATATTCTATTGGTAGGTAGCTTAAAATTTACTCTTGAACACAATTTTTCTTTAAACTGAAAGGGCATCGGTGGTGCCAAGGTCCATCTTTATGTGATTTTTAAATAGGTACATTAACAATTTTTATTGTATGGTTTACTTTCCATTTCGCAACACTACGTTATCAATTTTAACATGAGGAAACTAACCCTATTCACATAATACGTGTTTTTGACAATTTCCGTTAATTGCAAGGGGGCATAGTTTAGATCAAATAAAGTTACTTTCTCTAAGACAGTAGTATCTTAACTCTTACTCATCATCCTCCTAGCGTTGTTCCCGGTTGTGCCCCTAGAGGAGCCCGGGGTCCGCTTTGACACCTAATCCCAAGATTTGGCATAGGTACTAGTTTTTACGAAAGCGACTGCCATCTGACCTTCCAACCCAGAGGGAAAACTAGACCTTATTGGGATTAGACCGGTTTCCTCACGATGTTTTCCTTCACCGAAAAGCTAACGGTAAATATTCCGTACATAAGTTCCAAAAAACTCATTGGTACGAGCCGGGATTCGAACCCACGACCGCCGCTTGACAGCCGCATGCCTGAACCACTAGGCTACCGTAGATCAACTCTTACTGTTATCAAGTTATTCAATATTTTAATTTAATCAGATTTTCAGCTTTAACCACTGTTAGTGCTACATTAAATAATTTTGTAAAAAAATCAATTTTTTTTTCAAGTAATAGTTATGCTTACTTATTTGTTTCTGTGAATGTACTCTGCAATATGCCGAAGTTAACGGAAATTCCCGGGAACACCCGGTATAACGGTAACAATTTAAGTCCTCTCACATAAGTATAAACGTCGAATTAGTAGATATACTAAACGAGATCTTAAACCACTTGCATATGCTTCGTCGCTATACTCGCAATTCCTTTCGTAGTCCCTTCGCAAACAATAACTCGCTTTGTTATTATAACTTTAAAGGCATCTAGTAAAAATATAACAATGAAACCAAGACACAAGGTTAAGTTCGTGAATGGCCTCGCCCCTGACCATACCCTGACTGACAGGAGCAGATGATATCAATATCAACGACTAGGTGCCCTGTTGCCTGCCCACTCCAGTTGCATTGAACTCTGAGCTCGATGGAATGCTGGGCGTTTCTCAGAGAACAACCCTTTTTTATATTCAATGTCGTAAATACGAGGTGCTCGTTACAAAACTTTCACCCCCCGTTATAGAGATATCTGGAACACAAAGTTCATTTCTAAGATATTAGTTACGCGTAGAATTCGTTTATGTCGTAGATCGATACAAACTTTCACCCCCTATTTCATCTCTTTAGTAGATTTTAGGATTTAAATTTTAAGCGCGAAGAGGTAACAGACAGACGGATTGTTCATTATATTAGCATGGATATGGATTGTATATTAGACTGGCACTAGTATAGCATATAGTATGGATGTATTTTACAGAAAAACAGTAATTGATCTTGGTTGTTTTTTTAAAGGTACAGTTAAACATAATATGTAAAAATATATAAAATGTTTAAAACCATACTCCAATTTTTATTTATTGAATTTAATCGCAAGATTCACAAGTTTTGTTTTTGCCTCCGTCTGCATGCCTCAGCGATTTTTGCCATAATGATGGAATTCCAAGTTGACTGAACTTCTAATTTGAACATTCGTTTATAAAAAGAAAATGGGATCGAATCGAATCATTAGAAATGGGGCCTCCCAAAACCCACGACTGCCCCGCTATTCTATAACTTGTTTTAACCTCACATCAACGCTCACCCACAACAAAGATTCTCAATAATGTTTGCCCACAAATATAACTTGATGCCGCGTTTCGTGACGGGTGGGGTGAGGTGAGGCGCATGAGCGCATAAAGAATAACATTCCTAGACCTGAGAAAAGGTGCAGAAACGTCCTACTTGCATTAACGAGCTGCGCGCGCATGTCTTATTCAGAGCTCAAGTGGCAAAGGTCGTGACGACTCGAGTGCCAAGCCGATTCATCAATTGTTTATCGTACTATAGGTTAAGGATTCCACTCTGTTATTTTAAAAGAGGTCATATTTAAGTTTTTGATTTAATTTTAACCGAAACTGTTTTTCACCATATTATTGGTGGACTGCTTCACTGAGTCGGTGCTTGCTAGAGGTAGATACAGGGGCGCGGGGAGATGATAAAGGGGGGCTTGGGGTAGCCCCCACGGATACTCGTCATTTCCGGGTATCTTGCCAGCGACCCCTGAGGTAAATGAGGAGGCAAGATAGGTCAGAGGCTGAGATTTTCGTAGGAATGAAAGGCCACAACATCCCTTTAGTTAGAGAGCGCTCTTTATGCCCCTCCCAACAAAATCGTTAGACCAACTTAACACCCTACCTGCGGAAAAAGTACTCTAATTTGGCAAGTACCTTCAAAAGATGGCCTATTTAGTCATTTAACTTGTCCGAATTTCAAAATTGTGTAGCACTTGGTATAGATCATTGAACAAAACTTGTGTTTTTTTAAAGGAGTGAGCGATACATGTTAATTGTGTAACACGGCATAGGAAATTCAAAGCTTTCCATCGTGTAAGGAGAAAAGATTTTTAAAACATGATATGGTTTTTTTTACTGTTTTGACTTGGGCGATCACCCGTTTGCGGTTTAACGTTGACTTTTGGTACACCCCGCATATTGTATCTCTCTCTCTCTCTGCGGCGCTACCACGAACTTCGAAAGTCGAAGTTCGTAATACATGCATCCCTATCACTCGAGTAAGGGAGTGCGATAGAGACGGAAATACCCAAACTTCGACTTTCGAAGTTCGTGGTAGCGCCGCTGTTCGTTCCTACATTGTCTGAAGAAAGTAGTCATGGTGAGACGCAAGTCTGGAACGGACGAACTGTCTCCATCGGCTCCTTTTGTGTTTATGTGTCAATTTTAGCGACGGGGACAATATCGGTGTGTCTAGATTGTTAAGTTTGGCGTTTGGGCTTTCTTGTCCCCTCTGTGTTCCCAAAGATGACTATCATTTCGAGGCTATCGTCTCCGCGTCTCGAAGCGGGTCGAAGTTCTATATCCATACTCATCATCATTATAATCGTATCAGCCGAAAGACGTCCACTGCTGGTCGTAGGCCTCCCCCAAAGAGTGCCAAAGTGACCGGTGCTGCGCCACCCGCATCCAGCAGACTCCCGCGACCTTTACCAGGTCATCAGTCTACCTTGCGGGGGGCCTACCCACGCCGCGCCTTCCGGCACGTGGTCGCCACTCGAGAACCTTTCCGCCCTAACGGCCATCGGTTCTACGTGCTATGTGCCCCGCCCACTGCCACTTAAGTTTAGCCAACCATATCCATACTAATATTATAAATTCGAAAGTGTGTATGTCTGTTACCTCTTCTTGCTTAAGCCGCTGCGCTGAACCGTTTGAGATGAAATAGAGATAGTTTGAATCCCGGGCGTGCGATGGACATCGGATCGTTTTTATCCCGGAAATAATCCCCTGAGGTGAAATTGGGGTGAAATTTTGTATGGAGCTACGGTATATCCACGCGAACGGAGTCGCGGGCAGAAACTAGTATATGAATGCATAAATAGTACACATCTAATGCATAAATATTCACACAAAATATACAGATACATTAAATACCGTTAACAATAGCCAATGACCTTAATATTTTGTACTTAAAAAGTTACTAACCTAGATAAATTCATTTCAAATCAACGTCATTCTAACAACCTCTATTTCGCAATCTGTCAAATTCATGACCCGCCCACTGATGGAATAAGTGTAAAATACTTCAATTAAGGCAGCAATATGCCTAAAGTCAATAGTTCAGGGTTCAAAACCCATTGTCTGTATAACAAATAAACTATAAAGACAAAGTTAGTTCATGCAGTCGGTTAAATCCGCAACTAGCGGATTTAATAACAAAAAACCCTAAGCATAGACAGTAGCGCCACTACCGCCCGCAAGTATAAGTTTGTCCAATTGCACTGACAAGTCAAATGGCATTTAGAAACAACGGACTGATTAGATATTCTAATTAACTATATCAATGGTGTAATATGCCTGATCATTTGTTGGAATTTCAACCTTAACGTAAATCGATAAGATTGTGTTTAAAGTTGTGGTGGGATGGGATTTTGCTAGTCCAATAAATTGTTACAATATAGTAAAATGTCTATTTAAGGAGTAGTACGTGATTTCTTGTCAACCGATATGTATGGAAATTATTGCAGTTGTGAAATCTGGAGCTATCTGCTAATCTAGTTAATGTTAGTTATCACCTTGTATAGACTTTAGAAAATAAATAGATTAATAGCCAGAAACTACTCAATTGATTCTAAAATTTATAATTTCACGAAAATTACAATACAATACTCTTTATTGCTCACCTCAAAAGATACATAAAAACTTAAAGATAGAGGTCAACAACAGACGGTCTTATCGCTAAAGAGCCATCTCTTCCACAAAAACCTTTGGGTAGCGGAGAAATAATTAAAAGTAGATAGGATTATTGAAGGAAATTAGTTCTTATTCCCAAATAAAATACGAGACTTCATATATTATTTATTTCGGTACAGCGATATAATTTTCATGCTTGTCGCAGCCATGTTTTAAAAGGAAGAGAACGATCGACCCGCTTTACCGACGGAGCACTCCGAGGATAAAGCAGATCGATCCCAGCGCCACCTAGTGGGGGCAAGCCGAACCACCGAGAGCAGTATGTAATGGTAGATCTCGGCTCGGTGGCTCTTAGACGCGCCACTAGGTGTCGCTAGTGACAATTATGTCAACGAGAGGGAAATCTGTTTGTTAGGTAATTTATGTATTATGTAATTAATTACACTAATTAAGTGATCGAAACAAATGCATAAATTATCCCAACACAGAGCTTATATCCTCAAAAACATTTTAAATTACTAGACATTGTCAGTACATTTCTAGAATAATTTGACCTCTTGTTTCACAACAATTAAGCGTTAGCTGAGGTATAATTAATATACAGGCACATACAATATGATTTATTATTAATACATATGATATGATTAACTCAAAGACAACCATAGTTGTATACACAAAGAGTTCATTTTCGAATTTAGAATTCCGTATCAGACGGATAATTTCCTGTGAGGGTAGGTACAAAACAACACGCTTCACTGAATATATCGTACTTTCTAACCTAATCCTGATATCGTACCAATAAGGTTCATAATTGGACAGTCCGCTTGTGGTCGACGACGTGAAAACATGTGTACTTTTTGGCACCTTATATCTTTGTAATAAAATCTTTGACGTTGTTCAAACGTTCTTAGTACACGTATTTAACAACAAGTGTTTCGCAAATTGATAAGCTGACAGGCGGTTTAGATATCGTATTAACATTGTTATCAAGTGATAAACGTAGTCAGTGCGAAGCGGTGCAAGGCAACAGACGCATCATGAGTATCATGTCCCCACGCTGAACAATGGTGAGTTTGTGTGTGTAGCTGACTTTACCTCAAAATGACCCTTCTGGTTTACCACCCTGTATGGTCTTTCTTTCACGCGCCTTTATAAAACCGTTTACTACGAAGAAGCTTTCGCTCCTACGTTATTGACAAAACAAACTAGTAAGTAGTGTGTACCGTGGGAATGATTTAAGTTTACTCATCTTCCACGCGTTTTTGTCTATTGCAAAAATCGCCCAGCACGGCTATCAAAGAGGGCACGCGAGCTGTGTAGCGGCGAGATAGACTATCCATCTCTTTTTAATAAGAACTCTTAAAGAGAGAAGCATAGTCTAAGTCGCCGCGACACAACTCGCGGGCCGTCCTGAGATAGCCGTGCTGTATTGCCGATATTGAATCCAGCTGCGGTTTTCTTTTACCGCAACTCATGTGTCAGATTATTACGCGTTAACTGGGAACTTAACGTTATTTTGTAGGAAAGTGCGTACAAAACGAATAAATTATGTTTGTTTGTTACCACAAAATGGACTGACTATTAAATTTTTGTTATTATGCTATGTTATGTAGATACACAATACGTCGGTTACTCTAATTGAGACTACAGTACATTTCTCGTATGTGATCATTGGATGTTTATTTCGAATAATTATGTCGAAGTTATAAACATAGATAGTTATGCCACCATATTTTTGCTATGACGACATAAATCAATGTTGTGAACTTACTGATAATCGTAACCGCGGATTCGGGACTGCTTATAGGTCTAGACTATCCTAAAACATTTATCTGCAGTTACTATCTATTGCTTTCGCTTATTTAAGTATGACGCATTTAGGGCAAGCATTCCAGTGTTCTTAGTCAACATTTCTTCGCAAAAAAACTGTAAAAATTCAGGAACATGCTCTCATACGAGTGTCAGAGGCCTGAACAGACCATAGCAAACCTTCGGTATTCGAACACATTTTGTATGTTTGCGTCGTACACTGCTCTAGATACAGAATCTGTTATCATGTTATCATGCCCAACGAATTCCGGACTAATCTCGACGGATAGGTTGGTGCAGTCACCAGCACTATTATCTCACGAAAAATCACTTAAAATATCTGATACCGTGTGCTAAGAGCTCTGAAAAAGTTGTCACAGTTTTGTAACCAACTTCATTAACGGACGAGGTTCTCAATTCGTCGGAATCTTTTTATGTATGTTGCCGATAGTTGGGTTGGATGGATTTGGAAATATTTTTTTTAGTAGAAAGGGTAATCGTTCCCATAATGGTCATGATCCCATCATCAAATCCTGAGCTGATGACCATAGGGTCATCGGGTCAGGATCTGATGGTAGGATCCCGGAGATATCGAGGGAACTGTTAAAATTTTATAGGCAACTTGAAGCGATTCAGGAACTGATTTGAAGTCGGTTATAACTTTGTTTTTAAAGTATATTATTGTGTCCCTTGTTCTGTCGAATACTGCTATGGTACCATGATGGTGACTAGTGACTGTACCTACTATAGAGCTATAGGCCTACCGTGTAACTGAGACAGTATCCGTGAAGGGACTGGGGTACGAGAGGCGTCAAAGGATACGTCCCGTCTCAGTCTGTACGTACGCGCAGTCTCAGTTCAAAGAATAGCCTTACGAAACTAGACATCTACCGACGCTTAGTTACTACGCACCGCGGTGTCAAGATATATTTGTGGGTGAGCGGTGGGGTGAGCTTGAAACAAGTTACAGAATAGGGGGGCAGTGGTCGACCCATAAGTATGACGAAATTCCCCATATTTAGTGACCTAAACTATTGACATACGTCTAAAGTTTCGTACTATTAATTAAAGGAGTCCTTTTTAAAGGTGTCTTACAAAACATCTAAGTATAGTATTTGGTAAGAAATCTATAATCGCCTATTCATCCTTATCAAGCCTTGGTGTTTTATCATAATTCATAGAAGGTGTCGACAAAGTTATTATCACATTGTTTACGACACTGTGCATTTCCCTAATAGCTACGGTAGCCTAGCGGTTCAGGCATGCGACTGCCATGCGGCGGTCGTGGGTTCGAATCCCGGCTCGCACTAATGAGTTTTTCGGAACTTATGTACGAAATATTTACTGTTAGCTTTTCGGTGAAGGGAAACATCGTGAGGAAAGTGGCCTAATCCCATATGGTCTTAGTGTCCCCTATGGGGTGGAAGGTCAGATGGCAGTCTCTTTCGTAAAAACACGTAAGGCACAACCGGGAATAACGCTAGTAGGAATAACGAACCTTTCCGTAATTAATAGGCCTTGTCAAGGCGATTCTCGTGCAAAAGGCTACCCTATCCCAGTATTTGTTAATTCTACGACGGTGGCAAACAAGCATACTGCCCGTCTGGTAGTAATCACAGACACCGGTGTCAAACAATACAAGTTCCTACTTGTACTTTCTTATGTGTTTTTGCAAGTACCTACCTAAGGTACTTGCAAAAATATATGACAGAAGAAAGTGATCAAAAATATGTAACACTGAAATGTAGGTATTTCTGGAGGCCTTATTTTACTTTGATCTTCTACTAGATTGAGTTATTTTTAGAACACAATTTCAATAGTATTGTATAGGTAAACATGATAATGCACTTTTTGGATAAAATCAAATATTAAGTAAACATAAACATCAATCAATAAAAGCACCTAGTGAAGTGTTGACTAGATCAGGTGTAAGATATGAAAAGTGTGGTAGGTACACTAAGAATAATTATAATTTGATAAAGCAGTGTGCGATACCCCAGTTCCGGTTTCCATTCATCAAACTGAGTTACCTGACACGTCCTTAGGTTCTTAATTTGTAATGAACAGACGACGCGTGCTGCGACGCGTGACGATTGCTGGTAAGGTTTAAGGTGCAACAATTTTGATCAAAGGTGAATAAATTACGTTTCAGCGAGCTAGAGTACATTTTTCAGCAACATGCAGTAATGCTAGGAAGTTTGCTGTGCATGTGAAAGAGCAATTTATGAAGATTATGTTTCAGTAAAAAAGAACACAAAAACACATCCGTTTTTTTTTTTAAAAAACCAAATTTCCTATGAAATCATAAAAAAACATTACTTGAAAACTACAAAAAATCGCGGAACATACATGGGGTATTTTCGAGTACCCCTGGGAGGAAGGAATCCAAAAAAAATAATTGATGTCGCTCTTTGGACCACGCTGTATATACACAACACTGAGCACTCCTTTTTTTTGCCTTTTTTGGATGCAATGCTACCGGTAATAAATTAGTATGGGAACAACCTCCTTGGGAGCCTTATGGGCGCGCCCAGAAGGAATTTGAGTACTACTAAGCAACTCCGAACATCCCGGTTATCCATAAACGTATACCCGTGAAAATAAAATTTCAATTTCACCGGCGCGGCGAGGCGCACGCACGTAGCATTTTGCCTCGTAGTTTTTAATGCTAACTGCTAAGGCTTGGAATTCGCTCCCGTCGTTTGTATGCCATGGAAATAAGGCTAAGTATCCACTTGAGCTTTGCGAGGAAAAAATCCACCAATACCATTGCGAGATTCACTCGCTCATCCCTTCCTATTGGTAGAATTTTCTTTGCCACCGCTCCGTTTCGAAGTGAAAGAGTGCAGTACTCCTCGACATGGAGAAGGCGTTTGATCGCGTATGGCATGAGGGCCTGCTTTACAAGATCTCCACCTCCTCAGCACCCCGGCGCATCGTCCGTGTCCTCGCGTCGTTCTTGGACCAGCGGCGATACCAAGTGGCCGTAGAAGACGCCCTATCTGCCGAACGCCCGATAGCGGCGGGCGTCCCGCAGGGCAGCTGCTTATCCCCGAGCTGCTACGCACGCTACACCGACGACATCCCGGTGCTAGGCGACGTCCAACTCGGGCTGTATGCGGATGACGCGGCGTACTTTGTCGCGTCCTTCAAGCCCGCACATGCCGCCGTAAAAATGCAGAGAACGCTCGACGCCCTGCCCGATTGGCTCTCCCGTTGGAGGCTATCGGTGAACGTGGGCAAGACGCAGGCCCTGCTCACTGGGCAAACAAGGAAGCTGCCGCCGCCACTCTGTCTCCAAGGACAGGACATCCCGTGGTCCAACACCGTGAAGTACCTGGGCGTCACGATAGACAGAGGGCTCACAATGAAGAGTCACGTGGAAGAAACGGCACGTCGAACAAAAGCCGCGAGAACGCTGCTGAGGCCAATTCTTGCCAGCAGCCTCCCCATGCCAACCAAGCTGGGGATATATAAGACATACCTGCGGTCCCGCCTATCGTATGCGGCGCCAGCATGGTATGGACTTGCAGCAGAAACCAGCAAAAAGAAGCTCCGTGCGCAGGAGAACCAGGCCCTGCGCACCATCACCGCTGCCTCCCGTTTCGTCAGAAACAGTGTGATCCAGCGCGACCTCCGGTGGGAGCCACTGGACGCCTTCATCAGCCGCCTCGCCCGCGCTATGTTCGACCGTGCCGACAACTCAAGCTTCCCGTCCCTGCAAGGGATCGCGCCGCTGCACGCGCGCCCCCCGGACCGACGCTCACGTGCTCTTCCAAGAGAGCTCGCGCCCAAACAAGACGCCCCTGTTACGCCCAGGAATCCACAATGCCAAGACCGGCCAACGTGACCCCAAAGCCGCTGATAGGCCAACGGAGCACTAAGCCAAGACTGGCCAACGACGCCGCCTAACTCGGCCCCCGAAGACCGGCTCGTAATTACGGGCTGTGAAGAAAACCGCCACATAGGGCCAATGCCCTGAAATGGCAACCTCCACACCCAGACAGGTGTGTGAGAAGGCAGCAGAGAGTAGTGAAAGAAAGAAATAAAATATTTAAATATTAAAAAACATTAAAATGTGGACACATACAGATATTCTCTCTAGTTTTGTCACGAAATTATGATACTCACCCTCATGATCTAGATTCTAGGTGCATTCAATAGTGAAATACACTGCAGTGATAGTGCAGGAGTGAATAGACTATTACTGAACCAGTGACCTTAACCTTAGGCCCGTCACTTACGAGTACCATGAGACTGGTGTGTGTGTCGTTATTTATATCAAAAAAATGTTTTCCAGGAGCTGGACTTGATCATCGTAACGTCGGTGCTGGGCGGCGTGTCACTGCTGCTGCTGGTGCTAGTTGTGGTGCTGTTCGTGCAGCTCAGCGCTGTCAGGAGACAGCTGCGACAGACGCCATCCATTAGAGTGCAGTCAGTATTATATTATTCCCATCCAAAACTAAACTAAACTTCCTAAGAACTACCATAGGTGCCTTCAAAACAAAAGTGAATAGGCTATTAGTGAACCAGTGAGGTTCATAGGCTCTGTCGTTGCCTACCATTAGGTGAGACTAGGGTCATTGGACAATCATTGGACAGTCTTTTATAATAATTTACTTTGAAAACAAAGTTTTAACCGACTTCAATTTAGTACTCCGCCAAGCCACGAGAGCATTTCCAGATTTAAGTATTTTCCAATTTACCACATGCACTGATTTCCAAGAGCAAATGCGTTGATTATTAGAGAAAAAAACCCAATCGCTGTATGTGGGCCGATAATATTTGAGGACTTCCGTCGATTCCACAAGGATCACTTTTGGCACTTTATTAGTTGCTATTTCAACGGAATCTTATCAGAATCTGTGACGTAGGTACTTTTGTACTTTTAAGTACATGATTGAGGAATTCCATAAATCATCTGTGGACTTCATCATCAATTCCACTCCACCAAATTTATGATTTCCGGGTGTAAATACACGAGTTATAATAGAAAATACCAAAATTACTACACGCGTGCCTAATATAATTGAGGAGTTCCCTCAATTCCTCATGGACCCCATCATCTAACGGAACTTTTGAAAAAAATGGGACCCACCTGAATGCATATACATACAAACAAAAAAAATCTACGAATCGGCTCATCAATGACGGAGTTCTGAGGTAACAAACATTGAAAAAAAAAATACAACCGAATTGAGAATCTCCTCCTTTATTTGAAGTCGGTTAAAAATAAATACCTACACATGACAGTGTCCACTGAGTTGCGATGCCAAAACCAGGACTATTTCGTCTATTTGAAAGACAGACAGATTTCATATATTCAAGAGTAGTCAGCGTCTCTTCATGTTTGACGCTATTGTTGTGTGCAGTGCTTTGGGCTCCAACTCAACACCTTAACGAACTGGCAGTCATATGCCATAATTAGAGAGCAATCAGTTAAGGAAGGAACTGCCTTTTTAGTCGTGATAGTGCCCGCTACGGGGCTTTGGACTCCATGCCGCCCGTGACTTAAAAGCCAGCTATAAGACTGATAGACATACATACATTATAATGACGCCTATTTCCCGGAAGGCTAGGCAGAGATCCTCAAGGATTTCTCCGATTTGATTCGTCCCCTTCCAATTGTACCATCCACTTTTCCCTCATAGTTACACTCTCTTTGTTAATCTTCTTCTCTTCTAATCTTAGCATGCCCTTATTCATTTTCGTCACTACATCTTCAGTCACTCCACAACTCTCCCTTACACTGACAGACTCTTTTTAGACTGTTGTAGCTAGTCGTAGTGGTTATATTCTCTTTGGCAACAATGCTCCGGGCTCCAGCTCAGATCCTTTAAGACCCGTATTTTAGACAGATGGGTATCGATCAGAAAGCAATCAATAAGTTATATCTATTCTTGGCCGTCATGCTTGGTACTAGTGGTACCTACTCGAACAACAGAGGCAGAGATATACGCACTTTGAGATTCGATTTTCGTGGTAGCGCCCCTGAAATAAACGGATTATTACGAGTATGATTAAAATCTCATTTATTTCCGTTTCCAGGAAACTCAGGATGGACGACAAGAACCACGCGTTCCAGAACCCGACGTTGTCGCCCGACGAGGAGCTCTCGCGGCGCGGGTACTCCATGTACGTGCCCGAGGACGCTGAGCGGGGCGTCCAGCGAGGTAGCGAGCGGTACGATGTTGATTCTTGTATTTATACTTCAACTCATACATCACAATGAATCATTATCTTGACTGAAGTACGTCCACTGCTGGATATAGGCCTTCCCCAAAGAGTACCACAATGACTGGTCCTGCTCCACCAGCACCCAGACTCCCGCAACCTTTAATTAGTCCACCTTGTGGAGGGTCTACCAACACGTGCCTTACGGTACGTGGTCGCCACTCAAGAACCTTTCCGCTCCAACGGCCCTCGGATCTACGTGCAATGTGCTGCCATTTTAAGTTGAGCGATTCGGAGGGCGAGCTATGTCAGTTACGTTGGTTCTGCTGCGAATAGCCTCATTTCTAATGCGGTCACGCAGAGAAACTTCCAGTGTAGCAATCATTTAAATGGAGTCGGTGCAGTGTCTTCTTTTGTTATCCTTACATCTCTGTCACGCGTCTTCTCTTCCTTCGTCATTCATCGTCATTCTTATTCGTCACCTTTATATTTTGTCCACAATGTTTTCGACACACCCATTTCATACGGATTTCTTCTTAATTTGCACTTATTATTAATGTATGCTCCACTATTCTATCCTATACATAAACTCATACTAAAATCCTAGATCACCTTGATGTCAGACTGCTAGTATATTATGATTGAGTTATGACTCTTTAGATAACTCATAGCTAGTTAGGAATTTCATGAGCTTATCAGATTAATTGTTAAAATATTCTCTCTTATGTCGCTTTTGAAATAATCTCTTAACTTAGGTCGTCATCCAATCCAATCTAATCTAGGTACCTACTTCCTAATTAATGTGTCATGCCAGAGCAACATGCACATCTCTTCACCATGACATGCTCAATCATTCTAATCCTGCGTGATAAAAAAATATCTATACCTACTTAGCATCTGCCCGCGACTCCGTCCGCGTGGAACTCGTTTATATCGCAGCTCCATACAATTTTCACCCCCGTAGGATATGATTTCCGCTATTAAAACTATTCTATATGCTTCCCCGGGACTGAAACCATTTTTATACCAAATTTCATCTAAATCGATTCAGCTATTTAAGCGTAAAGAGGTTGCCCACCTTGAAACAGTATCCGGGCTCCGGAGAAATCATTTCTTTTATTACTCTCTCAGACCCATGTGATCTTGACTGCGCTGCAAAGAAGAGTAAGTACCTACTTATAGCGAAGCTATACATACACATCTCATAGCTTATAATACACACGGTATACCTGATACCTACACTAGCGCTGACAATACTTTTACACATCGTTGCAGTGTATAAAATCGTGACGCATCACTAACTAAACGCGACGACAGCCTTTAAGGAGACGCTACAGGTACGAAATCAGCGGACTGCATGCAGGCCGCCGCGTGTTTTGATCTGTATGGATACGTCCCGGAACCACGGCGGCCAAATCAAGGTCACTCCATACTAGATTTTATGTGACCTTGCTTGGCCGTCCGCCAATTTCGTCGGTGTAGCGTCTTCTTGTCTTTGGTCACTCCTTCAAGGACAAGGCATCCTTGACAAGCTCCCACTGCCCTGGGACCGTACTCCATACATTAACGCTCCTATTCCTCCAGGCAGACGGGTGGGCAGCTCGTAGAGGAGCTCTCCCGCGAGCTGGACCAGCGGCAGCAGCGGCAATCGAACGCCCCGCCCTTCCTCCTGCAGAGCATCCAGGAGAACAAGCGGAAGAGCCTCTCCAACCCTGTAGCCCAGCAGAGGCAAAGCGAGACCAACCCTAACTTCATATACTAACTCATTCACACACAATCGCGGATTCAGTGGGCGCTATGGAGCTCAAGCCACCAAAAGTTACAACTCCCTAACACAAATCTAACTTCAGACTAAACTTGAAACTAAGCTCCTGGATCTGACACTGGAAGCTATTCATGTTTTAAAGACTATACTTTCCCCGGCGCCGTCTCTGTGCTTTGCTCGGCAAACAGTAGCAAGTCAAAACCTTCTTCTTCAAAATATTTTGCTTAAGTTCTTTTAGCAGACAACGTCTAATTCCGTAAGTAGAATTCTGTTACGGCGTCTTTTTCTTTAAATCTCTTTTCGTTCTAAATATAAGCCAAGCCATCTGACATAGATACTTATAGCCATAAAAAGACAATTACTATAGTGATTTTCTTAACACTTTCACTTTTTTCTTTGTTATTAACTTTTGCATGATGCCATCCATTGGAGCATGTGTACGATGACAAAGAGGGATCCATTTTAATTTAATAATAACCTATTCGAGGTTCAAACAGTTCGCAATTCTATACAATTGTGGCAACTGCGTGCATGTGCTAAATCATAACCATAATATTGTAAAAAACGGCTGCGAGGGTTGGAGTTTTGTTTACCGGAATTGTCTACTGTTTGAGCACACGAGGACGCAACAGTGTGCTCATTCACCACACAATCCCGGCTGTGAGTGAAAATGCATCTTCTTAACCAGTTTTCGAAAGAAAATTAAGGTTCAAAAAGATAATAATTTATTTTAAGATTTACAAATAAGTATGATTAAAGCTACTCTAAATCTTGTACTTGTTTATTTTGTGAATAAATTAAACAACCCCTTAAGTAATAAATAACAATACTGGCTGCTCGCATTAACAAACTTGGTGGGCTGACCACGTGAAGGCTTATATGATAAATTATGAGTATTATTTGGCATCTCAGTGCCTATAATAAGATCTTTATCGAATAACCCTCTTCAGATATCTTCGGAGCCTAATCAGAGATAATGGTATGCTTTATTTTCCTCAAAACGGGTCCTGTCCTCACTCTAACAGAGGTGTTTCTCTGTCGGCACCTTCCAGAAACACACCTCGGTTTCGGCAGATCATTGCTGTGTATATACCTCGCGTTCACCGAGGGCTTCTTCCTCCGGCTCTTCGATACCCCATAATTAACATATTTAGCCAAATTCTCATGCTTCGTATTTACTTTCTTACTGTTCCCTTTATTCCCTTCGTGGGCCTCTAAAATGTCCTGGATACTCTTGTAACCTTCAGTGTCTTCAGGGCTTGTTCCATAGCTGGAGAACTGAGCAAAGTTATTGACCGCTAGGCTCTTCAGAGCATCGATTTTCTTCTTCTTATCCAAGAGCTCTAGCGTCTTGTAATAGTTGTACGTTGCTGGGTCATTGGCTTGGCTGATGGGAGTGAAATCATTGTAGGGAATGAATTTAAAGGACGGTTTCGTCGGTTTCGGTTCGAAAGCCTCTATACTCTGCTTTGTCAGGAGATTGTTGAAATTGTCACCGAAGGAATACAGACTGGGTTGTTGCTCTAAGCCGTCCGTGTCTCCTGTGTCGATGTAAAGCTCTTTTTTGTCCGACGCCTGCTGTCGCAGGGCCCTCAGGTCTAAGCCGAAGGACTGATTGGGGGGCAAGGTGGATCCGTATAGCTCTCTGTCTGAAGTCTTCCCGTAAATTTGCTCGAAGACTTTGTAGTCATCCGTCCAGAAGGGTGACAGGCCTGAAAATTAAAGCGGTTTGTATAATGCAATTATTCGCTTGGAATTAACATCTTTTATTTTTTTGGGCCCATTAAGTAGTAATCCTGCTGACTAAATACGTTCTCTTCCTATTACGTATACAATTCTGACGTTTGAATCCGGATTACCACCACCATATTTCAATTCGATAAAATCTTCCGTTTGTCTTATATATACTTTCGAAGCCGTCCGTGTTCATCTCAAATGCGTATCTCTCTCTCAGTTTAAATTTTAGCAAAAGGACGAAAAGGTGTGTGTTTCTGATGCAAGCTAAATATAAATTAACTAACTGATTTTTCTCATAAATACATATACCTACATGTTTCTTTTCTAAATTATAACTCATCGCCATGATGTGCGTTTTGAAATAAATAAAATAAATAGTTTAGCTGCCCGCGCGGCTTCGCCCGCTTATTGCAAAGAACGCAGGCAAACCCGCGGGATAAAATATAGCCTATAATCATAAAAAAGTCCAATCTATACCAGCAAGAATTCTTTAAATGTGCTAAGCGGTTCCGGAGATCACCCAAAACATGCAAACTTACAAAGCTACAATCTCACAGACACTTCCTCCTTATAATATTAGTATAGCAGGCGCTAAAGCCTGCTCTATACAGTGGGCCATAACGACTCATCGTACAGGACGCAACTATGCGTTAGACGGAGAAAGACATCGCCGCGCCATAAGCCATCTGACACCACTCCCCTCTCCACACGCTGGCTTATCCTAGTGGGCCATTAGGATGGGCCATCATGTAGAGGAGCAATAATAGGTTTCACGCCACACCTAAAGGTTTCACACCTCTTTATGCCAGTATTTAATTATTATTTATTTATTTAAACTTTATTGCTAAAACTACAATAGCCTAAACGGTTCAGGCATGCGGATGTCAAGCGAAAAACTCATTCCTCACTCAACCCACGTCAAATCCCGACTCGTACCTACTTACCAATGATTTTTCGGATCTTATGAGCGGAACATTTACCGTTAGCTTTTCGGTGAAGGAAAACATCGTAAGGAAACTGGCCTAATCCCATAAGGTCTAGTTTTCCCTCTGGGTTGGAAGGAGCAGTTGCTTTCGTTAAAACTAGTCTTGTGATTAGGTAGGTGTCAAAGCACACCCCGGTCTCCTTTACGGCACAACCGGGAATAACGCTAGGAGGATGATGATTTACTAGCTTCTGCCCGCGACTCCGTCCGCGTGGAATTCGTTTATGTAGTAGCTCCATACAAACTCATCAATTTCTAAGATTAAAACTATCCTATGTCCTTCCCCGGGGTTCAAACTATCTGCATACCAAATTTCATGTCAATCGGTTCAGCGGTTTAAGCGTGAAGTATGGAGGTAACAGACAGACGGACAGACACACTTTCGCATTTATAATATTTGTAGGGAAAGTATGGATTTAGTTATAAGGCTCCCTCTATCTTAACTTGATAATTAACAAGACTATTTAGCTAAAGTATATATGATTACGAAATTTAGTTTCGCAATCCTTTCTTTATTGACTTGCAAATAACAGTATTTGTTCAATAAAGTATATCACCGGTCCGACGACATCCGGAGACGTCGTTTAATACTTTCCTTTTCGCCGTAATATCGCTACATCATATATTTGTTTACGTATGTCTGTTAACTTTTACCGTGATTGCAGCAATTTTCTTTTAGGAAGTGAATGATTATGCAAGATTGGAGTAGGTAATTAACGTAAACGGAGGTTAGATGACCGGTGGTCAACTTAAAGATAGATGGCGCATCGAAAACTTTGGTTTCTTAATTATTAGATTACGTTGACTATCCTACTAATATTATAAATGCGAAAGTTTAGATGTTTGGATTTTTGGATGTTTGTTACTCAATCACGCTTCAACGGCTGAACCGATTTGAATGAAATTTTGCACGAAGATAGTTTATAGCCTGGATTAAAATATAGGATAGTTTTTATCCCGAGTCCACGCAGACGAAGTCGCGGGCGGAAGCTAGTACGTAATAAATACAAAGATTCACGCCTTTACTCCCAAAAGGGAAAGGGAAACTTATGTTCCAGTGCCACTTTTAGCGTAAATGTGGGTATAAAATATCGATAACATGTGAAATCGCGGTGTTAGGTTGCTAGCCCATCGCCTACAACACACTTCAACCCCCCTTAGTCACCTTTTACGACACCCACGGGAAGGAAGGCGGTGGTAAAATTCTAACCCGACACCACACGTTGACATCTAGGTACCATCTATACTTAATATTATAAATGCAATGGTAATGTCTGTCTGTTTAGTTTTCACGCCTAAACCGCCGAACCGATGTAGATGTTTGGAATGGAAATAGTCAGAGAGTATTTATTCCGAAAATCAATGCAATAATTGAAGCTGCTGTGGTGTGAAGTCCAATGGCATATTTACTATTACATAGACGACGGTAGGTCAGATATTCAATTAGTACCTATACCCTTAAGAGGAAATATAGCTAGCAGCTCGCGACTGACAATAGGTAGGTACTGTTTATATGAAATTTCAATTTTGGGAGAAAACGTTTTCATACGAATAGTAATCTTGAGGCTTTTCTGCAGCGAGATCAGTGATTCGAAACATGATGAAGCAATTTTCGCTCGATAGAAAAAAATCACGAACATAGGTCTAAAATACACTTTAAATATTTGTAACAAATTATGCACAAAAGCCAAAATATTAAAATTGCTTCTAAATATCGGCAATATCTTGCTAGAGAGCTCAGTGATTACTTTTTAACGGCCAAAAAATTAAAATTTAAAATTATGATAATGCGCGCTTCCGAGCACACACTTCCATCTCGCTCACGCTTATGCTCAGTGAGAGGGAGAGAAGACCATGAACCTACGGTGCCTTAAGGGTACAACTACAATACAAGAATGCCTTTACACAGGCGCGCATCAGGCATGTTTGCAGAGGTCAGGACTAATGGCTTTCACGCCGTTCTGAGGGACCGTCCTAATAGAACGCGACTACGCAATCTTCGCAAGTTCGCGCGAACTTGCGATTGTCAATAAGGACACCTAATCGAGTCCAATATGTTAGATCGCGCGTTCGCATTAGTAAAATCCGCGCGAACTTGCGATGATCGCGTAGTCGCGTTGCATTAGGACGATCCCTGATGCGACGCGTGGCCCCTACGCGTGGTGGCCGGCAGGCTGGATTGCCCGTTCCAGCACCACTCCATGTGAATGGGAAGCGGGCAATCTAGGCTGCGCATTTTAGTCCTAAGTTAATGTTTAGTTATTAAGAGTCCGCAGTAAGCTCGGCCCAATGTCACCTTCCCATGCAAACGTAGTTACGCTCTCATTTTAAAACTAGGTGTTGGATTGTAACGAAACTTTGCATATACGATGACATGAGGTTTGCGTCCGCATGTACTATGTAATTGTGGTGGGGTTCCACCGGTGTGCGGCACAAGCATTTTATCTATGTCTACCAAGAGTGAGTGCGTAAGACAAGCCGAGACAGGTTGAACAGCTTACCAGGTGTTTTGGTAACTCCACCCCCACCGTGCACCGCTGCTGTCAACACGCAAATCGCGCTTAGCCACTGCATCTGAAATCATGATCAATTAATCAAGAATCAAGAGAACAAGAGCCTTTAACAGAGTCACAGAATAAATAATAGCTGAACACTACAGAAGGTTCCCTGTTAAGAAAATCCCCTGTCATCCCATCCCTTTCTCACGCATGCAACGCGCTGCGATAGAATAACGCGTACGTGCTGTAGCAGCGTCAGCATACCGGCCGGGGCCGGTAGGCCGGCAAGTACCCCTAGCGGCGCGACGAAGTCACGGAGTGGGCCGCCCCTGACAGAGTTACCTGTCCATAACAGGAATGTTGCAGACATCCCTGTGATGGACATCCGCATCCGCAACCGCGGAAGTTCCGCACAAATTTCAACATCAGCATCCGCATCCGCCAAAATCGATGCGGAGTTTTTGCGGATGCGGATGTAGTGTAATTCACGACAAGAAAGGAGCCCACGCGGCGCTTTCCGCGCGGGCTTTAGATATTTTCGCCATTAGTCAAAAAACTTCTTGTCGTTTCTGGTGACCAAGATACGCGTTTTTGATTTGTTCGCTACGATTGTAATTTAGTCTCAACGTGTTTGATGATTGCGTGATATCATAAAATGGACGTTGTTTATTTACGATATTGAGTGTTTGACCACAAAATCCGCATCCCCATCCGCGGATGTGTGCCCCCAAATATCCGGACTCCAGCAACCTTTACCAGGTACCTTTTTATGGTATTTCTACTCACTAGAAACTGCACGTCAGCCGCCAAATGCGCTATTTAATTCGTAGGACTAAAATCGTGCCTCCGCATCCGAGGATGTCAAAAAAAATCACATTCGCGGCATCCCTTGTCCATAAGCGCGACCCTAATTATCCCACTTAAATTCTTCTAATCTATTGAGATTAGAAGAATTTACCAAGAGCGTATTGAAGCTCTTGGTTTCCCATTTGAGTTTGATGATTAGCGGGCGCTTCCAGAATACACTAGTGCCTCCGCCATCAGGATGCCCCTAATTAATTAACCGTCCCACAAGACACAGACACCATCTATAAACGACACCATCGTATCGATAGCTAATTATCAGCATGGGTAAAAACCGTGTGAAAACTATATCGGAACTCGGAAGACATACCTAAACGCTATAATAAGCGATAAAACCAGTCTGAAAAACAATCACTTGGAACAAAGCATTGATGCGACGCGGAACAGAGAGAGAGTGATCGCGATAACTTCTTTACTGTAGATGGTTCAATCCACAGACTGGGATGCATAGATGCATATTAATTTTTTTTACTACTATGCCGGTTTACCATCATGCAGACTATGTTTGCCAAGCATGCGGCCGTCTGCCTGATGGTAAGCAAGCACCGTAGCGTCTATCACGCAAAAGCAAGTCCCTTGCGATTCCAAAAGAAACAGGCGCGTTGTCGACCCTTTAGTGATTTGAGGTTTCGTTGTGCTGATAGCTAGACAACGCGGGTCCCTCACTGTTAACACGACATATCCTCGGGAGCCCTGGCGACCTTACACATCAACAAGAACACAAAACCAGATACCTACAGAGCAAGCGGCGTTATCAGTGACGCGCCTATAGAAATAGGGTTGTACTGCTATGGGCTCATCCAAATATGAGGGAGATGACATTGCCCCGTGCCCTACCTGTCTTCCGCGGAGAAAACCGTCGAGCCAGTCTTTCGGAGGAAGTCTGGGTTACATAACCCAGACTCCACATGGTATTTCTCATCATCATCATCATCATATCAGCCGAAAGACGTCCACTGCTGGACATAGGCCTCCCCCAAAGAGTGTCAAAGTGAACGGTCCTGCGCCACCCGCATCCAGCGGACTCCAGCAACCTTTCACCAGGTACCTTTTTATGGTATTTCTACTCACTAGAAACTGCACGTCAGCCGCCAAATGCGCTATTTAATTCGGAGGACTAAAATCGCAGGTTGAACACACTAGAGGAGCTCTCGCCCATGAGGGCTCGTTCTGAGCATTGTCGTCTTCTCTGGGTTAAGTAGGTACTTAAACTAGGCTAGGTAGCCAAGTGCTGTTGGGCCACAAGAGTGGTGACAACCACGATGGCCCCCTTAAGTTGCCTTTTACGACGGGCGGGGGAGACCTAAGCCACAGTATAGGAACAGTAGATAAACTTCGAACAAAGGTACATCGCATGGCTGCACACATGCGCGCGTGTTCGGTACGCACACACACATAGCCTTCGGGAATGATAGAGAATGCTTCAATCGGGGCCGCGCCGTTGCGGTGTTCGCTCGTTCTCACTCGCTACGTCAAAGGAAACCGCCTCGTAGGTATGAAGACAGCGAGCCGCCAGTGCCACGATATCAAAAGGAGCCGAATAGGCTAGTAACTAAGCTCCTACCAACCGAGTGCAGTTTAGCAACTATTATACTTACTAGGAAATATTTTAGGCATAGTATAGTGGTATTAAAATATTCCATGAAGTGGGAAACTAAAAACACATACCCAACTATCTATAATATTATTACTTTGTGTATACAATATTGTCTATTAAACTGTAACAGAAATACTTTGCATACTTTAAAAGCAAAATTAGTATTATATGTATGCCAAGCCACAAACTTGACACAACCCTGCGCATCGAGCGAAAGTAGGTAACGAACGCTCCTGAACGGCCTCAGATTACCTACTGTATTATTCTTCTATACTGTGCCTAAGCTAAGACATTGGATGATGGAGGATGAAAAGTACACGGTTTAATTTTGGAAGACCTGGGCAAAACATAAGATTAGTAAACGCAAAAGGGAGTGAGGCATGTTTTCGGTCGTGTTTATACTTATGACTAGTTATGACCTATGAGTATAAATAAGTGAGCCACTCAGTGACGCGTGAGAAGCTCTAACATAACTGGCACACTGCTAACAAATCATTAGTTTCGGTACCCTGTCAACCCCTAATGCTCATGCCGCCGCCGTAGGGCACTTCCCTGAAATAAGGCGTTTCAGGCCGTGTTTAAGAGTCCGCAGTAAGCTCGATTCTCCATACAAACGTAGTTACGCTCTCATTTTAAAACTACGTGTTGGATTGTAAAGAAACTTTGCATATACAATGGCATGAGGTATATCTATGTCTGTAATTAGTTTATGTAGCTTCATATACCATAGTAAAAAAAATACAGCGAATTTAAGTTTTTCATACAAAACTTGTTTTTGCTGTATTTTGTTTGTCTTATAAACTGGAACCATATAAACTAATTACAGACATAGATATATCTCATGTCAATGTATATGCAAAGTTTCGTCACAATCCAACATGTACTTTTAAAATGAGAGCGTAACTACGTTTGTATGGGAGGGAGAAATTCGCCCGAGCTTACTGCGGACTCTTAAGGACAACCTTCGGCAGCACGAGACGCGGGCTGTCAGGCGAGTATGGAAACGCTCACGCCTGTACAGTCAGCACCAAAAGTAGCCACGCAAAGTAACATCCTCAAATGATCTACAAAGTCCTCATTCTCTGGTCGTTACAGTAGTGTGTAGGTCATTTTGAGCACTCGCTCCGAGTAGCTAGTTTTGCTACTGAACATAAAAACTCCTTCTGTTAGTAGTAAATGCACCAGTTGTGTTAGAATCCCTCCACAGATTAAGATTAATCAACAAATTAAGGTTTTTAACATTCCAATATAAGACACCTTCGTTCCCAATAGTTGTCAACTATAATAATTCACCTCTATTTCTATGAATTAAGGCCAGCTTCGAGCACTGAGACGTTTACCTTATTTCATCGGAGAGTAGAGACTCAATAGTGCGTAAGTACAAGAAAAAAAAGTCTTTACATGTATTATCTTCCTTCAAGATGATCACATTTATTTGATGCACAATTAGCATTTTTAATTGATCTACATTATGACTTTTTTTTTATTTGCCAAAAAGCGTTAAAAAAAACTGCAAATGGGCATTTTTTTTAAATGCGTATAAGTACAAGTACCTAATTAGCATGAATTGTTAAACAAAAATTTACTCCGTGTCAGCTTTGTAACGAAAATGAACCATACAAATTATATGAAAATGAACGTGAGTCGTTAAAATTAATACACACTACACAATTTATTGAAAATGGCCAAATACCAAATCGTACAAAACTAGTTTGGAATTTGACTAAAATTTTCCTTAACTACACATAACTCTCTACCCTCCGCTTACAAAGCAACTGGATCCGCGTCAGACGGAGTCAGCTTACCTTGGCTCCGGTTACAGCATCACGGTACCGTCGGCAATGAAAGTGCTCTGGAAGTGGCGGCCGCTTTATAAGCTCTCTGTGGAGTGGCGGCCGCCGCCGCCCCGCTGCGCCGAATGCTGGCTAGTGACGAATATTCGTTTTGAAAATGTTGTCCAAAAACAAAAGTTATAGTTACCTGTTGTTAACGTCTATTTTGTATGTATGTGCATAACATACATAACATACATTTGATTCATGTTTTCAGGTGTGAAATAAAGAGTGCTCGTATTGTATCGTATTGTTATATAGACTTTGTGCAAATATGCAAATGCCTTTTTCATAAACGTCGACCAGGACTAAGGGACCAGGGTTGAAGTGTGTTGTGGGCGATGGGCTAGCAACCTATCACTGCAATATCACTGTTTGTCGATCTTTTATACCCACATTTATGCTAAAAGTGGCGCTGGAACATACGTTTCATGTGCTCTGCCTAACCCTTTTGGGAATAAAGGCGTGAATGCATGTATGTATGTACTGTATTGTATTCTATTCAAGGAAATGAGAAAGAGAAGGCGCTTCCTTGTGAAGATGGATCAGGCTATCTATACCAATAGGTATTTGTAATAACTATCATACACATACATTGTAGTGAATTAATACTACTAATTTTATTATTTATAATTATTGACGTGTAAATTGGTATTTAAAAATCTATTATTATGATTAGGTATGATTATTTATCGTTTCGAAAATTCAGTCCTGAATCAATAAAGCAGGGCGGATAACGATACGCCCACTTCTTTTGTTCCTGTATCACTACCTACCTGCTTTTTGAAACAACAGATAAAAATAAATAAATAAAATAAAATAAATATTAGGGGACAATCTTACACAAATCGCCCTAGTCGTCGTAGTAAGCTCACTAAGGCTTGTGTTATGGGTACTAGACGGCGATATATTAAATAGATACTAATACTTAAATAATACATAGAAAACATCCAACACAGATACAAATATTTACAAATACCTATGGGATTCGAGCCAATAACCTTCAGCTTCGTAAGCTGCGTCGCTGCCCACTAGGTTAACCGGTGATCCAAACTAAGATATGTGAACTTTGCATTTCGATTATCATGCGAGCGCCGCAGTTATCATTGTTGATGAAAATCCGCACAGCGAGGCCGGAGCGCACGCGCACCGAGAGGGAAAGTCAAGTTCAAGCTCCTGCGCGTCCTGCTTCCTGCTACCGATACCAGATTCCGGGCAGATACCAGACCGACAGGTTCCGGAGGAGAGTTTGCAAAGGATCAAAACCGCGCGATACCATTTTGGAGTTGTCCACAAGTATACAGGGCGTATTATTCAAACGGGGCAATGCGGGAAAATCCGAAACTATAAGACACAGAAATTTGTTCTAAGGAGTCACGAAAGATTATAGAAAAAAATAAAACTGGATTTAAGTTTTAACTGGATCTATTGCAGTTATCAATTTTCCCTCACTGCCCCTTTTGAACAATACACCCTATATAGAGCCTGTCTGATTAAGCAGACACCGTAGCCCATGGACGCTTTCTACACTCTCTCTCTCTCTCTCTCTACTCTACTACTCTCACTCTGTATTTTTAAAATACAGACATGAAAGAGGGTATCATACCGCTTTGACCCCTAAGCCCAAGATTTGGAATAGGCACTAGTTTTAGCGCGACTAGTTTAAGCGACTGCCTTCTGACCTTCCAACCCAGAGTGAAAACTAGACCTTATACACATACACCGAAAAGCTAACGGAAATATTCCGCGCATAAGTACCGAAAACCTCATTGGTACGAGCCGGGATTCGAACCCACGACCTCCGCCTAACAGCCGCATGCCTGAAACACTAGGCTATCAACTATCAACGCAAGGAATCCTAAGATCGATAAAGGATCGGCAGCGCGATTGTGATTCTTCTGCCCCGTATCATGGTCGGCCTTATCACGCGATAAGTGACAAGATAAGAGCGACGTCTCGTTCTATCGAACGGTGTCAGCCAGTGCCGGACACTCTGTCTTGTCACTTATCGTTGGGCGCCTTTGTACATTGGGCGTATGCTGGTTTGCCAACGTGGTAGTAATTTATTTATTTATCATTTTGTAAAGGCATGTACATTGTAATTAAGGTGTTACATTCAGTATTCAGGTCAGACCATGACACCCTGTAAGGGCACACTAAACTTAATACTAGGATGCGTAAGATAACAACATTAATAACATTTTTGCATTACATAATCGTACATATTCATACTTTAATTAATAAAGATCTATCTTAAATATCTATCTATGTATCTTTAATTATTCACTTTAATATTTAGTTACTTTAATTAATCAAATTACTTAAATAAAGGGACGACACGTTTTTAACCCCCGACACAAAAAAAGGGGTGTTATAAGTTTGACGTGTCTCTGTATCTATGTCCGTCTGTGGCGTCGTAGCACCTAAAGGAATGGACCGACCAATTTTAATGCGGTTTTATTTATCCGTATTTTAATCGAGATGGTTCTTAGCTAAGTTTCAACAAAATCGGTTCAGCCGGTTTTGAGATATTTAACTTTGAAATGGAAATGTCGGGGGTTTCAACTGTTTTAAGTTCCTTGTTAATTGTGGAGTTTAAATAAAATCTCAGGGTAAACTGAAGTGATGCTTAAGTCACGGTTACACTAACCTAATGAATAAGTAGGTATGCCCAATTATGTCTTTTCCAATTCGCCAAGGGTAGGTAGGTACTACAATTGTAACGTTCTTAGCTTAGATACGTTCTCGTGAATATTTCCGATTAGTAAATTATCCATCAAAGTTTTTCTTCGTGCTCATTAATCTTATCAATTAAAAGAAAGAAAAGAAAGAAAAGCATTTGAAATTAAACTCGAATCAGTTAAGATTTTGATAGATCAGCCTATCCCTGTTCATAAAACGTTCTCTACTCTATTGTAAGACCGTCTAATTCCATTAGACCCACTAGGTTTTTAAGAACATAGGCTAATGGGACTCTTTTACGATTGATGCTCGAGCGTTTACGGCTTACTCTGTAGCCATGCAGTGGACACCAACGCTTACGGACGCTTGTTGCTATTCCAGCCCTGCTATTCCGTAACTTCTGTTAAGCTCACCTCAACGCTCACCCACAGATATATCTTGACACCGCGATTCGTAGTACTTAAGTCCGCAGTAAGCTCGATTCTCCATACAAACGTAGTTACGCTCTCATTTTAAAACTACGTTTTGGATTGTAACGAAACTTTGCATATACAATGACATGAGGTATATCTATGTCTGTAATTAGTTTATGTAGCTTCAGATACCATAGAAAAAAAATACAGCGAATTTAAATTTTTCATACAAAACTTGTTTTTGCTGTATTTTGTTTGTTTTATAAACTGGAACCATATAACCTAATTACAGACATAGATATACCTCATGTCAATGTATATGCAAATTTTCGTCACAATCCAACATGTAGTTTTAAAATGAGAGCGTAACTACGTTTGTATGGGAAAGAGAAATTCGGACGAGCTTACTGAGGACTCTTAACGTCTTAACTAAGCGTAGTAGGTAGAAGGTCTAGGTCTAGACCTAGACCTTCTACCTACTGGCGTGGCGTGGCGTGACGAGGTGAGACGCACAATCTATCAGTTATTTATTTATTTGAGTCAGGCAACAAAGGCCCTGGCAGTTATACCGGTGGGGACCAATGTAGCCGTATATAGTGAATAGCTCCACGGAAACTTTCTATGGCGTGCGCGTTTTTGTCGCTAATCTACTGGGCCTATTACCGCGACTGGCAGACCTCAATCACATGGAGACGTGAGGCCGTTCACCGTGGTACAGTTTCCTACAATAGATATACACTCTTCAGCAAAAACGGGCGCACATTGCTTAGTCCTTAGTCATCCCGTACAGTCAGTGAAGCGCAACAAATTTCGATTATTTGTGTTAAAATTCAAAAGTTGTAGATCACTTTTTGGCTGACTGTATATATCGACCCGTTTCCATTCTCTCGATTACCTACACCTATGACAAGGTGGTCAATAATATCTGACACTAAGGCTCTGCCCTCGTTTAACAATTAACAACATAGAACGATTGAAAAACCCGCGACATTATCATTTCAAAGTTTAATATCTCGAAACCAATTAATTGATATTTTTTAAACATAGCTATAGAACCATCTAGATCACATCAGCTTTCGGACAAGAAAAACCGCATTGAAATCGGTCAATTCGTTTAGGAGCTACGATGCCACATACGTACACACAGACACCGTCAAATTTGTAACACCCCTCTTTTTGTGTCGGGGGTTAAAAATAATAGCCTAGGTCCATCCCAAATCATATCATCCAATATCTTTCATAATCATCATCATATCAGCAGAAAGACGTCCACTGCCGGACATACGCCTCCCCCAAAGAGTGCCAAAGTGACCGATCCTGCGCCACCCGCATCCAGCGGACTCCCGCAACCCGATATCTATATTTATATTATAGTATCCAAGTTTATTATTGTTATTATAAAGAGCAAAAGTCTGTTTGATTGCAAGTTTATAAGTTTGTATGTAATGGGTAGATAATCTCCGGAACCACTTACCCGTCTACAAAAATTCATTAAAATGTGTGTAGAATGAACTCTCTGGATGGTTAGTATGGTAGTAGTATTAGTTTGGCTGCGTTCTTTTCAATACACGGGCGAAGCCGCGCGGGCACCTAGTGTTTAACCCCCGACGCAAAAGAGAGCGGGTGTTATAAGTTTAACGTGTCTGTCTGTGTATCTTGTTGTGGTATCGTAGCTCCCAAACGGATGGACCGATTTGAATGCGTTTTTTTTTGTCATAGATAATTTTATCCCGAGTGTTCTTAGCTATGTTTCATGAAAATCTGTTCAGCCGTTTTTGAGATATTGGACTTTGAAATGAAAATGTCGGAGGTTTTTCAACTTTTCTAAGTTGTAGTAATTATATTATAATAATGAACTTTTTGAAATCGGAGGAACCCGAGATAACCCGCAACATGCACGGTCACAAAAATTACATAGTTCTAGCTTCAGCTTGGGCCGAAAATCGTTTGTCTGTCCCGCTGTCCCGCTGTCCGGCTTTTCTCCTCTACAGGTCGCATTTCTCAGCCGATTCTCGTGAAATTTTGTGAGCAGGTTCGTTTTTTTGACGAAGAATTTATTCAACATTAAAAAAAAGGTTACGGTTAGGTATACGGTTTTAGTATTTGTTGTTATAGCGGCAACAGAAATACATCATCTGTGAAAATTTCAACGGTCTAACTATCACGGTTCATGAGATACAGCCTGATGACAGACGGACAGACAGACATACAACGGAGTCTTAGTAATAGGGTCCCGTTTTTACCCTTTGGGTACGGAACCCTAAAAATGTATTTACCTACAGCAATTGCAGTTTCAAAGATTTAGGAAATGTGATAGTAGAGGTATAGGTTGCTAGGTCATCGCCCGAAGCCCACTTCAATCCTATTCCCACCGACTCTAATAACAGCCACGAGAAAGCGGGTGGTACTGACTACTGCCCCCCTATTCTGTAACTTGTTTTAAGCTCACTCAATGCACAAGCACAAATATATCTTGACACCTCAATGCGTACTAACTAAGCGCAGGTAGAGGTCTAGTTTCGTAACGGGTGACCGGCGGGGTGAGCCGCATTAGCGCGTAGCGACTAAAGCCCAGCCCCCCTATTCTCTAACTTGGGCTGTTATTTGCTAAGCGTTAAAGCGGCTCACCCCGCCGGTCGCCCGTCTGGAAACTAGACCTCGACCTACGCTTGGTTACTACGCATCGCGGTGTCAGGATATCTTTGTGGGTGAGCGTTGAGGTGAGCATAAAACAAGTTACAGAATAGGGGGGCTGATGGTGCTATATTCTAACCCGTAGTATCGGTTCACGTCACGTCAAGCCAGCTGGACTGCTATTCTTTACGCGCTCATGCGTCTCATCCTCACCCGACACGCCTTACGAAACCAGCCCCTCTATTCTGTATAATAACTTGTTTTATGCTCACCTCAACGCTCACCCACAAATATATAAGATAAGATAAGATAATTCTTTATTAACGCCACAATAAACGATTACACAAAACATATCAATGCAACAACAAGCGACGCTAAAAGGAGCCCCACTCAGCATATTGCCGCGACAAGCCGTGGCGCTTATTTCCAGTAGGGCCCCAGCTAAAAAACTACTACATCTTGACACCTCAATGCGTACTAACTAAGCGTAGGCAGAGGTCTAGTTTCGTGACGGGTGATCGGCGGGGTGAGCCGCTTTGGCGCGTAGCGAATAACTGCCCAGTCCCGGTATGCACTTACTTGTTTTGCTCACCCACAAATATATCTTGACACCGCGATGCGTAGTAACTAAGCGTAGGTAGAGGTTTAGCTTCGTTAGGCGTGACGGGTGGGGCTCACTCCACCTCACGCCTCAGCGCATGAGCGCGTAAAGAATAACAGCCCAGACCTCTTAGTTATTACGAATCGCGGCGTCAAGATATATTTGTGGGTGAACGGTGAGGTGAGGTTAAAGCAAGTTACAGAATATCGGGGCAGGCATTACTTTCCACTTTAACAGACAGCATTTGTCAGTCTGTACTTGGTGAAAGATTAAGCGACAGTTCCGCTTCCTTCTAAGCATGCTGACGCGGACAGGCAATTTACTAGTACGAGTGTTCAGTAAACACTGCAATTGAACCGTTTACACGATTTCTTTCCTTGTTTATTTACATCTGTTATATAGCTGGGATGTTGCAGACATTCGCATCCGCATCCGCATCCTTTTCGTCATCCGTAAAACTTGATGCGGAGTTTTCGCGGATGCGGGTGTAGTGTCGGTAGGTACCTATACAAGTCGCGACCAGAAATGGACCAACGCGGAGCGTGCCGCGCGCGTGTTCAGACCCCATAGCATGGACGGCCTATCACACGATAAGTGACAAGATAGAGCGTCCGTCACTGGCTGACACCGTTCAATAGAACGAGACGGACGCTCTATCTTGTCATCACTTATCGCGTGATAAGGCCGACCATGATACGGGGTCAGGTGTTAGTTATCGACTTGTCGCCATCCTACTATCCTACTAATATTATAAATGCGAATGGTTGGATGTTTCGATGTTTGTTACTTAATCACGCTTTAAACGGCTCAACAGATTTGGATGAAATTTTGCACGACGACAAGTTCATACAAACTTTTCTTTATTTAAAATATACGACAGTTTTTATCCCGGGTCCACGCAGACGAAGTCGCAGGCGGAAGCTAGTCGGCAATAAGAATCTTCATTTCGTCTTTAATAAGAATCTTCGTTTCATCTGATGATTGGCCGCATGCGCTGAGGTGACGCGTTATCGTTGGGTTCGCAACGATTGTAAATCAGTCGCAACGTGTTTTAGTACTGTGGGTAACCATATGGACGTTGTTTATTTATGTTTTTGAGTGTTTGACCCCAAAATTCGCACCCCCATCCGTGGATGTCCAAAAAATCGCATCCGCAACAACCCTGTTATAGAGAGGGAGTCTGTGAGATTGTAGTTTTGTAAGTTGGTATGCATAGGGGTAATTTTCGAACCACACATTGCATCTCATCTGTCTGTCTGTTACCGTTTAAGGCGGTGCATTGGAAATTATCGCGTGTTTTGAAACGCCGTTCTGACTAGATTAAGAAACAATAAGGTCTGATTTTCAGATATATGATTCTTGACTATATGATTGTTTATCTGATTTAATCGATACATGATTGCCTAAAGTTTCCACGATAGAAAAAAAATCCAAAGTTGGGTCTTTATTTTCCTTTTTTTACTCTGCCTACTGAATCAATACATTATTTTACGACACGCCATTCCCGAACAGTGTTGCATCTCTTTTTCTCATGCGCGGAAGGCTCAAGCGTGTCTCTGTCAAGGGGGCGTGGTCGACTCGAATCAAGGCATCCCCTTAAACCGCCGAACCGATTGAGATGAAATTTGGTATGGTGATAGTTGGTGAAATGGGGATATTTTGTATGGAGCTACCATATTAGCGAGTTTGTTATAAAATACAATGTTAGTTACCTATATGGTGGGCTGGTACCCCGTGTGGTGTCGGGTTAGAATTTCACCACCCCCTTTCTTCCCGTGGGTGTCGTAAAAGTCGACTAAGGGACCAGGGTTGAAGTGTGTTGTGGGCGATGGGCTAGCAACCTATCACTGCAATATCACAGTTGGTCGATCTCTTATACCCACATTTATGCTAAAAGTGGCGCTGGAACATACGTACAGCAAATACAAAATTTGGGTGTTATCGCACCCAAAGGTTGTCTGGAAGAGATCGCTTTTTAGCGATAAGACCGCCTGTTATCTACCATTGTTTATGTTTAATCAAGGATGGAAAGCGTAATCGTGGGGGGCAGTTTCTGCGCTACAAGGACGTATTAAAACGTCATCTCAAAGCCTGGAGGAGGAGGTGGCGTCTATGAGACCGGAATGGCGTAATAAAGTCAGGAAAGGTGTAGCTTCTTTTGAAGTAGCTCGACTTCAACACCTGTGGACCAAAAGCGCCATTTACGGAAGACTCGACCCAAACCATCCTATACTTATACTTACAATGGCCAGGGCCAGTTATACTGCACACAATGTGACCGGACATTTAAAACTAAGTTCGGCTTTGCGAGCCATATACTTACGTGCTCATCAGAGAAAATTGTAAGGGCCGCCGTCGTCGGATACGACAAGGACTATATCATCATCATCATCATATCAGCCGAAAGACGTCCACTGCTGGACATAGGCCTCCCCCAAAGAGTGCCACAATGACCGGTCCTGCGCCACCCGCATCCAGCGGACTCCCGCGACCTTTACCAGGTCATCAGTCCACCTTGTGGGGGGCCTACCCACGCTGCGCCTTCCGGTACGTGGTCGCCACTCGAGAACCAAGGACTATATATATTATGTTTAATTTATTATCTACTAAGTCTGGTGAGAAATAAAGAATATTTCTATTGTATTAGACCATCGCGTGTGCTGACTTCTGGTCGAAGGGTGTTGTGTTTCGGCGTTTTGGGGGCAAACTATCGAATTACTTGTCGACGCAACGGGGCCACGCTGTTTCGTCGCCTAAATGATTAGTTTTCTAATTGTATAATTATATGTATTGTATGTATGTTATGCTTTCAGGTATTTATTGATATGGACCTCAGATAAATAAGTATAAATATTTGAGGAAAATCTTACACAAATCTATGTAGTCCCAAACTAAGCAAAGCTTGTACTATGGGTACTAGACGACAATTTTTTTTTTTTTTAAATCGCCAAACTGCAAAGCAGTTTGTTGGCGAAGACTGCACTCTTTTTATATTTTTTAAACTAACTATGCTATTACTAAGAACTAAATTTGTACATCTATACTTACGTTAAACGTCCCCGTGCCTTTCACCGCACCTACAGATTGCACTACAATCTTAACTCCCAATCCTACTACATACTTATATAGATAAATAAATACTTAAATACATAGAAAACATCCGTGACTCAGGTACAAATGTTCATGATCATCACACAAATAAATGCCCTTACCGGGATTCGAACCCAGGACCTCCGGCTTCGTAGGCAGGGTCACTACCAACTAGGCTACAGAGGTCGTCAAATGGTTTATTATTATTATATTCATTGTTCATGGTGTCAATAGTGGCACACATGCGTCAGGGCGCTACGGGCCTTTCTACACATGGACATTACGCTGCCACGGGCTACGGCGCAGCACTACGAGCGTAGTGGCGGTGAGTGGGTTAAATAATTAAAACACCAAAAATAATTGTATTTTTTGTTAATAGTTCATTAGTTACACATAGGTACCTACTTACATAAATATTATTATAGCCGCAAAATATAGTCATACATAATATTTGAGTCCATTAATTATACAACACGTACACATTGACACACACACACACACACACGCACACACACACATACACACGCACGCAAGCACGCACGCGCGCACAAGCACACGAACACGCACACGCAAACACAAACACAACACGGACTCGTTTCTCAGCCAGTGTAGGAACACTGGCTGTTATAAATGTTATATAACATCAACTATTTCCTTTCAACATCGTAGTGTTAGCGTTATCCTTGTTACACAATGTTATATAACATTTATTACATTGCACGTACAATCGATGGCCGTTGAGGTGGAAAGGTTCTCGAGTGGCGACCACGTACCGGAAGGCGCAGCGTGGGTCGAACCCCACAAGGTGGACTGATGACCTGGTAAAGGTCGCGGGAGTCCGCTGGATGCGGGTGGCGCAGGACCGGTCATTGTGGCACTCTTCGGGGGAGGCCTATGTCCAGCAGTGAACGTCTTTCGGCTGGTCTGGTGATGATCAAGTGATACAAATGCATTTATCTCAATTTCCACCATTAAGTGCCTATTTTAACACTTTCAACTAACAATGACTTACGATTAAATGAATACAGGCGACACTTTTAACTTAACCCTTTAATGCGCATACAGACATCCATATTTTAATAGCATTTAAACCTATAATATTGAGATAAAGTTAAAAATCGTGGTGGGAATATATTTCCCACTGCCTTACGGGTTAAAGCAGTAATAGCTGCTTGAAGGAACCTATTCCAGGCTCAAGTCATCCGTTTTTCATAATACTGCTATGATGCCGAACGGCTGTACAGCCTTGCCGGTTACCGTAGCCTGTGGAGGTCCACAACTCCAAGAAACTTCCTTCCTGACCCTTTATCTGTACTGTTTTGAAGTAGGTAGGTATGGGGTACCTATTTCAGTATACCTCCATAAGTACTTGGGGAAAACCTTGGGAACTCATTCTAGCCACACTAACGAGAAATGTCATTAATTATCGCGATAATCGTAGTGTAGCCGTACCTTTAACGTCCATTATCGCGATAATTAATGGCATTCTCGTTAGTGTGGCCCCAGCATAAGCCCTTGTGGGAGGAAATTCCTCTGAATATTCTGAACAGCCATTGCGTTCCATGGATTCCACAGTGTGACATATACGGGTCACAATCATCTAGCACAACAATTGGATAATCATTATTAATCCATAGTAATTCTGGTAGTGCATCCGGAGGGTGAGAGCCCTATCACTGCGACCATTGCTAATCTACTGTGATCTAATCCATAGTTAGCCATCAATGAAAACATTCCGAAGCTCCAACTAAACTGCACCTTACTCCTTTTGGACCTCCAATGCTTGACCCTGGTATTCCCTAGAAATCACGTTCTCTGTCTCCAGAGATACCTTCACCTTCCTTTTTACTAGTTGGGATACCTTCTTTTGTGGCACTGAACATAAGAATCATAATTATAAGAAGGCTACTTCCTTCTTACCTTACTCCTTAGACTCCCGAGGCTTCTGAACTTGGTGTGCCCTAGGAAATCATGCCCTCTGTCAGCTGTGTCTCCATACTCGAGACACTACCGTCACCTTCTTTCTTACTACTTGAGATACCTTCTTTTGTGGCAGAAGTAGACGGTTTACCCAGGTTGATGGTGATTGATGCATTCCCATTCTCTATGCCGATGGTCAGCTCCTGAGGACCGAGCTCTGCCCTGGAGATGGTGGCTATTTCGTTATTCTTTAGCAGCATAACTCCAGACAAGCTTTGCAAAGTCTGCAGGTGTTTTATCCACCTTTCGTTCGTGATGCATGATTCTTCTTCTTCATACGTTTTCTGGAGCTGTCAACAAACATTAATAGATTACGTATGTACATATAAATAAACCAATATTTGGGGACGTTGACCCTCACCATAGCAACTGACCGGGATTCGAACCAACAATTCGAATACAACTAGGCTACAGAGGTTGTCATCAGTTCATATAATTATTTACATCAAAAACCATAACCCTCCTCTCCTTCGGCAGTCGGGTAAAAACAACAATATTTACAGCCAATTTTCATGATTTGCAAAGCACTAGGTAGAAATGTAACAGTGTGTATTAATTATCAAGTGGACTTCATTTATTTCATATTTTACTAGCTTCTGCCCGCAACTCCGTCCACGTTACTTTGCGATTTGCGACTTTTGACACCCCATATTCATAATTAAAGGCCATTTTTTTTATAAATATTATAAATTACATTAATTATGATTTATTTAGTGAAGGAAAACATGGTGAGGAAACCAATCTAATCCCAATAAGATCTAGTTTTCCCTCAGGATTGGAAGGTCTGATGGCAGTCACTTTCGTAAAACTAGTACCTATGCCAAATCTTGGGATTAGGTGTCAAAGCGGACCCCAGGCTCCTTTAGGGCACAACCGGGATGATAAATGACATTACTTAGGTCACATTGAGCATCAATATCTACTAACACTAAATGTTAGATGACAACAAACCTGCAGATTCAACTTCTTAATATCCTGAAGATTCTTCTGAGTCTGCAGTTCTGCCTCCTTCTGTCTCAACACCTCTTGCAGCTTAGAGTCCCTGTCAGCGTCACACCTCTGTATCGGTATATCACATTGGTCCTCCGAATCATATGCTTTGTTTAATTTATCTATGTCTGACCAAGCAGCGGTAGAAATTACAGAGCCGGAGTATGTAGGGCGAGATATGTTGATGCCCTCTAGTTCGTCATCAGAGGCGAAAGTGTCATCCTGTTTAACATACTCAACGTCTTCATAACCATATGGATAGTGACATTTTAGTTTTTCACACATTTTCACCTTTTCATTGAAATTCACGAAGTAGTAGCGCACTGCGCTTTTACATACTGGACAGTCCTGAAAACAGAAGTTTAAGTTATTAGGTAAGTACAGAGTTTATACATATTAGGTTATGCGCTGAATGCTAATTTAATTACCTGTATGTATTCACCAAATGGGGATTCTTCTTCTACATCCACAGCCGCTGCCTGTAATATCTGCAATGAAAATAGCCGTGTCTACACCGAACGAGCGGCTCGCCCGAACACCGTTCGCCCGGTGTGGACGTGATTCGGGCAAATGATGGCTCGCCCGAGCCGTTCGGGCGAGCCCCCGAATGCTTGCCCGAACGGTTTGCCCGAGCCGCGAGCGGCTCAGCCTATGTGGACGGTGGTTTTGTTCGGCCGAAAGACAGAAGGCGAGGGCCATTTTTGCCCTACCTATTATTATTCTAATTTTTACTTTATTGTTAACAGTATAAGGTCGTAAGACATTTTTCGTAAATGCAAATTCCATTTTGTTTTCACATCACACTTTTATATTTTGCTGTTAGCCGATTCGACTTCATTCAAAACTGAACGCTATTCGTAAGAGTATAAAGCCGTTAAACACTTTTTGCAATTGCATAGAATATGCAATAAAGTAATTTTGTCCACGCGTCCTTTACCGTTTTGCTATTGAGCAAATTCGAATAGTTCGAATTTGGACGTTATTCCTTTGAAAAATATTTGGCAATGGCAAAAACAAATTAGTATTTTATTTCTTCCTCGCCTTCATCAATTTTGCTGAGTTAGGTTGAACTATAGCGTACTACTAATAAGGTTGTTATTAGATTTATTGGCACGCAGGGGGAGAGAGGGGGGAGGAAGGGATTTTTTTTTGCAAAATTAAAATTAATCAAGTTTTCACTTCTGCAGGCACTCCCGCTCTTTTTTTTATCAAGGTAACTTATTAAAGTTCATTCGAAGTCGCTGCGTTGGAAAAGGTCAAAACTAGCTTGACCCCTGAATACCTACATTACATATTGATATTGGGAAATTAGGGATCAAGTTATACCTACTGGCAGTTGGTAACTTGGTAGTGAGACGAGTTGAGGCGGATTTGGGAATTGCGTAACTGAGTTCGACACGCATGGGTTTGTTTGTCAGCTGGACGGATTGGTAGATTGAGTAGTACCTACCTAGTAGGAATTTCAATAGGTAGGCGTCTTCACTCTGATCATAACACAATTGATCAAATAATTTTATCCCGGCCTCTTTTCGGTTCTCAAAAATTATGTGCATCCACATTTTGCGGCTTTTTTTTTAAATACATTTCTTCCGATTTCGAATTCGAACAAGCAAAAACAAAATTAAGGTTGTCGCAACGACAGCTGTGCGCACGTGCGGCTTCATCGTGATCGTGAGCTCAACTATCGGTAGGTAAATTCGCCCGAGCCTCTCTCTCTGGCTTGGGCGAGCCGCGCGCGTTTGCCCCAACGCCCGTCCACACCGACCGAGCGCTGGCGGCCGACCCCTTTGACGGCTCGCCCGAGCCTTCTGACGGCTCGCCCGAACCGTTTGGGCGAGCATTTTTGATGGCTCGGGCGAGCCGTTCGGGCGAACCGTTCGGCCGGTGTGGACACGGCTAATGGGGCATTAACATTACAATTTACAGTAGTAAGCAAAAATAAATCAAACCAATCCTACTATAATATTTATATTATAAATGCTTTTAAACGGCTCAACCGATTTGGATGAAATTTGCACGAAGATAGTTTGTAGCGTGGATTAATATATAGGATAGTTTTCGTTCCCGGTCCACGCAGACAAAGTCGCGGATGGGTGGAAGCTAGTTAGCTAGTAACACATAAATCTTACGGCCGCGAGATCGAAGTCATAGCCAGGCATATCTATGTCTTCGATGTTTGCTTCAGCTGCTGCATCTTCCATTATGCAAAAACTTAATTTGACAGTGATTTTATCAGACTAATATATAAAGCGCGTAGCGTTAGTAGATTAGTTATCACGAAAATTCAAAGAGACTACACCGGATACCGGATTAACACGGCACGGCATGTTTTTTACGTTACTTCACTTCACAGTTTCACCTTCAGACTTCAGTTCAGTCTGTCAACTGTCAACTGTCAATGTCAATTTGCAGGACTGTCAAATTTTATTTTACTTGTACAAATGCAACGGAGCAACGGAAATAGGCTGAACAGCCACTTGGTGACATCAATTTTCAAGGAAATAAGGTTTTTATGAGAACGTAGCCTATAATATAATAGTAAATTAAGTCAAGTTTTACAAAAACTAATCATATTTATAAAAAATGTTACTAAAGTACAGTGGTATTAGAAATAAAATTTAATTTTCACAAACATATATGCGTGTAATGAAGTACTCTAAAGGCGTTTTTCAATATTTTTAATTTAAAGTTAGGTGGATGGTTGAATCTATCCATTGGATGCACATGAAGCTTTTGCAAATCAGCACGGCTAGCACGCGACGGCGCGCGAGCTCTCTCGATTTTTCTCGCACTATCCGCCTCTCTCTTATTAGAACACTTAGGAGAAGAGGTATAGTGCGATAAAAATCGAGAGTATTTCGCGGCCGTCGTGTGCTAGACGTGCTGGTAGACTGCATCTGGATCTGCCAGATCATTAATCGACAGATGGTTGATACAATGTACTGCAATGTACTGTTGCAATAATACGTCAGGCGTATGTATTATGTTCAACTCTATTTGAGGCTATACTAGTTTACATTATTTTTAAATAGATAAATAAATAAAAAGCTTGTCACCCTAAGCTACGCAGGGAAAACCACAGATTACTAAGGGAAAACGCCTGTGCTTATTTTTTAATATATATTTTTTTTTTACTATTCCAGCCAAAGTCCGGATCGAAGCCGAACGTACGTCGTCATTCCTTCAATATCCATAAAAATAGTACATAATATACGAGTTTTAATATCTGGGCGTAATTGTATCGTTTGTAACGTTTTAAATTGTTTACTTTACAGAAACAACTGTACAAAATGCCTGTTAAAGCAGTTTGTGTTCTCAACGGCGATGTCACCGGGACGGTGTTCTTCGATCAAAAGGTACATTTTCCGGTTTTTTCTTGCTAATTATATCATTGATCTTAACCTTAAAACTACCACCAAGTCAATACCTTTACTTTACTGTTCACTTTATTATTTAAATGTTTATAACATACTTAGTATCTTGGATACCCGCATTTATTTTCTCTTATCTGTCTGTAACCCTTTAAGTAAATGGTGCATTCTAGAAGATTTTTCTATGCATGCACGATGCTTGCTTCTCATTATGATTCATAGTTAATACTGGAAGAATTTTCCTCAACATGACTCAATGAAACAATCTCTTACACTCCTTAAGAAACATACAATTTGCCTACTTTATTATGCCTGTACTAGACTAGTACCTAATTTATAGTATAGAATTTCTTAAGATTCTAGATCCATCTCCTTTTAATGCGTTATTAAAAGGAGATGGATCTATAATAAAGTAAGAATTTGACCTTATCTTGGATGACCTTTGACTAGGTACTGTTATGATTATTTTGTCGAAATGTTTAAATGATCTTGTTTGTGTTTTTATCTTACTTCTAAAATGATATTGGGTGACAAGCATGGCTAACAATTTTTTTGCCAATATTCCAGGACGACAAGTCACCGGTAGTGCTCTCGGGAGAAGTTAAGGGGCTTGCCAAGGTGAGTGTGTTTAAATTTAACCTTAATTGAAAAAGCGCGTGAACCAAAAGTGAAAAAGCGAAAAGTTTTATACTGCAGCTCGGGCCGAAAATTGTTTGGCAGTCTGGTGTCTGCCCCGCTGTTCTCATATAAATAAATAAATAAAATGCCTTTTTATTCCATAACCACTGAAACTGATTCTCATATACTGGTCGCATTTCTCAATTGAGTCTCATATAATTTTGTGATTGGGTTCGTTAATTATATGGAAATATTATGTCAAATCACTTTATCAAGATAAAAAAAAGGGTTTTTAAAACATCTCAGATGTACAGCCCACAGAGCCACTAGTCTTAACACATGGGTGAATACCACTCTACTGGTACCCCTGGTACTGGGGACACCCATAATTTCTGTACTGGGTGCCACCCATGGTAGCTACATTGAATTGTGTCACTATATTAAGTCCGCAGTAAGCTCGATTCTCCATACAAACGTAGTTACACTCTCATTTTAAAACTACGTGCAGGAGTGTAACGAAACTTTACATGTACAATGACATGAGGTATATCTATGTCTGTAATTAGTTTATGTAGCTTCAGATAACATAGTAAAAAAAATACAGTGAATTTTAGTTTTTCATACAAAACTTGTTTTTGCTGTATTTTGTTTGTTTTATAAACTGGAACCATATTAAATAATTACAGACATAGATATACCGCATGTCATTGTGTATGCAAAGTTTCGTCACAATCCAACACGTAGTTTTAAAATGAGAGCGTAACTACGTTTGTATGAGAAGGTGAAATTCGGCCGACCTTACTGCGGACTCTTAAATCTTTATTCATCAGAAATAGGTACATCAGGTACCTAATTTAATTTATGTTTTTTTTGCACATACTTTTATTTTTATTTGTTCTATTAGTTACTTCAAATCTCCATGCTTCAAACCCCAACCATTTAACCCATTAATAATGTCAATAATGAAAATAATTGAGGATTTACGCAATTAACATTAAAAACAGATGTTAATGTATTCAGTTGGCGTCAATACCTACACTTGGTGACACAGTGACCTTGAAGATAATGATTGTAAAGTCATGACCGTGACTGGCGCTTTTGAAACACTGATTTTACGATCTTGTGCCTAACACAATAACACGCTAAGACGGCGACGCGCGACGCATGTTCTGGGTGTCAAATAGCCGGCCTCGAAATCGCCGGAAAAGTACATCCTTGGGCCAGCGCTCCTCCATGTAGCGTAGCACCCATGCTTGAAGATATACTATTTTCATTAAAGAAAATTACTTAAAACATCTCGGACCCGGATAAAAAACACATGAGTAATGAGAATAATTACGTAGGAACCCTTTTATAGTTGAGACTTTTTATACAGGGTGTAACAAAAATGGGGTATGAACCGATCAAGGGCTTCACAGGTATCGTGTTCTGATAAGAAAAAAAAATAATAATAATTTGACGCGTTTTTTTTCTTATTAGAACACGATACACCTTGTATAAGTGTCATAGGAATTGGAATCTTCTACCTTGGAGGCCAAGGTAGAAGATTCTAAAAAGCAACTCTTCCATCGGCTTGGACAGAAGAGTTGGTTTTTGAATGGACTACTTTGATGCAATCCGGCTAACTCATATAATCTCAAGAAGATATACTAAATGACGCGATATAGCGTTAAATCACATTTTCGCTACAGGTATTGGAATGTATCTGGGTGCCTGCAATGAGCATTTGGCTGTTTTTAACCGACTTCAAAAAAAAGGAGGAGGATCTCAATTCGGTTGTATTTTTTTTTTTTTTTTCAATGTTTGTTACCTCAGAACTCCGTCATTGATGAGCCGATTCGTAAAATCTTTTTTTTGTTCGTAAGTATATGCTTCCAGGTGGCTCCCATTTTTTTGGATATTCAATTGGATAATGGGATCCATGAGGAATTGAGGGAACTCCTCAATTATATTAGGCACGCCTGTAGTGATTTTGGTATTTTCTATTATAACTCGTGTATTTACATCCGGAAATCATAAATTGGTGCAGTGGAATTGATGATGAAGACCACAGATGACTTATGGAATTCCTCATTTATGTACTTAAAAGTACAAAAGTACCTATATCACAGATTCTGATAAGATTCCGTTGAAATAGCAACTAATGAAGTGCCAAGGGTGATCCTTGTGAAATCGACGGAAGTCCTCAAATATTATCGGGTCACATACAGCGATTAGGGTTTTTTCTCTAATAATCAATGCTCTCGGAAATCAGTTCATGTGGTAAATGGGAAAAGAAATGTGGAAATGTTCTCGTGGCTTGGTGGAGTACTAAATTGAAGTCGGTTAAAACTTTGTTTTTAAAATAAGTTATATTATCTATAATCAATGCGGAACGACATATTATATTCAGGTGGTAATCGCATGTGTTATGTGCTCATGTGTTTATTCATATATCTATGCAAATTACATATTGCATAATTTCAAGTCATACCTTTTTGTATGTACACACATGACCGCGTTTATGTCGCCCATAAAGCATTCGTTCCTCTCGCACTTATATACCTGCTAGTTACTAGTGACTGAGCTGCAGAACTCGGGAGCCTTCTTAAAAAAAAAAAAGTGACGGCAAAAAAAAAACAATATAATTAACGATCCTGCTCACGAAGTTTCACGAGAATCAGTTGAGAAATGCGTACCTGTGCGAGAACAGCCGCAGAGCGTGACAGCGCGTCAGACACCGGACATACGAACGATTTTTGGCCCAAGCTAAAGCATAGAACTTCGTTCGCTTCGCTCGCTCGTTCGAAAGAATAAATAAATAAATACTTATTAGGTGACAATCTTACACGAATCGAACTATTAGCCCCATAGTAAGCTCAATAAGGCTTGTTTAATGGTACTAGACGACGATATGTATTTAAAAGATATAAATACTAAAATACAATAGAAAATATCCAAAACTCAAAACCAAATATTCTCATCACACAAATATTTGCCCTTACTGGGATTTATTTATATAGAATACCATTTTGAGTTTCTCAAATTAAACCAGTGCCAGCGATGAAACGCTTTGTTCGTGTATTTCCCTGTCGCACTTTCATGTTCAAGCGACAGAGGAGATATTGCGAGTTTCTACTTTCGATTTTCGTGGTAGTGTCGCAGCAGTCATTCCTTTTGATCCAAAAACAGTCCATACACTACCAGCACGTCTATCATGGGACGGCCGCGACATACTCTCGAATTTTCTCGCACTATACCTCTTGGTCCAAGTGTTCTAATAAGAGAGAGACGGATAGTGCGAGAAATCGCGATAGCCGTACAGGGCCGGCTCACTCCGTGATTTGGTCGCGCCGCTACAAGTAAATCACCTCCCGGCCCTGGGGGGTATGATAGCGCTGCTACGGCACGCGTGCGTTCTATCGCAGCACGTTGCATGCGATAGAAAGGAATGGCCACGTTAAGGATCGATCGGCATACCTAAACAGGGGATTTGTTAACAGAGTACCTTCTGTACGTAGCACTATTATTTATTCTGTGACACTACTACTTCTACACGTTAGGTACTAGTCTACAAGATTAGCTGTTTGATCAGAGCGAGAAACATGATGACCTTGCTAATGGAGGACACTCGATCATAAGCCACGCCAATCTATTTTTGTTTTAATCACCTTTGTTTTGATTGCACTGAGTGCTGAGTGCTAGTTATCGACTTGCATTAATCAATTATCACTGTGTCCTCCAGACTCGTTATTCGATTCCCATAAATACCTACGAGGGCTGCTACTTATGTATCCGGAATCCAGGATTCCAACTTTCTTCAACACAATTTTTGACTTCCATGGTAAAATTTGAACTTTCTTTTAATACTGGCCGCTATATTTTTTTTCTTGAGTACGCTAGTCTTTTGTTTTTGGCGGGTTTAAAATGTTATCTCGTTGCAAGAATGGAACTTACTCGTGAAAATATTCGTGCTATGATTTATTACGATTTTCGGCGTGGCTTAACGCAACCACAATGCACAGATCAATTAACTTTGACTTTTGGTGATGAAGCTCCATCAAAAACTACTGTGTATCACTGGTTTAGTGAGTTCAATCGTGGACGTAGTATGCTTACGGACGAAGTTAAGGAAGGTCGCCCGAAATCGGCCGTTGTACCACAAAATATTGAAGCAGTGCGGAAACTTATAATGCATGACCGTCATGTTACGTATCGCGAGATAGAGGCAATTCTGGGGATATCTATGACGAGCATTCATAAGATATTACATGAACATTTAGCTGTAAAAACAAAAATTGTTCGCGTTGGATACCGCTCAATTTAACTAAGGATCAAAAAGAGGCTCGCGTGGAATGGTGCAAAAAAATGCTGAAAAAATATAACCGTGGTGACTCAAAAGCTTTTTATAATATCTACACAGGTGACGAATCTTGGATATATATGCGTATGATCCCGAAACTAAACAGCAATCAACAGTGTGGGTGTTTCAAAATGAGCCGAACCCTACGAAAGTTACTCGTGCAAAAAGCACCTTGAAGCAAATGGTCGCCTGCTTTTTTGGTATGAATGGCCATGCGGCTACAGTGCCACTAGAAAATCGTAAAACGGTTAATTCGGAGTGGTACACGACCATTTGTTTGCCAGAAGTGTTTGAAGAAATACTTAAAGACAACCAGCGACGCAGAATCATTCTTCACCATGACAACGCCAGCTGTCATACATCACGCGAAACAACTCGATTTTTGGAAGGTCAAAATATAGAATTAACGGGTCACCCACCGTACAGCCCTGATTTGGCACCCAACGATTTTTATTTATTTCCGAATGTGAGAGAAGAATAAATTACGTGGTCAACGATTTTCGACCCGTGAAGATGCGGTCGACGCGTTCAAACAACACGTTTTGGAGATACCTCAATTAGAGTGGCAAAAGTGCTTTAAAAATTGGTTTACACGTATGCAAAAGTGCATCGATCATCACGGAGAATATTTTAAAAAACAATAAAACTATATTTAGTAATGTACGTTTAATTATTTTTTATATTCCGGATACATAAGTAGCAGCCCTCGTAGAAGTTTCCGGTTCCTAGAAGGGCCGGTTCCGGCATTCGAGGGTCGGGAATGTAAGAGAATGATAAAGAAAACGATGTTCCTCAACCCTGAAAAAAATCACACAGCTAGTTTGTGGGCAGAAATCTTGTGAGCGAGTTCGATATTTAAGTATAGGGCAAAAATACTTTCGTATGTCCGGTTGTCCGGCTGTCCAGCTGTGTCCAGCTGTCCCCTCTATAAAATCGCCCTCGCCTAAGCCGTTCGGCCGAACAAACCAACCGTCCACATAGTAGTACGGCGGAAATTGGCCAATTTTGATAAAAGTCGTGGACACGTCTTCTATATACCTAAAACTGGTATGGATGTGTTCCTTGCTGTCTCCAGAGTACGAATCTACCGGTTTTAGTTAAGGGAGAGTTTTCTGATCGCTTCGTGTGAGGTCTCATTTGAAAGCATATTAAATGTTCTATAATTCATTCTTAGAGTTCTGTAACGTACAATTAACCGTTTGTAAAATAATTTAAAAAATATTTTTTTTACCTTAGACTTAGACGTTTGCTTTCTTACCATCATAATTCGAGAGAGATACTTTAGCGTGATAAATGTCATTTTAAAAAATATCAAAAATTGTATAAGCTTGCCAATAACATGCCATTTGTCGTCGTTAAATAATAAACATGTAATTTATGGCCAATTCCGTATCGCAAGTCCGCGGCAACCGGCAACCTGCATTTATTAATAATATTCAAAATATTACATGTCATGATTCTTAAATTAAGTTGTACACGTTTATGGATATTCATTATTATTGTGGTAACTTGTAAAATTCTTTGATGTCATAAAAAGAGTGGGTGAGGAGCCACGATTTTAATCTTCTTAAGAAAGATGAGATACTATCCGCACATTTTATGTCCGCGGGTAGTTTGTTGAATACTTTCGGCCCCACATGAGAGATGATTTTAGTTGACTTGGTCAGTCGAGTGGTGTGTGTGAGGAGTTGATTCATGGACCCCTGCCTTGTGCGAGTTATCTTTTTATGGGGAAAAGTGTCGATGTTCTCTACGACGTATTTGGCAACGTCATATATGTACTGCGAGGGCAGGGTGAGTATATTGTTGTGCGTGGAGGGACAAATGGGATAACACGCACGGCACGCTTTTGTAGTATGAATACACGTTGCCACTGCAGCCGTACCCCATAATTCGAGACCATAGTTCATAACTGAATGAAATAGTGAGTAGTAACAAGATCTTAGTTGTTTTTGGGGTAAAACGTGTGCTAATCTGCTTAGAGCGAAGCATGCGCCAGACAGCCGACCACATAGGCTGTCTATGTGTGCATCCCATCTGAGTCCAGAGTCTAATGTGATGCCAAGGAATTTGGTATGTCTTAATTGTGGCAATAAATTACCGAGGATGCTTATATTAAGTGGATCCGGAGGTCGTCCGCCTAGATTAATGTGCAGAATCTGAGTTTTTGACAAGTTCAAAACGAGGCCATTTGCGCGGAACCAATTCAGTAATTTGAAAATATCTGATTTTAAAGAGACTTCTAACTGTTGGGCGGTATCTGCTGTTATTATATCGCACGCATCGTCAGCGAAGATGTACATATCTCCATCTACAGCTGTGGGCAGGTCGTTAACCTGTATTATGAAGCATAGATTAGCAAGTGAAGAACCTTGCGCTACGCCTATCTCAACGCCGCCGTAGTTGGATTGTACTTTTCCGTTGCTTAGTGTCACGGCCTGTTGACGACCGGCCAAGAATTCCATCATTAATTTTAACGCCGGGCCGCGTATGCCAGTGTGCTCGAGTTTGCGCGCTAGAACATTGTGATCGCATAGGTCAAAAGCTCGAGTCATATCGCACAGCAGTATGGCAATTTGAGTCGCGCACTCTTTAGCCGCCATGATTTTCTGGACGACTTCGCGAACGACTTTAGCGCAGGATCTCTGTTTCCTATAAGCGTACTTTTTTAAAAACAGTGATAGTCTCCTGGATAACCCATTTTCGAACACCTTTGCAATAGCCGGTATTATACTTATAGGCCTGAAACTAGAAAGGTGGTCTTTGGTTCCTTTACCTTTGTAAATAGGTACCACCTTTATATTTTTAAGAATAGGTGGATACGAACCAAATTTAAGTAAATAATTGAAAATTTGTACTAGTTGGGATAATAATATAGGTACTGCCACTTACAACAATTTTGTGGAAGTATTGTAAATAACACATGTGTTTTTACATACTATGTCTTGTGTAATAATTTTGTGTACTTCTGATTCTGAAAATGTATTTAGAAAGATTGACACATATGATTGAAATACTATGAAAGTTCAATTTTGGTGTTCTCAAATGAAAGGTACAGTTGTTGTCGTTGTTGCCCTAGGGCACCCCCGTGGTGCTTAAGGCCTGCATAAGATCTCGCCACGCCTTCCTGTGTTCCTGTAGTCGAATTAATAAATATTGTGTTTAACTGTATATTTGTATGCGTAGATTAGTATTTATAATCGGCGAATTGAATTCTTTTACGCCTAGGAGCCTATTTATTAGACGGATGAGCATACTTTATTTTAAAAGTCATAACTTCGTTGACTGCGGGCCGCAAGCTTTCGCCAAAATCCAGCCCAGTACTAGGACCCAAACTGGCGACAAGGCCACGCTTGCCGTACCCAACGCCCGCGCATACTTCATTTTGTTGCAGTTTTGCAGGCAACAAGTTCGAACAGAACAAGGGAAGGCGCGGCGTGGGTAGGCCCCCACAAGGAGGACTGATGACCTGGTCGCGGGAGTCCGCTGGATGCGGGTAGCGCAGGACCCGTCACATTGGCACTCTTTGGGGGAGGCATATGTCCAGCAGTGCTTGTTGAGCTGATCTGTCAGTAAGATAGTCCTCAACCCTGTAATACGCCTGACATCATTTTTTTCCAGCAATGATTAGATTAGTTGATGTTTGTGCCAAAAAAGAACAGCCTGCAAAAGCTTTTTCCGGCAGAAACTTATTTGATTTAATTATCTCCCCAGGGCCAGCACGGTTTCCACGTGCACGAGTTCGGCGACAACACCAACGGCTGCACGTCGGCCGGGCCGCACTTCAACCCGGACAAGCAGGAGCACGGCGCGCCGGACGCGGCCGTGCGGCACGTCGGGGACCTCGGCAACATCGTGGCCACCGCTGACAAGGGTGTCACTAAGGTAAACTACTGTTTAAAAAAAAAGAGTTATTGTGGCCAGAAAAAAAACAAAATCACAAAATTTAATAGAAATAATACTTATATAAAACAACATAAAACATAGACTATAAACAAGTTTCTGAAAAAAATTGGTACAAGCTTTTATTGCTGACTGTACTTTTCTGTAGGTATACCATCATTAACTACTCATTGAGACGATTCAAACGAGCAAAACTCAACGGGGTTATGTCGGTTAAGTACTGAATTCCCATGGCAATCTTCTGTCTCCATCATCAGATCAATTTCATTCAATTCAATTTGATAAAAAAAAATTGTCATCAAAACTATGCTTATACCCAAAATTTCAGCTCAATCGGTCACTGGGAAGTGGGTCAAATATAACTTAAATTTGTTGACAAACGGGTGAAGCTAAATAAAAACACTCGAAAAACATAACCCTCCTCTCCTTCGGCAGTCAGGTAATTAGTGCCACAATAGACAATATTTTTCTACCTGCCACCCCAAACTCTGGGGCTCAGAGCGTTTAGTTGTAGTTTACCCTGGCTGCCAGAGTCTGGGTAGAGTACTTCAACCCCAACAAGCAATTGTCCGCTCGGCATGCCAGGGAACTGCAAAATTGAGGCCACCAACAAATTCTTCACAAGGTACGAGCATATACTTTTTTTTTCTCTTTATTTAAGGAGCTTGTCACAGGTGATCATGTCGCTCCGTTATAATCAACATAACATTTTTCTTAATTTTGAATTATTCTATTGTTAACACATTTTCGAGCTTACTGCAATAGTGTTGTGGCCGCGTCTGACAACGGGGTAGCCAGAGCACTATTGCAGGTCCCGACATCATAGCTGGTGTTAACTGCCAGACATCTTCTGACAGCTTCGTTTCGGACACATTCCATTATAACATGGTATACATCTTCTGGAACATCACATTCATCACAATTCGGAGATCCCACTACACCCACAGCATATACTTACGAAGTACGAGCGGCTCGCACAATTGCACTCTAAACATCAGATCTACTAATAAATCACTATGGAACTGCCACAAAAGTAGTTTTCTATATAGTCCTCCTTGTCGTATCCAACGACGGCGACCCTTATAATTTTCTCCGATGAACACGTATATGGCTCGCAAAGCCGAGGGGCAGTTCGCGGGCGAGTTGTACCTGCGAGCTGTCCCCCCCACGTCGTCCCGCGTTGCGCAAGTTATTTGCCGGCACCTGTAATAGTTCATTTGACAGCGTCCAGCCGTCTGGACAAACTCTCTGTACGTTTTAATTTTTTTTCGTGACTATAATCGTTGGGACTCGCTTTATTTGGGCTAAATGGTTTAAATTAGAGATGCAACGGATATCCGGTCACTATCTGGTATCCGGCCACAATTTTAATATCCGACCCAATACCTAATACTGGCGTAATATCCGGCCGGATACCGCATAGTATTTTAACTCGGAAAAACATAGGTATGGGGAGAAAAAGAGACGGTAAAGTGGCAAATAAATAAGAAACTATGAAGTCAAGTCAAGTTCAGTTTAGTCTTCGAAAAGAAAAATTATATTGTCATTTTTCATGGTTCAAGGTTGCAACTCAATCTGCACACTTGCACAGAGCGAATTTACTTCATTTTAGTCATGAAACTGTTGGCCGGATATCCGGCCGTCTGTACCGCCGGATATCCGGTATCCGGCCAAACCACTATCCGTTGCATCTCTAATAAAGACACATGATTTCCCATTAGTCGTTAATTTGGCACCGTCCAGCCGGCTGGACACTCTTTGTTCGTTTTTATTTCGTTTCGTGACCAGGATCGTTGGGACTTCCCCTTTTTTGGGCTTAACCCTTCGGATGCTTTGACGCTGACATTGCTGAAGGACTTCTGTCATAGAGTCAATTTTCAATAGCACTGATCAGTGCTAAGACATACCAAGGGTTAAGGGTTAAAATGAACACTATCTTCCCAGGTGTGCGTCCAAGACTCGCAAATCTCCCTGGTGGGAGCCAACAGCATCATCGGGCGCACGCTGGTGGTGCACGCCGACCCGGACGACCTCGGGCTCGGCGGCCACGACCTCAGCAAGACCACCGGCAACGCCGGCGCCCGCATCGCTTGCGGCGTCATCGGGCTCGCCAAGTCTTAAGCTGGCTTTGACTGCTCTCCCACTGAGACCATGGCGAGGAGTTCCAATTGTAGCGGAGAAACCAGCCGGGATTCCAGTCTCAGTGGAAGCAGCGTTAATTCAACCAAGATATACATCACCTGTTATTAATTGGCTGCTGTTTTACTGAGAGAGAGCGTTTCGATTAAAGCGCAGCACTGATCGGTGAATGTTTTGTCTCAGTGGAATGGTAGCCTACTCAATTCGTTCTTGCATATTTGGTAAACTTAAAGTTGGTAAACAATCTCAAACCTTGGGAATAGCTATTACTATTGACCATGTAAGTTGCATTTTGATATTAGCTTACCAATAGGGCTCAGAATGAATTGGGTTTTAGTGTACTGTGGATCTTCTGAACAACTAATCGAAAATTTAGTAAAAATAAGTGATTTCTGTCTAAGAATATGGAGTTGATATACTTGGTATATTACCAGCTTTTAAGTGTCAGGAGTTTCGAGTGTCTTACACTCAAATAATTATTGGTTATTATTCAATTATCTCTATGGCATTCCTAGCTTTTGTTTTTTATTTTATTTTTATTGGTGCAGGGAACATCGTATCTGCAATTGTTTTAATAAACATATGTTAACAATTTTGTTTTTATTTCTTTATCAATTTAAATCAGTTTTTTTTAATAATTATATGCAATCATAGAATTAGATGTGTTACAAGTGCAATATATCAAATGTAATAATTAGATTGTGTACCTATAAAGCTATAAATAAATATTTATTCTGTGAATAGATTTCCTTCCTTTGCACTGAATAAACTCAAAATGTGGGTTAGCACACTGCACTCAGCAAGCAAGAATAAGTTTTTTGTACTAGTTTGACAACAACTTTAGACGATCTGGTTGTGACCCTGTCAGTGGCGTAGGGTTTCAGAATAGGGCAAGCCGAGACATATACGTTTTTGTAATTTGCTCGGATAATTGGCGCGATAATTCTTTATTAAGATCTGTCTCAATTAGCTGTTTACCAAAATTACTAAAAGAAATCACAGCGTTCATAGTTATGCTTTTGGAAATTAAGCTGAGAAGTACAAAAATCAAGCGTAGGTTTTGGCGAAGAAATTAGTGGTTTCTTCTGAGCAAAGTTAAAGTGTTTACCTTTCCTTCGCCAAGCAATACTTGTACACACTTTAAATAATCACAATCCGAAGGCACTACTTTAATCCGATTAAACCACAACACAGCAAACAAAATACTTAATGACTGCACTGACCGGTCTAACAAACAACAAACAAAAGTAATTGCAAACGCAGATTACTAATATGTAGCTATTGCAAATTAAAATTGCAACTAATAGCAATGAAGTGAAGTCGGCCGTCAACACGCGCACGCGCGAATTTCACATTTCACTAGACTTGTGTACAACTTCATACGCATGCCCGGCTTAAAATCTCGTACTATTTGCTATATGAACCTATCTAACAGTCTTGATGGGTAAGAAAGAGATAAAGATAGCTAAAATAGGAGCCCGCTTGCAAGCCAACGCGTGCGAGCGAGATGACTAGCTGTGTCTCCAGCGAGGTCGGCTCGTCATCGCAGTGACAGTGCTGCCAGCCAGCCGCGCCGCGGCGGTGCGTGGTCAAATTTTGTACTACGATGTTGTTAATTTGAAAAATGTAATGAGAGCGCGAAGCGCGAATTGAAATAGTTCGTGCTCTCGTTACCTTTGATTTTTGATCGAGAATTAGTTTGGAAGGCAAGCCCGACTTTTCGGCTTCTATGGCAGTACCGCCACTGGACCCTGTCTACAAAGCAAAAGGTAAGGGCATTCATTTGTGTGATGAGCAGGAATATTTATTTATCTATATAAGTATGTTTATCTCCATCTAGTACCCATACTACAAGCTTTGCTTAGTTTGGGACTAAGTAAATTTGTGTAAGATTGTCGGCAAAAAATATTTAAAAAAAGAACCACAACGTTTTTTTTTAAGATTCCAGAGCAGCATACCTAGACAGCATTGCGAACTGCAACTGCATGCTAGTTAGGCTCAATATTGGTAATCCTTAAACTCTCCTATCATACTGTCAGTGGGAGCAGCTGGAGATAAAAGAATTCCTTCCTTGTCGTATCCTCATGGCTGAGGGACGCGACGGCTGCGGGCGCTCTTCAAATCAAATCAAATCAAATCAAAATAGTTTATTTGCTAGAATACAGTCAAGCGGATGTTGATAAAAATAAAATTCGTACATTGTATTCTGCCAGCTGCTGGGCATGCAAATGCTAAAAGTTAATAACAATATTAAAAGTTAATTATATTATTACAGAGTACTTAATACATGTCAGGTTTATAATCTAAATATTCTTTCACAGAGTAAAATGCATTTTGAGTCAAAAAATCTAGTAGATGTCGCTTAAATTCTGGCATTTCAGAACTTCTTAGAGTCTGGTAACTTATTATATAACTTCGGTGCCATGCCGAATGCACTTTTTGCTCGTAAGGCTGTTTTCACCATCACTCCTGGGCTGGACGCATGCTGGCCTGAAGTGTGGCTCTAGCCACAGATGTTACCGTGTCCGCCCAACACATAGGCATCCGTCCCCTGCCATGCGGCCAGTGAAAATTAGCTTTCCAGGCTTTGCGGTCCAGACCTGACCAGATGGCCAAAGAAGCTGAGGACACATTGGATAGAGATGGTGGAGCCTCGTTTTGATGCCAAGCTCGTCGAGAACAGACTCATTTGTGCGGCGTTCAGTCCATGATATCGGGAGCATTCTGCGCCAGCACCACATCTCAAATACATCAATGCATCTATCCTACGTAGTGAAGTGCCGGGGAATATTCCCAGGAACGGGAATATTCCCTTGTTCCCGGGAATATTCCCCAAACAGGGGAATATTGAAATACAAATTAGGAAAATTAAAGTTGTAATAAAAATAAATAAAATGAATAGTGCCCCAACAAATAAAGTGCCATTCGCCAAAATCTGCATTATTGTACTAATTCTGACTTTTTATCTCAATTACCATTTAATATGTAAATATTTACATATATTGTATTCGTATAATATTTTATTGTGTTTTTTTATTAATTTTGTATCGTTTTTGTTACTTTCAGAAGTACTTTTGTAAAATTTGTTTTTTTTCTGATGGGGGAATATTGCCAATAACTGGGAAATGCGGGTAAATTACACTAGTTAATGTCATGGTAAAAAAATCAAGGGCCCAAGTTATCATGGAATACCTAATAGCAAGATATATAAATATACACAATTTCAATATTCCCGTATATTCCCTTGTATGGGAATATTCCCACCTGGGGAATATTCCTGGGAACGGCACATCACTAATCCTACGACAAGCACAAGCTTTTATGGTATAGGAGGATCGAAAAGATCATCAGCCTTATTTTAGTTTTGCGGTTTATGCCTCTGTTCCTGCATATCTTCTCGAGTCGTTATACCGCAGTTTTGGCCTGTTGTCACTTATTTATTTTAAAAGAATAGAAAGTGTTTTAGTTATTTACCATAAATTAAAGTAACAATTTTCTTTAGATACAGTGACTTCCACACTAGGCACAGCCTGTATCCTGAGTCAGATCGAACACGAATTACAATTATCATGCGTGCGACTATTAAAGGAAATGTAAACATTTTGTTTTTACAAATGGGACAAAAGCAGGCAATAGTTGAATTCGTAATTCATAGTGTAATTATTGTGTGAATGAATGTAATGTAGTGTACAATGAATGTAGTGTATAGTGAATGTAAAATGTTATATAGTTCGAGAAATATAAGCTGGTAACTTCTTATCTACTTTGCGATCTTTTTGTAAATATCAAACAAAAGCTAGTTGTAAAAGTGCCCCCGTTCTTCAAACAACACAGCGGACCGAAAAGTCTTGATATTTGCGTCACGATTTCGTATCACAATTTTGCTTGAAAAAGAAAAGTTACAAAGGCTTGAATATTTTCCACTATGTTAGAAACAGTTTCCCACGGACGAAACATTTTTCCAATTTACATCAATCACCTCAGCACACGTTACTAATCGCATCGCCCGAGTCGCATTACTAATCAAAATTGACGCGATAGATGCTAAACTACCCACATAATATCACAAAAAAAAACTTAAATGTTTTATAATACTTAGACCCCCCAAAAGCAAAATTATTTTATTTAGATTATTAAGTGAAGAAGAAAAAACAAAAAGTATCAATATTTTTCAATCCATGAGTAGTAGCCATTTCTGCACCAGAGTGTCGAAGCGACTTATAATTAAGCGTTTGTTCTCACTATTCAAGGCTATACGTCGTTGACAATAAGTAGCATAATCGCGTGTAAAAAAATGCACTTTAGTCACTCCGGCTCCCAAGTGAGAATTAGTGCGGTTATTAACAATAGATATGGGTGCTCGACTTCTCATTGTCCGGTAAGTGTTTAGGCCGAACAAAAGATCGCAAAGTAGATAAGAAGTTACCAGCTTATTTTTCTCGAACTATAACTGTAGGAGAGGGAAGGATGCAAATAGCTCACTAATCTTTTAGGGACTCATAGACAATCATTGCCGTTTATTAATGGTTGATGGGCAATAATTGAAAAAAAGTCCATGAATTGCAATTTTGCATGACTGCACACAATTCTATTCTAATATCATTTTCTAAACTTACAATGCGGTTCGAAACAACTGAGCCTATCTCAGAGAAAAAATAAAGAAAGTAGATTTATGAATATTTTATTTGGCCTACATTATACTCTGTTACACCATCACGACTAAAGAAGAGGTTGCAAGAAGAATCATGTGCTTGGAACATCCTCAGGCTACTCCGACTCCACCGCCACAAACTATTCTCAAAACTCTGCACACTAACTGATGTCCAATACCTGTTTGTCTCTCTACTGGCCAGATGTTGTTCAACTTTCCTGCAAATTCGCTCTATGGTTGCTGGAGTTAAAAATCCTTTGGCAATTAGGACGGCGATTCGGGAAGATTTTAGAGCATTTTCACTTTCTGGCTGACTGTATGAACTGATATATCCTTCCGTAGGATTAACATTAGCTCTATGTGTGAGCATGCCAACCCATTCTGATATCTCTTCGGACTCTACATCTTCTAAAGCCGGTATTTCTTCAACTGGAGGAGATAGATGATCTATTTTTACAGTACATAAAGAAACACTGTAATCATTATCATGAAAATACTTGGCTATTGATGATGGACACACATCTTCACTCTTCGGTTCCCATGACACGAAAAAGTCGAATTGTTCAAGTTTACTAAGGCTAGCCACAGTTTTGGCATAATGTTTCAAATTACCCAAGTCTATTTGCACTTCATAAAAGTTATGTGGCCGCTTCACACCTTCCATACCCAACTGTTGGTAAATAAATTCTAAAATATGTAATGTTAAAACACTGTCCGGTGTTATCGCTGCACAGTTTTCTACAACACAGTTTCTGACGACACTCATACAATGTAACTTTCCTTTCTTTACAAAGTTTTCAATGAAATCCGCTTTTAGGAATTCTGTAAGGGGGCAGTTAGTGACTTTATAATACTCCGTGTCCTCTGTAATAGCCTCTTCTACAGAACTCGGTGTATGTATTTCATCAGGGCATGTCACGATTAAACTTTTGTAGAAGGAGTTCAACCGAATAGTATCCATAGCGGCCTCGCTGTTTTCATGCTTCTTCGAAGACGATATTAGTTTCGGACAGGGGAAGTTACTTATTTCTGGGCATAGCATTTTAAAATAACGGCTGTTGCTTTCCTTGTGTATTTATAAGACTTCTTTTCTAAGTTTTCTACCTAGATAAGTATATATGTTACGTTTTCTAACCTTAAACCAAACAATATGGATGTGACGTACGCTTGACAAGATGAAGTCGATGAAGTTGACATTGACATAAAATTGCCGTTCCGTTTCAAGTATATGCAGTACCAAGTATCTCTTATTAGTTTGTGTGCAGTACAGTTTAATGGGGTATACAGATTATACTGCCGTGATTCTTAAAAAGGCAGTCATCTACAAGTAAATTGTATAAAGAAGACTGCCTTTAAAAAAAGTACGGCAGTATGTGATTTTTCCCCAATTTGTCAGTACAACATATCGAAGTCATAATCAAACCCCGGGGTTTTCGGTGCGGGAATAACTTGAGAAAGAGTAGAGATAAACAGATAGGTTATTCTGACAAAATATCATATTGTGCCTAATGAATAAATACCTTCCTGCGAATTGTAAACAAACCATACAATTTTACTTTAACTTAAGTAGTAGTAGGTACTTTAGCATTTCTACCAAGCCTTACGAGAGAATCATAATAATAATAATAAAAAAACATTTATCTAAGGCTATCGCTTCACCAATGAGGTTATCTACTTATTTTTCATCAAGAAGTTTTCATTGAGATTGAGCAAAGATTTAAAAGGCGAAAATTCAATCGTATTTTTGCATTATATATAAACATCGATATCGAGACGGTCGATAAAAAAAAACATTCACGCTCTACGGAAAAGCATTGTCAGTGCGAGAAGATAAAGAATATGAACGTATGTTTTATTTTATTACTTAAATATATTTTTATTCAATTAATTATATAGTAGGTAAGTACATTCTGTTTCTTAAGTCAATACCTATTCTTTAGCTAATGTCATTCATTCCCGCACCGAAAACCCCGGGGTTTGGTCATAATTGGGTGTAGCGTACAGATGCAGCAATCTGCAACTACAATTTCATTCAGTGTGGCCAGTTAACACTGAGAAAGCTATAATTGCCGCATTCAAACGGTCCTGCGAAGCGGACTGCAAGATTGTTACTAACGATGAGATAGGGCTAGAGCACACAAAAATCGAGAATGTCGCGGCCGTCTTATGATAGTGCTGGAAATGTATTTCATAGGTATCCCCATCCCGCTTTACGTTACAGCTTCATATAGCACGTGCAGTCCGCAACGCAGAACCATCTGGTGCTCGTTACCGGCTGTCAAAATTGACTTGACTTTGAAATAAAAACAGAAAACAGTGTGCTCTAGCATGAATTCCTATGTGGTCTTAGAGGACTAGCACGACTCTCCGTAGTCCGTAGTTATTTTTATTCCATCTAAGTACTATCGACAACACAGCTGACTGACCATCGGTGCACCTTAAGTGCATTGTAATAAGGTTCTATATAAACACAGGATGGTCAGTTAACAGTGTTATCGTTTGTACAACCGGTTTAAAAAAAAAACGAAATATGAGAATTACAGTGTAAAATATTAAAACAATATTCTTTAATTTATATTTTAATTTTTATTTAAATTTATTTGATTTTAAGCTCACAAAATGAAACAGTTTTTTTTAGCGATTTCCAACTCTTGAATATGACCTGTCACGTACCTACCGGATGAGATTCCCTGCCTTGGTTTGCAGTTCAGCTGTGCATACCTAGCGCTTATCTTGAACTCTTTGATAGCGTTCGAATGCAACAATATGCGCTACGCATACGTGGCCCAAACCTTGAAAAAACCTGATGCGGTAGTCCTGAAGACTGCTTGCTGGTAGGAGTTATCACACTGACGCCGCATCCTGCTGCGGTGAGCGGAGACGCGTTCAAATTTTACCGCACGGAGGTGCTGTACAGTGTGTGGTACTTACTGTGCGGAATTTATATCCTAATCCTAACTGACGTACTTGCACACAACGAGAAAACCGTCGCTCCGCACACCCATGTGATAGCCACCTTAAATTCGTTGATTTTTGTCAGTGTATATGTGGCCGAAGTGCCTCTTCTCCGTCTTACTAGCCTAGCACATCTCCCACTTTAGGTGGGCTTGGTTCTCCTCGTTACTCGGCCCCAAGACAATCTGTGCCGGGTGGTCGATTCTGTCCTGGCTGGACGTCCTACATAACATACTAAAATCTGGGGTTGCTTGCTAACTACCCTATCCTAACCTAACCCCCTAATTTGATCGGACAATCTATTATAGTAGGTACTTTAACCGATGTGGTTTCAGGTAAATACAGCACGGCTAGCATGCGACGGCGCGCGAGCTCTCTCGATTTTTCTCGCACTATCCGTCTCTTTCTTATTAGAACACTTAGAACAAGAGATATAGTGCGATAAAAATCGAGAGTATGTCGCGGCCGTCGCATGCTAGACGTGCAGGGGCATTGTTTTATCGCATATCATACCTATTGGACCGTAACGGAGACTTATCAAACGGATTAGCTTGCGAAACCGAAGAAGAAAGAATAAAAGCCAAGTTTTAAAACCTTATTGATAGTATTAGAATAAAATGCTCTTACAAGGCATGGTTGCGATTTGCGATGCGAATACGATAGATCGAATAGTTCTGACAAGCGGAGCTGTGGAGTACCACAAACTGAAAGAACTCAGAACTTCGTTTAACTACAACAACAAGTATTGCTTTTTACTAAACCCACTGGGGAAGGGAGACGTCTAAGGGACGAATGTTTTGAATCTTGAAAATCTGACTGGACAGTAAAGTTCTACATAATTAACAAACCTGGTTACAAAATTTCACGAGAATCGGTTGAGAAATGTGACCTGTTGAGAGAACAGCGGGAAAGCGGGACATTGTAACAGTTTCCCCCCCCTCTACCTACTTTACCCCGCGACTCCCTCAAACGCTACCGAGTCTCCGCGCTGAAAGCCGAGAGCGCAGAATACTTGTAATAAATTCTAACATAATGTAAAACCCTAGACTTTACTGTAATTTGCACGCTTTATTTACCTACTTATTAAACCTACTTTTGTTGTGTGCTTTCATTACGAATACCTGAAGATATGGCCAAAATGTGATCGCTAGTGGTAGAACCCCGAAGTGTTGTGATCCGTAATAACCCTAGGTCCTTTTATGAAAGCTTGACAGGTTTTGGACTCCCCATTCCTAATATAATTAAAGCTGGACTATCTGTATATAAATGAACCTATCTAAGCGCTACTTTCCACTGCTATTTTCTATTCCTAGGTATAACAATGTCCTAAAAACTTAGATTAATAATTTATTCACTATAAGTTATTAGTTTATGATTTATAATGTCCGGTTGAACAAGGAGTAGCTTATATAATTCATAAAATCAAGGTTATTTATTTAGACCTATAATGAGTTAAAAGACTGCCCTAAATACTTGTATTTTGGAACAGAGTTCTAAACGACGGGTCGTGCGGTAATCTTTTACTCACACTTGCTACTCTCTTGTTTGGAATGGAGTCTGGACATCCTATTCACGTTACTTACCTAGCTATCCTATGGGTTTATGACCCTGAGAATGAATCTACCAGTGTCTCAAACCTAGCGGTCAGTTTCGAGAAGATACACCGAGACAAACTCGATTGACATCTTTTTGTATTATTAGACGTTTATGTTTATAACCTTAGCTTATACAGCCAATAACCTAAGACCACCCTATACCGATAACCATAGTGAGTAATGCCGAGGTAATCCGTTCGCGACATGTGAAACATTCTACCTAAATCATACCTCAAATTAAGAGTATCCAATCATGATAATAAATACCGTGAATGAAGAGTATCCATTCATGATTATAAGATACTTTAAATGGATTTGATGAACTGCTCAGCCTGTCATCAATCCCAGAATTATTTCATCTTTCTGAAACAATCCTGATATCCCAATGTCATGAATAGAACTGAAACCTTTTGATGATAATTACTAATTGTTACACCTTTATAATATTTCACATGTAACCCACGGAAACCCGACACCCCTTTTAACCATTTACTACTATTAACGTAAGTTCAGATATCCACACTATATAACTTTCATGAAATCCTTTTGGAATAGTAACTAATTTTAGCTAAACAACCAATACCTTAGAAATATCTTTTGTTGCAGAAGACATAGTTATAAGCCTATCACCCCATAACGCGTGAATTTAGCCCTACATCTACCCCCGGTCCCTATTCTGCTTACTTCTAGAACCATACCTTAGTTCAGAAGCAAGAATGTATCCCTAGCTAATCTGTAAGTAGTTCAGTCGGCGAAACTGAGATAGCAACCCTAACAGCCTGTGTATTTGCTTCCCCCCGCCGTGCTCGAAAGCTAGGAAACGGCGAGTAAAGCGTCCTGTCTGGGAATATGACCAGTATATTTACATATATATAATGCTGAACGACCTCTCAGGCAACTGGACGATTTCGACGAGCGGAGTATCCTCCTGTGCTCATCACATGAATGACCGAGCCACGTCTAGATCGCCAGCCGTTCTGAGAGACGTGAGGGCCCCGATTAAGGGGTTTCGTCTCCTATGTCGGTAAAAAGGTAGACGCCAGACCACACCTCAAATCTGGTAACTATGGACACGGATTCACCCCCGTTTGACACCGTTAGGTAGGAATGACTCCGCAGATATACTGATTCTTGACAGTGTTCCGGCTGATTAGGCAATTTAACCCCCCACTAAGTTTCTAGAACAATCATCAAACATACCCAATCCCAGGGAGTACCCTGGCATATTAGCTATATTTGACTAACCATATGAACCTCCGGAAGTACTCCGTTACGGTAAATACAGCTTTGACTGCGTTCCGAAACCACTTGTCAAAGATGCCCAATTCCAGAGAGTAGCTCTGGCGAATAAGACATGTTTGATTTAGTCATATAAACCCTTCAGAATATTTCCGATAAAGTAGATATAACTTAGGCCCTAACACCACTTATGAATTTACAATTAACTATAAATTTAAGAACCGTAAATGACTCATAATTATGAAGAGAATTTCCTCACGACAAACCATTCACCACAGAACAAAATAAACACCCACCGATAATTTCCTAGCCTACAACCAGAGACACTGCCAGTCCGAACGATGAGAATTGAATGATCCCGAATACCACGCCGACATGCCCTTTTATACTCAGCACGAGGGTTACGAGGGTCAGGGCGCGAGGGTCAGCATCATGAGGGTCACGAGGGTCAGTAGATGAGGGTCACGAGGGTCAGTAGATGAGGGTCACGAGGGTCAGTAGACGAGGGTCAGTAGACGAGGGTCAGTAGACGAGGGTCACGAGGGTCAGTAGTACGTGGGTCACGAGGGTCAGTAGGTGAGGGTCACGAGGGTCAGTAGACGAGGGTCAGTAGATGAGGGTCACGAGGGTCAGTAGACGAGGGTCACGAGGGTCAGTAGTACGAGGATCAGTAGTACGAGGGTCACGAGGGTCAGTAGGTGAGGGTCACGAGGGTCAGTGGACGAAGGGTAACGAGGGTCACGAGGGTCACGAGGGTCAATAGCACGGGGTCACGAGGGTCAAGAGGGTCAGTGGTACGAGGGTCACGAGGGTCAATAGCACGAGGGTCAAGAGGGTCAGTGGTACGAGGGTCACGAGGGTCAATAGCACGGGGGTCACGAGGGTCAAGAGGGTCAGTGGTACGAGGGTCAAGAGGGTCAGTGGTACGAGGGTCACGAAGGTCAATAGCACGGGGGTCACGAGGGTCAAGAGGGTCAGTGGTACGAGGGTCACGAGGGTCAAGAGGGTCAGTGGTACGAGGGTCACGAGGGTCACGAGGGTCAATAGCACGGGGGTCAAGAGGGTCAGTGGTACGAGGGTCACGAGGGTCAGTAGTACGAGGGTCACGAGGGTCAAGAGGGTCAGTGGTACGAGGGTCACGAGGGTCAGTAGTACGAGGGTCAAGAGGGTCAGTAGATGAGGGTCACGAGGGTCAGTAGACGAAGGTCACGAGGGTCACGAGGGTCAATAGCACGGGGTCACGAGGGTCAAGAGGGTCAGTGGTACGAGGGTCAGTAGTACGAGGGTCACGAGGGTCAAGAGGGTCAATAGCACGGGGGTCACGAGAGGAAGGCGTTGGTAGTATTTTCAATCTCTTCAATCCACTAACTCTTTAACAATAAGGTTTAAATTTGATTGTAGTATTAGCGCGCTAGCGTAAACACGTTATGTCATTTGCCTTACGACAGGTGGTGGTATATTGTTCCTTTTCATATAGCTTCTAATGCTATAACGATTAAGATTGGAATTCGTGTGTCGCCCTACGTTTCTAGCCATGACGGACTGCCAGAGTATAAACATTATTTGGGTATTATTATCATTATTTCCATATTTTAAATGATTCATACAATATTCATGAATGAAATAAGTTTCCGATACTTGACTAATAACACTATTGAATGCTAGTTATGTTTATTTCCTTGCTCCTTTATTTATTACGTCAATTTTCCAACTTTGGGTATGAAACAACAGTCGTGTCTTTTCTCTCTCTCTCTATGTATCAATATTTGTATAATAAGTATTCAGGAATCCGCTAGCGAGCATGCCCACTGTTTCAACATCCGGACATACAAATGATTTTCGGTTCAAGCTGAACCATAGAACTTCGTTAGCTTCACTCCCTCGTTCGATTATTTTTATTTTTAATTACTTCATATGTAGATACAAAAGAAAAATTACCTACCTCAACAATAAACCTGTTCAATATATGGGTGAAGTTTCTTTAAAAAGAGATTTTGAAGACCGTTATTTTACAAATATTATCAGACTTTACTATGTAACTCTTACGATTAAGAGGAATCTAACGACACCTCATATTATGTCGAAATCCGTCAAACGGTTTAGGCTGTAGGGCATACATACATACGCTCGAAAAACTTAACCCTTCTCTCCTTCGGCAGTCGGGTAAAAAGTTGATTGGTATTGTTAAATCATCAATGACTGTATCAGTAAATATTCAGAATGTTTAGGTAATTTTAAGACTTGGCCTAGCTTTCCACATAGAACTATATTAACTGATAAAAAGATTCATCGTTATGCCTGAGAACCACTTTAAACGATTAGCTCGTATTATCAATGTTTATCACTTTCTATATATATATATATAAAGGATACCATTTACTTCACTTTCTTGAGAGGACGTATAATAAAACACCAAATAACGGCAAATAGCGAAAGAGAGCATTATCTTACATTACTCATAGAGTACATCCGATTCTTTGTCAACTTAGACGACCTAGGAAGGACGTCCCCCGAGGCGACTTCCAAGAGCGGGTACCATGGACAAGGAAGGACTGGGGCCGGGAAAGGTGAAGAGGGACATAGACACCATCTTGTTTGAGGAGCTGGGTCAGTTTGGGAGATACCAGTGTCAGGTGCTGTTGCTTGCGTTCATAGCTACCGTATGGGCAGGGGTCGCGGCCAGCGACTTCGTCTTCACAACTGCTCGGATTCCTACACGGTAATTGGTCTTATCTTATATTATGCAACATTTTATGTAAAGTCGCCAGAGCTCCGAGGATGTGTTGTGTTGAGAGTGGGACCTGCATTTGTTTCCAGCTGTCAACGCAACAAATCCTCAAATCAATAAAGGGCAGGCAGCGCGCGTGTAGTGATTCATCTGGTGTAGCTAACGTCTATAGGCGACGGTGTCTGTCTACCACCAGGCAGTTCTAAAGCATGTTTGCCACCGATGTAGTATAAAAAAAATGATTGTACCTAAGTGGATTTTTGAAAATGTCTCCAACCTATGCCTCGGACGCCAATGGGCATCCAATATAGCTTTATCTGGATGCTGCGGACGCCGATGGGCACCCTGAGGGGCTACCACGAAACGAAAACGAACTTCGTTCATGTATCTCTCTCTCAGTCGCTCGAACATACAAGTAGTAGGCCCTCTGTGTAAAGAAGCGACGGCATCGCGGCCAAAGTAGGTACCTACTTGTCTAGCTCGTCAATGAATGAAATAATGTTTCCGACCCTTTATTGTTTTGTGCGTTCGTTGTATCATGCTGTATCGACAGCTAGAAGCGATATGCGTATTGTCTTGTACGAATCCCCTTGAGCTCTGGTGACCTATGAGAGCAAATGATGTGAATGCCCTGCGATCTTGTCAAGTGGCACTTGTCCACCTGGGCTGCGCCACAGATGAGCTAACTTACTCCGTTGGCTCAGCGACCCAAAATTAATCTTGTCCTCCGACACGGGAGTGCGCCGCTTTTCTCGGTTCTGCGCTAACTCTTGCCAACTGCAGATTCGAAGCTCGCGCTGTACCCTTGAACGTCCGACAGGAAAGAGAGCTAAATGACAATTAATAATCCGCTGTGCCTTATTTTCTCACCACGGGTATTACTTAGGAGGGATTGGAAGTGACAATTTCACCATATAAATACGCCAAAGATTATATCAATTGCACGGCTATCACGCGACGGCGCGCGAGCTCTCTTGATTTTTCTCGCACTGTCCGTCTCTCTCTTATTAGAACACTTAGAACAAGCGGTATAGATAAAAATCGAGGGTATGTCGCGGCCGTCCCATGATGGGCATGAAGGGCTGACAGCTATTTCATTCCCAAACTCTCCACGGTTGAATAATACCTAGTTAACTCTGTCCACTATGTTCTTTTTCTTATGCGCTTACCATTTTCTTATCCAGATGTCTGATCCCCGAGTGCGAGTCTCCTGACGCGCCCGCCCTGTTTTCCCCGAACTGGCTTTCCAATGCCGTGCCACTAGTCGGCGAGGGTTTCGACCAATGCGGGCGCTTCAATGGCTCTGCCCCCTCCCCCGCACCTGGCACCTGCCCCGCTAGCCTCTTCGACAGGGATGACGTCATACCGTGCGAGGAGTACGTTTATGACAATACCAATACCGTCGTCTATGATGTAAGTGGCAGTGAGCTCTCTTTTCTTAAACTTTCCTAATGCCCGTGTAATTAAGGCGATGTTTATTTAATGTTGGATTGTGTTTTATTAATGTATTTTTAACAAATTGTGCACAGTTCGGTCTGGCATGCCAGGAGTGGCTTCGCTCGCTAATCGGCTCTGTACACATATTCGGCACTCTCACCGCTATGCCCATTGCAGGTCAGTAAGTAATTGTTGTATATGTGTGCGTGGCTGCGCCCACCATACCCGGCGTCTATAATAAACTAGTGCGATAAGAGCAGCCTGTGGTTTCACTCGCGTCCTCATACCCATCACTGGCGACGATCCGCGTTCTACCCGCGTGTTTAGTGATAAAAATGGCTGGTGCTAATTTTGGAGTTTTAGATACTTTTGACCATAATATGCAAAGTTGGAATAGCTACAAAGGTCGATTGCAACAGTATTTTATCGCGAACGATATAGTTAATTCGAAAGACGCGCAAGGAATGAAAAGACGGGCCATCTTATTAACTGCACTCAAGGAAGGAACGTACAAGCTCGCAGCTGATTTAGTTCTTCCAAAACACCTGGAAAATGTGCCTTATGAAGATCTAGTAACAATCCTTGACAACCATTTTACACCCAAGCGGGTTGGGTTCGGTGAGCGCCACAATTTCTACGCCGCGGTGCAGCAGGCCGGCGAGTCTCATACGCAATGGGCGGCTAGACTGCGCGGTCTGACCGCTTACTGTAGTTTCAGTAACGTAGAAGAGGCACTACGGGATCGGTTTGTCATGGGCATGCAACCGGGTAGAAAAGGAGAAATTATATGCTCAAAACCTCTCGGAGCTAACGCTAGTGAAAGCGGTCGAACTCGCCGAAAACCTTCGCTGTGCGCGAGCCGGCGCCGCCGCCGCCGCCGCTGCCGCTTACGGATCCACTACCGGTATTACCTCGTCGGTCGACGTCTTCAAGGTTACGTCTAATAACCAGCTAAGCAAGAAAACCGACAAAGTGAAATGTTCCGCTTGCGGTTATAACAATCATAAAGTATCGGACTGTCGGTTCACTAATTACGTATGCAAAAAATGCAAAGTGAAAGGTCATTTAGGAAGAGTGTGTTCGAGTGTTAAATACCTAGAGGCTAAGGACGATGGTGATGACGACGACGGTAAGTTATATAATATCCGATCCGTAAGGGGGGAACCCATGGTCGAAATTGTTAATATTTTTGGGAACAACATTCAATTTGAAATAGATAGCGGGTCTGCCGTCACGGTGATATCCCAACACACATATAAAACGTATTTCCATAACATTCCATTGTCACCTACGAAGAAAAAATTGCGTAGTTATACGGGTGATAATATAAAGTGTGCGGGTATGTTACCCCTGCCGATTACGTTTTCTGGCCACACCCATACGTTGGATGTATATGTCGGGTCCGTCCCTCTGTTGGGAAGAGACTTTATTTCAAAGTTTAATTTAGAATTGGGCCCAGTTATTTACTGTAATAATATTAACACCATTGAGCAAGATTTCCCACAGTTGTTTTCGGAAAAATTGGGATGTTTTAATAAATATCGCGTTAAACTCACTTTAAAAGAAGGTTCTCAGCCAATATTTTTTAAAGCCCGACCGGTTGCTTTCGCATTGCGGGATAAGTTAAGTAAAGAAATCGATAGACTGGTCGATTTAAATGTACTTATACCTGTAGAACATTCAGAGTACGCTTCCCCCGTGGTACCCGTACTAAAGAGTAATGGTTCCGTGAGACTATGCGCTGACTACTCGGTCAGTATCAACAAACAGTTAGTTGTGGAACACTATCCCCTGCCGACCGCTAACGAGCTGTTTGCTAAGTTACATGGAGGGCAAAAGTTCTCTAAATTAGACTTATCTATGGCATACAACCAACTGATGTTGTGCGAGGAATCACAAAAACTAACTTGCATAAATACACACAAAGGGTTATTTATGTACAGTCGACTCATTTTTGGCCTTAGCAGTTCGCCAGCAATTTTTCAGCGTGCCATGGAAGGTCTGCTTGCGGGCATGCAAGGCGTGCTGTGCCTGCTGGACGACGTGCTGGTCACGGGCCGCGACGACCAGGAGCACTTGGCTAGATTAGTCAGTGTGTTACAAAGGCTGCAGGATGCAGGACTAACCTTGCAAAATGAAAAATGCGAATTTTTCAAGAGTGAGCTCTGTTACTTGGGCTATGTTATTAATAAAGACGGGTTAAAAAAATCTGCTGATAAAGTGAAAGCTATTGTTGACGCGCCTGTCCCAGCAAATATTAATCAACTTCAATCATTTTTAGGGTTGGTTAATTATTACAGGAATTTCGTTCCCGGTGCGTCCAGCATTTTATGCCCACTGTACGAACTGTTAAAAAAAGGAGTCAAATGGACGTGGACCACTGTCCATAAAGCGGCTTTTAACAGAATTAAACAGTATCTCGCTTCCGATCAAGTGTTGACGCATTTCGATCCAGACGCAAAGTTGATCCCTACGGTGGATGCGTCACCTCACGGCCTCGGAGCGATACTTTCTCAAATTGAGTCAGATGGTCGCGAAAGACCAATCTCGTACGCGTCACGCACCCTCAATGCGGCTGAGAAGCGCTATTCACAAATTCAGAAGGAAGCTACTGCTATAATATTCGGGGTACGTAGGTTCCATCAATACCTCTACGGCAGGTCCAAACCATTTCTATTACGGACAGATCACAAGCCATTAATTTCGATATTTGGACCACACCGAGGAATACCAGAGGTATCTGCAAATCGCCTTCAAAGATATGCCATATTTCTAAGTAGCTATAACTATGAAATAGAATTTGTGCGTAGTGCAGACAATAGCGCGGATTACTTATCACGTGCTTTTCCAGCGGAAATGGAGGGGCAGAATCGGGGGGGGAAGCGATGTCATCACGCGGCAAACCCGCCGCCGCTGCTGACGTGAGCGAGAGCGCCGCATATGTTTGTTTCGTCGTCGAGGGTAGCTTGCCTTTGACGGTCCAAGAGTTACGTGACAAGACAAACAAAGATGTAACGTTGAGTCAAGTAATTAAGTATACTCTCAATGGTTGGCCTAAGAAAGTAGATGATTTAAGATTAAAACCATTTAATTTATGTAAAACCCAGTTGGCTGTGGAAAATGGATGCTTAATGCGTGGTCATAAGGTCGTTATTCCGGAAACCTTGCGTAATAAAGTTCTATCGGAACTACACGCTTCTCACTTGGGAATCGTGAAAACAAAGGCCGAAGCCCGTTCCCGATTTTGGTTCCCGGGAATCGACGAATCTATAGAAACGTTAATAGGTACTTGTGACATATGCATTTAACTGCGGCCCGCACCGGCGCGCGCGCCGGTCGCGTATTGGGAGTTCCCACCTCAGGCGTTTTATAGGTTACATATTGATTTCTGTGGACCTATTAACGGTCGATCATATTTAGTGATAGTTGACGCATATACGAAGTGGGTGGAGGTTTATGACATGAATAATACAACCACGTCTAGTGCTGTAATAGAAAAACTATATGAATTCATGTCTAGGTACGGGTTACCACACACTGTCGTAAGTGACAATGGAACTGCTTTTTGTTCACAACAGTTTGATAACTTCTGTTTATTAAACGGTGTATCACACGTGACGTCACCGGCGTACCATGCACCTAGCAACGGACAAGCAGAGAGTTATGTTAAAGTTTTCAAAAGGGGGTTAAAATCATGTTTACTTGCTAGTTATATCGTAAAAGAAAGCAAACTTAAACTGCTCAAGTACATTTTCGACTATAGGAATTCCACTCACTCGACTACGGGGTTCTCACCCGCACAGCTCGTCTATGGACGAAAATTGAGATCTCGGTTTGATTTATTCAATCCCGTTATCTCGTCACCGTCACCCTCGGCCATCGCCTTATCTAATGTTGTTGCAAAAAAACAGTGCTTGCAGAATAAGAAACTAAACAGGAAAAATAAACAACTTTTCAAAGAAGGCGATGTTGTGCTATATAAACAGTTCAAAGGTCAAAATAAATGCGTCTGGTGTAAAGGTCTAGTTGTAAGGAAAGTAGGAAGAGTATTATATAAAATACAAGACATTTCTTCTGCTTTAGTTGTAAAAAAACATACAAACCATCTCATGCCTTTTAAAGGTACGGTTACCAATCAAAACAAAACGGACGTTGATAGTTCATATGAAATGTCTGTACATGTGTCGAGAAATATCGATACACCGCCGCCGTCACGACCACCTTCATTGTCTTCGCAGCCGCCTCAATCTACGGGGGAGGTGCCTACAAGGGAGGATATAAGGCCGGCTTCCCCGCCACTTCACGACCAACCCGAGGGCCAATGCACGCCGTGTAACTCACCCTCAGCTTCATTAATACACCAACCAAGAAGCCCAGGATATTTTTACACGGGGGAGAAAACGGATGACCAAGACACCGAGTCTACCAAACCTTCAGAGCAATCCGAGCGCCCAGCTCTGGCGATAGTCGGAACGTCAGACGACGACGAGTTTCAGGAAGCGGTTGAGGAGCCTCGGCCGGACGAAACGGTTAACGAGCCGCCAACGGCGAGACACAGGATACAATTGCGTAACCGCACCAAGGTTAATTATAAAGTATAGGTAAATTATATAGTATGTAATGTTAGTTAGAGTTACTTGTTCTAGGGGAAGGAGATGTTGTATATGTGTGCGTGGCTGCGTCCACCATACCCGGCGTCTATAATAAACTAGTGCGATAAGAGCAGCCTGTGGTTTCACTCGCGTCCTCATACCCATCAGTAATGTAGCCGGGGCTATGTTTAAACCAAATGTAAACTACCAAAATTCACAGAAATACCATACAATGTATGGTATTTTGTTTCTGAGTAGGTACCAGCTCCGCCTGGAGACCTAGCACTACTTGCTCGCACGTGAATCAGCGTCATCCTGTCCCACTCGCACCATGTATATTAGAAACAGGAGAGTAGATTATTCTTCACGCGTTGCGTCGCGGCGTCAGTTGTATCAGCTCAGAGGGGCAATGAAAGTTTGGCTTGGTGTGGAATGGACAGACGTCCATAAACGCGGCCTAACTTTCATTGCGTTTGTAACTGCAGGTTTTGTGTGGGATACCTAAGTGGGGAGGGGACGCGGTCTACCGTTTTGAGACCTGCGCTTCATTCAAAACCAGGACCCTTTAAGGGTCGAACACACAGCACCGTCGCGGGCGCGCAGCGCGATATTTCCCTCCCGCTGGCAGTCTGTTCGACCCTTAAGGGTCACCAGAGCCGTGCGACGTAGCTAGGCTGGACCCGTAGGAAGTGTTATGCGAGCGAAGCCTGCTACGCCATTGGTGAATTTTTACTTCACCTCCTCGCAACCCCGAACTCTGGTGGATTGCATACTCACCCCTACCTACACGGCATGTGGGCGGCACATGTGGCTGATCCACAGCCGGGTCCACCGATGTCCGACTACTATTATTTACGGTGCCTCTATACAATCATGTGCAGGTTTCGTGTCGGACAAGTGGGGACGCAGCTTAGCGTTGGCCACCGCTGCGTTTATCCGCGGTTGCTTCGGCGTCGTGCGCTCCTTCTCTAACACCTACATCGGTTTCACCGTACTGCACTTCCTGCAAGCCAACTTCGGCTTTGGAGCCTTCTCGTGCGCTTATATTATTGGTAATTATTACGAGGTTTTTTTTTTCCTTTTTATTATTCATATTATTATGAGCCGCCGTAGCCGAACGGTACGGTAAGCGGCTCTCACGCGATTCGAACCCACGTTCGAATCGAATCCCTGCTCGTACCACTGGGTTATTAAAAAATGTTATGTACGAAGTATCATTTGATATTTAACAGCTTTACGGTGAAGAAAAATATCGCGTGGAAACCGGTCTAATTCCAACCAGGTCTTGTTTCCTCTCTCGGTTGAAAGATCAGATGGCAGTCGCTTTCGTAAAACAAGTGCCTACGCCAAATCGTAGGATTAAGAGCCAAAGCGGACCTTTGGTACAACCGGGAAAATTAAAATCTTCATGACCACTGTATGCTCTGCCAATCAAAGATCCGAATTCGTTAAGAATCCCAAAAATACCTACTTGTTTAACTCTATAGAAACTTGCTTTGCAGTAATGGAGCTGATGGGTCCAAAGTACCGCGTGGCATGCGGAGCCACTCTTGACATGGGCTTTGCTGTGGGCAAGATCATCGCGGGACTCCTAGCCTGGGCTGTGCCTAACTGGCGCTGGTTCCACCGAGTCATCTACGGGCCCATGCTCCTCGCTGTGGCCTTCTACTGGCTCATGCCAGAGTCCATACGCTGGTACATGAGCAAAGAACGCTTCGAAGACTCTGAAGCCGTCTTGGAGAGAGCCGTTCGCGTCAACGGGAAGAAGCTATCAGAAGAGACTAGAGCGGAATTGAGGAAGTCTGCTGAAGAAGAGAGGGAGAAGAGCACTTCTGCTGCAGCGGAAAAGGCTAGCGAGCCCTGGCTGGTAATACAAGTGTTCAGAAACAAGCCGATTCTTCTCCGATGCATGGTGTCACCAGTATGGTGGGTGACGACGACTTTCGTCTACTACGGGCTAGCCGTGAACGCTATCATAATGTCTGGGAATGGTTACTTGAACTATGTAGCAGTGGCTTCGATGGAGATCCCTGGGTACTGGACGGCTGTGCTGCTGCTAGGCCGGGTGGGGAGGAAACCAGTGCTCATAGCTGGTTTCTGGCTGTGTGCTGCTTGCCAGCTCGCGTATATAGTTATGCCTGAAGGTAATTGATTTGATGAGATTAATGAGTATTGATTGAGGATGTACAGTCAAGGCCACCAATATGTATTCACTCAAAGTTTCATAAATATGTATATTACAACTTTATCGTTGCAGAAATAAGGTCTGTCTACATATTTTTGAGATTGTGGTGTATTCATACGGTTGCCCTTGGCTGTACCTTATAAACGGTTGGGAACCTCGATTCATCACTGTTATTTATTTTATATATACATATTTATCTTTATAAAGTTTGATTAAATTCTTCAGATAGTTGGGCCTTTGTTGTCGGTAAATCTACCAAGTCTTTAAAGTCACCGATTTTCCAGGTTATGACGGGGCCTCCCTTGCGGTGTACCTGGTGGGTAACTACTGCATCGCCATGGTGATGACGACTATATACGTGTACACCTCCGAGCTGTACCCCACGAAGTACCGTCACAGCCTCTTTGCCTTCTCCTCGATGGTCGGCAGACTCGGCTCCATTTTGTCGCCGCTTACGCCAGCTATGGTGAGTTCTTTTACTATAATCGCAGGCCTAGTGTGGCCAGAATTATAATATGGCTGGCTGATTTGTGGGAGGCCTATATCCAGCAGTGGACGTCTTTCGGCTGATATCATGATTCATGATGATTTGTCGGCGATCGAAATGGTCATCAATCAAAATAAGAGAAGCTCACCATATAATCGGGTACACTACATAACTCCGAAGAGTCATTTGTCCGATAGCATATTTTTTCTGAATTTCATAATTCCGCAGATTTTTTTTTTGTACTTTCAGGATATAATACTAACCTAACCTAACCTATTTATGTATTTTATTTAATAATCTGCGTCCAAGTTTTCGTTAAGCAGTAAATGGCATTAGGAATTTTGATATTTCGGAATAATGATGCTTTCGAACAAATGAATCTTCGGATTTTTTGTGTGTTCCCCATATGATCGCTTCTTTTAGAGCTACTATGCTAGCGAAAGAGTAAGATACAATATTAGGTAGTTTTAATTCTAGAGTAGCAAACAAAAGTGGAAGTCCGTGATTTAGTCAGACAGTCTATAGCCTCGCAAGTTCTTCCGTAGATACTTGTGCTTACAAACATATCAACATATTACATAGTTCGTAACATAACAGTGCATATAGTCACTTTCGACTTGAAGTCCCAAGTCGTGTCAGGGAATCTAACCCGGTACCAGCGCGGCTACCGAGAAACGAAAACTAGGTTCATTTGAGTATCACCCTCTTTGACGCACTTGGTAATTCGAGCGACAGGGAGAAACACGAACGAACTTCGTTTTTTTGAAGATTAATGTTGTCCAGGGTGAGTCGAGCGGCTGGGCCGAGCTGCCCTTCGCCCTGTTTGGGGGCTTCGCCCTCTTCTCCGGGGCCCTCGGGTTCCTCACGCCGGAGACGCTCGGCGCCAAGCTCCCTGACACTATGGAGGAGGCCGTTAACATTGGGAAGAAGACAGCTGGAAAATCTCAGAGTTGTAGAAGGATAATGACATAGATTAAGCGTCCATAGGCGAAGGTATCTGCTAACCATCAGACAGGCCGTGCTTATAGTAAAAGACGGTTTGGTGCAAACCCACCCTAATCCAATTTCCATATACCTAGTCAAGTTTGGAAGGTCAGATGGCAGTCGCTTTCGTAAAACTAGTGCCTATGCCAAATTTTGGGATTAGGTGTCAAAGCGGACCCCGGGTTCCTATAGGGGCACAACCGGGAATAAACCTAGGAGGATGACTTATGAATATGTGACAATAAATGAATATGAATATGACTTGTCCAATGTGTACCTATTTGAATTGTATTAGGTCACAGCGTTTGCATAAAGACGTGACAAAACAATAAACACTTGATGGTAAAAAAAAAATTAATACCACGGCAATGGGATGCCCCGGCAACGCTGCAAGCGGCTGACCAATCAGGAAATGGCCTCGATATAGCGTTACCAGCACGTCTATCATGGGACGGCCGCGACATACCTACTCTCGATTTTTCTTGCACTAAATACTTGTTCTAAGTGTTCTAAATTAATAAGAGAGAGACGGATAGTGCGACAAAAATCGAGAGTTCGCGCGCCGTCTTGTAATAGCCGCGTGCAGGTCATTTGGGTCGGACCACGTGTTTCTAAGTGTAAGAGAGAGACGGATAGTGCGAGAAAAATGCCTTAGGCTTTTGATGATCGGTGAGTCAGTCAGTCAGTGAGTGACAAAATTAAGAAACTGACTGGTTATAATTCTTAAAATACTGGTTTAAATTGAATGAAATTTGAATTATATCGTGTTTATACAATGCGTGCTTGGTTACTGAAAATTCAGGCTTCTAGTTTTATCCATAACGAAGTTATAGGGGGGTCGAAAATGGCCTGAACTGCTTCGAGAAAAGGATGGTACGGCCGTGCCGCTATTTTGCTCGAATTGGCGGGGGCACTACCGAGCCCCCAGATAAAAGTAAACCTCCTGGCCCGAGGGCTACGTCGAGCGTTGCACTTGTGTATCTTGTTTTAAGCTCACCTCAACGATATATCTCTTCACAAATATATCTTGACACCGCGATGCGCAGTAACCAAGCGTAGGTAGAGGTCTATTTTCGTGACGGCGGAAAGTTCACCAGGGACTAATGATGGCGGGGTGAGCCGCTTTAGCGCGTAGCGGATGACAGCCCCCCTATTCTGCAACTTGTTTTAAGCTCACCTCAACGCTCACCTACAAATGTATCTTGACACCGCGATGCGTAGTAACCAAGCGTAGGTAGAGGTCTAGTTTCGTGACGGGCGACCGGCGGGGTGAGCCACTTTAACGCGTAGCGAATAACAACCCAGACCTGGCAATCCTGGCCGGGACACTTTATGTTCATGTAAAATGGGCTAAATTCGAACTAAGAGGATTTTTCTCCATTCGAATTTAAGCCAGGTAACTTTGCCATAAAGTAGCCATGTCATAAACTAGTGCAACGTCAAGGATTAGGACGTTTACCTTACTTAACTAATTCTTATGAAGTGGTAATTAATTAATTATGAAAATGTTAAATGAATATTTATTTATTTCTTTATTTAATGCAGAAACCATAGTTACAAAGGTGTTACAAACAAGATAGGTTCATACATGGTAGCCCTGTAAGGGCGTAGCACAATTTATAATTCGCAAAAGTATATTTAAAAACCTACCTATCTTAAAATTTTAATTCTATATTATTATTATCTCTTTATTCATTTTCCGTCTTAGGCTAGGTTTTTACAATAACTATATAAAAAGTAAAATATAAAACTACATACAAAACATAAAATCATTTTAAAAACCTAACCTAGGGTACCGCCGGCAGCGAGGCGGGGCCTAAGCTGCCGGTGGTCAGGGCGCCAGAGACAGGAACCTCCTGACTATCCGCGCAGTATCCAGGAGTACCGCCTTCTGTATCTGACCCTTGATCCAGCCATCTAGCGAGAGTCTCTTGAGGTGATGGTCGAGACTCTTCGCTATTAAACCGTTCGCCGAAACGACTATCGTGACGATGATCGTCGAATCAACATCCCACATGGCGGTTACCTCGTGAGCCAGGTCTAGGTACTTGCTGGCTTTGTCCTTCTCGGCCTTCACGAGGTTCTCATCATGGGGGATGGTGATGTCGACGAGCACTGCCTGGCGTTTCGATCGATCTGTCAGCACGATATCAGGCCTATTGGCAAGAATAGTCCTGTCCGTGATGACAGTTCGATCCCAATAGAGCGTGGCACGACCATTTTCGAGAACTGGCGCAGGTGTGTACTTATAGTAAGGCACTTCGGAGGCCTCAAGACCGTATAGCAGAGCAAGTTGCTGGTGAATAATTCTGGCTACAAGGTTATGTCTGTGCAAGTACTCGCCGTTAGCAAGATGACCACAACCGGAGATAATATGCCTGAATGACTCTCCGGAACGGTTGCATGCCCGACAAATGTCGACCGTACCGTCTTACTCTCGGTCGTCTACACGACCTTCAGGATATACCTCCGGTAATTGTTCGTCATGATAACTTCGTCCGCAATTGCACAGACAAAACCTTCGGTTTCCCCGAAGAGATCCCCGAAACGTAGCCAGTTCACCGGCGCGAGCAGATCTACATCGGGTCCTGTGAGGGCCTTGTAGAACCTTAATTGATGAACACGAGTAAATTGGAAATGTCAATAACTCTGTAATTTTACCACTGAAGCATAAACTGTCCCATATTCAAAATGAATACAATGAACTGCAGGGAAGATTCTTAAAATTGGTAGAGGAAAGCAACGTTACAATGAGTTCAGAAAAGATGTCTTGCATGATACCAAGCAATGCCAAAGGGAGTAGAATATATAAAAATCGCACTCTGTTTAGAAAAATCCGAAAACAAAAAAGGAAAATAAAAGCATTAGAATTTGTTTAAAAGCAACTGTAGCTGAAAACGATCTTTTAAATAAAAAATTGGCTAACATAGAAACTGCTCCGAATTTACCACCCCAAGCTAGGACCACTTCAAATGAAAAGCAGCGCAAAGGAGTGAAGGTTGTTATTTTTTCGGATAAAATTGGTCGCAAGCTTGGATCACATCTAGATAACGAGAACGTGGATATAACTGCCACAAATAACTGCCATCCAAATGCACCTCATTCGTACATCCTAAAAAGTTACGAAAGCCAAACTGAGAACCTAGGTGCAAATGATGTTGCAGTGTTACTTCTGAGTGATTACAACACCGTCAAAGAATCCCTTACTGAGTACCTGAAACGCATTGGAGATATTATCTACAAGCAAAATCAACAGATATACAAACTACTTATCTGTGCTGTCCAATACGATGGCAGCAACAACCAAGAAATACTCAATCTAAACCAATGGCTGCTCCATATCGCAAACTCAAATAGGAACGTAAAATACTTAGACATCAACTATCTCAATCAGGAAAACACTGATCAAAACGGACAGACAAGTCACTTAAGTAAAAAAACGATTGCCAGAGCAATATCGGCGGCAGTCATCAATTTTGAAGGAACATCAACACTTACCTTCATAGAAACAGATTTTGAATATTACGATGAGAAGAACGAACTTGACTCGGATTTTCATACAACGAGCCGAACAGAGAGAGGATTTTAGTATCAGTACATGTTACCAGCCAGGGTCAAAATCAGCCTAACAAAAAACTATTGTGTACGTCCAACAAATCAACAGACGAAAGCGTACTAACTATTACTCATTCAAATGTTCAAAGTGTTAAAAATAAAGTAGAAGATTTAGAATTAGTCGGCTCAAAAACTAACAGTGATGTCATTTGTCTTTCCGAAACGTGGCTTACAAATCAACAGCTAGACATTTTTTATGTAGAAAAATATGAAATTGGCGCTTCTTTCTGTAGAACAAAGCGTAAACATGGCGGAGTGGCAATATTAATAAAAAAGGGTTTAAAATATCGAAAACGTAATGACATCAGTAAGCTATCGTCAGAACTAAATTGTGAGTTGGCGGCAATCGAAATTAAGACACCTAAAGTTGTTATCATAGCTGTATATCGCGCACATTACGACTATAACGTTTTTGAAGACACTATGTCCAAAGTGCTAACGAAAATATGTCATGAAAACAAACCGATAGTTTTAGATTTCCTAAAACACTCAAAAGATACGGAAAATTTTAGAATATTACTAAGAAACTACAAATGTAAAGCATTAATCGATAAGCCAACCCGTATCACTGAAGATAGTAAAACTTGTATTGATAATTTTATAGTAGCAAATTTTGTTAATAGGTCAGTAGAAGGCAGAGTTTTGGAAGATAAAATATCAGATCACAACTTCATAGAATTAAAATATAAATTTTCAGACACAGTTAAGTACAATAAAATGTTAGACAATAAGATTAAAACTAGAGTTTTTAATGATGATAGCTGTAATTACTTTCACTTTCTGTTTAATAGCGATGTCACAATAAGAAGCACAATACTGACTTTAGAAAATGCAAACGAAAAAATGAATGCACTGGTCTCAGCCATCCATTATTATTATAATATAGCTTTTCCCGAAAAACGTGTCACTGCAAAGCCCAGAAATGATACCTGGATCACAAAGGGCATTACAACCTCAAGAGAGAATCTAAATAAAATGGAGATACTACAAGCACACTTTCCTGATGAGCATAGGAAAAACCGGATTAAAGTGTATAAAAAAGTGCTGAAAAAAGTAATGATGTGCTTTAAGAGGCTGGGAATCTCTGGAAGAATACAGAACTCTAATAATATAGTCAAAGAAACATGGAAGGTTGTAAACGAACAGACAAACCGGTGTACTACAGGGAACTCGAATGAAATTGAAGAGGTATTAGACAAAAATGGAAACAGCACCAATGATCCTTCTAAGATGGCACAAGTATTTAACAATTTTTACACTACAATAGCAGAAAAAATAACGTGCAACTTAAAAGTTAATGCAGAGGAATCCAAAAATTACCTAAATTCTGTTATGAAGCCAAGAAACAAAATACATTTCGAACTTATAACACTAAAAGAACTTCACATGACAATTAATAAAATAAAAAACAAAACATCGAAAGACATACAAGCCATGGATACCAGAATATTGAAGATCATAAGATTAAATGATAACATCATGGAATTACTGCTGAAGGTCTTAAATAGCTGCATGCAGGAAGGGACATTCCCAGAAATACTAAAAACCGGTAGAGTCGTACCTATCTTTAAGAAAGGTAAATCGAATGACCCAAGTAACTACAGACCAGTGTGTGTACTACCTGTCTTCTCAAAGGTCTTAGAAGCGGTGCTAAAAACCAGAATAATGGATTTTTTTGAACACAACGATCTCTTCTCACACCACCAATACGGTTTCAGAAAAGGGAAATCCACAGCCATGGTTATAAGAAGAGTCGTTGATTTTGCACTAGAGTCTATGGATGGGTCGCAGAAATGCGCAAGCATGTTCTGCGACCTATCTAAAGCTTTCGACTGTATACGGCATGATATTCTCATTAACAAACTACACCACTATGGGTTTAACGGCATAGCTTTAAAAATGATGGTCAGTTACATGCAAAATCGAATGCAAGTGGTAGAAGTTAGGAAAAAATTCTCATCCCCTCAAATGTGCCAAATAGGCGTACCTCAGGGATCAATTCTAGGCCCAGTATTATTCTTGATTTATGTCAATGACTTGCCCTCGAATATACCAGAATGGGCGCAGATCAGCCTGTTTGCAGATGACACACATATTGGAGTCAGCCAAAAAGATCAACCATCGATGGAAAGACACCTAAGATGCATCACAGACATATTGCAGAGATGGTTTGAATGTAACGGCATAGTTTTAAATGAAATTAAAAGTACGTTTGTAAACTACAAGACACTTTCAAGGAAATCCAATGTAACAACCACTTTTGAGTACACTCACAATACATGTTTCTTAGGCTATGAAATTGACAGTCAACTAACACATAGCACGCATATTGATAAAGTTTGTAATAGATTGGCATCGGCAAATTACGCATTGTTGAAACTAAAGCCTCTAGTTAACCTAAAAACTTTAAAAACTGTATACTACGCCTATGTTCAAAGTGTGCTAACTTATGCGATTACCATCTGGGGAAATGCAGTGGATGTAAACCGGGTATTGATTCTACAAAAACGCTCGATTAGAATAATATGCGGGGTAAATTGGCGCACATATGCGAGGTCCTATTTTATGAAGCTTGAAGTGATGACGGTCATATCATTGTTTATATACAACTCTGTGTTAGAAATTCACAAAAAAACAAGCTATCTACTTAAGCGTTCGGATTGCCACAATTATAATACGAGGAACAATAGCAAACGAATACTTCCATCATTAAGACTAAAAAAGTGTCAAAAACAGGGAATTTTTATAAAAATAAAGCTCTTTAATAAGCTGCCCACAGATGTCACGGACTTGCCTTTTAATCTATTCAAAACCAGAGTCAAGACCTTTTTTCAAAACCATGCCTTCTATTCGATTGCTGAATATTTTTCATTAAAAAATATTTCAATTGACGCAAATTGTAAGTAGATTTTTATTATTATTAAGTGTATAATCTGGATACTAAATTTACACTTTATAAGTATAATATTGTGAAATGTTGACTTACCATGTAATGATCATGTTACATTATGGTTAATAAATAAACTAAACTAAACTAAACTAAACTAAAGCCCGTGTAGCTCCTTGCTCCTCCACACCGTCCTGCAGTCCTCGACGCTCATTACTTTAAGTCTGCGCCAGTTCTCGTTTGCCAAGGAGAGCGGGGTGAAGTTTCCGTCTACTGCCACTACGTCGCGATGCATCCCACACTCGTTGTTTAGGAAATAATCCCTGAGACTGGACACCTCACGGTTGTGAAGGTCCTTGGCATTTAAAAAGCCGCGACCTCCACACTTCCGCGAGATGTACAGTCTCATAACAGACGATTTATTATTATTATCTCTTTATTCTTATTTCTACTTAAGTTAGGTTTGTACAATAAATTTATAAAAAGTAAAATATAGAACTATACATACAAAACATAAAATCATTATAAAAACCTAACCTAGGGTGCAGCCGGCAGCGAGACGGGGCCTAAGCTACCGGCGGTCAGGGCGACAGAGACAGGAACCTCCTGACTATCCGCGCAGTATCCAGGAGTACCGCCTTCTGTATCTGGCCCTTGATCCAGCCATCTAGCGAGAGTCTCTTGAGGTGATGGTCGAGACTCTTCGCTATTAAACCGTTCGCCGAAACGACTATCGGGACGATGATCGTCGAGTCAACATCCCATATGGCGGTTACCTCGTGAGCCAGGTCTAGGTACTTGCTGGCTTTGTCCTTCTCGGCCTTCACGAGGTTCTCGTCATGGGGGATGGTGATGTCGACGAGCACTGCCTGGCGTTTCGATCGATCTGTCAGCACGATATCAGGCCTATTGGCAAGAATAGTCCTGTCCGTGATGACAGATCGATCCCAATAGAGCGTGGCACGACCATTTTCGAGAACTGGCGCAGGTGTGTACTTATAGTAAGGCACTTCGGAGACCACAAGACCGTATAGCAGAGCAAGTTGCTGGTGAATAATTCTGGCTACAAGGTTATGTCTGTGCAAGTACTCGCCGTTAGCAAGATGACCACAACCGGAAATAATATGCCTGAGTGACTCCCCGGGACGGCGGCATGCCCGACAAATGTCGACCGTACCGTCCTTCAGGATATACCTCCGGTAATTGTTCGTCATGATAACTTCGTCCGCAATTGCACAGACAAAACCTTCAGTTTCCCCGAAGAGATCCCCGAAACGTAGCCAGTTCACCGACGCGAGCAGATCTACATCGGGCCCTGTGAGGGCCTTGTAGAACCGCCCGTGTAGCTCCTTGCTCCTCCACACCGCCCTGCGGTCCTCGACGCTCATTACTTTAAGTCTGCGCCAGTTCTCGTTTGCCAAGGAGAGCGGGGTGAAGTTTCCGTCTACTGCTACTACGTCACGATGCATCCCACACTCGTTGTTTAGGAAATAATCCCTGAGACTGCACACCTCGCGGTTGTGGAGGTCTTTGGCATTTAGAAAGCCGCGACCTCCACACTTCCGCGAGATGTACAGTCTCATAACAGACGAGCGTGGGTGTAGCATGCGATGCGCAGTAAGCAGTACTCGGACTCTTCGATCTAGGGCATCCAGCTCAGTCTGAGTCCACCTTAGTATGCCAAAGGAGTAAGTAAGCAAGGGCATCACCCAAGAGTTGAAGGCACGCACCTTGTTGCCGCCCGACAAAAGACTATTAAGTACTTTGGTCAGGCGACAAAAGAAGCGCTCCTTCACCGCTCGCTTTACGCCCTCACCCTCAATACCCAATGACTGTGACATACCAAGATACTTATAGGTTTCTGCTTCGGAGATAGATTTGAGGGACATTGTCTCAGAAAGTTGCAAATTTGTTGAATTTACAACTTTCCCCCGCTGTACATGCATGACCGCACACTTATCGACACCAAATTCCATTTTGATGGCGCTACTGAAGACTTCTGTTGTTTTTAGTAGTTCCAACAGGTTATGTCCATTCGGTGCAAATAGCTTAAGGTCATCCATATAGAGCAGATGAGAAATGACCTCACCCTCCCTCCGAAGCCGGCAACCTAGTCCCGAATCCTTCAGCAGGGTGCTAAGCGGATTCAGTGCTAGGCAGAACCACAAAGGACTCAGACTGTCACCCTGGAAGATCCCACGTTCAATCCTTATAGAGTCCTGCGGACCAGAAGGGCAATCTCCTCCCCCCGGTTGACGAATGACTGTGGTCCACTGCCCCATGCAAGCACTTAAGAAGGATCTTAGAACTGCATCAACTTTATACAACTCTAAGACCCTCCTGAGCCATGAATGAGGCACCGAATCATAGGCCTTCTTGTAGTCAATCCAGGCGGCCGAAAGGGCCCCCCTATTCCGCCGGACTCGTTGGCAAATGGTCATGTCTATGAGGAGGAGCTCTTTAGTACCACGAGATCCAACCCTACATCCATTTTGAGCAGGGGCCAAAACGTTGTTTGCAACGATGTGTGCGTTCATTTTTGTTCTCAAAATAGATGTAAGGAGCTTGTACAGCGTAGGCAAGCACGTGATGGGTCTGTAGTTTTTCGCTTCTGTGGTACTACCGGACTTATAGAGCAGGGAGGTGATACCAGTTGTCAAGAAAGATGGTAGGGAACCGAGCTCAAGGGCTTGCTGGAACTGCGTTGCCAAACGCAGGTGTGAGCATCGAAACCATTTCAGCCAGAAGTTATGTAATCCATCCGGTCCAGGACTTTTCCAGTTCGGGGCCAAACGGATGGCACAACTAACGTCCTCGGGGCTGATGGTAACAGTCCCCATGGGCTCGATGAACGCACACTCACGTTCGACAACACTCATCCACTCGCCTTCGGTGTGTTCGACTGGCACTGACCAGATACTACGCCAGAAGTCAACCATGGCAGTAGCATCCGGCTGCTGTCCGTCGGACACACGAAGGTCGGCTCCCTCCCACTTTCGGTATACCTTCCTTTGATCGCTTTGGAAAAGGCAATTCTGCTGGTATCGATCCACTCGCTCTCTGTAGCGGCGAATACGGCCTGCCCATGCATAGACTTTCTGCTTCAGAAAGTCTATGCGCTCCGTGACACAGGCCATGTAGTCGCGGGGCCTGATACCAGTTCCCGCGAAGGCCTGGTTCACAAAGCGCATGACTCGGGGGCGGTTGTTGCCCCCCCTGAAGCAGATCAGCTTTGCAATGAGAGTCCTAAACGTATTGATACGACGCTCAATCCGCACTTGCCATGCAGGGACACCCCCGGCGGCCCTAGGTGCACGGTCAGCGTCCGGAAACTTGACGCGAGCAACATGGCACGCCGCGATGGCCCCGCAGTACATGATTGAGTGTGTATCAAGTAAGTCTTTACTAGCCTGTATATACGGGTCTAGCAGACCGTTTAGAGCTCCCATTAACGCTAGATTGCGTCTATTTACGGGCAGGCGTGGTAGTCGTGGCCTAGAGTTGTTTGTGGAACGATACCCCGTAATCGCATCTTCCAAAGCCCTCCTCAGTTGCTCATTGGTCTGGGTACTCATGCTCTGATTCGCACAGTCCTCCTCGTCAGCACTAAGATCAACCCGCGGTGCCCCCAATGCCAGGTCGGGAGTAGGCATTGGAGCCGGCAACAAGGCGGGCGGATCCTGTGCCAAGGTAGAGGCCGCACGAGCAGAGAGTACTTCCAGGCGTAGCCGAGCAAGCGTGACGTCATCCAACCGCTTGTGCCGCTGGATGACGCGTACCTGATCCGATAGACGCTGCGCAGACACGGTGATGGCCGGTTCAAGCGCCTGGAACAGAGGCAGCATCCGGACACGGTACGCGGACAGATTAGTTCCTCCCTCTGTCGCCCCATAGTAGGCGCGCATGCAGTTTTCGTTAATTGATTGCGTCCACTGCATGCGGCGCACTATACCACCGGTAGCGGGAGCCATGGGCGGAGCAGGATGCCCCGCAGGCCCCAAGCGTGCCGGCAGCGGTGGCCGCCCGCGCCGCGCAGGTGGTCGTGGCGGCGGCGGCGGCGACCCGCACTCGTCGCTCGAACTGCTGCTGCTAGTGTCGGGCGCGGTCGCAAATTCATCGCCCGACGATGACGTGCTGGACGATGGTGTGGACGACGAGGCAGGTGGAGGTGGAGGGCGTGCGTGTTCTTCCGCTAGTGCTTGACGTGTTTTTCGCTGTGATCTAGTTATCATCGCGAGCTGTCAGTGATATTTCAAAAATGGGCTATCTCCACCAAATTGCCGTTTTTCTGGACAATTTAAAGTTTTCCAGGGCTGTGTGATGTTTAAATACAGTGGCGATATAAAATCGAGCCATTTTAAACTGATAAAACACGAATACAACGAATACAAAATAAAATTGTTAAAAACACGTCTGACATGTGACAGCGGTCATTTTTTTATTATTATTATTATTATTATAAATGCATGCATGAAGCGTCGAAAAAACTAAAAAGCTTTTGAAACATTGAACCTTAATTTAATAAGAAGGAAGAAATTTTTACGTTCTTTACTATTTCAGAAATAAAAATTTGAGAGTAATGCAAAATAGGTAGTCTAAAATACAATATTAATAATGTACTTATACGAATTTATCATTGAAGTATTTCGCGACTGTATAGTAGCATTTCGAGACCAGTTTTTTTTTTAACGTTTTATGAAAGCTACATCTAACTTTTCATTTCTTATTTCATCCGGCAAGTTGTTGAAGATTTTTATATACATGACGTACGTGCTCTTTGAGTGCATTTTTAGTTTTGACGAAGGCAGCATTAGCATGTTTTTATGCCTGACAGAGTGGGATCTAGATGTGACATCTTCACGTTTTTTAAACGTGTCCATGTATATTTTTGTAAACTTGCAGATTTCTAAGATATAAAGTCCTGGTAAAGTAAGTAAATTGTGTTCTCGGAAATGTGGCATACACGTATCCGTGTTTTTGATATTTACTAGGATTCGAACAAGTTTTTTTTTGTAGTATGAACAGATCTGGGGCGTCCGTACTGTTTCCCCACAATATTATACCATACTTTAACCATGCGTATGCATACGCATAGTAAGTAGTTAGCGCAGTTTGCTGATCAGTAGTTTTCTTTATTTCACGAAATGCATAGATAAAGCTTGACATCTTATTCCTAATATTATTGACATGGGCTTTCCAGTTTAAGTGTGTGTCTATAATTAAACCTAGAAGTGGAAATTCTTGTAATGTTTCGATTTATGTGTTTTTGTAGTAGAAGTCGATGTGTAAAGGTGGTTTTTGATAGGGTCGGAATGTAATTATTTTAGTTTTTGTGAAGTTAAGTTCTAGTTGGTGATTGTCCATCCAGCTTGTAATATCATCTAATATTTGTTTAATTTTTTCGCTTATGTCCGTGGTATGTTTACATGTTATTAGTAGAGATATATCGTCTGCAAATAGAGTGCATGGTATGTCCATGATTTTTGGCATGTCGTTTATGTAAATAATGAACAAGAGACATCCAATGACACTTCCTTGTGGAATTGAAGCATTAATTTCTTTCTTATCTGATCTAATGTTGCTGACTCTACTATTGATGACATCGGTATATTCTATTTCTACGTATTGCTCCCTGTTTGCTAGGTAGGATGCAAACCATTTATGAGCTTCTTCGCGTATCCCTATTTGGTATAATTTGTCAAGTAGTATTTTGTAGTTTACAAAATACTTGACAATTTATAATTCGCACGCCTATCTAGTATAATTTACTTTAAAAACAAAGTTTTAACCGACTTCAATTTAGTACTCCGCCAAGCCACGAGAACATTTCTTTTCCAATTTACCTCGAACTGATTTCCGAGAGCAAATGCGTTGATTATTATAGAAAAAAAACCCAATTGCTGTATGTGACCCGATAATATTTGAGGACTTCCGTCAATTCCACAAGGATCACCCTTGGCACTTCATTAGTTGCTATTTCAACGGAATCTTATCAGAATCTGTGATATACTTTTGTACTTTTAAGTATATAATTGAGGAATTCCATGTCATCTGTGGTCTTCATCATCAATTCCACTCCACCAATTTATGATTTCCGGATGTAAATACACGAGTTATAATAGAAAATACCAAAATCACTACACGCGTGTCTAATATAATTGAGGAGTTCCCTCAATTCCTCATGGATCCCATCATCCAATTGAATTTTCAAAAAAATGGGACCCACCTGGAAACATATACTTTCCAACAAAAAAAAATGAATCGGCTCATCAATGACGGAGTTCTGAGGTAACAAACATTGAAAAAAATAAAAATACAACCGAATTGAGAACCACCTCCTTTTTTTTGAAGTCGGTTAAAAATACCGATAGCGTAGTTTTTGAAATTAATTGTGTTTAAAGCTACCTGTATAAATTTGTAAATCGCTAAAGTTGTGGATTTATTCTTTCGAAAACCTATAACCGAAATATAAAGAGAACTGATTCTATTATCAACCCAAAAACAAGGAAGCTTGGTTACCAAGATTAATCGCGCCAAGAATTCACACACGTGTCCAAGTGAAGGAGTTTTTCTTAGAAAAATCTAAATTGGAAATGTAGTCTAAGTAAAGTGATCACGAGAGCTGTACCATTCGAAAACAAATTTATGTTAATAAAGTAACTATTAATTAGCTAATAGCTAAGCCTACCCATCTATTTTTTTGTAAGGGAGTCCCTCTGCCAACAAACTGTCCTGCAGTTTGGCAGAAAAAAATGCTGTAAAACAAGGGTTGTTTAAGTGAATATTTTTTTCTTATTCTTATCGAAGATTACCATATCCGATTATTACAACACTGTAATCTATGATAGCAACACCTTTCAATGCAAATACGGGTGCCCTTAGCTGTTATCTTGACATTATTATCAATTTTAATGATGAAAGAGGCAAACATATTGAACAATTATTCTGCGAGTAGAGGTGCGGGCGGAAAGTTCACCAGGGAATAATGTCTGCCGAGGGAAAGTTGGAGGATGGGGCAGTCTTCCCCGGGAAACCAGCGAAGGGGATAGACCTGGACACGATCCTGGTGGAAGAGGTGGGGCAGATGGGCCGGTACCAGATCGTGACGCTGCTGCTGGCGGCGTTACCCATCATGTTCTCCGCTTTCGCATCTGGAGAGTACATCTTCACTACGGCTAGAGTACCTACCAGGTAAAGAGGCTAAATTTATACCGTGTTTTTTCTCCGTGTGTTGGCATGGCATCCGGTCGACTTTGTAGTATGTTGATACTACAAAGTCGACCGGATGCCAACACCCCCCAACAATAACTGCCTCAACAGGCAGCAGGCGAACCTTCAATATGAGCGCACGTAACCCGCACCGTAAGTCAGCCGAGCCGAGCCGAGCCTGAGACCAAATAACTGGGAGTGTGGAAGTCGGGCGCCGAAAGGCGCTCCTTGAAATATACGCATGTAAAGCCTCTGAATTTTAACCTACGGCTGACCTGACAACCCTTGAGTAACGTGGGAAATTGCGAGGAAAGGAGGCAGATACGTAGTTAGACACGTTACTCGTCATGCCGTGCACCTCGTCATGCCCACCGTTCCCTGTTTTGTCCGTTTTTTGCCTGCGAGTGCTAGTGCGGAGCGTCACTATTAATCTCTTGAGTAGAGCAGTGTGTGGCCAGAGAGGGCAACATTGCGGCAGCGAGGAGCAGAGCGATGAGCAGCGCGAGGAGCATAGTGTGGCTGAGGTATTATAGGATGTAGAGCGTTGAAGGCACCATACTGTTAGTAAGGTTTCATTGTGATATCATAACATGTCCAAATTCATCAACCATGTTCGACTTCACTGTTCGGCGTGCCTTCGTATGTATTGGGTTTATAACCTTTCTAAATTAAAAGATTATTCTTTGTAAAATAGAACTTCAGAACCAGTTTATAGGATTCTATATGCTTTAAAAAGTAGTTCCGATTTTTGTAGCACTATGTTTGAGAGACTTACCAGCCAAATGTAAAAAAAAATCCTTCATCTCTTTCAGGTTTTTGTTGCCTTCCCCTAAATAATGGACTTATCTCGGTCTTCTTCCCTGATAGATTTAGCTGGTCTTCCATGAGAGGCCAGAGCTCCTACGCTCCAGTCTTACCATAACCTTCTCCACAGATGTGTCATCCCAGAATGTGACGGCCCCACTCCAGAATTCTCACCTATATGGAAAGAGAATGCTATTCCCCTGTCAGGCAGTGGATTCGACAACTGCGCACGATACAGCAACAGTTCAGAGAACCACGTCGGCGACACCTGTCCGGCCTGGTTATTCGATCGCAGTCGTACTGAGGAATGTGAAGAGTATGTCTATGAGAACACTAACAGTGTCGTGTACGATGTAAGTAAACTTGGTTATCTCGAATACCTAGATTAGGCGGAGGCATTCGTTTCAAGAAAGCAACTGCCATCTGACCTTCCAACCCAGAAGGAAGGTAGACCTTGTGGATTCGGGACCTCCAGATTGAAAGTCGCGTGCAGTAAGGCTACAGTGGCTTTCTAAGAATTTACAGTATTATAAGGACTGTTTTATGCACAACTGACAAGCGTAACTTGGGCACAATACTCCTGTCTCACTCGCACTGTGCAAATTAGAAACAGGAGGGTTATTTTCCCCTTCAGTAGTGTTAGCTGCCCTGGGATGGAAAATTACAATAATTTATCTACTAATATATCTTCTATTATACACTCGCGGGCAAAGAATACGAATATATGTTACTAGCGTCTGTTTAATTATCCGGGTATCACGAGAAAACCATCGAATAGATTAATATGCAACTTCTCTAAAACGTTAAATGGATCTTCGGCCAGGCTATAAGGCTATAAAAAATATTAAGGTTAGGATGCAAAGGGGTTAAAAAATGGGTGTTGAACTTTGTATCGGAACTCCTTGATCTATAAAAGACTTGTACTAAAGACTTGAAAATTGGCAAGCATACACTAGACTGGAAAGTAAAAGATCCCCACCCCATTCAAGCTTTTAGCAAAACATTAGAGACCTAATTATGTTGGATATCAGTCGCTGACCACGTCGCTGTTGATATTGAAAAACCAGCAAGCTTGATCTCTGCCTTCCTATATTTGCTATGAAATCAGAGGTCATCTAAAGTTGTCTGATAGGTCGAGGTGAATACTTATGTCGAATTATCATAGTTCACCAACGTCAAAAGATCTGTCTGACACAACGCCATTCCCCGGGGAATTGTACCAAATATTTATTATGTAGAAAACTTAGAAATATTATTGGCAGGGCATAAGGAGCGCTCTCTAAAGGAATATTTAGAGCCTTTCATTCCTACGAAAAGTCAGCCTTCACTTCGCTTTTTCTTCGCTTGCCTGTTTTTTGCTGTGTTTCGCTTGCAAGACACTGGAAGATAATGAGTGTCCGTTAGGGGTCATTGCTCGCATTGAGACCGCTCTTAGGGGATTGCTTTGGGCCTTTCATTTCAGCGAAAAGCTCGGCCTTCGGTCTTGCCTGCCTCGCCGCTCACCTTCGGGACTTCTGCCTCAGATTTTATCCTATCGGGAATGGAAGAAGGGCAATATCTTGTAGGTAGTGGAAGTTTTTAATATGCACATGCTGCGGTGAAAATTTTTAGTTGACATGATGATTTTTATTGACTTTCTGGTACAATAAAGACGATGCCGAGACGATGTTCATGTTGACGACGAACTGTAAACAAAATACGCATTTCTCGGTATCAAATTTAGGAGCTAAACGATACTTATCAATTTATTATGCGTATGTTATCGCCTATGGGGTTGATAATCCGACCTTAAAGATATGTTGTTCGAAATTCCAAAATGATAAACTCACGTGAATAAAATATACAACACAATGTTGAACTGGTTGAAAAAATTGTCTCAGTTGGTTAGAACTGCGGGCCGCGTATGCCTCAATGCCGCAAGTTCGAATTCTACTCTCGATCCAATTTGTTTTTTTCTTTTAATTTGAAATTTAGCGTTGAATATTGTAATGAGAAGAAAATATGAGTGAAATCAGCCCCGCTATTCTGTAACTTGTTTTTAGCTTAACTCAACGCTCACCCACATTAATATAAACTAATTTATTGCGATTTGTAGTAACTAACCGTAGGTGTAGAGATCTACTTTCGTTAGGTGTGACGGGTGGAGTGATCTGCATGAGCGCGTAAACAATGCTATTCCAGGGAGGAAGGAAGTGTTTAGTTTTTAGTACGGGTAGTTTTTAGTACGCACTTAGGTACAGAAATGTCTAAATCTACGTATTGTAGGCTCACAAGTTAAAAGAAGCAGTAAATGGGGGCAAATGCCCCATAATGGATTTCATTACTAGCCCCCACATACCTCTATGTTTAACTTACGCCATAGAAGTGGCACTGCAATTCAACTCCGTGCTGCCCACCCCTTTTGGGAATACAGACGTTTACATATAAGATTGTTCCCCATTCCAGTTCGGGATGGCATGCGACGAATGGCGGCGCACCCAGATCGGCTCCATCCGCACCATCGGGACTCTCCTGGTCCTTCCAATCACCGGATACATCTCCGACCGCTGGGGCCGGCGCGTCGCGCTCACAATCAACGCCTTCAATACGGGCTGGATCGGGCTCGTGCGCTCCTTCGTCAACAGCTACGAATGGTTCCTGACGCTCGAGGTGTTAGAGTCCACGGTCGGTGCTGGGGCGTATTCGTCCTGCTATATTTTGGGTAATAGTGACCAAAAGAGTATTATAGGTATGAACGTGGAGGGATGGAAGAGACGAGGTAGGCCAAGGAAAAGGTGTGTGAGAGACGATATGAAGAGAAAGGAAGTAAGCGACGAGATCACGAGTGACAAGAAGGTGTGGAAGAAAAGGGCATGCTGCGCCGACCCCAAGTAAATGGGATAAGGGCAAGAAAATTATGATATTTTGTGTAATAGGAACAGATTTGCATTAGGTACACGGATACGAAATGAGAGAACACGGTAGTTGAACAATAGTTGCGTGTCATGAAAAAATATTTTTATAGTTATGTATTATACCTACTTGTTGTATATCATTAGAATCAAAACATTATTTGAGATCGCCAATGATATACCTTTTTTTCTACTCGAGCACTTCTATCCGTCAATTAAATGACTGACAGCGATATCTAAATCAACTTCATTTGAGTTGGGCTCATAATATGACTGCTAGCAGTCATCTTATGAATATAAGATAACAGGCTCGATTTCCGAAGACATCAACGCGCAAAAATAAAAAAAAGCGGTTGGCTGCACTTTGTTTCAACAGGGCGAATTTCAATAGATACCAAATTTGTTTAATAAATTATTATTTCCGTTAACTCGTAAAAAAAGTATTGTATGCAATCCTACTATAATATTATAAATGCGAAAGTTTAAATGTTTGGATGTTTAGATGTTTGGATGTTTGTTACTCAATCACGCTTAAACGGTTGAACCAATTTGGATAAAACTTAGCATGAAGATTGTTTATAGCCTGGATTAAAATATAGAATAGTTTTTATCCCGGGTCCACGCAGACGAAGTCGCGGGCAGAAGCTAGTAGTTATATAATTAGCTTTTTAACTCTAGTACCTTAATACGGCCACTCAGCAAGCTTCGTGGCCTAAACGTGGTACTCGACTGAAAAAGCATGCATTATATAACGATTGCAGAAACTACTATTTAACACATAATCGCCAAATTTACTGAATCCAATCCCAAGCGCATGCACACAATATGGGCAAAAACACAGGAATAAATAATACCGCTAAAATTAACATTTCAGTGACGGAGCTCGTCGGCCCCAAATACAGAGTAGTAGCCGGAGCCACAATATCCAGCCTCTTCGCACTCGGGCAAGTCGTACTCGGCCTGATCGCCTGGGGCGTGCAGCCTTGGCGTAGCCTCACCCAAGTACTGTACGCGCCACAGCTGCTCGTGGTCTCCTACTTCTGGATCCTCTCCGAATCCGTCCGCTGGCTCATGATCAAAGGCCGCTACGAGGAATCCGAGCAGATCCTCAAAAAAGTAGCGAAAGCGAACAATAAAAAACTGTCGGATAAGTCTCTAGAATTGCTCAGAGCTACAGCAGAAGCGGAGAAGAACATGGTCAAACCGAAAGAGCAGTGGCTTGCGATTCTAGTCATCAAGTCAAAGACGCTCCTGTCGCGAGTCTGTGTGTCCCCGATATGGTGGATTACGAATACGCTGGTGTACTATGGGATGAACATAAACGCTGTGACACTGGTCGGCAACAGCTACCTGAACTATGTAGCAGTGGCGGCGGTGGAGATCCCCGGCTACTGGACGGCTATTCTGCTGCTGGATCGCATCGGCCGGAAACCGGTGCTCATCTGTGGTTATTGGCTTTGCGCAGCCTGCCAGTTTGCATTTGCTTTCATGCCTGATGGTAAGTTGTTGAGGGTAGTTTTTTAATACTGTAATAAAGAGAGACCGAGCAGTATGCTGTATAGGCTGCGTTTATGCACAAGCGAGCAGTTCCAAATCGCCTAAATAAGACCCGCGTCTGGGGTCTCGCGCCACCGCGCACTTAATGTCGGTCTTACATTTCAATTGAATGCATTCAGATAGCCGTGTCAAATAGAGCTCGTTAATACTTAGCGAGTGGCTCAAATGCCACGTGGTCTTTTCTTAGCCTCTCGGGTAATATTATCTACAATTTGATTGGAGTTGAATTGAGGCTAGGTGAGAAGTAGGGACCAACGGAATGTCATCTCACTCTTATTTTGAGCCCAACTGAAGACTGGGGAAAGTGGGAAGTACTCTGAAGGTATGCGGTGTTGTTTTCCTGGTGCTCCGAGCGATGCGCTGTGTTGAGACTTGCATTTGTCTTTAGCTGTTAAGACAACGAAACCACAAATCAATAAACGGCAAAGCAACGCGCTTGTGATTGTTCTGAAGGGCTTACTAGCAGACACGATACGACTTCTCGACGCTTGCCACCTGCTCCTTTTCTGCCGTCGTTGAAGTATAAAAAAGTAATATCGTCTTCTTCTTAAAAAAGCTGCGGTAGCCTAGTGGTTCAGGCATGCGGCTGACAAGTCAAGCAGCGGTCGTGGGCTCGACTCGCACCAATGAGTTTTCCCTCGGGGTTGGGAGGTCAGATAGCAGTCGCTTTCGTAAAACTAGTGCCTATGCCAATACTGGAATTAGGTGTCAAAACGGACCCCGTGCTCTTTTAGGACACAACCGGGAATAACGCTGCAGGGAGGAGGACGATGATATGTTCTTCTTTCTAGTACGACCATTGGCTGGACAACCCTGCAGATACTCATGTATTTGTTGTTTCAGGCTACGACGCGGTGTCCTTGGCACTATACTTGATCGGCAAGTACTGCATCGCCATCGTCATGACGTCAGTATACGTGTACACTGCGGAACTGTACCCCACCAAGTACCGCCACAACCTGTTCGCGTTTTCGTCTATGATCGGCAGGCTTGGCTCCATCACTGCACCGCTCACTCCAGCTCTGGTAAGCTTCAAATGTATAATGTGTACGTGTGTGTCTAGTAATGTGTGTGTGTGAATACGATAGGCAAATAAAAAAAATATTTGAAAGTGCCAAAATTTCACGAGCTCATAGGGTCATTACGCTGGTTACGCGACCACCTTCGGTTAGCGACCACCTGAAGGAGAAGGTTTTTTCTATTGAAGATAACATCAATTCTACAGACTCTATTGAGACAATTAGTTGTACATGCATTTTTGATGTTGTTTTAGAATAGAAATCTACTAAAAAACCGAGGAAATATCCTTTCAGTTCACCAACTCAGCTAAGTGGTCGCCAACCAGCACATAAAATTAGGTGGTCGCTAACCGGCGAAATGACCCTACTATGGTACGAAATATATTCTTTATTGGCGCGGCTTATAAACTCTTAAATTTATTATTTATTTATTTATTTAAACTTTATTGCACAAATGGAAGTATTATACACTCCGCGGACTTCATGCCTTCAGGCATTCTTTACCACTCAACCATTGGGCTAAACAAAAAGTTTAGGGGCAGGTACGGGACTTTTTCTACTTCCCAAGTTCATTTCTTGGTGCAAAAATAATTATGATTAGGCTTTATTTTAAAATTAATTTCCACGAATAGATAAAGTACTAATAAAGTAATAAAACAATCCATTTTTATCGCCTTATGTTTTTATCTATACTATATTTATGATTATGAAGAGGGAATCTTTGTGTATAAAACCTCACAAAGATTGTAAGTTTGCATATAGAGGGTAACCTCACTTCAGCCATCCGATTTCCATTTTTTACAAGCTTTTATTTACTTTCACCTGTCCCGTTGTCTGCAAGTTAAATTTGACCCACTTCCCGATGACTGATTGAGCTGAAATTTTGGGTATATGTATAGTTTGGATGACAATTCAATATTATGGTACTATCGAGCTGATCTGATGATGGAGACGGAAGGTGGCCATGGGAATTCAGTGCTTAACCGACGTAACCCCGTTGAGTTCGGGCTCGTTGGAATCGTCTCAATGAGTAGTTGATGATGGTATACAGAAAAGTACAGTCGGCAATAAAAGCTTGTACCAATTTTTTTTGACAGAATCTTGTTTCGTTTCCACAGGCCACGGAGGTGTGGGCCCCGATGCCGTCAGTAATGTTCGGAAGCGCTGCGCTAATATCAGGAGCACTCATCTTCACCACACCAGAGACCCTCGGCACCAAACTGCCGGACACCATTGAGGAAGCTGAGCAACTTAAGAACAGCAGGATAGTCAATAAATGATAAAACTGACCAGTCCAATCCACACCTATAAGTAATTGTAAACGCCTGAAATCTGCATAGCAAGGAACACACGGGGATCATGTGATGGAGCCAGACAGACAGAGGACCTTGGTGGACTGTGTGACTTGTGTGACCTGACGAACTCATTAAATGCAGAAAATTAATTTAAGTAATAATAATAATGTTGATTTGACGATCATTATCCCGAAAGTCGTTCCTGCAAATGGTGGTCAGGACGACAGAGAGAGAAACCTCCTGACTATCGGCGGATGTCCAGGAGTACCGCTTTCTGTATCTGACCCTTGATTTAGCCATCTAGCGAGAGTCCTGAGGTGTTCCTCAGGACTCTCTCTAGGCCCCACATCACTACCGGTGGCACCTAGGTTAGGTTTTTATAATGATTTTATGTTTTGTATTTGTTTACAATTTTACTTTTTATATTTAATAATTGTAAAAATCTAGCCTAAGACTAAATATGAATAAAGATAATAATAATTATAATTTATTTATTAAAAGACCAACTTGGAAATATCACATTTCCTGTGTAGAAGTACTAATGAGGTTGAGATTTCCTTTAAGAGTGATCTAAAAATGGTTTCATAACACAGCTGCATATTATTCTTATACAAGAAATAAAAGTTTTACAAAATAATCTAAGATTTTAAGCTTAATATAATTTCATTTAATTAATTACCTGTCGTAATTTTTGGCCCCTTATATCAAACCGTAAATGAGAATCCATGCCTTAAATTAATTCGAGTGAATTGGTAGTAGCACATCACTAAACACAGACCCGTGCAATGTAAAATGCAATTACACGTGTAATGCATTACTCTCAATTGCATTACATGTAATGTAATTTGTAATGCGATTAAAAACTTAATTAAAAAAAATAGATCAATAGTTCTGTTCAAAACGCCCTTAGGGGGTCTTAGACGCCTCACGATCCGCGGGTAATATATTTCCACCTAAAAACTTAGCCACTTAAATTACGTAATTCTAAATGACAAAAGTGATAACTTACTGAGTGTGCTGGCGGTTTCGCTTCAAGATGGGCAGTTCAGTCAAAAATAGGGTCATATCGTCGAAGGCTCCGTGGAGGCCTGCCGCCAGCCCGCCCGGCCACGGTGTACAATCTCTTCTTCGCGCGATCCAAATCCGACATCAATATCACACTCGCGCGTAGCGCGTACAAATACTAAGATCTGAACCTAAGACTAGGTTTCCAAACAGATTCTAACAATTATTCCAATTCCCACCCCGCCCGTGCGACTGCCAAATGAGGTTATATTCCAAGCCCGCCATCCGCATGGCACTGATCCCAATTCACAAGTGTCACGTTGACAGGTGTCACTCATGTTACTTTTTTTTAATAATCCGCCGGTGTTGCCATGTGAATAATACTAGGGCCTTTCACACGGGCCCGAACAAGTTCCGAAAGTACAATAAAATTAATTTGGGGTTGCTGGCGAGAATCTATAGAAATTAGCAATCCCAAGCATTAATTTAAGGAATTTCATGCATATAACTTATTTTAACAGATAGCATGATGTTTTATCGTCACGTTTTACGGTGAAAATTTACTGAAACGTCCCGTAAAATGAAACGATAAAACCTAACGTGCTAGGGCCTAAAAATTGTACTGTCGTTTTTAACAGCAGTACAATTTTTCTAGCCTCCTGTTTGCTAGTCGCCATCAGAAGCTACGAGTACAGTTTTTGTTGGTAAGGCCAGCTTAACCCATTCATTGCCGACGATCCCAATCTCCACTTTACCCGAAGTGCAGGCGCCTTGCAAAAGATGACGCGTATTCGCGTCCACGGCATTACGATTAAGAAACCTCGTGACGCGAGATCGCTTCCGCGGCACCTGCGTAATAAAATGCCAAATTATTACCAAAACTAGCAGCAATATAAGTTGCCCTTGAAATGTAAGTATATAGGTTTTCGCGTCTGCGACATTACCAACAACAAATCTTATGACGTGATTTCACAACTGTGTATAACAATGAAAAATTCTAAGTCCAATAAGTTAAAAACCAGCAAGCAATGAAGAATTGTCCTCCAAAAGTTCAGTGTATTTTGAGTACCACTTCTGTTTAATTTTATTCTATTACTAGCCCTAAATGTTACAACAAAAGCAATTGGGAGTTTTAGTTGTGCCTTTGTAAGGGTCTACACTAACGGTTTTCGCCGTCAACAAAATATCACCAAAAATGAGGGTACTTGTCACGCTGTGCCAAGCGGAAACAGAGAACTTTGTTCGCTTCCCTCAGTCGTTCAATTATGTCCATTTCCTGAGGGGGCGTCCACAAATTACGTAACGCAAAATTCTTAAATTTAAAACCCCCCTCTCCACTCATGTAACAGGACCGTCACGCTTAGCTGGGACCCCCCCCCCCCCTTCAATTCCGTTACGTAACAAGTCTTCAGGGTAATATTCAGAAAAATACTTTTTAATCATAAATCTGCATTTTTTAAAGGAAACATTAGTGTGGTTTCAAGGAATCAAGAAATTTAATCATCTATGAACGGGTTTTGGTTCCATTTCTTAATACATTCTATTAAGGGTAAATCGGAATCAGGATCGCTCTCACAATTGGTCACCTTCAAATATATTAATTTACTTATAATTTAGCGTAACACACGGCACAAATCACAAACAACTGCGTCACTTGCAGCATGGCACTTTGCACTTGTATATTGTTTTCGTTTGGAGGGTGGACTTTTGTATCTGTCTGTCATTGTCGCGTCGCGCGCTCGGTGTTGCCATTATTTTCTTAGACAAATACCGCAAACTATAGGGATGTGAAAAACTAAACTTTTTTTAAGTATACTATTATAAAAAATCGTGCGTGACGTACCTAACGCAAACCTTGACACCCCTCTCCCCCAACGTAACAGGACCGTAACGCTTGGCCGGACCCCCCCCCTCCCTCCCTCCAATTTGCGTTGCGTAATTTATGGACGCCCCCTGATTTCAAACTATCCGCCAGCCAAACTTGATCACAGTGAAAATGGAAAAAAAATGTTCCTAATACATATTCATATACTAGCGACTTCGTCCGCGTAGAACTTGTTATCACCTTGGAAATATGATTATCTTAAGGGATTATTTCCCAGCTTAAAAACTATCCTATATCTTTCCAAGGGTCTCAAAGTATCTGTACCTACGGAAAATTTCATCTAAACCCGTTCAGGTGTTCAGGTGCGATGAGATCGTTGGTTTAAATTGCTAAATCTAAATTGAAAACTCCGTTTTTAAAAATATAAATATAATCATCAACAGACGTTTCTGCTTAAATTGTTTTTTTTTTTTGATTGAACGTTTGTGTCGATTTCTTTACACGTGATTCGATACAAACGCGCGTCTACGGTGCTAAGGCCCTAAGTACTACACAGACTTAAATGACACCATAAATAAAGTATAAGAAGATATATCCACGCCATACATTAAAATGAATCCGCCTTATTTGCTGTGAGCACCAGGGGGCGTTAGTGAACTGGTATGTACATTTGCTCTCAGCAAAAGATGTCGTTTATATCAATATTGCCTTTTACGGATTATCAAATACACTAACGGCATCTGTACCTACAACAGGTGATGTTGTAAAAAATCTGTTTTACGCGGTCAATAGATGTCACTTTGCAAGATAGGTTTACACAAAGTAAAATAATAGTATTTTTTTCTGTTTTGTTAGAGCACACGCGACCAGTCAATAAAATGCTCAATTTTCGTACCTTTTCTTAGAACCTCCACCGTACCATCATGTACCATAAATAAAGTACCTATATAAGCAACCTTACATAAGACCGCAGCCAAAGTTCCACTACTTGCTACTTACGTATGTGGTGTGTTCTTGGGGGTAAGCTTGCCAGGGCTCCCGAGGGGGAGTTATGTGGATCCCCACTATCAACAAAACTCATCTTGTTTGATGATGTGCATTTGTACTATCAATCTCAAAGCTGTACCTTGATTCGTCTATTTGCTGCCATGCGATTTATTGTGCTAGTGGCTCTATGTGCTGTAGAAACTAGCGAACCGGTCTTTTTTTTAATTTCTAAAAGTAACAGAAAAAACTATATACTAAACCGAACCTGCTCACAAAATTTCACGAGAATCGGTTAAGAATGCGACCTGTAGAGGAGAACAGCCGGACAGCTGGACAGACACCGGACATACGAACGATTTTCGGCCCAAGCTGAAGCGTAGAACTTCGTTCCCTTCGCTCCCTCGATCGATAAAACCACAGCACATTGAATACTCAATTCAGTAAAGGATCGGAATCGCGCTTTTGACTCCCCTGGATTTTTCAAGATTATTATTACCAGGAACAACTGTAGGAGGACGATTATAGAACAAACTTAAGGAAGAATAGGAAGGTACCTTAATATACAAAATTTAAAAACTATTGAGGTTGAAAGCTTCAGTTATAAAAAAAGGTGCGAACACCACAGGCAAGGCAGTAGTAAAAAAGCCTCCGATCGCATTTTGTTTGCCCTTGCGTGCGTACATGCGATCCGAGACATTCTTCTATTTACTGCCTGTGAGTAATGCAGATTTCCTTGAGAAAAGTAAGGTAAAAGGTAAGGGTTCAATAACACGTATTATATGTAAATTATTTCATTTACTTTGCAGTAAGTAGCCTAATTTTTTGCTGATTTTGTAGATTTCTTTTGTGAGATTTACAAATATTTTTTTTTAGTAACAATATTTTTTTTTTAAACATCTACGTGCTCTGAATAAATACAATTTGAATGTGTTTAAATAATCTGTCGGATGCGTTGCTCGACGCCGCCGCCCCCACGTCCACGCAAGAGGAGCTTTCTTCCAGATGTCTTTTTATTTGAGGAGCCTCAGTTGGACGTGATGATGTGATGAGGGCTGTGGCGATGCGGGTTGTGGTGCTGAAGTTGGCCACTCCTCAGGATCATTGTCAGGTTTTCTTACTTTGTCCGGTAGGTCGCACGTCAATGAATGTAATTTCAGTACCAGATCCTGAAATTTAAAAAATAAATATTAAACTAAACAATATTATCCGAGCATACTTAAATTTTGTTAATCGTCCCCTTTACCCCTTCCGTTGAGTTGATAGAATTAGGACTCATACGATAGATCGATTAGGTAGTGTCTGTATACGTTTGTTAAGTCATTCATGTGTGGAGGAGACACATTTTTTTAAGTAATTTGAAATTTAAAAGGTGTATGTGAAGTCCCCAACACGCACTGGGCCAGCGTGGGCACTACTGCCCGTTCCCTCTCATCCTTGAGAGGAGGGCTGTGCCCAGCAGTGGGACGTATATAAGCTGATTTATTGTTTATATTATTATTAAATTATACTGCTAATATTTTCAAATATGCTTGCCGCCGTATGCTAATAAAAACCGGCTATATGTGAAACCTAACTAACCTAACCTAACAATCCTAACATCTTATAAGCATTTTTTTTTTAGTTCTGCGTGTTTAGCTAAGAAATTCAATACATTACATACATAATTCATTACTTACTAACTGTAAAAAACGCTGTAATGGAATTAATAAAGCTTTTTTATTTTTATGTATTTGATATAAAAACACCACATGCTTTTATGATGCCAATAAGTAAGCTAAAAATAAAGAATGATTTCTTCTAAGTACAATTTAGCTTGAAAGAAAGGAGTTGGATTTAGCCGGATCATAAATAAATATTTCCTCTATGGTCGGATTGACTCCCAGACGAAGCAAGCAATTTTATGAAAATCTTTGAGTGCAGTATTACTTACTATAAAATATTCAATAATATCTCCTTTCAGTAAAATATCTTATCTACAATATTTAAGGTACTGTCCCTTCAAGTTGCATAGCGCTGGGACAGCCTGTATATATTTTCAAGTATAAGTTGCTTGGACCAACAACACCGACGGGAAGAAAGGGTGTGGTGCTTTTGTAACCCGACACCAAACGCAATATTTTCTTAAAGCTATCTCGTTTGACATGAACGGATACCAATGCCATCCTGTTTTCAATGATAAACAATTTTTTTGTACATTTCCCATGTGTGCCTTAAGGAGTCCCTTTTCAGAAAAATTGTCATCATGTTTTTAAGAAAATACTATTTGAACAATAAAAAATCAAGACATACCTTGCATTGGGTGCTCTACAGACACAAAGCTAATAACATCAATTGATTTATCTTCACAGTGATAGTGTCTAGTAATAGCTGTCCCGGTCAACCTTCTCTGGTTATCATTGTGACTCATAGCAGGATTCAAAATGCACTTCACAAAGATAGCAGTACTTTAACTGATCAGGTGTCAAAGATGTGAGATTGATGTTGCCTGAAATTAAAAATAAATAAAATAAAATATATATTAAGGGGCAATCTTACACAAGTTGAACTAGTCCCATTGTAAGCTCAATAAGGCTTGTATTATGGGTACTAGACGACGATATATATAGTTCCAATAGGTATAAATACATAGAAAACATCCAAGACTCAGAAACAAATATTTGTGCCCATCACACAAAAAAATCCCTTACAGGGATTCGACCCCAGGACCTCTTGCTTCATAGGCAGGGTCATTACCAACTAGGCTAAAGCAGTCGTCATAAAACGAAATACTTAGATATTATTAATTTCCATCAAGTACATTTCTTGTAAAAAAACCTGCCAAGCCTTCCGGCCTGAAAAGTAGTGAAATCTCAAGCTAAACCAAGTACTTCAGCCATCATTTCCGGTTAGATATTTTCACGAATTGGCAATCACACTGCGAATAAGTAAATTCAAAAGATTCAAAATAAAATGCCAACAAGCAAACTCCTAACTAGTTTATCATTACCATTAGGTACAGTGCAAACATGAAATGAAGGATTAATAAGGACACTAATCAGTTTGGAGCGAGATATAAACTTATTTTAACGTAAGTAACGCGATAAAAAACTGAAGTACAAAACGATGTTTTGGAACATTGATAAAAAGTCAAGTTGACTGACGCATGCCCGACGTCACCAAGTATGTATGTGCTTAGTTGTATAATTTTATTTATTGTAAATAAAATAGAGCTTACCTGAATTGTTAATCCAGATCCGTAGGCGATTTTTATCACTAACTTGAAAACGAAACAATGTGTGACAGTTTATGAATTGGCACCGATGTGTCATTCAGTCCAAATCAGTCCGGTAGAAGTCCAAGTGGTCGTATGTAAATCACTGGCAAACAAATCCGTTTCTAAATCAAATCGTAGGTCCATTCAAATAAGCGGAGGTCAAATTTTAAAAGAATAACATTAACAATATGTTCGTGGTAGAGTTGATACCTATCGTCTCTAGTTTCAGTGTGGCCAGTTAAGTCTCTATCTTTCCATATACTTCTGACGTTTTGACTTTGCCCATGTAATTACACGTATATTTTCACTACGCTTTTATAAAAAAATATCATACCGCAGGTTATCTTTATTTGTATTTTTAATTGAGACAATAAACTCATACTAAATAATTTTTTTCGCATTTTTACAAATGAACAAAGTTTATTCTGTTTACCTACAATTTAAAGGAATAATTTTGTAGCAACATTTTCTCATTTCGTCTCTGCAATCTGTGTTTCGTCTGCACTGAGTCGTTTCGTTGTACGCAGTTCTCTTTACTATTATACAGTTTCAAAGACGAGTGCGAAGTGATAAGAAATAAATAATTATGCTCCATTATTTATTAATAATTTAAGAGATTGCAGTCACTTTATGTTTATTTTAATTTAATGTAAAATATTTGTAACACGCAGTAATTCATTTGTTGTAATATATAAGATGTCGAAATGGAACGTTATGCAGAGATGTTAAAAATAATAAAATAAATTGGAAATTAGTATACAGTTGGCGACGTTGCCAGATCGAACTACGGCGCTGCCAGCGCGAGCTGACAACGTCGCGCGTCGTAAGCACTTCGATAATTTTAGGTACTTATTGGCAATTTGAATCATAAATTGCTACATACTCAAATGTGAATGGCAGTAGGTACATATTATAGGTATTATTCTTTATTTATGGTACTAGATACCTATGTAAAGAAAGAATATTCAAATAAGTTGTAAAATAAAAACAGGTTTACGTATAGGTCCCGAATAAATGTATGTTATATTTTTTACTTACTGTAGTATTCTGATGTTTTAGGGACTAGGTTACCTATTCTAATAATTATCTACTAAACTCATCAGTCGTATCACAATACTCCTAGCGATATTCCCGGGTGTGCCCCTAAAGGAGCCAGGGGTCCGCTTTGACACCTAATCCCAAGATTTGGCATAGGCACTAGTTTTTACTTCATCTTATTTAAAAACTCTTTGTACGTTTTCGTTTTTCTTCCCGTGGGTGTCGTAAAGTCGACTAAGGGAGCAGGGTTGAAGTGTGTTGTGGGCGACGGGCTAGCAACCTATCACTGCAATATCACATTTTGTCGATCTTTTTTATACCCACATTTATGCTAGAAGTGGCGCTGGAACATAAGTTTCATGTGCTCTGCCTACCCCTTTTGGGAATAAAGGCGTGAATGTATGTATGTATGTACGTATGTATGTTCTATTTTGAAGTGAAAACTTCTTTAGCGGCGCTGAGCACTTTTTGGGATGGGGAAAAATTGTTAAACTCGCGACAGATATTTGTGACATCAGATGCGTAAGAGGCTACGTGACCGTAGGAGGATGGCGAGAGATTCGGGACGAGGCTGGGGTCGGGGGGGAAAACGGGGGTTTGACTAGGGGCACATAGTTCTAATTTGTACTTTATTGTTAACAGTATAAGGTCGTAACACATTTTCCGTAAATGCAAATTCCATTTTGTTTTATCAAACTTTTATATATTGCTGTTAGCCGATTCGACTTCATTCAAAACTGAACGCTATTCGTAAGATTATAAAGCCGTTAAACACTTTGCAATTGCATATTCTGCAAATAAATTTGTAATTTTGTCCGCGCATCCTTTACCGCTTTGCTATTGAGCAAATTTGAATAGTTCGAATTTGGACGTTATTCCTAAAGAGATAAAGCTTTGAAAAATATTTGGCAATGGCAAATACAAATTGGTATTTTATTTCTTCGTCTCCATCAATTTTGCCGGGTTAAGTTGAACTATAGCGTACTACTAATAAGTTTGTTATTAGATATATTGGCACGCAGGGGGAGAGAGGGGGGCGGAAGGGATTTTTTTTGCAAAATCAAAATTATTCAAGTTTTCACTTCTGCCGGCACTCCCGGAGTGCAAAAACCGATAGGTATTTTTACAAGTTTTATAGTAACTTGACTTCTTTCGTATGTAAGTATAAAAGTATGTATGTAAGTAAGTTGTCCGTCAAATCTTGCAAGTTAAATTTGACCCACTTCCCGGTGACCGATTGAGCTGAAATTTTGGGTATAACTATAGTTTGGATGACATTCAATATTATGGTACCATCGAGCTGATCTGATGATAGAGACAGAAGGTGGCCATAGGAACTCCGTAATAAAACCATATAACCCCATCGAGTTGGGGCTCGTTAGAATCGTCTCAATGAGCAGTTGATGATGGTATACAGAAAAGTACAGTCGGCAATAAAAGAATGTACCAAAAATTAAATTTTTGACAGAAACTTATTTATATATTTTCGTAACAACAATGCGTTTAGGTTTAGTAAATATATCAGGTTTAAAACAGCACCATCTATGGACACTTATCCTGCTAGAATCCTGCGCATGTATACTTTGTCCACTTACAAGCTAAGCTGTAATAAAGGTCAAGCCGTTCACTAGATGGCGCACAAATAAAGGATGTTATAAATTATTTTGAATCGATTTACGGTCTATTAAGGCCTGTGTCTGGTTGTTTTTTTTTTTAAGTTGATAAGTGAAAATGAATATCTATTAATGATAATATTTGAGATTTCGTATAACGTAAAATATTAATATCCGTCAGTGGTGCTCCAAGCGACATCTCTTAACGTTCTTCAGAAATATTCGACCGCAGTATGGGATAGTTACTCTATGCTATATTTACTTTATGATGACACCTAAGTGGAGCATGGAAAAAATTATACAATTCATATTAATAAATATTAAACATTAATTACATTAATGTAAACTATTAACACGTTATTTACACCTATGTTATGTACCCAACCCCCGAATTTTTTGTCCGCGTACTGCCCACCTTTCCCAGATGCAGATGGCGTGATCCGTCTCCTTTTCGGGAATATTGCCTTATCGTGACCGAATAGCGCGAGTGTTATCCCTCTGCGGCTGATCTTCGCCCAGTCGCCGTGCTTCATATTGGCCTTGTATCTCTCGAAGGACACGAAGGTCATCAACTCATCATAATGCCGATAAAGAAATAAAACAATTATTTTGGCATCAATGTACAGAGTTAATGTAACTACATTGATATCAATATAATTACAATACTTCATTATATACAACATTTTTAGTTTCCCCAGTAGGCATCAGCACAAACAGTTGTTCGCAGCTGGTGACTCGCGAGCACGCGACGTACAGCTGCCCGTGAGAGAAGCAGTCCGTGCGCAGTCCCCCTATTCTGTAACTTGTTTTAAGCTCACCTCAACGCTCACCCACAAATATATCTTGACACCGCGATGCGTAGTAACCAAGCGTAGGTAGAGGTCTAGTTTCGTGACGGGTGAATGGCGGGGTGAGCCGCATTAACGCTTAGCGAATAACAGCCCTGGTCGACGCCGTCTGCGCGGAGAGTCTGCCCCTGCGACTTGTTTATGGTCATAGCGAAGCATACGCTTACTGGAAACTGCAATCGCTTGAACTGGAACGGGAAGTTGTTCGGTATCAGTGGAATGCGCAGTATAAATACAGCTTCCCCAGCACCGCAGACCGTAAGGATCTGAGCCTCGATGAGATTCCGCTGCAGTCTCACTACCTTCGGGTGCCATTACACAGCTTCGGCGGAGATAGGTTCCGAAGCAGCATAATAGGGACTCCGATCTTCAGGGTCAGTGTGCGCTTGGTAACCCAGATGCGCTCAAAGAGTTTAAAAATTCCACCGGGTATGTCGTGGCAGTTCCCTCATCTAAGACAGTGTTAATCGAGCTGTAGACAGCGTTCTTGCCTTAAATTTGCGTTAATAATTTTGGGGGTAAGTATGGTTCTTGACTTGCGACTTCTCTGAGAGGTCAAGCGGTCTTCTTGTTGTGTAAATGTTTCAGAAGCCCGAGAATCCGCTGTTAATCTTGTTTCACGTTCCGTAATAGTCTCGGAAGCTCGCGACAACGAATGGCGTTCACGATCGTGGCCGAGAAAATCCCTATCTTCACTGTTTTCAAGGAATCTAGAAGCCCGGGAAGCTTCTTCGGACTCCTGAGATCTTGCCACTCCTTTTCTGGCGGCCTCTCTAGAAATTCGTGTCAGGTTGGATCTCTTTCTTGAAGGCATTTTGAGAATTAACGTTTTTGGGGACTTTTGATACATAATTTTGTGATTTGACAGAGGATTTGACAGAATAAAATAAACGTGTGTTGAAATTTTCCGTAGGTACAGACAATTTTAGACCCTTGGAAGGATATAGGATAGTTTTTAAGCTGTTTTTTATCTGAGAAATAATCCCTTAAGATAATCATATTTCTAAGGCGATAACAAATTCTACGCGGACGAAGTCGCGGGCAACAGCTAGTTATTATTATAGTTTTAAGTATATACCATAGAGTATTTAAATATGTGAAAGGGTGGACACACATAACTTAAATAGGATTTACTCCCATATTCTAACAATATGTCAAAATCAAAAATCATTTATTTGCTTAATAATACACATGTTTACATATAAAATGAGATGCCAGGCGGACCCCAAACTAGGCTGAGCCTGAATCTTGGGACCCTGGAGTGCAATTTGTAAAACAATATGAAGTTATTCAAGAAATTAGAATGAACTCAAAAGAGGAAAGTAATAACAAGCATTATACCTACATATAAGAACACATGCGCAAACTGTGTGTGTGTGTGTGTGTGTGTGTGTGTGTGTGTGTGTGTGTGTGTGTGTGTGTGTGTTGTATTTGTGTGCTTGCGTGCTTGTGTGTGTGTGTGTGTTGTATTTGTGTGCTTGCGTGCTTGTGTGTGTGTGAGTGTATGTGTGTGCATGTGTGCGTTAGTTAGTGTGCACGATTGAGTTTTACTTGATAAGAAGAAGTAGGGCCTCCTATGTATATCAATCACGCCGACAGTGATAAAATAAAGTGTTTTTTATTATTATTAGTGTATCATTTTTTGATAATGTTTATATTTTCGGAGATAATCGCTCCAGAAGAAAAAAAATATGTGTCCCCTCCCTCTAACTTTTGAACCATAAGTTTTAAAAATATGAAAAAAATCTCAAAAGTAGAACTTTATAAAAACTTTCTAGGAAAAATATTTTGAACTTGGTAGGTTGAATAGTTTTTGAAAAAAAATACAAAATAATTTCTGAACTAAGTTTGTAATTTAACCGTATAAGCAGGTGTTTATTGTACCTGTAATTTCCACAAAATCACAATGAAATGACGTGCTTTCAAATAAAGTAAAAAACGTTGAAAATCGGTTCTCGCAATAAAGAATTATCCCATAACAATCATCTTCCATACTTTAAGCTCGCGCGCAATAATTTACTTAATTTGCCGATAGATGTCGCTGTACGCGGAACGCTCACATTGTGCATGGCGCTGTTAAGATTTTTTCTGATTCAATGGTCGAAAATTTGTCGTACCTACCCGAATTGTCCTAGTCGTCTTTGGTCGTTCTATATTGTCTAATAATAAAATTGTTCGCTAAGTATTGCTTGTATTGTGTCTGTCTATAATACATGGTCGATTTGATTTGGGAATTTGAACTCTCTTGCTCATAGATTCGGTTCACGGAACGGGCTACGGAACCCTACACTGAGCGTGGCTCGACACGCTCTTGGCCGGTTTTTTAATGTATAGTTTTAGCGATTAAAATGGTTTATTTTCAATAAAATGTGCTAAGAAACCAAAAGCTGACACTTAAACGGATATAATGAATACTACGCGATTAAGTATATGGTTCACAAATTCGTATAAATGTCTTAAGCAGAAAAGTCACGTACTTACTTGGAGGAACAAGAGCCAGTATGGCGCGACCTGCGTCCGCGCTTCCCCCGCAGAAACTTACGTGTTTTATCTCTTTTGCCCACTGTTACACACACTAACGTTAAAGTATACGATTCTCAAGGAACAAGCGCGTGTACAGCTTTCCCTACTTATAGCTAGAATAGTTCTGGAAACGTAAAAATAACGAATAACTATAATAGGTCGGTAATACCTTCCGATTTTCGATGGGTCGTTAATAGCTGCGTTTACCTTACACTTGTTTTTACTTTCCCGCGCTTCACGTAATACTGCGACAGTGACGAGATACTAAAATAATCATCTACTTTTGCTTTTCACTATACTACCTAGTAAGATCCACCTTCCTGTGACATAGGAGTCTCGCTTCCACGGTCTATTCAGCTTCAGCGTGCAAAGGTAACAGATAGATAGATAAGCAAAGTCACTTTCGCATAATATAGTATGGATAATTAACCATTTTAATAATTAATGCTAATTATAGAATGGTAGAATATTGAGAGATCTAGATCTAATAACTTCGGTACTTATTTTCCTTTAGGATAAACATTATTCACAACTAGCCTATGCCCGCTACTCCCCGTCCGCGTGGAATTTGTTTATATCGTAGCTCCATACAAACTTTTACCCCCCAGTTCACCTCCTTAAGGGATGATTTTCGGAATATAAACCATCCTATGTCCATCCCCGGGACTGAAACTATCTCTATACCAAACATTTAAATCGGTTATGCGGTTTAAGCCTGAAAAGGTAACATACAGACAGACAGACACTTTCGCATTTACGAGTATAATATTAGTATGGGTGACTCGCATTGCACGTCACACTTGCACAAAGCCGAACGTAGTAAAGATTATGATTGACACGAATAATTATAATCTCCATACTAGTTACAATCTTTTATCAGTGGATATTAATCAATAAAGAATCACCTTAGTCATATATATGGATGCAATAGTAGTCTGAAATAAATATTTTTATTTTTATTTCTTTAGTCACGGACTATTCAACTGCTTGACGCGGAGCGTCGCGGTCTATAGCAAAAAAAAAAACAAAAAGTAACAATGGAGAAAGAAGATAGCAAGCCCAAGATGGAACTAAGTGAAGCGAACACTGAAGACCTAGACAAGGTACCGGTTTCAGAGAAAGACGATGTCAAGATGGAACTAAGTGAAGCGAACGCTGAAGACTTAGACAACATACCGGTTACTGAGAAATACGATGTTAAGATGGAACAAAGTGTAGCAAAGACTGCAATAGACCTAGAAAAGATACCGATGCGTGAAAAAGGCGATGTTAAAATGGAAGAAGGAGATGCTAAAAGTGGTGGTGGTGGTGGTGGTGGTGGAGTAGATTTGGACAAGATTTTGGTGGAGGAAATTGGACAGTTCGGATGGTTCCAGGTTCGGACAGTTGCCCTAGCTGCGCTGGTCGTCATCTTCGGCGGTATAGCATCTAGTGAATATGTGTTTACTACGTCCAGAATTAACACAAGGTTTGTATGAAGTCAAACATTTATTATATTAAGTACAGTTAAAATTACCAAATATTTATTAAAACTTTCACGATTCTCACACATATTTTTTGACTAAACGGAACTTAACGGCACGTACCTAGGATGTTATGATACATGCGAAACGTCGGGAAACCTCAGACGAAAATAAATAAGTTTATACGCGATTAAGTCCCATTTAGTAAAAATAATAAAATGTACCTACTGAATTATTTCAATTGTTCCGGATGACTTAATTATCGTTATAGAGATATTGTAGATGCTGCTACTGAGTGTCTTACTAGAAATATCTGCCCACATTTTGAAAGCGATTAAGATTCCTACATCAGAATATACCGCACGAAAAAGTGTCCCCCACGATCGCAAACTAAAAACCTAATTTTAGGTTTTGAGAATCATTCGTTGCCCGCGTTTAATTAAATTCACTTGCTGCCGAGCCCTCACAGCACAAAACATGAACATGATCCATGGACTGGACACGTTGATATTCGTTCCCAGATGCTTGATCCCAGAGTGCGAGTCAACCGAGCAACCAGCCGAGTTCTCTCCATCTTGGATCCTGAACGCGGTCCCGGCGGCTGGGTCCTCCTTTGACGGCTGTCAGAGGTTCAGCAACACCTCCTCGGTCACCTCTGCCACCTGTCCTGCCAGCCTCTTCGATAGAGACACCGTCGTCGGCTGCGAGGATTACGTCTATGAAAATACTGATAGCGTTGTCTACGATGTAAGTCTTAGTCATCGGTGGTGCCTATCTCCTAAAGAGAAATGATGTTTAAGTATAGTTTTAATTACTAATTGATTACATTGCAAGTACATAACATAGTTATGATAAAATGTAGCTTTCTCTAGATGCAATTTATCTGGAGCAAACAGCTCAAAAATATTCGAACTCGAACGTACCTATATCTCTGACAAGAAGGTCATGATTTGATCTGGTGTAAATTGCTACACGTGTACGTGACGATTAGGGTTTGCAAGATCCGCCAATATTTCGGATCCGGATATTTCGGATATTTAAATCGAACGGATCCGGATATCCGGATTTTTCGGATAAAACGGATCCACATGTATTTTTATGGTATAAAGTAGGAATTGTAAGGCCAAACTAAGAAAAAACTAAAAACGGTTATCCCGTATAACCGTTTTTATATACCTGAAAGATTTAAAATAGATACGCATTCCCGAGGTCTTAAGGGGTATAAAACTTTATTTTGTTTCAACTTTTAACTTACGACTACAAACTAACTAGCAAAGTTAGTTTAGTCACTGAAAGCTGTCACTTTAATAACTACAACCAGGTCGCGTCAACTCCGTACCTGGTGCTCGTACATACATTTCAATGAGCTCTATGTCTACAGTTAATTTGATAGGGTTGTAAAAGAAATTGACATGATGACTCGGACGCCTTACTCAGTAATCGATTGGAAGAAGAGCCAACACGGAAATCGTGAAAATCAAGGGAAGAGGTGTTTGATTAGCATGGGACATTCCATTAGGCTAATAAGACTAGGTACTTATGTCTAGATATGGCTAAAACGGTGAACTATATATAGCGCACTATTCTTATTTTACATGATCATATTATAAGTGAAGACGATTATACTAAAAAAATATTACAATTATAAAACGTAGGTATTGTTGCTGCATTTACTTTTTACTTCCTGTGTCAAATCAAAGACTACAATGTGTCAAATATACTTCTTAAATATTTCTTTAGGTACATCTAAACTAAGTCTTTAGTAAGTAGGTAGGTAGGTACACATAGTCTAAGTAATATTGGATTTATATGATTACTTAGTGCCTACGATGAATTAGTGCATTTAAACCAACGCCGACTTTCGACATCAAATTTCGCAATGTTGCGTCTAATAAATTAAAAACAATCTGATCTGGGATGAAGAAGTGGCGAATAAAAACAGAGATTGAGAATGATCTACATTATATCATTCCGTTTTTAGCGTGGACTCGGTACAAACTTCATTTTGTAGCGGTATTTTCGGTTTTCATCGTTGTATTTTAAGGATCCGTAATATCCGAAAAATCCGGATCCAGCAGCCTGTCAGATCCGGATCTTAAATTTGGCGGATATCCGGATATCCGGATTGCAAACCCTAGTGACGATATATATCAATCCGCTATCGTATTGATGCTATCTGCCTGTTAAAATTTAAATAATAAAAAAATCTTGCATCCTGGAAATCCCAAAGTGCATTAAACTAAGTATCTAAAGCTTCATATTCAGACAGCCCAGTAGTGAATGACTATCTAAACATAGGTAGATAAAGCGAGCCAAGAAATTGGTTAGTCACTAGAATATTACGTCTGCTTGTGGCAAGGAATAGCTTACCACTATCTTCGATCCTCACAAACCTCTCAAGCTTTATTTATTTTCATACTATTATTCATACACGCTCGTCTGTTTAGAGTACTCTTGAGCTGACCTTTCTTAAGAATTTCTCAGATTTGTTCGGAAAAGAAGGTAGTCAGCAGAATGTTAGTGTTCTAGGTTAACCTGGTGTTTCAGTTCGGACTGGCATGCCAAGAGTGGCGGCGATCTTTCATCGGTTCAGCACACACATTTGGAACGCTCACTGCGCTGCCGATCACAGGTAAGAATCTGTTTTTTATTTCTTACACCAAGATGGAGAACATAAGTGTCTATAAGTAGTTAGCCTTAGAAGACATCATGTAGCGAATTATGGCAACACCGGTGCTGGACAGAGCAGCGTAATAAGAACTCCCGTAGAAGTCATCTGAATATCCAAAGAAGACATTGTAAGCTATGGTGACTTTGCAAATCCAGGCATTGAGCAGGATGTTGTGCTGGCAGAACTTAGAAAAATTATCCCTTATCATCGAAACAGTCTCACCGTGAGACCACCAGAAACACAATACTTACAACGTATTGATATTTGGCTATGCCTTTTCATACCAAACAAGGTAAAACTCGAAGAGTTTGGCTATTCCTTTGAATGAAATTCAGCTCTCACCTGCCGTTCGTAATTCAAACACGTATTTACATTAACTCACGCCTGTATTGTAAAAATGTATGTATGTCCAGCAGTGGACGTCTTTTGGCTGTAACGATGATTGATAATGATCACCGTTTGCGCAGGATTCGTGTCTGATCACTGGGGGCGGCGAACGGCGCTGGCGATGAATGCCATCAGCCGCGCCGTCCTCGGTCTGTCGCGCTCCTGGGTCAACTCTTACGTGCCATTCACCATTTTGCAGTTCTTGGAGGCCACCTTCGGCTCCGGCGCCTTCTCTTGCGCTTACATTCTGGGTATGCTTTCAATTTGTATTCTTCATCCTCACAACCTGTGACATCCTAGTCAGTCAGATTACTAACAAAATAGACGGATGGTACAGATTAAGAGTTCCCACAACCACGATGAAGGTGAAGAAGAAAAACATAAAATTTTAAATAATTATGTAGATATATCGCTGGACAAAAATAAGATTTTACGAGGTCACTACAATCTTGTGCATTAAACCGTCCAACTGTACAGAGTGAGTAGCCAGAAAAGTGTTCAAATTAGAAAGAGACGGATATTCTATCTCGCCGCGAGAAAGCTTGCGCGCCGTCTAGTGCTAACGGTGCTGAAAGGTTTCGAAACAGCGGGAAAACCAGAATTAATAATGAATGCTACTCTCCTATCAAATGCGGGATTCCCTTAGTAAATGATTAAACAATGAGTTGCAGGATTACATATATTTCACGCACGAAGCTCATGCCATTCTAAACCCACCAATAAATATGTAACTTATCGTTTATCAGCCAAGTTTATTTCGTTAGTATTTGGTCTGTTATTGCAGTAAAATAGATAAGATTATATTTTAGGGTTGGTATAGGCAAACAGTAAATCGTCATTGATCTAGTTCCTTAATAGACGCTCCATAATGGGTGTTTGTTTGTACAGTGATGGAGCTGGTGGGCCCGCGGGTCCGCGTGGCCGGCGGTGCATCTATGAACACGTTTTTTTCCATCGGCAACATCTGCTGCGGACTGCTGGCCTGGGCCGTCAACGACTGGCGGAGACTGACCCAAGTCATCTACAGCCCCATGTTTATCACTATCTTCTACTTCTGGTTCGTCCCGGAGTCGGTCCGTTGGTACATGAGCAAGGGACGCTACGAGGAGTCAGAGGCCGTTCTCAAAACAGCCGCCCGCGTCAACGGGACGCGCCTCTCCGACAAATCCCTGAAAGCTTTAAGGGAATCTGCTGAGGAAGAAAAGAGAAAAAAAGCTTTGGAAGACTTAGAAAAGATGAACGAACCTTGGTTAATAGTCCAGGTGTTCAGACATAAGCAGATCTTGCTCCGCTGCGTAGTATCGCCGGTGTGGTGGGTGACCAACACCTTCATATACTACGGGCTATCGATCAACGCTGTCAATATGTCGGGCAACCGTTACCTGAACTACGTGGCGGTGGCTGCGGTGGAGATCCCTGGTTATTGGACCTCGATGTTCTTGCTGGGGAAGATTGGAAGAAAACCCGTGCTTATCGGGGCTTTTTGGGTGTGCGCTGCCTGTCAGGCGGCCTATATCTTCATGCCTGATAGTAGGTTAACTCCTTATTAAAAACATAAAACATAATATTTACAAATAAATGTGTTTGTTACTTCATTGTCTTCTTGACAAACAGCTACTTAGTGCCAACGATGTACTTACTTGCCTATTTTTGAATGCAGTCAATGTTTCCACCCAAGGTTGAAAAATGTGCAGTAAAAATCTGATTACACAATGTAATGTTTTTCAGGTTATTACGAGCTGTCCCTCGCGGTGTACCTGATCGGAAAGTTCGCCATAGCGATGGTGATGACTGCCATATACGTGTACACAGCAGAGCTGTACCCCACCAAGAACCGTCACAGTCTGTTTGCATTTTCCTCCATGGTCGGCAGAATCGGCTCCATACTAGCTCCACTCACTCCCGCAATGGTAAGAGGGACTTTTGATATATTATTTAGCCTAGTGGGTAGTGACGCTGCCTACGAAGCTGAAGGTCCCGGGTTCGAATCCCGGTAAGGGCAAATATTTGTGTGATGAACGCGAATATTTGTTTCTGAGTCATGGAAGTTTTATATGTATAAGTAAGTTTTATAAGTATTTATATCGTCTAGTATCTACCTATTACACAAGCCTTACTGAGCTTACTATGGGACTAGGTCAATATAAACTAATTAGAGACATAAATATATCTCATGTCATTGTATTATGCAAAGTTTCGTCACAATCAACGTAGTTTTAAAATGAGAGCGTAATAACTACGTTTGTATGGGAAGGTGAAATTCGGCCGAGCTTACTGTGGACTCTTAATATAAGGAATGTATTGTTAGAAAGTGTAGATCAATCATTGTTATTTAACGATTAAATAATTGTTCCAGCGCTTATTTTTTCCCAGTGGGAACTATCTAACACATAAAACAAAATCGTACCTACTGTATTTAACTGTTGCAAAAGGGAAATAAATTATCTAGTAAGTAGTTGGTCCTTCGATGAGGAGCTTCCGACTTGCTACTAGGCACACAACACCACATACCTACAGATCAAATAGTGGTACATTGTCGCGTACTATACTTTAAATTCTTTCAAGTAAGTTAATGTGACGATATTTGTTTTTATAGGGAGACTCCACGTTCGAAGAGCTTCCATTCGTGCTGTTCGGCGGGTTTGCGCTGGTGTCCGGGGCTCTCGTGTTCCTCACCCCAGAGACCCTGGGAGTCCCGCTCCCTGATACCATGGAGGAGGCCAACAACATCGGGAACAAGGCCTACAAGCCATCCTCCTAGCGTTTACCGTTTGTACGGTCGGCCTCTCAAGGGGCTGAACACCTTTGGACCGTGTCGCTGTAATGACATGTTTAAACTGCCATATGAAGTTGTCAAACGGATGAAAGTGACAAGGTACCAAAGTGTTCAGCTACTTATATGTTTGACTGCACCTTAAAAGTGCCCAGGGTTAGCTTTGGCACCTAGTTCCTAGATTTGGCTTAGTCACTAGTTTTACGAATGCGACTCCAATCCCATCCGATTCCAATTTGATCTCCCAATCCAGAGGGAAAACTGCTCCTGTAAGCATTAACCCGGTCTCCTCCCGATGTTTTCCTTTATCGAAAAGCTTAATGTTAAATCATCATCCTCGTTAACGTTATGCCCGGTTGTGCCCTAAACGAGCCCGGGGTCCGCATTGACACCTAATCCCAAGATGTGGCATAGCTACTAGTTTTACGAAAGCGACTGCCATCTGACCTTCCAACCCAGAGGGAAAACTACTTTATTGGGATTAGACCGGTTTGCTCTTGATATTTTCCTTCACCGAAAAAGCTCTTACCTAATAATATTTCGACACCAGAATCACAAGCGCCTTGCCGATCCTTTATTGATTTGAGAATTCGTTGTGTTGTCAGCTTAGAGACATTATATGCTAGGCCCACAATCTCAGCACAGCCCATCCTCGGTAGCTCTGGCGACCTTACTTACCACCAGGAACACAACACCACATACGTACATGGCAAGAGTGATGTTATTATGACCGCGGTCGTCTGTAAGGTGGAGTACTTTCTAATTCCCCAGTTGGGTTTCTCCAAATATGAGCGAGCTGGCATTGCGCTGTGTCTACCGACCTCTCTACCTTTAGCGCCTGCTAGACGGTCGCCAACAAGCCTCCGACGGTGCGACCTTGGTCTGGACGGATCGTGTGTAGACAGTTGCTTCCAGCAAAATTTAGTTTGTGCTTTCTGATGCCCTTGTTTGTCGAGCGCGCATTAGAGACCGCGAGGAGTGTAGCGTGATCGGTCGACCGTCTAGCCAGAAAACTCACGAGCCACCGACGAAGGTCGCGCTGTCGGAGGCTTTATGGCGACTGTCTAGCGGGATCTTCTGTCATCTTCCTCAGCGTGGAACCGTAATCGGTCCACTCGGTCGGAGGTGCGTGTTGGCGACCGTCTAGCAGACGTTTTAGGTCGCGTAAGTACTACAACCCTCTGTAATCAGTAAGTTTAGAATCTTCGGTGATATTAGACTTTAATATCGTATTAAAAAACTACTTAAGTAATAAATAATGTTGCTAAAAATATATCTTTAGTTACCAATTTTGTAGATATAAGTAAAATAATTATAAAATTATAATAAACCAGCCTCTATACGTCCCACTGCTGGGCACAGGCCTCCTCTCCTGGATGCTCCGGGTAGTCCCCAGCCCATCGCTGGCCCAGTGTTGGGTTGGGGACTTCACATAGGAACACCTCTGAATTAGATGCCGATATAATAAAATTACCGTCTACAGGTTTAGAGAGCTCTAAGCTGGGTAGCTTATAATTCTCTCTAAACCTGTATGTAGACGATTCTCAATTATAACTTGTATATAACCATACAAATTGGCTCTGACAAAACGAGACATCTCATTAATTGAACGCGCGAGCCATACATCACGTCGTGACGCATTGTGACGCGTCACCATCACGTCACTTCATATATAGTGATCAAGACAATGGATTGACAGTATTCGGCAGTATCGTAAACGATCCCTATTATCCTTAAACAAAGGCGGAGATCGCATGCCAAACTCAAGCTTTCTTGATATCGCAACGATAAATTGACAGTGTGACGCCCAGTGTGGCTGCGTGGTAGGTACTTTCTCCCGTTCCATTTTCATAACTCTAATCAGTAAACGTAATTGGTGAAAATCGCGAGTTTTGATAAAATATTTTCGGGGCGAAAATCAATCAACCGTCATTGAGTGAGTATATATCCACCAGAATTGTGCGAGGAAATATCCACCAAGTGTGCGAGGAAATTTCCGCGCCGTCTACACCGACTTGCACTTTTACTGTATCCACGCGTGTCTGCGTGTTAGTGCGTGGCATCGAACGTATCTAAATGACTACTGCCAGTGTCATAAATGGATTTGGATTTCAGTTTCGTCAACATTTAATCAGTTTCATCATTCCAAACTATATTAGGTACGTTTCCACTGTTTCCAGACAATTTGCCTGCTTTACATTTAGGTATCATTAAGTGCCTACAGAAATACTGTAGCAATGTCTTCCAAATATTGAGGTGCATGATTTAAGGTGCCTGTAGCCAGTTAAGATAAATCTAAAAAAAATCGGCCAAGTGCGTGTTGGACCACGCACAATGAACGTTCTACTAGCACGGCTAGCTTTACTATAGGGGCACCTATAATCCAAATTTCATGGAATACACCTTATAGTTTTTGAGTAAGTCACCGGGAAATGGGTCAAATTTAACTTGCAAGATTTGATATCAAACAGGTGAAAATAAATAAAAGCTTGTAAAAGAGGAAGGGTCAGGGAAGATAGATATTTTAGAAGAATTGGAATACTTAGGTAGCTACATACAATAGCCTGTGCTAAAATAATACAATCATACGTCAAATCGGAGCACATCGGAGTTATTTTCGCAGCGTTTGCTAAACGTAGGTACCTACATCAATCCGGTTTTTACGCCTACCACACCACATTAGATACAATTAACTGACCCCTTACGAACCCTATTACCGTGACATACGGTCTATGTCTGTTAATTTATGGATATTTTAGAACACCGGTCAGTAAACAGTCACGTGATGGCTTAACCTCCCTTCACCTTGTCACATGAGTTGTGGCCCCTATAGAAGCTGCACCGTTTTAAAACATAGTTTTAATGCTCTGAGACAGAAAAATGAATAGTAGGCACTACAGAAGCTTAATAAGTAGGTCCACTGCCTATACCTAGCATACTAGCTTCTGCCCGCGACTCCGTCCGCATGGAGTTCGTTTAAATCGTAACTCCATTCAAATTTACTCCCTTAAGGGATGATTTCCAGTATAAAAACTGTACTATGTTCTTCCCCGGGACTCAAACTATCTCTGTTCCACGGTTTACAGTCACGAGCCATGACATATCTGCCACAACAAAGCACGCATAAATAAATATCTGAATGTATAAGATGCGGCTTCGTTGATGGGATTGCATGATGATGGACGCCGATACCATGGGACCACTTGGGAAGCTAGGAGTGATACCCATATAAACAAAAAAGATTTTTCCGAATCGGTCCAGAGGGCCGCATTTGCTAGTTCGAGCGACAGAGAGGGGGATACACGAACGAAGTTCGTTTTCGTTTCGCGGTAGGCCCTCAGGCGTCTTTGAGTAATCGGGGAACATAACTTACATAAGAATGTTCCGATGAATATAGAACCTCCTTTTTAAAGTATGTCAAAGAAGAAGGTTAGGCTAATTCACATACACTTAGACAAAATACATACTCATCCAATAAAATGAGTTCTTAATAGCATACGCCAACCCGGTACAGATTAGATGGAGTGTTGGAAAATAGTCCTTATTACTGGTTGAATAAGGTTTAATTGTAGTTTTGTGGTGTAACGTAGGAACTAGTAGATATATGTAAACAGAATTTTAGACGTGGTTAGCGAATTTCCTAAAGTGGTAACGAAGTCCGCTCAATATGGCTGAGCCTCAAATTTTTACCTGCGATTCCAATATTATGAGTGAAACAGAAAATCTGTCTGTTATCTTTGCAAGTTTATTCTATTGAACTAATAGGGTTGTAGACACAAAATTTATTACAGCTCCTCTCCCGCTGACCCATATGTGCGTCAGCATTTAGTATGGATTTGCGAACAAAAAAAAATAAGCCCGGGAGAGAGGGAATTGTATTATACTAATATTCTTTTATTATAATAATACAAAAAAGAGAAATCAAAAAAAATGCCCAAGTACTTATTAACGAAAATCACATTCAGATATTATCTCAAAAATTTCGAAGCTACAACTGTTTTAATATTGCTTGTGATGTGTGAGAGAGAAAATGCTCGGGGATCGTGACGTGACGGCACTCAAGCATCATAGTTTCATAGTAAATGACAATCGTTTCAAGAAGGTGCGTTTTTCCGGAAAAGAGACATACCCCCCTCTTAAAACTTTGGACACTTGTAACTTTGTGATTAGGTATATGTAATCAATCAGCTTTACTTTTTTCTCCATTTGACAATATTTTTAACCTCCGACGCAAAGAGAGGGGTGTTATAAGTTTAACGTGTCTGTGTATCTGTCTGTGGTATCGTAGCTCCCAAACGGGTGGACCGATTTGAATGCGGTTTTTTTTTCTCGAAAGCTGATGTGATCCCGAATGTTCTTAGCCATGTTTCATCAATCTGTTTAGCCGTTTTTGAGATATTGGACTTTGAAATGAAAATGTCGGGGGTTTTTCAACTTTTGTTGTAGTTATTAATATCAGTTACGCGATTGCTCGTTGGGTCACGCAAAATGCAATGATAAGTTTCTAGATGCCATGACAGTAACGCGATTATCATACGCACGTCTATCATGGGACGGCCGCGACATACTCTCGATTTTTCTCGAACCTCTTGGTCTAAGGGTTCCAATAAGAGGGAGACGGATAGTGCGAGAAAAATCGAGAGAGCTCGCGCGCCGTCGCGTGATAGCCCTGCTGCTGGGTCTAAAAAGGCGCCCAGTCTCTTGCTATGCAACCTGTTTCGACTTCGACCTTTGCGGGAGTCGAACCCACAGCACCGCGTGACGAAGCGCAACGCCTTGCCAATTGGGTCATCGACTCACAGCTATTCTGAGAGGGTTATATTTAGCTGCCCTAATAATAGCGCTGCTTGTCAGATGGCCGAGATTCTGAGAATAGAGGATTCTGTTGCCGTAGGTCCCTAACAGTGTAGACTCGGGTAAGGATGGGTCCACAGTTTCCCCCGCGTAACTGGCGACTAATGTACGATTCCCACCGAACGGGCCGAGTCGCGAGGCGTCGCATAGTAGATACTTATAGGCAAAAGCCGGGAGGAGTCGGCCAGATGCTGAGTACAGCCGTGCACGTCCGCGAGGAGCCGACCGGCCGCAAATCTATTCAAATATGAAACGTAACGTCTGTATTAAAGCTTTAAATTCCTTTGGCAACATGGACCTATGATTCTCAGGACGGATGTTACAACGAGGGACGGAAAAGCAGCTATAGGTAAATTAAGAACTGGTCTTAAAATGGCTGATGACTTGCCATAAACCACCTACTCAATTTGGACGGGTAATGGGTTATGTGCCACAACTTCATACTAAAAAAGTGGAACTATGAGAAGAACTAATGATTTTTCCCTTTCTATCACACTTATGGAGATTTGTATGCTACCAGCTCGCTCGCACGAGGTATTATTATTACCACCGCTTGGTCCATGTTTGGCAAATTGTTAAATGCGCTCAGGCGCGCTCTGAGCCGGCCCGGTCGGCGAGAATCGTACATTAGGCGGGTACGGGGGCGAGGTACAGTCAAGGGCACCAATATGTATACACCACAGTCTCAAAAATATGTAGGCAGACCTTATTTCTGCAACAATAAGTTTGTAGTGTACATATTTACGCCACTTTGAGTGAATATTGGTGCCCTTGACTGTACCTAATCGTATTGCTTTAGAAAGGGCTATAGACGTAGCAAAGGCGGGAGGAGTGACCCAGTGCGATGTTCGTATATGATCCTGGATTTCTCCTCTCCCCTCTTTGACATAACCTATTAGGTTGTCTTCATTATAGCTTAGAGCGTGCGCAGAAGGAGTTTGTACTTTCTATTGTACATCTTATTTGCAGTTATCTGCCCGGTAAAATTTGCTTCTGCAACTCACATTACTCCAGCGTATCCATCTCCTAATAGCGCTTAATTATAATCTGTAAATTACTAAAACATTGGTTAAGTGACATGTATTAAATACAATGTAATGCTGATCAAGTCACCCCAGGTTTGCACTGGGATCAGTTTCTTGACCGATAATTATCACATCACTCATGAACTCATTTCATGCCATTCATGATATAAATTATAATATATATAAATCATAGGTATACTAATATACGTACCTACATAAATATCTGTACACGACTTTTGGACATTGACAATAGAGAACTGTACATTTTATTGGTTATTTATGTACGCATATTAATACCCCCTGACTGTACAGTAAGCCAATAAAATACTCTAGTACTTTTCGACTCTATCACTTGTACATTAAGGTTCAAAAGTGGTAGACCACTTACTTGTACCTAACACGATCTGCTGCAAAAAGCGCAACTTCCTAATTTTGTGGTCAACTCCGACTCGTACCAATGAGTTTTTTTTAATAATTACGCTCAGCAGCAGAAGTAACTACGCAAAATAACACGCTCAAAATGATCTAGACAGTCTTATCCTCTTGGCATTAGAGTCGTGCTTAGGTCATTTTATTTGGAGCATTTGGCCCGCGTAGCTACTTTTGCTGCCGCCCACTGTACCTCTAGAGATTCCCATACATTGTACCTATAAGTGCCAACACATTTTTCCGTTATATAAGTAGGTATATAATATGTAACTTAAACTTAGTCGTACGGGCTGACACAAAATTATTCTGATAATTGTGAGAATACAACAAAATCAGACGTAAAAATATATGAACAACGTAAATAATATTCACAATTTGACACTGACATTATTTTGGTATTTACTTCTTCAATATATAACAAACCTCTTTTTATGCTGATAGTACGAGAAAATAGAAAATTCAAATATAGAATGCCTGTAAACATACAATACTACTACATAAGCAATTCCATGCTCTCGTTAATTTATCTATATCATAACTACTACGTCTACTAAACGTTAAATGCTAATTCCCTACCTAGATTGCTAGAAAAATGTCGTTGACTCGTATTATGGTATTAATAATAATAATAATATTATTTATTGCACCACCAATAACAGAGAATAAAATACTGTTTACACTACGCAAACACGTGGCATACTTAATGGAATAACACATACCTATTATGAGTCGCCGTCTCGTTGGCTCTATCCGCGTTAAGGTGCCTTAAGGCCTCCACCCACCGAACGGGTGTCGTGCACGGCGCGTTGTAAAGCATTAAAACTACACTTCAAACACACATCGAACGCGGTCCGAACGCGGGCTCGCGGCGCTAAAGTTACAACTTGGCAGCGCGGCCGCGTGTCGTGCGCGACGCGTGTCAAGCGCGGGCCCGCGCGGGCCCGCGCAGCTGCCGCGCGGCTTAGTGTGATAGAGATAGTGAGATACATATTCGATGTGTTGGTAGTGAGAGAGATATGCTGCGCTGCACTCGCGTTGCTAACGCGTCACTGACGCGGCGGGCCCGCGCGTGCCCGCGCAGCTGCCGCGCTGCTGAGTGTGATAGAGATAGATAAATAAAATAAAATAAAATAAAAAGCCTTTTTATTTCTCACGCATTACAAAAAAATATTACATTTCTTTTTATGTTATCTTATTATTTCTATATAATTATTTTACATGCAATAATAACTTGATTTACATAAAATTCAATTACTTAATATCTTATTATCCGCTCGGTGTACTCCGTGCATTTTATTAAATTGTCAAAAGGGCCTCTACGTGTTGGCTCAGTTGGTACTTTGTAGGTACCTAGCTCCACGCACGCCTCCCAAAGGTCCGGGACGTCATTGTCCCGTGAGCGGGAAAGACATACATAATAATAATAATTTAATCTATGTATGTATGTCCTAAGTTCAGTGAAATTATTCTTTATTATTTACATACATTGTTATTGAAATTTATTGTTTTTAATTTTAGTCAAGTTTTAGTGAGAACCCCTCCTGTGAAGGTAAAGGCCTCCTCCAGTGATGACCATTTCTCTCTATCTTTTGCAGTTTTTATCCAGTCTTTTCCTCCTATTTAGGTGATGTCGTCAGCCCATCTTGCCCTTGTGATAGAGATAGTGAGATACATATCAAATGTGTTGGTAGTGAGAGAGACATGACGCGGCGGACCCGCGCGGGCCCGCGCTGCACACGCGTTGCTACACGCCGCTCGCTTGCGGTGTCATATACCGCTTCAACCGCGCCCGACACGCGCCGCGCACGACACGCGTCGGTGGGTGGAGGCCTTACAAGTTGGAACGCGACCGCAGACAGCACGCAGACCACGTGTCGCAGCGACCCTACCGGTTTCTATATATTTGTATGACGGCGAAGTTTCGCTAGCTACGAAAGGTAATTATCGGCCATCATCATCATATCAGCCGAAAGATGTCCATTGCTGGACAATCCTGCTGGCTCCCCCAAAGAGTGCCAAAGTGACCGGTCCTGCGTCACCCGCATCCAACGGACTTCCGCAACCTTTACCAGGTCATCAGTCCACCTTGTGGGCTTAATACCCACACGCCGTGCCTTCCGGTACGTGGTCGCCACTCGAGAACCTTTTCGCCCCAACGGCCATCGGATCTACGTGCTATGTGCCCCGCCCACTGCCACAAAGTTTAGCGATTCGGAGGGCTTTACCTATCGGTTACCTTGGTTCTGCTGCGGATAGCCTCATTTCTGATGCGATCGCGCAGAGAAACTCCCAACATAGCCCTCTCCATAGCCCTTTGGGTGACTTTCTTTATATAGGTATATATATACAGGGCGTCCCAAGCCTATGGGACATCAAGGGAAAGTACCTTAAATATCGTAGATAGGATATTTTGCTGAAAGGAGACATTATGTTATTTCTAAGAGTCAGTAATAATACTGCATTCAAAGATTTTCTAAAAATAACTTGCTTCGTCTGGGAATCGAACCGACTTAAAGGTAAAAAAAAATGATTCCGTTTTCTTATGATGCCAATCGAAAGAATAGACAAAAAATAATATTTCTTCTTAAGTAACATAGTATCTTAAAAGAAAGGAATAACGAATAATTAACCATGTGTACTAATCCAAGTAGGAAAACATTAAATCAGAGACTCTGCTGCTCTCCGAATATTATCAGCCGGAGCTCCATTTTGTTGGAAAATTAAGTTTGGTTGCTCCGCCGCGGAGAGATTTTTTATCTCGTCTCTTAAAATAATATGATATGAAAAGCAACAGGCAGCGAACTTGTTAAAAGATTGACGATTTGCATAAGACAAGAAGAATCAAGTTTTGAGCATTAATTAATTAATTTACAAAAAATACTCATTTGACTTCGGCAGTTTCAAGTGTTTTTAATTTGATTAAAATGATTAATTGGACGTTATTCCTTTCTTCTAAGATACTATGTTACTTAAAAAGAAATATTATTTTTGGTCAATTCTTTCGATTGGCATCATAAAAAACTATTTTTTTTTTCACCCCTAAGTCGGTTCGATTCCCAGACGAAGCAAGTTATTTTTAGAAAATCTTTGAATGCAGTATTACTGACTCTTAGAAATAACATAATGTCTTCTTTCAGCAAAATATCCTATCTACGATATTTAAGGTACTTTTCCTTGATGTCCCATAGGCTTGGGACGCCCTGTATAGTCATAGATTAAAAATTATAAAAAAAGACCGGGTTGCACTCCGGGAGTGCTGGCAGAAGTGAAAACTTGAATAACTTTAATTTTGCAAAAAAAAAAGTTCGAGTTAAAAAAATGCCCCCCGCCCCCATCGTTTGCCAAAGTGTGAATGAGTACGATTCCCGGGATAAAAATATCCTACGTCCTTCCCCGGATTTCAATCTATCTCTATACCAAATTTCAACTCAAACGGTTCAGCGGTTCTGTACCTACTTTTGTGATATTTATTGCAATTGAGTATGAGGTTCCATTATTAGCCGTTTCAGGCGCGGAACTCTAAACGCGGAAACCGACCGGGTGTTTTTGTCAAGGTGAATGTAAATTAGTAAGGGAGAGGGGCGTCGTTGGGGGGGACAGGCCCTCGGCACGTGGCTATGCGGACGTTTCATGGGAGAGAGGGATACATGACACCACAGTACCACAGGTGATATACAGGAGTCTATGGTCTCGCCACGGTCTCGCCAACAAACTGTTCTGTCAGTTTGGCGAGTACATTTGAAATTGAATATGTGTTATGTGCCTGGTACTTAAAAATAAATAAATAAAACAACGGTCCGATTTGACTCGCACAGACACGCATCGCAACAATAATCTTAGGATTTTGCAGGATTCTGCGGTCCATGAGTCACGTGTGACGCGCATGGCGCTAGAACTGGTTTTCATTGGGGCGTTATAATTAGCAACTTAGAAAAGTTGAAAAATTTCCGACATTTTTAATTCAAACTACAATCTTAAAACCGGCTGAACGGATTTTGTTGAAACGTAGCTATAAGAACCATCTCGATCACGTCAGCTTTCGGACGAAAATCCGCATTAAAATCAGTTCATTCGTTTAGGAGCTACGGTGCCACATACAGACAGCACACATACACGTCAAACATATAACACCTCTCTTTTTGCGTCGGGGGTTAAAAAGGTCTTTAAATTAGAGTTATTACACTCTAGTTGAGATACTGCATAGCTAATTAGGTACTGTGGTGTGGGATGTAGAAAGATAATCAGTGTAAAGGATTTTCGACTCTATTTTGATAGTGTGAAGGTTGACAAATGCCTTTTGCAGTTACATACGCGTGCGGCGTCATAGACCGCGCGGCGGCCCGCGTTTTCCCGCGCACTCCCGCACGAACCGTGCGGTCCGCGGGACGTGGTCGTACACCGGTTTAACTATACTTAGACCCAAGTTTCAGAATATAATTTTTAGACGGACTATCTTACCAGAGATCGAAAGAAAAGTGAAGTTTAAGTTATCATTATAAAAAAAAAACTTTATACAAATTTCGTACAAACTGTTTAGGATTCTGCATGTACATTTTTTGGACGTTTTTGCATTTAATTTAGAACGATTTTATTTGCTCTTTTATTAACTGACCACTGCGAAAGGTTGTGCTGTCCGTTATCTATAAATAAACACACCGGTATTTATTTACGTTAGGTAGGCGGTAACTTGACATTCGCGTTTTCGCGTGTTCAGTGCGAGGTGAAGTTCGTTAAGTACCGTATGAAATGGTTTTGAAGCGTAGTCGCAGCTTTTGCCGCAAGTACCTATCAGTTTAAGACTAGAAAGAGTCGGGGGGGTATGGTAACATCTAAAAGTGCTGAGTTGAGACTTCAAAGCTCGGAATAACAACTGCGTCAATACACGGAGAAAAGAACGTTTCAGAAGCATTAGAATCAGAAGATACCTAACAATAATCACCGACAACCAACAACATAAAAAATAGGATAAAAGAGCTCGTAAACATCCACAAAATTGCAGTAGACTGGGCATCATTAAACGTGAGCATTTAAATCTGTTCCAACGCTGCTACTGTACAATACAACTTACTTCTAAGTCGCGTCGCGCGCGAAACAGCAAGTGCGAGTGAGAACTGGCACTGAAGAAAGAGGAGGGTAGATTTTCTCGTCTCGTGTCGCGTCGCGGCGTCGTGTACCGCTGGCTTGTAAATAGAGGAGCATCCACAGAATATAAAGTACCAGGATACCAGGAAGAGTGAGGAGCGATGGCGGCCGCAGGCGCCGAAGGGGTGTGCGGTTGGGGGCGGTGGCAGGCGCGGCTGGCGCTGCTGCTGGCGTTACCTGTGCTGCTGACGGGAATGTACGGGACCAACTATGTGTTCCTCGCAGCTCATACCAACCACAGGTAAGCAACTTGTTCAATACTAGAAAAAATGACATTCTTATTGCAAACTTTTATTGCCGACTGTACTTTTTTTGCACAACATCAACCTGCCTCGTTGAGAAGGTTCCAATAAACCCAAACACGAGGGTGCATCTTGTGTAGTATAGGAGTTGATATGGATGGGCCACCTTCTGTCTCCATCATCAGAACAGTGTCATAATATTGCGTTGCTAATTTATGCACTCTCCCCTGCACCACTTCACTCAAATATATAAATACGAACTCAGTGAAAAACATTTGAATATACTCGTACGAGCAGAAGCACAGAATAAGTCATATTATAGTAAAGGCAGCTTTTAACATATTAGATACGTTTACTAATTACATGAATAATCATATGACGCTGATTGTACTTAGTCCATTAGTTTAATTACCATACTTACTTGAGTCACTGTCATGTACCGGCGGAAAACCACCTTTACAGACTTTAGAGTTTGTCATAATCATAACAACCGACGCTAGGCCGGTTCCTGGTACCGAAAGTGTTAACTCAATCCTCGCCTGCGCGGGCGCGGGCGGCGTGCGGGAGGCAAAGCCCGACCGCCGCTGCCCGCGCCCCGAGTTAGGAGGGGTTTTCACCGGCGAGGCGAGGCGGGGCGTGGATGGGCGAGAATTGAAATTAGTATGGGACTTACTACCTATTTCCACCGCGCGCGCGCGCGCTCAGTGCAGTGCTCAGTGCACCATTAAGGTTTACGTACTTAAAGCTTTATGTAATAAATGATAATAATAACATAATAATTCATTTATTAAAAACGTATTTTACAGAATGATGATTTGATGATACTGAAATATTATAGCAAATCTACGAAAATGTATAATAGCTCATTTACCTTCGGGCTGTTCGGTTGTAGTTGTGGAATGCTTTGCCGTTTCATATAAGGTGTGCAAAATCTCTTCCTATTTTCAATAGTAGATTGTTAACCGAGGGTTGAAAGCCAGCTATTCCTGACGAGATATTTTGGCGCTCGAACGAAGTGAGAGCGCCAATAGTTCGAGGCTGAAATGGGTGGCTTTCCCCGAGTTAAACATTCTACTTTTCATTTCGAATACGAGGAATGAATTGAAAGTCAAAAACTTAAATATTTTCTAAATCACTCAGATCCTATAGAACCCATTTGTAAAGCGTTTGTGTATGGACCATTTGGGCGGGAACTGTTGACAGATTTTAATGTTAGTGTGTGGACCATTTCCTGGACGCGCTTTTGAAGTGGTTATATCGAATAAATAATTTTAATTGTTGTTTGGATGATAAATTACATTATTAATTGTATTTATATATAGGTACCATATAATTATCAACAAGCTGCAAAAATCAACACAATTTTATGGAAGTGTGGCAGTATAGGTTTTGCTTTTTTAATTTTTTTTTATGACTAGGACGCTGTTCTGAAGCGGTCACATTACGAACACTTAAAAAATTCAATAGTCTTCAAGTAGCAATAATAGATTAATTTATTAGCAATACTTATTTAAAAAATAACGCATGATTGTCAACAAGTTTCAACATCAGTAGGTTATCCTAAAATTTTCTGAAACTGTGGCTGTACAGGTTTCTGCCATTGCTTTTTATTTTTTATTACTTTTCAGCCCTAGGGGCGACATGCCTCACTTTCAACCCGCTGTTTAGATAAACAATGACCTACTTTCAGAGTATGAGAGATGAAAAAATCTGTTGACATAATAATTACCTGTCTCTCCCTTAAGTTGCCTTTTTATGTATTGTAAGTATGTATATTGTACATATGGATGTATGTATGGTCATATATACATATGTCTGGGTACCTATTTATTCATTTTAATAAATGAATAAATACAAAACAAACACAAACAAACAGGAGGTGGTGTTTAGTAATATTTGAAAGATGTATGTGTTAGTATGCTCTTCTTGAAGAATTCCTGCATTACCCGTTTAAAATTCAGGTTCAATTTTTTCCTGCTATACAAAGGTGGTCTGGAAGAGATCGCTTTAAAGCGATAAGACCGCCTGTTGTTACCATTATTTATTAAGCAAATTCTTTGTAAGATGTTTCTCTCTTGTCGTGGTGCATGCAATAAAGAGTATTTATTATTATTATTATATTATATATATTTACGGGATACATTTTACGAGGGTCTGCAGGACACCCTGTGTTTCAGGCAGTAGGAAAGATCAGTATAACTATTATTTAAACAAACTTGCAAACCTTACTTATAAAAAATATATACAATTAAATAAAGTACTCAACTTAACAACTACACACACAAAGTATTTAGTACATAAATCAAGCATTTTAGAACAATAAATAGGTTCTCTGCAGAGAACATGTGGGGTAATGGCGAGAGACGGAGCTGTAGCATGAGGCAGCAATAGTACATACTTTTCATTATATATATAGCAGCGTCTCTGTGAGTTGTGACAAATTATATCGTTTTTTGTTTAATGATTACACATTCACACAGAACCTTAAGTCGGTCGACAACAGCAGAAAACAATTTCTAACGACAATTGTCAAACAGTTATCAAAAGTATGCCAGACGGATATGGCAGACATTCAAGCGATTGAAAACTGCGATAACCCCAAGGATGAGACCGTGTCGACACTCACCTCGGCGTGCGCGAGGTTATCGGGTGACCCTGTGTCAATAGGACTTTGCACGTGGTGACACCATCGCATAGGGTTCTAAGCGATAAGGGATTAGCTGATAGTATAGTTCCGACGTCTGTCGGTAAAGACGACACGTGCGGCGGTGCGACACGCGTGCTGTCAGGAAATCACGATTACGCTCTGGCCAGTCCGTAAGCACTTCCATATATTCAGCAACACTATGGTCCTCACGCACCTTCAACTCGCGCCCAAAATACCGACAAAACAGGGAGCGGTGGGCATGATGCATTCATCACGTTAGTCTTACCGACATGCGTCGTCCACACGGTATTCATGTGTAGGTATCTACTGTTACTGATACTGCTGAGTAGCGAAATGGTAATTATGTGTACAAATGAATCCATTTGTGCGCGAACATTGTATTAGCCACACAAAGATTCCTCTCGAGGCAAATCTCTAAGAAGCTTTCCATTTTCATTCACTCTCGCGTCGTCATGTATTCCTAGCACTCTTTCAAATCCCTCTCTCTTTACCTACCCATCCGTTAAAATCGCCTAACAGTATCAATCTTTCATTAGCCCTTGCATACTCATAAAACATGCCTTAATTCCTCACAAAACGTTTGCCTTTCACCCTGTCTTCATCGTGAGGTTCCCGCACCCTGGTATATCTCTACACGGGAGCGTGAACCCCAATCCCGAATATACACATCAATCCCACTTTCATTCTCATCCAAATCAATCTAGGACTCACGCATTCAAACTCAGTCATCCTAGCGGAGAGTATGAATGACGCATAGGGACAAATTGCTGCGACCGAAGAAGGGCTGTGATCGGAGCGGCTGCGATACACCAACATTTTTCGCACATCTTCTCTGTCGCTGGATGCAAGTGTGATAGAGATAGGTATAGATAAACGAATCGATTCACGATGACGGCATAAGTTAAATCGCGCCACTTGCATATTCGAGCGATAGAGAAGCATATGCCAGCACATCTCATCTAATTAGAACACTTAGAAAGAAGTGTATGTTACGCGCGGTATTATTTTGCGGTATTGTTCTAGCCGTGCAGTGTGCAGCATTTTAGGGACAGGAACTGCTTACTTTCGTGTCCCGACCTACTTGGTTGTTGTTGCTCCCACTCGCGTCGCCGGCGCATCTAATCACAATCAAAGATGGCCCAGCGGCCAGTTGGAATGCAGCAGGGCTGAGTCAGCACTCAGCCCTGCTGCATTCCAACTGTTGGCTCATGTAACTGCATAATAATACCAACGGAGTTCGAGGAAATTCTTTAAATGGAGTTGGCTTCTTATCTATCGCAAAATGTGCCCATGTATTCTAAATTTGCAGTGATAATACGTTGCTCCGATACCCGAACACATGTTCATGCAGCGTAGGTACTGGGTTGGTGCTAGTCTAACCCAAGTCAAACGGAGGTTGTATATGTCGTAATATCTCGATGACGGACAGGCGAACATTTAGACGTATGCATAGATAGAAAATCAGACAAGATCCTCGTTTCCTGGCAGCCCTATTGCATGGCAGCATACTGACTGCAGGATGACGGGCAGCAAGAGTAAAAGGGGTAATTCCGAACCCTATGTTCAACATAGATTAACAGTAAATTACAATTTACTGAATAAACTCATCAGTTGATTACTTAAAGAATTTATTTGTAAACCGCAGACAAAAATAATTACTTAAGTTAAAAATCTTTTAAGTATACAACAACAACATTATGGTAATTACCTCGTGGCGTGGTCGCGGTTCGAACGACATTCTGATCTATAATTCAACTTTATGGTAATAACTTCGTGGTCGAATCATTTTGAGCGACATTCCGACATTGGGAATTTAACATCTAATATAAGTATTGTCATATTTATATTACAGCGAAAAGGTTCTCGTGTGGCGCAGTGTGGACCCCCAGAATGTGGACTGATGGCCTGGTGAAGCTCACGGGAGTCGGGATGACAGCAGTCTGGATGCGGGTGGCCGCAGAACCGGTCCTTGCGGCACTTTGGGCCAGCAGTGGACGTCTTTCGGCTGATATGATGATGATATTACAAATATGTGTTAGTACAAAGATACGTTTACACTTTTGCATCATATTCCCTAGTGATAAAGACGATAAAGTGGAAAGTGTACATTATTATGTCTGATGTCATGCAAAAAGCCAATGAATTGCTAATTTAAAACCATATACAATCCTGCCTGTAGGCCTACCGCGAAAGAAAAACGAACTTCGTTCGTGTATCTCCGTCTTTGTCGCACTTGCTCGTTCGAGCGACAGAGAGGGAGATACACGAACGATGTTTGTTTTCGTTTCCTCTGTATCATAAGGTCTAACAATCAATGAACCAGGCTTCGAAACTACGGTGTCCGTTAGAAAGTCGTACGGCACCCTTGAAGAACTCCTGCGCACCAGGTCCCCACAGCTGCCCGGTACCATAAGGGGACGACTGGATTATGTCGTCCTAGTTTCTGCCCACGACTCCGTCCGCGTAGCTCCATACAATTTTTTACCCCCTTAGGGGATGATTTCCGGGATAAAACCTACCTATACCTAGTCCTTCCCCGGCGCTCAAACGATCGCTCCATACCAAATTTCATCTAAAACGGTTCAGCGGTGTAAGCGTGCAGACTGAAGAGGTAACAGACAGGCTGACAGACAGACAGATAGACAGACACACTTTCGCATTTATAATACTAGCTTCTGCCTGCGACTCCGTCCGCGGGGATCTCGTTTATATCGTTACTCCATACCAATTTTCAACCCACACTTCAACCCCTAAGAACTATCCTATGTCCTTCCCCGGGACTCAAACTATCTCTATAGTCTCTATGCCAAATATAATCTCAATCGGTTCAGCGGTTTAAGGCTCCCATACGCCAATGACCTTCGATTTGAATCCCTTAGTTTTTTGTTCTTTGTAGCTATATTAACAGCAGCGGCTTTAAGCAATATAGTATCCCATATTTACTTCAAAGTTCATTGTTTTCGAGATATTTGGCATCAAAGTTGAACAAGTTTAGGCCAAAAAACTGGTTTTCTGGCACTTTTGTGTTAATTGGTTTAAAATGAAAACCCTAAACCAGTTTTTAGAGACGTCACAGACGAACCCAAATATGTAGATTACCTACGTATATGTTAGATCTTTCACATCAATAGAGATACGAAATAAGTGTTTTTTAGACAATGTTTTAAAAAATTATACAAAATTAAGTTTCTTTTTTTCAAAATCCGGTGGATGAAAATGGAGATAAAAGATTGAAGAACCGATAGCCGTTTGGTTTATAATTCTATCTGTAGTGCAAAAGTAGGAGATAAGATTCAAAACTTGTCAAAAATCGATGAAAACCTCGGGTAGCCCATTATGCGTAACTATGCAACATTGCTATGTTTAATGAACACTTGCCTCGCTATGAACTTTATAGTCAAACGAGTGAGCGAAGCGAACGAAGTTCTATGCTTTAGCTTGGCCAGAAAATCGTTCGTATCTCCGGTGTCTGTCCCGCTGACCAGCTGGCCAGCTGGTCTCCTCTACAGGTCGCATTTTTGAACCGATTCACGGGAAAGTTTGGGAGCAGGTTCGATAATTCTATCAATTTATTATCACTTTTTCGTTTTTTTTAAATACAGTTTGCTTGTTCTACACACTTATTGAGCTACTAGTTAGTAACACAGTTAAATTAAAATAATTAGCTACATGTTTTTATTCATTACCTATAGAGAAGACGATTGTTTCCGGTAATAATCAGACAGTATTTAATTAATTGCCATACATTTTCCTTATTTTGGTTCTAAAGAAACGCCTCTAGTGAAATATTAAATAAGTTCACGTGTAGGAACTATAACTACAACATAAACTGCGTATTCTATGTTTATTATTATATATTTAAATATATATTACTTATCTTTATGTTATGAAGCAACACGTGACTTGAGCATGGCAGGAAACTACGCACTATCAATGTCACTTGGGATAGGGATGCGATGTCTGGTCAGTACTGATCCGGTATCAGCCGACAGAATCTGTCGAAATAAAATACCTGCATCGCCTATCATTGAAGCCGGTATCAAATTAGGAATAAGTTTACATTTCGGTTTCAAGACTTACGTGTTGGAAGAGAAAGAAAGAAAATACATTTATTACCGTCTTCACCTTACAATTGAACACAAAAATTATAACAATACAACGATGTTAGAAGGTGTAAGGTGTTGCGAGTTGTCATGCCTCTACGAATGATTATCGTTACGAAGAGGAAAAATGCTGCTACGCGATACGACGTAGCACACGTAGCGTTGTTTGGCCTAGAATGACAATACGTGGCGTCTAAAATCTGATATCGGCATGGAATATTATTTTACCAACGGGCCCGCGGCTAGACTAGATATATGAATGACATGACAAATGAAAAAAAAACTTTCCATATAAAGAAACGACTATACATTAACAGGTGTAGGTGCCTTTTGCTTTTTACTCTTTATCATATGTATATTCATAATTCTTTATTGCAACCATGGTACAGTATAGATGTCACATATAATATACAATGTCTCACATGGGCCCTGTAAGGGCACAGCATATCTATAGCTAACTTTGTGGCGACCTCCTTGTAAGCTAGGTAAGCCACCTTGTTTTGTATGGTATTTCCTATGCTGTCAGATGGACAGAAGAGGGTGACATAAGAAAATATACGTCTGTATGTCCTTGATACATAAGTTATTGTTTGTCGTCCAAAACCGATTGTACGTAGTTATTTACTACAGTAATAAACCCAGCTAAGTATGATCGCATGAGTTTTATATACCGTCGTCGACTGACCACTTCACCTCCAAAACTTATAACATATTATTGTATTTATTTTATTTCCTCGTTTTGAGCGATATCAGTAACGACATTTCTGATTACTTACATACAATTTTATATCATTGATTCATTGCCCCCTAGCTTATCCTTTCTATCATACATTTTACTTTATTCAAGAGAATTAAACTACAACTTCAAAAAGTTGAAAAACCCCCGACATTTTCATTTCAAAGTCCAATATCTCAAAAACGGCTGAACAGATTTTCATGAAACATGGCTAAGAACACTCGGGATCACATCAGCTTTCGAATAAAAAAAATCGGCCCATCCGTGGGAGCTACGATACCACAGATACACAGACACGTTAAACTTATAACACCCCTCTCTTTGCGTCGGGGGTTAACAAAAGTATAAATAAACACGGTATCGGTATCATGTAGGCCTGTAGCTACATAGTACTGCCCTAAACTTGTCGCTAAAATAACCTAATTCAAAACTGGATCTTGCTCCAACGGATTACAGTTAAAATTTGACTAAAGTCGAATGAAGTTTAGTTATTCTAATTCATATTTTATAGTTCTTATCTGCGATGCCAGCGTTCCCACGTGGTGGTATTTATAATTAGGTGTAAAGCACGCTGTCGGCAAGTCCAACGCCCCGGTGTTGCTGGCACAATGTATTTTTTTACGTTGGGGCCCGGCAGTGCCCCACTAAATAGCAAAAAAGGCACGGCCGTACCATGCTTTTCTCGCAGCCATTCGGGCCATTTTCGACCCCCTGTAAGTAACTTAGTTGCGGGAAAAACTAGAAGCCTAAATTATCAGTGAGTGGGCATTACATAAAACCAGTAGTTTAAGAAGTATTGCAAGTCCCACAAGCATTCCGTGGCCTGAATGTTTTGTAGTTAGCTGTTATTGTTCTTTGTTTAAATTCTTCGAATATTACTCCATGTTGTAGTATCTGGTTTAGCAGTAAGTCTCATAGTATAGTTTTAGTTTTAATGGTCAACGTTTACTTGTTTTCACAGAATGTTTTGCATCAACACGCGTTAGTTCAATTCAATTCAATTTTTTGTTGTTGATGGCTGCTGTCCAGTGGGACAATTGAGCCAGCGTCAAGGTTGGGAGCTACAAGAGATTAAGAGCCGAAAAGGTTGTCCAAATGTTGTAAGTTAATACTTGGCCGGTTGAAAAATCTAAAACAAAAGAGACACCACAATTTACAATTAAACTAACTACAACAAACGCATGTTGGATTGCCACTGTAATTGGGAAACTCATGTAGATTATTTGGTGAATAAATTAAACAGGTTTGTTTTTGCTTTGCGTAGGATAACACAAGTTGCCTCTCAAAAGGCTGCACTCTTGGCTTTTCATGGCTATATTATGTCCAATCTACGATATGGCCTCATTTTATGGGGGAACTCTACATTCGCTAGTCGGGCATTCATACTTCAAAAAAAATGCGTCAGAGCCATGTGCGATGTTAAAACTACCGACTCTTGTAGACCACTCTTCAATAAACTTAAAATCCTACCGTTACCTACACTGTACATATATGAAACGTGCTTGTTCGTAAAGACCCATATCAATGATTTCAAAATTATGCCATCCAATCCAAGGTCAACGTCGAAGCACCATGGTTTTAATCTCAGTTATCCGACCAACAACTCCGCTCACTTCAGAAAAAGTATTCTGTATATGACTGTAAAAATATTTAATCATTTGCCAAACGACTTAAAAACCTTAGACTTTCCAGAATTTAAAAATAAGTTATTTACGTGGTGCTTAGCTCGTTTATATTATAATGTTAATGAGCATTTTGACAACGCATCACAATGACATGGATTTATAATGTAATTTAATTTCATATTTTTATTTATTTTGCATGACATTGATATATTTTTTGGACATATTTAGTTATTAAAATTTTCTCTTTTCTTTCTAAGCATGACATTGATACTTACCTACTATTATTATTCACTATATTTTTGATTATTATTGACATTTACGCGCAACACACATTTCAAAATTTGAGAATAAAATATGATTAATGACATGCTATAGAATCAAATTATTGTACGCCAACCACTGGCTGATTGTGAAGATCTTACCTTTGTATTATAACTATTTTGTACTCACTTTCATACAATAAATTATTTTGTATTTTTGTATTTGTATTTTGTATGGTTATTTTTATGATTACTACAGAACTACCTACGGATGGAAAACTATGTATGAAGGATCACGCGTTAGTTGTCACCTGTAGTTATGTAATTTCAATAATTGTCAACCCAAATTTACCATAGATAAGCCATAGTTGTAGTACCTTTTTTCTTTTTCTTTTTAAAAATTAAGTCGCAGGTGTCTTTTTTTGTTTTTATTTATTGATTTTTATTTTTAATGAGTTTGTGTTCTTCGTTATTTGTAATGTTTTTGTAATTTGCCATTTGTCCTTGTGTGTGATCGTGGCGTCATTGTTCCGCCCTCACCCCACCAAATGGCCACAACGGAAGACCAGCGCTGGCGTTGCCAGCATTACGCTGAGTTGTGACCATTTCGTGGCAAATGCGTATGTGCGTACGTGTCCACTCCACAGTTTCTTTTTTTTTTGTTGCCATGAATAAAATGTTTTCTTTCTTTCTTTCAAAGTTCCTCAATTTTGTCACTGACTCACTGACTTATCTACTGACTGATCATCAAAATTCTGAAGTATTTCTAGCAAACCTATGTCTTGAAACTCTTCCACCGTAAAAAGTGAGCAATTGCAAAGAGTTAAGTCAGGCATTATTTTCAACTAGCTTTCGCCCGCGACTTCGTCTGCGTGGACTCGGGATAAAAACTATCCTATATTTTAATCCAGGCTGTAAACTATTTTCGTGCAAAATTTTATTCAAATCGGTTTGCCGTTTAAGCGTGATTGAGTAACAAATATCCAAACATCCAAACACCTAAACTTTCGCATTTATAATATTAGTAGGATCATTGTTCACTTGCGAAAAAAAATCTGCAGCAGTGCAGTGGCCGTTTTTACGGTGGACGAGTTCGAAACTTGGCCTATTTTTAACATGGAAATAAATGCGAAAGTATGTCTCTCTGTCTGTCTGTCTGTCTCGTCCTCTTCACGCTTAAACCGCTGAACCGATTTAGAGGTATAGAGATAGGTTGAGTCCCGGCGAAGGATAAAGGATAGTTTTTTCCCGGAAATCATCCCTTAAGGGGGGGTGAAAAATTGTATAGACCTACGATAAAAGCGAGTTCCAGCACGCCACATAGAACCTCCTCCTTTTTGAAGTCGGTTAAAATAGATACGGCGCATCGGCAATGTCAAGTGGCGAATCACACTGGCGCGGCCTGCGGTGGCGGTCAATAGTAAATTTGACAGCTAATGAGAAGTTTACTATTGACCGCGCCACCGCCTGACGCTCCAGTCTGTGAGAGGCCTTATGGAAAACTAGTCATGTCAGCAAGTAGATCATGTAACGTACGTCAGGTAGATCTAAATGTCACTTTTTGTGTGGGAAAATGACAGTTGAGTTGTCCTAACGTGCGTTCGAAAAGTTACGAGATCACCCCTCTCTATAAGAAAACCACCTGCACGTTCTTTAGTGGAATATTCTAGTAATAGGAAATGTAACCAAAACGTGCCCGTGCACACGGCAGACCGTTGCCCTCAAGTCATCGTCTCCCAAATAGGCCGACAAGTTGACCTATTAGCTCGTATAAAAACTGATGCCTACGTGGAGTGATTGTTTTAATCTCGCGACGTTCAAACTAGAGGTCAACTAATACTTGTAGTGTAGGTATTCCTAATTGATATTGGAGCGGCACTACCACGGAAAGTGAGATTCGCACTTTCTCTCTGTCATTCGAGTAGGCACTATACTATAAGTGTGGGACAGATGGAAATATTCCAATTTCGATTTTCCTGGGAACTGTCATGTCACGGCCGTGCAATAGGGAATATGCATGAGATTCAAAATGGCGGCGTTTTAATCGTCCGAAAATGATAGTAGTTTTAATTATTATTTTTTAGCTCATTCAATAATATTGTGAAAGTGTTATATTTTTTTCCGGTTATATAATTACTTAAAGAATAGTTTAAAAACATTATTAAAATGCATGAATATACCCTATTATGGCCGAGTAAATGTGTACTTTCGACAACACTGCTAACTGACCATCGGTGCACCTTAAGTGCATTGTAATAAGGTTCTATATAAACACAGGATGGTCAGTTAACAGTGTTGTCGTTTGTACTATGGTTTTAAGACCCGAATTGGAATAGAATCGAATATAACTATTTTATTTGGAGGAATACTTTCACATACTACAGGGTGAGGTTTCTATAAACCATCCAAGACTCAGGAACAAACACATCATCACACAAATATGGGCCCTGGGTTTGAACCCAAGACCTCTAACTTCGCAAGCAGGAGCACAACCAGCACTACACTTGGCATAAGTGGTTTATGAATAACTAGCTGATGCCCGCGGCTTCGCCCGCGTGGTTATAGGAAAATGTAACATATTGAAATTTCCCCGTGGGAATTAGATGTTTTCCCGTTGGAAAAAGTAGCCTATGTCACTCTCCAGCCTCTAAACTATCTCCATACAAAAACTACAACTTAAAAAAGTTGAAAAACCCCCGACATTTTCATTTTAAATTCCAATATCTCAGAAACGGCTGAACAGATTTTCATGAAACATGGCTAAGAACACTCGGAATCACATCGGCTTACGAATAAAAAAAACCGCATTCAAATCGGTCCATCCGTTTGGGAGCTACGATACCACAAACAGATACACAGATACACAGATATACAGTCGGGGGTTAAAAATAAACAAACACACACACACACACTTTCGCATTTATAATATTAGTAAGGATTAGTTGATATCTTCTCATAATGTCCACGGATTAATTTTTGGACATGCCATACCGCTGGTTGGTCTTGTTTACCTTGAACAGTTACTTTGAACTTTAGGATCAAAAACATTTGCCCCATGCAAATGTTGAAAAACTTGACATTTGTCTCGTATGCTTATGGTGGTCAAATGTCTTACCCATTCGCGAACTGTCTCAGCGTACCTCATTCGTGTCCAGTATTACTAGATCCCATATTCATACCAACTAAACTTTATAGGAGGTCAGTCTTATGCTGGATTGCCCAAGTTACTAATCTTTGTAAAGAAACCCTAAGCGCTGGTTGTTGGGTTGGAATTGGAAACAGGTTTAGTTAAAACGAGTAAACAGTCTGTCCCTAGCGTATACTTAAACATCGTATGACAGTATTATAATCATATGGAGATACGACCTTCTTTGGCTTCCTGGTGCAGAGGCGGTCCGAGGGGAGTGACGAAAATAAACGTGAACGATCGGCAGGAGTTTCACTGTGAGCCATCTTGAACAACAAATATCATCCAAAAACGTGTCGCATGAGGTATATTCCTTGTTGAGTGAAAACTAAGCCCAGCGCCTTCCGCTACTTTTACAAAATTAGAAGATTGAAATAAAAATTTTTTTTTTTTCTAAAAATACGGTGTTATACCGGTTACAAGGTAGGGGCTTCCTATTAAGTATGCAATACCTGTATCAGGAAGCTCCGCTCCTCCATAGCAACGCAACAGATTTTTGTATTTATAACAGAGAAGAAGAGAATACGTTGTTATATTAGGTACCTATTAAAAGAAAAGAACAATACTGAAAAAAGTGTGTGTATGTGTGTGTATGTGTGTGTGTGTGTACTTTAGAGGGGTACTTTAGAGTCTAAAGTACCCCTATTTAGACCCATTATTATAGGTAACTTTGACGACCGGTTAGCCTAGTGGGTAGTGACGCTGCCTACGAAGCTGAAGGTCCTGGGTTCGAATCCCGGTAAGGACAAATATTTGTGTGATGAGCATGAAAATTTGTTTCTGAGCCTTGGATGTTTTCTATGTATTTAAGTATTTATATATCTATTAAATATATCGTCGTCTAGTACCCGTAACACAAGCCTTATTGAGCTTACTATGGGGCTAGTGCGATTTGTGTAAGATTGTCCCCTTACAAAAAAAAAAAACTGTAAAAACCACCAAAGATCCACCAAACTATACCTACACACACTAACCGACTGGGTCGGACATGTCTGCCGTAGGTATGCATCCGAAATGATGGGCCAAGATAGCTACGGAGCGGAGTACACCCCGCAACACGACCACCCGAGCAAAGGAAGACCAAACAGATGGCGGTGCTATTGGAGAGAGAGACCGAGGATGCGTTGTGTTGAGAGCGAGAGCATTTGTTCCTTCAGCTGTCAACACGGCGAATCCTCAAACATATCAAGGGTCGGCAACGCCCATGTTACTCCTTTGGAGATGCATGCGGTTATAGGCTGCGGTGTCCGCTTACCATCAGGCGGGCCGTACGCTTGTTTGCCACCGTCGTTGTATAAAAAAAAACTCTCTCGGCCCTGAACTTGTCGCCACAAAACACGAAACCAGTCAACCATGGTCAGTTTTTGTAGTCTATACTTAAATATAATGCGTACCAACGTAGGTAAACTAAACAATCTAACGGTAAAAAACTTTAAGTATGGAAAATTCCTTACATTACAGTTGTGAAAGGACGCAGACTCTATTGTATTTATTATGTTTTATGTTCAATAATCAAGATCCAATTATAGGGTAAAAACCGACTATAGGTACCTATAAAACTTCCGCGTACAGTTTTGTCCGATTATATAATCCAATCCCACTTCAATCCGTTTCCTACTAATCCTACTATAATAATTTGTTCCTCGTAACGCAGAAACGGCTGAAAGGATTAAGGAGAATTCTGATACACATATACAGGTATAGCCTGGAATAATAAATAAAAAATAATAATAAATTCTTTATTTGCCATAAAGTAATTAAGTACTTACATTGTATGTCCTATTAGGATTAAGCAAACGTTGTATGTGTGTATATGTGTGCATATGTAATGGTGTGCGTGTGTGTGTGTGTACGTATGTGCGTGTGGTTGTGTGTATGTGAGTGGGTAGGTGCTACTAGTGTTCGTGTATGTGATAAGTCCACGATCTCAGGAACTCCCCAGTGAACTCATAATTCCAACCAAGACATCCAGTAATTATAGTTTTGTTTACCAGTCGGGACTTCATGATATGGAGGTGAGGTAACTGACAAAGTTATTGTAAATTGTTTAGGTTAGGTGATGAAGCGTCTTGCAAAGACTAATAACATATAAAATACTTTTTTATCCCGGGAATCATCCCTTAAGGGGGCGAAGGGGGCCAAAGTTTGATGGAGCTACGATATAAACGAACCCTATGGTAGGTATTGAACTTTTGAAGGTAAAAAAGGTTGATATGTTCCAACGCTCGTCCAAACAGATACGCAATTTCCCCGCTGTAGGTACTTCGTAAAGATGTTTCTCACAAACAAAGTAGGTAATGCTTAATTTATTACTCTTATTTTTGATAAAAATAAAAACACATTGTCGTTTCCGCAGATGCGTGGTACCGGAATGCGAAGGCAACGGCACGGTCTACTCTGCGGCGCACGCAGCAGGCGGCTGGGCCGCGCGCGCGCTGCCGCCCGACGCGTGCGCACGCTACGCGCCGCTCGACGACACGTGTGCGTCTGATTCTTTCGACAACCACACCGCAGTGCCGTGCGACCAGTTTGTGTACGAGTCCCGGAGCAGTATCGTCGCTGAGGTACGTTTAGCGAAGATGTACGAACCCATAATGTTAAAGTATGGGTACCTTAGACTTCATTATCATCGTTATTCATTCATTCATTCAGTCGGTCACTCAATGCTGCGGATCGTGACCGATATGTCATTGTCGGGGAGTGCAGATGGCTCGCCAATGGCTCCGGTGTCGCGTTACATGCAGCGCCAGCACGTCTATCATGGGACGACCGCGACATACTCTCGATTTTTCTCGCCTGTTAAGTGTTCTAATTGATTGAATTGATTGATTTAATAAGAGAGAGACGGATAGTGCGAGAAAAATCGAGAGAGCTCGTGCGCCGTCGCTTGATAACCGTGCTGGTGTTCTCGTAGTCCGCCGGTGAGCTTTGTGACTTGATCACTGCTGTGGCTGTACATGGGCCTCCCCCAAAGAATTCCACAAGCCAGCGGACTCGCGCGACCTTCGCCAGATCAGCCGTCCACCTTGTGGACCCACCACACTACAAATATTATGTGAAATGTAACAATGAGCTGTATAGCTAATCAGATCTAACCAGGGCCTTGATGTATGTTCCAAGTTCTAAATGTGATCTTAAAGATTGACCTCACTGATTCTTCTTATTACGCAGTGACTTCTATTGTATATGATCTTAACGTATACGCTGAAGCAACGTAAGGATGTGTGTGTGTGTGTGTAGAGCAGAGGCGGATTAAATGTCGAGAGCGCCCCTCTAGCGGCCATAGATTAAAAAATATAAAAAATGTCGTGGGCGCGTTGCTCGTCGCGCCATTGGAACCCCGCGCCCCAAAGCACGTGCCTAGATTGCCTATATGGATAATCCGCCTCTGGCAACGAGTGATGTCAGAAAACGCTCACGCCTGCACATAAACACTCTTGAGAACTCGAATCTACTCGAACACAAACATGGCGTACCATGTTTGTGTTCGAGTCCATAAACGCGGTCATTGGGCCTCATGTTAATGTGGCAGTAGATCTTTTAACAGCTGTTGGTCGTTTTCAGTTCGGGCTGGGCTGCCAGGAGTGGAAGCGCTCTCTAGTGGGAACTGTACACAACGTGGGCATGCTCATTTCTCTACCCATCATCGGGCACATCTCCGACCACTATGGGCGTCGCACTGCGCTGGTGAGTACTATAAATACGTGAAACGCTCGCTACGCGCTTTTAGTGGCCTAGATCGCGGGATTTGGCGACGATTCTAAATGGGAAATATGACTGCGTCCCGTAGCCAGTTATGAAATGGAAATGATTTCGATGATGAATATAAACGAGATGGGGCAACCACTCCCATTTCATAACTAGCTTTGATAGGAGCCACATTCATTTCCCATTACAAAGCTAGCTATCAAATCTGGCTACTAGATGGGAAAATCCCATATCCTAACTGGCTAGCAGACGGAAAGACAAAATTTACTAAAGGGCAAATGCGCGAGGTCATAAAGTGTGGGAACGGGACACCTATGTTGAGCACTCTGGCTCACCATCCTACTAATATTATAAATGCGAAAGTTTGGATGTTTGGATGTTTGTTACTCAATCACGCTTAAACGGCTGAACCGATTTGAATGAAATTTTGCACTAAGATAGTTTCTAGCCTGGATTAAAATATAGGATAGTTTTTATCCCGAGTCCACGCAGACGAAGTCGCGGGCGAAAGCTAGTTGAAAATAATGCCTGACTTAACTCTTTGCAATTCCTCACTTTTTACGGTGGAAGAGTTTCAAGACATAGGTTTGCTAGAAATACTTCAGAATTTTGATGATCAGTCAGTAGATAAGTCAGTGAGTCAGTGACAAAATTGAGGAACTTTGACTTGCAATACTTCTTAAACTACTGGTTTTATGTAATGCCCACTCACTGATAATTTAGGCTTCTAGTTTTTCCCGCAACTAAGTTACTTACAGGGGGTCGAAAATGGCCCGAATGGCTGCGAGAAAAGCATGGTACGGCCGTGCCTTTTTTGGTATTTAGTGGGGCACTGCCGGGCCCCAAGATAAAAAAAATACTTTGTGCCAAGTGCAAGCTAGTGGTAGATAAGTGCGAGGGACATGAGGGATACCCATGTATAAACACAATGTATGACTGGCTATTAGTGCATACCTCCTTATAGGCCGGCAAGGAAACCAAGACTATAATTTTGATGATTTTGTCGAGAATTTCTTCAATAGACTGCAGAAGTGCAGACCCATACCAATTTATTGGTCTTGAAAACTGGATTTGATATAAATTTTGTTTAAATCCTGGTGTTATAGGTGGTGAGTGGCGTCGGTGCAGGTCTGCTAGGCCTATGCAAGTCCCTGGCGGGGTCCTACTACGTGTATTTGCTGGCTGAACTGCTGGAGACCGTGATGGGTGCCAGCGTCTACCCTGCCGCTTTCGTGCTCAGTTAGTAACAATCCCAACGTCTCCTAAACTGCCTTTATTAATCAAATTCTGTGGACTATTGTACCATTTATAGAAAACTATCTTCTTAGAACAACCAACTAAGAACAAGGCATCTTGACTCCAGCGGAAGGCATTTAAGCAATCGGTAGTCTGGGCGCGGCATCTCAGGAGATGAAGTCTTTTACGTCTCGGCCACGATTTCTAGCGGCGGCAGCAGCGGCAACGGCTTACGATGGGAACGAAAGGCCACGCTCCCGCGTATTGTGGACCGCTGCAGTCTTTCAGACTGCCTCTCTAGCTAAATATTTCCCTTCATTTCCAGTGATCGAATGGCTTGGAGTGGAGCATCGCATCCTGACCAGCTTAGTACTCGGCATTCCCCTAGCCGCTGGCTCAGCTACACTATCCCTCCTGGATTACCTGGCCGGCTACTGGCGGACCTGGTGTCGCGTAGCCTACCCACCCTCACTCCTACTGCTGCTGTACCCCTGGCTACTACCAGAGTCGGTCCGATGGCTGGCCATCCGTGGCCGCGTGACTGACGCCGTCACTGTTATGAAGGAGGCAGCGAGGTGGAACCGCGTGACGGCCTCTGATGAGGCTTTTGAGAAGATGCTTTGTGATCAGAACGAGAAGGTGCCAGCGGCTAAAATTGCTGAGGAAAGTCTGTTTGCAGCATTTGTCAAGTTAGTATTTGTATTATGTCAACAGAATTTTGATGGGCAGTGGCCATCTTGCAGTCATGTTTGCCTGTTTTCACGTTACACTTAGCCCAGAATTGTAGAGGAAATAATATTCTCATTTGATTTTATTAAAGTACTTAGGTACTCTTATTGACTAAGGGTTACAGATATACACTCCATAGACATTGACAGTTTCGACGACATTGCGTTTACAGTCTCTTTAGCCTGGTTCATAAACGCACGTCTTTGTCTTCCCTGGCCTCTTCTTCCTTTCCTTCAATTGTAGTTTTTATACAATTGTTAACTTAAATAATTGACCGCAAATGTGTGATTTCAGATACGGCGCACTCCGGCGGCGCCTGAGCGTATGCTTCGTGTGGTGGATCTCCGCGGTGTTCGTGTTCTACGGGCTGGCGGTGCGCGCGCACGCGCTGGGCGGGTCGGCGCACGCGACGTACGCGCTGGTGGCGGCTGCGGAGCTGCCGGCGCTGGTGCTGAACACGCTGCTGTTGGATCGCGTTGGGAGACGGCCTGTGCTCACTGCTGCGTTTCTTACTACTGCTTTCGCGCTCGTCGCGATATCGTGTTTGCCAGGTAAACTTCACAAACAGCTCAACCTTTTCGATGCATGGACACTGACTACATTTTTCGTTTGTGTCACAGAGTAAATTTTCGATAGCACTGATCAGTTCTAAGTCATACATAAGGGAGCGATCACACCACTGCTCAAAATGCGCTGACGACGCTGACGTACCGTAATCTAGCCAAATGTACGAAGAAGACGTGACGCAGACAACACTTCAACTCGTTTAACACATGTTACAATGTGATCGCCCCCAACAAGCGTACAGTCGAACTCATAAGCAGTTGGAAGCCAACCAATTATAAAACAACCAGTACGCATCTTATGATCGCATTTATCATGGACAAGGTAAAACTTCAGTCTTTTTTAGGGTTCCGTACCTCAAAAGGAAAAAACGAAACTCTTATAGGATCACTTTATTGTCCTTTTTGACATTTCCCGAGACAAAGGGTCTTGACACAGGCTGGCTGTCAAGACCCTGTGAAAAAAATCAAACTTCTAAGTTAACGTAAAAAAAGATACGGCCGTCTATGGCGCAAAAAACGAATATTTCGAAACTCTCAAGGGCATCAAAAATAGGGTACTGTCCGTTGACCTAGAAGTATGAAAGGCAAGTAATATCGTCTTATACACAAGTAAAGGGAAAAATCTGAAAACTATACATTTGTAATTTTGTACGGAACCCTCGGTGGGCGAGTCCGTCTCGCAGTTGTCTAGCTTTTTTGTATATAAGTATAAAAATCGGATGCAATCTTTATCATTGACGGTATGAAGGAATTAATCACATTAGAAAAAAAACCATTGCATGTTTGAGAAAAGCACTATATACAAACCTCGGCCGGAACTAGGGATTGCCAGCCGCGAATCCCTATCCGTCCTCGCTGCGCTGATACACTCGTTGGTCTATATCTACTTGGCCGGCAATCCATATTTTCCCGGCCTCTACAGTAATGTACTATTATCATCTTCCAGATGGCAGTGGCTGGTGGGCCACAGCACTCTACCTAGCCGGCAAGGTTGGAGCCACGATGTCTCTGAACGCCCTCTACGTGTACACCGCTGAGCTGTTCCCAACCCGAGCTCGTCACCGCCTGCTGGCCGCCTGCTCCACCTTTGGACGCCTCGGCGCCGTGCTAGCACCGCTCACGCCCATGCTGGTAATGGTTTCTTCTAGGAACTTTGGAGTTTTAAGCTGGAAATTTGAGTTTAGGTATAGAACCGATGGCGATAAGGTGGGGTCAAGCCACAAGGCATTTTAACGCATACATTCAGCAGCAGCAGTGTTTAAGGCTCCACATGAGCGTGCGGTCGAAGTTAGGGTATTAGCACCCTTTAATTCAATAATGTACCTACTTAAGTATACGAACGCGCTCCGTGTGTCGACCTACGGGCTGACCAAAAGCGCGCGTTGCGCGTCCATATCGTAAATATACTTTTATAGGAGTACTCATTTAATAGACTTAAAATGATGTATCTCATTTCTTTTCATTCATTTCACTGTTAACCTACTGTGAATTTCATTGAGCCGCGCATGGGATGTATATAAGATACCCCGATTTTATGTGTCTAAAGCAATAAAGAGTATTTTGATTGCAGGCGCAGCACAAACCGTGGCTGCCAACAGCGCTGTTCGGCACGCTGCCGCTGCTGAGCGCGGCGCTGACGCGGCTGGTGCCGGACACGCTGCACGCGCGCCTGCCCGACTCCTTCGCGGACCTGGAGCCGGCGCGCATCCGCGCTTCCGACGTCTGACCAACCGGATCCAGCAAAACAAGCAAAAGGTCGCAATGCTTCTGAAGCCAGCCGCAGCTAGAGACCTGGAACCAGCGCCCTGCTGACGTCTGACTAACCTAATCCAGCAGTACAAGCTGTGGCATGTTGGTCGTCATGCTAGTCTGAAGCCAGCCGCAGCTGGACACCTGGAGCCAGCGCCATTCGCGCTGCCGACGTCTGACCAACCTGACCCAGACTGCTGGGCTAGTAGGTACAAGCCGTGGCATCTTGGTCGCCATGCTAGTCTTAAGCCAGCCGCGGCTAGAAACCTGAACCCGACTCCTTCGCGGACTTGGAGCCGGCTCGCATCCGAGCTGCCGACGTCTGACCAACTAAGCAATACCAGCCATGGGTGCCAACAGCGTTCGGCGTGCTGATGAGAATTTCTGAAGGGTTCTTGAGGCAGCACCATTCGTGCTATCGACGTCTGATTACCAGTCGATCAACTACCCGAGGCTCACGCAGCTGTCTCAATACATTGAATGCTCTGGAAAGACTTCTGGAGGACCTACAACACGAAGTAAAGACTAGTTGACCCGTCTAAATAATTGATTACAGTTTCAGGGATGACGCCTAAACGACCTAAGACCAAGATACTCTGACTAGCTTGGCTTTAAGCATTGGACTATAGTGCGCGTAGCTGTGATTGATCAAAGAATATGTAAGCATCTAATGGCGTAGTGAATTACACTCGAACGAAACATAGTACCTACTCGAATTAGCAAGTGCAATAAAAACTACTCAAAGGTTGCGTAAGCTCAGTGCTGTGGTGATGCTTACATTGGCGTAGTAATCCAAAAAGTGTCTTAGTCTCTAAAAGCGCGCCACTTTCTCGAGCTGTTGAAATCGGCTGTGAGCATTGTGTTCACTGTGAAGTGGAAGGTTTAAAAGCAATATAGTTTTAATTGTGGATTAAAGCGCGCGGTTGTTTTATGCGATAAACGCTGCGATCCCATAGATACCTGCGATTACCGCAGCGGTTACATACAAGGTATCTTTGCAATCGCAGCGTTTAACGCATAAACAACCCCGCGCTTAAATATATTTGTTGCCCTGAGATTATCCAGGCAGCTTGTAGAAGTTTAAAAAGCAAAGCACAAAGAGCACGCACAGAAAAAAAACCTTGAACCATTCAATTCAATAGATTGATTTGTTAGTAAGACCGCCATAACTCAAATGAAAAAGAAATCATCTTGAATTCAGATGATCCCCTCGAACTCGAAGAAAAGACAATTTCTTGGTTTAAGAATCTTTGTCTGTGCGATCGGCGAGATTTTTTTATGCTGTGCTAGATTACTTGACAGAGTAATTTGGTATGTGTCAATTAGCAAAAATTGTTGGAGTAAATATGTTTTGTTTCTTCTAGCCATGTGTCGAATGACTATCAATAAGGCCTTGTTTGAGGACAAGCGACGCCATATGCTGGCGGTCAGGCGTCTATGGAAACGCTCACGCCTGTACTAAACGCATTCCTAAAACCATATGATTGTGTTTGGGCTCGCTGCACGCGTCGCCTTTCCATAAACGCGGCCGAACGCAGCGAACAAAAAACCATAGAACGCGAGCTCCTTACAAATTTCTACCCAAACACGTGCCTAAAACGGCCATTTTGCGGCGCTACTTAGACTTAGACTTCTATGGTGTTTTCGTTCGCTGGCCTAACGTTACTTGAAAGCGTCCTGAATACCGAAAACATTCCCCTATCGTTCTTTGAAAGAACTACGTTTTCGATTTCTAGTAATGGGGCTTCTAAACAGGCCACATTTTCCTGCAATTTCTGGCCGCCAACTATTGCTGTCTTACGCTGACTTTGTACGCTAGAGCAAGATGCACATACTTGCCGGCCACACGTTGCCGTAAAAATGTTGCCCGTTTAGAAGCCCCATAAGAATAATTTCTAGTAAACGTCCCAGTACCCGACACTGGCCTAATACATGTCATTTTCAATCCTATGCCAAAACAATAGAGGTCGGCAATAGGTGTCAACATTAGGTATTTAAGGTGTCAAACATTGGGACCACAGATAACCCCCAATTGGAGGTTCTTTAAGTTAACATTTGCCTCAATAAGTCTAGCGGTTTAACTATCTTAGGAAACTCTAGAGGTTGAATTTAATATTTTAACTTAGTTTTTAACTTGAACTGAATGTTGTTCAATGGTGAAACCATTAGTTTAGTCTTATGTTGTAAAATCTTCAGCAAAGTTGAAGATAAATATAGTAAATAGGTATTTAGTGAGTATTTGAATGTTAAAATATTAAATATTAGGGGGGGGACAATCTTACACAAATCGACCTAGTCCCAAACTAAGCAAAGCTTGTACTATGGGTACTAGACGACGATAAACATACTTATATAGATAAATAAATACTTAAATACATAGAAAACATCCATGACTCGGGAACAAATATTCGTGCTCAGCACACAAATAAATGACCTTACCGGGATTCGAACCCGGGACCTCTTGCTTCGTAGGCAGGGTCACTACCAACTAGGCTAAAGCGGTCGTCAAAAATGTGTGGTAGAGATTTGAATTTTTACGTGCCTAAAAATAAGACATTAGATAGTGTTTAAGTACAGGCAGGGCGATTGGCGGCGCGCGAGTCGGGGTTGTCAGACGAGTATGGAACCGCTCAAACCTGTACTTATGCACTACTATAGATAGACCTCTTAACTCGGTCCTCGCCTGTGCGGCGCGCGGTTGCGGGGGTAGGACGTGCGGGAAGCGGAGCCCGGCGCCCGGCGCCCGGCGCCCGCACGCCGCCCGGCGCCCGCACGCCGCCCGCACGCCGCCCGGCGCCCGGCGCCCGCACGCCGCCCGCGCCCGGCGCCCGGCGCCCGCACGCCGCCCGGCGCCCGCACGCCGCCCGCACGCCGCCCGGCGCCCGGCGCCCGCACGCCGCCCGCGCCCGGCGCCCGGCGCCCGCACGCCGCCCGCGCCCGGCGCTCGGCGCCCGCACGCCGCCCGCGCCCCCTTATCGTCCTACCCCCGCACCCGCGCGCCGCACAAACGAGGACCGAATTAAGCGGTCTAGCTACAGGCAATATGTTTGTGTTTGTACGACTTTTGACACTTGTTTGTAAACGTGGCAGTAGTGTATTAATAAAAGCTTTATTTTACTTTGTGGTTCATTTACATAAAAGGTGCTCGGGAGGGAATCAATAGTACCTAGTCTAGCCATAAGTTCTGTTACTGGCAGTTAACAATGATTTTAAGAAAAATAATAATTCGAATTTCGAATGTTGTGTTTTGACGTAAGTACTTGGATGTTTTTGCCACCATTAATATACAATATAATATTAAAATAAGTAAATTAATAATGGAGTGGGGTGTCAAAGAAAATAGAATTGCTGTGATTGCTCTGCATAAGGTAGGAATGGAGCCGTCCCACATTTTTGAGACACTAAAAAAGTTAGAGATCAGTCGAATGTTTGTGTATCGTACCATTCAAAGATACACCAAAACGTCCTCTGTCGATGACAGTAAAAGATCTGGCCGACCACGTACTGTTAGAACAAAACAAGCCGTTAATGCTGTAAGGGCCAGAATTCGCCGAAATCCCATAAGAAAACAGAAGATCCTTTCTAAGGAAATGAAAATACCACCTAGGACACTTTCGCGTATAATCAAAGATAACTTGAGTCTTGCAGCTTACCGACGATATACAGGACATATGATAAATCAGTCACTAAAGGACAAGAGAGTTGAAAGATCAAAAAGCCTTTTATCTCGATACGCACATGGGAAATATAAAAATATTCTTTTCACGGATGAAAAAATTTTTACTATCGAGCAGCACTACAACAAACAAAATGATAAAGTGTACGCACACAACTCTCGAGAAGCTAAAGAGATAGTTGGAAGGATTCAGCGAGGTCATCATCCCGCTTACGTCATGGTTTGGTGGGGTGTGTCGTATCAAGGCGTCTCTGAGATCCATTTTTGCGAAAAAGGAGTGAAAATTTCAGCTAAAGTGTATCAGGACACGATTTTAGAAACAGTAGTTAAACCACTAAACGACACAATGTTCAAAAATGTACACTGGACCTTTCAGCAGGACTCAGCCCCGGGTCATAAAGCTCGCACCACCCAGATTTGGCTGCAAAGGAATGTTCCGGACTTCATCAAGGCAGATGATTGGCCCTCTTCCAGTCCCGACTTAAATCCCCTGGACTATAAATTGTGGTCAGTGTTAGAGGACATGGTCTGCTCTAAACGCCATGCCAATATCGATTCTCTAAAAAAATCTTTGAAGGTAGCAGTGGCAAATTTCCCAATGGATACAGTGCGTGAATCTATAGACGTGTGGCCGGATCGTTTGAGGGCGTGTATTAAAGCTAAAGGCGGGCATTTTGAATAAAAAATATATTGTTTAGAAACCTTATTAACTTACCTATAAATAAACATTTACTTATGGTAAATTAATTACATCCTTTTAAAAATATGTTTCATTTCATTTGTAACAGAACTTATGGCTAGACTAGGTACATTACTGCGGAAACCGGCAAAATAGGGATTGCCGGCCAAGTAGATGTAGGCGGACGAGCGTAGCGAGGCTGATGGAGAGGGATACGAGGGTGGTAATCCCTAATAGTTCCGCCCGAAGTATGTAGGTATAGTGCTTCTCTCAAACATGCAATCATCCTTAGCGTTATTCCCGCGTTAGTGACTATATAGGTAAAACAAAAAAAAACAAAAAATTGTTAAATGGCTGATGAGCGCCATGGTGCTGTGTCAGCAATTGAAGATGATATCCAATTTTATATGAATTTTCATTACGGGCCTCTTGTCTCGCCGCACCTGAAACGTGATACTTCGCAGCCTATTATAAGGAACGCAATGTCAATATTTCATTGCATGTTTGAGATAAATAATTTTACGTCATTCTGGGTGGTATATAAGTGAGATTTACTGTTCACGGGCGCACCGGAAAATCTGACTTCTCACCCAGGAGAAAAAGTAAAATTGTGTACGCACCACGGACGGTAATTCGTGAATGCCCCAGATCACATATTCATGGCCCTCGCCTTCGGTTCGGGCCACAAACACCTGCGATCTGGGGCATTCACGAATTCACCGCCCTAGGTACGTAATGTACCAGCGTATTCAGTAGGCCGTAAAGCGGACCCCGGGCTTTTTCAGGGCACAACCGGGATAACTGTAGGAGGGTGATGACTCAGTAGGCCGTAACGTAAGGAGTAGATATGGAGATATGTAGATGTGACATGAACCTAGGTCGAATTATTCATTTATTTTTATACATGTTCAAATGTTTGCTTTTTCAGTAAAAGTTCACATTAGGACTAGCGTTTGTTATTGTTACGTATATCATAATAAGTTTCTGTCAAAAATTTTATTTTTGGTACAAGCTTTTATTGCCGAACTTTTCTGTATACCATCATCAATTGCTCATTGAGACGATTCTAACGAGCCCAAACTCGATGGGGTTATGTGGTTTTATTATGAAGTTCCTATGGCCACCTTCTGTATCCATCATCAGATCAGCTCGATGGTACCATAATATTGAATTGTCATCCAAACTATAGTTATACCCAAAATTTCAGCTCAATCGGTCGCCGGGAAGTGGGTCAAATTTAACTTGCAAGATTTGACGGATAACTTACTTACATACATACATACTTTTATGCTTACATACGAACAAGTTAAGTTAATATAAAGCTTGTAAAAAGAGACGAGATATTCAGCTTCCTATATAAGACCTTTTATTTTCTAAACATGCCCTGGGATACGCTGGTACAAATGTTTGAATTCCTCTAGAACGCCTTGTATAAATAATAATGACGCAATGTGCCTACTTATAATGTTAGAGCAAAATGTAATGTTGCTTTTTAAATTGTGGCAGGCGTCGTGACTCAAAATGTTCACTGCCAGTATGTAAGTACAAAATTAAGGATAAACAATTGAAATTGAGCTCAAAATTAATTATAAATAGGTACTTTAATAAAATATAAATAAAAAAGCTTTTAATTTCTTTCAAGTCCTAATTTACATAAAATAACGTTATACATACTTAGTTAGGATAAGTATAATTTTATTATTACTATATGTTTTTCTATCTAGAAACTATTTTTACTCATAAGAACCCCTCTACCTATACAGGTAAAGGCCTCCGCCAAAGATAACTAGTTTCCTCTAGATTGGGCTACATCAACCCAATTTTAGCCTGCTATTTTCTTTGTCTTTGTCCCATCTAGCATGTTTTCTCTTCCTTCGTTTTCTTGTGGGCCCTTCCATATACTTAGTCACTCTTTAGGTCCATATCTGGTCCTGAAGGCGTGCTGCATATCCAAAATTACATTATACGTAGTTTGGCTCAAATTATATTATCTTTTCTTACCTGGTTATACATGGTTGTTGGTTTAGACTGTTTAGAGTAATGGCCACTCCATAAGATGGGCCATCCTGACCCATCATACAGGACGCAACTATGCGTTAAAGGGAGTAAGACATATTTAATTCTCGTTCTACCGCATAGCCGCGTCCTGTATGACGGTCAGGATGGCCCTTCGTGTGGAGCGGCCATAAGAGAGTCTATGAGGCAAAAGAGGATGGTATAGTCGTTCGGTTTGAGTTGTGTCCAATCCATTGTCTCATTGTGCGGGTTTGCTACCTCATTATAGTCCGTCATAAAGATAAGCACCCTTCGTAGACAAAAACTGCATGCATTAACATTTTACTGGATTATAAACTCTAGGGCCTTTGCCAAAAGTTTAAATTGCTTTAATAGAATTATAATATTTCAATACATCCCTGGCGTTTACCTGAGTACTGAGATCGAACAAGTACAAAGGCACCTGGACCGCCATTTTGCCTATTAGTGCACACGTAACCTATTACTTAGGGACATAGAGTCGATATTCAATTGAACTTTTAGGTGGCTGTAACGACTTTTTTTGCAATATGGTAATTTTGGTGTTTTGTGGTTTCAGTCAAAAAAGGCATTGTTCCTTTAAGTAGATTGGACACAACTCAAACCGAACAATAAAGTTAGATGGGAACCTCGGAAACTTTTAGACCAAATCGGAAAAATCCTAATGAAAGGTCAGGTCAGGTCAAGAATATATTATGTTAGTAAATATTTGATATTGTTTGATTGCTCGCTGACGATAAGCCCTTGTTTATATAGAAAGCGTCGGCTGTGGCGCGATATGCGTATTGTTAGGCAACTATGGAATTGTTCATGTTGAGATTATTTGATTTGGCCGAATTACATCAAAGTAGGCCATTCAAAAAGGAACTCTACTGTCTAGGATAGAAGATTCCAATTTCAATGACAGTTTTCGTTCAGTACGTACCTAAACGCTATTAAGGTGAAACACAGTTAAATACAAACATGACTGCTAAAACATAATAATACTTATCGCTGCCTTTCGGCTTTGCCATAGTCGGGCGAAAATAATATCAAATCGGGGTTAGTGGGAACATAGAGATGAAAGACCTCAATAAATGGCGAATACTCAGCCTTTTTTTTTTTCGTGGAGAAAACCTTCGAATCAGGCTCTTGATCATCGGGGGATGACTGGATTATGTGGTAACATATTTGGTTCCACTAAAAATTCCACGGCAGCCGACATCGCAGAGCTCCCGAGGATGCGTTGTGTTGAGAGCGAGGGAATTTGTTCCTTCAGCTGTCAACACGCCGAATCCTCAAACATATCAAGGGTCGGCAACGCCCATGTTACTCCTTTGGAATTGCATGCGTCTATAGGCTGCGGTGTCCGCTTACATCAGGCGGGCCGTACGCTTGTTTGCCACCGTCGTTGTATAAAAAAAATCTGTACTCTTATGCCGAGGACTCCAGGACCTGATTCTGAGCGCGCTGGAGCCCCCTCGTGCCTCGTCCTAGGGATCGCCTTCCCTGAGGTTTTTAGGCGTGTCCCGGTCCCCGCCAGAAACACGCGACCCCGATGACCCGACCCCCTTTAGTCGCCTTCTACGACAGGCGGGGGAGACCATAGCTCTATTCTTGTCCGATCCTAAACGCTCATGGCGAATAGCCTAGGTACGTAAAATATTACGTGTGTACACTGTCGCGTGTCTAACACGTTTCCACAGCCGGAAGTACCCATATTAAACACCCACTATATAAATAATCCGCGCACGTTGACACTGCCAATGTTATAATAACGTTTATAATGTTTACTTCTAACTGGTTACCTATACTAGCGGCACGTGAACGGTTGAATATGACTGCTTGAGGCAACTTGTTGATGGTCGGTGCGGACGCGGTACGACATCTCGCATCAGTAAATAAAAATAATCATAAATTACTTACTTACTTAGTAAGGAATCAAAAATAATCAAGAATCACACATTTATTTGTGTCACAACACAACACACAGTATCATAGCCCTACAAGTTTCTTTTTGACCCTTAGCCACGTTGCGGACTTTTAACGGAACTAATTTATTTTACTGGCAAGGAGCTCTTTGACAACTGTATGAAGTGAAGTGTTACGGCCGCTCCACACAATGGGCCATCCTGACCCATCATACAGGACGCAACTGTGCGTTAGAGGGAGTAAGACATATTTATGTCTCGTTCTGCCGCATAGCCGTAAAGACCTCCACCCATCGAACGCGTGCCGTGCACGGCACGTGTGCTGCGCGGGCCAACGCGGGCCCGCGGCGCTAAAGTTACAACTCGGCAGCGCGGCCGCGTGTCGTGCGCGTCGCGTGTCAAGCGCGGGCCCGCGCAGCAGCTGCGCAGCTGAGTGTGATAGAGATAGTGAGTTACATATTAAATGTGTTGGTAGGAAGAGAGATATGCCGCGCGGGCAAACAATATGACTGAAAATGGAATCCTTACACGACAATTATTTATTCTGGCCTGTTGGCTAGAATAGTCCTGTCCGTGAATACAGATCGATTCCAATAGAGCTTGGCGTGGCCATCGTATGATGGCAATTAGAAAAATCCTGGCAATTAGCGTCGTGGCTCTTAGAGAGAAACACATTTTCGTAGAAAAACAGCTGTTAAATGAAAATATAGCTTAAATATATAGATCAGAACCAGCGAAGCCCACTATTCTGCTTTCTTTATAATAAGCTGTAACCCACTGACGATAACAGATGAATTATTAAACATGACAACATGAATTAGAAATTTCGAAAACCAAAGTCGAGGCAATTAGATACTTATGTGCAGTCCCGCGACAACACTGACACAAATACGTCCGCACTCATCGAGCACCTCGGCACAACTGATGGCTCGCGGCCTGTGCTATAGTGATGTGCAGGCAATTATTCCTTTAGGCTGGACAAGATTTTCATTAATTATTTTGTTAAAGAAAATTTAATGTATTTTGTTGTATTTCTTATATATCGTAGGTAAACTATTCCTTTATTTAAAATGCGATAAAAAATAACAAAAATCTGTACCCTTTCAAAGTTTAAGACAATGTCGTACACTAAGAAAGCGCGTGGACGCGTTGTGGTAATTTGAGAACAGGGCTTTGAAAAAACATATCTATTAAACAACTAATGACAAGGCTTCGATCTAAGGTGCAACACCTAGGTATAGACGTAAACTATCCTACAAAAAATACCAATTTATTATAATTTGGTTTAAATACGAATTTAGGCCCGGACGTGCAAAATTTAGCTCTCTGAGAATGACCCTCAAATGTGTTGGTAGTGAGAGAGATACGACGCGCGGGCCCGTGCTGCTAAGTGTGATAGAGACAGTGAGATACATTATTAAATGTGTTGGTATAGTGAGAGAGACATGACGCGGCGGACCCGCGCGGGCCCGCGCTGCACACGCGCTGCACACGCGTTGCCAACGCCGCCCGCTTGCGAATGCTGCTGCCGCTGCGTGTGAATATACCTACCGCTTCAACCGCGCCTGACACGCGCCGCGCACGACACGCGTTCGGTGGGTGGAGGCCTTTAGGAGCGGCCATGCGAGAAGATGCCATACCTATGTGTGAACATTGTATCTACATGTTTTAATTATTACACATAATTTTCCTCCTTGATTTTGTTACCTACCTATAGCGTAATATTGGCATAAATAATTATACATTACATATGTCATCTCACTCATATTTAAGGCCTCACAGACTGGCGCAGCCTGGCCGCGGCGGTCAATAGTAAACTTGTCTGCTACTCATTTGCTAACGTCTTGATAAACGCGACGTCGTGAAGAAACAGTATTTTGGGGTTACTGTATAATATTTACTATGGGGTGACTATGGGACACGGCAACAAACATGTTCAACTATAGAATGGCCCAACTGATTTTCAAAAGCACGTGACACGCGAGTAATTAGATTCCGCACACCTTCGGCTATTTGTAACGCTCAGTACACACGGGGGTAAAGCTTGCTTCATTTGACAATGTGAGGCCGTGACCGAGCTTTCTACGGGCTCAGCGGCGCGGGCGCAGACAGTGCCGGGCCGGGCACCGACTAGACCACTCGTGGGACGGACGGGAATCGCGCGCGCTTTTCAAACTGCCCAAGTTAGATATACCTACCATAGTTTAACGGTGGATATTACTCGCGCTACAAAGTGCTGTAGATAAACATATGTAGGTACCATAAGTAGTTTGACGGTGGCTACACTCGTGGTAAAGAAGAACTGGATAGGACATGATCACGCGTTTTTCAAACTGCCTAAGTTAGACATAGCAACTTTGAAAGTACGAACATAGCTCAGAGAAATTAACAATATATAAACATACTTTCAATACTTTCTTATATTGTACTTTATTAGCACTCGTACGTACCATAGTTTAGTCTTTGTAAAAGACAGACAAATCTTCCTTATTAGCAGTGATTAGCGTCATAGAAACTTGCGAGTTTTTAGAATCTTTTGACAGCCCTCTGGGACGTCACGGCCTTTCATTTAGACTTGGTGAAATCAGCTTCTGGTCGCAGTCTAAACTGGAAAGTGCCGACACACGAGAAAAAATTGCCTTTGAAACGAAAAGCCGTCGACACGAGGAGAAGACTTGATTTATGATTAAGGATCTGTGGCGAAGTTGAACTCAAGATGAAGATGGAGGAAAAAGCACAAGGCACGAAGCCTTCCCTGGACATGCAGGTGGACTGTGACGCCATCCTGGCGAAGATGGGCGGGTGGTTCCGCGTGCGGGTGCTGGCGTGCGCGGCGATAGCTGCGATCCAGGTTGGGTTGCTGCACACCACGTACATCTTTCTGGCTGCCGATGTGCCTTACAGGTAAGTCCTCAACATTGGTACCAGCTGGTCTATTGCATAACGCATTGTACAGTACGTTAGGAAGATCTAAATTTAATTTTTGTGTGTAACAAACAGTTAAGTTAGGCAAACAACCCTCAGTGCGTTAGTTAGCTATGCAATCAACTGATTTTTTACATCAATGTCAAAGTAACAATGGTAGTATTTGGTAACTGAACGTTGGTAAACATAACACAAATTTCACAATTTGACTGTCATAGCCTTTTGCAGTTTAAGAGCCCGTTCACACAGGGTCTCCGTTTTACTGTGCCGTTTTATCGTATACGTTTTTTTTCATTGATGGCGTATGGAGTTCTATGAGCGAATTCACATATGCCACAGTATTCAGTATCCTACAGTAAATAGTTGCAGTTGTATGATTGTATCCGTTAAAACGAGTACCGTAAGTACGGAGACTGTGTGACCGGCCTGTAATTGGGTAAGGGGAATTTCGGGTCTCTTTCATCAATGATTTTGGGCTGTTTAGCGTAGGTATCTACTACATTTTACTTTATTTGTGAATGACGTTACTACCTTGATTGCAAAGTAAAAATACAAGTCCTAGTGTCCGTCACTGGCCCAATACTTGATACTTTGGTGTGAACGGTGAGGTGTCGATTATATAGGCTTTGAAATGTCGAGCATTGGGACGTTTGTATACCTTGCGTCATTACATTACGTAGAAAAGTTGGCTATTGCATTTCAGCGTTTGATTTGTAAAGTTTCATTTAAGTATAGCAGTTTTCACATTTATTTCAACTTTTTAAGGAATGTGATTAAAATACAACCAGATTATAATGTTGATAATATTAGTTTCCGCCGCCGCCAGCCATAGTCGCCTGATAGATGGCGTGTCGCTTTCGCAAAAATATTCTTTGTATTCCTATACAATTTAACAGAATTGTCAACCTTAAGTGGGTCCCAAATTAAAGTTCGTGACTGTAGGTACATAAACGCGACCTTATTGTGTTTAGTCACAGTATAGAAGAATAATACAGTAGGTAATCTGAGGCCGTTTAGGAGCGTTCGTTACCTACTTTCGCTCGATGCGCAGGGCTGTGTCATGTTTGTGGGTTGGCATACCTATAATACTAATTTTGCTTTTAAGTATGCAAAGTATTTCTGTTACAGTTTAATAGACAATAATGTATACACAAATTAATAATATTATAGATAGTTGGGTAAGTGTTTTTAGTTTCCCACTTCATGGAATATTTTAATACCACTATACTATGCCTAAAATATTTCCTAGTAAGTATAATAGTTGCTAAACTGCACTAGGTTGGTAGGTGCTTAGTTACAAGCCTATTCGGCTCCTTTTGGTATCGTGGCACTGGCGGCTCGCTGTCTTCATACCTACGAGGCGGCTTCCTTTGACGTAGCGAGTGAGATCGTTCTCACTCGCTACGTCAAAGGAAGCCGCGCCGTTGCGGTGTTCGCTCGTTCTCACTCGTTACGTCAAAGGAAGCCGCCTCGTAGGTATGAAGACAGCGAGCCGCCAGTGCCACGATATCAAAAGGCACCGCAACGGCGCGGCCCCGATTGAAGCATTCTCCATCATTCCCGAAGGCTATGTGTGTGTGCGTACCGAACACGCGCGCATGTGTGCAGCCGTGCGATGTAGGTACCTTTGTTCGAAGTTTATCTACTGTTCCTGTACTGTGGTTTAGTGGTGCATTCAAATGGCTCCGGTAACTGCTCTCAATGCTGGAATAAAAGGCGTGTTCTGTGTTTGGTCTGATCTGCTTTTTACCAGATGCACAATGCTCCATATTCAGGGTAACTAACTATTCAAACCGCTAGCGATCTTAGGCAATCGTAAAATTGCTGTCATTAGCTGACGTTCGTTTGACAGAAGACTTACAGTTTCGAATATTAAATACCTACTTAATTGTAAATTATACAAATGATTTATAATTAGGTATAGTTTCAATTGCCAAGTGGCTAACAAGCATACGGCTTGCCTGATGGTAAGCAGACACCGGAGCCTATAAATGCTAGCGAATGGACGTCATTTTTAGGGTTCCGTAGTCAACAACGAAGCCTTATAGTTTCGCCATGTCCGTCTGTCCGTCCGTCCTTCCGTCCTCGGCTTAGCTGAAACCATTTACTACTAGAAAACTGTATTTCGGCATGTGTATATAAGTCAAACACGCCGACAAAACAGTACAACAAAATCATGAAAAAATTTTTTTTAGGGTAGGTATCTCGCCTAGACCTAAACCGGGGATGTAATTTTTTTTTCTCGTTAAACCCATGATACCTATGGGGTATCGTTGGATAGCTCGTTCAAAAATATTTAGGGTTTCGTACGAGTAGGTAAACCATTTTTCAAAACGGTGATTAGTAGTATATATAATGAATTTAAAAGGATAACTATCACGGACAAGTAGGCATAAGTAGTTATCGAGTAATAGTCGACCATCTTAGTGTGTACTTGGAAAGACCAATTTGCGTACAAATTCGGCCGACACAACCGCACCGCACGTCGATGTAACTAAGACAGACAGGCAACTACGGAACCCTGCACTGCGATTGGACCGACACGCACTTGGCCAATTTTTTTAATATTATTAAAATCGCTCCCAGGCCAAAAATCTTTATGAAATTAAGCTCAAGTGAAAAATGCTAGTTGTCTCTTTATCGTGTACTTATGTAATTATGCTAACAAACAAAGAAACTAGGTACATAACGACCCTGCTCACTAAATTTCACGATAATCGGTTGAGAAATGCGACCTGTAGAGGAGAACAGCGGGACAGCGGGACAGCGGGACACCGGACACCTGACAAACGTTTTTTGGCCCAAGCTGGCGCATAGAACTTCGTTCGCTTCGCAAGCTCGTTCCATAGATTAGATTAGATTTTTTTATTTCATAATACAAAAATAAATACAATATAAATTACCCTTGGTCAATTTACACGACTTGATATTATGATCGTCATATAAAAACTTGTATAAAAAATTTCTTTTAAATGTCAATATAAGTACATGTTAATTTATACGCATAGATATACCTCTAATAAACAGTCATAAAAAGAAAATGTTTGTCTTCTGTAAGGTACTTCCCCATTTGGGCTGCTCCAAATAAGAGCGAGAGGCAGAGGGCATTCCGCTGTGCCTCACCTCTCTAATATACATACACGGCTTAAGATCGCAAAGCCCGTACCGACTGAGTTTCCCGTGACGTTACTCAACTCATCCCACGCTTGTAATGAAAAGTGAGATGACCCTTACATTATCCTCTATGAAGCACGCTCCTAAGTAAGGCCGCGTTTACCCGCTAGCGTATTTCGCGCGACACGACTCGCGTAATTACGCGTTGCGTAAAAGCAACGCAGTCTCGAGGTACGAAAGCTTAAGCTAACTTAGCTGCACAGTTTCGTACGGATTTCCACTTTCGTATTTGTAAGGGCCCGAGTAGAATGTTGTTTTGCGTGATATATAGGTACAACGTGTTAATAAAATAACGCAAAACCTGAAAACTGTTTGTTCAGAATCGAGAGTAGAATGTGAAAAAATAGGAAATTGGAAGAGGCGTTTTTTTTTAAAAAAAAGTATGGAGCAGGTCGCCCCAGTCGGCCAACGATGCACACAAAGTTTAATAAAAACTCGTCAAAAACATTTTTTCTTTTTTTTCACATTGCATTGTCGATTCTGCAGAAACAGTTTTCAGGTTTTGCGTTATTTTATAATACCTATAGCGGTAGGTGCCAGCAGGTAGAAGTATAAATAATAGAATTTAGCTGTCTGGTCTTTAAATAGAAGAAGATTTGAAGACGTCAAGCAGTCGCCCCCGAAGCCTAGGGCTCCGGGCCACGCAACTCATACCTCTCAAAACGTGTTATATTATTCTAACGTGTCTTCCTCCCCCTCTAGCATCCCGCTCACCGTTCCTTCAGTAGGTACGGTAGAAGTCAAATATACGTTTGCACTTATACTAATGTATGTAACTAGTGGTTCTAGAAATATTGTGATAAGAGAGAGGTGTGGAGTCACTGAAGATGTAGTGACAAAAATTTAGAATGGCATGCTAAGATGGTTTGGGCATGTAGAGAGGATGGATGAAAGAAGATTAACAAAGAGAGTGTATGAACAACAGGTGAAAATCCGTGATCTCTGCCTACCCCTCCGGGAAATAGGCGTGATTGTATGTATGTACGATTGTAGGTACAATCGCCACAAATGCATTGTATTCGAATTTGGTGAGTGTTGAATATGAAAGATTCAGGCCTTGTACTCGTCGTACGATATCATACTCAAGACAAGGACAAAAGTTTTGACCTAAAAGCAATAGATAAAACTATGTACATAAGGTCACGTTAATGATCAAGCAGAACTTTCGGTGCAGCCCGCGTCGTAAGTCGCTCAAACGCAGACATAATTATGATGACATCATCATCTTCCTCCCCTAGCGTTTTCCCGGTTATACCCTAAAAGAAAGAAAGAGAGAAGACATTTATTCACAACGGAAAAGACACACAGACACAAAGGAGTAGACATACAATATAATTCACACATAATAGTGTGTGTCTTCGCGGCAGTTAATCGGTCGCTGTCTCAGCATTATGCCGAGGATTATCTATTCTGTGGCCGAGGTGTCAGACAGACCTGCCTACAGCGCTGAGCTATAACCACGAACTCCGAAAGTCGAATTTCGGCTATTTCCATCTCTATCGCACTCACATTACTCGAGTGACAACAAAGTAAAAAACGCGAAATGGAGTCCCTAAAGGTGTTCGGGGTCCGCTTTGACACCTCATCGCAAGATTTAGCGTAGGCACTAGTTTAACGAAAGTGACTACCACCTAACCTTCCAACCAAGAGGGAAAACTAGACCTGGTTATTAATTTTATTAGTTATTATACACATAGTGGTGTCTAAGGAAAAAATACAACCAAAGGAAACGATGCGAGTGCGCCCAGCAATGCTATTGGTAGATTGTTTCCTCGCTCACCGCCTCGCAAACTCGCACAGCTCTAGTGGATACTTACCCTAACACTTGTTTGTGTTCACGTGTAATCAAACAAGTACCTACTATCACTTTATTTAAAAATAAATTAAAGAAATTATTAATTAGTAATTGCTATTATTCTGTAAAGGACTTTCTTAGCGATAATAATTAGAATTGTTTGCATAATTAACGAATTGTTTTTATAATTTAAATATAAATAAAATGTTCTTATTACATTTATTATTTAAATATGTAGTTAAAGTCTTCAATTGATATATTAGGTATTTAGTTGTAAGTATCGTTAGTTAATATTGTGTGCCCTAACAGGGCGTCATGGACTGACTATTGCAACGTAAGACCTTAATGGATATGTACATGATTTTTAAAATAAAATAAATGAAATGTAATGAGCGCAGACGCGGGCCCCGCTCCGCCCATCCATGAACACGGCCTAACTGTAACGTAAAATGAGTAGGTAGTATTGACTGTTCTCTATAATTATGTATAATCTAATTGCCATTCCAATCTCAATATTGACAAATCAAGCCGTCTAGACGCTTAATTACCTATCTTAGATATGTGGTTACATAGACTGTTGTAACTGTACCTAGTCGGTCCCAAAGTTCTGTCACAAATGAAAATAATGATAAAAACAAAAGTAGCAATAAATTTTTAATAAATTATATACCGATTTAAAGTACATTTAATAAAGAATTAAAATTACTCAAAATTATTCAAAATTACCTCCTTTGTTTTTAATACAGGCCCTTAATCAGTGCGGCCAGTCGTCTATCGCAGCACGCACCATTTTCATATCTATCTCAGTGACTGCTTTTCTTAAAGATGACTTTAGGCTCTCCAAATTTTTATGTGGTTTAGCACAGACCTTCCCCTCTAAGACCTGCCAAATTTTATAGTCCAAAGGATTATGTTCCGGACTAGAGGAAGGCCAATCTTCGTGTCTTATAAAGTCGATTTTTTGACGGTCAAACCAGGCTTGAGTGGTCTTGGCTTTGTGTGCTGGCGCAGAATCCTGCTGGAACACAAAATTATGTCCCGAAAATAGCGTGTTGGGCAGATCTTTGACAACCTTATCCAAAACTGTCTCTTGGTATACTTTCGCACTGATTTTGACACCTTTTTCGCAAAAATGAACCTCAGTTGGCCCGTAATAAGATACACCCAACCAGACCATCACTGATGATGGATGATGCCCATGTTGCACCCGCGGAACTCTTTTTCCTGCTTCTTCAGAGCTCCTAGCGTACACTCTATCATTCTGTTTATTGTACTTTTCTTCAATATCGAAAATCTTTTCGTCTGTAAAGAGGATATCACGGTGTCGATTTTTCGCGTACCGCTTTAACAACTTCCGGGATCTTTTAAGCCTTATTGTTTTTAGACGGGCATTAAGTAAGTGCCCACGCTTTTTTTTGTATGCTCGTAGACTAAGATCTTCGTTTAAAACCTTTTTGACGGTTTTTCTACTGACACCCATCTGCAAAGCCATCAATTTCTGTTTTCGGACAGGATTTCTTGCTATGCGCGCCTTGATCGCTTTGATCACTGCTGGTGTTCATACGGAGCGAGGCCGGCCAATTATTTTCTTGTCCTCAACACTGGAGACTTCATTGTACCTATCAATAGTACGGTACACAAACCTAAGCGTTATTTTTAAATTTTTGAGCAACTTGAAAATCGTACTTGGCGAGTGCCCACAGCGGTGCAATGCTAAAACAGCTATTCGGTTTTCTTTCTATGTCCACTCCATCGTGAGAAATTGCAACGAATGACTGTTTTTTGTTTTAAAATAATTGTCAAACATTCAAAAATGGAATGCAATAAAATTTTCTTAAAATCATCTTCTAAATTTAAAAATAATATGCCAGTGACAGAACTTTGGGACCGACTACGTAGGTACTGTGATGTTATAGAGGTTATATTACTTTCTTGAGATATTAGGCACTTAGAAACGATAGTCAGGAAAGTGTGGTTTAATAACGATTGCCCGCTTGATTCATTGAACGATTTGTATAATTAAATTACAATGATTTAGGTTCGCGACTTTTATTCGGAACGCGTATATGCGTCTCGCCTCACGAAACTAGACCTCTGCCCCCGCTTAGTTACTACGAATCGCGGCGTCAAGATATATTTGTGGGTGGGTGAGGCGAGGTTAAAACAGGTTACCGAATAGCGGCACTCAATGTAATATTTTGAACATTTCAGCAGGCTATCATTCTTGCTACCAAAAGGGTGCCTTTTGAGTACATACTCATAATATAAAAAGTTTATATATATATAGATTTTATGCTAACTATTAACCACGGGAAGGACGAGGTTTGTTCTATTAACTCTGTATAACTTTATGAAAATAATAATAATAAATCAGCCTATCTATATATACGTCCCATTGCTGGGCACAGAGGGCCTACCGCGAAACGAAGTTCATTTTCGTTTCGCGGTAGCCCCTCAGGGCTGTTATACGCTACGCGGGGTGAGCCGTTATACGGCTCACCCCGCTGCACGCTGGTCACCCGTCACGAAAGTACTTATCCCTGTAAGGGATCTCTTCCAGTTAACCTTTGAGCAATTGAGTTGAGATCAGAACAAAAAGAAGAATACATACACACACACACACACAGTCACTTCCTAATATATATATATATATATATTAGTTATTAAATGACATCATCAACATATTCATTTTATTTTTTAACCGTCTCCAAAATAAAGAAGGAGGTTCTCAATTCGGTTGTATAATTATATATTTTTCTTTTTTTTCAATGATTGTTACCTCAAAACTCCGTCATTGATGAGCCGATTCGTTGTTTTTGTTTGTAAGTATATGCTTCCAGGTGGGTCCCATTCTGTTGGATGATGGGATCCATGAGGAATTGAGGGAACTCCTCAATTGTATTAGGCACGCGTGTAGTGATTTTGGTATTTTCTATTATAACTCGCAACACCCGGAAATCAAAAATTTGGTGGAGTGGAAGTGATGCTAACGACCACAGATGACTTATGGAATTCCTCAATTATGTACTTAAAAGTACAAAAGTACGCCACAGATTCTGCTAAGATTCCGTTGAAATAGCAACTAATGAAGTGCCAAAGGTGATCCTTGTGGAATCGACGGAAGATATTATCGGGCCACATACGGCGATTGGGTTTTTTCTCTAATAATCAACGCATTTGCTATCGGAAATCAATTCATCTGGTAAATTGGAAAAGAAATGTGGAAATGTTCTCGTGGCTTGGCGGAGTATTAAATTGAAGTCGGTTAAAACTTTGTTTTTAAAGTAAATTCCAAGGCGGGATTCGCGAACACCTTGCTGCACAAACATGGCCTTAACCTTTCAACAATAGGTCCATTCGGTTGGCTAATATCCATTTCAATCTTACTATTCATAAGTACTTAACAGCTCATTACAAGTTATTTAAACAAGCGCCCACTTCGCAACCAATTGCGCTATGTGAAGGTAGGTACTTTGTCAATATTTTGTCTCTGACCTTTGATGTCGAAAGCTATCTATGATATATATTCACAATCGCTCGTTCGACTCACCTACCGTCTCTTTATTTGCCTTCGGTGGATGCAAAAACTAGGCACTCTCGTTCTATATAATATTAGGATTACGCGAAAAACATTTTTGAAATGTAAATACTTAATAGCCGAGTGTTATGTCAGAAAATTAGTTATTGATCGAAATAAGTAACACTAATGCAATATTTTTGCGACGAATTCGGGTCTTGAAAGTCTAACGTTATCTGCCTATCTGGAACACAGTATACAAGAATAATACAGTAGGTAATCTGAGGCCGTTTAGGAGCGTTCGTTACCTAATTTCGCTCGATGCGCAGGGCTGTGTCAAGTTTGTGGCTTGGCATACCTATAATACTAATTTTGCTTTTAAGTACCGTCAAATACGCCAACATTGCCAACAAGGGAATCTTTGCCCGAAAAACGATTCGTAAACATATTCATTTGTGAAGTAAAAATGTAAATATTTATGGCAACACTACTATTTTTAGTAGAAAATAGATTATGTTTGTGGCCACACTGCGTGTCGGACTTGATCCTAAGTTCGCTCAGTAGCCTGTCAGAACTCGTCAAGTTAAGTGTGTTTTATCGCGGGCCAAATCAAGGAGTTGTTTATAAGTGAATTGTACAAAATGGTGAAGCCAAAAGTGAGTATATTTTAATACTTGTTATTTAATATAACGTGTGCATTACTTTAATAATATTTTGAGTAGTATTATCATAATAAATAAGAAATTGTGACGCCGGGCAAGATAACCTTGAAATGTTCAACCCGACCGAAGCCAACATTGCCCACCATTCAAAACGCCTTAGGGTTGTCACCTAAGACTTTTTTTTACTAACTGCATAAGTATATAAGATAAGGGAAGTGTTTTATTGACGAATAGGCTTGGTACTTTCGAGTGCATATTTTATTTTATAATATTTTTACATTAGTTTTTTTTAATTCTATTTTTGTTCGATTTTTTCATGTTATTTATATTTTATTTTATTTTTATAATATTTTATATTAGTTTTATTTTATTTTATTTTTATTCTATTTTTATTTTTTTATTTTTTTTACCCGACTGCCAAAGGAGTTGTTGTTTTTCGAGTGTATGTAAGTAAGTATGTAAGTTTGTGTGTATGTGTGTTTATTTGTGGCCTCCTGTATGTAGCCTAAACGGCTTGATGGATTTTGACGTATGAGGTATCGTTAGATTCGTATTGATCACGGAAGTGTCATAGACACATTTTATCCCGAAAGTCTAAAGGATACAAATATTTTGTTTACTTTCAATTTGAAAGAATTATCGTTAAATAAAAACAACTAAAAAGTTATAAATAAAAACCCGACTGCATACTATAAAGAGGAAAACAAGCCCCACAAGCATTTATTAATTGTAAGTATCGCAGGCCCCCTCCTGCCAACCAGCTTGACCACCACCAACCAAAGAACGAAAATACCTACCTATAAGTAACCCTCTGTAATGTTGGTCGCTTGCGATTATTACTTTACGATTGTTCTATGTGATCTCAGTTATAACTTTATAAGAAGTACTGGCGGAGGCTTGATTTGCGTTTGATTTGTTATACCTACTTAACAAAACTTTTATAATAAAAAATTACTCTGAATTTATATTTTATTTACATCAACATAGTCTCATACTGCAGATCTAGAACAAAAAGGAACATTAAACATAAATAAACTTTAATTTGACAACCCTAGTAGTTTGAAATTGCAGTTTACGTTTTGTATGGAAAGTAGTCAAAATGCTAGGACAACATTGCCAACCTCGTTTTTGGCGAAATGTTTATTCGTATGGAGAAGATACTTGAAGTAAACGTTAAAATTGCCCAAATTCTTGTTGTAGTTTTTATTTCATTATTTTAAAGGCTATTTTACTGTACCAAAACGACGTGGGCAATGTTGGATAAAAACCCGGATAATTTTGCCCGCTATCAAATTTGGCCAAAAAACTGATTTAAAATGTTTTTAAAAATTTTACTTCATAATAAGAGTGTACCTATTATCACATTTGTTGTAGGCATACTAAAAAAACAATATCATAGCATATAAAAAAAGAGAAATTCATAATTTTCCAAAAAAAGCGGGCAATCTTGGCGTATTTGACGGTATGCAAAGTATTTCTGTTACAGTTTAATAGACAATAATGTATACACAAATTAATAATATTATAGATAGTTGGGTATGTGTTTTTAGTTTCCCACTTCATCTAGTAAGTATAATAGTTGCTAAACTGCACTAGGTTGGTAGGTGCTTAGTTACAAGCCTATTCGGCTCCTTTTGATATCGTGGCACTGGCGGCTCGCTGTCTTCATACCTACCAGGCGGCTTCCTTTGACGTAACGAGTGAGAACGAGCGAACACCGCAACGGCGCGGCCCCGATTGAAGCATTCTCCATCATTCCCGAAGGCTATGTGTGTGTGCGTACCGAACACGCGCGCATGTGTGCAGCCGTGCGATGTACCTTTGTTCGAAGTTTATCTACTGTTCCTATACTGTGTCTGGAACGACGTATGTTTTCATTTTGTAAACTATGGCAAAATTGGCAACTGGAGCAATATGTTCTCTAATATCGATATAGACAGCACTTGTGAATCGCTGAATTTTTTCTATAAACTAAACGTCAATTTAGTTCGCTACTTTTGACCTTGGCTTTTCTAAGACTAAACGTGGTCATGGCAGACTACAGCGGATAGGTCAGGTTTCGGAGACGCCACGAGATATTATGTCCCTCATATTTGGAGCATCCCAAATGGGGAAGTTGAAGGGCGCTGGATGCGGGTGGCGCAGGACCGGTCACTTTGGCACTCTTTGGGGGAGGCCTATCTCCAGCAGTGGACGTCTTTCGGCTGATATGATGATGATGATGAATGGGGAAGTACCTCCACCTTACAAATAACGACAGTACTAATTGCTCTATATAGGTGTTGTGTTCAGCCGCCAGAGCGCCCGAACATGCGCTGTGTTGAGTGAAAATCCTGCGTGTGTCTACATTATTAGCTGTCGACACGACATATATCAATAAAGAAACTCTTGTGACTCCTTTGGTTTTACCCAGCGACCATAGGCTGCCATCAGATCGGTCATATGCTTGTTTGCCACCTCTTTGGTACAGTTTTAGTATTTAAAAAACAACTATGCGCGTAACAGAGGTCACGTATTACTGGTTTGCTTGAGGCGAATTAAAGTGTGCCGTGGACGACAGCGCAGGCACCGTGAAGTGAACTTGAATAGATTCAGTGATGAAATGACATACTACTTAGATCTCGAAGTGGTGCGGCTGGACATCAAACCAACTGGGCTATTTATAGCAAAAATGCACTCTTTCTGTACCTATTATTTGTGTACCCGGTTCGAAGGACCAATATTTGGCTCCTTAACTTGAGTTTTCCATTAATTTTATTTTTTAGTTTACAAATTGTCACTGATTTGTATTATTATTTGATTGTCACTTATTCATGTTATGTTTGATTTCCTTTCTTTTGTTATTATTATGTGTTATCCACCGTCCCCGTCCCCCTCATACTAAAAATCAACTCTGTACCCCTACAAACAGAATTCAAATTAGTATATAACGTTATGAAGGGTGGCCAGTAATTAACTCTTGCCAGTAATTAGCTATTGGCGATTTACCCTAGTTACATAGAAAATATACAAGACTCTTAAACAAATAGGTACGAGTACTCATGCTCATCACACAAATATTTGGCCTTACCGGGATTTGAACCCAGGCCCGCCAGCTTCGTAGGCAGGGTCTCTCTCTCTACCCACTAAGCTAAACGGTTCGTAGTAATATGCTTGCCTGCAATTTTGCTCGATGCTCATATGAAGGTAAAGATAACGCTTTTTAAAGCCTATACACAATCTTTACTCGAGCAGCCTGTGGGTTAAATATACGAAACGAGCCTATAGCGCCCTGCGCGTCCAATACAATAATGCGTTTAGAATGCTGCTGGGGCTGCCGAGGAGGTGCAGTGCTTCGGGCTAGAGGTGTGTAACTCAGGAGTGAGAGATTCAAATGAACTGCATCTTTTCGTTTATGTCACTCGCTCACTCGTTCACTGAAGGATGAAACAACTCACTAACTCACTATGTCAGTTCAGTATGCGTCCTTCACCCGCTCTACCGCTCTCAACTCAACCGAGCAACTGATGTACGAGTGGGTTGCGCTCTTCGCACTTACGAGTCGAAGCTATAAACCTATCTCACACTCACGCGTGCACGCTTACGTTACTGATAGAAAAACATGTCAATGTGTGAGTCACTCATTTATACTTGTGTGTGGGAGTGATTTAGAGCTGTTAGGAGTCCACAGATCAACTGAGCGAGAGCTGTTCGGAGTCTATAGATGAACTGAGCGAATTGAACGAAATGAACGAAAAGAGTGATACATATCTTTACGACATGAAGATATGAATCGCTCCTTTCACTTCAGTGACACGTTTTGCGCATCTCTACTTCGGGCATGTTCGCCGAAGCCCGTGTACACGGGTTCCAGGCGATCATGCGCAAAAAGATAACCTCGCTATTAGGCAGGGTGAGAGCAAGCGCCAACAGCATTCTAGAGGCAATAGCGTCGAGAGTGGACTGTCCGATTTTATTTTTTTGGATGGGGCAGATAAAAGGTATTGCCCAATTTATTATTTAAAAATTTATTTTTTCACCTAATATTGTTTATTTACTAACATAATGTAGTCTTAAGTCGTTTGTTATTAACCTACTAACCCACTATGAATCAATCGGTCTGAAATAAAGATTTTTTATTTTTATTTATTTTATTTAAACCGCTCAAATGACGATCAATCTTACACAAAACGATCTAGTAGTAGTATGACGCATCATCACATCACTCTCCCACCGTTGTTCCCGGTTGTGCCCTAAACGAGCCCGGGGTCCGCTTTGACGCCTAATCCCAAGATTTGACATAGGCCCTTTACGAAAGCGACTGCCATCTGACCTTCCTAAACTTATTGGGATTAGGCCGGTTTCGCGTCAGTACTAAATCACGAAAAACTTTTTCACGAAAACTTTTTCACGAACGACTTTATCACGAAAACTTAATCACGAATAGACTATATCACGAATAGACTATCACGAAAAATCTCAATCACGAAAACTTCACCCACGAAAATACTATATCACTAAAAGACTTTATCACGAAAATTCTCAATCACGAAAACTTTACCGCGAAAAGACTACCTTTATCACGAATAAACTTTAAATCCAGATATTAAAATTCTATCCGTGCAACTACCTTACTAAGTGAGCGACTAGAAATACAGAGAAGTGGGAACCGGGACTTAGTGACAAAACCGACTCGGATCGCGGATAGGTCAGAAGACGAAAGCGGGAGCTTTGCTCCCACTTTCGTCTTCCAGGTTTTTTTTTATAAAAGAGCGGAAAAACCTCTGCTCATTAAAGTATTTTATTTAGACTCATCTTGTCGCATAATAGTTCATTAACATTTTTCGTGATAAAGTCTATTCGTGATAAAGTATTTTCGTGATAAAGTTTTCGTGATTTAGATTATTTGTAATGCAGACTTTTCGTGATAAAGTCTTTAGTGGTAAAGTTTTCGTGAAAAAGTCTTTCGTGATAAAGTTTATTCGTGGTAAAAACAATGTGATAAAGTTTTCGTGATAAAGTCGTTCGTGATCTAGTTTTTCGTGATAAAATACTAGCGCCGACCGGTTTCCCTACGATGTTTTCCTTCACTGAAAAGCGAACGGTAAATATTCCGTACATAAGTTCCGAAAAACTCGTTGGTACGAGCCGGGATTCGAACCCACGACCGACGCTTGACAGCCGCATGCCTGAACAACTAGGCTACCGTAGCTCGCGTAGCAAGCGTGGCAAGCGTAGGTCGAGCAATGATGCAACCTATCTAAAAATGACACAATACAACTAATCAACTAAGTTACGGTTATCATAAGGATAGATCTTGAGGTGACTTGGTCGGTGATAATGACACACATTGTGCAGGTGAGAGGCGCGTGCGCAAGTACAGTCGCGCAAGAAAGTGGTTTTGAACCTTAGACCGGTTACACGTGGAGACTTTTTGTAGCGCTACACACGACACAGGCGATTTTGACAGGTGATATATGGCTTGTGTCGCGCGACAGTCGTGCGTTTGCGAAATGTGCGTTTGTTTGTACTGCGGCTGCCCCGCTATTCAGTAACTCACAAAAAAGTGAAATATTTTGTTTGAGCGAAATATGTGCCAAATAAAGCCTCTCTTTTTAACCGACTTCAAAAAAAGGAGGAGGTTCCCAATTCGGTTGTATTTTTTGTCATTGATAAGATGAGCCGATACGTAATTTTTTTTGTTTGCAAGTATATGCTTCCAGGTGGGTCCCATTTTTTTCAAAAATTCAGTTGGATGATGTGATCCAGGAGAAATTGAAGGAACTCCTCAATTATTATTTCTATTATAACTCGTGTATTAATTGTTGATTATAATTGATGATGAAGACCACAGATGAGTTATGGAATTCCTCAATTATGTACTTAAAAGTACAAGAGTACGTCACAGATTCTGATAAGATTCCGTTGAAATGGCAATTAGTGAAGTGAAAGGTGATCCACCCAGCGATTGGGTTTTTTTCTCTAATAACCAACGCATTTGCTCTCGGAAATCAGTTCATGTGGTAAATTGGAAAAGAAATGTGGAAATGTTCTCGTGGCTTGGCGGAGTACTAAATTGAAGTCGGTTAAAACTTTGTTTTAAAGTAAATTATGATAACGTAGGTATATACATTTTTTTTATTTTTTTAAGAATCTATGAGGATATTTGTTAATCTTGTTTTAATGCTTTATAATATGTATATTTTTCGTTTTCGTTTTTGGATAAAATTATAATGAAACTGTAATTTTTCATTGCTGATGAATTGTTAATGGTTTTATTTTTTATTTTTACGATTGTGGAAGAGCTATTTTTGATTCTCTCCTTTTAACTAGCTAACGTTACGCATGATTTATCATTTGCGAAGGATGTGTTCAACTGTAATTATAGGGTGCATTTAAACCAAAATAAAAGTAAACATTTGAATTATGAACAGTTAACATGTACTGTGTTGGTGTCCCGTACGATAAGATAAATAAATAAATAAACTTGTTTTAAGCTCACTGAGCGTAGGTAGAGGTCTAGTTTCGTAAGGCGTGATGGGTGCGGTGAGGTGAGGTGAGGCGCATGAGCGCGTAAAGAATAACAGCCCAGAGGCGCCTGCGCAAGTACAGTCGGCAAGAAAGTGGTTTTGATGTATGTATTTTGTACAAATGCAGCGCGGGCAAATAAGAGGTAGTACGAGTAGTCTGGCCAGCGTGAAGTTTTACAATTATTTTTTTCAAATTCATTACATGGCAACAATTTCATCCTGCCTGTATTAAGTTTGGATGCTTGGATGTTTGTTACTCAATCCCGCTTCACCGGCTTAACTGATCTGAATGAAATTTTGCATCAAGATAGTTTATAGTTTGGATTAATAAAATATATAATTGTCCATCGCAGATGAAGTCGCGGGCGGAAGCTAGTATGAAATAACCTGTCAGTTGTAAGTACCTATTTACACCGCTATGCATTTCGTGTTACCAGCTTGCGTTCATTTGCAAAGCCGCTTTTTTGTGACACAACTCGCTGGGCATACAATGCATATTTTTTTCTGACGTTAATCTCTTTAGGCGGCAAAACTCTTTGACTGCAAATATCGAGTGAAGAGACGGCATTTTTTATGGAACGGTTTTAGCTAAAGATACTTCTTTACACGCCGTTGGACACTGACAATATGGAGAGAATCTTATTCAGGTAAATAAAATAATAAACATGTGAAATTGATTAACCTTCTACGTCACCAAATATCTTTTTAACCGACTTCAAAAAAAGGAGGAGGTTCTCAATTCTGTTGTATTTTTTTTAATATTTTTTTTTTCAATGTTTGTTACCTCAGAACTCCATCATTGATGAGCCGATTCGTATTTTTTTTTGTTTGTAAGTGATGATGATGATGATGATGATGATGATGATCTGTCCGGCCGTTTTCGGCCATGGCGACCACTCCGACTCCTATCCTGCATTTTGGCGCTCGTGCGCTCGAAGATGGCTTACGTAGCCTATCCTTGCGGCGAAATTATTCCGTGCACATTGCGGGCACGTAAGTTTGTAAGTATATGCTTCCAGGTGGGTCCCATTTTTTTCAAAAAATCAATTAGATGATGGGATCCATGAGGAATTGAGGGAAGTCCTTAATCATATTAGGCACGTGTGTAGTGATTTTGGTATTTTCTATTATAACTCGTGTATTTACACCCGGAAATCATAAATTTGGTGGAGTGGAATTGATGATGAAGACCACAGATGACTTATGGAATTCCTCAATTATGTACTTAAAAGTACAAAAGTATATCACAGATTCTGATAAGATTCCGTCGAAATAGTAACTAATGAAGTGTTAAAGGTGATCCTCGTGGAATCGATAGAAGTCCTCAAATATTATCGGGTCACAAACAGCGATTGGGGTTTTTTCTCTAATAATCAACGCATTTGCTTTTGAAAATCAGTTCATGTGGTAAATTGGAAAAGAAATGTGGAAATGTTCTCGTGGCTTGGCGGATTACTAAATTGAAGTCGGTTAAAACTTTGTTTTTAAAGTAAATTATGTCTATCTTTACGCAAGGTGCATACAAGCTCACATATTAATGAACCTGACACAGTCATCACCCCCCCACCGTTGTTCCCGGTTGTGCCCTAAAGGACCCCGGGGTCCGCTTTGACACCTAATCCCAACATTTGGCAGGCAGCCCATTGGGAAAACTAGACCGTATTGGGATTAGACCAGTTTCCTCACGAGGTTTTCCTTCACCGAAAAGCTAACGGTAAATATTCCGTACATAAGTTCCTGAAAGAAAACTCATTGGTAGGAGCCGGGATTCGAACCCGCACGACCGCCGCTTGACTGCCGCATGTCTTAAGACGACAAATTGGGCATTTTGGTGGCAGGGATCTAGATTTTTCTCAGCAATTATAAAACATATCAAAGCGACATTTGAAAACCTGATTCTTCATTTCAATGACTTCATTTTGTCAGTTGCCAAAACACGATTCGTAAAATTTAATAGCATCGGAAAAAATATCAAAGATACCTCTTGTAAAACAGGGTTTTTGTATTTTACAGGCAACCCAGATCAATTTATGATTCCAAATTTTCATATTAAATTAGTTGTAACCCATACTTCAATATGCCAGTTGGATTTTTTTAAATTAACTGTAATTTGTAATTGAAACGAAAAAAACAATTTTGTCGCATACGACCTTTTAATATAAGCTAGCGCGCGCTCGTATTTTGTATGCACTCAGTCTCCCCTCAGCGCAGGCCTCAGACCGCTGCCGGCGTTGTCAGCGACGGACCTGTGCTAGTCGAGCTGCCGCGCGCCATCGATCGCATACGAATAATGCTCAGCATAAAATGGGAAAAAAGTGTCGGATTTTCCAAAAGGAAAAGGAAAGCTTGTTTAATTGAGCAATTTAAGACTATGACTAAGAAAAGGTGAGTAATCATTATATTTCTACAGTTCACTAGCACAAATCGTAAACAAATCGCCATGACAACCGTCGGTTGTTTTTATAGTTTCTCGCTATGATGGATGACGCTAGGACAGATATGCAATTCAGTGTTGGTACAAAAAACCATTGACTATACTTACAAAAATATTCCCATTTCAATAAGTAGACACAAATTATAAAATATATTTCAGGAAGCAATTGTTAGATCAAAGTTCTGAGAACAAATTCATGGGTCTCCGGATTTGGGTGGAAATGAAACAATGTCTATCGATTTTATGGAAGGGTATGTATCTATATTCATTTTAAAGATCTACTTAAGCATGTGCTACACGGTTTACAACCGCGGTTTCTACCACGTGACCTTGGTAGAAAAACAGCCGTTGTAAACCATGTAGCCAGTGGTTGCAAACCAAATTTCGCATGACCTTGGTTGGCAGGCGCGCTCGGCAAACCATTTGGCAGAAACGGTGATTTACAACCATGTAGCCGCTGGTTTTAAACACGCGAACGACAGTCGCACGCCCCACGCACCGAGTGTAGACGTGTCGCAGAGGTTTAGGTTCAAAATGGCGTCGTCGAACGAACGAGAGGTGGTTAGCGAACTAATTGAACTGTATAGAGACCTTCCGTGTCTGTGGTACTTAACTAGTGAGGAATATAAGGAACCCAGCCAAAATATTTTTTTTTTAAATTTCGACAAGGAAGGGACCATGGCGTCTCAGTAGGTGTTCCGCGCACGTTTGCCCCGCACAAGCGTTTCAAACACACTGAAGTTTGGGGCCGTTGTAAACCGTGTAGACAGCAGTTCGCTTCTACCAAGGCCACGTGGCAGAAACCGCGGTTGTAAACCGTGTAGCACATGCTTTACTTTAAATATCAACTCTTTATTGAAGTTAACATGTTTTCATTTTAATTTTTGTATTTTTAGAAACGAGACAATTCGCCAATTTATACAGTTACAGAATGTGTTACTCACGTAAGATTTCAGTACCTACCTACGTAGTAGTTAAGGTATAATTAATAATCATTTAAAGTTATCAATAAAGAATATTTATTTTAGGGCTGCAGATATTAAGAATAATAAGAATCTTCCTGAGGAAAGCATGTCTACGGCTACAATAAGTATTTCGTTTATTGTTAATTTTAACGTGAGCTGAAAAAATAAAGTTAATATTTTATGGATTTAAACATGTAAAAACGTATTTTTTTTTACATTGCAGATAGAAAAAGAATGCGAGAAAAATAGCGCATCTCTCGACATAGTTTTAGAATATTTAGAATGCGCTTCTGAAGTATCAGTAAGTATTGTAATAACACACACACACACACACACACGCACATCTGTGGTGTTCAATAACGAATATTTGTATTGTATTATACTTAATTTACACAGCTGAACCTTGGATACAAAGTTGACCTTTTCAATATCTACAGTAAAATGAACGCTTGTTTCAGATTGAGACCGAAAATCAAGATTTGGGGCACCGAATAATTGATTTTAATAATTTTACAACGGAACTTGTAAAACTTTCTCAGCATAAGTCTTTGTTCGATTGCGGATTAGCTACAATGAAATTAGTTTCAGAAAATCAAGTAGGCTTGCAATCCGAATTTACATATGCTATTTCTATTCTACTACTACTGTTATTTCCTCTGATATTATTTTTCCTGAAGTTTTCGGTGTTGGTGAGGTAGCTAACGTAGACAACTTTATGGCATTTTCCGAATATTAACGGCTATAAATGCTTGTGTTGTCTGTCAATAATTTATGTGTAATATTTTTTTTTACTGTAAAGAAGTGAAATCTAAAATATAGATATGTAAATTTGTAAAAAACTGTAAACTGTAAATAAGTAAAACATAAATATTAAAATTTACCTGTAAAAACTGTGTGTTTGTATTATTTAGTTTTTGCTCTGCAGTACCTGCCTACATTTACAGCCCTGATATTTCTTATGTCTAATGGGTCCCAACCGTGAACGCCATTCGTTGTCGCGAGCTTCCGAGACTATTACGGAACGTGAAACAAGATTAACAGCGGATTCTCGGGCTTCTGAAACATTTACACAACAAGAAGACCGCTTGACCTCTCAGAGAAGTTGCAAGTCAAGAACCATACTTACCCCCAAAAATGACCAAGCCACTGCTGTTAACGCTCGAATTTTAACGCAAATTGAAGGCGAGAACGCTGTCTACAGCTCGATTAACACTGTCTTAGATGAGGGAACTGCCACGACATACCCGGTGGAATTTGTAAACTCTTTGAGCGCATCAGGGTTACCAGCGCACACTTTGACCCTGAAGATCGGAGTCCCAATTATGCTGCTTCGGAACCTATCTCCGCCGAAGCTGTGTAATGGCACCCGCCTGAAGGTAATGGCACCGGCCAGCGGAATCTCATCGAGGCTCAGATCCTTACTGGCTGCGGTGCTGGGGAAGCTGTATTTATACCGCGCATTCCACTGATACCGAACAACTTCCCGTTCCAGTTCAAGCGATTGCAGTTTCCAGTGAGCGTGTGCTTCGCTATGACCATAAACAAGTCGCAGGGGCAGACTCTCCGCGCTGCCGGCGTCGACCTGCGCACGGACTGCTTCTCTCACGGGCAGCTGTACGTCGCGTGCTCGCGAGTCACCAGCTGCGAACAACTCTTTGTGCTGATGCCCACTGGGGAAACTAAAAATGTTGTATATAATGAAGTTTAATTACAAACTTGATATCAATGTAGTTACATTAACTATGTACATTGATGCCAAAATGATTGTAATATTTCTTTATCGGCATTATGATGACCTTCGTGTCCTTCGAGAGATACAAGGCCGATATGAAGCACGGCGACTGGGCGAAGATCAGCCGCAGAGGGATAACACTCGCGCTATTCGGTCACGATAAGGCAGTATTCCCGAAAAGAAGACGGATCACGCCATCTGGGAAAGATGGGCTGTACGCGGACAAAAAATTCGGGAGTTGGGTACATAACATAGGTGTAAATAACGTGTTAATAGTTTACATTAATGTAAATAATATTTAATATTTATTAATATGAATTGTATAATTTTTTTCATGCTCCACTTAGGTGTCATTTAAGTCTGTGTAGTACTTAGGGCCTTAGCACCGTAGACGCGCGTTTGTATCGAATCAAGTGTAAAGAAATCGACACAAACGCTTAAAAAACGCGGTGTGCATAGATTCTAATGTCTAAGTAATAATAATAAAAAACAGACAACGCGAACGAAGTCACGGGCAGAAGCTATTAATTATAAAAAAATATACAATATAAGCAGAAACGTCTGTTGATGATTATAAGATATTTATATTTTTTAATTTAGCAATTTAAACTAACGATCTCATCGCACCGTTCACACCTGAACGGATTTAGATGAAATTTTCCGTAGGTACAGATAATTTGAGACCCTTGAAAGGATATAGGTACAGATATAGGATAGTTTTTTATCTGAGAAATAATCACTTAAGATAATCATATTTCTAAGGCGATAACAATAAGTTCTACGCGGACGAAGTCGCGGGCAACAGCTAAGTAGTAAGTAATAATGAAAAAAAAACAACGCGAACGAAGTCGCGGGCAGACGCTATTCATAAAAAAAAACAATTTAAGCAGAAACGTCTGTTGATGATTATAAGATATTTATATTTAAAAAAATGGAGTTTTTAATTTAGATTTAGCAATTTAAACCAACGATCTCATCGCACCTTTCACACCTGAACGGATTTAGATGAAATTTTCCGTAGGTACAGATACTTTGAGACCCTTGGAAGGATATAGGATAGTTTTTAAGCTGGGAAATAATATTTCTAAGGTGATAACAAATTCTACGCGGACGAAGTCGCGGGCAACAGCTAGTACGTAATAAATGGACGCCCCCTTATTTACCCATCCTGTAGTACCTAGTTAAAAGTGGTATAGAACACTTTCGTGGCTTACTGTATAGAATAGAATAGAATAGAATCTTTATTTGCTTAGAATAAGTAGGTACAACAGTGTTCTTAGTTGTTATATGACAATAAGTATCTTATTCTGCTCTTTTTATTGTGTAATACTAGCATGCAAATATCTTAAATATTATTGCTAAATGTCCTGTGACAGGAAATCTTTTACATTGTAATAGTTCTTTACAGTTAAGAGCTTGATTAATTGGTTTTTAAATCTATTTAGAGGTAGCTCTTTCAAACATTTCGGTAGCTTTTTAAATATTGTCATGCACATAACAAAGCAGTGACTTGAGTACAATGCTGTCCTAGGAACGCAATCATGTACCAACCGTCCAGGATTTCGTTGGTTTCTAGTGGAAATGCTTGCAGCTGTTTTAAATTAATACATATGCCTCTTAACGAACATGCAGATTTCCAAAATATATAAGCAGGGTAGGGGTAATATATTAAGTTTTCTGAAGAGCGGTTTGCAAGACTTGTAGTCCGCAGATAGCCCGCACACATTTTTTCTGTGCCACAAATGCAATGCTCGAAAAATTACAATTTCCCCACAAAATTAGTCCATATCTCAAAACTGAATTAACATATCCATGATATGCAGCTAGAGTGGCCTGCAATCCTAACGGCGCCTCAATTAGTGTAAAACATAAACAAATCTATTCAATTTGCAACGGACCTTATCAATGTGAGCTTGCCAGTCTAAATGTTTATCTAAAGTGACTCCCAAAAAAGTAACTACTTGCATTTTTTTATTTTCTTATTTCTAAAATGTATATTAATATGTATATAAATAAATCTGTAAATTGTGTATTTCTAACCATTTTATAACAGTTTCCATCATTTCGTTTACTTTACATTCATGTTCTTGTATATTTTGATTCTTTTCCGATGTATGCACCGTAGCAGTCAGCAAACATAACAGATTTGTATGGAATTATATTAGGTAGTTCATTAATATAAACAATGAATAATAAAGGCCCAAGTACACTGCCTTGAGGAACACCAAAATAATTACATTTTAATTCTGATTTATAGCCAGTTTCTACTTTATGTTCATCTAGTTGAACTATTTCTACATATTGCTTTCTATTTAGCAAGTAAGTTTTTAACAATTAAGAGCAAGACCTCTAACACCATATTTTTCTAATTTGTCTATAAGTAACGCATGGTCTACAAAGTCAAAAGCTTTTGACATGTCTAAAAATACCGCTGTAGTGTGCTGTTTTATATCTAAGCTTTTAACAATTTGATGAACAAGATTAAAAGTAGCTAATGTCGTAGATTAATTTTTTTGGAAGCCGGTTTGTTCTGGTTTTATTATTTCAAATTTATTTAAGAAATGTACGAGTCTTTTGTACATGCATTTTTAAAAAAAAATTGCAAAAACTGGAATCAATGTTATGGGACGATAGTTTCCCATGTCCTTTTTATCATTTCTTTTGAATACAAGCTTTACTATGGATATTTTCAGTAGTTCTGGGAAAACGCCACTCTCAAAGGAGAAGTTAATTAGGTGTGTAATAATTGCGCCAAGTTCATATTTACATTGTTTTATGACATATGTACACGTCAAATCCTACAGCTTGCGTAATGACGTGATGACATTCACAATTTCTGATTCGGAGAATGGCATTAAAAACATATTATTACTACAAGTGGAGCTCAAAAGAGAATCTCTTGTTCCCGTTTTCTAGTTTTTTACCAGTCTCGTTAGATATACTAATAAAATAATTATTAAAGTATGATGCTATCTGATCAGGTTGACTAATTTCTTTATTATTGATACAAATTTTATCTATATATGATTTAACACTTTTATTTTCCGTTTCTCTCTTTATGATATCCCAAGATGCTTTGCACTTATTTCTACTATTGGCTATATAATTTTTCTTTTTAATGTTTTGCGCTTTATTGATACATTTTTTCAATATTTTTGTGTAAGTGTTGTATTCAATTTTTTTTGTTAATTTTTGTCTTTGTAATATTTAAATCTAAGTAGCCTTTTTGTTTTGCAGCTAATTTTTATTCCATTTGAGATCCACTTTGGTTTTTTATAGAGTCCACATGTAATTTTTTGACGTTGAATCGGGAAACAAAGGTTATAGAGGAGTGAGACTATATCATAAAAAAATTTAAACGCCCTATTAAAGTCATCTTCTGTATATACTTCAGAGAACGAAAGATTATTTAAGCATTCTTGAAACTTCTTGATATTTTCCGAGCAGTAGTCTCGTTTAACCTTATAATAGAACTTATTTTCAAGTAAATTACTGTGTACGTTAAAGCTAAGCATCTGAGCGGTATCATGGTCAGAGACCAAGAGGTAAGACGTCAGATTTAGCATATTTTATATTACTTAAAATATTGTCAATGCATGTTTTTGCTCTTGTGGGTTTTTTAATATGCAGTTTAAGATTGTAATTTCTTGCGATGTCAATCAACTCTTTGCTAATTTTATTTACTATAAGGGTATTCATGTTGAAGTCACCACACAATACGAATTGTTTATATTGTTTATTAAGATTGTGCAGCAGAATATCTAACTTCTGCAAGAAGTAATTTGGCGGTGAATTTGGAGTTCTGTACAAACAAACTACTACAATATTTTCTAGCTCACTGTATATTATACCTTTTCTAACCATGATACACACACCTCCCCTTTTTTCATCTTTACGAGAGTAAGATGAAGCAAGTTGAAAGTTGTCTAGCTTATAATTATTTTCATTTCCTCTCTGAATAAATGTCTCTGTAAGACATAAAACGTGTGCGCTAATATCTTTATCACATAGTTCATTTAGAATTACTTCTAGAACATTTTGCTTTGAGAGGAAGCTGGTAATATTTTGATGCATTATCCTAATTATTGATGAATTATTTTGCTTTGGAGCGAAAAAGCTGTTTTTTTGTCCGTGTTGAAACTGGATAGTAGTCTAAAATTGTTTTCTGTGTCCTTTTGTTATGATTATGATGTGTTGTTTGACTTGATTGATTTTTCCAGCTAATGAAATTGCTAATGTGATTAAATATATTTTCTGTGCCACGTTTGCTTATCTCCCCCGTTGGCAAGAACATATCAAATTCCAGGTTCAAATTCGTGTCATATGAGATATGTTTTTTATGAAAATTCACGTCGTTTAATAACATTGAGTTAAAGTCTTCTACCTTGCTATTGTATATAGGTTTGCCGAGTTTGTACGTTGGACAGGCTACTATTATATTTGTGGTCGTAATGGCTTCCAAAGTCTCGTTGATATGTTGTACTAATTCACGCTGCTCTACATACATCTGATTCGAAGTCATTTTCTCCTATTAGAACAACGCAGTAATCGTCTAAACTAAAATTCTCTAATTTACGTTCTATTTGTTTAAATAATTCCTTTATACCTTTATACTATTGCCATTATATCACGCCAACCAGGCGTGATATAATGGCAATAGGCAAAGGTTTGTAGTACATTATCCTTATTTAATAGGTTACATATTCGGTGTTTATTATTTGTGCTTATAATAGCTATTTTTTTTTTCTTTGCCTGCATTTCGTTGTACTTAGGTAACATCCGTGGGCACTCGCCACTGCCATGGATGGGGTAATCAGGGGCATGATTAGACATGTTTAAACAATGGCTCGTTACATGGAAACCATAAAGCATCCATACATATAAATGCAAAAGTGTGTCTGTCTGTGTGTAGAGGTCTACACGCTTAAACCGCTGGACAAATTTAGATGAGTTTTGGTAAAGTGATAATTTGAGTCACGGGGTAGGACATAGGATACTTTTTATGCTGGAAATCATCCCCTAAGGGGCTGAAAGGGGGGGTGAAAGTTTGTACGGAGTTACAATATAAACGAGTTACGCGGACGGAGTCGAGGGCAGAAGCTAGTATTATAAATGCGATATTAAATTGTATGTGCTCTACCTACTCCTTTTCAGAATACAGGCGTGAGTTTATGCGCGTAGGTAAACTACATAAAATTATAAAATTCTAGCTTCTGCCCGTGACTGCGTTCGCGTGGAACACGTTTATATCGTAGCTCAATACATATTTCCTCCCCCATTTCAACCCTTTAGGGGATGATTTCCGGGATAAAACCTTCCTTCCGTCCTTTCCCGGGACTCAAACTATCTCCAAACCAAATTTCATCTTCATCGGTCCTGCGGTTTAACCGTGAAGAGGTAACAGACATACACTTTCGCATTTATACTATTATTAGTATTAGTATGGATGGCTATGCTTTATGGTTTCCATGTAACGAGCCATTGTTTAAACATGTCGAATCATGCACCTGCTTTCCCCATCAATGGCAGTGGCGAGTGAAGTAGAAGCGTGAAGAGGAAACAGACAGATAGCCAGACAGACACAATTTTGCATTTATAATATTAGTATGAATAATATGCGTATAATGCGCGTAATCGGAGGCAAGATTAAACCGGTAAGACTGTGTGGTCGGTAATATTCATGAATTAGCCTTAAAAGTAGTTACGTCACAAAACGGACTTTCCCAGATTTCGCAGACCCGAGTGGATGTCACGTGTAGAAAGTCCGTTACCGAACTTCTCAACTGCTTATAATTCAACAGCAAGACAGTCGCCGTTGGTAATCGGGGGAGTGAGCGGGCCTTGTTGAAGGATATTCGATAAGTGCAGCGGCGCGGACTTACCGGAGTCACCCAAACGCAAACATTATGTCTTTGCTAGGCAACACTCCTAGGGGGCAAAATAGGGTGGGGGTGGGGGATCTGGCCATTGGATGACGATAGTCATTTTATTAGGCGGGGAGGGTCCATTTCAAGGAATAACAAGATGATGAATAGGGGGGGCGTCAAAATCGTCAAAAAACGATGACGTAATTTATGAACAGGCCCTAGGAGAGTGTTTATGTACAGTCAGGACTCTATTGTCAATGTTTTAACTAGACATAAATAACATTGTCTTCAATATGTACTTTTTTATTTTTGTTTGATTAATATAATACTTTTTTCTCTTTTATGTAACAACTTGTAGTTAAAGAGGAGCGGGACCTGCTGGCCTGTGCCTGTGTATCTAAATACTTAAAAGGAAGTCCCAATCCCAACTTTGATATTAATAAAATTTAAAACGTAATAAATATTTTCACGCAACAAAATATTTTAAGTTTCAATGTCATAACGGCGTGTACAGATATTTAATGTCCTTTTTTGAATGTACAGCGGTGGCGTGAGTGTTAAACTTTGCCGCGAATATCGTCTATTCATAAGTAAAACCCCTTTAGGTTCACTTCGCCCGCATTCCCAAGTCGTCAACATTCCCAGTTTGGCCGCATTCAGATAAGAAGAGGAGAAATTGGGAATCACTTGCAGAGCAAGTGAGAATACCGACGAACTAGGCAGCCCCGCTATTCAGTAACTTGTTTTAAGCTCACCTCAACGCTCCAAAAATATATCTTATCTTATCTTTCTTAACGCCGCGATTCGTAGTAACTAAGCGTAGGTAGAGGTCTAGTATCGCTAGGTGTGACGGGTGGGGTTGGGGGGTGGTTTAGCATAAATGTGGGTATAAAAGATCGACGGAATGTGATATGATGATATCACATTTCGTCGATCTTTTATACCCACATTTATGCCCACAACACATTTCAACCCTGCTCTGAAAAAAGATAAACTCAAAAAGCTGCATTATTAATTATGATATAGCGGCTTCCTGTCCTTGTCTCAAACTCAAACATTAATTCGTAACAATAACACAGATAACAAAAGATAGAAATAAATAAATAATGTCTCGTGTTGTATTTTTTTTACTCTTCGACTTTAATGTTTGAATTAAGACTTCGTACTCGTACACCAAACTATAATCACGCACTTTTTTCTATGGAGCTCCCAACTATTATACATTATTATACAACTGTTTATTTATTTATTCAATCTTTATAGCCCAATATAACTACTTAGCGCACAAAAGGCGGACGGGCGGGCGGACGGAATGCCGTAAGCATTCTCTACCAGTCAACCTTTGGGCAAAGCTGGCAAATTAGACTACTATAATGAATTTAACCAATCACGTGGCACCTTTACAGAGCTATAATGAATTTAACCAATCAAACGTCGCCTTGGTATTAGAACAAAAGACCTAAGTGGGCTGCGCTTCGTTTCAGCAGAGCTTAGTTTTAAAATAGATTACCGAATACCAAGTTTGTTTATTTATTTCAATTGACTCCTAAAAAATTATTGTATAAAATAGTTACACAATTGGCTCTTAAATTCTCGTACTTTGTGCCCCCTCCCTCATTGTGTATCGATTGTATAAATACAATTTTTAGTTTGACCAATATTTCCTTTATTTTTACAATGGAATGTTTTTTGTATATTTACATATTATGATGACTGGATCTAAGTAGCGCATGACTTGTATAATAACATTTATGTTGACATTGATGACAGATGAGTCGTAGGTTTGGAACTGTAACTCAAAATCAAAACTATTTATTGCACAACTATATAATGAAATGTAATAAAATTCACCCCGTAAGGGGAAAGCTAGGAAGCTTATATCTAGGTTGGTTAAAATATCTAGGTTGCAGGTACTACTAATTCTACCTTGAATTGAACTAGATTTCTTATTGGAACATTTCGTATGGGAACGACATAATGCTTGTTTGGGCGAAATTTAAAAGTGACTTTAGTACATTACGTACCTAGGGCGATGAATTCGTGAATGGCCCAGATCGCAGTTGTTTGTGTAAATATGCGTATAAATATGCGATCTGGGGCTTTACGAATTACCGCCCGTGGTAAGTAAACAATTTTACGTCTTCATCTGGCCACAATGCGAGTTTTACCGTACGCGCAGCGTGCAGTAAAACTCGCATTATGGGCAGGTGTGACGTAAAATATATTAAGTACTAGCTTCTGCTCGCGACTCCGTCTACGTGGAACTCGTTTATATCGTAGCTCCATACAAACTTTCACCAACATTTTAGCCCCCTAGGAGATGATTTCCGGAACCATCCATTCCATTCAAACCATTTCTATACCCAATTTCATCTTAATCGGTTCAACGGTTTGCGTGAAGAGGTAACAGACATACAGACCTTTTTAACGTCTAGAAAGGGCTTTAAGAAAGCAGTCTTATTAACTATCAGACTTTTTATCAAATTTTCAAAAGTGAACAAACAATAAAACGGATTATACTTAATGAAATAAAAAAACCTCAAACAAAAAAAAAAACTAATCAAACTTTTTGTGTCCGCTCCGCATGTGTTTGACATGTATAATATTATGATTTTCACACATTAAAGACGGCTGTAGGGTCTACCACAAAACAAAGGAATACAATTTAAAAAAAAACATCCAGATTGATTTATCTAGGTAGTAAATAACATTTAAACAGCGTTTGATTTTGAAATTTTACTGTCACATTGACATTGATTGTGGGCTGTTTAAAAAAGTGGCTGTTAAATCAGAAAAAAAAACCGAGGATTTTGTAAAAAACTATAAATGTATAGTTTTAAGATTTTTCCCTGTTCTTGTAGTAGACGATATTACTTGCCAAATTTCATAGTTCTAGGTCAACGGAAAGTAGGTACCCTATAAAATTTTGATTCCCTTGAGAGTGTCGAAATATACATTTTTGCGGCATGAACGGCCGTATCTTTTCCTTCGTTAACTTAGAAGTTTGAATTTGTAGACTTGAGTAAGTACCTATGTATGGTTTTAATTTCAACTCGATACCTCGTTAATCTCAATAAAGGGTCTTGACAGACAGACAGGCAGACGGACAACAAAGTGATCCTATAAGGTTTCTGTTTTTTTCCTTTTGAGGCACGAAACCCTGAAAATGTGACGAGTTATTTAATGGCCTGTTCACACTTTAATTAGTGTTTAGTACTAGTTCATACATTAGGGGCACGTTCTATTAGTTTGCGAATAGCCTTTGTATGTCGCACTAATCACTAAAAAGTGTAAACAAGCCTTACAATACAATATTCGATAAAAAACAGCAACCATTCTACTCCAGCCTAAAAGATTATCGGAAATGCATAATACACATAATAAATGCATAATTAATACTAGCGAGGAGAAATCGCACGTTCTGATCGCAGTCGCGTCGACGCGCGCGCCCATAGCACGCGCACTGTGAATCCACGCGTGACTACAGCCGCGTAACATAAACATTTAATCGGGTATCGTGTAGCCTCGTCTACTCGTAAAACATCAACGTGTTTACATTCATTTGTTTAAATAATTCAGACTGTGCTTACGTCCTAGACCTTGTGTTTTATCAGTCAAGAAGTCATGATCAGCTGAAAGCTGGATCAGCCGCCTGCAAGAACCGCTTTATTTAACCATTCGCTTAGAAACAGAATAGGCTGGTCAAGACTAACAGCAGTTTCAATAATATTTCGAGTGTGTTTAGCAAAATCGATCGCCGGTGATCAGCAACATTGAAGTGTTCGCAAGTGTCCTGCAAAATAGAAGAGCTGAGGGTTGCTCAGCGATATTGAAGAATTTGCAAGTGAACAGCAAAATTAAAGAGCTGAGGGTTGGTCAGCGATATTGAAGAATTCGCAAGTGAACAGAGAAATTGAAGAGCTGAGGGTTGGTCAGCGATATTGAAGAATTTGCAAGTGCTCAGCAAAATTGAAGAGCTGAGAGTTGGTCAGCGATATTGAATAATTTGCAAGTGATCAGCAAAATTTAAGAGTTGAGGGTTGGTCAGCGATATTGAAGAATTTGCAAGTGCTCACCAAAATTGAAGAGCTGAGAGTTGGTCAGCGATATTGAATAATTTGCAAGTGATCAGCAAAATTTAAAAGTTGAGGGTTGGTCAGCGATATTGAAGAATTTGCAAGTGCTCACCAAAATTGAAGAGCTGAGAGTTGTTCAGTTACACTGAAGAGTTCGCAAGTGCCGCGAGAGCTGCGAGTTGATCAGTAGCAATTAAAGATTTCGCAAGTGATCAGCAATTAAGAGCTGAATTGATCAGCAAAATTTAAGCTCTCGGAGACCTTGGTTTTTTTTTAAAGATGGGTGATATTGGGGTGGATTGCGACCGGTTGATGAAAGAGTTGGGGCAGTACCGGCGCTTCCATGTCCTCAACTATGTGATGATGGCGCTGGCGGCGTACACGGCTGCCCACTACGCCATCAACTACGTGTTCCTGGCTGCGGACGTGCCTTACAGGTATCTTTATCTTAATACTGTGGTGGCAACCAACACCTGATAGGAAGTGAACACTGTAGGTCGTGGGTATGTCTATTCTGCCAACAATTTCGTAGTGCTGCGCTCGTGCATGGGAAAACCGTTTGTAGAGGGATTCTGGTACTGAATAAGCGCACAGCAAGTCTGATAGTACCTAAGCAAGTAAGCATACACCGTAATAGGTTATGAGTAGCTACTCTGCGGTTGCGGCCCAGTAGGTATGCTTTTTTATGCAACTGGGTCAAAATATACTAGATACGAGTTTTGTATAAATACCTACTAGGTTTGGCATCCTTATTACTAGACGAAACACCTTTGTAACCATGGATTCTGCGTTCAATAACGATTGTAATGAATATAATAATGATTCAATGATGGGTATGCTAATGATTATGACATTCCGGGGACGTCTCGAATGCGACATGTCAAGTTAGCTTGACCACAATGGCATTGCAATAACAAACATTATACCTACGTAGTTAAAAATGGCGCTGGCACTTATTCCACATACTGTAAAACTTCCCATACCTACTTAGATTGTAATGAATAACGAACACAATACTTACGATTCGAAACAACTAGCCGTTAAGAGGAAACACCATGGTCGAAATAATTGAGAAATAGGTATTTGTAAAATGTATTGCTGTCGCGCCAACCACAAGCCTCCCCCTGCAGAGCGCGATAGAGACAACTGCAGCTTGGACCGAAAATAAATAAATAATATTAAATAAATAAATAAATAAAAGTACATAAAATCAGTCATCAGGCGCAGCGTGGGTAGGCCCCCTACAAGGTGGACTGATGACCTGGTAAAGGTCGCGGGAGTCCGCTGGATGCGGGACCGGTCATTGTGGCACTCTTTGGGGGAGGCCTATGTCCAGCAGTGGACGTCTTTCGGCTGATATGATGATGATGATGACATAAAATCAACGTTTCGTAGTCCCCTAATTTCTTCTCCAAAACTTGACAGATTTAACTATTATTTTTATTAAAATTCAAAGAAAGGCTTTGGCCGTGTTCCTATGTTTTCCTTTTTTTATTAATCTAGTCAATATTGTTTTCTGGATGTTTGAACACAGCGGAAAATCTGGCATTTTTTTAGGTTTTTGAAAGTTAATACCTCTTTTAAGAATACATTTATGAAAAAAAGGAAAACATAGGAACATGTCAATAGTAGCCATAGATTTATGGAAAAAAAAATGCTCTACTGCTATTATCCAGGGAGAAAACAGGGGAGTACGTTTCTATAGAAAAACGGCCGTTGTGTTTCCTCTTAATCTTCCTGGCAAATAACGGTATTGCATTGCACCAACGTTATACAAGAACTATTATGTAATCTGTGGTTATACACACAAGCAATCACATTTAATCATTGCTGTAGTAATTATAGTAAATTAAAAAACACATATGAGTGTAATTGCCAAGTTACTACTAAGTACCTAATGACCCTCGCCTAACATAAAATAGCACCACTAACCATAATAAGCACTACTTATCCTGTAGGAGTGTTCTGTTCATTATGGCCGCTCCACACAATGGACCACCCTGACCCATCATACAGGACGCGGCTATGCGGTAGAACGAGACATAATATGTCTTACTCCCTTTAACGCATAGTTGTGTCCTGTATGATGGGTCAGGATGGCACATTGTGTGGAGCGGCCATTACGGTCTCCAAACTTGCATAGCTCTCTATCTATAGTAACCATCACACAGCAAATCCTCCATCAAATGAACCTGTTGGTGTCAGAAGCAGCTTAGGCTACGGTGCCATCTTACCACCCGGACCCGGTGGACCGTGTGTTTGTATAACACCATCATAGTATTTAAAAAAAATTTAACAGGTTCCAAACGTGCACGATAATAATGGGAAACCGTGAAATTTTTCAGAAAAGCTCACTTACTTACTTAAGGCGGTGCATTGGAAATTATCGCGTGCTTTGAAACTCCGTTCTGACTAGATTAAGAACCAATAAGGTCTGATTTTCGGATATATGATTCTTGACTATATATGATTATTTTTGATACATGATTTAAAATTTCCTCGATAGAAAAAAATGGGTCTATATTTTCCTTTTTTTACTCAGCCTACTCAAACGATACATTATTTTACGACACAATCAAGTTAATGCTATAGTATTTTATCTCATCTAAAATCTCACTTTACGAAATTGGAATAAAACTACTCTAAGTTAGGTATTTATCGAAATTTGACCAAAAAAGCCATTCCCCAAGAGTGTTCCATCTCTTTTTCTCGTGCGCGGAAGGCTTAAGCGTGTCTTTGTCGAGGGGGCGTGTTCGACTCGAATCAAGGCATCCCCTTAATGCTGCACGGTCCTTTACGCCCACGCCGCTTTTATATTTATCGTGTGACAAATCAAAGTAGGTATTTAGAACCGTGAGATCTCGGAAAAGACAGTACGCCGCTGAAAACTATACGGAATACCATCTCGACGAAATATACAGCAGGATGTCATCTCGCTTACAGAACACCGCAGCCATAATAACACTTGCTCTGTGGGTGTGGGTATGTGGTGTTGTTCCAGGTGGTGAGTAAGGTCACCAGAACTCCCAAGGATATTGTGTTGGGTTTGGAGTTAGGACCCGCGTCTCTAGCTATCAACAAAAATAATCCTCAAATCGATAAAGGGTCGGCAACGCTCCTGTGATTCTTCAGGAATCGCAAGCGTCCGTAGGCAACGTTGTCAGCTTCATTCTTGCCGTCGTATTTTAAAAACACGTCCTTACAACTTTGCGTATTCAGATGTCAGATTTATACCGGTTCGACTTTCATATACATCTATTCGCAGCAACCATGGCATGAACAGGATGTTCCTAAAATCTAACCAGTAAAGACGTGGGTTATTAGGGTGTAGTCCAGTCAATGAACTGACAACTTGTATGGTAAAAAAATCAATTTTGGAAATAATTTATAATAGCTTAATTTTTCTGTGTAACGGATATATTATTACCCAGCGACAGAATGCGACAAAATTTCAGACATCAAAAAATGTTAAATTAACTAGCTTCTAAAAAGTCAGAAAAAATATTAATAAATATTTTTGTCTTTATTTTTGTTCATTTACATTTGCTTTATAATATTTATTTATTTATTTAAACTTTATAGCACAAAAGAAAACTTATTGTACAAAAGGCGGACTTAATGCCAAATGGCATAAAAAATATTCAAGTTAAATCATACAAAATAAGACAATGCATGCTTCATTTAAATCTACATAATTACTTCCGGGTGGAAAGTTTGTCGGATTCTTGAACATCTTAGAATAACATTTTAAAATGAAATCAACAAAAAAACGCTATTATAAATTAATGTTTTTCAAAACCGTATTTTGCCTGGAGTAGTGTAGTTAATACTTTAATACTAAACTAACCTCCCGATGGTCAGTAAGTTTTGAATGGGCCCTGAGAGAAGGGTTACGCCATAAAATGGAACTCACCACAGTTTGCAGACCATACGCGTTTACTGTGCGAAGGAAGTTAGATTGTCCTCCAATATTTATTAATTTACGTCTCAACTGTTCATAAAGTGGCGAAAACATTACACTTCCTTTTGTTGGGCAGTCGTGTGTTTATGTTTACCCACGCGTGCGGAAAAACCCGTTTCCTGGCCAGTAGGAGATCAATCTTGTAAAGCTACGGTAGCCTAGTGGTTCAGGCATGCGGCTGTCAAGCGGCGGTGGTGGGTTCGAATCCAGGCTCGTACCAATGGGTTTTTCGGAACTAAGGTGCGGAATATTTACCGTTAGCTTTTCTGTGAAGGAAAACATCGTGAGGAAACGGGTCTGATCCCAATAAGGACTAGTTTTCTCTCTGGGTTGGAAGGTTAGAATGGCAGTCGCTTTCATAAACTAGTACCTGTCCCCGTGTGTGCGTGTGCCTGTGTCCTGGGCTGTTATTCGCTAGACGCTAATGCCGCTCACCCCGCCGTTCACCCGTCACGAAACTAGACCTCTAGCTACGCTTGGTTACTACGCATCGCGGTGTCAAGATATAGGTATTTGTGGGTGAGCGTTGAGATGAGCTTAAAACAAGTTACAGAATAGGGGGGCTGGGGATTAGATGTCAACGCGGTCTCCGGTCTCCTTATGGGCACAACTGGCGGTCATAAACAAAGCCGCCAATCACATATATATCGCGTCACATACTTGCGCGCTTGGTTTGATAAAGGAGAAAAATAAAGTAGAATTTCGCAAAGTTTGCAAAATGGCGTTGGAGTGATAACATCGTTGGACGGAGAGCTAGCGACCAAATCGGTCATGTGGCTTCAGCTGTATTGAAACTCCGTTAACTACTTCCCTGAACAACCCTTTCCGATAATCTTCGTGCTGGCAGGCCGCGGGCGGTGGGTGCGGGTGTTGTGGGGTACAGAAAAAAAAGAAAAAAAATGTGGGCTCAGCGACTTTTTTTTTTCAAACAGTTGCTCTGTACTGCCTGTGCACCCAAAAAAAAATTTTAATCGATCGGATGGTGGTAAGGGGTTGCCAGCGCTAATTAAAAATACCAAAATACTAATAATTTTCATGTGGGCTCAGCTGTATTGGCTTTTTTTCTGATCGCGAGATTAACTAATATATAAGCCCCAAAAAATAGCCACGAAAATTATCGGTGGAAAGGTATCGAAAAAAAATTATCCTCGCACCCGTTGACCGGGAAAACCCGAACGTTTCCGAACGAGCAGCTCTTAAGGCCGTTCCCGTACCCAAATGAAATCTAAAATCGAGCCCCTCCTCACGCCACACGTCCCGCCCCTCGATACAATGACGATACAATACAATAGCGCCACGTAAGAAGTGGCGACTTAAATGAACTAAAAGGATACTGATTTGTAAAACGTAGTACTAAAGACCGAAAAAAGCATAGTGGAACTCATAGATGGCGTTAAAGTTAAATTGGAACAATAAAATAAAACAGTGTAAATTAAATATTCATTTTAATGAAGTCCTCTTATTTCAAATACATAAAATTTTTTAAAGGGTAAGTAAATAATAACTAAAAATAATACTTGTGTAAGTAGGTACCTACATACAGTTTATATTTCAACAAATAACGGCAAGTTTTATATATATAATATCATTATTAGGTGTAAGTACCTCTGCAGATATATCATCGATATTTATAAAAAGTTGTGGCATCAATAAAATCTTGTATTTTTTGAGGGTTCCGTAGGATCGTAAGATCACTTTGTTGTCCGTCTACTTGTTGGTTCAAATTACACAGTTAATTTTACTTATTTAATATGTCCCCTTCTTCTTCAAGAAACGCGAGCACAGAAAGTGGACCTGGATGAGTCCTGATGGTGTGACTAAAAACGAGATTGACTTCATCATGTCGACGAGGAAGCATGTATTCAATGATGTCTCTGTGATCAATACGTTTAAAACCGGGAGTGATCACCGCCTGGTAAGAGGCATATTGAATATATGTGTCAAGCGAGAGCGCTCTCGCCTGATGAAGTCTACGCTCCGTCCAGTATCCACCCAAATCCAAACCCCCGAGAGCTTTCAGCTGGAACTCCAAAACCGTTTCGATTGCCTAGGTGGCGATGTGGACGAACTCAACGACGGGTTTGTGGAAGCTGTCTGTGCCACTGGGTCTAAGTTCTTTCTCTCTAGCTCCACTCAGAAGCTCATGAAGGAAAGGAGTGAAATGATTCTCCAGTCTTCAGCCGATGCGACTTTATACCGGCGGCTCAATAAACGGATCTCCAAGTCCCCCTAGTTTTTGAGTGACATAGAGCGTTTTTACGGACAGCTATACACGTCAACTCGCAAACCCGAAGTTGGTCCGGCAGAAGACCCTAGAGCTAGACTTACCCGACACTACACCGACGACATCCCGGACATCAGCCTGTACGAGATTAGAATGGCTCTGAAACAGCTTAAGAACAGCAAGGCACCCGGTGAAGACGGAATTACAGCCGAACTCCTGAAGGCGGGTGGAAAACCGATCCTTACGGCCCTTCAGAAGTTATTCAACACCGTTCTACTGGAAGGGAGAACGCCAAAGGCGTGGAACAGAGGTGAGGAGGTGCTGTTCTTCAAAAAGGGTGACAACACTCTGCTGAAGAACTACCGACCCATCTCACTTCTGAGCCATGTCTATAAGCTGTTTTCAAGGGTCATTACGAATCGTCTCGCATGTAGGTTTGATGACTTCCAGCCTCCCGAACAAGCCGGTTTCCGAAGAGGTTTTAGTACCGTAGACCACATTCATACGCTCCGCCAGGTTATACAGAAGACTGAGGAGTATAACCTGCCTCTCTGCTTAGCGTTCGTGGACTACGAGAAAGCCTTCGATTCGATCGAAACCTGGGCTGTACTACAGTTTCTCCAACGGTGCCAAGTAGACTGCCGCTATATCGAAGTGCTGAAGTGTTTGTACGAGAACGCCACTACGTGCGTCCGACTCCAGGATCAGAGTTCGAAGCCTATTACGCTGCAGCGGGGTGTCAGACAAGGGGATGTTATTTCCCCAAAACTGTTCACCGCTGCACTGGAGGACGTGTTCAAGACTAGACTGGAGAAGGCTAGGCATCAACATCAACGGCGAGTACATCACTCACCTTCGGTTTGCTGACGATATAGTAGTCTTGGCTAAGACCACGGAGGACTTAAGCACGATGCTCGATGACCTCAGTAAAGCCTCCGAGCGAGTTGGTCTAAGGATGAACATGGATAAGACAAAGATCATGTCAAATACCCATGTAGTACCGACTCCCATTTCAATCGGACACTACGCTCGAAGTTGTAGACGATTATATATACCTAGGACAGACTGTTCAGTTAGGTAGGTCCAACTTTGAGAAAGACGTCAATCGTCGAATCCGACTCGGCTGGGCAGCATTTGGGAGGCTACGGCATATATTTTCGTCCAATATTCTGCAGTGTCTCAAGACGAGAGTGTGTGTTGCCAGTGATGACGTATGCCACGGAAACGTGGTCGCTTACTATGGGCCTCATAAGAAGGCTCAAAGTCACCCAAAGGGCAATGGAGAGGGCTATGTTGGGAGTTTCTCTGCGCGATCGCATCAGAAATGAGGCTATCCGCAGCAGGACCAAGGTAACCGATATAGCCCTCCGAATCGCTAAACTTAAGTGGCAGTGGGCGGAACACATTGCACGTAGAACCGATGGCCGTTGGGGCGGAAAGGTTCTCGAGTGGCGACCACGTACCGGAAGGCGCAGCGTGGGTAGGCCCCCCACAAGGTGGACTGATGACCTGGTAAAGGTCGCGGGAGTCCGCTGGATGCGGGTGGCGCAGGACCGGTCATTGAGGTACTCTTTGGGGGAGGCCTATGTCCAGCAGTGGACGTCTTTCGGCTTATATGATGATGATGAATATGTCCTCTCCAACGAAGTGTACCTAATATCAAGTAAATATTGAGTTTTGATATGTAAATAATTCTGATGTGATAAAAATGAGTTCTTTATCCCAGATTCCGAATATTTAATTTTATTTTATTATAAAGGAGATTCAGTTAATAAAACAATATAATTTTCAAAGGCAATAGCTTTTTTAAGCATAAATCCCAAAAATCCGCATTAATATCGAAATCCCGGGATTGGCACTCATTATCGGAAATCAATCCAGGAATTGATACTGATCCGTTATTGCATGCCCTGCCCATGTTTCAACCTAAGAACAAATAATAAATCCCGGGATTCCGATATTTCGATATTGGTCCTTCTCAATACTGATATTGAAATACCGGAAAAACCATACGTATGTTTCTTCATCATCATCATCATCATATCAGCCGAAAGACGTTCGCAGCTGGACCCTTCCCCCAAAGAGTACCAAAGTGACCGGCCCTGCGCCACCCGCATCCAGCGGACTCCCGCGACCTTTACCAGGTCATGAGTCCACCTTGTGGGCTACCCACCCACGCCGCGTATTCCGGTACGTGGTCGTCAAGAACCTTTCCGCCCCAATGGCAATCGGTTCTACGTGCGATGTGCGCGCGCGCGACTTCCCCGGACCGGAGAGACGCACCTTCAAGAGTGCGTGAAGATCGGAGTCCTCCAAAAGAGAAGGCCCCTCGCACCGATGCGGATGTGGGTTTCACGTCGGTGTCAAGAAAGCGCAAGCCGCGAAAGACAGTGTGGTACAGCAGAGCCGGTTGGTTCTGGTCTGCGGGTTGCCACACGTACTAAGGTGCTGTACTCGTCGCGCCTGCATTACTCTGCCACGGCTGATGACATGGTAGAGTATATTCACCAGAAGACTGGCTACTCGCTGAGGGTTTTCCAGCTGCGGTCGCACCACTACGTACCCTTCAGCTCGTTTATGGTGCGCGTGCCGCGGCCTCTGGAGACCATCGCGTGTGCTGACTTCTGGCCGAAGGGTGTCGTGTTTCGGCGGTTCCGGGGCAATCTACCTACTTCTACACCGATCAATCGATCGTAGTTTTGTAAAAAAAATACTAACTGCAACAATTCTTCGACCAACTGTTTTGTCAGGGACCTCTTCTTTCGCTTCGAACGATATTTATAACTGAAAATATATTGGATGACTGAATTGGACTAACAGTTTACAATTTGTCATGTACATTCATATAAAGCACCCAAGGTAAGGAACCAACGAGATAAATGGAGACTATAAAAATCCTGTGATAAATCAGTTTACGACGCCACTCTAGCACACGAAGTTAAAACAATGTTATTCTAGCTAGGTAGTCAATACAAAGGATAATATTGATATCTGCATACTATCAATAAGCATAATTAGCATGAATCACCTACTTCATGGATATCTTCTTCCTCTAATAGAATAGGAACCTGATAAGTGTCATCCATCTGTGCGATGTGTGGGTTCAAGATGTTTGAGCTTGAGCTGGTCGCCTCACTGTTAAAACCGATATTACATAAATGGATCCACTCATTAGTCCATTACTATTTATTAAATCTATTTACAAACATGGACCCATGGAATGCAGCATTAAACTTCAGAGAAAATAACAACTAAACACGGAAAAGACAAGTAGACGATCTCTTTGAAACAATTGGAAAAGGAAAACAATCTTTCCAAAAAGTCATGCGGGTCACTTATTGAGACTGGGTTGTCTTTTCTAAACTGAGAAATTGAAAATGGAAATAATTGCCCAAGGTGATCAGTTTTATTTTATTGTTGAAATAGAAAACTGCTCAACACTCTCAAGAAAAGGAAATCCTACTTTTGTGTAGGGTATAACATAAAATAACTATATTAGTTCATAGAAAAAATACCTAAAATATTACGAAAATACGGATAGCCCGTCCCGGGATTTTCATTTCTGGGACTGGGACTGGGAACCGGGCAACACGCTTTTGAGAAGGAAATCCTACACTGCTACTGGTAGGGTATAATAATATATAAACCACCTCAGTTCATAAAAAATAACGAAAGTATGGATAAAAGGTAAATCCCGGGATTTCCGGGACTTACTCAGGCAACCCTATTGCATTTTATCAGTGTACATTTACCCCTTCAATAATCTTGGTCAATATCAAATGACTGGATGAGGGCCTTTATTCCTTATAATGTATCCCGTACGATATTATTGACGACATTTGATTTAGTTTTTGGCGATCATTTCCTAAGTAGGTATACTTGTAGCCATTTAAGAAAATAAGTACAAAATATGTCCAAATATTTGAGAAGTTGAATTCGAAGTTCGAAGCATAAAGAAATAAGCATCTGCGCCGATGGAAAATCATTAGGTATCTAACCAATCTTTTCATACGCCGCCGCTATAGGGAGGTATTTATCGCAACGCACGAAGTTACGCGCGACGTAGGTAGGTATTTTTATATTTATAAGGATAAATAAAGTCTATTAGAACTTACTCGTTACTTTGTCAGCGGTTGATAAAATCGGAAATTTGCATTTGCAGTCTGTAAATAAAAATAAATTGTATTGTGTTACGTAAGTAGGGGCAAAACAGCATATAAGTCAAATAATTATACTCACTTCATGTAGTCCAAAGATTTAGTATTTTGTTCGGCTGTGAAAATATTCAATTTTCTCATTTTCCTGAAGAAAAAAAGCAAAAAGTTGCGTGCTGAGATTCGAACTCTCGGCACGTTTGAAGGTCGTCAAATTACTAGTTTAGTTATGATTGATTTTGTTCCTTTTAAATTTGTTTCATAGTCATGTAGTAAAGTTGGAGTAAACATTCGAATTAGAGGTTACTTTGCGAATTAATTGTATCGAGCGAAGTGTTATGAATCGTGTATCGAAAGCTGTGTTATTAAAGATAATATAATCAAGAATGATATATATTTTTCCCACGTGTTCAAATATCAACGTTTCGTAGAAAAATTGGATAATTCTTGGGGTATTTTTGCATATCTGGCTCAGTAAGCGGCCTTAAATATTAATTAATCTCGTGTCAGAAAAAAGCCAATACAGCTGAGCCCACATGAAAATTATTATTGTTTTGGTATTTTTAATTAGCGCTGTCAACCCCTTCCCACCACCTGATCGATTAAAAATTTTTTTTGGGTGTACAGGGAGTACATAGCAACTGTTTGAAAAAAAATGTAAGGTCACTGAGCCCGCATTTTTTTTTCTTTTTTTTCCCAACACCACTACACCCGCACCCACCGCTCGCAGCCTGCCAGCACGAAGATTATCGGAAAAGGTTGTTCAGGGAAGTAGCTAACGGAGTTTCAATACAGCTGAAGCCACATGACCGATTTGGTCGCTAGCTCTTAGGCGACGTGTTCTTGTTATGAACTGGGCAAATAAATGACTAATGTTCCTATAGTTTTGCAAGGGAACATGTTACTCGTATTTGCCGAGCAAACATCATAAAGCATTTAATATTTCCTTATAATATTCATATAATATCACATGTTTATTCTGCGCACATTTGTGAGTTTAACAAAGACTTTGTGATTACCAACTTTATGAATCCTAATGATATGTCATCTACGTCTATGTAAGTATGTAATAGGCTCAATTAAGTACTTGACTATATAGATACCTACTCAAATACGACGTCAGGCTACTGTCGAATTAGGTTAAGTTCCTACCATTAGATGCACATTAGGGCATGCTCTTAAATTTCTACATTGTTACTATTTTCTTGTTAATTACCCAACTGCCGAAAGAGATGAGGGTTATGTTTTTAACCGACGAAAAAAACGGCGGAGGTTCTCAAGTCAACGCGTATATATTTTTTTATGTATGACCACGCATAACTTTTTACAGAGTAGTCCGATTTTGATAATTCTTTTTTTATTAGAAGAAGTTGGTCCCACATAAATTTTTAATAAAAATTTCAACTCTAAGGGTAGGAAAACAGGGGATGATTGATTGTTCACTTACTGATTGAAATGTATGACCACGCAAGTGTGTGTGTGTGTGTGTGTGTTGTCGTGTGAAAAACCTCACGATGAGTGAGTTTTAGACCTGTTAGTCTCTTGTGTGTAGACCTCTCAGTCTCTGCATTTCTGCTAAGGCTCGTTCATCGTGAGGTTCGTGTTATACCTTAATTGCATGTGACTAGTAATTCATCATCATCATCATATGAGCCGAAAGACGTCCACTGCTGGACATAGGCCTCCCCCAAAGAGTGCCAAAGTGACCGGTCCTGCGCCACCCGCATCCAGCGGACTCCAGCAACCTTTACCAGGTCATCAGTCCACCTTGCGGGGGGCCTACCCACGCCGCGCCTTCCAGTTCGTGGTCGCCACTCGAGAACCTTTCCGCCCCATCGGCCATCGGTTCTACGTGCTATGTGCCCCGCCCACTGCCACTTAAGTTTAGCGATTCGGAGGGCTATATCGTTTACCTTGGTTCTGCTGCGGATAGCCTCATTTCTGATGCGATCACGCAGAGAAACTCCCAACATAGCCCTCTCCATAGCCCTTTGGGTGACTTTGAGCCTTCTTATGAGGCCCATAGTAAGCGACCACGTTTCAGTGCCATATGTCATCACTGGCAACACACACTGGTCAAAGACTCTCGTCTTGAGACACTGCGGAATATTGGACGAAAAGATGTGCCGTAGCTTCCCGAACGCTGCCCAGCCGAGTCGGATTCGACGATTGACCTCTTTCTCGAAGTTGGACCTACCTAACTAGATAGTATGTCCTAGGTATACATAATCGTCTACAACTTCGAGTGCAAAGTGTCCGATTGTAATGGGAGTTGGTACTACATGGGTATTTGACATGATCTTCGTCTTATCCATGTTCATTCTTAGACCAACTCGTTCGGAAGCTTTATTGAGAGACTAGTAATTAAGTTTTAGTAATTAACTAAAGCAAACCACAGAAAATTGAAAAATAAAAACTAACAAAAAAATTAAACAGAAAATAAAAAATAATAAACCTTTTTTATTTAGTTTAATAACTAAGTTCCTAAACTATTGTAAGTATACCTAAGTATATATTTTTGTAATTATTTTGAGTTTTTAATTAACTAACCGTAATAACTAAGTTTTAAATTAATCTAAGTGTACCTAAGTAATTTTGCATCGGCGCCAAACAATCAATGAACAAAGATTTGATTTGGTGTAACTTGTACTTGTTTGGAGTATTAAACTAAATAAAAAAGGTTTATTCTTTTTTGCTTTTCAGTTTTTTTTCGGCGGTTTAATTTTTTGTTAATAAGTTTTTATTCGAGCGTATGTACAATGTACTCGTATATGCGTATATCTTATTCTGTGGCAAGCCCTGCAGCTTAAATTGTTTGACGGATTTCGACATATGAGGTCTGCTCCATCATCAGCCCTCAGCAGTTCATGTACAGAAGTTCCTCGGCAAGCACTATCAATAGAACCCAAAAACAGTGTCATAGACCAACTGTTACCTAGCTACCGTTGTTGACATGTTTTGCTTGTCACTTAGAAAATACATTGTGATGAATAAATAATGCTCTCGCATTTCATTAATTATATAACAAATTGGCGACGATGACGGAAGAAATAGAACGTCTTACTCGCCTACGGACAGCAATACGCGGCCAAGTAACAAAATTTCAATTACAATTGGAACAAATTCAAGTTGCATTGCATCGGTTTTGGTTCCTTTTTTAGTTTTCCGTAAATAACTCGTAAACTGTGGCCTATAGCAAAAAATGTTCTGAAACACAAGTAATTTACAACAAATTCTCTACTAAATAAATGTATAAATTGTTCCACTGGGATAAATATTTCATGACATATGTTGGGAAGAAGATGGACAATAAAGAAATAAGAACATTTCCTTAAGTATGGCACATATATTACTAAAAATAAAATTCCTAATTATCCTCTAAATCTAGAATATCGTCATAATCATCGTCGTCGGCGGTGACTTCGATGGGAGCTCCGTTAGAGCATGAGCCGGAGCATGCACCGCAGACACTGGAGCAGGTAATTCCAGCTTTCCGGCAGCCGCATCGCACCCCACACCCAGTCTTTGCACCGGCAAAATATGGTTTTGAGAATCGAGTCAGGTGCCACTAGGTCGTTGGTTGTCACTGGATTTAGGATGTCATCGTCTCCTCTGGCCCATCCCCATTGGGTGAGTGGTAGGGGATTGCCGAGCGATTGTTGTATCTGTAAATGTGTAATAAGATCTAAGAAAATATTTAGATCAAATAGATATTAGTATTTTAAAAACCAAACAGTTCGATAACTTGTGTGATTAAAGGTTCCTGTAGGTCTTAACGAGTGCTGCTTCGAAGCTCCTCTAGTAGGAGGAAGAGTGGCCAGAACTGATTTCGGCTTCATCGATGCTCTTAAAAAAGCTAAGTAGCGGTATTAGTTGAGGTTTTGTTCCTGGGTAGGTGCTTGGTAAATAGACAAAAACAGCTTCTCGCCGGCCTGTTCAATACTATCTGGTGAAGAGGGCTCACTGAAAATTTCTGATATATTTTGGATCAGGTCTGATTTAGCAGTGAACGATTTAACGATTCCCACTTTGCTTTTTCCTTGGATCGCGGAGGTAGTGTCGCATCCGGAGAAGCTGTGGAGAAGGAGAATTGTCTTTGCAAATGGAAGCTGTTGAAGTTGTCGCTCTGAAAACAATTTGTCCTCTACCTTCCCACGCCCTGGTTTCAAAAAGAACACGTTGATATGTGGTGGGGCCAATCCTTTGAGGACTATCAAGTCGATATCCTCCCCAATAACAGTAGTTGGATGTAAGGCAGCTTTATCCAACCCGCACCTTACAATAGTGCCATCAGCATCTCCTGTTGCAATAGTTGTTTCAATCCCTGCTGCTGTCATCTTCTCGGTAAGGAACTGAATCAGCCTTGTCTTATTCCTTTCATTGGCGAGGAAATGCTCCTGTTGAACGGTGATGATCGTATTTTCGTTACAATTAATGTCGACCGAAGTTTTTGTCAGACCTCGTCGCTTCTGCTCTGCTCGTTTTGTGCTGTTGACATCATCGTAACCATCAAAACCCCCTATACAATTTGGACCGTAATGTTTCCGTACATAGGTAATGTACTGATAGCAATCGAAGAAACGTTGGAGAACGGTTTCCATTACATACGGTGTTAAGAATACTTAGAAATTTAGCACTTTGGAGACCAAAAAACCAACACTGAACCACAATTTATTTTAGAGTGACATAATGTACAGAAATCAAAAATAATGTAAACAAGAAGAACATTCGATATTTCAAAATTCAAATGCACGTCAGTTCACCATAGAGTTGTACCATAGAGTTTCCAACATCCGGTGTAGTAGAAAACCACCATCTACCACTTCGGAGCTTTGATGTAGATCAAGAGCTGCGTTGTTCTCTACTGGCAAAACATCGTAGAGGGATGACTTCTTCCCATTTCGTATTCCACCCTCGAAGAATAGAGCCATATCTCATGAAATATTTATCCCAGTGGAAAAATGTATATATCTATTTTGTAGAGAATTTTATGTAGATTACTTGTGTTTCAGAACATTTTTTGCTATAGGCCACAGTTTACGAGTTATTTACGAAACACTAAAAAAAGGGACCTTTACACCCCCCTCCGCCCGTTAGCTTCACCCCCACACATCAGTACTTTTAGTATATCTTTTAAAACACCATTACCTACAACGAGGTATGCCAAAATTCGCTTTTACACGAGTTTTTCCCCATGATAGGCAGCTTTTGGTGTTCGTTGGGTGGCCCACAGGATTTACGAGGCGTGTCATAGACCAACTCTGTTACCTAGCTACCGTTGTTGACATGTTTTGCTTGTCACCCTAGATAAGTATATCTTGTCACTTAGGAAATACATTGTGATGAACCTAGATAAGTATATGTTATGTGATGAATAAATAATGCTCTCGCATTTCATTAATTATATAACACAGCAGCAGCAGATTGCCCCGGAACCGTCGAAACACGACACCCGCTATAATAATTGTAAAAAAGCTGTTGGGTTTTAGAAAAAAAAAGATTACACTTAGTATTTTAATAGTATGCTTTTAGATTATTTAGAATTAAGAAAACTCCTGTGAACTTCAGACAAAACCTCAGCCCCAACACTAACAGCCCCAAAAAGTATTGGAAACTTAAGATGTGCCGTTGCCGGCAACTTTGCCTTTATCGCTCCAGCTTTGAGATTGACTCATACTTACTTAAAGAAAGCCCGGGAAAATATATTTAAAAAAGTTGTTCTTTCACGAATTAAATTAAGAGAACATCACATTCATGTTTCTTTTCCCTGCCGACACAAGCAATTGGTGACAGTATTCCTGGGATTAGAAAAATTGGCAGTGACACAGCAATCGCCAAGGAAAACATCACATTGCGCTTAGGGGAACCACCAGACGTCAGGAATTTTCCTGACCGTTTGTTAGGAATTTAGAAGGTTTTTAGTCTAATGTACCGTTTGGTATTTAATTTACATAAATACAAAACAAATCCTGTTGACTATTTTCTTTTTATGTGGTGTTACAATTACAAAATGGAGAAAGCTTTGCTAAAAGTTTCTTTGCGTGATCTTATCAGAAATGAGGCTATTCGGACCAAGGTTACCGATATAGCCCTCCAAATCACTAAACTTAAGTGGCAGTGGGTGGGGCACGTAGAGCCGATGGCCGTTGGGGCGGAAAGCTTCTCGAGTGGCGACCACGTACGGTAAGGCGCGGCGTGGGTAGGCCCCCACAAGGAGGACTGATGACCTGCGCAGCGCGATGAGCAGCGCTAGTTGGGCTGATATACGCAATTATCTTTTTTACAAATGGCCCTCCCCTTCCTGAGCGTCAGGAATTTTATCCACAAATCAGGTGTTTTTCCAGGAATTTCCAAATTTGTATCTTGTAACCCTAATTGCGCTACACCCGTATAATGTATTCTGCACTTCAAGGCGCCGGAAATGGACGGTTAGCCGACTGAAGTGCATAATGGAAGTTATTAGTCGAGAGGTTGCTCTGTTATCTTGTGTTGCCTAGCGTTTAATTATGTAGGTTCTTATGAATCCTACCTATGTTCACATGAAATTACACAAAACGTTTTCTTCCTGTTCGCAATTCTTCATAACCTATTATTAACAGCAATTCGTATGTTCTTCATACACAGTATTCTTTCTGTTCTCAAATACAATATTGGCTCATCCTAATAGGCTAGTTTTCAATGTCTCGGACCAGATTTTAGACATCGCAGTATTGATATTTGTTTGTGAAGAGGAAGCCTGGCTTTTGACATATCAAATCAAGCGCACGGACTGATTGTATGCTGTATTGATAAATGTGACTTTATATAGATATTCCGGTCTTTTATCAGTAGTTCTCGAATCGTACAAGTCGTAGAGACGGCGTCTTTTCTAACAGTTAAACAAACGAGCACAATGAATGAAAGATGGCGTGTCGTAGATTTAGAGGCCAATGCCTCGCTCACTACTTAGAGAATATGGTTACGTTTAAGTCTCTTAACCACATTGACATTATTGAGCAATCCAGAGGCCAATGGGTTGGAGTGATGGGTAAGGCGAGCTATGTGTTGTTCCTTATAGCGGGCGACTTCGGATGCTACTGTTGGCATTTTTACATTCTCGTGAATTTCATCGTTCCTCGCGAACCATGGAGCATTGGTGATGCATCTAAGAATGTTGTTTTGTACCCTTTGTAGGCAGGCTATATTACTCTTACTGGCTACTCCCCATATTGCGATGCCGTATGACCAGATGGCTTTCAGAATAGCTGAGTATATTAAAAGCTTATTATCCAGTGAGAGCACTGAGTTTCTTGCCATCAGCCAGTAAAGTTTTCTGAATTTGTAGTTCAATTGGTCTCTTTTTGTCTTTATGTGATTTTTCCAGGTCATGCGTCTGTCTAAGTGGAATCGGAGGCATTTTACGCAGTTCGTTTGGGGTAGGATATTGCTTGCCAAGTATACCCAAGGAACCGTAACCAACATATTCAGGGACTTTTCTTCTTGAACAATGTCATAACACTAATTTCAAAGGCAAAGCTGTCACTACAATAGAGTTTGTTTGGGACCGTACGTTGATATTTGAACAAATTGATTTGTTGCAAACGTAATTAAGTAGGTACTATAACATCTCAATGTAATTTGTGTGACTAGTTAAACAATTAGAGCCAAATTATGCACGGATTTTCCGCATGTTTTTTTGTCGTTATTACTTATTAGCAACCGCAGTTTTTGTTACTGAGTAAATATTTTTCGTCAAGCTGTAGTTAAGGATAAACGTTAGGCCGTGTTAAGAAGCGGGCTGTCAATGTCTCGTAACTCGTTAGGCTCATACCTAATTAAGAACTTGAAAAAAAGTAATAAATAACATCCAGAAATTAAACTTCAATTTCCTTTACTTTCGGGGACAGGCGTGTTAATTTTGTTTGCCGAGTATTTGTGTCCTATAGAAATGTGAAACCTAAAAGTCGTGTTTATGGACAGATGACGTGTAGGCGCGGCGGCGAGATACGTGTGCTCCCAGACGAGTATGAATACGCTTACAACTGTACTTAAATACTCTTAAACTGCGCCATAATGTTTGTATTTGTACATGTTTCGGCGACTTCCGACACGAGGCCCGCTCCGATGGTTTCGCTTGCCCACAAATGCAGCTTAACCAATAAAGTTCATACTCGTACAAAACGTGTGAGTTCTATTCTATACAACTTATGAATGATGACAATTGGTTGAAAATGACAATGACAATGTAAAGACCAGGGTTTCCGCGTCCGTGTATCATTTGTAATCGACCGAGCGAGCGAAGCGTCTGCTTCAGCTTGGACGAAAAATCGTTTTTCCTCATGTCCGGATGTTTGGATTTCCCCCTGTTCTCGCCTAGAGCTCACATTTCTCAACCGATTCTCATGAAATTTTGTGAGTAGGTTCGGTAAGTATGATACAGTTTTTTTTTGTTGAGTCAGTTTTTCGAAATTTTGAAAAATGGCGGAGATATGGGTTGAAAACGTAAAAAAATACAAGAAAGGCATCAGCGTTGACTACTGACTTGGTACAAATTTTATGTTCCGTCCACTGTATCTTGAACTCCGATTTCGATGCCTTAGAGCACACTCGTACTAACTTTTCGGATATGAACAGGGGTGCAGTGGTTGTAGGGCGCTGTTTCTCGTTGGAATTGAAGTGATTAAAAGGCGCCGGCCTTTCAGTATGAGAGTTGTATTATAAAAAGCACACGGTAAATTACATGGCTGGTTTCAGAGACAAAAATTGAATGAATGATTAGATGCGACAGGAAGTAATGGATAGAATGATAGGCGTTCCGGTCGTTCTATGATCTATCTGTGTTGGAGTTGCCAATAATAGTACCTAAGTACACAAAATCTGAGGTTGAAATTTCAACGGCAAGTTTTTTTTAATTTGTACGAGTGTGAACTAAGGCATCGTATAATGTAATGATGGTTTCCTGTTCTAATTTCAAATAAATAATCTCTAAAACAACAATTAAATTAGCGTTCCATTTTTAAATTTCGAATATCTCAAAACTTTGGAATGTTTATTAGATATTATTTTGATTTATGGTAGTAAATGATTTTGGCTTTTCTAGGAGAATATTTAAAATATTCAGGGACCAGAGGTAATACGTAATTTGGTTAATTATCTGCTTAACAAAATGAATCTCATAGCAAAACGAGGGAAACTTAGTCAATTTTCTAACGTTTTCCGCCAACCCCAGCAGCAAATTAATATGTTTCGGGATGGCTGTTGCAGCAGCGGTAATTTACGGTACGTCTTTTGTGGCATTGATTTTGATGATTTTGATGTGGATGGTTTACTTACATCTGGCGACACCTATTATAGGGGTCATGTCTACTAAAGATGCAGGGCACGAATAGACATTAACAGCTATTTTCCGAAAATGTATTATCTCCCATTGATATCTTAGGTATTCAATGTAGAAAAATGTGATTTGGCGGATGAAATAACCAAATCCTATGGAGATGGTACATTACAGAATGAGGCTTTGATGGCCTAACGAGAGGCCTTTACCGACGCAGATGGAGGTGGTTTTACTTTTACCACTCAAGGGATGACGGTGGGCGTCTGGAAACGGGACGGGGAGTATTTTCTCTTCGGTTCCAATGGATGCAAATCACCGGCTGATAGATTACCAGTCAGGGGCCGCATATTTGTATAAAACCGCGTCAGTTGAACAGCTCGCTACCTTGTTAGAGAAAACTCTCTACCTCTGTGTTGGCAGCCGGGTCATCTTTCAAACAAATTTGTGGGTTAAGAAAGGGTTAGTAAATGGTTCCGTTGGCACTGTGTAACCGATTTGGTGTATCCACCTAATCGTGCACCACCCGCTGATCGCCCTTTGGTAGTAATGGTCAGATTTGACAACTACAATGGCCCAACCATAATGCGATCAGTGCCTGTCGCCGCGGTCACGTGAACTTGACGTTCCAAGGAGCTCACATGTTCTAGAACTCAGCTTCCGCTTTTATTAGCATGGGCAATCACCATTCATAAGTCGCAGGGCTTGACGTTACCAAGGGTAGTGGTTGACCTTGGGTCTAGAGAACTTGCTGTGGGTTACTCATATGTGGCACTTTCACGGGTTCAAAGACTGACAGACTTAATCCTGGAACCCATTAATTTTGATCGTTTAATCAGAATCAGTTCCATGAAACTTCTTTGTCTACGAATTGAAGAGGAAAAGAGACTAATCAGATTGGCGGAACAAACCAATCGAGACTATTGACCGAAGCCGGTCCGTTCCATCTTGGCCTAAAATCCATCTTCGTATGTTTTGATGTCCGAATGTCCCGCAGTTCTCGCCTACAGGCTGCAGTTCTCCACAGATTTTCGTAAAATTTTGTAAGCAGATTCAATAATTTATAGGTACAATTATTTCTTTTTGTCACATTATTTTTTTTTTCTAATGGTCACGATTTTCACGCATTATTATAACAAAATATGACTTCATCGCGTTCAAAAAGGTGTTTATTTAATTACCTCGACATTTCGACGTTTTTTTGATAATGGCCACGATTTCAATTCAACCTTCATGGGTTAAAAAGGTATAAAATTACTAAATTCAACCGTTTTGAAACAAACCCGCGAGGTCTACAGCTCACAGACCCACTAGTATATATTTCTCCGAGATTTGTGCTGAGTATACCAAGCACATTTATTTTAGCGGCTATGGTTGTCCGGTAATCCACAGAATCACGGTAGCGGTGTGTATCATTTGTACACAATGTCAATAATAGATTGTGCAATAAGTGCTATAATACCTAAGACATTTTTCTCTCGACTCGATTGATATAGATCAGGAAGCACAGTAAAGAATCTGTACTGACAGCTGACTAATTACTGATACCACACCGACTCCTCACCGCCAAATGTGAAAATGGCTAGTACAGTTGAGTTCACTATCTCAAAAAATTGTTCCTGCGAAAACCCAAAGACCGCACGCGGTGCGGGTGCGACGAACTCAATTTTCCTCAATTCACAAATCAGACTGCTTCAAGTTTGGCGGCTTCGCTTATTGCAGTTGAAAGGAGGAAAATTTCAAATGATTAGGTAATCGGTGTTTAACTTTGTATGAGAACGAATAGGTTAGGAATTGCTAAGTTCCTACCATTTTCCCTAAATTGTGAAATCGTGTAACGATACGTGAAATGATACAACCGTTTTCATATTGCTTGATAGATAAAACGCTGGAGACCCGTGACGTCACGTATCTGGAGCGTCACGGTAAGTGACAATCATTTCATGTGAAGGTGCGTTTTGCAGAAAAGGGAACGACCCTTTTCCGCAAAACGCATCTAAAAATACTAAAGTTCCCAACCCTGTGCTAAAAAAATATTTTATACTCTGGTATGGCTATAGAGAGGCTTCTCTTAAAACTGAACCCTTTAAGTTGTGATTATTTATTGCCTTGCACTCTTTTGTCTTACGACTATGTTTTTACTCCTTTTTCGAGAAATTTCAACATTATTGATTATTTTATTTGACGTCACCATCCCTATGGTGTTCTGGCTCTTGATATACAATAAAATTTATAATCAAAGATTTAGTATGCGAAAATGTAATGAGTAAGTATGTAAGGAAGGTAGAGGTAGTACACTCCACGAACATTGTTTATGAACAATTGCCAAATCGTTAAATTTTTAAACTCATATCAAAGATGTTTGACCAAAATAAATCACAGTTGGGTAACCAATTTAAATAATTGGAAAAAATAAAATGTGCGTGGCGCCACGCTTCTTATCAGGCGAGCACATCACCCCTAAGGCCACGGAAGGGCGCCAGCGGGCAGCGGGGCGACGAGCGGCTGCCCATAGAATGAAGTCGCTCGAATGTACGAACTGCCGCGAGTTGCCCCGCTGCCCGCTGCCTGGCATTATGTTTGTGATTGGACACCTTCGGCCTGTCCATAAACGCGACCTTAGATCAAGATGATTACCAACCCCATCATTAGCGGTTGTCTGGTAAAGAATGCCTTAACCTTTGGATACGCGGTGGCTCCCCAAGGAGGCACTAGTTTCCATACTAAAAACTCTCCCAAATGTTGACAGAAAGACTACTCCCCTGGGAGCAACTGCGGATTCGATAGGTTAAGGCATTAAGTCCGCCTTTTGTACTCTATTGTATTGTACATTACATGATTTGTTACAGATGCGTGGTCCCAGAATGCGAAGCGCCGAACAGCACTACATTCAGCACGGTTTGGACGGAGGCGGCGCTGCCAGCGCACGGGCGCGCGCACCACTGCGCGCGACGCGTACCGACCGACCTCACGCTGCCCTGTGGGGCTGATAGTGCCTTCAGCGAGGAGGTGGTGGCGTGCGACCAGTGGTTATACGCCTCAGCCAACACCATCGTCACTGAGGTAAGTTCACAACGTAGTAATGTAGGAAGGTGCTTGTCCCTATGTTTCCATGCGGGGCTGATAGAGCCTGCAGCGAGGAGAAGTTTGCATGCGACCAGTGGTTATATGCCTTGGCCAACACTATAGTCACTCAGGTATGTTCAGAAGACAGTTCTCCGTACGCTCGCCTGCGGAGCTGAAAGTGCATGCCTTCAGCGAGGAGGTGGTAGCTTGCATACATCATTTATAATGTACTAACTTCCGCCCGCGACTTCGTCTAAGTGGACCCGGGATAAAAACTATCCTATATTTTGCTATAAACTATCGTCGTGCAAAAATTCATCCAAATCGGTTAAGCCGTTTAAGAGTGATTGAGTAACAAACATCCAAACATCCCAACTTTCGCATTTATAATATTACTAGGGTTTATTTATAGAATTGTGCTTGTCCCTACATCGTGAGGCAACCGGTCTAATCCCAACAAAGTCTAGTTTTCCCTCTGGGTCGGAAGGATGCCTGTCGCTTTCTTAAAACTAGTGCCTACTCCGAATCTTAGGATTCGCCGCCAAAGCGGGCCCCATGCTCCCAGGGTACTACTGTAGGAGGGTGATAAGCTGATGAATACTGGTCCCCACGTTCGTATGCGAGCCACAACCGTACAAAATGCACAATTTATGCAGGTTAGAACACTTTGGGAGATTAACAGTGATGCAATTGTCACATGGTCTGGCATATTAAGTAATGTATCCAATCATTGTGATAGTTACGTCAAGATCGTACTATCCTACTAATTCTACTAATATTATAAATGCGAAAGTTTAGATGTTTGGATGTTTGTTACTCAATCACGCCTAAAGGGCACAACCGATTAGGATGAAATTTTGCATGAAGATATTTTATAGCCTGGATTAAAAGAGGATAGTTTTTATCCCGGGTCCACGCAAACGAAGTCGCGGGCGGAAGCTAGTAAGGTTATAGCAATCACTGTTAAATATCGCCAGACCGCATCATAAATTGTGCAGGTACTTAATGGTGCCACAGAAGGTTCCCTGTTAGCACATACTTAGTCCTTTTACGTCAATCCACTCGCGTCTTGAAGGATATCCGGCCATGTCAATCAAGTAACAATTCCTTACAAGTTGTATTGATGGATGTTAACTGACGTGACAAAACGTGCATGTAAAATGTAGTCCAAGTTCTCAAGTGGGTGTGAGTTTGACCTGGCTACTGTTAGCTTTACCTATGTGTGAATAAAACGACTAAAATTGAGCGAAAGATTACCCTATTTCTACAACACTTAATGACTTTAATGTAAGATTCTGAACATTGATTTGAATACGGCTTTGTTGCTACTTGCGAGTAGTTAATTAGGAGTTATAGACGGAAACAATAAAAAAACCCTGGGGTGGCGACCGGACAAAGCACCTCGGAACCCCCATGTCAACTACAGGAGGCCGTCGGCAACGTAAAGGGTCTGCTAGGCTTCCTGCTGGAACTGGGTTGGCACGAATAGCAGTAGTTCCATAACCCGTACGCAAAATCATCATCATATCAGCCGAAAGACGTCCACTGCTGGACATAGGCCTCCCCCAAAGAGTGCCACAAGGACCGGTCCTGCGCCACCCGCATCCAGCGGCAAAATACATAGGCGCTATTATGACGTCGAGTTGCGGAAACCCAGTCCGCGAACAACTATAACCAGCGCCTATATAAACTACAAGGTAGGGATGGAATGGGCTTGATGGGATCGTGTAAAAGTGTGTATGTACCTTGTTACCTACTCAGAGTTTTCTTCGAACTTGGCCTCACGAGCCAATAGTATCCAGGTGACATAAAAATGTTGTTAGATGACGTTTAAATGTTTATATCATGATCCCACCGTTTACAGTCAAATTAGCATGGTATCATTGCCATTGTCAAGGCGTAATTGCTGTAAAAAAACGTGGCAATGACTTCTTAGTGGCGGTATTATATGTTTTTATGGCTAAGTGATGTCGCGACGTTGGTTTTAAAGTTAAAGCCAAGGTCTCTTTACAAGCCTACCCAACGAGTGCGGTTATCCAAAACGCCGAAAATGCCGTGTCTATATACCTAAATGCGTAGGAGTATTTATGCATCAGGCGCGTGAGCGTTTTCATACTCATCTGACAGCACGGCGTCGCCTGCCCAAAAACACCGAATTCCACCTTCCCATTAAAACGTAGTTACGCTCTCATTTTAAAACTATACGTGTTAGATTGTGACGAAACTTTGCATATACAATGACAAGAGGTATATCTGTCTGTAATTAGTTTATATGGTTCCAGTTTATAAAACAAACGAAATACAGCAAAAACAAGTTTTGTATGAAAAACTTAAATTCGCTGTATTTTTTTTACTATGGTATCTGAAGCTACACAAACTAATTACAGACATAGATATACCTCATGTCTGTTTATATGCAAAAAGTTACGTTACAATCCAACACGGAGAATCGAGCTTACTGCGGACTCTTAAGCGACAATAACATTAATAATAATAAACCATTTATTTCAGGCATCTTTATAATGCCCATTACAAATACCTTAAAGAATAACATACATACAATTATAAAAATAAAAACTATCTTAAGTAAGTATTATTAATTAGGCGACTAAACGGTGTGGCTCCGTTGCGTCATCCAATCCGGTGTTTAATTCGGTAGTTTGCGATAGGTATTCGGTGGTTCGTTTGGTAATTGGTTGATTAATGTTACGATTCCCACCGAAAGGGTCGGGCCGGTTCGCGCGGCGCCGCATCGCGACTGATGCGCGCGCACCCGGCGGCAGCCGACCGCGTTTCAATAGTGCAGTAAGCAAAAACCGGATGGAGCCGGTTAGAAGCGACGGCAGCCGCGCGCAGTCCACGTCCACGAGGAGCCGAACGGCCGCAAATCCATTCAATATGAAATGTCTGTATTAAAGCTTCAAATTCCATTGGCAACTTGTAAAAGGCGCTCAGGCGCGCTCCGGCCCAGCACGGTCAGTGAGAATCTTGCTTAAGTCGGTCGCCGCATACAGCGTGCGGCATCCGCAACTGAAAAGATGACGCTAGTCGGCCGCATCAGCGGGTCGATCAAGTAACGCATTGTACGCGCATCAAGTAAAATAAATGCAGTCACTTAAAAAAATAATACAGGACGGTGTCCAAACGTACGTTCGAAACGTTACGTGATCACCCCTCTCAGGGACATACTCACAAACTAAGGGCATACGAGTGTATGAATGAAACTTGGAAGATAAGATAAGATATTTAAATTCCTATAAAAAAAATACAGTGGAGTGGTGAACGCGATTGGATTCAGAGTTATCACCTAGAAGGCGCGCGAGAGCCGAGTTGTGGCAAGGCTCAGAAGAAGGATCTGCTGAACAGAGACGCTCAGAGTTTCAACGATAGTAAGTGCTTAATTCAGTTCGTATTACGGCGGGCGGGGTATTGGGAGTTCCATTCATTCTAGAAACAATGACTAGTGTACCATCTAAGAAGCTGTTTCTTGTTAAACGCCTGCTGAAGAATGTAAGTATGTGTGAGCGAGAGGGGGCACACGTGAACAGTGCGGGAACTGCTCGTATCTTTAAAATAGTATTCTCTTTGTTGGCTTGAGGAAGCGGATTGAACTCTAGATAACGGAGTTCACTTACAATAGTTTTATTGGAGTAGAAATCTATTTATAAGTACTATACACTAGTGTAGTGTCGGATTAGAGCACCACTCTCATCCCGTAGCTGAGGCGGATTAAATGTCGTGACCGCCCTAGGCGACCTAGGGACCTCTTCGGCGCCCCTCTAGCGGCCATAGGTTAAAAGTTATAACTAAAACTATTTCAAGCGCGTGCTGCTCGTCGCGGCTGCTAGGCACTGGCCTAGTTTGCCTATATGAATACTCCGCTTCTGTCCCGTGGGTGTCGTAAAGTCGGCTGTGGGTAAGACTTCAATGTGTGTGGGACTTATATGATTATGAAATTGCAGTGATAAGTTGCTGTGATGCCCACACTTTCTTTAAAAAATATATAGCACGTCGGTGGCAAACAAGCTTACGGCCCACCTGTTGGTAAGCGTTTGCCGTAGCTTATGGACGCTTGTATACCTCCAGGGGACTCGCATGCGCGTTGCCGACCCTTTAAAAACTTGTAAGGGGTGATCCCAGCAAAACTCTTATCTTATCTCGGTTTTGGTATTTTTAGGGTTCCGTACCTCAAAAGGAAAAAACGGAACCCTAATAGGATCACTCGTGCGTCTGTCTGTGCGTCCTTCACAGCCTATTTTCTCCGAAACTACTGAACCAATAACGTTGAAATTTGGTACACATATGTAAGTTTGTGACCCAAAGAGGAACATGTAACGCAAACAAATGAGTTATAAACATGGGGGCCACTTTTGGGGGGGAAATGAGAAAATTAAAAAATAAAGTTTTGCATATACTATCGTGTTACATATCAAATGAAAGAGCTCATTGTGTGCATCTAAAATATATTATTTTTGTAATTTTAAATAATTAGTTTAGAAATTATTTAAGAAAATAGCCAAAAAAATACCATTCCCCCCCCCCCTTCATCTCCGAAACTACTGAGTCTAAAATTTTGAAAAAAATACACAAAATAGTTCTTTACCTACAGATGACAGGAAAACCTATTAGAAATGTGCAGTTAAGCGTGAGTCGGACTTAATACGGTATTTGTCAAAAATCAAATTAGCTTATTTTTATGAAACGTCAAAAACGCTCCGTTAGTAAAAAAAATTGTTTAAAATCTTGTGATGTACGGAACTCTTGCAACGCGAGTCCGACTCGCACTTGGCCGCCTTCATAGTTCCAGTGTATAAATACAAACATACAGAAACTCACGCATGAATTCCCAAAAGGGTAAGCAGAACACGTTACATTTTCAATGCTACTTCTGGCACCCCGGCAGCTTACTCCGTGATTTCGTCGCACCGCTACAAGTAGGTACAGTCAGCATCAAAAGTAACTGCGCAATCGAAGACGTCAAAAGCTCTTATTTCCTTCTAATAAAGAGTTTTGACGTTTTCTCTGTACTGTACCTTACCATTATTGATTATGCTTCTGGCAATCGCGGGCATCAACACTGAGAAAACGTGTCGCGACCTTACATAGGGATAACAACATACATAACTTAGTATGCTAAGCCCGGATGGCCCTGACACTGTCTTAATGAAATGAATAATATGCGATACTTACCGTTGCGCACGGGTGTAGATATAGGTACCTTGCGTGCGGGTAGATTTTTGCAGAGCTAATATCAGGGCACTATCTTGCGAAAGATTTCACGAGTCGCCACTGATGCTCACGTACAGTCAGCATCAGAAGTAGTTACGCAAAATAACACGCTCAAAATGACACACACAAATCCTTATTCCCTTGGCCTTAGAGTTCGTGTGTAGATCATTTCAAGCACGAGGACCGCTTAGCAACTTCTGCTGCTGACAGTACCTACATAGAAAACATTCAAGACTCACGAACGTGCTCAGTACACAAATAACCAGTCATTGTGGCACTCTTTGGGGGAGGGCTATGTCCAGCAGTGGACGTCTTTCGGCTGATATGATAATGATAATGGTGATGATGAATGCCGTTGGTTCATTGCGGGTGAGGATTGGATATTTTTATTATTTTTGTTCTCCACTTAACTTATCTAGTCGTTATAAAGTTAATGCTAGGCCGCTACTTTACGAAAACACTAGTGTTGTGTCGTGGAAATTAAATAAATAGCCTAGAAACGAGAATTACAAATTATACAAACGATGATTCAGATACGGGTGGGCGAGTGTGACCCCGCAGTTCGCTTCGCCCATTCAAAAACCTACCGACTTTTTCACCGTTTCCGACTAGCAATAATCAATTTTGTGGCATTTCCATAAGGTTTAGATTGGCGAGTCGGTACTGATTCGACCTTCACCTCCAAACGCATCCACCCAATAGCGTCAGTGATGCGTTGCAACTGATGACAATGACAACAATGGCGGGTTTACGTAAAAAGTCAATTGGTGGTTCTATTATGTACTTTTCGTTTCATCTAAATACCGACGTAGCAAAATCATGGATTATTTTGTTAATAGGGGTGTAGACTCAAAATGCATTATTACTTCAGAAGAAAGAAGGCAAAAATTATGCCTAATGACGAAAATCCCATTCAAATATCTCAAAAAAATTCGAAGCTACAACCGTTTTAATGTTGCTTGTTAGAGAGAGAGCAAACGCTAGCAGATGTACATGACGTCACGCTCCTCGAGTGTCATTGTAAATGACAATCATTTCGTATGAAGGTGCGTTTGGCGGAAAAGGGATAGAACAATACCCGTTCTTAAAACTTTGGATAGTACTGATAAGTCTTATAACTGTGATTATTTAACCTCTTATTGCGTTGCTGTTTTCTCCATTTGACTACGTTCTTAATCCTATTTCAAGAAAATACATCATTATTGATTATTTTATTTAGTGTCTACATCCCTATTTCGTTACGTTTCATAACGCAATTTTTTCTGGCTTCTGACGAACAAAATGTATTACAGAACGTTATTTTTAATCGAAAGTTGTCTGTCGAGATGGTTTTTAGCTGTCACCGAGTTTGTGTAAGTACTTAGTCTGTTAATTAATATTTTAGCCACCGATCCTGTGAAAAGTTCGCTATAGGTCTATATTTCAGTAAGGGCCTGTTTCACAATCGCCGGATAAAGTTATCTGCCAGTTAAAATTATTGCTATCCTTTTCTCCCGTCAGATCAAAGAAAAGCGACAGCCAACATTTATCTGACCAATATGTTTTAACTGGAGATTGTGAAACAGGCCCTAAAGCTATTATGTAGTAGGTCAGCTCGGGCAGCTCGCTAATCATTCATACCTAATACTAAGGTATGAAATATTAGCGAGTAATGTGTGTAATGTGCGAATAATGCCCTTGAGGCCGACTTAAAAAATATTTTTAAACTTGAATTTTCTGATTTCAGTTCAACCTGGCGTGCCAGGAGTGGAAGCGCACCCTGGTGGGCACGGTGCACAACATCGGCATGCTGGTGTCGCTGCCGATCCTTGGCTACATCTCCGATCGGTGAGGTTTCACTGTTGAACTCTCTTTACATACCTCGAACCTCGTGGTAACTAAATGTAACCATCTAATGTCATATTGGAGCCTTGAGTCAAGTCAAAGTAGAGAGAATGAAAATTTAATAGATCCATCTTGGAGTGAACTCAATTCCTGTTTGGCCATCCCTGTACAGTTGATAGCGGGGCGACAAGCGGCAGTTCATTTCATTTGATCAAGATCATTTTATGAACCCTTACTCTAATCCCAGAGGCTATAGTATAAGTTTTACCGAAAAAAAAACGTTACGACCGCGCAAACCTACGTTTGCGTTTAGCTGCCAAATCCCATAGAAATTGAGGGTAAAACGCAAACGAGATCTTAAAGTTTTGTTTCGGTAAAACTTATACTAGAGCCTCAGACCACGGAATTAGAGCGGTTAAGGTTAGGAAAACTTAACAACGCCGTAAACTTAAGGCTGTGCATTGGAAATTATCGCGTGTTTTGAAACGCCGTTCTGACTAGATTAAGAAACAATAAGGTCTGATTTTCAGATATATGATTCTTGACTATATGATTGTTTATCTGATTTTATCGATCGAAAATTTCCTCGATAGAAAGAAAATCCAAATTTTCCTTTTTTTTACTCAGCCTACTCAAACGATACATTATTTTACGACACAATCAAGTTAATACTATAGTATTTTATCTCATCTAAAATCTCACTTTATGAAATTAAAATAAAACGTCTCTAAGTTAGGTATTTATCAAAATTGGTCCAAAAAGCCATTCCCGAAGAATGTTTCATCTCTTTTCCTCGTGCGCGGAAGGCATCAGCGCAGCGCGTCTCTGTCTAGGGGCGTGTTCGATTCAAATCAAGGCATCGCCTTAAAGATGTGTATTCCGGTTTCCAGATGGGGTCGCAAGACCGCCCTGATCCTGTCCTGCGTGCTGGTGGGGGCCATTGGCTCGCTTAAGGCCTTCTCCGTCTCCTACGAGATGTACGTCGTTGTCGAGTTCCTGGAGACGGTGGCTGGAGCCAGCGCCTTCCCCGCTGCCTTCATCATGAGTAAGTAGACGGTTTCACAAAAATAGAGGGCAGAGACCACTATCAAATAACTAGAAATTAAGAGTCTGCAGTAAGCTCGATTTTCCATACAAACGTAGTTACGCTCTCATTTTAAAACTACGTGTTGGATTGTAACGAAACTTTGCATGTACAATGACATGAGGTATATTCAGGTCTGTAATTAGTTTATGTAGCTTCAAATACCATAGTAAAAAAATACAGCGAATTTAAGTTTTTCATACAAAACTGGTTTCATACAAATTATATTTTGTTTTCAATTTGACATTGAGACAACTAACATAGACAATAGGTACTAAAATAATATAAAAACATAGAGAAAAACAGGTTATTATACACAGTCGTGCACAACTTGTTTTTGCTGTAAGTATTTCGTTTGTTTTATAAACTGGAACCATATAAACTAATTAAAGACATAGACATACCTCATGTCATTGTATATGCAAAGTTTTATCACCATCCAACACGTAGTTTTAAAATGAGAGCGTAACTACGTTTGTATGGGAAGGTGAAATTCGGCCGAGCTTACTGCGGACTCTTAAAAGATTTTCTACAGGGGAGTTTCAAATAGGTATTCTGATATGGGGGTTAAGGCGGTTGAAACGTTCTGTCTGAGAATTACCCATCCTTCTGATTTTTAGGTAATATGATAAACCCAAAAAAGCTACGGTAGCCTGCCTAGTGGTGTGTCAAACGGTCGTGGGTTCGAATCCCGGCTCGTACCAATGATTTTTTCGGAACTTATGTACGGAATATTTACCGTTAGCTTTGCGGTGAAGGAAAACATCGTGAGGAAACCGGTCTAATCCCAATATAAAGTATAGTTTGCCCTCTGGGTTGGAAGATCAGACGACAGTCGCTTTCGTAAAACTAGTGCCTACAATCGGGAATAACGCTAGGAGGGTGATGATGATGTATATAAACCCAAAAACTTGCTATGAAATGGCAACCCCTGTTGTCATGTGTCTAACAGCCAACAGTAACGGATCGGCCACGAAAGCATCATTCAAAACTTGCTATGAAATGGCAACCCCTGTTGTCATGTGTCTAACAGCCAACAGTAACGGATCGGCCACGAAAGCATCATTCAAAAGCTTCAGGCGCTTATGAATAACTGCGTTTGAGAAGGTGGACATAATAATTTTCAATGAGATTATTTTAGAAACCAAGTTTATTTGGGGAAGCAAATGGCCTCGGGCTTATTTTTTAGGGTTCCGTACCCAAAGTGTAAGTACGTGCCCATATTACGCCGTTCTTAAATCGATACGATTTAATGAACATGAGCTCTCGTAGGCATCTCCATTTCGTCATTCGCTCTTCGGGGTGATAAAAAATAAAGAACCAGCGTATCTTTTCGAAAAACTAAACTTCTCTCAGCGCGCTGTAAGACACGCATCACGACTTGCAAGTCATCCACACCGCAAGGTTGCCTTTCGTGGTAGCTTTCGTTTTGCTGCCACAAAGTGTTGGAATGATTTGCCACCACCAATACGAAACTCCAATGCAGTCGCTTCTTTTAAAAGGTCCCTTCGAATTTTATTGATTGGTAAGCAGAAAATGTAGTACTTCTAAGCGTATAAAGAGTAAATTTTTTATTTGTTTTGTTTTGGTTTTTATGTTTAGTTTTGGCTTAAAGATTTTGTGTTTCTTTTAATATTATAGACTATTCTGTCAGTGCCATGCCATCTAGTCCAAATGCTGGCTTCACTGAAAATCAGCGTCACGGACTGTGTCTTCTGGCTAACTCCGTGGCATTAAGCTGAGTGCAAGCCATTTAGTGCAAATTACTTAAAATAATGTGTATTAAGATAAGTTTTGTTACACTTTTATTTATGTATAGTAAAAACTATACATATAGAAAGAAAGAAAGAAAATAATTTATTAGTGCAAAAGCACTAATAAATTATTTTCTTTCTTTCTTTCTTTCTTTCAAAGGGTAAAAACGGGACCCTATTACTATAATTCACTGTCCGTCCATCTGTCTGTCACCAGGCTGTATCTCAAGAACTGCGATAGCTAGACAGTTGATATTTTCACAGATTATGTATTTCTGTTGCCGCTATAAGAACAAATACTAAAAACAAAATAAAATAAATATTTAAGGGGGGCTCCCATACAACAAACTTTTTTTAACTGTTTTTATAGATAATGGTACGGAACCCTTCGTGCGCGAGTCCGACTCGCACTTGGCCGGTTTTTTAGAAACCGTAAAACTTTTAAGAAATTTATAAAAAAACCAAACCTAACCTATATATATACAATATGCGCAAAATTGTTCTTCCACATACACACACACAGGGTCATGAAGTCAGAAATAATCTAACATTTTCATTTCAGCTATCGAGCTTCTCGGCCAAGACAAACGCGTCCTCACAACGGCATTCCTCGGTATCATGCTGGTCATCGGAGGCCTAAGCTTCGCGCTCCTCGCCAAGACCTTCCAATACTGGCGCACCTTCATCCTGGTCGTCTACCCACCATCGCTGCTCTTCCTCCTTTACATCTACTTCCTCCCAGAGAGCATCAGGTGGCTCCTATCTAAAGGACGGAAAGAAGATGCGCTTGAAATAATAACGAAAGCTGCTAAGATGAACAATGTGACGTTATCAGAAGAAACTGTGAAACAGCTTCAAGAAGTCAAAACGCCTGTTGAAGAGAAAATTGAGGAGACTGGATTATGGATACAAGTGTTGCGATCACCTATCATCATGAAGCGACTAGCTATCTGTTCCTGGTGGTGGATCACGTGTACTTTCGTGTTCTACGGACTGGCGATCAACTCAGTATCGCTGGCGGGAGACAAGTACACCAACTATATGCTGGTGGTGAGCGTGGAAGTAATCGCTGTGGTGACCAATGCACTAGTGTTGGACCGGATTGGTCGCAAACGCACGCTGCTCATAGCCTACGTCGTCTGCGGGATTTCTTGCGTCGCCATCGCTTTTGTGCCTCGCAGTAAGTCTTTGTGAAAAACCCATCCAGCACCCGAATCAGCTTTTAGGGTTTAACTGGTTTTAACGTTCACTGGGTTTAACTGACATATTTTTTTCTGTGAAAAATCATCTTTTGTTCAGAATTTCATGACGGAACGACTGCAGAAAATGGCTCAGAGCCACAATTTCATATCATTTCAAAATAAATTCGTGGCTGTAACGGACAAGCTTCAAATTCTAAAATCCAGTTTCTTTTTCCTATTCCAGCTATCTCCTGGCTAGCGACGCTACTATACCTGGTGGGCAAGATCGCCATCACGCAGGCGTTCAGCGGCCTATACATGTACACCTCCGAGCTGTTCCCGACGCATGCGCGGCACAGTCTGCTCGGGTTCTGTTCGATGGTGGGCCGGCTGGGGTCTATAGTAGCTCCACAGATGCCATTACTGGTAAGGGGCTGCTACTAGTTATTTATTTAATCGTATGGTGTATAGACAAACGTTTCATGCGGCCATAACTAAAAATCTAGAAAGACCTTACGTCCGCATTCACAGTCAGGAGGTTGCTCATTCATTTCCTCTTTAAGTTGAGAGGCAGCCATGATTATGATGATGATAAAGTACTTACCTATTAGATAGGTGTAGTAACTTTTTTTGCCGCTAGTTTTCATTGATTCTCCTCTCAAAATGACAGGGTCCTTGGTCACTTTTTAATTTATTGGGTTTAAATCCACCAAATCTACGCTTGTCAATCTTGTCATCTCATCTTCTAAACGTAAAATGAAAATTCTTCTTTCTTTCTTTCAACATGATAAAAAGTCCATGTAACAGTGTTTCTAAGAAACTAAGGCACGTTGTCTCCTGGCTAATGACAAAAGAAAAACAAGCGATAGTAATGATCCCAAAATAATTAAGGTGTACATATTATGGTCACCAGCAAATCATACAGCAGAAGCGAACGTATGAAGGCCTCTAATAATTTACTAATCATTTTACAGGCGATCTACGTCGAATGGCTGCCATCAGTCTTATTTGGAGGCTGTGCTCTAGTGGCTGGGGCGCTGATGCTGACCACGCCAGAAACCCTGAACACTCGGCTGCCCGACACCATCCGTGAGGCCGAGGAGCTGGCCAGCCAAAACAAGCCGACAAACAAACAGGCAAACAAGCAAGACATGGAGATGAAGAGCGCTTGTTAGCACCACTAGAACTAGTAAAGTCAACTCAACGAATGCCAAGGAAACCAACAACTCAGATACCAGCTGGTATCTTTTAACTAAGACCAGACCATCAATAATAATTAAACCAATAACTAAGGACAGAACACCCACAAGTTGGCCTTCCTGCTGGAACCAATAACTAAATCTAGTTTTAACTGGAGCTAGAGATAAACTAGTTCCCAAATAGCTATCAGTCCTTTTCGGCGGCTGTACGCTGGTGGCTGGCCACTCCAGAGACCCTGAACACGGCTGCCCGGCATCGTCCGCGAGGCCGAGGAGCTGGCCAGCCAGCACACGCAGACGGACAAACAAGTAGCATATGGAGATGGAGAGCGCTTGTTAGAACTGGAACTAGTAAAGTGCCCCTGGTATTGTTCAACTGGGAATTCAAGGGAACCAATAACCAAGCCTGCTGGTTATTTTTAACTAGGACCAATAATTATGGTGCCTTCTAGCGCCTTTCAAGCGAAACCAGTTACGAAGACCTAGGGTTCATTTCATAGGGTTTTATAACTTTTATAACAAACAGAAGTATCTGTCTAATAGTGTAATACATAAAGAAGTGGTTATTAAATGGCTTTAAACAAATCCCTAGGTTGGAACTCATTTGTGCAAATTTTTGCTTCAAGAGCCGGTACGAATCGAGTTCTATGGACGCCATGTCACTGCGGTGTATGTATCCAATTGTTCCATTTGACTATATTTTGTTAAATAAGGTACTTATTTATTATTTCCGTAAGATCGTAAAATCAGAAGTATCGTCTAAAGTTCAATTTGATGCATTTTCTTTATACTTAGTTCAAGTTTTGGTTCTACGAAAACAAAATCCAATTTGATGTCCACGTGAACTCAACAGTATCAAGAATTGTGATTTTTTTCATTTAAGTGTTATAATTGTTTAATTTATGAATAATTTGTGACGTAATTTATTATGATTAGTTTAAGGGTTTCGCTTTGCTCAGCATCGGTATCCTAACGCCATCTAATAAAACAAACAAACAGCCCCTCTCCCTAAACGCATAAACCTTCTCCGTAGCGTCGTGGGTAAAAACAAAAATTTTAATAGACCTAAATGGAATATAAACTGAAATTATGTTCTGACTCCAAAGTAAACAGGATGATCATTAAAATTAACTATTTAGATTAAATGAAAACTAAGTTAAATCTAGAAAAGGCGCTCGGGGCAATGCTGGTGGCATTTCCTCGCTGAATTGCAATGCTGATGCGTTGCGCGAGAAAGCCGCCAGCTCTTCGGTCACCAGTTACATTTTCTTTCTTCTTCTCTTCGATAGTTAATATAATTATTTATTTGATTATTTCTAGAACTATGCTGTCTAGTTGAGCAAAGTGCCGTCCTACTATAGTATACATATATTAAGTTTCAACTGAACGTAACTACGTACAAAGTGTTACCCGTTATATTAAAATAAACAGACATTACATACATTACAGACATAAGTACTTTAAGGATAAAGTTGCTATAGGTAACATGTGTAAATATACAATTTAATTTAACAAACTTGCTTATTTATTTTATTTCAATAGGTATCATTTATCATCTTCCTAGTGTTGTTCCCGGTTGTGCCCTAAAGGAGCCCGGGGTCTGCTTTGGGACCTAATCCTAAGATTTAGCATAGGCACTAGTTTAACGAAAGCGACTGCCGTCTGACCTTTCAACCCAGAAGGAAAACTAGACCTTATTGGGATTAGACCGTTTTCCTCACGATGTTTTCCTTCACCGAAAAGCTAACGGTAAATATTCCGTACATAAGTTCCGAAAAACTCATTGGTACGAGCCGGGATTCGAACCCACGACCGCCGCTTGACAGCCGCATGCCTGAACCACTAGGCTACCTAAGCTTCAATAGGTATCATTTATTGAATTAAAAAGGATGTCCCGTGTTTTATGGCCTGTATCGGCTATCACGACTCACGAGACGGCGCGCGAGCTCTCTGGATTTTTTCGCAATATCCGTCTCTTTCTTATTAGAACTCTTAGAAAGAGAGGTAGGTATGGTGCGAGAAAAATCGAGAGCCCGCGCGCCGTCTCGCGATAGCCGTGTAGGGGTGGCTCACTCCGTGATTTGTTCGCGCCGCTACAAGTACATACACCGGCCGGTATTTTAGCGCTGCTACGGCACACACTTGTTCTATTGCAGCGTGTTGCATGCGACAGAAAGGGATGGCCACGTTTAGGCTCGTTCGGCATACCTAAACAGGGGATTTGTTACCAGAGAACCTTCTACTATTATTTATTCTGTGTCTCAACCCAAGTTTACGCGCGGCTGTATGTGTGCGGGCTCCTGTAACTGCAGCTGTGTGCGTCGTGCGCCTGCGAACGTCATCTCGTTCACATTTGGATCGCCCAAGTGAGGAAGTAACCTTATAGAAAACCGCTGCCATATTAACACCACTATAGGCAGAAGGCAGACCACCTTAGGTACTCAGTCCCCGCTGCGCAGCGCGCGGGATCGAGTGTAGGGCGATAAAGGAGAGCGGGCGATGCGCGGGAGGCTAAGCCCGGCCCGGCGCCCACACGCCGCCCACGCCCGTTATCGTCCTACTCCCGCTCCCGCGCTCCGCGCAGGCGGGGACTGAGTTAAACAGTCTACGGTCTACCTATAATAGCTATTAGCTCTGCTCTGCAAGCACATTATATAGTGGTGTTGTGTTCCTGGTGGTGAATAGCAGGGTCGCCCGAGTCTCATGCTGTCAACACAACTAATCCTCAAATCAATAAAGGATGGAAGCAACGCGCATGTGATTGTTCCGGAGTCGCAAGCGTCCATAGGCTACGGTGGCTCCTTACCATCAGGCATCAGCGGGCCGTATGCTTGTTTCCTACCATTGTTAGTACAGTCAACAGAATCACCAGCAGTAGGTAAGTATTATTATTAATGTCTGCTACAAGAAGGCGAGCAAAAATATCTGACACGTGTTAGGACGTGTCAGATATTAAAAACACGGGCAAATTATGTACTTCACTGTGATTTCCTTGGACGGAAACATGTCATTAATTTTAATGGGACAACAACGCGGCTAATGCCAACTTTAGCCGAAACTGTCACAACATGTCGTCCATTATGAGGCAGGTAATGGAGATAACAGTAACTAGACATATTTTTATAGCAACATATTATCTGTTCATTTAGCCAAAATTGTATAAAAAATGTCGTCACAAATAATGCCTGCAAGCAGATACAGTAGCTAATAGGGACGTTTGCGACTCCACAGAAGTCACATCTTACGACTCAATCCTCAAATCTATAAAGGGTCGTAAGGCGACTTGTCTGGAAACGCCTGTCCATATACCGCGTCTGTAAGCACCAGCGAGCACAACGGACGCCGAGACGAGAAAATCTACTCTCCTCTTGCTAATTTGCACAGTGCGAGTGAGACAAGAGTCGCTAAGTCACCCGCGACGCGACGCAGCAGCAAGTTGTTACCTACTGGCAGGCCGTACGCTTGTTTGCCACCGTCGTGGTATTTTTTAAAGCCATAAACGACTTAAACGCATTGTACTCTAGTTGTTTACATTGCGTCGTCGCTATTCTAAGCGTAGCGCGATACCTCACACAAGATTTCCTATATTCCGGCGTTGACGACCTACATACACTTACCGCTTCTAAAAGGCTAGAAGCATCTACTACAAGAATACACATTCACCCTTTTAACATTGGAAATGTCGTTTGATCGACTGCAGTTCAGAGCGCCCTAATAATTCAGCAAAGTAAATATTTGCGCCAAACATATCATAACAGGTCTATTCGAATTTGAAAGAAATATGTAGATCGTGTTTTATTAGTTATTACTATTATTTTTTGTCTAGGGAAAATAGAACTTAATATGTTGAGATAGATCTTAGTACAGAAGTAAGTTTATGAATCGTTTCAGTACCGCACGGGTATTTGTGGACGCCGCGCGCGCTCCAGAAATCTGTGATTTCAGTTAAATCTATAGTGCAACCCACCAGTATAATTAACCGTTATTTTAAAATAGGAATGCCCGTCTTTGCTTGATGCTCGTTTGTTTCAAAGACTGTTTCCATAGATGCCCGATTGCCAATTGTTTTTTGTTTTGTTTGTGTATAGTTCTCTCAAGTGTGGTCTGATCGTCAGTGGTTTTATGAATGTGGTTTTCTCAAGTGCAAATGACTGACTGTGAGTTGTTTTATTCATGTTGTTTGCTGGTGGTATTGTAGCCGTGTGGTAGGATGAGTGTCATGTGTAGGTGGTGTTAAAAGTGCTTTTAGGAATGCGGTGGTGAATTGCAGAAGGGATGTCGCGTCGCGATGTGGTGCCGCGCACCGAACGCGTGGAGCTCCCAGCACCTCCACCAAGTAAATGCGCAAAGGTAGGTGTTTGTATAGATACCTAGTGATGATGATGAACATGATTACGTCTATGTTGGATATTGAACATTTGTCCCTCTCACACTAACAAACTTGTTAGTAAGGTACAAATGCCCGACATAACGCGATCATGCTCCGAAGAGACTGTCGTATCGCAATCCGTTTGACAACAACGTGTTTCGCACGCTCACTTCAAGCGCGCTGAAAGAAAGAGCGAGGTCATGTTAGCCAGACATGTTTCACATGCTAGTTTGTAATGTAATAGTTCAAAATCATATCACAATACTAGCTAGCGTAGTAGCGTACAGTCTACGACATTAATGTCATCCGCAACAAAGCGTGCATTAATGTCTGACTCGGCTGACGTGTCAAATATTATTGCCCACCTTATGACATGGCAAATATAAATGCTAGTGACAACACAGCTAACTGACCATCGGTGCACCTTAAATGCATTGCAATAAGGTTCTATATAAACACAGGATGGTCAGTTAACAGTGTTGTCGTTTGTACCTATATCTAGCAAAGTGAAGTATTTAAGTAATAATAGCAAGATTGCCGCCAAAATATGCGTGGTTTATGCCTGTTGAGTTTCAAGAATAGTTTCTGCTCCAAATTTAGAACTACGAATTACAAAATATTGACGTTTTCACAATCAATATTGTCTAAACAGGGATACAAAATCATCGTATATAGTACTTACAATATCTCGACTCTCTCAGTTGGGTCAGCTTCCCGTTTTTCCCTTCTCCACTTCGCTCTGTTCTCGTCATTGGTTTCGGATAACTTGCACTCTATCATGTATCATGTACAATATCTCCATTACATACCTATAGGTATATGTTTGATTAATAGAACTTCGACTCGACACAAAAACACGTAAGTGAAAGTGTGTGTGTCCGCAGGTGCTGTACTACACATGGCGGCTGTGCTCAGTGGTGTTCTCCCACTTCGTGATGATCAGTCTCGTGGTGGCCTACTGCATCCTCGGAGCCGTCACCTTCGAGAAGCTGGAGGCAGCACACGAGAGAGAGGTATGAACAGTGCATTTTTTAATTACTACGTGACAGCGTTTCTCTGAAGCGCTTAATTTGCTCTAGCGTGCACAATAGTTAGAAAGGTTTTCCTTTCCATTTATATAGGATTAGGTTGATGGCAGCCGCTTTCGTAAAACTAGTGCCTACGCCGATTCAGTGCCATATCGGACCCCAGGCTCCTTTAGGATGCAACTGGGAATAACGCTTGGAGGATGATATTTCCACCTCGCCTTGGATAGCAGGAAAACTACAGAAGCGCTTGAATTGAAGATTCGCTAAGATTACGGCGAGGATTCATTTCAAAAACTGAATCCACTATCTGACCTTCCAACCCAAGTCACAAACTACATAGACCTTGTGGGGATAATAGATAGCAGTTTTCTCACCATGGAAATATAGTAGGTACTTTTGATAGAAACTGATGACCTGGTAAAGGTCGCGGGAGTCCGCTGGATGCGGAAGGCACTCTTTGGGGGAGGCCTATGTCGAGCAGTGGACATCTTTCGCCATATGATGAAATAGAAACTTGTATTACTGTGTATTAATTAATTGACCAATTTTATGTTTCGTTTAATTAAACAAACTACCGTAAAATGGGGTGAGTAGGGTGAAAACTGACATTCAAACCTCGATAACATTTTATTTTTACTTATACAAACTGAATTGTGTATATAATAATAATTATTTTAGTTTTTATTTTATTTTGGGTAGTTCCATTTCATAACTTGGACGATAAACAGGAAAACCCACCTCACCCCGTAGTCCCTCGTAATTGGGGTGAGATGGGTTTTCATACAAAGATGATTTTGGAAGATTGTTGGATCGTTTTTTTTTTATTATGAGTATTACTATAGCTCCATTTTAAATTGGAATACATTATTTTTGTAGCAGTAGCCTTAAAAAACCATCTCACCCCCCTTTCATACCTTCTCTGAATCTAAATGGGGATTCATAACCCAATTCTCCCTGCGAACCCTACTCACCCCATTTTACGATTGGCATTCAAAAAGCATTAGGGATTCCCACATTCCCTCGCACTCGCAATTGGTCTAATAACGTTTTCATTCGGTCTGCTTCTCGTTCGTCGGGCTGTCGACAGGCCACGTCAGCGAGTTTCGCCACGAGCAGATAACCCGACGAAACGATTTGTATCAGCTGGCTATTTAAGTCTATTCGTTTTTCAACGCCTTATTATCTCCAGCGAAAACATTATGCCAGAGAACTAGTAGGGGACAAATGTACCGCAGTCCGATGACGTGGTGCATCGTTGATGGACATCTCTCGACATGACGTTTGACACGTGGGACTATGAAATCTCGTTATATTTGTCGAATATTCCCTAGCTATAATATTACGTCATCCATGACATAATGTGGCAATTATCATAGAACATCCCTTATCCTAGCCAGGAGAAGACTTGACTTTTTGAAAACACCACAGGCGGGTGTAGAAAGCCTCAGATCGCACAACAAAGGCGAGCCCTTGCCTTCGATTCGGGTAGGAAATACTTCCTACAGTTACTCGTTTTAATACCCGTGTAAAACCAAAATGATCTCAACCCGTTATAATACTATCGTTAGTTAATGTTACTTAGCCTAGTATTTCACATTTGGCAACGATTGGCCTGAGGTGGCTCAAAACTGGGACTAGTGGAAATCAAGAGGGAAGGCCTTTGCCCAGCAGTGAACACTCGATAAGCTTGAATAGGAAACTTACTGTTTGGTATATAATGTATACTAATCAATGTATGACATCAGGTGAAGATGAACATCTCTCGACTCCGGCGGAACACAACAGACAGCATCTGGGGCATGACAAAGAATGCCACATTCTTCAACGAGAGCAACTGGACCGCCGACGTCGTTGATATGCTCAAGGTACCTACAATGTGAACACCTACAAACCAACCCTGGATAGACTATCCATATCTTGCTAATCAGAATACTCTAATAATCTCTCGACAAACGTGTGCCATGGCTAGCATAGCATTAAGAACGAATGATAGATAGACTTTCCGTCTCTTTTTTAATTAGGGATAGTTAGAAAGAGACGGGTAGTTTATGTCGCGCGCGAGATAGCTGACGCGCGGTCTTGTACTAGCCGTGTGGGAAATGCAACACTCATGAATTGTGTTTAAAAGATGAAGAGTGAGAGAGAAAAGAGGTGAAGAAATATGGCAGCAAATATTCCAGTATTTTTTTGCATGATATGCCCCTACCACTTTAAGCACAGACAACGAAATTTGTTCATGCGTTTTGTCGTAACCTTTCCAGTCTCGTGGCTCTAAGGCGAGCTGGCAGGTTTTGAGACTTACTTCTGTCAAAATCGGGTAGTATTTTCGCTATTAGACCAGTTGCTTTTATTCCAAATCATTTTCATTGTACCTATTGGATATTTTTCCAGGACTTCGAGAACGCGTTGTTGCTGGAGATGAAGGTCCGCGGCTGGGACGGCAGCGAGAGCACCAGCCACGTCCAGTGGACCTTCACCGGAGCCCTCTTCTACTCCATCATCGTCATCACCACCATCGGTCAGTTCAGTTTCAGTACCATACTAATTAAGTTCTATACTATAACGGATACCTTCAATATCGATTATTTCATTTCCTATACCTAACACTAGATTGAAAATGATTTTCTCAGCATCTGTAATATTTTCAGGTCAATTTTCTTTGCATAGAGCCCTGCAGGTTAGGTTAAGTTTGGGTTATAATTATAACAATCTTAGAAAGTTAACAATTTCTGAGAAAAATCTACTAATTTCAAAAGTAACCCAACTTCTAACCCTTTTTTAACTCTCTCGCTGCGTACCTAAAACCTATTTAAGAGTTGACTTTTCACAGGTCTAATGCGATATTTATTTACGCTCAATTTCTGACGTTTCATCGTCGTTCGATCGTTCTATCATGTAGATAGGGTAAGTGTAGCGGAGCGGCCCAGCTTTGCCCGGCATCTTTCTTGTTTTCCCTTATAAGACGAGTTTTCTCGGAAACCTTGCTACACATGGAAAGAATTTATTTATTTCGCTTGACAAAAAAATCTTGCCCTAAGAGCCTCTCTTTACTCATAACAAAATATGCATCTTTGCTTTTTTGCTCGTAAACCTAAGCAGCAAATAACCATCAAAGTACTTTTTTAAAGTATATTCCGGTAATCTTTCTCAAAACTTATCGTTAGTGATATTTGAGAATTATGAATGATGCGTACTTTAAAATTAATGGACACTAGCTGTCAAATTAGCATCAAACGCCGACCGACCGTTACTACCAAAACATCTTTTCAGAATAAAAAGATTTTTTTCACCAAAGCATCGCCGGGTGCGCACACGCACGTGCTGGCAGCGCGCCAGCCGCGCTATCTATCAAAACTTTATTATACTCCGCGAACAGAAACTCCGAGTTTTATTTCTGAAATCATTCGACAGATTTACGACGAGTCTTCATAAGATTACGACAGAATAAAAAGCATATAGAGAGGTAGGCCACTGCTGTCGTCTCGCTCATATTATTTGGAGCAGCCCTACTGCGGAAGTACCTTATATAAGACTCAGCTCTGTAGGTGTTTCGTTCCTGGTGGTGGGTAAGATCGGCAGAGCTCCCGAGAATGCACTGTGGTGAGTAAGGGACCAGCATGTCTCAAAAAACAATCCTCAAATCAATAAAGGGCCAGGATCGAGCTTGTGACTTCTCTGGTTTCGCAGGCGTCTTTAGGTTACGGTGCCTGCTTACCATCAGACAAGCGGTGTTGTTCGCCCCGTCATGGTATAAAGAAAAGCATATTGAGTTTCATATGTGTTTAATTGGCAACGCTCTTCGGATTCTTATGAGGACGAGCCTTAATCCTCCTTTTCGGACACCCTGCAAGAATGAATTCCTCAATATAAATCACTAAGCAAGTCAACAGAGCGTATTGCAAGCGTCCGTCGTCACTTGTTATGGCAGCGAGCTCGGTCGTTAGCTACTCTAATACTTATACAGCACTCGGCGCGCACATTAAATTAGTGTTATTAGTCACTGATCACAGACACTCAGAAGCCATACAGACCGTAGCCGCGCTGGGCCATCGGTCGTCTCGGCGGACCGAGGCGGCCTGTAGGACCGCCCGGGCCGACGAGCAGCCGCTGCCCAGGGCCGATGATGCCCGTGGGCCCACCCGGACCCACGAGGAGCCCCGGCCCCGTCTGCCAGCGGCCTCGTCGCCCACCCGGCCCAATCATCCCCGTCGGTCCGCCGGGACCTACTAAAACTTGCGCACTTTCAGCACCATGGTTAGCATGCACACCTTGTTTGTGATCCGGAACGATTCCGCCAGTGGGTCCGCCAGGCCCGACGAGAACCCAAGGTTCGTGCTTGTCAGGAACGCCTATATGGCCAGTGGGGCCTTCGGGACCAACCAAAACACCCGGGTGTCGTTGATTTGGTCTTATATAGCTGGGTGGTCCGTTAAAATCTCTGTCATCTCGTAGACCAGGGCCGACCACGCCCGTTGGTCCGCCAGGCCCGACTAGAACTCCTGGGTTACGGTTATTTGATCCATTAGGTCCGGCGTGCACACTATTCTCATGGCCATTAGGGCCAATGACACCTGTAGGTCCATCTGGACCAACTAAGACTCCAGGGTTACGTTGGTTGTGCCCGATTCTATTGTCGCTGGGGTTTGGGCCAATAACGCCGTTAGGACCGCCCGGTCCAACCAAAACCCCGGGATTATGTTGGTTCGGTCCTGTTGGGTATCTATTGTCGCGGTGATTTGGGCCAACAACACCAGTTGGCCCTTCGGGGCCCACTAAAACGCCAGGGTTGCTCGGTCTTGGCCCTATGAAGCCTGAAGGACCAGATGGTCCAACCAGGATTCTGTTTTCTCGGCGACTTAATGGACCTATAATGCCAGTGGGTCCCTCGGGGCCGAATAAGAGCCCGCGGTATGCTCCGCCGTTTTGGTAACTAGAAATGGTGGAGGGTTTGATGGCTCCTATGAGGTCATGCGACATTTCTTCGGGGTCGGAGAACGGCCCTGGTCTCCTCTCGTGGCTTGGCAGCAACATAGGGCGCTCATCTTCCAACTCGCTGAAAATTCCTGAAAATAATCATTTTATTAGATCGGATACTTTCGAGAAAGAAGCAGTTTTTTTTATTGTTTTGTCAAAAGACATATTATCCTGAATCTACTTTCCTGATGGTGGTTTTATACTACACAAATGAACTAGCAATTTTGCTCTTACTGATGGGTTTCCAGGGGGAAAAAGTAGACAAACAAATCACGCCAGAATAAGATCAATTGATATGATCAATGGATACATGTTTCAATAAAATTTTAGATGTCCTCGAAATACGAAAACTTACCTAGGTCACCTCCATGCGGATTTCTGTTCGTTCGTTTGTAGCAGCAGAGGTTCGTTCCAGAAGGACAAGCTTTCTGAAAGAGAACAGAAGTAGACTGTATACAGTTTATCTAATTAGACATCAGCAATAAGAACGTTCTCAAGGCAGTTCAGTCTCTATAAGCTATACAAGAATATGTATTTGGACTGACAAGACATGCGACTCTGAACACAAGATACTTAGGGTATTTTAACCATTCATTATAAATTAATGAATGGTTAAAATTATTTAGGGGCATTTGTAACTGTCAGATATTTCTAGTACCGGACTTTCAAGAGGGCAGCAATAAATACAACGCCTACAGTAATGTATCATACGTATGTGAATGATATTTAATCCACGAAGAAGCGCTTCACTCTCTTTCCATTGGTCCATCTGTTCATCTCACCGTGTGACGTGGCGCCATATCGACTGTCTCGTTTTTTTTTTATCGGTACATTCGGTACTATCTAGATAGTACCGCTCAAAAAAAGCCAGCGCTAGGATTTAGCTAGTTGTCTTGGGTATCTGTGGATGGACGCCAGTTCGCGGCCACCCGACAGAACGGCGTTAAAGCGCATACTTATAGCGAGCGCGGGGTGGTAAAAGGGGAAGTGAAGTGGGAGCGGAGGAGTGTCGCATTCCGGGGAGGTGCATAGATTTTGTGACCAAACTGTAGTTAGGTGGTAGAAGTTAGAAACACTTCGTGTAATGATTGGAATAGATTGGTCCTACAAAACCAGCGAGCAGCGGCGGCAGTGACTGCAGTGCACCATACGTGATCATTAGTCATCGTGTAATCGTAGATCGGACGGACCGTACCCGCCGCCGCCGCCGCCACCGCTGGAAGTCGTAGCTGAACCTTGAGCCTTAAGGGCATACCTCGGAGTTGGTGCGAGAGTGGCAAGAGGAGGCAGATGACGAGACGCACTTGCAGTACTGCAGCGAGTCCAGCGTGCCGTCTGAGTACTGCGGCCTGGAAACAACGTCAAACATAAAAGCCCGGCCTTGTTTGCCTGATTGTAAAAATAGTACAGGGTGAATTAAGCATGTCCCAGGCATGAATTTGAAATGGCATGGCTGATAACGGGGGTGCTGATTGGTCGAATATATTCGTGATATTTTTTGCTCTTAAAAAAAATACAAAGTGTGTATTTATCATCACAGTTAGCTGTCCCCCAAACTTTAGGTACTTAAGGCAATGCCCCTCATAACATAACATAAATATGGAGAAGTATTTAGATTAGCTGACTCTTTTATTTTAATCAAGGATTACACACACATTATTGATAAAAAATATTACGAATCCCACAAATCGCTTGTATATATTTTGGTCAGTGTATATGTATCTGGCCTGCGAAACTACCTCATTCCGGTGAACAAAGTTTCAATGCATACTTAGTCGGTTCATAAGTTCTGTCACAAATGTTTTGCCGCATAGTAAATAAAACGAAGGATGTTTTTATTTAATCCTATATATGGTTTGATAGCTCATTTAATACTGATAAATTAGAGCGATTACTGGATTTAAATGCTTAAAGCCATATTACACAAATACTAGTTTCTTCAGAGATTTTGCACGTTTTTAGCCAATCAAAAACACGGACGTGATTCACTTTATCTTTTTTCCATGATTCTTAAAACCTTTCAAACTTACGTGAGATTTTAGTCAGAACTCTCCCTGAACCCTGTTACCTCCATTTTGAAGCATGAGATAAGTAAGTCTGGGTAAAACTCATTTTCATATTCACATTTTACGTGGTGTACTTGTTGCCCACAAGATCAAATTTACGCGTTTTTCTGAAAACGTAAAAAGTACGTAGAGTTCTCGATGGGAGCAGTTGGAATTGAAAGCTAACAGAAAATCAAATGCTAGTTGCTAAGCATGGTCTAAAATCTAGGTTTCAGAATAAATAAATAAAACCTTGTTGGACATCTGGAACACTGTTTTTTTATAAAATTTGTTGTAAGTGGTATTTTTGTCAGTTGCGGCGTGTTTTGGGTTCAAAATTGTCTCAAGTTACAAGGTTTTTTTTCATATTGAGATAATTGTACAAAATTTATTGAATTGCAATTTGATTCGTATAAAATAAGCTTTTTAATCATGTATAATACGAATAAGAAAAGGTTTCTTGCCGAGTTTTATCTATCAAAAACCTTGTGACAGAACTTAAGGACCGACTAAGTATAGTTGTGGACGCGCTGCATCGATGCGAGTCCGGCGCAATATCTCCGTAACTGTTTGTAGTATATATGACAGAGCCGTTAACCCTCGTTAAATATAGGTAGTAGTCATGTCTACCATTTAATGTTAAACAATTAACGAAATGCTTCAATGTAAAAAAAAACACCGAAGTGATAAAAAAACAGGTTTGTTGAAATTCACTATAAATTAAAAAGCCTGCCATTGTTCATACAATGTCTCGTTGTTAAAAAAAGAATGAGCCTGTTCCTAAGGTCTAATTTCCACACCAGATACCTCTCAATAACATAGTGAAACTATTTACAGCAGGTTCATTCTCGTAAAATAAAGGAACGCGACATTGACATGGGCAGTCTTTATAATGTTAAAAGTTGCTCCGCTTCGCTCGCGTACCTATTAAAGAAAAACCAGATCCAGAAAACCATCCAGAAAGTCTGATCTAAACACAGGTGAAAGATTTTTCTGAAATCCAGTAGTTCTAGAGATTGTCCGCTATATACAAACTTACAATCGCATGGACTTTCAGTCAGTCTCTGATAATACCTACCGAGCATGTTCGTGTTCGTGCGTGAGACGCTGTGAGTAAGGCTCGGTCTGCACGGCGTACCGGCCGGAGCCGGCGCCAGCCGCCGGACGGTTGTAGAAGCCCTCTGTTTCCACTGGAGGCTTGATCTCGTCTGCTTGCACTTTGTTGGGACGCCTGGAAACCAACGCAACATTATTTTTATTGATTGCTTTGGCAACTTGATAAGTTTGGAGAGTTTAGTATTCATCAAATCATCATCATCATATCAGCCCAAAGTAGTCCATTGCTGGACAAAGGCTTCCCCCAAAGATCTCCACAGTGACCGGTCTTGCACCGCCCTCATCCAACGGCTCCCCGCGATCTTCACCAGATCATCAGTCCACCTTGTTTGGGGCCTGCCCAAGCTACGTCTTGGTTGCCACTCAAGGCCCTTTCTGCACGTCGCCCATCGGCTCTTCGAGCAATATGCCCCGCCCACAGTCACTTGAGTCTGACGACTCTCAACTCAGTGTAATTTTGGTAATTTTGGCTTGACACTTATCGTTTATCACATGAGCTAAGAATGTGGTGAGATGAGAATGTGGTAAGCTAAGAATCTGGTGAGATGCGATTATCGTGAGCTGAGCATGTGGTGAGACGAGAATGTGCTGAGTTGAGAATTTGGTAAGCTGCTCATAAAGGTTCTAATTACGGGCTAAAACATAAATCGTGAATCGAAGTGGCAAAATGTGAATCAATCCATGATTCTGAGCAACTTTATGTGTGTTATGCAAAAAAAAGTCGGCCAAGTGCGAGTCGGACTCGCGCACGGAGGGTTCCGTAAAATTTACGGTTTTCGCAATTTTTCCTTTATCTGTGCTATAAGAAGTTGCTTCATACCAAATTTCAAGATTCTGAGTTCACGGGAAGTACCCTGTAGGTTTTGATTCCCTGGCGAGTTTCGAAAATTTGCGGCAATAAGCGGCATAAACGGCTGTATCTTTTTGATTGCGTTGGCTTAGAAGTTTGATTTTTTTACAGTTCCAAGGGCCAGTATTAGACCTGAGTATTTGGTATAAATTTTAGCTTGATACCTCCACGCGTTCCTGAGAAAAAGGGTCTTGACAGACGGACGGACGGACAACAAAGTGCTCCTATAAGGGTTCCGTTTTTTCCTTTTGAGGTACGGAACCCTAAAAACAACAATTTCATACACTTTGCTCATTTAGACGTCTGTTTTTTTTTCATACCACAAAGTCCCATACTAAATACTCCAGGAAAAATACGGGTTTGAAAAACTTTAATTTATAATACCGTTTTTTTTGTTGATTTCATTTTAAAATATTATTCTAAGATGCTTTATTCAAGAATCCGACAAACTTTCCACCCGGAAGTAATTATGTAGATTTAAATGAAGCATGCATTGTCTTTTTTATATCATTTATCTTGAATATTATAGAGCAAATTTAAATAAACCAAAATGAAGACTAAAATATTTATTAATATTTTTTCTGACTTTTCAGAAGCTAGCTAAGTTATCATTTTTATATCCGTTACACATATAAACTAAGCTATTATAAATTATTTCCAAAATTGTCATTTTTACAAGCTTTATATTAACTTGTTCGTATGTAAGTATAAAAGTATGTAAGTATGTAAGTAAGTTGTCCGTCAAAATTTGCAATCCATTTTTCAGTCACTTGCCGTTATCCGATTGAGTTGAAATTTTGCTTATTAGTATAGTTTGGATGACAATTCAATATTATGGTACCATCGAGCTGATCTGATGATGGAGACAGAAGGTGGCCATGGGAATTCAGTATTTAACCGACGTAACCCCGTTGAGTTTGGGCTCGTTAGAATCATGTCAATGAGTAGTTGATGACGGTATACAGAAAATTACAGTCGGTAACAAAAGCTTGTACCAAAAATGATTTTTTTAACAGAAACTTATTCCATACAAGTTGTCAGTTCGTTGACTGGACTAAAAAATGCCTCAGAACCATGGATGGATAGATTCACATTTCGCCACTTCGATTCACGACTAATGCTTCATCCTGTAGAACAAGAAGCCATAATACCTCCATTTAAGTAAGTATGCGTTATATTTCACGGCACGTAGGAATGCATATATTATGTACTAGTATTATGTATGACTTTAGACATAAACTATGTAAATCAGTAGAAACCGCCGAAATCAAACAAATTAAGAACAGTAATCATAATGATTGGCACGCTTCATTATCCCCAATCGCAACGCAATCCGGACTGGCAATGCAAATCAATCAACAACGTAAGATCACACGCAAAAAACGACTGTGTAACTGGTTGTCAAGGTTCATTGTTAATCGATCAATAGCCATGCCCGGGGGCAAAGGTATTGCGTTCACTATATTTTTTACCAGGGCATTACGGAAGCGTGTGTAATAGTTTTTTGTTGCTCTATATTTTGGCGCCTGCCGTGTAGTAACAATGATTGGTCGTGGTTCAACGGTAAGCGAAAGGAGTCGGCGTCAGAGATATGGTAACATTGTACACCTTATTCCATTGTAATAAGGCGAAGAATTAAAACATATCTTTGTGTACTGTAACACGTTATTTTGGAATTCCGGCGCGCAACGAACGGCGCCGCCATGATGAAACTGAAGGAAGACAGCGAAATATTTGCACACAGTTACTGCAGAAATTGTCGGCCTGCTAAGTAAGCTTCATTAGTTTTAGAGACAATCCAAAAGATGCCACACGACTGCAAAAGATCAAAAAATCTTTTAAGGGTAACTGTGTACGATTCTACAATAAACTGCCGAGTAGTGTAACTGCACTTACATTGAATAGACTCAAGAAACATATTAAGAGTAGATTAATTAGTAAAGCATATTATAGTATCAAGGATTATATGAATGAAAAATGCCTGGGACTGAGTTGACCTATGCCTAACTGATGCAATTCTAATATTTATATTTCATTGTACTGACTTATGTATGTACATGCCATCGTCTTTAATTATTGTTAATTATTATCAATTGTTTTGTTTTCATTATTATTATTTTGTATTTACTTATACTTTTTTGGTTTTGTATGACTTATCAAAAGTGCTTATTAATTTATTATTAAGCCTACTTGAATACATTATTTTTGAATTGAATTGAATTGAATTGATGGCTCTATTTATCTCAGACTGGCTTTAACAAATTGAGAACCGTAGTCTTAGCCATGCATTTTTTCCATACACACCTCTTCATCTTCAGTCTAAGGGCGATTATCCAGGAGCAGTGCGAGGCAGCAGAGCGGTGTGAGAGGAACAAAATCACCAACAAGTCACCAGCGAGGCGAACAACCCGATTAGTGGATTTACTCATAACACTCTACTCTACTACTTTGCACAGTTTATGAGGATACTCATACTCAACTACTTCGTGGATCCATAATGGAATAAGCAAGTTTTTGAATATTTGTCTGAAAAATCATCTTTTCAGACTGTAACTGATATTAAAGTCTAAATTTTCCACATCATCTAATTTTGTAACAAATATAAGTGGGCAACCAGCTACTTGTTATGCTTACATTTAGTCACATCACAACTAAAATTGTCATTGCAAACAAAGCGGTATTGTTATCACGAAAATATGTATAAATAGCGAAAGACCTTTCCTGTCAACATACTAAAGAACTGATTGACACCATGAAAACTTCCTCGACGACCGTCGACCACAGAGTAGGTATAGTACTTGAGATTATTCGAGTTGGCCGAATTGCATCAAAGTAGTCCATTCAAAAAGCGACTCTACTGTCCAAGGTAGAAGATTCCAATTCCAAAGACAGTTTTATGAAAAGTCGGTCACATGGAATAACCTCAACCATACTTTATATGTACTGTAAAGAACTGACGCAAGCTGCAATCCATTGTGGTGTCCGATGGACAAGATAATATAGGATCGCATCAGACAATGCCATGTCGGCCAAGGCACAGCGGCTGTGACGTCAATTCTGTTAGCACATAATTACTGTACTGAATTTAAAGATATTGTGGGATTCGTGCTTGCATACAAATCGCGCATGCAGATGTAATTAATTGATGGGTCAAGGAGCGTTTAAAATGACGTTTCCGGCGAATTATTGTAATTATGTTCTTCAATGAAACGTCGAAAGCGGTGATATGATAACACTAGATTTATATTTGTGCATATTCAGTAGGACTTGTACATTGTTCACGAAGTTATGGCAACAATAGTATCACCATATTAAAATCTTAGAATAGTCTTCGAGCTCGGGTGAAGTCGTTGATTTTGGCAAAATAACGTGGAAGGCTGCCGTCTGGACGCCATCGGGCAGCAGGGTGATGCGGCAGTACACTTCATAGAGTTCAATCTACGAACGATGGCGTCCAGGCCGCGGCCTAACAGCAAGAGGGTAGACTGCAGACCCGATATGTTTTAAGTTGCTTTTAAAGGATTCTAACACGAACCTGGCATCGTCGTCTACGAAGCGCACTTTAGTGTCGATGCGCACGGACGCCGCTCCCGCGCCGTCTGGCCAGCGCCAGCCGCTGGCGCGCGCGCCGGTCAGCAGCAGCAACACACACGTACCTCCTGAAATTATAATGGGAATCGTCTCACTATTTGTATTGGTTTTATTATTTGTATATCTTTGCCGGAACAATAATTTGCGAGGCATGCGTGGAGCCGAAGTACCAGCTATTATAGAAGAACACGTAGAGAGTAAGTACACCGAGTGGATGATATACCTTTATAAGGGACCTCGTAGCATCCAATCAATAATCATAATAATCATCACTATCTGTATTCTGTGTTCTGTATCCTGGCCGATTTCGACCACGGCGACTGGAGCGTCATTCGTGAGCTCTCTGGTAACTGACGTACACTATCTTTGCACAAAATGTGCAACTACGTTCCCTACAGGTCAGCACCCCTCCGACCAAATTATAGTGACTACCCGCAGGTGGTCGAGCTTTTCACTGCTTAGCGTCGAGTACGTTAGCTCTTCGTTTCTTCGAAGGCTTGCGCATTAACCTTCACTGCATGCCTCCACTTTGACCGATCTTGAGCTAAAATTTCCCAGCGCTATGGTTCAATATCACATCTCCGCATGTGCCGCTTCAGCACATCTTTATAGCGTAGAAGCTGGCCGGCCTGTTTTTGCTTGCCTTCCTGCAGTTCTGAATATAAGATGCGCTTAACCACTCGTTCTTGGGCCATGCAGGAGATATGACCAGACCATCGTAGCTGCCTACGCATTAGATAGGCTTCGATACCGCTGACATTAGCACGGCGTAGAACTTCCGTGTTCCTGACACGGTCAGGAGATGTTCATTATGTCACGCAGGCTTTGAGATGAAACATATCTAATACGCGAATCTTTTGCGGTAAAAGTCAAAAAGTCAAAGTCAAAATCATTTATTCAAAATAAATTCTTAGAGAACACTTTTTGAAGGTCAAGGGTTAAACAATATTATATATTTACAGTCTGCTTCGGTATAACGATGGCCTTTGCCCATATCTTTTTATCGTTTAAGTATTCGCTGAGTTTATAATAGGCTCTTTTTTCCAGAGTTTGCTTTACAATTGCCTGATTGGTAGAGAGACCATGTTTCGGAGGTATGACCACGTAATCTCTAACCCTTATTTAGTCATGCAATGGAGGATGGCAAGAGCTGGTTTATGCTCAGTAGCAGCTCAAAGGCCAGATATAATAATGGTTACAGTACCATCATCACCGCACGCAACAGTGACCACACCGTTCCTTCAGCAATTACAAAAAGCCTTGATGACAGTGACTCACTGAAGACTGACGCACTCGCAGTTTACAAGAACGACCGTGATTATGTATTAACTGATATCCATTGTATAAGATCACGTGTGATTAGTCATCCGCGTCACATTATTAAGTTTATTAGATTGGCACCTTAATAATGAGATTTATTGCTTAACGCATGCATTCCGATCCGGGCGACGCAACGATCAGTTTCTATAGCGTTTGTTGTGTTGCCCCTCCTCTCCCGCTGACCCCGATCCGGGTCAGCATTTACTTAGTATGGAATTCCACACTAAAAAAAATTCGCTCGGGAGAGGAGGGATACTTTTATACTTTTATATAACATCTTCTGTACTAGCACAATTTGACAATAAATGATTTCTGTTTCTGATTCTGATAGGGATTTTAATCCATCGCATTCATAGTACACTACGTAATTCCAAAGTGTCGGAAAGCATATTTTTCCGAATTTCGTAATTGCGAACCCATATTCTACTAGGGTGACTGCTATAGGTATTGGCCACTCCACAGTAATTGGCCACTCTTGGCGAGGCAGAAAGAAGCAAGGTAATAGACGCGTGCACTCGTATGAATGAGACAACAACATAGAAATACTATAACATAGAAAGTTTATAAACATATATGAGCTTTTAAATATCGGCGTGCGTCAACCATTGTTAAGAAACAGGTCAGAAGTCAAAGATAGGTATATTTTACAAACATAGGTCGGTGACTATTCGCTGTACATTGCTGTGTCGATGGGTAATGAGGCTACAGACATCATAGACAGCGGTTAATGCACATAGCTATCGATAACTTGTGAAATAAGGGATATAGGATACTATTTAGACGACCGGTGAGCCTAGTGTCCGGCCCCGCGGTAAGGACAAATATTTGTGTCATGAGCTTGAAAAGAACTGATGACCTGGTAAAGGTTGCTGGAGTCCGCTGGATGCGGGTGGTGCAGGACCGGTCACTTTGGCACTCTTTGGGGGAGGCCTATGTCCAGCAGTGGACATCTTTCGGCTGATATGATGATGAGCTTGAATATTTTTTTTTTGATGTTTTCTATATATTTAAGTATTTATATAAGTATATCGTCGACTAGTACAGTCAGCTTCAAAAGTAACTGCGCAATCGAAGACGTCAGAAGCTCTTATTCCCTTTTAATAAAGACTTTTGACGTCTTTGTTTGCGCAGTTACTTTTGATGCTGACTGTACCTACCCATAACACAAACCTTATTGAACTTACTATGTGGTTAGTTCGATTTGTGTAAGATAATATTTGTATTTTTTTCGGTCATAAAGACACTGTTCGTGTTGAGGCTTTAATGACTATTAGGTTTTATATTTATAGATTTTACAATGCTATTGTCTATTCCTGTTGTCTTTTATCGGCTGTGTTATGTTTGTTTGTTTAGTTCAAGTCGAGTTGTGAATATATGCACGGAAACCTCGGAGCGCGAGTCAGAATGGAATTTTTGTGGTATTGAACTATCCTAGTACATTACCTACAAATCATTAATTACTTCGTGACGCTGAGCTGGCTACGTCCAGTAAGTTCCAGCCTCGACCTCAAAATTAAATTTTCAAACCGTTATTATCTCGGCTTATTTGAGTTAGGCTAATCAAATTATTAATAGAATGACATCAACAACGTTAGGACACAAAATTCCCAAATTAGACCTGCCGCATAATTCGCTGACTAGCTTTGTTGATAGTCCCTCTACCAACGTATCAGTCCCAAACGTAATCGACGCTGCTTATCCTTTATATTGGCTTTATAATGCGGGCTACGACGCGCTCGTTCCGTTTATGTTTGGCAGTAAAGCAGCAATGTATGTTGCTTGTTTTAAGCTGTCGTGGAGTGTGTCATGGTAGCGGCGTGGGCGGGCGGGGTTGCGCAAGACCTCAAGGATCGTCTGAGGCAACGAAACCTTTTGTGGATTAACTCGCTTGACAACATGGCCGAAATACTGGGATTACCAATGTTGTGGTTGTGGCATACACAATGTAACTGACCTAGCCGCAAGTTCAGTTAAAGTTTACGTGTCACTTGGTTAAGAATATTGTTTTTTAGATTCTGGTTTATGAACTTCCTTGGTGTTCTTACCAAAATGGGCGTTCCGGGCCAAATATCAACATTTGTCACTTCTGTTGTGTTAACTTTCCTTAAACTTAAGTACGTAATTTACATTGCTCCTATTATTATGTCCATCTTGCGATCTTAGACCTTGGAGGAATCACTGGCTCCCGAGTCACAGGCTCAAACCTAGTTCGGGAGACAGAGGCTCACCCCCGGTAATATGGTCACAAACCTAAACACGTTTCTTATTACTAATAATAATATTATAGTAAGTACATTGTGATACAAGTGAGGTATTTTCATAAGATGAAAATTTTATAGGCCTACCAAGTTATTTTCTTTACTTATTTATGGTAACAGGTTTTTACTCACATGTTACACTCATCGCCAAGAATTTCCAGTGGCATCCATTCTTTTTATCACTTTTCTAGTCACCACGAGTCAACATTTTTGTTAATAACCAAACACGCATTAACAATGTTCACAAATATCTGTGAAATAACTTATAATGGCGCGCAACAGTTTTTTTTCATGAAGTTTGCTCAGTACGCGAGCATTAGATGAAATCTCTAAACAGCCAATATAAAATAAAATAAATATTTTCGTTTTAAAATGTTATCTTTATTAATTTATGTAAAATGTTATCAAAAGTGAATAGTTTTACTAAATTAAACGTTTCTATATCATATCCAAAAAGAAATAGTCAATTAATTAACAAAAAGGATTTAATATATTTAGTCGAGTAAGAATCCATTTGCCGATAATTAAAAAAAAGCTGTACATTCTGTACAACCCGGTTAATTTAAGAATGCACCGTGTGCATGCATACATCTTGCTGCAAGGTGCCAACGTGACTTAATCGGGATATAACCATAACACACAAGTATCGTAATGTTATTAAACACGCGTGTTTAATATCCAGGATTATGAGCCTAAAAGCGACACAATAAGAGGTACGTTACGAGCAATTGTGTTGAAAAAAATGTTATGTTAGATTTAAAGCAGTAAAGACTATTATTATTATTAATATTATCGACTGATAAAAAGTGCGTCTAGAAGTATGTCCGGCTGAACAAAACGAAGTTTGATGACGTTAGAGTTGCTTCTGTGTTGGTATGTTGGTGGAGGCATGTTAAACAATAAATAGCCAAAAAGTTAGAAAATTTTAATGGCGTCATTCTGCAATATTTTTATTTTTTGCCAAAAACTCTGCATATATATAAAATTAAGTTTCGAACTTCGGCCCATGTGTGCGTTTGCAACCTTCTTATCATACTCAATTTATCTTTAAGTCTTACTGTAAGGCGGAAAAAGTAGTGTTTTCCCAAAATCTCTCAAACTAGAGGTGAAAACCCAAAGTGGTACGAGTAGGTGGTATTCTTTATTATTACAGAGTAGTTTAAAATGCTAAAAGAAGTCGGATTAACCCCATGATCGCGGGATAATGGGGGTGAATGCGGAAAAAGTAGGCGTCGCCTGCGATGCTACCTCCTTGATAAACTATTATTGCTAGGGCTTTTTTATATTTTATCCAGAACAAAAGCTAGTTTATATTTCAAAATATTTATTAAAGATATTATAGATTTTTTCAAGATATTTCCTGTGATCCCAGAGCTGGCACGTTTCTTGGCCAAAAGGCTGGGCATTGATGTGCAGCGGGGAAACGCCGCCAGCATAAATAAACAACAAACAAACAAACAAACAAACAAGCATCTTGGTCATTTCCACCAATGCGCTACCTTGGGGATGGTGTCTATTATTTTTATTGTTACCTGTTCTTTATTTATTTAAAGTTTTTTTTGTAATGTTATTGCATAATTTTATAATTATTAAAAAAATCAAAGGATTTTGGATTAAGAAAACTTAATTGTTTAGAAACTATTTTATTTAATCTTTTTAAGTTCCCATGAATATAATGACAAATTAACGTTTTCCAGTGTTTTCATATATATGCGCTATAGGATCTTATTTTTTGTCAAATTTCATGATACAACGGGAAGTAGAAATGCAGGTAGTTTTATTTTATTTTATTTTTTATTTTATTTTATTTTTTATTTTATTTTATTTTTTATTAGAGTATCTAAATCATAATCGGTTCTGCCCTGGAGGAGGCCACGGTCCGGCGCTTTGTCACCTAATGCCAAGATTTGGCATAGACACTAGTTTTACGAAAGCTAGACCTTTTTGGGATTAGACCGGTCGGTCCGGTTTCCTGGCGATGTTTTCCTTCACCGAAAAGCCACTGTGAAATGGGTGAATCAAATTTTTAATGACCCCAAAATAATATTAATTTGCCCTCAATTTCACCGGTTGCCCAACGAACGTAAAATGTCCCCCGATTTGTATGAAAATAGTGGTTTGTCCCCTGCATAACATGTTTTCTGCAAGAATACGTTTTTTTGTCAGTTGCAACAATTTTCACTGTTTACCTGTGGCTATAAGAACCTAAAGATTTTATCAAATACACATGCAGTAACTAATAATGAAGGAAAAACCAAGGGACAGTAAAAGTCGGTTGACCGAAGTATCTGTATGTTATCATTTTTATTTATGTTTTGCGAGTAAGTATCAAAATATACGGTTTAAATCCGTGCTGTGTGACCATAGAAGTTTGGTTTTTTCACAGCTTCAAGGGTTTGCATAACTGATTTGATTTTAATTTCAACTCGATACGTTCTTGGGAAAAAGGTTGCAGACAAACGGTCAACAAGATCAGAGATACTTGTGATTCTTCCGAGGTCGAGAGGTGTACAGGCTTGTGTACACGGTGCACACTGACGTATTTTAAGAAAATGTACCAACTTCACCAACTCGGTTATGTTATGTTATGCTGCATGTAGGCTCAGTAGCATTATTTTGGATTACTTCCGTAGTTCGGTCAATGTTTGAAATTGATTTTCAATTCAATTCAATTCAAATAATTTCTTTCAGGCTTACACCCATAAATGTTAGTAATATACCTTTTGATTATTTGAATCAGATTGTAAGTTTCTGTCAAAAATAAAATTTTCGGTACAAACTTTTAATGACAACTGTAGGTACTTACTTTTATGTATACCGTCATCAACTACTCATTAAGACGATTCTAACGAGCCCAAAAACTCATCGGGTTTACGTCGTTTAGGTACTGAACTCCCATATACCCAAAATTTCGGCTCTATCGGTTGAGGCTGACTGGTATAAAATTCAGTTCCAAGATTTGTCCTACCCTAATAAACTAACAGCTCAAGGTAAATAAAAGCTTTTAACAAAAACGGAGGCAGTTTTGACAAAATCGGGTCTTGTGCTTTACCAGGAATAAGTAGTTAGGTACTTGTTTAGAATCCAGGATTTAATTTGTAAAATACGAGTTTCGTTTTAGGTAGTTGTTTCACAAAATAGGGGCACCATAACACCAAGGCCAGAGAGAGGCCGACGCAAAGGCTCTTTTCTGGAAGTGTTCTGTGAAAAGGCATTGGGTCGCATGAAAAAAATACGTTATTTTGCAGCGGCCTAGGATGTTTCTTCATAATGATTTAAAGGACCTCTTATATACGCATTGATATATAAAATTAAACGCGTTTTCAATATCGGAGCCGAGATATTTAAGTTTTAAGTATTTTTTACTTTTCAATTTGACCTGATAATGTAATGGTAATGTAATATATTTACACATATATATTGCAAATATCTTGGCTCTGATGTATTTTAGAGTATTACATTTTATAACAAAATATTTCTGTTTTCATTAAGTATATATCTCTCATAAATCATAATCTACAACATTTACGAGGGGCCGCTCACCTAAAAAAAACGATAACATAATTAACCTAAAACACCCTTTGCTGAAATTGTTCAGAATTTGACGGAATCATGAAATCATAATTACCTAATAACAAAGTACAATAAATGTACGAAGTAAGAGGTCCTGGGTTCGAATCCCGGTAAGAGCATTTATTTGTGTGATGAACACGAATATTTTTTCCTGAATCATGGATGTTTTCTATGTATTTAATTATTTATTTATCTATATAAGTTGTTTATCGTCGTCTAGTACCCATAGTACAAGCTTTGCTTAGCTTAGGACTAGGTCGATTCGTGTAAGATTGTCCCCTAATATTTATTTATTTAATTTTATTTATGTGATATTGTTACTTGCACTTACTAAATTCAACATCCTAACCGATAACAATTACATATTTCAAAACTTTTTTTTTGTATCTATACAACAATAAATGAAATAAAATCAAGGCAGAATTAACAACTTGGCAAACCGGATAGAATAATCTCTAAAATAATAAGAGAATAACAGAAAATAGTATTTTATTCTACGTAAACAATAAAATAAAATATCTTTTCAATGCAGAATTACGCTATTATTACCTATCTACTTTCCACGTAACCATAAAAAAATACAAACCTAACAACATAATACAGGATCACTCAACACTCAAATTATTAAAATTGCCGCCAAGAACCGCGGGCGCACTCGGCTGCGCCGGTTTGTAACTAGTAAGCTGCGCGAGCGCCGATCCTGCGAGGCTACTTGTTTGGGCTAATAGCTCAAAACAAGGCGAGTTGATAACGATAGCCGGGGCAGTTTGTCGCGTTCCTGTGTATTGTGGCACTTTTACTTGGTAAATGAGACCCGCTGTAGCCGTGGGGCACGCTACTCTCTTTCAGAAGGTTGTGGGTTCCTCTATTTTCCAAAAACACTTTATGAATAAATTAGTTACCGCCCGCGACTTCATCTGCGTGGATACGGGATAAAAACTATCCTATATCTGTATACCGATATTGACTGATAAAATTATGATGGTGATAGCTTTTATCGCATTTAAACCGTTCCAAGTTCACAAATCTACGTATGGTCAAGGACTTTAATTGTCGAGCCTTTTAGGTGTCAACAAATTTTGTTTTTTTAATAGTTAAGCTTTGAAATGTCCAGTACAAAGTGAGTTCTAAATGGCTCAAACGTACCTTGCTGAAAACATCGCTTTAGTCCAAGTTGTACTATGAAGTTTCAAAGAATTCGCCACGTTTGAATTGAACCTGCGCGGCATTAAAATAAATTCGAGAAATGGCGATTTATTTTCTTCCTCCCTGTGGAAGGGTGTAGTTAGGATTTATTAAATACACTGGTCTGGACCTCCTATGTGAGTTTCATGGCCCAGGAGCCAAAGCCTCGAGGGTGACAGAAATTCCTGTCTCCTGACTACACCATTCCGCAACTTAGGGTGGGTTGCATCAAACAGTGTAATCGCAAGCAGTATTCGTTAAAATCTCAATGTATGCAAAGTTGGACAGTTTTCTATGGAATGACAGCTGCCGGAGCCATATAATGTCTGTAGTTGGCGCAACTCGCCCTTAGACAGACTCAAACAGTATCACTGTAATATCAATATCACCGACCTATCGCGAAATATAGGCAAATTAAGCAAATAGATGCCCTAGCCAGTGAAGCGTAATACACTCTAAATGAAGTGGGGTTGGGAACCCAGCGTTGATGCAAGTCGATGCAATCTCCGGCCCGACCGGCCTGCGAGGCCGCCGGTGGGACCCGATTGTTTTCGGAAGGCCAATCTGTGCCGGTACAATTGTTTCGATAAAGAAGGCTCGTTATTATCATTATCACAATAGTAATAACCAGTGTATTCATTTACTAGATCACTGTGTTAGGAGTGTTACAATGTTTGGTCTGGCGATGGCGGATTGAATAGCCTTCCAAATCAGTCACTCTTTGTAAAATAACTAGCTTCCGCCCGTCTATAGAGACTGACTATAAACTGACAGACTATAAACTATCTTCGTGCATCATCCAAATCGGTTGAGCCGTTTTAGCGTGATTGAGTAACAAACATCTAATCACCCTTAACATCCAAACCAATTAGTAGGCCCGAATCGTACTACTGGGTTTATCAAAAACTTATAAACGAATTAAATATCATGATCATTTAACAGAAGATTTTCGCTGAGGAATCCGGTCTAATCCCGAAAGGTCTAGTGTTCCCTCTGGGTTCAAGTCCAGATCGCAGTCGCATTCGTAAATTCACAACCGGGAAAATGAGGGAGACGATGATTCAATAAACACATTTAAATTACCTACATTGCTTCATTGGTATATAAAAAACTCCAACGCAGCGGATCAGGTAGAGAACATGAACAATAAACGGCACTTTTTATATCAATTACAAATGATATTAATACAAGCAGGTAACGTCAGTCATTATATTCTACTGTCAATAATTGGAGTGCTCGGTCAGGGGCATACGAATTATATATCATTTTAGAAGACATCTGTAAAAAATATAATTCCAGTGGTAGGTACATACAAGGTTCTTTGGGTTTTTTTTACAAAGTAGGTACAGTAACTAGAGGGCCTGTATACCTACTTAGCGGTCTGTAAGTACAGTCAGCCAAGGTGATACGCCACTTTTGAACCTCAACACACAAATAAGTCTCGTCAACTCGAAAAGTGGTATACAACTTTCTTGACCGTCTATACAAGTAGCGCTGTTGATGTTGATGCTATTCATTTATTTTTTATTTAATAGTAATGGCATACTTTATTTCGCCTTTAAAGTTTATCACTCTTTAGCACCACCCAGGGGCAGGGGACACGTGCAGGGTTGTGGTAGGTAGCTCCTGCGGACGCGAGTAGCAGTTGTCCCCGCTCGATGCTCTTCATGTTAGACACAGCCACATCAGTGAAGTCGAAGACCATCCTAAAGGGTCGGGCGGGGCAGCAAACCTGAATGACATTGGGAGATTTCTTTATTTTAGTTACTATTTGTAGGCCGGGGTCCACGATAAACAATATATTAACCATATTAATACTATACTAACTATCATCTGTGGCCACTTCTGCGTGTCGCTGGTTACCAATACCAATCGAGCCGAAGGAGGCGGCCTCGGCGGCGTCCGGCGGAAACTAACTTCGATTACCTAAAAAATACCTACTGGTCAATTTAATATGCTAATTACCCACTGATCGCGGATAACATATTTGTGTTTGAAATGTCACCGTTGTTTGGGTTTCCCGGTCGGGGCGGCAGTTACCTTGGAAATGTCTGGTGCATGTTGATTGTGTCTACCGTGCCATGCCAATACGAGATATTATTATTAGTGGGAGCCTGTAGTGTTCCACTGCTGGCAAAGGCCTCCTCCGTTTCCTGCATTTTCGATTCTGAGCTTCCTGTGATCAATCCTTTGAAAACGAGTCTAAATAGTCGTCTCGCCGCATTGACGGTGAGGTCTGCCGCGTCTCTATTAAACATATCTAGTATATTAATATGGTATAGGTATAGCCATAACTATAAAACATAATTGTAAAATGTTACAATTAGTTAGTAGTTTTAAGTTTAGCGCCTAAGCAACCCTGTAAAATAACTATCTTTTGGACGTTTTGGGTAACTGTAAGTCCATAAGAGTATGATTATAAGTAAATAAACATACAAGCCTTATTAAGCTTACCTGTGGGGCTGGTTCGATTTTTGTTAAGATTAAGGCTGGGTTGCCAAAAACCGTCTTTAATCGTTAGCCCTGTTGATTAAAACCTGAATGTATGAAAGTTAGACAAGTTTTCTATGCAAGGACAGCTAGCGACGCCATATTTAACGTTTCATCGGTCCGTATCGTAAGTTAGTACGATTCGTTCTAAAGAATAGTATCATTCATCAATCATCATTATTGAATATTTCAAAAAGTATGCTTCACCTGTAGCAACTGACAGAAGTATGATCTGAAAAAAACCGCACTTTTAATTTTAACATGCCCTCAGGCTCATCGTCATACTTGATCGCTTGCAGCACGAGATCCCAATTAAACAGTTTTACAAAAACTATAATAATTCGGATAAACAGCCGACGATTTACCTCACCGGAGATTTACAAGACAGTTTGCCTTGAAACATTTTTAATGCATTGGTGTGGTAATCACGTTATTATTGTCGTGGATTTATTGACGGCGTTGGATAAATGTTGGAAATGACACACATGATAATGCATATCTTGTTATTTTACCCCGTTTTGATGGAGTGAGTAAGAAGATAGGTATACAAAAATACTATATAAAAATTAGTAAGAGCGGAAATATTTTTGTGAATTCTGTGGTGCTACGTTTTTGAGAACGACTGTCATATAATTCAATTAAATTCATGTATTCGTTGCATCAATGGTATTACAATATTACAAGTTTCATATTACATGCGACATGGGCCCTGCTAGGGCGAAGCAATAGCTTATTTTAAATTTAACCTAAAATTTAAATTAAATTAACATTCGGCTATACTCTATTAAGACTAGAGGAAACAACAACAATATCTTTATTATGCGTTATTTAGGAAATTTTTATTAATGTTGATAAAAAAAATGCCTAACTATTATTCGTAACAGGAAAAATACAGTTCTGGGGGCACGGCAGTGCCCCCGCCAAGTCGAGCGCGAAGCAACCACTGCCGTACCATCCTTTACTGGAACCATTTCGCCGCATTTTCAGGTCCCTATTTGAGAACCTCTGGATAAGACCAAAAACGCAGAAATTTTCATCATCCAGTAAGCTATAATCACATACTTAAAATCCAAAATTTCAAGTCTGTAGGTCATTTAGTTCCGAAGTTAAGCGAAAGCAGTTTCGCATTTATGGCACACACTCACTCACTCATGATCATCAAAATAGAACTAGTACTTCCCATAAACTCAGAGAGCTGAAATTTGGTACAGAGTTAAGGTTTAATGGTCACATAAAGGGAAAACTATAAAAACTAGGATAATCGAAGATCTGTAGTACCTGGTGACCCTGATTAGAAAACACAAGAGCCCAACCAAACTATTAGAGATATATCTATACCGCCTTTACAAAAAATATTCAACTTGGTGGGCCGCTTCATTTGATGTCAAAAATCGAAGGTCTGAAGTATCTGATGAAGAACCTGGTCTCAGCGGTATTAGAGATATATTATGGTAATGCCCCCTTCTACTTTTTTTTCTCTTTTTTTTTTTGCTAGCCTGTTGGAGTGTCCCACTGCTGGGCTAAGGCCTCCCCCCTGGATTTCCACTCGTCCCTGTCCGCCGCAATCCTTGGACAATCACTTGAAAATGCGTCCAAGTCATCCTGCCATCTCCGCCTTGGCCTACCTCGCTGCCTGTGTCCGTCCTGTGGCAACCACCAAGTAGCCGCATGAGCCCACCTTTGTGGGTGCATACGGCTAACATGACCGGCCCAGTTCCACTTAAGCAACCCCTCAGTCATTGCAAAAATCCAGCGTAGTGGGACACATCTTCTAAATTTAAAAATTTATTCTGGGTGCACGGGAGTGCCCCCGCCAAGTCGAGCAAAACAGCGGCACGGCCGTACCATCCTTTTCTCGAAGCAGTTCAGGCCATTTTCGACCCCCCTATAACTTTGTTGTGGATAAAACTAGAAGCCTGCATTTTCATTAACCAAGCACACATTGTATAAACACGATATATTTCAAATTTCATTCAATTTGAACCAGTGGTTTAAGATTTATAACTAGTCAGTTTCTTAATTTTGTCACTCACTGACTGACTCACCGATCATCAAAAGTCTAAGGCACTTCTAGCAGACATAGAAGCTTCAAATTTAGAATACAATTAGTGTTTAGGGTAATAAATCAAGGGGACGCTAAAAAAAATGCAATTTAAGTCTAGTTTTCTAGGTACACCGACTACATAAATAACTACACATTACAATACAATTACATTTAAATAAATCCCATAAAAAACATTCCATGTAAAAAAGAGGCCAAGTCTCGAAACTTCCACCGCAAAAAGTTGTGAGATATTTGGTAGTACCAAGTCTCAGGCATTCTTATTATTCTTTATTTGCAAGCTAAATAAAATTTTGTGACTTGGCAATCACACAATAGTTTCTACATAGTTTTAGGTGTGCAAAAATCCATAAATGCAGTAAAAATGTGGGATTGCCAAGTTGCAGAATTTTATTTAGCTAGCAAATAAACAATAATGAATGTTTTTTTATGGGATTTGTTTTAATGTATATTGTACTGTGGTTTAGTTAAGAAAAAGTTTATGTTCTTGAGATAGGACACACCATATATGTAGTTAAATTGCAATTAGTCAATAAGTGTCTTGTGCCGTAATTCCACAAGAAGAATAAAAAGCAAAAAGATGCATCGGCCGGGAATCGAACCCGGGCCGCCCGCGTGGCAGGCGAGCATTCTACCACTGAACCACCGATGCTTGTATATCACAGATAGAAATGATCGACGCATTGGAGTAGCCGTCCCCGATACTTTATAGGGTGACGTCACACCGCGCACGTGCGCAATTCACCCGCCCGTGACTTCCTTTAAAACCGCGTGTACTTCCGAAGCTTCCGAAGTAACTCTAACGGCCTTAGCGTAATGATCATTATCGCTTGTTTTATGGCTCTTTTATATTTTTGTTTTCTTTACGTAAACTGTGGAACTTGTGATGTCGTTCCATTCATTGTTTTTTCTCCATTCAACTTTATTTCTCAACCGAACTTGTAAACAAAACCACAGAATAGATAATAGTACAAGTACAGAACGTTTTTTCTCTTTGTATTGAATTGACAGGGAGGAGAGGTCAACTAGCTGTGCCCGCGGATGGGCCCATGTGGGATTCCGTTTCTGCCCTTCGTCCCCCAAGGAGTGGATTAAGAAACAAAGTTGCATTTCCATCTCTGGCTTAAGCTTGCTACTATGCCATTTTTATCTCAATTGATTCTAACTGGAACCTATAATTTAGCCGTGAAAAAGTAACAGACAGACAGGATTTATTCCTCTAGTTACTTGGGCTATAGATAATACATTGCTTCTTGCTTTTTCATGATTCTAGGACAATATACTTATAGGTTTTTATTATTTATAAATTTTTAGTTACCTATTTGCGAGTATCAAAATATACCGCAAAAACGGACGAATTTTCATTTCATTCTCAGATTCCTCCACGCGAGTATCTTTACACAGACGGAGAACAGAACGAAGTGATCCTATAAGATTAGTTCCTTTTTTCCACGAGGTACATAAACCTAAACAAATCATTCACTGTTAATATGGGGTAGCGCATTTGTTACTATAACGATTCTCAATATAATTCGAGACGTTAGTGCCCCTTCAAAAGTTGTAACGACAACGTCCCTTATCTAGAGAAAGTGAAGGGATTGAAAGATTCGTCACTACGAGCCTAGCCCACGATAGCTCAGTTGGTTCAGAGCGATGCACGGCATGCAGTGGTCGCGGGTTCTAAGTTCTAACAGCTCGTGGCGAATAATTCTTCAATTGTTCACTTTTTGATCCGAATTTGAAATCCACTCTGTCCAGGATACGGGCACATCGCGCCGAAGACTCAGACGGGCAAGGTGGTGACCATCTTCTACGCCATCCTGGGGATCCCGCTCATGCTGCTGTGTCTGTCCAACATCGGTGACGTCATGGCCTCCTCCTTCAGGTACCACCGTCATCATCGTCATCGGGGATATTCCTCAAGAATGTCGCTTTAGTAACGTGTTTGTAATGTATGCCAGCGAAAATATATTCTACGGAGCTTTGCTAACGAATTGTCGTAGGCGCTGTACTCGTATGTTACGGAAAAAAGTCCGCCAACTGTATTTTATTACTCACCTCATAGGTGTAGGTACCCCTCGTAATAGTACCATCGCATTTCATCCCGTGGCGTGGGTGTCATAACCGGCGGCCATGGGTTAAAGGACGTTAGTTTTTGATCACTGCGATATCATTAAATCATTATGTGCTCCATCTTAAACCTAGTCTACTATGTTTTATGTGTCGAAAAGTTCTGGGAAGAGGCGTATGTAGTTATACTTATATTCAAATAAGGAATTAATAATGTCTGCAGGTTCCTGTACTGGCGCGTGTGCTGCTACGTGTGCACGCGCCCGCCCAAGCGTCGGCGCCGCCACCACCCCTCCATCAGGTCACCCAATACCTACTCATACTTACAGATCATAACAACACACCAGAATACATTCAAAATGTACAAAACACCCCTGACACAAAAGCACGGGTAACCAACACGACAGACAACACATTCGACTAAATAACTCAAATGGCCTCTTCAGTCTGGGAGCAATGATGCCACTGACAGACACAGACACAGAGACACAGAGACACAAGTACCTTTTTTGTGGGTTCTAGCTTCCCCAGCCGGGGAAATACCTTTTCTCAAACTTGCAATGAAATGTTGACATTACTTACTTTAAATTAGGTCCGCAAATACGTATCCGGTGCGATGAGTAATGAAGATGATTATGTGAAGGAATTTCAACCGCCTAAAAGCAACCTTCTTTTGCTTTTAAAAGCGCGGGCCCGAAGGCGGCGATGCAGGCGGTGCAGTTGAGAAACATGGTATTTAGTTGACCTACGACTAAAACAAATTGACTACTTTTTATTTTTATTTCGTTGCAAGTTTGAGAAAAGCACTATACAAATCTCGGCGAGAAAAACGGGGTTGCCGGCCGCGTATCCCTGTCCGGCCTCGCGCTACGCTCGGCCGTCTATATCTACTTGGCCTGTAACTGCTATAGTAATGTCCTATTACGCATCCTGCCTGGCTGGAGAACCAGTACGGGTGTGACGGAGTTCCGGGAACCGCCCGCACTACCGTCTAAAACCCCACGGTGTACTATTTCGTCACCATGATGCTGGGTTATGGGCAGGCCGAAGCACTCTTCCGTACAAGGACCTACACATGTGTTAAATAGAAGCCGGTAGAAGAACCTAACATCATTGCCAAAACGAAATCATATGTTCGGCTACATATAGCGAATGGTAGAGAATTGAGCCGCGTACATCATACTTGGGGCGACATTTTGATTACAATCGCATTCTTTGGAGGTATTTACAGTATTAGTAGTAGGCTATTTGACTGTTTCTACGGTGTTGACTATATGTTCCTAATATAAGAACTATTGTATAATCTGAACCTGTTTGTTGTTCCAGACGGTCGGTGCGCGGCAGTCGGCACGGCTCCACGCGCCGCAAACGCCCCGAGCGGGCTCACTCCGACACCGAGTGCAGGTCGGACTTTTTAGGGTTCCTTATATAGTCAACAAAGAACCCTTATAGTTTCGCCATGTCCGTCCGTCCGTCTGTCTGTCCGTTTTCGGCTTAGCTCTGTAACCCTTACTACTAGGAAACTGTGATTAGGCACACCGGTGATCAAGATTTTAATGTATTTATATGTATACCCGTAAATATATACATTAAAATCTTGAAAAAATATTTTTTACATCACCTCCCCTACAATACCTAAAGTTCCGCAGCGGAAACGGAATTTCTTGGCCTGGCTGTGGCCTGCCTAAAGAATTCAATTCAATTCGTTTATTAAGTCAGATAACAAGATCCATTATTTGTTAGTATTATCCTTAAAAAGACTATGTTAGTACTTAGAATATAATGATAAATAAAAAGTAAAAAAAAAAAACATTAGACACTTGGCTTCATTGAGTAACGGCGCATGTAACCGACTACAATGAAGCAAGTAAGGGCAGTCCAATCTGTCCCCTATCATCCTTAAGATGGTGTTGGGGCTGGCGCGCACCAGGGATGCAGCTCTCTTGCGCACGGTGGCATAGAAGCAATCCACCCTAGCTTCTGCAAACATCCCTGATGCGCTACAGTAGCGCGGCAGCCCCACCAACACCCGGAACGCGTTGTTGTACTGGACGCGGAGGGACCCGTAGGCCGGTTTTGTATAATCACGCCATAAGCTGCACGAGTAAAGGGAGGTACAGTAAGCTCGAAATAACGTAAGTTTCACCTTCCTTGTACAGCGTGCAAACTTACGAGCTATCATATTGGCCCGGACCGACAGGGCCCTCCGCTCCCGCTCAATGTCTTTGTCGTCTTTGAGGTCGGACGTGATGATGTGTCCTAAATACTTAAACGACTCAACTCTTTCAAGGACAGCTCCGCTAAGTTTAATGGGTGTCACTTCAGCTGTTCTGTCACGTTTGACCTCAAACACCATATACTGGCTTTTTTTGGTATTATATTTTAAACCATGGCTTTCGGCATATGACTCGCACACCTTTAATAATTTGCGTAAACCGCCCACGGATGCACTTAGAAGAACCATATCGTCTGCATAACTAATGTTATTAAGACAGATATCGTCAATATGACCGCCGACGTGCATTCTTCCAAGCGCATCCAGAAGCTCATTTATTTTGAATAGCGTAGGCGAGCTCAGACCCCCCTGCCTCACGCCACACCCCAGCCCTTACGAGTCCGAGACGGCATCCGCCCATCTAACACTATTGACTTGGTTTCCATACCAAGACCTGAATATGTTAATCAGCCCAGAAGGAAGTTTTATGGCTTCAAGCTTCTTCCATAAAATCTCGTAGGAAACCAAGTCAAAAGCCTTAGATAAATCTAGGAAGCAGGCGTATATAGGCGAGTTTCTATCCACATAATATTTGACCGTGTGCTTAAGACACAATATTGCACTTTCTGTGCATTCAAACCACCAAGAAGCGCTTTTCCATCATGGAAGCCGAAACATTAATTGTTTTTGCAAACATCAACGAGAATGAATGAGATGCTATAGAAACAGTACATCCGAAACATGTAGTGACAATGACAAACCATGTGACAGGTAGGTACAGTCAGCTTCAAAAGTAACTGCGCAATCGAAGACGTCAGAAGCCCTTATTCCCTTTTAATAAAGACTTTTGACGTCTTTGTTTGCGCAGTTACTTTTGATGCTGACTGTACAAACAGGCAAAGATGTATGTGGAGTTGATAAATCTCCTTTTTAGCTTTGCGGAAACTGCCCCTAATACGTTCGTTATTTCTCTATAAGAGATCTCATTACTAGGGTATAGTATAGTATTGGTACATAAGATAATGCATAAGATGGATTGGATACAGATCATGACTGTCGGCAGGTATCGCGATAGCGGCTACAGCAGCGGGCGCGGGCGGCGCGGGCGAGCGCCAGCGCACGCGCCCAGTCTGCGCACCGCCTCGCAGCCACCACTCACGCGCACCTATGGTAGGTAGGATGCTTCTGCTGGCATACTCTTCTGGAGCTTGCCAATCTTAGGACTTAGCCTGGCCAGGCCAGGCGCACCATAGGTGATAGCGAGATGCTGCGTTCTCATCTCTCGCTCACTCGCATGACACACCGCTGCCGTCGCCACAAAAGTCATGGCCAGTATCTGGGCGCCAGCATGTTTCATAGATTGAACTCGATCAAAATAATGAGCTGCTGCTCGTCTCCCCGCTGCCCGATGGCGTCAAGCGCGGCTTTACTACAAAGTTTAATTGACAACTCCTCTCACTGGCACTGCGCAAATTATAAAGAGGAGGATAGAATTCCTCGACCCTTGCCGCGTTGTAGCGTCATTGCGAACCCTACTATAAAAACTCCCTCAAAATCCCCTCCCTTGTGACTCTTATCCGTAATTATTCCCTTATATTCCAGAACCGCGAGGCTACGAAAGAGACAATATGTCACCGGTGCGCTACGACCGTATCGGGAAAGAGCGTGACCACTATGAGGAAGACGGTACGTTTGACGAGTTTTTACAATTACCTCCACACGATTATACATGCTAAAAACCGTCAGAACGCCCACATATCGTGTTCCTGGCACTGAAATTGTTAATTTCCTCAAGTGCCTTAAACTTTCTCAATGATAGACTGTTTTCCGATTTCAACTTATTTGAATCAAGATTGCCATGACTCCAGTCCGTCTTGGAAGGGGACCCACCAAATGTGTCATTTTATTTCTAAATACTCTGCATAAAGTATAGGTATGTTTTGTATGGGATTTCAAATTCCTGTATAGCAGGCACCTTAAAGACAACTGTTTATTTACAGAAGAGTTCCCGAAAATATCGCTTCCTCTAAAAGACTTGGAAGCAGCTTTACAAGACCTGAACGAGCACCAGATAGCATCCAAGGTCGACATCCGGAGCAAATCTCTCCCGCGTCCTTCCAAATCAAAACCTGACTTCGGCCTTCGGGATCTTGACAGAGATTACCCTGGGGGTAATAGGAGCGACCGAAGAGGTTTTGACGACCCTGGGCCAAGGGGAGACCGCAGAGACTTTGATGACCCTAAGGTCATCAAAGTCTCTGCGGTCGCCTCTTGGACTAGTCCAAGAGGCGACCGAAGAGACTTCGACGACCCTGGTCCAATCAGAGGAGACCGTAGAGGTTTTGCTGATTCTGGTCCAACCAGAGACCGTAGAGGCTTCGAAGACCCTGGCCCTAGGGACCGCTTCGAAATGCACGACCTCTTTGACGTGGATTACGAGAACTTCAAGGAAAGGAAGGCTTTGCAAGAGCAAGATTGGAGTAGAAACGACTACAGAGATAGGGATTATGATCCTGAAGATGACGACTATGAATTCGACAGTCCCAGGGGCAGACGGACTTGGGATCGTCGGTAAGTTGGCCTCCCGTGTTTTGTTTCGTCATTTATAATGGCAGGTCTAGTTGTTTCCTATAAAACGGCTGCAGTCATATATAAAGGCTAAACATTTCAGACTCGCCAGACATTTTCGGATAAACGAAGAACTTTAACTGATGAATCTCACTTTTCCCATGAGTGTCGCATAAGTTAGTCGGCTTAGCTCAGTAACCGTTACTATACTAGAAAACTTTAATTCAGCATGGGTATATAAATCAACCACGCCAACAAAACAAAAGAATAAAATCTTTAAAAAAAAAATTTTTTGGCGTACCTCCCTTACACCTAAAGTATCGTTGGATAGCTCGTTCAAAAATATTATGGGTTTTTTCAAACGGTTTTTCAAATTGGTGATCCGTTTGCGAGATATTGGGTTTTAAAGCCCACATTTTTGTTAGAGTCATGTGTCCCCCCCCCCCCCCCTTTGCAGGCTAAATGGCTGCTACTGGGAATGTGAAAAAATCGTGGCAGTTGTACATGTAATGAATTTAAAAGGAAAACTATCACAGCTAAGTATGCATAACTAGTAACCGAGTAATAGTCGTCCAATTTAAAATGTAGTTAGAAAGGCCAACTTTCGTACAAATTCGGCCGACGCAACCATTTAGTTGGCGCGCGCGTGTCGATGTAACTAAGAAAGACAGGCGGATCCGGTCACCTACGGCCACTTCCTTCTACGGCCATCGTGGAAATTTCTACATCGGCCATATCCCTGTTCGGTCTTTTCCTACTACGGTCATTTCCCCAAAGGACCACAATGCAGATTCCTACTACGGCCATTTCCCCAAAGGACCACAATGCAGATTCCTACTAAGGCCATTTCCCCGAAAGACCACTGTGCAAATTCCTAGTTCAGCCGTTTCCCCGAAAGACCATAAGACGGAGAGCCGGCATACCAGTCACTACCTCATCGGGTAGCAAGATTCGGCTCCTATATAAGTTATTATTTTTTTGTAACCTAATAAGCCAAACCTGGAGCTTTCGGAATCCGGCCCGATCAAAGAGTACCAAAATAGGGGTCGTCTGATTTACCTCATCTCCGGTAGCAAGGTGAGAGTTATACCAAAATGAAAGTACTAATCTTCCGGTACATAGAAAATATAAATATAAACCTGGAGTATTCTAAATTCAGCCTACTTTAGTGGTTCGATTCAAAACACCTTAGGAATGCCCCCGAAAGATGGTTCAAATGACATAAACAGTTTTCATTTGACAGTATTTACCATAAAATGCAAAATATTAAAGGCTGCAACACAAACCGATCACTTTAACGATTTTGCTTAATTTTTTGGTTACATAAAGATTTAAATAAATGGGCACGGATAGTTCCGCACCATAGACTATACAACATTAGCCACGGTTAAGAAAAAACAGTAAATAAAGGTTTATTTTATGGAAGCCTCCAATATTTATTTATTTTTATTTTTAGTAATAAGGCCATACGAACCCGCGGGCAAATGCTAGTTTCAACAAAAACCCTGACATAGTGGACTGTGATTATTGTATTCTAATGAATCAGGGTTACAATATGTATAAGTAAATTATACAAATGGTATAGTAAATGTATATATTATTATTGAAATAAAATTAAAATAAGGAACAGAAAACATAAAACGCTCGTTACTACTTATTAACTTAACTTTTTAGTTTCCACTTCGTTACAATACACGTTCCACTTAAACTTATCTGTCGAACAGCAAAACGTGTCAATCGTAACTTTTTTGAACCAGAAACTTTCAAAGTACTTTTTGAATTTTTTTACTATCGGCGTTTGAGGGTGGTCTTGTATAATGGCCAGCAACGTCTTTTTTATTTTGTTTGCCGGCAGATATGCCAAATGAGCAGCTTTTCTGGTCAACGTGCGTCCATGCGGTGTTCTCTTGAGCTTAAGTTTCCTGGATTTTTTCCATACTGCAGTGCTGTAGTGGAATTGACAGCCTGTTATTAATGCGTGTGGGAAAACTTCACGAACGCTATTCAGTATGCCTAACTCGTAGTCACATTTGAATTGGACTATATTCACAAAAAGCTTTTCTTGCACTAAACGAAAAAATCGGGTGTATGTTTTTTTTTCTTTATTCGGCAGTAATCCGTAGACCACAGCAACTATATTAACTGTATTTTCACTCGAGTTACTGTCTAGGTGGAGAGCAAATAACTGAAAGAAAGGATGTGGAGCTGCGTGGAATGTGCCGTCTGCGTAATAAGAACCGTCGAGGTTTTTTATTAGGTCTCTGCACATGACAGTGGCAAAAATTAATATTTTGTCGTCAATGCCATCTTCGCACACTAAGGAATCGTCAGCAAGTGTATCTGTAATGTGAACGTCTTCTAACTTTCTGAAGCTCAGTCGATCCGTATCTAAAAATCTTTTCCGGGCGGCGTACAATCCGTTTTTTATTGAGGAAAAGTGGGGAATGTGTTTTGCGAACTTTCATCCCTTCTTGTTTATCAATCTTTCAACGTGAGTTTCATAGATCTGTTGTACAGATGTGAAGTTGGTACTGTAGAAAGACTAAACTAGCCTCCTTTAAATAAAATACTATTTAATAAGTTAACTGAAATACTGGCCAAAATAAAATACTTGTGATCGCCTAGTTCATGAAGTACGAATAGGACCCTCTACGTTGTGTTAAAATCTCGTCGTAAAACGCATCATATAAAATAATAATGTAAAATTATGTTTCAAATGAAACCGCAACAAACGCAACAAATAAATGTGAATAAATAACATTCGTAATAAATCAAACGAATGTAGATAGTTCGGTAATAAACCAAAACGCGAATGTAGTTTATGCGACGCATTAAATAATGCGTTAAAATAAAATAAACGTCAAAAATCATACATAAATATATGACCAAAAGCCGCAACAACCGAATTAAAACACGTGAAACGTAATTTCAGTAATCGTTAACATTACTGTAAAATTATAATCCGTCGATAAATTATATCGTCCGCAAATAAAATCAAACGGTAAAACAAGCCGTAAAAATCCGCAATAATTAATTAAATCCGCAATAAAATGAACATTTAAATTCAAATCAAGAATAATAGTCTATCTACATAAGTGAACATGCAACTCACCCCATCAGCAACAGCTCGAACAAGATAATTGATTTAATTAGTTAATTACCATATGTGAATTATGTTTATCTAATACTAATTACATACATCTATTTCTAACTTACATAACTAACTAAAGTTACTTATACTATAAAAATGCTCCATCACGATGAATGACAACGATGACCTGTAAAAAAAACAGACTACAAGGGGACCTTGGAATTTTAGACCTTAGGTCATGAAAATGGGGCCTATACCTATTGTTATATCTTGAAACTTTCGGGGGCTCCCTTCACTCCTACACCCCCGCCAACCAACAAAACCGTCATGAAGCAACCTATCAACCCTTACTATCTATTTGATTCAAACCATCTCTTCTACGCATTCCTCATCTTACACGATTTTGAAGTACCTAAGTACTTTTAAATTGTACTTTACGCAGATTGCCAAATAACTAGTTAAGATTAATTTTAATAAATTACGCAAAAGCATTACGCGCAGCAGAAATTACGCATACCCTAAACGTTCGTGCAGCCGCGGTATTTGTAACAGAAATAGTGATTGTTGTCGATTATGTACAAGGTGCTCTGAATACCATTTATATGCTATAACATACACTGTACTGTCTGTCCCTTAAATTGGACTGCAGTGTCACTCTACTTCCACTAATTGACGCAGATGTCAAAGGTCCGTATAATCGAATGAGTTACATCCCAGAACAAACAGAGCGTATTGTTACAGAACATATAAATAACTCAGGCCTTGGTTGAATTCCTATTGTGTGGTGTAAAGTTCACAGCTTCTAAGGAATTGACACGTCAGATCCCTTAGGTGCAAACTCGAGTCGACTCCAGCAATCCAGGATCTAGTATCAGCCAAAAAGCCTTGCATCGAATGTACCTAAGTGCGTGTATATCAAATGAAATCTAAGCTCGTGGTGTGTCAGCTAATGTATGTTGTGTAAGTGTGATATGTATATGAGTGTGTGTCCATTGTAATCAGGCTAAAGCCACGAAACACAATGGGTGTGTATAAGAGTTTTTTATTGTAAGTTCACTATCTTGTCACAAATAATAGAATCAAAAGCCAATAAATGCGTAACACTGCAATGCCTTAGAAATATTTAAAAAGAGCTAGTTAGTTAAAAAATTGTGACGTGTGTGCTCTCTCAAAGTTTCAATCACATTGCAATGCCATCATTTATTATATTCATGCATCCTTATTTAATTTAGTTATATTTCAAAACAATAGAAGTATATCTTTAAATCCACTCTCATACCAGAAATAGTAAATACATAATATTAAACTTTAGAATAATATCTGGCCCTAATGGCCCCCTAAACAATCTTCAATTAAGCATCTCAGCGGACCCGTTGATTTGCAGAAAAAAACTAACTATACCTATAATTTATGAAGCCTTGAAGTGACTACCACAGCAATTAGCACGCAGAACCATATATCCAGCTAATCTCCCGTAGTGACGACCTAGTGATTACAAACCAAAGATAAACACTTAACCCTTAAATTACATAGGTACATTACTATGGATACTTAATGTGAACACTGACTCTATAATTAATTGCAGTTACACACTATTCATATAAAAACAAATCAAACACTCAATGTTTTACACTCACAGTATTGTCAATTGTCTTAAAAATACGTGCCTACGCTAAATTCACTTATTCGTCTCTAAAATGTCTTAAATATCTGTTTAAAATATCACATAAAATCTCTAGTAATTAAACACTGTTTTCAGACTAATAAAACGCGGAACGCGCGCGCGAAATCGAATATCAAAATCAATTGATAATTAATTATAAAGGAATCCGAATGGGATAATTTCAACCTTTCGTTACGAAGTCAAATCCCCGACTGCCCATATTTTTATAGAGAAATTTTACATGGATTCTTGTGCAATATTCAAAAGGTGTAATTCTTTTACATGCCATATTAACATACGTCATTTTGGTCCACAATAATTATATAGGTTAGTCAAAAGACATATGTGTTAAAGTACTGCCACTAATTTAGGTTCTTTTGGATTCAAGCCCATGAATTGTTTTTGCAGTCCCACCACTTCAAATCATGAAGTGGTAATAACTTAGACGAAATGTGAGACCAGCTCTTTAGATACAAAAGTTAAAACCAATAAATTAGTGGTTTATTACCCCCGTGTTGACATCATTTCGATTTCAAGGAACGCTTGACGTGAGAAAGGTTTTTATAGAATTTGTCTAAACTAGGTACCTATTATTACCCGACTGTCGAAGGAGAGGAGGGTTATGTTTTTTAAAGATAATCTTCGAGTCATGTAACCTTGCAGTTACAGAGCGCCCTCAGATTGACGATACAATTTTATAACTGAAAAGGATGAAATTGTGAGACTATCTCAATAGGTAAAATACTGAATTTACTGATAGCATTTGGGCAACCTAAGCATAAACCTGCGCCCTCACTTCTCTAAGACCGAAACGACTATTTGTTTAATTTAATTACAATTGCAATTAATTACATGCTTTGTCTGATAGTAGGCAGAACGTATACTGCATCCTATAAAAATAATTTACAGAGGAATCGCATGACTATTTAGTAAAAATAGCAATGAATTACGCAGTCATTAGTAATAAAATAAGTATTAAATTTACGCCCTCACAATCGTAAATGGGTATTCTCTAATAAAGCGTACTTATTTCGTGTTTTATTCAAGAATCAGGAACTAATTCACAAAAACGGTTTAATTCTAAGAACACCTTTTAATTGTATGAGTTACAATTTTATTACAACTTGCGAATAACGACATATATACTAAACTTTAACTCAGATTCGTAATCAAGTAATTAAATCAATCAAACTGACTTAATTTTGAATGACTTGAATCCTGGTCACACGGCACCACTGTAGAAAGACTAAACTAGCCTCCTTTAAATAAAATACTATTTAATAAGTTAACTGAAATACTGGCCAAAATAAAATACTTGTGATCGCCTAGTTCATGAAGTACGAATAGGACCCTCTACGTTGTGTTAAAATCTCGTCGTAAAACGCATCATATAAAATAATAATGTAAAATTATGTTTCAAATGAAACCGCAACAAACGCAACAAATAAATGTGAATAAATAACATTCGTAATAAATCAAACGAATGTAGATAGTTCGGTAATAAACCAAAACGCGAATGTAGTTTATGCGACGCATTAAATAATGCGTTAAAATAAAATAAACGTCAAAAATCATACATAAATATATGACCAAAAGCCGCAACAACCGAATTAAAACACGTGAAACGTAATTTCAGTAATCGTTAACATTACTGTAAAATTATAATCCGTCGATAAATTATATCGTCCGCAAATAAAATCAAACGGTAAAACAAGCCGTAAAAATCCGCAATAATTAATTAAATCCGCAATAAAATGAACATTTAAATTCAAATCAAGAATAATAGTCTATCTACATAAGTGAACATGCAACTCACCCCATCAGCAACAGCTCGAACAAGATAATTGATTTAATTAGTTAATTACCATATGTGAATTATGTTTATCTAATACTAATTACATACATCTATTTCTAACTTACATAACTAACTAAAGTTACTTATACTATAAAAATGCTCCATCACGATGAATGACAACGATGACCTGTAAAAAAAACAGACTACAAGGGGACCTTGGAATTTTAGACCTTAGGTCATGAAAATGGGGCCTATACCTATTGTTATATCTTGAAACTTTCGGGGGCTCCCTTCACTCCTACACCCCCGCCAACCAACAAAACCGTCATGAAGCAACCTATCAACCCTTACTATCTATTTGATTCAAACCATCTCTTCTACGCATTCCTCATCTTACACGATTTTGAAGTACCTAAGTACTTTTAAATTGTACTTTACGCAGATTGCCAAATAACTAGTTAAGATTAATTTTAATAAATTACGCAAAAGCATTACGCGCAGCAGAAATTACGCATACCCTAAACGTTCGTGCAGCCGCGGTATTTGTAACAGAAATAGTGATTGTTGTCGATTATGTACAAGGTGCTCTGAATACCATTTATATGCTATAACATACACTGTACTGTCTGTCCCTTAAATTGGACTGCAGTGTCACTCTACTTCCACTAATTGACGCAGATGTCAAAGGTCCGTATAATCGAATGAGTTACATCCCAGAACAAACAGAGCGTATTGTTACAGAACATATAAATAACTCAGGCCTTGGTTGAATTCCTATTGTGTGGTGTAAAGTTCACAGCTTCTAAGGAATTGACACGTCAGATCCCTTAGGTGCAAACTCGAGTCGACTCCAGCAATCCAGGATCTAGTATCAGCCAAAAAGCCTTGCATCGAATGTACCTAAGTGCGTGTATATCAAATGAAATCTAAGCTCGTGGTGTGTCAGCTAATGTATGTTGTGTAAGTGTGATATGTATATGAGTGTGTGTCCATTGTAATCAGGCTAAAGCCACGAAACACAATGGGTGTGTATAAGAGTTTTTTATTGTAAGTTCACTATCTTGTCACAAATAATAGAATCAAAAGCCAATAAATGCGTAACACTGCAATGCCTTAGAAATATTTAAAAAGAGCTAGTTAGTTAAAAAATTGTGACGTGTGTGCTCTCTCAAAGTTTCAATCACATTGCAATGCCATCATTTATTATATTCATGCATCCTTATTTAATTTAGTTATATTTCAAAACAATAGAAGTATATCTTTAAATCCACTCTCATACCAGAAATAGTAAATACATAATATTAAACTTTAGAATAATATCTGGCCCTAATGGCCCCCTAAACAATCTTCAATTAAGCATCTCAGCGGACCCGTTGATTTGCAGAAAAAAACTAACTATACCTATAATTTATGAAGCCTTGAAGTGACTACCACAGCAATTAGCACGCAGAACCATATATCCAGCTAATCTCCCGTAGTGACGACCTAGTGATTACAAACCAAAGATAAACACTTAACCCTTAAATTACATAGGTACATTACTATGGATACTTAATGTGAACACTGACTCTATAATTAATTGCAGTTACACACTATTCATATAAAAACAAATCAAACACTCAATGTTTTACACTCACAGTATTGTCAATTGTCTTAAAAATACGTGCCTACGCTAAATTCACTTATTCGTCTCTAAAATGTCTTAAATATCTGTTTAAAATATCACATAAAATCTCTAGTAATTAAACACTGTTTTCAGACTAATAAAACGCGGAACGCGCGCGCGAAATCGAATATCAAAATCAATTGATAATTAATTATAAAGGAATCCGAATGGGATAATTTCAACCTTTCGTTACGAAGTCAAATCCCCGACTGCCCATATTTTTATAGAGAAATTTTACATGGATTCTTGTGCAATATTCAAAAGGTGTAATTCTTTTACATGCCATATTAACATACGTCATTTTGGTCCACAATAATTATATAGGTTAGTCAAAAGACATATGTGTTAAAGTACTGCCACTAATTTAGGTTCTTTTGGATTCAAGCCCATGAATTGTTTTTGCAGTCCCACCACTTCAAATCATGAAGTGGTAATAACTTAGACGAAATGTGAGACCAGCTCTTTAGATACAAAAGTTAAAACCAATAAATTAGTGGTTTATTACCCCCGTGTTGACATCATTTCGATTTCAAGGAACGCTTGACGTGAGAAAGGTTTTTATAGAATTTGTCTAAACTAGGTACCTATTATTACCCGACTGTCGAAGGAGAGGAGGGTTATGTTTTTTAAAGATAATCTTCGAGTCATGTAACCTTGCAGTTACAGTACATACCTCCTTCTTACAGTCATCTAATAACATTTCGATTTCCTTTTTTACATAATTAGGCCTGCACTGATGCTGTTTATTTTCTCGCAATACATTTTTTCCTTTAGAATCGATAGAAATAGAAGCATAACAATTGTCTTTGTTCAGACAAAGACAATTGTTATGCTTCTATTTCTATCGAACGCCACAAAGTTGTATGATTTTTATTTTTCTTACCCGTGCGTAAATTATAACGGTACCCTTTGTAAAACGCTATAGGTTTACCTCTACGGCTTGTAGTGAATTGGAGTTCGTCCATTTTAATTCAGTACTTTCGGGTCCCTTTCACGGATTTAAACACTATTCATATTTAAACATAATATTCACACTACTTATTACTGCTTGACATAATGAATAAACAAATAAATAACGACAATTTTCCATATAATTCCAAAGTAGAAAGTCTAAGTGGCCAGTTATCACATCATTCAAGTAGGCGACAACGAATAGGTAGATTAGGTAGTAATTAATAGTTGTACAGTCAGCAGCAAAAGTGGGTGAGGTGTTCAGAATGAAGTCAACACGCCTTTATTGTCTAGAGAAAAAGAACGCGTGTAGATCAATTTGCACACCTGGGGCCCGTTTCTCAAAAGCTTATAAGTTATATTATAACTTTTATTACAAGCGGAACTCTCTTTTTAACTTTATTCGTTAGAAAGAGACTACCGCTTGTAATACAAGTTACAAGCTTTCAAGAAACGGGCACCTGAACCGCTTAGCTACTTCTGCTGCTGACTGTACCGTGAATAATGCTTGATAATATTTATTTATTTAATCTTTATTCTGAAAAATCATAAAGCATAAAAGGCAGATCTAATGCCTGAAGGTATTCTCTTCCAGTGAAACCTTAAGGCAGAAACAATAAAGGTACATACACACATATTTTAACTCTTCACCCTAATTTTGTCATCCTTGATGGCAACGGTAGGAGGGTAAGGGGTAATGAGAAGAAGACAGGCTTTTCAAGGAATGTGGGTGCAGGCTATAGAAAAGTGGGCATTCAAGGAAAGGAAAGCAAAGAAGGAATGAAGGAGGGATGAGAAGGTGGGAGTAGGGGGAGAGGGGTAGAGTGGCCGTAGTTGACGAATCCAAAGTGGTCATATGGAGAAGTGGGTGTACAAGGAAGCCGATAGACAAGTGGCCGTTTAAGGAAATGGCCGATGGATGGTCATATGGGGAAGTGGCCGTACAAGGAAGCCGATAGACAAGTGGCCGTTCAAGGAAATGGCCGATAGATGAAATGGCCGATGGATGGTCATATGGGGAAGTGGCCGTACAAGGAAGCCGATAGACAAGTGGCCGCTCAAGGAAATGGCCGATAGATGAAATGGCCGGTCACGGGAAGTGGCCGGTCACAAAAAGTGGCCGTAGGTGACCGGATCCAGACAGGCAACTACGAAACCCTCTACACTGCGCGTGGCCCGACACTCACTTGGCCGTCTTTTGAACTTAATTTGGGCTAATTCGAATTGTGTAAAATTGTCCCCTAATCCATTTCGATCACCAGACTTAATAATAATACTTACCAGAATAATACCAGACTTAGAAATAATAATAATAATAATAAATCAGCCTATATACGTTCGGGAACGGGCAGTAGTCCCCACGCTGACCCAGTCCCCAACGAGACTTAATGTATATTATTTTAAATAAAGGAAAATTGAGCCGAATTCGAACCGGTGACCACAGGCATTCATAACCCGTCGCTAGTAACCAACTGAGCCATCGGAACAATCTGTCTCGGCCACTAAATCTTTCAATCAGTTCCTACCTACAACGCCTTAGGGAGGCGTGTAGCGACATCTAACAGAAGACTTAGGCTTCTCAATTGTTTTTTATTTTTCCTTGAATTTAAATTTATAGTTAGCATCGTGACTGCTTAATACAAAATGAATGTATACTTACTAGTTTATGAAAGTCAATGCTGCTTGTCCCTACAGTCCCGACCGTTGTGATCCCGACCGCGACCGCGACGACTACGGCTACGAGCGGCGCGCAAACCGGCGCGCGCGCAGCGCCCTGTACGAGGGGGAACGACGGTGGGACGAGCGAGACGAACGGCGCTGGGACGAATGGGACGGGCGGCGCGACGAAAGGGACAGGCGGTGGGACGAACGGGACAGACGTTGGGACGAACGGGATAGACGATGGGACGAAAGGGACAGACGTTGGGACGAAAGGGACGTGGAGGGCGGGCGGAGGAGGCTGCGCCGGCTTCATACTACTGATGAGAGTGCGAGGCCACCTCACGCTGTAGTAAGTATATGTATAGCTACTAATTGTATATGTATACCTAAAAATAACGTAAACGCGAGGAGTAACGTTCCTCGCGTTTATGTTAATTATTTAGGTTTTTCGGGTACTGTTTCGGTTTGAGGGCTGCTAAATTCAAAGAAAATATAGGTTTATTTATTTATTAAAAAACTTTACTGCACAAACAGTACACACGGTTGATGCCTTAATTAAGGCATTCTCTCAGTCAAACGCTGGGCTAAACAAAAAAGTTTATAGATGCAGGCAGTTGACAAAAAAAAAAGGTTTGGTAAATTCATAATGGGAAGGTGAGTTTTTCCAATCGACAACACTCCCCATACCTTCTATTACGCCTGCAATATTTTAGAAAATTGGGAATTGTTGAGTTGTCTATTATTTCTACACCACAGACGCCCTCACCCGAGCGAGATTACTGGAGCGACGACGGCGCAGTCGTCCCCGCACCGCGCCGGGGCAGATCCGCTGGTAAACGAACTCGTCATATACCTTATTTTCAAGTTAAAGGAAAGAATATATTGCTCCGAGCGGAATTAAAACCTGCGGCACACGCGGCCAACTGATACCCAGATCTGATCTTTCAGCTGGCGCCTGGGGATCCCGGCACACCGACGTCTACGAAGAGGATCCGGAGCCCATGAAGCAAGAAGTAAGGCTTTCTTTTTACCTACTACTACATGTATGACAACACAACATACTACTTTGAAGAGAAGTCTCTTAGAGGTATACTCGCTCTCTGGCTCGCTCCGTGACATCAAGCTGAGTGCAAGCCCTTTAGTGCATTTTTTTTAAACGAATGTGTATTAAGCTGTTTTGTTGCACTTTTTAACTAACTTCAAAAAAAAGGAGGAGGTTCTCAATTCGGTTGTATTTTTTTTCCTCATCTAGAGTCGTTCCCTCAATGCTGAGGATCGTGACATCATGTCCTCTTCTTGTTGAACAGTCTTTTCTCCGAAGGCTCCTATCAACTGCTTTAGGTATGGCCTCGTGCAGAATGCGAATGTAGTTGCAAGAGTGCAGTGATTTCTTTTTTTATCATTATTATTTTTAATGTTTGTTACCTCAGAACTCCATCATTTATGAACCGATTCATACAATTTTTTTTCGTTTGTAAGAATATGCTTCCAGATTGGTCCTATTCTTTTCAGAGCTCCAGTTGGATGATGGGATCCATGAGGAATTGAAGGAACTCTTCAAAATATTAGGCACGCATGTAGTAATTTTGATATTTTCTATTATAACTCGTGTATCTAATTTACACTCGGAAATCACAAATGTGGTCAAGTGGAACTGATGATGAAGACCTGGAACACCCCGCTGATGTACTGAAAACTATAAAAGTACGTCACGGATTCTGATATGATTCCGTTCTCAGCTTCTCTACGATCTTTGCACACCTCATACTTTAGCACACCACTTTGCTGTGGCCCCTTTCTACAAGTTCCAATTTTACGACTAGACTAGAAACACAGGACAAATGGCCAGCTCTTATCGGCCAAGCCTGTCTGTGTTGCCTGTATGTAAAATTGAAACTTATAGCTTCGTAAAACGGGCTACTGGGGGAAGTCCGGAATCTCCGTTTTTTCTATACTATGGAAAAATAATGCCTGCTTATCTTTTCTGAGTTTAGAGCCTAAGATGTTTACATTACGTCACAGATAAAACCAGTCCCCATCTGGCTGTGCGTATTCCTGGTGGCGTCCTACATCGTGGCCGGCACCTTCCTCTTCCAGCAGTGGGAGGACTGGAACTACCTGGACTCCGCGTACTTCTGCTTCATCACGCTCACCACCATCGGCTTCGGGGACTTCGTGCCTGGCATGAAGCTGCAGGTTACATACATTAACCAGATTCGAGTAGTATAAATAAAATCACGCATGTGATCCCAGAAGGGGGAGGCAAAACACATGAAGTTTGATTTTAAGGGTCACTTCCAGGCAGTATTTTAAACCTACAGAAATATATATATTGCAGTGATAGGTTACTACTGCCAATCGCCTGCAACACACACCCGCGAATGCCATACACCGCATACGTTATATAGAAGTGATGAGCGACAGCAACTAGGTACTAACCGTGACTAACATGATCAACGCCTAATGTGACTAACATGTTCAACAACTATCGTGACCAACATGATCATCTACTAACCGTGACCGACATGAACAACTACAAACCGTGACCAACGATAAACACAAAAAAACTTAACAAACCTCTGTTTAAAAAAAGTGTTTTATCCCTTTCGCACAAACACAAACGACAGTGACAGAAACAAACGAAGTTTAACTGCATTTTATAAATGTGTTGTATGTTTCTAGGGCCGCACTGACTCGACAGTAGCAGCCGTGCACTCCATCGCGCTCTGCTCGCTGTACCTGCTCTTCGGCATCGCCCTGCTCGCCATGTCCTTCAACCTGGTGCAGGAGCAGGTGCGCGCCAACGTGGCCGCGCTCGCCACAAGGCTCGGCATCATCAAGCCGCGCGCCAACGACTACTGACGGCGCCAACGACTAACTTGACCAACGAGCGACATAACTAACAACCAACGTGACTTACATTCTCGTGACCACGTGACCAACAACGAACGTGACCAAAGACTGACGTGGCCTACAACTTATTCAACCGGCGACTAACATCACCAACGACCAATGTTACAAAGCACCGAAGATAACTTTTTAGTCATGCTGCACTACATCGTCACCCACCAGCACCACCAATCGCCAGTGACAAACCGGCACTGCTGGCCGACAACCTATACCGACATTAATTACTGACCAACATGACTGCCTAACAAGAGTGGCACTGTCTATCACCAGCAGGCATAATTAAGTCACACGTCACGCTACGCAAACGACTGTTTATCACCAACCTGACCAATGACCAACACGACGATGACTTACTGGTCAATGAGCAGCGCTAATGGGGACCTTTAATAACTTAACTCAGTGCAAATGTACTGATTTTGTTACATTGCATGGCATAGATAACTATAATGTAAATCTTGTACATCTTGTGCATTAGGATATTGTGTAAATGATATTAAACGTAATCCTTGATAATTGTATGGTGGTTTTATTTTATCTCTTCAATGGCACCGGTTACACAATCATTTTCATCGGGCGACACACGCAACATAGGAGTATCACGTGAATTTTGATGAACTATGAAGCAATTTTGGAACCAGTGATGATATTTGGCATCCAGGTGCTGAGATATTAAAATAATTACTGTATAGTCGCTGCCAATTAAATACTTTTTCCCGCAGAAAAATATATACTAAAAGAAAATATAACAAAGCAAAGTAAAACTGTAGGTACTTAGGTACTACGGTATGTGCACCATGCTAAGATGAGACGAGCTATCTCTCAATGCCATGGAAACTGCACTGGTATCTGCCGATTAGAAATTAGGGCACCTGAAATCACCGCTGCCTTTCAGGCGTTGCACAATTAATTATCGACAACTCGCTTTATTACTGGCACACGTTGAAATTTCTCAAATTTCGCAAACCTACAAGTTATGAAAATAGGAGTAGCCCAGAATGGAGCCCTGTGACACTCCTCTGAACACAGCGGATGGTTTGGAGTCCATATATAAGTAAACTATTATTTTATAAGTCTGAACCCGCCACGATCATGTTGAGAGAACAATTGTAACTTGCAGCTTTGTGAAATAGGCTCCAGCTCCGATCCAATTATGCATACTTAGTCCTTATGTCGGAGTCAAGATACAATGGGGAGTGAGGCAAGACGAGATAGAATAGCTTATGAATAGCATAGCATAGTTGTTGTTCATTATTATTATTATTATAGCTTTATTTATCCATACATTTTACCATGTTTGATATATATCTATATATATATATATATATTTAAAGTAGTTGATATAAGCTTTATTGTATGGCCCCTATAGGGTAGAAAGCCTCCTCCATCTTATTCCATGTTTGCCTGTCTTGGGCTGTGGTCATCCAGTGTTTACCAGCTGTTTTTACAACATCGTCGACCCATCTTACCTTTTGTCGTCCATCTCGTCTTTTTCCAGCGGGACCCAGCCACTTCGTTATTTGCAGTGTACATCTATTATCCTGGTATCTTGGTATGTTGCTGTTCACATCGCTCACCAACTCCTCTCAGGCGACCCAATGTAAGTTAGTCCCCCAATTTAGCGCAGGTTGATACACTAAGAACGAGTCGTATGTAGAGTTAGACAGGGAAACAATGAAAGATGATGAATACAAGGAAGACATTGATTATAGCAAGTATAAGTTAGAGAGGAATAAAAGCGAGAAATAGAATGAATAAACAAGGACTACAAATTGTAGTCTACGATCTTGTTGGAGATAGAATAAAAAATATACCAACGTGAGGTTCTCTTACGCGTTGTTATTATGAATCTCCGAGTCAAGGCTACTAAGAATGAGTGGAGACTTGGAGAGCTGAGAGACAGGTGAATCTTATCGTGAATCGCATTGCGCCTGCGTTGTATAACTTGTAGATACCTACTTGCAGCGTTATCGGCGACGCGCGCGCCGACCGCCACGCCAGTGCCATGACCACCTTGCCCGCGCAACCACGGTACTTACGATTTTACCTGTAAAGTGTTTTTTTTTCTTCGGATTTCTTGGAGGTTTCAAGCGAAGCCCAGGCTACTTGAGGATACGTTTGGGATGTCTCAAACACAGTTGTTTACCCAACTGCTCCAGGGAGGGTTATGTTTTTGAGTTAGTGTTCAGTCTTGCCTGTGCTGCGTATCCAAAGTTTTAAGGCCTAATTCTGGCGCTGGATGTATGGGACATTTACTCGTATATAAAGCACCTATGAGGTATGACCGGTACCGTTGACTAAGTATTGTGATATGTAATACTACAGGAAATACGTCTAGTTCTTCCGCCGGATTTTGACCGTAACAATGGAAGGTTCATTCGGGAATTGGGATGGTGACATGAACAAACTTTAAACCCCGAAAAAATGGGCCTAATTAGACTAATTAGCGTGTATCTGTGTTTATAAATGTGGCATTGAAGGAAGGTATTTTCAGCAGTTGACTATAACTAACTAGGATTTACCTTGAATCTGAGATTTGAACGTGCCGGAATGACAATCCTTCTAGATATAAAATCTTAATTAACTAAGCAATTTTCGCTTTTCGAGTACAGATTTTAGTTATTTCGAATCAGTAATTTATTAATTATTAATTTGTAGTGCAGTTTGGCACTCTTTGGCCTATGTCCAGCAGTGGACGTCTTTCGGCGGATATGGTGATGATGATGAGGTTTTTCAATGGGCCAGTGTTTGTCCAGAAACATATCTCGTACCTAATAATGGATACACAATTCTATTTTCATTGACACACATTTTGAGAAGCTGCGGATTATCAGTGTAATCAGTTATCTCGATGAGATTGCGGAGTGCTTGTATTTGTGATACTTATGTACCTAGACATAAATATTACAATGCAGATCTCATGGATTACATATTCATTTTACTAAATATATGAGTACATGACAGTGCTTTAATTATTTAAGGCGACTGCAACCCCCAAATTTCTGCCAAAACGACGATTATTTGCGAATAACCCATTACAATGAATTATGAATTATGACTATATTTTAGATAAATGATTTAACCAATATTTTTTCGAAAGAACCGCGAATTTAAGTACTTATCACTAATTCACTATTAACTGAAGTAACTGAAACGGAAGGTTCTTAAACAGCCTCTTTACAAAAATTTTTTTTTAAAGAGCTTTTACAAATTAAAAACCCACCCCCAGGGCCCCGTTTTGCGTATATACTCCTCTTAAGTAGATAAGTATCTATTAGTTAAAACACGCCGATGCAGACTAAACAGCACATCACTCTCATAATATCGTATTGTCTTCGCGATACATAAACACAATGTGACACGTGACTGACATACTGTTGTTGTTACCACGGTCACACCTCGCCATCGCATCATCATATATTCATAGATTTTTACGGCAATATACAGCCCACTAGGGTGGAAAAGCCTACTTCCTGGTCAGGGAGACACGTAAAATGACTTCGTACGGATGGTAATAAAGAAAACCACCATCAGATAGCATATTTATCCCCTTTACCTTCGGGATACCTACGATCTGAGACATTATTTGTTTTACCGCCTTAGGTAAGTAATGTACAGTTTAAATTTATTACAGCTGATATGGACTCTCAATCTGCAAAATGATCTAGGTATTATAGATAGATCGGGTAATCCAAGTAGGTAGGCTTATGAACAAAAGAGTTTCTTGCTTTTCGCAATTCTTCACGAACGCAACTGAAATTCATCACATTATTTTTTACTATAGTATTTTTTATTATTCAGTCCTCATTTTACGAAAAGTATTTTTTCCTATTCGCAAATTGTGCAGTGCACAGACGCAATTCTTCAAAACGGTGACTATATAATTTACCACATTCATTATTCAATGCTACCTAGAATCCCGGTTGTGAAGAATTGCGAATAGGTCGAAAGCCTTTGTGTAAAATGAGGACTTTAAATTAAAGAACAACGAAATGTGGTGAATAACTATTATGAAAAAATGCGTTTATGAAGAATTGCGAAAACTTGTGTGTAAAACCTCGCATACTTTACCATTCCTTTTCCTGCACCGAAGACTACTGACAGTTTTTCCACAGATCGAGCACCGCCAGTGCGGACGCTAGCGGCGTGTCCCCGCTGGAGCGCGCGCTGGACTCGCTAGGCGCGTTCGGGCTGTACCAGCGCTATGCAGTCACTCTTTGGTGTCTGCCGGGCCTGCTCGCCGCCATGTACTCGCTCAACTATGTGTTCGTGGCCGACGCTGTGCCGTTCCGGTATAGTTTTACACGAAATGCCTCCATAAATCATTAACTTAGCACACAAAAACGATGATTTTTCACACCAACTTACGATAGTTAGAATGAAAGACGCGGCTTACTTTATTGAGTTAGAACTCAATAAAGTAAGCGTTTAGGTCGGGTCGGACCTTCGCTCTTCACCAAAATACAGAAGGTCATAAACTACCTACACCATCAGCCCTTGTATCTTCACGCTTTAATAACTGTGGCGAGTCAGCACGGAGACTGGACTCACAAGGCGGGTATGAGCTAGCCGGGAGGACCCGCGTGACGTGTCCTCGCTGGACGCGTTGTATTGTATACTCAGCGAAGGCCTGCATGTTGTCAGCGGTGATCGGATTTTACGGTACGGTACGGTGCACCACGGCGGGACATGGACATGACAGTGTTGCACCCGGAAATCCGATCATTGATGGTCGTCAGTGAACTATATGTAAGTATATGAAACGTGACATATTGACATTATATGAAACGTGATATTTTATCAAAACGTCAGACACGTACAGTCACCAAAAGCAGCGCAGGCAGCGCTGCCAAAATATCTGATCATCAATTGAAGGAAATTATATGACGATACACAGGCGGTAAAAATATGTGATGGATGATTTACAGCTGGCATAAAAATCATTTATCTGTAACAGCATAAATATCGGATCAGACTGAGTAAAAATATCTGATACTCCACAAAATCAAAATGATGTGACATTATGACCAGTTAAATATCTAATCGCAGAACAAGCCTAAACATCGGATCACATAAAGACAGCATAAATATCTGATACGATTGTCAGCAACAAATATCTCAAATTTGCAAAATTCATTTTATTAGCTTTGACATACGTCGTAATTTGAACAAAGCTATTGGACGCTTCTTGAAAAGAGTATTGTATATCGCTCTCACGATTTAAAATGTAAATTTGACAGAATTGATTAAAAAAAAACTAAATGTCAATGCATTATTTAATGAAAGTGGAATTACATAGTACCATAGTACCAAAAAAAGTTTTAATATATATGTGTAAATCTGGTTTTCAAGTTTGACGTCCGTCCGTACGTGTACTTAAATAGAGTAAAACGAACCTTACGAAAACACGAAATTGCCTATTCATAAATATGCGGATATTATAAAGTTGCGTGAGTGAAGTACCATCGACTCGTTTACATGTGTTTCGCCCTTTATCTACTGGCAGTTAAAAGTAACATCTTATCTAATTAAAGATTAGATCGAGTGAGGAATCCATCATTTTCTCTAACCACCTGCAAGGCTATCACGGGACGGCGCACTATCCGTCTCTCTCTTATTAGAACACTTAGAACAAGAGGTAGTGCAAGAAAAATCGAGAGTATGTCGCGGCGGTCCCATGATAGAGGTGCTGGTGGTAGTGTAACTATATCATCGCCTTTATCTTATCATGATCACTGCCAGGGGCGGCTCAGCCCGTGATTTCGTCGCGCCCCTTCATGCCTACATAAGGACATGCGCTGCTACGGCACGCTCGCGTTCTATCGGAGCGCGTTGCATGCCATGGAAAGGGATGGCCACGTCAAGGCTCGTTCGGCATACCTAAACAGGGAATTTGTTAACAAATAACCTTTTGTACGTAGTACAATTATGTGACTATTATTTTTATTCACGTGTCACTGCTGAAATTAAAGATCACAAGTCAATAAGAATAAGGATGATCTCATCCTAATCTTTAGCAGCCGCAATCGATAGTAATCTGTATCGGCCCTTATTTGAGTTGTTATTGGGCAAATAATACTACATGACAGCCTGTCAATAAGGACGATATTCCATTGCAATGGCGGATGCAGGATTATGGGTAAGAGGGGCTGGACTTTGGTCAAGAGCTACGGTAGCCTAGTAGTTCAGGCATGCAGCTCAAGCGGCGGTCGTGGGTTCGATGCCCGGCTGGCAGGAGGAGATCTGGAAGGGTGTAGTTTTTCCGGCGATTTCGAGGCCGGCTATTTGACACCCAGCGGGCGTAGCACGGTTGCCATTTTATCACTTATCGTTGTGGATAAGGCATCCGTCACTCTCGCACTCGCATACTTGTCAGAGCGTGATGGGCGTCTTTACCACAACGATAAGTGATAAAATGGCAACCATGCTAGGCCCACTGAACTTGCGCCAAGCGTCGCCCCGTCTTAACGTGTTTTTGATTTTATATTATAAGTTTTGTAAATCGATAGTATGTAAGGTATTTTTAAATATTGCCCTTGTTGCCTGACTCAAATAAAAAAATAATTAAATTATAGGCTGATTTATAATTATTTCCCAATACTAGTTGCCTGGTCCCAGAGTGCGAGACCGACGGTATCTCCGAGCTGGCGCCTGCGCTGTTGCCGTTGGATGACGCGTGCGCACGCTACAGCCCCATCAACGCGTCGCTCACCACCTGTCTCCGCGAGGAATACCACGCGACTGACACGCTCGCCTGCACAGCGTTCGTGTATGACAACCAGGACACCACCTTCGCTGAGGTTAGTCGCCCGCTCAACGCTGTCCTCTCCTCTTCCACGCCCGGCTCCGCGAGGACTGCCACGGAAGAAAAGTGGTGACTTTTTTTCGCGTCCTTGCCGAATTCATCATCGTCATCACATCAGCCGAAAGATGTCCACTGCATAAAGGTCTCCCCGCCGACCGCCATAATGACCAGCAGGTCGATCACGTAACGCATTGTACTGAACGTTAGGTAGATCTAAATGTTTTTTCTATGGAAACATTACAGTTGGACTGTCGTAACGCGCGTTGGAAACGTTACGTGATTACCCCTCTGTTCTGCGCCACCCATAACACAGTATATGAACAGTAGATAAACTTCGAACAAAGGTACATCGTACGGCTGCACACATGCGCGCGTGTTCGGTACGCACACACACATAGCCTTCGGGAATGATGGAGAATGCTTCAATTGGGGCCGCGCCGTTGCGGTGTTCGCTCGTTCTCACTCGCTACGTCAAAGGAAGCCGCCTCGTAGGTATGAAGACAGCGAGCCGCCAGTGCCACGATATCAAAAGGAGCCGAATAGGCTAGTAACTAAGCACCTAACAACCTAGTGTAGTTTAGCAACTATTATACTTACTAGGAAATATTTTAGGCATAGTATAGTGGTATTAAAATATTCCATGAAGTGGGAAACTAAAAACACATACCCAACTATCTATAATATTATTACTTTGTGTATACAAATTGTCTAGGTATGCCAAGCCACAAACTTGACACAGCCCTGCGCATCGAGCGAAAGGTAACGAACGCTCCTAAACGACCTCAGATTACCTACTGTATTATTCTTCTATACTGTGCCCATAATGACACGCTGGATGCCAGCGGACTCGCGACCTTTACCATCAGTCCACCTTGTGCTAATAGCGTGTATAATGCTAAAACAAATCAGGCGACGCCCGACGTTCGGAGCACGCTGCGCGTTTCTTGTGACAATTTCGCATAAACAAGTCAGTAACACATTTACTAACAGTAACCCGCCTTAGCAGGTAGTCTTTTCGTTTGGCTACGAGCGTAGCGCTTCGAATTCATTGGCAGTGTCAGGCCATCTTTCGAGGTAAAATTCATCCTCTTATTTTAGTAATGAAGAAAAGCTTCTTTGCAGTTCGACTTGGCATGCCGCGAGTGGATGCGCACGCTGGTGGGGTCGGTGCGGAACACCGCGCTGCCCGTCGCGCTGCTGCTCACTGGATACATCTCCGACTCGTGAGCTCTACTGACTAACGTATTGAGTAAACTAGTCTATGTTTATGGGCACCGACGTTTGGTGGGGTCATGAGGCGCTGCGGCGCCCGCGTCTGAAGTTGTTCAAACTCAAATATAACTACGGCATTGCTTAGGAGTTTTAATGTAGGACGTGAGCGTTTCGAACTCGCCTAACAGCACGCTTGTCGCGCCGTTGCATGAGTCAACTATCCATAAACCGTCTATGTCCTGATCTGTACCGATTCTGCGCGACCCGCATCCAGCGAACTCCCGTGACATTTACCAGGCTTTCAGTTCACCTTGTAGGAGGTACTCACGCTGTGCCTTCCGAATATTTTGGTCTGGTTGGTCTTTAATGTGTAACCTCCCTGCTTTTGTCAGGTACGGGCGGCGCACAGCGTTCTGCCTGTTCGGCGCCTGCGCCGGCGCACTGGGGCTGGTGAAGGCGTTCTCGGTCAACTACTATATGTACGTGGTGATGGAGTGGCTTGAGGCAGCGTTGGGGTACGGGTTCAATTCCGCCGCCTACGTCATGGGTATGTAATTTTCATGACTGGTTTTAGTGGTGGGTGTTGGTGCTGACCCTACGAAAGAGGCAATGGGGGTGTCTGCGAAGTATTGTGTTAAAATCAAGAACTAGAAGCTCGTAAGGTAGACGTCCCAACGTTATAGTTAATGCCCTAATATAGTTGACACCTCTATTGTTATGAATCAAGAGTGAAAGTGTCAACTAGTGTTAAGTATTGAGCCAGTGTGAAGCACTGGGACGTTTAACTTGATCCTCAACAATGTACTTACACTATCTAATAATTGTTGGATAAAAACCGATAATTAAGATAATTTCATTAGCTGTACATGCCTAAATATCCTAATGTATTAACAATGTATTGCAGTATGTAATAACTAATCGTAGAAGGTACTCATGGATGTTTAGGTACCTACCAGATAATAGAACCATTATTGCATACAATTCATAGTCTGACCACTAAGTATATAGGTACATTGTATTTAATACAGAATTAATGACCCTGTTATATAACAGTCAGGATGTGATAAATGTGCATACATAGTTGTATTTAAGAGAAGGATGTCGACAAAAGATAGTGTAGAATGTAGATGAACTCAGATGTGTCAGAAATTATATATGATATATGTAATGTGGTAATCCCCGAACACAAATTAATGGAATTTTACAATTACAACCAATTTGATGATGGAATTTCAGTGGTAGAGCTGGCGCGTCCGTCCCTCCGCACGGCTTTCGCCGCAGCCACCGGCGTGGCGTACGGGTTAGGCGGCGTGCTCCTGGCGTTCGCATCACGACGCATCCACTACTGGCGGCATCTGCTGCTCACGATCCACGCGCCGGCGCTGCTGCTGCCGCTGTTCTGGCTGCTGGCTGATGAGAGCCCGCGCTGGCTGCACGCGAGAGGGCACCGGGACAAGGCGGAGGCTGTTATCAGGAAGGCGGCCAGGTGGAACAAGGTGAGTCTTACCTGCTTTGACGCTGACCGAATATTGTGTGCGGAATTTGTACCTTCAACTCCTTAATGTGTGCAGAGACTATAGTTTGTTTCCGTCCCAATATTTTTCCCTTTCTGGACATGCGGCCAGATAGAACAAAACAAAGTGCGTTATCGTTGGACATCTCCGTCCAACTTATGGACTTGCATGCCCCGCAAAGCACACCAAATCCTCCTGATTTTTATGAGTAGGTAAGGATTTTTCCCTTAGTGAGAACACCGCCATTTTCCATTTTCAGATAACTCTAGACGAGAGCATAATGAGCGAACTGGACAAAGAGTACAGCACAGAAGAGAAGAAGCCAGCAGGGAACCCGTGGCTGGCGCTGCTTCGCTCGCGCGTACTCCTGGCACGCTTCGGCGTCTGCTGTTGGTGTTGGATAGCCACCGCCTTCGTGTACTACGGGCTCACCATCAACTCCGTAGCCCTGGCTGGCGATAAACACGTCAACTTCGCCCTGAACATGGCCATGGAGATTGTGGCGTCGCTTTTCCTGGTGATGGTTTTGGAGCGGTTCGGCCGCAAGTGGAGCATCTTTACTGCGTTTCTAGTGTGTGGCGTTGTTTGCGTTACACCTTTCTTTGTCTGTAAGTTACTAAACTTACTACTTACCTGGCTAATTACGTTGTACACTGCTATTGAAATTATACGTGCGTGACACACGTCATGCGTGCGTTTATCCACCATGGAAAGCGACAAGTGAATCACGTCGCGATAATATGACAAGAACTAAGTTAATCTATGCAAAGACGTAGGGTAATGTGGGAGAAAGTTTAGTAACTATATCGTTGTACCCTAAAAGGGCCTGCCGTCCACTTTGCCACCTAATCCTATGACTTGACGTAAGCACTAATTATACGAAAGCGACTGCCAACACTTCCAACCCAGAGGGAAAACTTTACTTTGATGGGATTAGATGTAGATAAGAGTCGCGTCCTTAATTGATATTTAGGCCTCATGTATAATTTTTCAGCTAATAGGTAGCTACGGTAGCCTAGTGGTTCAGGCATGCGGCTGTCAAGCGGAGGTCATGGATTCGAATCCCGGTTCGTACCAATGAGTTTTTCGGAACTTATGTACGGAATATTTACCGTTAGCTTTTCGGTGAAGGAAAACATCGTGAGGAAACCGGTCTAATCACAATAAGGTCGAGTTTTCTGTCTGGGTTGGAAGGTCAGATGATAGTCGCTTTCGTAAAACTAGTGCCTTAGCCAAATCTTGGGGGTTAGGTGTCAGAGCGGACGCCGGCCTCCTTTCGGGGCACAACCGGGAATAACGCTAGGAGGATTATGGTGATGTATAATTTTTCAGCTCATGCAGGCGCTGGTCTGGGCCTATTCATGGTGGGCAAGCTCACGATCTCGTTCGCATTCAACGCGCTATACGTGTTCACGGCCGAACTGTTCCCCACCGCTACCCGCAGCTCGGCGCTCGCCGCGTGCTCGCTCGTCGGCCGCGTTGGCTCCATCCTAGCCCCACAGACGCCCCTGCTGGTAAACATATTTCGCGTCAGCTGCGTGTTCGCTCCTCGGCCGCGATGACTGCATCTTGGCTCCACAAACGCCTTGTAATAATAATTAATTAATTGTTCTGCATAGGCGTCAGCGTTTCTTTACTCGCTTGACAGACCGCGTCTCGCATAATTCTCGCGTTTTTGCGGACATAAAACATTTATCCCTTACGAGCAAGTATGTCAATGTGAGAGGGACGAATGCTTATGCTATATGTCTGACATAAAATCGATCAATGCTAAGCTGCAGGCAGGTGCTGGTGCACATACCTAAGGCACGAGTTATACAGAGATGGCGTAAGGTGAAGGCGCGGCGCATGTACAGCGCAGGCATGATGTCGCTTCAAAACGTTTTTATGTTTTTACGTATTCACGCCTGATACAATTACTTCCAAGAGAACTTATTACGACGTAGTATTTCTGCACTTAGTTCAAGATATTATCAGATTAATATTTTTTGATTAATTACAGCTAAAAGTAAGTGTTAAACAAGTAGGTATTACTTATACCTTAACTCTCCAATTAATAAAATATGTGATATGTGTTGCGATGCTGAGATAGTTTGCGATGGAACGTAGAATCGCAACAAATTATTTATCCGAGCAGAGTCTGGCCTCCTTTAACATTGTAGTTAGCCAGAATCTGCATATTTGCCTGACCGAAGAACGAGCTGCATTGTATTGATGAAAGTCTATTGCTCTCAGGTACCTACTTGTAAGTATAGTTTATTTGATGGCATTTGTTTTCTTAATGTGTGTGAGACTTCTTCTTAAATCTGTCTCCACAGAGCACATACGTTCAAGCGCTCCTCTACGGCGCGTCCTCCCTCCTCGCAGCCCTCGCGTTATTGGCGACGCCGGAGACCCGGCGCGCGCGCCTGCCTGCCGCTGTCGCCGCCGCCGAGCGGCTGCGCGCGCCGCCGCCGCCCGCGCCCGCGCCGCCGCCGCCGCCGGCGCCGCGCGTGCTCACCGCCGATACGTGACGTTAGGGACTACTATAACACGACAGATCGTGTTTCGACTATATTCAGACAATAGTCAAGAATCATATATCTAAAATCATTCCTTATTGTTTGCTTATCTGGCATTTCAAATAACGCGATTTTTTTAATTCTCGCCCATACGCACATTGCGAAATTTGACCGATCAATCGTACTCATTAGGAGGCGTCCATTAATTACGTGACGCATTTTTAGAAATTGCCTCTCCCTCTGCTGAGATGTCGTGAAATTTGGCTCTTACCCCTCCCCCATCCTCCGATCACACGTAAGATTTTTCAAAATGTGTGTTTTTGTTGTAAATGTGTTGGATTTAATCAAAGGAAAAATTACTTACTTACTTTTTTTTTATCAACAGTAATAACCGTTTAATATTGTGTAAAGTGGCGCGTAAACATACGACGGGCTACTGTGTAACTTTGCAGCTTTCACAAAATCTCGTTAAAATTATTGTTTATGATTTGGTCTTATGTTGTGAAGAAACATGTTTTACTTAATCTAATGTTGTTTTCATGCAAATTTACCCTGGTTGTTGCGGAAAAAAATAACGTGATACTAGCCGGAACCCCCTCTCTCCCCAAAGTAAGACTAGATGAGATTCTCGACCCGTCTCCCCCCTTGAACGTCTCACGTAGTTAATGGACGCCCTTAGACCTCGGCAACCCTTATCTATACCACGGGTACGTAGTAAAGGGGGCTTGCCTGTTAGGCGCGGAAAGCATCCGCGTGCCTGCTCTATCGCGTGCTGTACTTACTTAGGCATATACTTACTAACTCTTTATTAACTTAGGCCCAATAACCCGCGTCCCCGTGTCTTTCTCTCTCTCCTTTATGCATCTATTTGTACAACATGTACGGAAAGGTAACGGAATAAGTTCTACTCTGGTGTATTGTTTTCATTTTAGTGTTGCTGTGCTGTTTTGCTCTCGTAATAAATATGGCGTAGCTGTGATATCAATTAGTAAGTTAGGAATTAACTAATAACGGTGTAAAATATATTTGTACTTAACTAAGTTATTGTTGTTTGAATAAAACAATGTACCTTGTAGTAAAACTTCTTTATTGTACATGTTATAAAAATAAAATTATGTTTTTTTTTTATGAGGACTAACAAAATATTCGTTGTTCAATATCTGGCACGTAATTGACTGAAAAGGAAAAAAGTCAAAGTACTCTAATGTAACGTAAAGTTTGAAATAATGTATGATTTTTGATCCTGTTTCAATGTCGTGAATTATAAATTGTTTGAGGGGTTTGGGGCCACTAAAAATAAATAAAGCCTAATTATACAACGATAATATTTTTTAACACGTATGTACCTGTGTATTCTGTTAATATTCTTATAACGTATTTTAGGTAGGTAGGTACATACATATAATTTATTTGTTTGCGTAAATTTTCTTAACAAGTGTACAAGACAGTATCATACAGTAAAATATTCTACAGACATCCATTCCTTATAATAACGTGGCTATCATATCCACTCCACTAGCCTCTGGATATATTATGGTATAACGTATAAGTAAGTTATATTTGAAGATATCTCTCTCTGGGTGCCCTGAAAACTAGCGCCTTTAGCTTATATTGCTGCTGGCATATGCCGAGTGGCATCCATTTTGGTGCATTTCAGTTGTTTAAACACATGTATACCTAATTTATTTGTCACACCATATACATATATTTCTTTCTTACTTTCCAATCAGTGTGATGTGACAGCCACGTCATCAAGTTAATATGACTGTTGGATCTTGCAAAGCAGTCTAGACCCATCGTAAATTAACAAAGTTAAAATTAACAACAACTCACGCACTGCACACCGTTCCGTGTCCAGGCCTCGGTCCGACGCCGAAACATATTAGCCGACAAAATAATCAGTCAGTCACATATTTAGCCTATACAATATTCATATTCTGTTCGTTACGCGGTTTTGACAGGTGTCACCGTTAGTAGTTGAAAGGCCGTTCTCGGAACGATCGCGGGACAGTGTACCTACTGTGAATCATTCTTCATTACATATATCTATGCATACATTACGTAGTCGATATAAGTAGGTACAAGAGTATCACATGCAGATCACATGTCGTTTCTGGCAAGTCATTTACACCTACACTTACATTACGTTTACGTTATACGTTAAAATTATCTACGTACCTAGGTACTGAGCCGTGCGCACTTTTTATTATAAGGATGGGGACTTAATTGTCTATTACATCAAAAGAAAAAATATGCCTAATGCCAAAAATCCCATTCGAATATCTCAAAAAATAACCAAGCTACCGTAACCTACGGCTAGCGTTTTAATGTTGCTTGTGTGAGAGAGAAAACGCTCTCGACTCGTGACGTCACGGATCTCAACCATCATAGTAAATGAAAATCGTTTCATATGAAGGCGCGTTTTGCGGAAAAGGGACAGCATATACCTCTTTTAAAAGTTTAGAATTGAAAACTTAGTGATTATTTATTGTTTTGTGTTCCTCTTTTCTCCATTCGACTGTATTTTTAAACCTTTTTAGAGAAAATTCAACATTATTGATTATTTAATTTGGTGTCCCCATCCCTATTATGCAAAGAGTTAAAGGCTATTCTGGGCCCTGCCAATTTAAATACCCATTTAAAATTAGTTTCTGATAAAAATATATTTGGTACGAACTTTTAGTGGCGACTAAGGCCTGCAACACGCTGGGGCAGGCCGCGCCAGTGTGTTGCAGGCTTAGTTATACTTTTTTACGCCATCGACTAGAAGGTTATTCTAATGGGCCAAAATTCATTTTTACGTTATTTTAACGAAAAGACAAAGTAGGTAGTTTACTAAAGTTTGTAGGTATATGAAGCAGTTATTGTAGCGTTGCCGCGTAATCGTATCCAGAGGGTTCAAGTTTTTGCCAGTCTGTATTACTTAATCTAATTATTTTATCTCCTGATAAACCCAGGTCCCAGAAATGGCCCCTGTTACCTGAGGTAAGTTTGAATAAGAATAAGAATTTATTTATTTAGCACACAAAACACGGAAAAAATAAAACACCCATACATATTGCACGTGCAGGTCGGTATTGCAGGGCCCAGAGCGCACATTAGAATATTATGCATAAAATCCTAACCATACCCTGCCAACTATTTCCTTAAACAAAAGTATAAACTAATGTAAATTAACCTACTGTACAAATATAACACATCTGGTTGGCACGTCATAATATGAACACTTTGTTTCACTATTCGTTTCTTGAGCGATGACTAATTTAATATATTTATGATCGATAAGATAAAGTTAAGTCTTATTGACGTGAATTTATCAGGAGCGTACCATACGTCCAAGCGCTCCTCTACGGCGCGTCCTCCCTCCTCGCAGCCCTCGCGTTATTGGCGACGCCGGAGACGCGGCGCGCGCGCCGCCCGCCGCTGTCGCCGCCGCCGAACGTAAAGTCTTATTGAGGTGACTTCAAATCAAATGTAGTCATCTGCCGAGAAACGTGAAACCCTGCATTCAAACTTCTATGTTCCCTCTAGAGTTAACGTTTCTCTGCAGCTGAGTGTACCTACATTAATATTGAGAACTCACGAAGATATTTTTGAGCATGGACATTTGGACAACAGCATTATTCTAGCCGTATATAGGAGCGCTCTCTTGTAAGTATATATAGGTACTTACATGAGAGATCAGCGCTAAGGAACTCACATGGTATTTTATAAGTAAGCTGAGCGGAGTCCGTTTCTCTGACGCTTTCGTTCTTAGACGGACCGGTAAGCAGCGCGCGAGTCAAACAACCACTCAGCTTACCTACTGCTTTACAATATTATTGAAAAACTCGAGCGTGTGCACCTTCGCACCTCACCTCAACAAACCAAGCGCGCACAGCGAGTTCACCTTCACGACTCCGGGTCCTTCCCATTCATCGCTTGCAGCGGCACAGGCAACAGCGGTAGCGGAGGTGGAGGCGGCTGCACGCTCATAGCGAGCAGCTCACCGTCACGACTCCGGGTCTTTCCCATTCATCGCTTGCAGCGGCACAGGCGGCAGCGGTGGCGGAGGCGTCGGTGGCGGCTGCAGCCGCGAGTACAGACACCTCAGCCCTATAAGAGTAGCGAATGTCAGCGCCGCGGTGGCGCCGAAGGCCGCGTCGGGCCCGCGCCGCGCGTACAGCAGCGCCACGCACGCGGGGCCGAGGGCGCGCGCCACGCAGCCCGCGCCAGTCAGCACGCCTTGCCACACGCCCTGCGAACACCATACGATCTATAACTCCCTTCCACAAAACTTAATAAACTTGTTTTGTTTCAAATGTGTTTATTCCCACAAACGAATTTTAGTTAAATTATAACCGTCAGCAAAATGCGGCCGATGCGAATCACCCTTATAATATGGGCCGCTCCATGCCTTAACGCCTCTCACAGACTGGAGCGGCCTGCGGTGGCGGTCAATAGTAATTTTGACAGCTAATGACAAGTTCACTATTGTCCGCCGCGGCCAGGCCGCGCCGGTGTGTTACAGGCTTGACCCAAATCAAGAAGGTCTCGTCTAAAAGATGACGCGTTTTATTTACTGCCGTGTACCCGAGCAGGAACTGCGGCACGGTGAGCGCGCGCGAGGTCTCGCACCAGGGCTGGCGCGGGGCAGCCGCCGCCCGCCTCCGTGCTGTTGGCGGGCGCCGGCGGCGGCGCGCCCAGGCCCCACGGCACGCACAGCTACTAGTAAATAACCAGACTCACCTGAGGCCTAGGCCCCAACAACTTCGAGAATATGGTCTGTATGAGCGTGACCCCGAGCGGGTACCCCACGGACACGGCCGTGTACCCGAGCAGGAACTGCGGCACGGTGAGCGCGCGCGAGGTCTCGCACCAGGGCTGGCGCGCGGCGGGGCAGCCGCCGCCCGCCTCCGTGCTGTTGGCGGGCGCCGGCGGCGGCGCGCCCAGGCCCCACGGCACGCACAGCTACTAGTAAATAACCAGACTCACCTGAGGCCTAGGCCCCAACAACTTCGAGAATATGGTCTGTATGAGCGTGACCCCGAGCGGGTACCCCACGGACACGGCCGTGTACCCGAGCAGGAACTGCGGCACGGTGAGCGCGCGCGAGGTCTCGCACCAGGGCTGGCGCGCGGCGGGGCAGCCGCCGCCCGCCTCCGTGCTGTTGGCGGGCGCCGGCGGCGGCGCGCCCGGGCCCCACGGCACGCACAGCTACTAGTAAATAACCAGACTCACCTGAGGCCTAGGCCCCAACACCTTCGAGAATATGGTCTGTATGAGCGTGACCCCGAGCGGGTACCCCACGGACACGGCCGTGTACCCGAGCAGGAACTGCGGCACGGTGAGCGCGCGCGAGGTCTCGCACCAGGGCTGGCGCGCGGCGGGGCAGCCGCCGCCCGCCTCCGTGCTGTTGGCGGGCGCCGGCGGCGGCGCGCCCGGGCCCCACGGCACGCACAGCTACTAGTAAATAACCAGACTCACCTGAGGCCTAGGCCCCAACACCTTCGAGAATATGGTCTGTATGAGCGTGACCCCGAGCGGGTACCCCACGGACACGGCCGTGTACCCGAGCAGGAACTGCGGCACGGTGAGCGCGCGCGAGGTCTCGCACCAGGGCTGGCGCGCGGCGGGGCAGCCGCCGCCCGCCTCCGTGCTGTTGGCGGGCGCCGGCGGCGGCGCGCCCGGGCCCCACGGCACGCACAGCTACTAGTAAATAACCAGACTCACCTGAGGCCTAGGCCCCAACACCTTCGAGAATATGGTCTGTATGAGCGTGACCCCGAGCGGGTACCCCACGGACACGGCCGTGTACCCGAGCAGGAACTGCGGCACGGTGAGCGCGCGCGAGGTCTCGCACCAGGGCTGGCGCGCGGCGGGGCAGCCGCCGCCCGCCTCCGTGCTGTTGGCGGGCGCCGGCGGCGGCGCGCCCGGGCCCCACGGCACGCACAGCTACTAGTAAATAACCAGACTCACCTGAGGCCTAGGCCCCAACACCTTCGAGAATATGGTCTGTATGAGCGTGACCCCGAGCGGGTACCCCACGGACACGGCCGTGTACCCGAGCAGGAACTGCGGCACGGTGAGCGCGCGCGAGGTCTCGCACCAGGGCTGGCGCGCGGCGGGGCAGCCGCCGCCCGCCTCCGTGCTGTTGGCGGGCGCCGGCGGCGGCGCGCCCGGGCCCCACGGCACGCACAGCTACTAGTAAATAACCAGACTCACCTGAGGCCTAGGCCCCAACACCTTCGAGAATATGGTCTGTATGAGCGTGACCCCGAGCGGGTACCCCACGGACACGGCCGTGTACCCGAGCAGGAACTGCGGCACGGTGAGCGCGCGCGAGGTCTCGCACCAGGGCTGGCGCGCGGCGGGGCAGCCGCCGCCCGCCTCCGTGCTGTTGGCGGGCGCCGGCGGCGGCGCGCCCGGGCCCCACGGCACGCACAGCGCGGACGCCAGCCCCACCAGCAGGAAGCCGCCCCACAGCAACACCGCGCTGGAATAGAGTGGGTCACTGATTAGTGCAGATGCGCTCGCGCAAGTGAAGCTGCGACGCGAAGCGAGAAATACCATCCGTCTCGCTCCTCCCTGATTGAGGACTAGAGGTGCCACGCGAGAGGACAAAATCTACCCTCGTCTTTCTAATTAATTAATTAATTAGATACACTACAGACATCACACATTATGAGATAAAAAAATTCTTTATGAATAGCTTATAGACTAGTATGACACACACACAGCATGATCAGCAAGTAAGCGCAACCGCGCTAACTTGCTGATCTGTTGATTACATAATTATGTAGGTAATCAACTAATTTGCACAATGCGAGTGAGCAAGTGTCGCCATGTCGCGACGCGACTGGGTAGCGAGTTGTGTCAGCCCCCTCGACGAGCTTGAAATTGAACTTTCTCCGAGGTGAGAATTGCACGCTATTCACGCGACGCCCTTTCGCACTACACTACTACTGTCCCTGAGTGAATACCTACAAATCATTTGATTAACGAGTCTATATCGTCAAACACTTCCTCTCGTGCATCAAATAGAAAGAAAGAAAGATACATTTATTCATGACATACATAAGGCAATTTACAAACAATAACATACAGTTGCGTAATTTGCCACGAAATGGTCGCAACTCAGCGTAATGCTGGTGGAGCCAGCGCTGGTCTTCCGTTGCGACCATTTGGTGATACCACGGCACAGTGACGAAACGTACACATACATAATATAAAATCACCAGAAATACAGAAGATAAATAAAAGGAACCAAATTTAAACTACAAATGGCCTATTTATATTCTTTGCGATACTTTAGGTGAACCAGCTAGTAAAATAAAAAAGTTTCTATCAAAAAATTCATTTTTGGTACAAGCTTTTATTGCCGACTGTACTTTTCTGTATACCGTCATCAACTACTCATTGCGAAGATTCTAACGAGCCCAAACTCGCTGGGGTTATGTGGTTTTATTACGGAGTGCATATGGCCACCTTCCAGCTCCATCATCAGATCAGCTCCACGTCATCATAATATTGCATTGTTACGCGATTTGCATATTCGTGCAAAATTTCAACTCAATCGGAAACCGAGAAGTGGATCAAATTTGATTTACAAGATTTGATTACAGACAGACAGACAGACAGACAACGGGACAGGTGAAAGAAAATAAAAGCTTGTAATGAGTCCTCGAGGCAGGTTATCGAGGAGTAGGATTACTTGTAAAAATAGAACACAAAAATAAAGTAATGGAATTCGAAGGAATAAGCGACAGAATAGCAGTGCTACATGTCAAAATCCCCAATTTCAAGAAATACTGGACATTAATACAAATTTATGCACCAACTGAACAGGCCGAGAAGAGTAAAACAGAGTCTTTCTACTATAACCTTTCAGAAATTGCAAACAAGTATTCTAACAATAACTTAGTCATCATGCGTGACTTCAACGCTCAAGTTGGCACTAGAAACACAGGCGAAGAAAACAACCTAACGCTACTAAACTCCGTCTTCAGAAAAAACCCAAAACCAAATGGACGTGGATATCTCCAGATGGTAGATTCACGAATGAAATCGACTATACTATAACAAATAAAGTTAAAGCCTTCAGTGACACACACATAGTACAAAGTCTAAACTTCAACACCGACCACCGTATGGTGCGCAGCTGCATAAACAACCCACCAAAAATATCCAGGAAAAACATACAGCCTAAGGATAATCTACCAACCGAACAACAGTACAGCCAACTCGGAAAACCCATGATAGCATCCTTGGAAGAAATTGCTTACTCTGAGATCGGGACACTAGAAAAATACAACAATTTAGAATCAACTTTAAAGGAAATTACAAAAGGTGTAAAAGCATGTAAGAAAACTAACTACAGCAAAAAAACATTAGAGCTAATGGATAAAAGAAAAATATTAATAACCACAGGAAAGGGTAAAGAGAACAAAAGCAAAATAACAAGTATTAGCAATGACATTAGAGAAAGTCTAAGGAAATATAGAAAAGAGGGAAGAATGCAAACACTAAATGTACATATAGAAAAAACAGGAGGCAGTAAAAAGGCACTGAAAGAGCTAAGAGAAAATGGTAAGGAGTGGATCCCCAAATTAAATAATAAACATAAAGTTTCTTCAAAGCGCATGGAGATCCAAAACATAGCGACAAACTTTTACCAAACTCTCTACACACGGGCAAATTGCGATCCAGTCACCTTGGAAAATACCAACACAATCCATCATGCCAGTTGAACACCGAAGAGGACACACCCCCCATTCTAGTGTCAGAAGTAATAAAGGCTATAAATTCACAAAAATTAGAAAAAGCACCAGGTCCTGACATGATACCCAATGAACTGATGAGAGGATCTATTGAGGAGCTAAGTCCAATTCTTTCAAGGATATTTAATGACATACTGCTTACTGGAACCACTCCAGAACAGTGGGGAGATTCCCACATCATACTTCAAAAAAGGCTCTAGAGATGACATAGGAAACTACAGACCTATCAGCCTGATGTCAAACATACAAAGTGTTCGCCAAAGTTATACTTAACAAAATTTCAACAACGCTAGATGAGAACCAGCCAATCGAGCAGGCGGGATTCAGGAAAAACTTCAGCACAATCGACCACATCCACACCGTCAAACAACTACTGCAAAAGTACAATGAATATCAAAAGACAATATAAATGGTATTCATTGAATATTCGAAGGCATTTGACAGCCTAAATCACAGCTACATATGGATAAGCCTGAAGGAGCAAGGAATCAGCGATACTTACATCCGCATAATTAAGGACATATACAAAAAAAGCAAGAGCTGTGTAAAATTGGAATCTGCGGGCAAACCATTCCCCATTTCTAGGGACCCCTTATCACCCAAACTCTTTTCGACTGTACTCGAATAAGCCTTTAGAAGGCTGGAATGGCAAGAACTTGGACTCAACATAAATGGCAGACGGCTGAGCAATCTAAGATTTGCGGACGATCTAGTTCTAATGGAGGAAGATCCACAAAAACTGGAATACATATGTTACTATAACAAAGAAAACGAGCTACGAAGAAAACAATCTCTTAGCGAAATAAAGGCTTATTGATTGATTGATTGAATGAGTCCTCGAGCCAGTCCTCTGTCGTATATGTCGCAAGAAAATTTTGGATGATTATTGGATGACACAATAGACGCGCCTATTATTCAATTTGTACAAAATATTACTAATTTTCGAAGTGGTACTTCGTTTACAACTGTATAAGATGTATATTTAATTACCGATCCTGGAAGCACCTTGAACTCCCTAAAAAGCTTTATGGGAAACCAACCGTTCTTGGAAAACTTTGGTGAGCGGCGCGATGAGCGCGAACGTGGCGCATGCGAGCACGGCGCCCGCCGACATCAGCGCGCCCATGTACTTCAGCGCCTGCTCCTTGGACCACGCGAACTGGTCCATGGTCAGCGGCGTGGCGAGCGTCTCGAGCAGCACAAAGCTGAAGTTGAGCACGAAGAACGCGAACACTAGAGTCCAGCTGCTGATACGGTCCGGACGCAGTGCCTTCAGGGCTTCGGCCTCTGCAAAACAATTCAGTTGTAATTTTAAGTGGTTTTCGGAATGTTGAATATTGTCTCTATATGTCAAGAAGATCAAAGTCACAGCGTGAATATTTGCTTCAGAAATGAGAACCGCGTCAAGAAAATGGTCGTGTCTAGAGTTGTTAGTCAGCCACCAAAAGGGTAACTAAAGCTTTTTGAAGTGGTTTCTATAGAGGATCACAACGATTCAGATTTTTGCATATTTGGCTCGCGTTTAATTTATTTGTACCTATTCTAGGTGAAAAGTAGAGCTAATGAAAGCCATCTAAGTATTTCAAGCAGAAACTATTGAAACCCAACACCGCATTCAGGGTTAGGCCACGACGGGGAGCAGCCGTGACAGCGACCAAACGTGTGAGTGAGGTCGCGCTCCGATCTCTCGCTCCCAACTCCTGACCGTGTCTTCAAAGATACCAACCTGAACCCTTCCCATGCGCCACCATCGCCTCTCTCGCGGCGATCTTCCTCTCCTTAAACGAGCACGGCAGCAGCAGCGCCAGATTGACGGCTCCCAGCACAGCATTGAGCCACGCGGGCGCTGTGTACATGTCGAGCCGTGGGCCGAGGTCCAGCTCGCCGGGGGGCGCGTACGGCACGCCCGCGCCCAGCGGCGCCGCTGCCGCCTGCAGCGCCGGACCCACCACGAAACCTAGCACCTGGAATGATTAATTGATTACAAATAATTGTTAGATATTAAAATATAATCCAGCGGGTCTGTCAGGTATTTTTGTCTAATGCCACTCGACATGTTTCCAACCGATACGCAGGCCTTAAGTAGTCAGGAGCGGTCGCGACACCAACGCGTTAAATAATCAAATTCAACCAGCATACGGTCTGTCTGATGGTATAACAGATCGCGACAAAAATAACAAGCGCGTTGGCTGTCCTTTATTGTTTTGAGCACATGTTCTATTGACAGCTAGAGATAACTCCACCACCAGGGCCACAATTCCACATACCAGAACAAGTAGAGGTGTAATGGCTTCGCCAGCTGGGCTGCTCCTATATAATGTTGACCGAGATGACATTACACTGTGCCCTATATTGCTAATGCAGCAGAGGGGGATGCCACGATTGGAGTTGTCCAGCTGTCTGTGTCTGTGTTTTGTTGTACAGTGGAGTTTCTATGCGTATTTTTTATTTATCCTATGACTGACCTGTGCAAGTGAGACGGCGGCTACAGCACGCGTCCGTTCCGAAACCAGGGTCGCCGACGACAGGTAAGCGCGCGCCACTGCGATGCTGGCTGGAACAGTGACCGACGGGTTAAAGAAAATTGGCATAAACGCCCAAATAAGCACCCCTAACTGCACGAGTATGGAATCGAATAAATAGCAACCTATTGCGGCAGTAATGGCAATTAAGACTTTAATTAGATACCTACTTTGACGCCGGAAAACGACTTAACGGTGCCAAACCATTTTGTATAGGTACGTATTAAATTCATGATTGAAATTGATGGCAAAGTAGGAGGCGGAAGACCAAGAGGCCGAAGCCCCATACGTGGTTCCACCACGTGTCGGAGCATCTTGAAATCAACTCGCAGCCGACCGAAGCAGTGGCAGTCGCTTTCATGAAACTACGCCAAGTCATGGGATTAGGAGCCAAACAACACGGACCCCGGACTCTTTTAGAGTACAGTGTAATTATGTATCCACCAGAGCTGTGCGATGTTGCGAAGCGATGAGCGAGTAAAAAATGCCCCAACAGGAAACAATACCTTAAAAGGTACAACCTGTTAGGTAAAGTAGTATGAGGATACTGGTGGGGATGACATACCAGAGCTAACTCCAACGAGGAACCTCGCGGCCAACATGGCGGCGGCGGCGCGCGGGCGCGCCACGTGCAGCTGCGCGTACAGCGCCTGGCTGAGCACGAACAGCGCCAGCGACGCGCGCAGCGGCGCGCGCACGCCGCGCGCGTTGCCCCACCAGCCGAGGAGCGGGGAGGCGAGGAGTTGGCCCAGCGGAGCTGCGCCTACTGCGAGGCCTAGGATCTCCTTTGATGCACCGGGTTCTAGCTGAAAACACACCATGTGTACGTTAAAGCTTGGGCAATCCAATACTATCCACACTAATACATAACATGATAGTCTGGTGTTAGCCAGAACACAACAATACAACAATACAAATACTCTTTATTGCACACCTCACACAAACAAAGCAGTTAAAAAGAAAAACAATACAATAACATGCAGGTAGAGGTACAGGTGGTCTTATCGCTGAAGAGCGATCTCATCCAGACAACCTTTGGGTATCGGAGAAAGAGACAAAACTAGATTATGTAGTAGGTGGTGCAGAGATTATAATAAGCCAAAAATCAACAACACAGACAACATTACAGAGTTTCTTAGAAAAAATACAATACGGACTTCTAACGCGCCTAGAAAATGGTCCATCCATACAAATGAAACAAGAAGGGATAGAACTTGACCAGAAAACCACATTTGGTGATTTAAAACCCATTATGGGCCGCATTCGCATTTTTAAAACTTGACAGAAAATACCTAGTTGATCCACATGCGAGATGTCGAACCAAATTGACTTCCATTTGGTGCGTCTCCAATTCCTATTGTGCGCGTGCGTGACTCACTGTTAATTCTCCGTCAATACCGAGACGGACTATTACTGGTATTTAGGTACTGTCGTGTTTCATTGTATGACTATAATATAAGTATTGCATATTGGCACAGTCCCTCGATTTCACTCGTGCACTCCGTGTATGGAAACAGAGCTGGAGTTCCCAGCAAGGTGACTCAAGTCGACTCTCAATACAAACGTAGTTTGGCTCTCATAGACAATCTGACTAAAATTCTGTTCTGTTCTGGTAAAGGTTGCTGGAGTCCGCTGGATGCGAGTGGCGCAGGACCGGTCACTTTGGCACTCTTTGGGGGAGGCCTATGTCCAGCAGTGGACGTCTTTCGGCTGATATGATGAGACAATCTGACGAAACGTTTCGGCGTAAACTGAGAAATCTTTTGTAGGATAATAACCCTCTGTACAACCTACTCCGTTAACAATGGATCTTACTTTTTAAATGATGTTTAAAAAAATTGACATTGCCGGCTGTTGACTAGGTGTATATCATTTTTATCAAATGCATTATTATGTTCTGTTTTAAGTTTTATTATGTTTTGAATTTTTTTATTTTTTTTTTGTTTTGTAGATTTAATTATATTTTAAAACAAAAGCGAATGACGATCCTTTTTGGGAGATAGAATAACATCTTAATTTTACATTTCAATTATTTGACGATCATGGTAGAAAATCTTGTAATTTTGACATTTATGATAGGTATTGTAAGTAATTATTACCGTGAAATAAATTAATCTAATCTCTTAAAACGGTATAACATACTGGAATAACATAAAGCTTTTTATACACAATGGGTTCCGCCTTATCTAGCTCGGAAACTAATTTCTGTTGCTAGAAATTATAACAGAAAATTAAGCGATAAGGATCCCCTCCGGCATCCGCCTTGATTCGAGTCGACCACGCCTCCTTGACAGAGCACACTAAAATTTTGTGACTTAGCAATCACACAATAGTTACTGGATAGTTTTAGGTATACAAAAATCCATAAATGCAATTAAGTTGTGTGATTGCCAAGTTGCAGAATTTTATTTAGCTAGCAAATAAAGAAAAATAAGAATACCTGAGACTTGGTCCTACGAAATATCTCACAACTTTTTACGGTGGAAGAGTTTCGAGACTTGGCCTCTTTTTTACATGGAATGTTTTTTTATGGGATTGATATTTCTTCAGATTTTAGATGAGATAAAATACTTAACTTGATTGTGTCGTAAAATAATGTATTGTTTGAGTAGGCTTAGTAAAAAAAGGTAAATAAAGACCTAACTTTATTTCTTTTTTCTATCGAGGAAATAGACAATCATGTATCAATTAAATGAGATTCATATATTTAAAATCAGACCTTATTGTTTCTTGGTCTTAGTCAGAACGGCATTTCAAAGCACGCGATAATTCCCAGGTATTACTTTGTACAAAAAACTACGTTCTACACGCTCTATTTTTTCGCTCTAGCTTCTGCTCACGATGACCTAAATATCGTAGGTCCATATAAATTGTCTCCCCTTTTTACAAGCTTTACATTAACTTGACTTGTTCGTATGTAGTTGTCAAGTAAGTTGTATTGTCTGTCAAAATGTGCAATACATTTTTCAGTCACTTGCCGTTATCCGATTGAGTTGAAATTTTGGGTATTAGTATAGTTTGGATGACAATTCAATATTATGGTACTAGGAGCTGATCTGATGATGGAGACAGAAGGTGGCCATGGGAATTCAGTATTTAACCGAAGTAACCCCGTTGAGTTTGGGCTCGTTTAAATCGTGTCAATGAGTAGTTGGTGATGGTATACATATAATTTACTTTAAAAACAAAGTTTTAACCGACTTCAATTTAGTACTCTGCCAAGCCATGAGAACATTTCCACATTTATTTTCCAATTTACCACATGAACTGATTTCCGAGAGCAAATGCGTTGATTATTAGGGAAATAATCCCAATCACTGTATGTGGCCCGATAATATTTGAGGACTTTCGTCGATTCCACAAGGATCACCTTTGGCACTTCATTAATTGCTATTTCAACAATCTTATCAGAATCTGTGACGTACATTTGTACTTTTAAGTACATAATTGAGGAATTCCATAAGTCATTTGTGATCTTCATCATCAATTCCACTCCACCAAATTTATGATTACCGGGTGTAAATACACGAGTTAAAATAGTAAATACCAAAATCACTAGACTCGTGCCTAATATAATTGAAGAGTTCCCTCAATTGCTCATGGATCCCATCATCCAATTGAATTTTTGAAAAAAATGGGACCCACCTGGAACTACCTACTTACAAACAAAAAAAAGAATTTACGAATCGGCTCATCAATGCACAATGACGGAGTTCTGAGGTAATAATAATAATAATAAAAAATACAACCGAATTGAGAACCTCCTCCTTTTTTTTGAAGTCGGTTAATAAGTACAGTCGGCAATAAAAGCTTGTACCAAAATGAAATTCTTAACAGAAACTTATTTCACCTTATCTTTCGGCCTTCCCCGGGACTCAAACTATCTCTATACTTACATCACATACACAAATTTCATCTAAATCTCAGGCTTTCGAATTTATAATATTAGTGGGATGGACTGGGGTGATTTGAACACACTACAAACGATGCAACATCCGAATAGGACGCAGCTACAGTCAAAATGAAAAGAACTTATACTGTTGGTTGTAGTGACAAATTGCATTGTTTGTAGAATCATTTTTATTAGTTGGAGATGAGGAGGGACGTGTCATATCACCATCCGTGCCGGTGAGCGGTGACGCACGTCAACCGGTCGCAGGCGTCATGCGTCACTCATGCACATTGTTTCGATTGTTCGAAGCTATCGTCTGCCGAGGCAATACAAGGGTAAAGTGCCGGTTCAAGGGTGGGTTGAGGTCCTTGCTGAGAAAAATACAATACTTAGGTACATTTAACTAAGTACTATTGATTGATTTTTAAGACAGTTTGGTGCTGCATAAACAGACAATGGATGTCTCAAATCGAAGGTATTTTATACCTACTGAAGCCGAAGCCGATCAACTTTATATACAACACCGGCAGTGTCATCCCCCAGAAAATTAAACCGCCGAAAAAATACTGAAAAGCAAAAAATAATAAACCTTTTTTATTTAGTTTAATAACTAAGTTCTTAAACTATTGTAACTATTGTAAGTATACCTAAGTATGTATTTTTGTAATTATTTTAAGTTTTTAATTAACCTTAATAACCAAGTTATTAAATTAATCTACGTGTACCAGTAATTTTGAGTCGGCGCCAAACAATCACACATTACGGTGCCGTCTTTGTTACATAATTACGTTGTATTAGTATGTAAACTATTCACGTAGAGCGATGAACGAATGGTGCTCTACATACCTATAGATCATAGGGGTTATTATATGCATAGAATACATTACAATGGGAAGCACAAAATAATACCTACTCAACGTCATCAGCCTACTTAGGTATGCACAGCACTGCACAGGAGTCTAATTCACTAAAATAATTATATATGAGGCAATAAATGAATATGAATATGAATATGAATTTTTCGCGACAGCGTCAAAAGACATCACCTCACTGGTCACCCCACCTCTTACCTCACCTGTCACCTCTCGCCTCTCGCCTAATGCGACAGACAAGATAATCTTACCCCGATACGTCACATTTATTTAATTTGAGAAAATATTGGCTCTATACTTATGTTTCACACATACGATTAGCAAAGTTAATCGTTTCTCCGAATTTTCAGACCGTTTACTTGAAATTAATGCCCATATGGCCATTTGCATCCTCCGATTCTGCATGTTTGTTCCGAAATTTACCTATGCTATGCGCTGCAGCCCCCTTTGGAAATTTAAAAATTATTCCGAATCCATAGACTCCATGCTTCATCTTCAGCTCCAAAATATCATTAACGCAAAATCAACTATAGGCAATTCCTACACGCCACTCTACCAATCAGATTCGGAGGTCTTGGTATCCGTCAAATTTCCAGTGTTGCCCTGCCCGCGTTCCTCTCCTCGGCACATAGTACGCTCACCCTCGTAGGTAAAATCCTTAGACCATCACTACGTGATTTCGAGGTGACGTACTTGTCCGAGGCAGAGGACGCGTGGAAGATGGCTTGCCCGGGTGTCGACTTGCCAAATAACAAACATATTCAAAAGATCTGGGACCAACCTATTTGTAAGCAAATCCACTCTCATCTGTTGGACTCCTGCTCCACCAGCCAGGAAAAAGCAAGACTACTGGCTGTGTCGGAAAGGGAGGCCGGCTCATGGCTCCATGCTCTTCCCTCTACAAACTACGGTACACTCCTTGACTGCAACACCTTGAGATTGGCTGTCGGTCTACGCCTTGGGGCCGACATTGTTTCTCCACATCGTTGCCCCTGCGGAACCTTGGTGGGAAGCCTGGGGCACCTATCTTGCGCAAAGAGTGCTGGTCGCCTGTCTCGCCACGCCTGCCTCAATGATATCATCCGTCGGGCCTTCGTCAGCGCCAACGTGCCGGCCGTACTGGAACCGCCGGGGTTGGCGCGGGACGACGGCAAGAGGCCAGACGGTATGACCCTAGTGCCTTGTAAACTGGGACGGCCCCTTATTTGGGATGCCACATGCGTAGACACCCTGGCGCCGTCCCACCTTAGCACTACATCTTTGAGAGCAGGTGGGGCAGCTGCAGCGGCCGAGGCAGCAAAGTGCCGCAAATACATCGGCCTCACAGACCGGCATGTTTTTGCGGCTTTTGCTGTTGAAACGCTCGAACCTTGGAGCCCAGGCGCACACCAATTATTCGGCCAAATCTCAAAAAAATTGTTCAGAGTATCCGGAGACCATAGGGCTGGCTCGTTTCTTGCCCAACGGATCGGCATAGCTATCCAAAGGGGGAACGCAGCCAGTCTTATGGGAACCCTTCCATTAGCAAAGTTCAATTATTAGTTTAATTTATAAATTTTTGTTGATTATAAGCCGCTTAAACTACTCAAATTAGAATAGTTTTAATACATACTTTACGTCGATGTGTGTATGGATAAGTAGAACACCACTAGGGGTGAGATGATTTGACAGTTGTACCTTATTCACTAAGCTATTTCGACAGTCAAATGACAGGACGGAGACGTTCACCGTTGGCGTACGCTCTCACCCTAACTTTTATGGCAGTGCACAAAACTCCTCTCCTCAATCTTACTCAAATCGAACCAAACTAAGCAAGCTTTGTACCTACTATGGGCACTACTTATTAGCTTTAACATAATATTTTTAAGTTCTTACTCGTATTGTTACTGACTTACTATAGTTACTATGGATCGTCTAGGTCTGAAATAAAATATTTTTATTTTATAGACATTTTGCATTGAAGTACCACGTCAGAACCGGTTGTTCTACTCTTGTTCTACTCTTAAGCCTTGTACGCACTAAGCGGTTGGCCGCGAGGTTTTGCGTTTGCGGTTTCATATGTTTTGTCCAACCGCACGGCATCGGCAAGCCGCGCGCGGCTCATTATAGTAATTACCCATAATTAAGTATCTATTCGTTTGCATACAACAATTAAGGTAGTAACATAACGCGCAGGCGCTGCGCCGACATTGTTGACGACCTAACTCATTGTAATATTAGAACAGTAGGATTTACCATTCCGTAATCGTTTGGCCAAACAAACCCAAAAAGACAAAAAAAACCCGCGATTATGATATTAAAACTTTCTCCCCATGGAAAGATTTTTTTTGGGACAACATATTTAATAATAATTCCAACTGGGCAGGACTGGTCAAAAGCTTGTCCAGGCCACTGGGGATCGCAGAGCTGGCTCGTTCCTCACTCAACGGATCAGCATAGCCATCCAGAGGGGGAACGCAGCCAGCCTAATGGGGACCCTGCCGGCTGCCGCAGGGGCCTGATCTGGGAGACATCCATTAAGTAGTTTTAGTTTAATTGTAATTTTTATTTAATGTACCATACTTTAACTAAAATGCCGTCAAAATGTGTTTGTCCTTATCTGTCACGTTGACATATTTTGTGTTTGTGAGGAAGGAGCAAAACACATTTTAGCTGACAGAAGTTTGGAAGTTTTTGAACACGTAGTTCTACTAGTTACGTGTTTCGCGCGTTTTCTCGCTTCTCGCGCTAGTCGCGGGATATTATGCTAGCCTTGCAGCGTAATACCTACATAATTATAATATATCGTTGTAAAGTCACGCTCGTTAAGGTAATTGCTCTTGCGCAACTCCGATTTTTGCTGTGTTGTGTTGGATTGCGTGTTGAAAATTACCGACGACCTACGAATAAATTACCGCCCCACACTCCCGTGACGACACACTGGACATGTAGTGCCCAGTGCGTGGGTTATGATAAGATATGATATGATATGTCTTTATTTGTATTAATCATACATTGTTACTTACATTAAGTCATAATACATTTCTTTTTAATACTAAATAAAAAATAATAAAACAAAAAATTTAAACTAATTTTACAAAATAAAAATAAGACCTTACATTTAACAATTAATTTAAATAAATAACTAAAATACTGGGTTAGAAAAAATCAATCAATCAATTATTTATTCTGCAAATAGGCCACAAGGGCACTTTGACATGTCAAACGTTAATTTACAATAAAATAATAATAATCTTACACAAAAATATAATTTAAAATTTGCAGATTAAGGACCGATATGAACGGTTAACAAACTAAATGTCACTAAAATTATGAAAACAAAACAAAATTAAAATTATACGATTATGATACAATTCAAATTCATTAGGTACATTATGTATTGTATTTTATGTTATGGGCAAAGACCACCATGAGAGTGGAAACCTCAGCCCCACTATTCTAAGTTGTTGTTGTTTTAAGCTCACCTCAACACTCACCCACATATAATTATGTCTTGTCGATGACGCCGCGATTCGTAGTAACTCAGCGTAGGTAGAGGTGTAGTTCCGTTAGGCGTGACGGGTGGGGTGAGGTGAGGCGCATGGACGCGAAAAGAATAACAGCCCAGCCCCCCTATTCTGTAACTGGTTTTAAGCCCTCCTCTAACGCCCACAAATATATCTTGACACCACAATGCGTTCTAACTAAGCGTAGGTAGAGGGCTAGTTTCGTGACGGGTGACCGGCGGGGTGAGCCGCTTTAGCAGGTAGCGAATATCAGCCCTAACACCAAAAGGAGACGCGGCAGACCTCACCGGCGATGGTAGGATGAGTTGGGACTCTTTTTCAATGGATTAGGCATTTCAAGACCTTGCAGGGGAAGAAGATTTGCCCAGCAGGACACAAAAGCCTCTCACAGACTGATATTAACTGTCAAGTGTACTAATAACCGCCACCGCAGGCCGCGCCAGTGTGATTCAGGCCCTTTATACTATTTATAACGCGTGGAGCTCGTTTATATCGTAGCTCCATACAAATTTTCACCCCCATCTCACCTCCTTAGGGGATGATTTCTGGGATAAACACTACCCTATGTGCTTCCCCGAGATTCAACCCATCTCCACACCAAACTTCAGCGTTTAAGCGTGAAGAGGTAACAGACAGACGACAGACAGACAGACATACACACTTTCGAATTTATAATATTAGTAAGAATTCATCTTAATCGGTTCAGCGGTTTAAGCGTGAGACACACGAGCGTAACAGCGTAAAGCATAACAGAGAGACAGACAGACATACTTTCGCATTTATTTGGATGTAATAATGTCAAAGGTAAACGTCTCAGTGTCCGACCCTGATTACACTTCCACCCAATAATTGACACTTCCAATATAAATACATATCAATACAGATGACGAACCGTGTCGTGTCGGGTCGTGTTAGCTAATGCAATAAAGGTGTTATGGCCGCTCCACACAATGGGCCATCCTAACCCATCATACAGGTCGCGGCTATGCGGTAGAACGAGACATAAATATGTCTTACTCCATTTAACGCATAGTTGCGTCCTGTATGATGTGATGGGTCAGGATGGCCCATTGTGAGGAGCGGCCATAACGTACCTCTTGTCTATCTTGAAGTGCCTTATCTCTATTATTATCTGCTTCTGTTACATTACTATTAACTGTACGGTGCTACTATAAATTGAGGTTCTAAATAACACTATTATAATACAGAAATAATGCAGACACGGCACAATCACTGGCTACAATAGGTTCTGCAAATGCCCGAGGGGTCACTATTGGCATAACAACAGTCAGCTTATGGAGGTCAATGTGTCATCCTGTCATGTCATGTCATTACAAAACAGTTGTGTGATAACGACTTAACGCTTTGCTATACTTATCAGGGGCCGTAGACAAGGTTACAATCGACAAGCGCTAACGCCAATAGAAAATAATAAAATGTAGGGGAATGACAGATGCCGACGAAACATTTTTCGTTAACATCTGTCATTCCCATACATTTTATTAGTTTTCTATTGGCGTTAGCGCTTGTCGATTGTGACATTGTCTAGGCCCCCTGTTTTTTTCGTGTTAACGCGCATTCCACGTCAAGTAGGGACGGTATTGCCATGGACATTAAATTAAATACATAAGCGTCACAGAATAATGAATCTTACTAATATTATAAATGCGAAAGTTTGGATGTTTAGATTTTTGTTACTCAATCACGCACGGCTCAACCGATTTGGATGAAATTTTCCACGCAGACGAAGTCGCGGTACGTCGCGAGCGGAAGTTAGTATTAGGTATACCTAACTAAAGATACAGACGGTCCACTGCCTAACGGCCATTCCCTATAATCAATCCACGGATAGTTTTCCTTACCAGCAGCAGTTACTAATGTACAGTCGAACGTGTCAACACTTCCATACAAACCAGTCATTAATATAGGTACCTAGATATTTTTTTTATTTGTTTTAGTATACGATTCGTTCATTTGTCATTATGCTTATCTGCTGGGCCGTGGCTGGGCCCTAATCGTCCATACTTACCATAATTATTGTTATATATTCACGTGCAATAAATGATTTGAGTTTGACAGTAAATACCGATGTCACTTTTTTACCACTAAAAACCTTTGAAATACCTACACTGATATTCTAGATAGTTATTCCCGCAAAAATTACCAAGTAGTGGAACGTATTTTATTGAAACTTTCCGTTGCATATCAAAAAACATAACTAGGCTACGGTTGCGTACGAATCCAGTAACTAAATAAGTGTACCTACCTATTACTACTTTAATAAATGTTATTTGTATTGTTTAACTCTTTCTAACTCCTTTTTTTGTGTGAGGTGTGTAATAATAGTATGTTATGCAATCTTGATATAATGTATGCTTTTTCAGTCGAGTACCACATTTAGGCCACGAAACTTGCTGAGTGGCCTAATTAAGGTACGAGACATAAAAATCTAATTATATAACTATTGTATACAATACTTTTTCTACGAGTCAACTGAACTAATTAAACAAACTTGGTATCTATTGAAAACGAAGTGCAACCAACGGCTTTTTCTTTTTTGTGCGTTGATGTCTACTTACCTTTTGACTTTCTCATGACGGCGTCCTATTGGTCAAATACATTATAGTTCAGTAGAGGCGCCACGTGATTGGTCCATTTCATTTTAGTTGTCTCAACAGTTAAGTATGAAATGTTGAGTTGGGAGATCCATAGTAAAAAGTATGTTATTTAAGTTTGGTGTACGAAGTCTTAATTCAAACATTAAGGTCGACGAGTATAAACAGAGTATTATGTATTGTATTGTAATATGAGAACCAAACAGGCAGCCAAATTCCATGCCTTAGACATTGCAGTATGTTTACAATCATGTCACTCGCCAAACGTGATTTAGTAAGTAAGTAAGCAATTAATAGACAGTTAAAGCGATGTCGTAAGCGTTTAGCTTGTCACGGTAGGTAAGATTGAATTAATTTAAAGTAAGATAACCTATGGCTAGACTCTAACAAACTTTGACTCTGTGTAAGCCGCGATTACAAGTACAAGTACAAGTATTAGTAGTACAAGCATTCCTATAGCCAATTAAGGCCTAACAAACTGGGAAACTAATTTCCCCTTCTTGATGAGCACTGGGGATGAACATTTCAGAAATGTCTTCGTGTTGTTTACGATGCTCATGATCGTGTCCAACAACTATTTCGGTAACAAGAAAGTTGCGTAGCTACGAACTGTTTGCGCTATTTTCATTCACGTTCCCGGTTTTTCCCGGATTCCGAGATTTTTGGATATCCACAACGTGATGTTGACACTCATCTTCAAATGAATGGGTAAGTCGATTCTAAATTGGCCGACCGGTCTTGTAAAGATGTTGCATACTGCATGGGCTGGTTATAGCACAAACTGTGTTATTAACAGCGAGCTGAACTCAAGAGGACAAAGGGATCGATGAACGACGATGATGAGAAATAAAATGGAACGTTTAATACAACATTTAATCCAAATTTTTACCAATCCAGGATCTGTCGGGACTATTTAGGCTTTATGAGTTCTTTCTCTCTCTCTTTGAACCTTAAGTACCTACGTCAATCTGATATTTGCCAACTGTAGCTGATCACATGCCTACTCACAAAGATGAGTGAGCAAATAAATAAATAAATAAATCTTTATTACAGACTTTACATCCATATTATAGTTAGTACAACTTACAACCTAGCTAGGTACCTATTAGTAAAAACGTTTGAGCAGCTATTCTTAATTAATTAATTAGTCCCTCTATCAGAGCATTCACATAAAGATTAAATAGCCGGGGAGACATGAGCCCCCCCCTGCCCCCTGCCTGACGCCACATTCTAGCTTATACTCAGTTGACAATCTATCGGCCCATCTCACCTGCTTTAGCTGGTTTTGATAGCAGTATTTTAACATGGTCACCGTATCCGCAGGTGTGCCCGTTTTCTCTAGCTTTGCCATAGTATGTCGTAATCGACCCTGTAAAAAGCTTTTGACAAATCGAGGAAACAGGCATACACCAACGTTTTCCTTTTCGTATAATACCCGACTACCCGACAGTGTGCTTCAGACTTAGAATGGCACTTTCAGTGGATAACCCCGAACGGAAACCGAACTGAGCATCCTGTATATTTAAGTGTCTTTCGAGTATCGAGTCCAGCACTCTGTCGAGTATTTTCGCAGCTGTTGTTGCCAGTGAGATCGGCCGATAGTTGCCTCTCTTCGATAGGTCGCCAGTTCTGTTTTTGATCATTGGCACAACTATTGTCCTCATGAACGCTTTGGGTAAGTAAGAGTGGTTCATGCAGGAGCTCAAGAAGGCCGCCAGTACACGCGGCAGGTGGGCTCCGGCGTAATTGAAGTGCTCAATGCGTGACCAGGTGACTTACCTCTTTGCATTTTACTTATGACTGTAGCAACTGCTTTCACTGCAAAGGTAGTCCCAGCCCCGACGGTCCCAACAGCGACTTCACCTAAAAATGATCTTTAAATAATTCCGCAATCTCTCACGGATTACAATTTTCACACACGCTTACAGGCAGGCCAGGCTTCAATTCCAGTTTTTTGGTATCTTTCCAAAATTGCACTAATCCTGTGCGAGTTGGATTGAAATATTACGCAGATGCTGTCACGCTCACGATGTTTTGCTTTAATGAAAAACCAGTCGTCTAAAGAGTTTCCGTACCTGCATTATTACATTGTGTGTCATTGCCTTGAGCCAACAACTTGCTCGAGTCTCTCTTATCATCGTGTCACGTCGCGTATCTTCTTCTACAAAGCGATATCCCGGCTTTTGCCAGGGCTAGTTTTCCTGCTAGCATCCCCCCCTCTTTGCGTCCTAGGCGCTTAGCTAGATTAGACCCGTTTTCAATCAAGTCGGCCTTCACGACATCCAGCCCCAGCCATCGCTTCTAAAAACTTTGGAAACAGTAAGTACTTAAGTCGTTATTCGAGTAACTTCAACCACCTTTTTGTCGGGTTCGAATAGCATAGCAATCACCACCCGGCACCCGTCTTCTTCTGGGTCGTAAAAAGTCAACTAGTTTCGATCGGGTTGAGGTGTGTTGTGGGCTAGCAACCTGTCACTACAATATCCACATTTTCCTCCGTCTTTAAACTGACAATTAATAGAAGTGGAAAATGTGCTCTGCCCTCCTCTTCTAGTGACACTGGCGTGACAGACGCTGTCGTTTGTTCTATAAGGGTTTCCAGGGACGATAACATTCGTATTGTTTGTTATTGTGCTTTGTGTTTGTTGTGCTTCGGACCTTACGTCAACACAGATGGTGCTTATCACTCGTTATACAATGTGTGCGCGTGCGCCGCGGGGTCAACGGACGGCGTTGGCGCGTGAAAGTCACTGCCAGATGCAGTGGCGAGCGAGCAAGGACGCGGCGGCATTCGGCCCAGTCTTTCCACAGAGATGTAGCATAGTAAATATTACCTGTTAGATAAATTCAACTAGTCTCTTAAGACCTTCTTTAGACACGCCGCCAAATCCACCGAAGTCCGTTTAAGTTTACTGTTGCGACGCGTGTATGCGTGAGTGTGAGTGCGTCAAATCGGACGTTTGTACGGATTAGTTTTAGGTACTGCTTTATGCAATGGGTATATTGCCTAACAGCACATCGTCGTATCACCAAACGTGTCGCCTGTACATACATAATAAGGCCCAACACTAGCAGAGGTGCGATAAGTGTTGCGAAACCCGGAGTCACAAGTTCTATGTATGAACCTTGAGACTTGAGTCTAAGGCCGGCCTCACACTGAACGGAATTCATTTACTGAATCATAATCTGAACCACCAAAGGGCAAATAAAACCATTTTTATGCTCTTGCTTGAGTGTTCCAGATACAGATTGATGTGTTCGAATCCCGCTAAGAGCAAATATTTGTGTGATGTGATGAGTATGTTTTCTATGTATTTATAGTATTTATTTATGAATTCAGATAGGGCAAGTCCGCCACCGGGGTAAGTGTGATTCCATCAAACATATTTAAATCTACTGATATTTTAGTACTACATCTTAGATGATCAACATTAGCATCATATCAGCCAGAAGACGCTCAGTGGCAGACATAGGCCTCCTCCAAAGAGTGCCACAACGACCGGTCCTGTATGATAGCCGCATTTACCCCGTTGGCGCACTTGCCCCGACTGACCTTATTAAATATATTGTCGTCTAGTACACCCACAACACAAGCCTTATTGAGCTTACTATGGGACTAGTTTGATTTGTGTAAGATTGTTCCTTAATATTTATTTATTTATTCAGTGAGCCATTTTGCCGCATTGTGCGTGTTCTAGCTTGTAGAAACGGTTGTGCTCCAAGAAATGTCGAAATAATGCCTACGCCTGCTTTCTGCTACCGCACCACTCGCGTTTGACAGGGCATTCATCCTCACACCAGAGACACCAGTCACGAAGGCATTTCCTCCATCGAACTCACCGGTTGTGTTTAGTAGGGAATACAGATTGGAACTCTAAAGAAAGGAATAATCAAGCAGGTTGGCAACGCGCAATCGCGCATATGCTACTCGGAGGTGCCAGCGTCCATGGGTTACGATGCCCGCTTACGCTTGTTTGCCACCGATATAGTATAAAAACGAAGTCACAGTCGTCAACATTTGTCATGCAAAACCGCAAACTGAAACCAATTCTTTCACCACTGTAGAGCAAAACAATCGACGTTCAGACTTAACCATATATTCCTATTTCACGAAGTTACGAGTCTAAAAAATCTATCTTAAATGTAGAAAAGCTTCTACATTTCAGATAGATTTTTTAGACTCGTAAAATCGTAACTTGTTGCTTTATCAAACGGTCCACAGGAGGAAGTCAAGGCAGGTTTGGCAGAACATGACTAGGTGACCGATCCTTTGGTCTAGTGGTTTGGTTGTGCTAATTACGAAGGAGAGCACTACAGAATACATCCGTTATCAAGTTTGGCTTGGGAATACTTGTAACCGAGTTGGTTAGTACAAGTTACAATCGCCAGCGTTAGATTTTTTACCTTTAGGGTGAGTACCCAGAGCTGTCTGTTCCTTTGGTTCCTGGGCTGTTATTCGCTACGCGCTAATGCGGCTCACCCCGCCGATCACCCCGTAACGTAACTAATAGACCTCTACCTACGCTAAGTTACTAACGCATCGCTGTGTCAAGATATATTTGTGGTGTTGAGGTGAGCTTAAAACAAGTTACAGAATAGGGAGGCTGGTCCTATTGGTCCTTGCACCACCTCGCGACCTCGCACAGCTCTGGTGAATATAGTGACCCTTAGGGTCATAATCGCTTGATAGTCTCGCGTTATTTGTTGAAAGGGGCAGAGTTTAGCGCGTTGCAAAGAACAAGATTAAGGGAGTCTTATTTAAGTATGTGTATTGTATTATTTATACTGGAAATCATTGCCTAGGGGGGTAAAATGGGGGGCGGAAGTTTATATGGAAGCGCGACATAAAGGAGTTTCACGCGGATGAAATTGTGGACAAAAGCTAGTTATATTAGATACAAGATTAGAGAAGGGATTTTGTAACTGGTCATACCTTGTCGAGGTAAGGCCAAACGCCGGTAAGCACTATGCTGAACCCCAGCGACATCTGGAACATGGTGAAGTAGATTACGTAGACGCTGCGCCAGCGCTCGCGCCGCTCCTGCTCCGTCTCCAGCCCGCCAGTCGTGTCCAGCACCCCAGCCGTTGCCTGCACTGCATCCACTGTGTCCAACCGCTCCCGCTCAGCCAGCGTCCCATCCTCCACCTCCTCCTTTTTACTTAAACTTTTCTTTAGCCACTCCATGATTAGATAATTCACTTCACAACGTAAACAGTGTCAAACACTCTCACTCTCATCTGTGAATGAATGTGTGTCACAATCACAACAGCTGTTTGTGTTTACAATCGCCGTGACACCCAATAAAACTGTGGTGTTTGCGTGACACCGCCGCCGCGGACGCGCCTCAGCATCGGGATAAGGGTACGCGGTCGCGAACAAAGACGTAAACAAAGGACTAGCGTGTAACACTGCGCGTGAGTGGTTCGGTCAGTGCTCCGTCTCCCGCGCACGATTGTCGACTGACTACCTATTGACTCGACTCGACTGTCCGCGAGCGCTCTACATGCTTGGCACTCCGCTCCCCGCCCGCGACAGATAGCGACGACTATAAATAATCAACAAATAAATGGACGAGTGAATTGGTAAATAATACTAATTCCTTTGATATCGGTGCATTTTTGTCTTGTTTGACGTTTGAAATGTATCTAGGTTGTAGAGCTTATCAGAGCTCGACGCATCAACATTAACGACTGTAAACTAAACTATAGGTATACATCTTAACTACCTACATTTTTCAACTGAGAACAAGAAATGGATACGTTCCTCTGAATGCCCTTTCTTTCCAATTCTAATATTTATTCTTATCAATTATCAACATAGAGCAAAGAGCTCTATCAAACTTCGAAACGATAACAAACCTTTTATCAACCTTTATAAAAAAAATGGTGGTTTATATTTTGTAAGGTTTCCGTGCGAATTCTTATTAAATGTTACGAAAATCGGTATTCGTGATAATGAATGAATCATATCATGAAAACCAAATCGCGGCTGTACCTTTGGACCTCTACTTACTCCTAGCTTTTTCGAAACACCCGACCACATGAACGAGCGATTATTGCCTTTATTTTTTGGCAGGCACATAAACTCGTACAAGTATGTTTTCGACATTCATTAGTTTTTTAATTAATTAATCGCGCTTGCATGTCGCAAAAAACAAAAAGAACAAAACAAAAGTCTCAATAATAATATAAAAATAGTAATTGAAGTTTGTTTGTCAAGCGACACAAATTTTGACAGACTGAAGTAACCAGTATCCGAAGCCGATGCAGAGAGCAAATCGATTACTTCATTTAAAAAAAAGTTGACGTTTTTCAAGGAAATTCTTGAACGAACTCCATCGACGAAGAAAAGTAAAGCAGCCCAAAATCTGCTTTCTTTCACCACTTGCAAGACATAAATAAATATAAACATGTTCGCTGCGCGTCAGATCGCATCTAGGGTTTTCCAACAATCAGGTAAGTTTCATTTGTTTTGGTTATGTTTGATTTTCGAATATACTTTTAAGGTCCAGTAGTCACTTGTTTTTGTGTCATGCGGATAAATCACTTGATATTCAACTTATAAATGCTATCCGGGATATTCGGAAAGTCACAAACCTGTAGTTCATCCGTTTAACTAGTAAAGAAGTTACATAACTAGTCATAACCTAACTTTTATCAAGTGGGTTCTGATAAGTCAACAGGAAAAATAATCCATGAACAATGCACATTATATTGCTCTATTTATGACCGCCAGAAGGCCAAATAGACATATACCTAACCCTGTTATCCATATACTGATTGAATGACTTTTAAATGTGTCATCTTATCTACAGCCCAATGAACATTCGACACACTGAAGACTTTTGTAAACTGATTTGCGCAAAGCGTAAAAGGTTGAATGACAAAGAATACTCAACAATATAACTGCTTTCATGTTTTGGAATATGTTAATTGCTGTCTTTATTTATAATATATATTAGTAATCCTACCAACACAACTTACATGCATATTCCGGGCTGAACAAATCCCTAGACTTTTCATCATTCTATTAATTCCTGCCTGGCACGTAATCTGCTCTGTACGTAACAAACTGGCGGAACATGCCCTCATGTAAATTAATTCTACTGACATGTACATTTTAACACCTGTGTTTGTTAGCAGCGTTACTGCTTAATACAAAAATTAACCTGTGTATGTTTTGCAAAATAAATCATTTCAGTTCATTTCATACTAAGTTCCTTGTTCCAAGATATTAGTAGAGACTTGTGCATGGATCTATCTCTGTCATTTGAACCTTTAGTTTTACATATTAAAGTTATTATTTTGGCATAAGAGTTAAATCCTGGATCAGAAAACAGCCACTAGCCAAGGCATGCGTCCAGTGTAGACACGGCTATAGAAAAACTTTATATAGTACTGGATATCTAGTCAAATATCTCTATAAATATAATAAAGAGGTAAAGTTTGTAGCATTGTATGTTTGTGTGTAGGGGGTAATCTCCAGTACTACCCATCCAACTTCTATATTTTTTTAACCAGTATGGTAAGGACCACATTCTTGGCCAGCTTAACTCACTCAATTTAATTTTCTCAAACATGCAATGAAATATTGACGTTGTGTTCTTCATAATGGGCTTCTAAGTGTCACGTTTCGGGCGCAGCGAGACGAGAGATCCGTAATGGCATTTCATACAAAATTGGAGGCGTAGGCCGGCTAGATGGTCTTTCTTAATTTCCATTCAACTATTTGTGGCACAGGATCACGGCGTTCAGTCATGAAAATTAAAGTTTGATTTCTTGGATTGCATGTTTGAGAAAAGCACTATACATACCTCGGCGTGAAAAGGGTTTGCCGGGCTCATAACTATCCAACCTCGCTACGCTCGACTGTCTATATGTACTCGGTCGGCAACCCCTTACTTCCCGGCATCTATAGTAATGTACTATTTCTATGAAAGTTTTCCGTTGTGACATAAAGATTAACCATACAATTCTATGGTTAAGATTTGTGTCACAATGGAACTTTGCTCACTACCAACTATGGTTAGTTGGTAGTGAGCCATACAAACTGAAGAAGTGAGCAAAGTTCCAACAATTTGGTCCTCACCCGTATATCCTCCCGTATACCTTCCTCTCAATTGCTCAAAGGTTAGCTGGAAGAGATCCCTTATAGGGATAAGTTCGCCTTTGTACTTTGATCTATTGTGTGACATGTATATTCTTTAACCTGTTATTGTATACAATAAAGTGCTTACATACATACATACATATATCCAGTGGCTCTTCAGGATGCATATAGCCTACGTTTTATCCAATGGGGAGCCCAGTGAAGCACAATGAATGCATATGGAGATATGTATTCTTATTAAGACACCCTTTATTATATTTACAGTAAACATACACACTTATCGTCATCATCATCATCATATCAGCCGAAAGACGTCCACTGCTGGACATAGGCCTCCCCCATAGAGTGCCAGAATGACCGGTCCTGCGCCACCCGCATCCAGCGGACATACACACTGTATCAATAAAATTGTGTTGCAGTCCGCCGCTACCATGCGGGCGGCGAGTTCAAAGGCCCGACCATGGAGGAGCTGCCGGTGCCGCGCGGGTCGTGGCAGGCGCACTACGACGCCAAGCAGCGCGGCTACAACGTTGTGCTCATTGCTGGCCTCATCTTCACCGCTGCTACTATTATGACAGTGTGTATGATTTGATTTTAACTGAAATCTTGAAAAAAATTTCAGTTTTGGTACAAGTTTCTACTTGAGACGATTCTAAGGAGCACAAAGTACAAAATTCCCATGGCCACCTTCTGTCTCCACATCAGATCAGTTTTTATTTAATGGCTTTTCACTCCTTGCTTATTTTGGTAAGGGGTATTTCGCCAATGTCGACGTGAGTTGACTTCCACACGAGAGGAGATAAGTCATCAAAAAAGTTTGATGTTACCATAATATTAAATTGTCATCCAAGCTATACTTAGACCCAAATTTTCAGCTCAACTTAAACTTGCAAGATACAGACAGACACCGGGACAGGTAAACCAAATAAAAACTTGTAATAAAAAGCGAATGTAACTATCGTAAAAGTGTGAAATGGGAGGTAAAAGTTTCTATGGGAGAGTGATCATTAAGACATCCTATCATGGTGATCAACAACTTCTATGCGGGCGAAGTCGCGGGCAAACCATATAGTATTATCAAACTACCTCTAATTAACACAAATACCACTACATAGTTTAGTAGAGTCAATTAGTAAGTCAGTCGAAAGTTAATCCTATACCTGGCACTGGCAGTGTATCTTAAAATGCACCGATTAATTGTGTTCTTTTTTCTAAATATATTCATTTTTTGCAACCATATAGTGCAAACGAGGAAAAAGAAATGGTTTAGACATAACCAATAGCTGCCATTGCCTTTCGAAAGTGCCGCGCTAGCCAATTCTTATTCGAGTTCGCGTTTGGCAATAGCCTTGGCGAGCAGTTTTATTTTTAACCAGTTAGTCAGTCAATCGTGTCCTTAGTAAAGCAGCTGAAAGTATTCACTTGTATGATAGTGATAGATTCAATCTGCATTTGTGTGACCTACTGTTTTTTTTTCAGGCCAAGGCATCCGGTCTCGTGTACCTCAACTACTCGCCCCCCAAGTCCCTGGACTAAGCCTGTCCGATTCACTTTAGCCTATACAATACACATTAAATCAAACAATAAATGTTTAGTTAACTAGTATTGTGATTTCATTTGCGCGCTTCCTTGCTTAGCAATAGGCGGATCCACACCGGACGAGCGGCTCGGCCGAACACGGCTCGCCCTAAAGGTGCGTACGAATTAGAGCAGCCTCGTGTTGAGGCACGCACGGGTCACCCACTTTGCTCTAATTCGTACGCGCTTACGCGCTGTGCGCGAGCATCGCGCGGCGAGCCGCCTAGTCTTTTGATCGTGCTGAAAGGCGCCTTTATTGAGCACCAAATTAGCTCGCGAGCAGCTCGCCGCGCGGGGCGAGCATGCCTCAGGCTGAGCCGCTCAAATTCGTACGCAGCTTAACGTGCGCGCTCAGTGGCCGTGGTTCGGCGAGCCAAGGCTCGCCTGAGCCGTTCGGCCGAGCATCCGAACCCATTTTTCATGGCGATCGCGAGCTCAACTAATGGCCCGTAGGTAAATTCGGCCGAGCCGATTTGGCTCAGAGTTCCCGCGCGCGTTTGCCCAACGCGTGTCTACACCGACCGAGCGTTTGGACTGGCTCGGGCGAGCCGCTCGTCCGGTGTGGAGCCGCCTAATAATTTATTTATATATTAGGACCTTCAACAATAAGCATTACATGATAATGCTCTTCAATGCACAAAAAATAAAACTAAGTACCTTACTAATTACAGAAGGACACAGCATGCATCAAGTAACAGAGACAATCCTACTAATATTATAAATGCGAAAGTTTAGATGTTTGGATGTTTGTTACTCAATCACGCTTAAACGGCTGAACCGATTTGAATGAAATTTTGCACGAATATAGTTTATAGCATGGATTAAAATATAGGATAGTTTTTATCCCGAGTCCACGCAGACGAAGTCGCGGGCGGAAGCTAGTATAAAATAAAAACTGATTACAATTAGTTTACTACTACTAATATTGACATATTCAATGTCAAGATTCAAATTGAGACAAAACATAATTTGTGCCAAGTCAGGACACAAACCAAGTCTTGTCAGCAATCGTGTTTCTTATCAAAGGGTGGTCGACGAGTTGAGATCAATACAATTTTGATGTTTCTTATATGCCGTAAACATCCGTGACAGGGGACAGTGTAGCTTGAGGTTAGTACGACGAGCAGCCAAACGGAACAGCTTAATCATGCTCTAGGAATTTTAGAGGGTACGTGAAAATTTATTTTTCCCCTCACTGCCTCGGAAAGCCGACTTTTATCCTTTAAAACCAGTGAGCAAAAACGCATTTTATCCACTAGTAGGGAAAGTAATTTGACCTTGGAGCGTGTTCAAGTTCAAGTAGCATTTGACAGTATAACAAAAAGTAAAACGCTCAAAAAAATCACAGATAATGTATTTCTGTTGCCGCTAATGCCGCTATAACAACAAATACTAAAAAACAGAATAAAATAAATATTTAAGAACTTTTAAATAATTGCTTGTTGCCTTCATGAAATCATCAGGCGCTGAGTCCCAAAATGTATGGAAAACTAAAATCCGACTCGCACTTGACCAAAATTCTACATGATATTAAGTACTTAACATTATTATTACTGTTAAAAAAATAGTATTAAGTATTTAAATTAAATAAAGTCGTTTTGCATGTTGCACTTTCCTCGCTACAGTGAGGAGAAAAGTTTTTTGTTACACATGGGTGCAAATGTATTTTACTTCTCGTGTGTTGAAACACTCGCTACGCTCAGGATTCTATTTTAGAACCACTCGCTTCGCTCGTGGTTCAACTCTAGCATCCTTTCGCTAACTTTGCACCCTTGTATAACAAATAACTATTCTGCAGTAAATCTGGGCAATCTAATGCACCGGTAACATTTCTCTTCAAAAATACTAGTTTACTTATTTCGTCTGTCAGCCAACGATCCCATCTTAAAGTATTTCAGTCGCTCACGATAACTTTTTAACACCCTGGTTTTTTGCACCTATATGTTAAACTTATAACAAACTTTCTCTGGACCCTTTCAATTCTATTTATGTGTAAATTATAGCAAGGTGACCACACTACGCTACAGTATTCTAAGTTGCTTCTCTAATAGGTCAGTTTCTGGCTAAAATGCAATTTTGGTGAAAGCTTTTGTTGGCGATACGTACTTTTTTGCAGTTGGTGAGGTAGGGCACAGCGAAATGTCATCCCGCTCGAATTCGGAGCAGCCCAACTGGGGAAGTACCTCCACCTTGCAGGAGACCACAGCCGTAATAACACTACTACTTGCTCTGTAGTAGTGTTGTGTTCCTGGAGGCGAGCAAGGTCGCCAGAGCTCCCGAGGATGCGTTGTATTGAGAGCGAGGGAATTCGTTCCTTCAGCTGTCAACACGGCGAATCCTCAAACATATCAAGGGTCGGCTACGCCCATGTTACTCCTTTGGAGTTGCATGCGTCTATAGGCTGCGGTGTCCGCTTACCATCATTATTGGCCGTACGCTTGTTTGCCACCGTCGTTGTATTAAAAAAAGGCATGAAGTAAAGGTAGTACACATGCTGTTTAGTAGCATGCTTGTTTGAGCACGCTCAATTATTGTCTATGCAAATAGCATGCTACATACTAGCAACTTTACATGTACACATGATATTTGCTTGAAACTAGCATGCTTTCGTGCTACTAAAGAGCATGTTTGACAGTACCTTACTCGTCGAGATCCATGGAGCCCAAACACGATGAGTTTAGCAACTGGTTGAAATGATTTGCAAATCAGGACAACCTTTTGATAATAGCCTAATAATAGTAGATCAGCTTTTCTAATAGCAATACCAGGTAATAAATGAGTTTTTATTCTCCGATGGCTATCATAGAAGCTAATTGGATTGATTAAAAAAACAAGGTGTACTAGAAAAAAGTATAATGTATCTTATAATACAATAATGATTAAATAGCTTTTCATTTTACAAATAAGGCTTTAAATAATGCGCGAAGTCTTGCGCTAACTGTGCTGGGGGCCTAGACAAGGTTACGATCGACAAGCGTCAACGCCTATAGAGAAATAATAAAATGTATGGGAATGGCAGATGTTAACGAAAAGTGTTTTGTCGGCATCTGTCATTCCCCTACATTTTATTATTTTCTATTGGCGTTAGCGCTTGTCGATTGTAACCTTGTCTACGGCCCCTGGGGTATTCTGTCGCTCGCATTTGGACAGAGTCCCGGGAACCATATTTAGGCCAGTCATGTCGAACTTTTTGGATTTACGATACTAGTAGGGGTCCTAACAACATATTAAAAAATCACAACTAGCCATTGGCTTGCGATTTTAGCGATTTTTCTGGTCAAATATGTGGGATGGAAGATTGATGTATGCTTGGAACGGAACGGTAAGAAAGGACAGAGTGCTACGTGTGAGCGAGAAAGGGATAGAATGAAGTTAGGTTTAGGAACATGCTCCCGTTATGTTACTTTTTAGCAATGGCCGACTGTGTAACGAGTAATTTTGCAGCTCTCATTAAAATAAGTGTTTAAAACGTTATCACTTGTCTTATTCATCTCTCGCAGTCCCACAAATATTTATTTATTTAGATATACAATTTAACAGCATAAGCTAAGGCGCTGGTAAACTGAAATATGACTGGCCTAATTGAACACATCCGGAATATATGTTTCATACAAAAGAGAACTTGGTTTCTTCATAATTTCACTCGCACTGAGTAAACTAAAAACTGGAGGGTATAGACCGTGGGCCCACTCCCAATACACCTACGTCACATGACAACATGTCGGCGTCAAAGTTACCAACTTTGGCACCGTCTGCCAATTACTTCCGGCTATTTCAGGACTGACACTTAGGTTTACTCTCTTTACGATTAAAGGGCTAAATGACGCCACATGTGTCGTACTGTTGTGACATTGACGTAAATATACCTTACAAATGTTGACCCTCCGCTCCGTGTGGTGTCGGGATAGAATAGCACCACCCCCTTTCTTCCTGTGGGTGTCGTAAGTGTCGACTAAGGGAACAGGGTTGAAGTGCGTTGTGGGCGATGGGCTAGCAACCTATCACTACGACATCACATTTGGTCGATCTTTTATACCCACATTTATGCTAAAAGTGGCACTGGAACACAAGTTTCGAGTGCTCTGCCTACCCCTTTTAGGGATAAAGGCGTGAATGTATGTATGTATGTATGTATGTAAATGTTGACCCGAAGTGAAGGATTTTCAGACATTCGGCCAATTTTTTTTTCTTGCTTAGCCCAAGTTTCTTGACCTGCTGCCGCATTTTATCATGTGTGACGTAGGTGTAATTGGAGTGGGTCTGTTAGTTTTTGCCGAGTGTCGAGTCGCATAGCGTCGCGTCGCGGCGGCAGTTTGGGTAGCCGCTGGCGTGTCTCGGCGTCCGCGTCGATGTGTGTCAGTGCTCGCGCGCGATGTCGGAGAAGGCGTCCAGGATGTCGCGCGTCGTCAGCGGCAGCGCCAGCCCCGCGCCGGGGTAGCACGCGGCCACGCGCGCCTGCCGACAACATGCGACACACCCGGGTGAGAAGGACAACACTTCCCAACACGCCCCACTACAGCCCCAACCTATTACGAACAAATACGAGTACCCGCCGAATTGCGAACGGAGACATCTGGCGGAACATTCGAACGCCACCTGAGAATCTTTCTATCGCAAAACCCATTATATTCAGTAAAGGTATATTTGGACATTAATAGTACATTACTGCAGAGGCCGTGAAGTAAGGGATTGCTGGACGAGTTTGGAGTAGACGGCCGAGTCGTAGACGAAGCCGGATACAACGAGTTCAGCAATCCCTGTTCCGGCCGAGGATTGTATAGTGCTTTTCTCAAACTATGTGAGGAAATATTTAAATTAAAATAAATACAAGGTAATCAATTAAATAATAGGTAATTTGCCGCCCTTTTTATTTTTTAAACATGCCATTTGAAGAAGCCGTTCGAGCACCATGTTTAACCGCACATAAGTATAGTACCATAGATTTTGTTTGTTTTTTTATGTCGCAAGTATGCTTACAGAGTTTAGTGGTGGTTGGCAGTATGTAATTTTTCCTTTGTCAGTTTAATATTAGTAAGCAAATTTAAAAAGTTAGAGTAGCGGACAATAATGGTTTTACTTAGGGTTTGCATACATTACTTCTTGGCGTAAGGCCAAGAAGAAATGTAGAGATCCTTAAACGAGAAACTTCATGTCTTCATTTCGTGATATTAACGCATACATTTCCGAGCATGTTTGAGAAAAATACTTTTTTATCCCGGGAATCATCCCTTAAGGGGGCGAAAGGGGGCCAAAGTTTGATGGAGCTACGATATAAACGAACCCTATGGTAGGTATTTAACTTTTGAAGGTAAAAAAGGTTGATATGTTCCAACGCTTGTCCAAAGAGATACGCAATTTCCCCGCTGTAGGTACTTCGTAAAGATGTTTCTCACAAACAAAGTAGGTAATGCTTAATTTATTACTCTTATTTTTGATAAAAATAAAAACACATTGTCGTTTCCGCAGATGCGTGGTACCGGAATGCGAAGGCAACGGCACGGTCTACTCTGCGGCGCACGCAGCAGGCGGCTGGGCCGCGCGCGCGCTGCCGCCCGACGCGTGCGCACGCTACGCGCCGCTCGACGACACGTGCGCGTCTGATTCTTTCGACAACCACACCGCAGTGCCGTGCGACCAGTTTGTGTACGAGTCCCGGAGCAGTATCGTCGCTGAGGTACGTTTAGCGAAGATGCACGAACACATAATGTTAAAGTATGGGTACCTTAGACTTCATTATCATCGTTATTCATTCATTCATTCAGTCGGTCACTCAATGCTGTGGATCGTGACCGCTGTGTCATTGTCAGGGAGTGCAGATGGCTCGCCAATGTCTCCGGTGTCGCGTTACATGCAGCGCCAGCACGTCTATCATGGGACGACCGCGACATACTCTCGATTTTTCTCGCTTGTTAAGTGTTCTAATTGATTGAATTGATTGATTTAAGAAGAGAGAGACGGATAGTGCGAGAAAAATCGAGAGAGCTCGCGCGCCGTCGCTTGATAACCGTGATGGTGTTCTCGTAGTCCGGTGAGCTTTGTGACTTGATCACTGCTGTGGCTGTACATGGGCCTCCCCCAAAGAATTCCACAAGCCAGCGGCCTCGCGCGACCTTCGCCAGGTCAGCCGTCCACCTTGTGGACCCACCACACTACAAATATTATGTGAAATGTAACAATGAGCTGTATAGCTAATCAGATCTAACCAGGGCCTTGATGTATGTTCCAAGTTCTAAATGTGATCTTAAAGATTGACCTCACTGATTCTTCTTATTACGCAGTGACTTCTATTGTATATGATCATAACGTAGGCGAGCGCCCCTCTAGAGGCCATAGATTAAAAAATAGAAAAAATGTCGTGGGCGCGTTGCTCGTCGCGCCATTGGAAGCCCTCGCCTCAAAGCACGTGCCTAGATTGCCTATATGAATAATCCGCCTCTGGCAACAAGTGATGTCAGGCGACAATGGAAACGCTCACGCCTGCACATAAACACTCTTGAGAACTCGAATCTACTCCATATCTATCCATATCTATTCGAGTCCATAAACGCGGACATTGGGCCTCATGTTAATGTGGCAGTCGATCTTTTAACAGATGTTGGTCGTTTTCAGTTCGGGCTGGGCTGCCAGGAGTGGAAGCGCTCTCTAGTGGGTACTGTACACAACGTGGGCATGCTCATTTCTCTACCCATCATCGGGCACATCTCCGACCACTATGGGCGTCGCACTGCGCTGGTGAGAACTATAAATACGTGAAACGCTCGCTACGCGCTTTTAGTGGCCTAGATCGCGGGATTTGGCGACGATTCTAAATGGGAAATATGACTGCGTCCCGTAGCCAGTTATGAAATGGAAATGATTTCGATGATGAATATAAACGAGATGGGGCAACCACTCCCATTTTATAACTAGCTTTGATAGGAGCCACATTCATTTCCCATTACAAAGCTCAAGGAAAATCCCATATCCTAACTGGCTAGCAGACGGAAAGACAAAATTTACTAAAGGACAAATGCGCGAGGTCATAAAGTGTGGGAACGGGACGCCTATGTTGAGCACTCTGGCTCACCATCCTACTAATATAATAAATGCGAAAGTTTGGATGTTTGGATGTTTGTTACTCAATCACGCTTAAACGGCTGAACCGATTTGAATGAAATTTTGCACTAAGATAGTTTCTAGCCTGGATTAAAATATAGGATAGTTTTTATCCCGGGTCCACGCGGACGAAGTCGCGGGCGGAAGCTAGTGGTAGATAAGTGCGAGGGACATGAGGGATACCCTTATACACAATGTATGACTGGCTATTAGTGCATACCTCCTTATAGGCCGGCAAGGAAACCAAGACTATAATTTTGATGATTTTGTCGAGAATTTCTTCAATAGACTGCAGAAGTGCAGACCCATACCAATTTCTTGGTCTTGAAAACTGGATTTGATATAAATTTTGTTCAAATCCTGGTGTTATAGGTGGTGAGTGGCGTCGGTGCAGGTCTGCTAGGCCTATGCAAGTCCCTGGCGGGGTCCTACTACGTGTATTTGCTGGCTGAACTGCTGGAGACCGTGATGGGTGCCAGCGCCTACCCTGCCGCTTTCGTGCTCAGTTAGTAACAATCCCAACGTCTACTAAACTGCCTTTAATAAATCAAATTCTGTGGACTATTGTGCCATTTATAGAAAACTATCTTTTGATGAATGAACAACCAACTAAGAACAAGGCATCTTGACTCCAGCGGAAGGCATTTAAGCAAGCGGTAGTCTGGGCGCGGCATCTCAGGAGATGAAGTCTTTTACGTCTCGGCCACGATTTCTAGCGGCGGTAGCAGCGGCAACGGCTTACGATGGGAACGAAAGGCCACGCTCCCGCGTATTGTGGACCGCTGCAGTCTTTGAGACTGACCCTCTAGCTAAATATTTACCTTCATTTCCAGTGATCAAATGGCTTGGAGTGGAGCATCGCATCCTGACCAGCTTAGTACTCGGCATTCCCTTAGCTGGCTCAGCTACGCTATCCCTTCTGGATTACCTGGCCGGCTACTGGCGGACCTGGTGTCGCGTAGCCTACCCACCCTCACTCCTACTGCTGCTGTACCCCTGGCTACTACCAGAGTCGGTCCGATGGCTGGCCATCCGTGGCCGCGTGACTGACGCCGTCACTGTTATGAAGGAGGCAGCGAGGTGGAACCGCGTGACGGCCTCTGATGAGGCTTTTGAGAAGATGATTTGTGATCAGAACGAGAAGGTGCCAGCGGCTAAAATTGCTGAGGAAAGTCTGTTTGCAGCATTTGTCAAGTTAGTATTTGTATTATGTCAACAGAATTTTGATGGGCAGTGGCCATCTTGCAGTCATGTTTGCCTGTTTTCACGTTACACTTAGCCCAGAATTGTAGAGGAAATAATATTCTCATTTGATTTTATTAAAGTACTTAGGTACTCTTATTGACTAAGGGTTACAGATATACACTCCATAGACTTAGACAGTTTCGACGACCTTGCGTTTACAGTCTCTTTAGCCTGGTTCATAAACGCACGTCTTTGTCTTCCCTGGCCTCTTCTTCCTTTCCTTCAATTGTAGTTTTTATACAATTGTTAACTTAAATAATTGACCGCAAATGTGTGATTTCAGATACGGCGCACTCCGGCGGCGCCTGAGCGTATGCTTCGTGTGGTGGATCTCCGCGGTGTTCGTGTTCTACGGGCTGGCGGTGCGCGCGCACGCGCTGGGCGGGTCGGCGCACGCGACGTACGCGCTGGTGGCGGCTGCGGAGCTGCCGGCGCTGGTGCTGAACACGCTGCTGTTGGATCGCGTTGGGAGACGGCCTGTGCTCACTGCTGCGTTTCTTACTACTGCTTTCGCGCTCGTCGCGATATCGTGTTTGCCAGGTAAACTTCACACACAGCTCAACCTTTTCGATGCATGGACACTGACTACATTTTTCGTTTGTGTCACAGAGTAAATTTTCGATAGCACTGATCAGTTCTAAGTCATACATAAGGGAGCGATCACACCGCTGCTCAAAATGCGCTGACGTACCGTAATCTAGTAAAATGTACGAAGAAGACGTAACGCAGACAACACTTCAACTCGTTTAACACCATGTTACGGTGTGATCGCCCCCAACAAGCGTACAGTCGAACTCATAAGCAGTTGGAAGCCAACCAATTATAAAACAACCAGTACGCATCTTATGATCGCATTTATCATGGACAAGGTATAACGTCAGTCTTTTTTAGAGTTCCGTACCTCTAAAGGAAAAAAAACGAAACTCTTATAGGATCACTTTATTGTCCTTCTGTCTGCCTGTCAAGACCCTTTATCTCGAGAAATTGAAATTAAAATCCCTTGAAGCTGTGAAAAAATCAAACTTCTAAGTTAACGTAAAAAATAGATACAGCCGTCTGTGCCGCAAAAAACGAATATTTCGACACTCTCAAAGGCATCAAAAATAGGGTACTGTCCGTTGACCTACAACTATGGCAAGCAAGTAATATCGTCTTCTACACAAATACGGGGAAAAATCTGAAACTATACATTTGTCATTTTGTACGGAACCCTCGGTGGGCGAGTCCGTCTCGCAGTTGTCTAGCTTTTTTGTATATTAGTATAAAAATCGGATGCACTGTTTATCATTGACGGTATGAAGGAATTAAATACTTTTTTTTTTTTAATTTCATTGCACGTTTGAGAAAAGCACTATGCAAACCTCGGCCGAAACTAGGGATTGCCAGCCGCGAATCCCTATCCAGCCTCGCTACGCTGATACGCTCGTTGGTCTATATCTACTTGGCCGGCAATCCATATTTTCCCGGCCTCTACAGTAATGTACTATTTCTCAAACATGCTCGGAAATGTATACGTTAATATCACGAAATGAAGACATGAAGTTTCTCGTTTAAGGCTCTCTACATTTCTTCTTGGCCTTACGCCAAGAAGTAATGTATGCAAACCCTAAGTAAAACCATTATTGTCCGATACTCTAACTTTTTAAATTTGCTTACTAATATTAAACTGACAAAGGAAAAATTACATACTGCCAACCACCACTAAACTCTGTAAGCACACTTGCGACATAAAAAAACAAACAAAATCTATGGTACTATACTTATGTGCGGTTAAACATGGTACTCGAACGGCAAATTACCTATTATTGAATTGATTACCTTGTATTTATTTTATATTTCCTCACATAGTTTGAGAAAAGCACTATACAATCCTCGGCCGGAACAGGGATTGCTGAACTCGTTGTATCCGGCCTCGTCTACGACTCGGCCGTCTACTCCAAACTCGTCCAGCAATCCCTTACTTCACGGCCTCTGCAGTAATGTACTATTACTATGGTATCTGAAACTACGTAAATGAATTACAGACATAGATATACCTCATGTCATTGTACATGCATAGTTTCGTTACAATCCAACACGTAGTTTTAAAATGAGAGCGTAAATACGTTTGTATGGAAAATGGAGCTTACTGCGGACTCTTAACCCATTTCACTATTTTGACTGCTAACTGCAATAATCTTGTTTGCATCTAGATTTCAAGCATACGAGCACACAGCAGCTTTACGCATCTCTGCAGGATATCAGACATTAAAATTAAATTGTGCAGGTTATGGGTGTTTAGTGGTGAATCCAGCATTCATGTTTGGGCGGAGGCGGGGCTTGATTTTGGTTTGGGACGAGCCTGGCCCGTTGAGGTTAGATTTAAGTCAGATGACTTAGGTCAGGCTCAGATGCTTTTGAGAGATGCACTGAGCGGCTAGCGCGAAACGAAACCGAAGTTCGTCCTGGAGCTCACCCTCTGTCGTTCGAATTAGAGGGAGGGAGAACTCGAGCGAATTTCGTTTGCATTTCGCGATAGCCGCTCCGGGTGCACTGGTGGGTCTGTATCTGTAATAATATCTTGCTGCACCTGTAATGCCTGATGCTGCGCCAGGAACTCTTCCTGCATGGCGCGCCAGACCACCTGCAGCAGGCCGCCCTCTTCGCTCAGCTGCTTCTCCACGGTGCGGTACAGCCGGTGCAGGGAGCGCCGCACCTGAAATAGATCAATATTAGGGGACAATCACACATTTCTACCTTTATTATTGTGCCTTTTAAACAGGGGTGTAGACTCGAAATAGTACATTACTGCAGAGGCCGTGAAGTAAGGGATTGCAGTACGAGTTTGGAGTAGACGGCCGAGTCGTAGACGAGGCCGGATACAACGAGTCCAGCAATCCCTGTTCCGGCCGAGGATTGTATAGTGCTTTTCTCAAACGATATGAGCAAATATTTAAATTAAAATAAAGCAAGGTAATGAATTAAATAATAGGTAATTTGCCGCCTTTTTATTTTTTAAACATGCCATTTTAACAAGCCGTTCGAGCACCATGTTTAACCGCACATAAGTATAGTACCATAGATTTTGTTTTTTTTTTATATCGCAAGTATGCTTACAGTCTAGTGGAGGTTGGCAGTATGTAATTTTTCCTTTGTCAGTTTAATATTAGTAAGCAAATTTAAAAAGTTAGAGTAGCGGACAATAATGGTTTTACTTAGGGTTTTCATACATTACTTCTTGGCGTAAGGCCGAGAAGAAATGTAGGGATTTTGCATTGATTTTTTCTCCATTTGACTACATTTTTAATCCGTTTCCGAGAAAATATGACATAATTAATTATTTTATTTAGTGTCTACACCCCTATTGCAATTAATGCTGAGTCTTAGCCTATTCTTTATAGCACACAATGCTTTTGTTTTGTAATGTGTACTTTATTTGAATAAACATTTTTCTATTCTTTTCTATTCTATTAACTGCCCAAGCGCATTGCCAGTTCAGACTTGTAAAAATGGTACCCTCACACTTCGTGAAATCGTCCCTGATGGATGCCAGACAGTGGAGCTGCTGTTCACATATACCTAAACTAAAAATATTTAAGTTGGCAGAGTGACCGTCCAAGCTAGTAGATTCAAATTCCAATGACAGTTTTATAATAAGTCTCTGAAAATAAAATTTGGTACAAGCTTTTGTTACCGACTGTACTTTTCTGTATACCGTCATCAACTACTCATTGACACGATTCTAACGAGTCCAAACTCAACGGAGTTGTGTCGGTTAAGTACTGAAGGCCATGGGAATTCTGTCTCCATCATCAGATCAGCTCGATGGTACCATAATATTGAATTGAAATCCAAAGTATACTTACCCAAAATTTCAGCTCAATCGGTCACCGGGAAGGTCAAATTTAACTTGCCAGATTTCATACAGAAACTAAACAAATGTCGGCCACCTTAAATGATTTCAAGCATAATTATAGTATGCAGGTGTTCAGTGGTTACCTCCTGCGCGGGATACATGGCCAGGATGCGCCTCAACTCGTGCTTGCTGAAGGCCGCGCGGTAGCACACCTCTTCCTCCCGCGCCCCGCCCGCCACTGCTTCCGCAACGCCCTGCACACAAACGTCAACACAGATCTTATCTTGTCCGTATGAGCACAGATTACATAATAGTTCTACGAACAGATACTCAAATCCAAATAAAAACGGGAATACCTACCGTTTTGCATGCCTACAAAATGTAACAATTGAGCGACCTTGAACGCGCGGGTCGTTGCCCGCTCGTGCCGGCCAATCGACGCTAGGGTTGACACCGCTCAGAAAATATCTTATAATAAATAATTGAGCGAAATAAATAATGGTTTCTTTACGAAATGATCTTAATATTCATTTGTGTTATGATGTGTCTACAATTGATTTACCTTAATGTAGTGTTGAATAAAGTTTTTTCCTTCTTGAAATGTTCGGTTATTAAATTTAAGAGAGGTGAAAATTCTGAATCTGATGAATAATTTCAGTAAGTATTCGACCGGAAAGAATTCACGACGAAGTCATTTTGTAATTATTGGTCACAACTTTTATTGTGCGCGTAAGCAGCGTCCGGCCGTGAGCGCATGTGCCAACCGACTGGCTGAATCGCTGCTAGCGGCACGCACAGTGTAGGTATAATTCTAAGTTCCCACTGGTATGAGAGCCGATTCGGATGCACTCAAAATAATTAGAATCAACTCAAAAGAACAGCAAGACGGAAACCAGGACTGGCCGTCCCCGCGCAAACTCTCCAGCAGACTGGCAAGTCTCTTGGTGTAATGGGTGCCAAAATTTACAATAAAATACCAGAGCCAATCAGAACTTTAGACACCGAAAGTAGCTTTATTAAAAATATATGGCGCAACAAAGGCTTACTACTATGTGAAAGAGTTCCTAGATGAATAAATATGTCGAGCTGAACAATTAATTAGGAATGTTATGAATTTTAATTTTATTCTTAGGACATTCAATAAGTTGTAAGTCGAGCGGTAGCGGTAGATATTCAAAGTACTGGGTTTTTCAAAAAAACATCGTGAGGAAACCGGTCTAATCCCAAAAATCTATAGTTTTTCCCTCTAGGTTGGAAGGTCCGAGTCGCTTTCGTAAAACTAGTGCCTACGCCACATTTTGGAATTAGGTGCCAAAGCGGACCAGCGGACTCCTTAAGGTCACAATAGGGAAAAACTCAGGGGATGGCAAGGATGTAGGACCATTTGTATCTGCCCAGGACAACCGACATTTCAAGAGATGAGAACGCAAACGCGCGCGTTACACTTTAAGCATTAGACTATAGGATGTGATCGGAAACCAGCCTGCGGTCACATTCTCGTATCATCCTTATACATTTTGAAAGATGATTTAAACAGCGTCTGAACGCGAGGGACAACGCCTCACGTGACTATATAAGCCAAACCGGGATCGACAGTTGCATCCACATTTTGGGCACGCAAATTGAGGGACCGTATCATAGGCAACCTCTTGACAATTATGGGCTAGATCTTGGAAACAGGTATCATCGCGGATTTCGCGGCCTTTTGCGAGTGTTCCTCCATTCATCGCGGTTTTTGGCGATCTCCTCAAGAGCTGCGATCAATTTAGATGCAACCATGTCCCGTTTCGCAGTCCTTGAAGTGTAGCGTGGGGTGCTACGTTGCGCTTTTCGAGTGCAACTTGGCTCAACATAATCTACCTGGGCAAACGAGAATTGTCCATGCGTTGCACTGCACATGTACAAGCCACCGCAAACGCCTCTGCTTCAGCAGGGCGGTGATGCTGTGGAGCTGTGCGATCTCCAGTAATCTCTCGTCGGTAATCTTGTCTCTCCATGTGATTTTAAGAATACTTCGAAAACAGCGTACGTGAAAGGTGTTTAGCCGTCGTTCCTGCTTAGCGTACGACGTCCAGGTTTCGGCTCCGTACATTTTCGTATAGCCTTTGGGTTAATTATGATTGGATCTCATGTAGCCTTTGTGCCAACACAAAGGCTACATGAGAATGTGAACGCTGGCCGGTTTCCGATGTTACTGATGTAAAGATATGTCTTCGTGGAGTGACCGGGAAGGGTTCCACGGTGATGCTTCCACGCCGCAAGTGCCCGTAATGAATGAGTATGTACCTCGAAGAACTGCGTGAGCTTGTCGAGCGGGCGGCCGAAGTACTGCGTGACGTACTGGCGCAGCGCGTCCGCGTAGCGCGCGCGCGCCTCGCGCCGCAGCGCGTCCAGCGCCGCCGCGCGCCGCGCCGCTGCAGCCACGGTACACGCATATACACGACCATAACACCAGACCCCGCCTTATCACGCGGTAAGTGCCTCGATAGAGCGTCCGTCACTGGCTGACACCGTTCGATATAACGATACGGACGCTCTATCTTGTCACTTATCGCTTGATTAGGCCAACCATGATACGGGGCACACACAGTATAGTAAAAGTAGGTAGGTGGGTAGATGGTACGTGTCTTTTTAACCTTTCGAATGCAGTGGCAGCGTAGATGTGTACGGCTCTATAATGTATCATTGTAACACCATATGTACTTATACCACATTTAATGGCAAATAAATATTTCTATTTCTATTTCTAAGGATTATAAATTTGATTTTATTTATGTAATCATACAAAATTTATACAGTTGACAGTAAGAAACCAAAGCACTGTACAATTTATAATTATTAACATGTAAAAACCGAAAAAGAAAAAGAAAAAACCATAATATTTAAACATCCATCGTCTCGCAGTATCTCAGACACATGTGACATACATTCGCCCATCGACTAGCAAATACATCACATTCAGGTGCTTGTGACAGAAGCGAGTTCAACAGTTTTAGTGCCCGAATAGCAGGGGAGTTTCTGTGTGCTACAGTACGAGTTGATGGGACTGCCAGGAGAGTGTGACGTCTCGGTCGCAGGACTGCTTTGGGCACAAAAGGTATAGTGAGTTTTACGGCTCGTGCCACTAGATCCGGGCAGTCGGTGTCGCCACGTAAGATTCTGCACGTGGTCACCAGAAGATTGTAGTTACGCCTTACTTCAAGAGAATTAAAGCCCAGAGAACCTAGCAGGAACTTGGTAGGGTACAAGAAAGGGTAGAGGGAGTACAGTTTCTTATACATAAACCTCAGGAAGGTTTTCTGTACTTTCTCCAATAATAAGGCGTAAGTACTTTCAGCTGGGTTCCATATGATGCTTGCCACCTCAAGCTTACTCCGGACAAGGGCCGTGTACAGCAGCGTGATTGATGTGTCTGTCTCAATTGTATTTCATACCAATCGTTATAAAATGAGGGCTCTTGAAGTTAGGTACGAGAGTTGAAGAGCTAATTGTGTAACTATTGCATACAATACTTGTTCTTGGAAACAGCTGAAATACTTAATTTAAAAAATCGGTATATATTAAAATCTAAACCCTGCTGAAACGAAGCGCAGCCCACCAGCTCAGCATTTCATTGATGTATTTTGTTCTATGACCAAGGCGACCAGCGCTCGGGGCAAGTATGCAGTGACGTACCGAGCAGCGCGTGCAGCTTGTGATAGTTCTCGAGCCGCAGCACGGGCCGCGGCGTGCGCGGGTGCTCGGCGGTGGCGATGGCGGCCAGCATGGCGCCGCCCAGCGCCGCGTACCATCTCTCCAGGTCTGCGCGCCGGCCGCCGCGGCCGAAGATGGCTTCGCATACGGAGCTTAGCTCCTCGAATTCTGCTAGAAATCTAAAAAGATTAAGTAGAAATTTTATCTACGATGACATCGACAAATTTATCGGCTGCATGTAAAATATAGCACTGATTTCTTCTCCATTAGCCCTGCTCCTTATGTCATTTGCACTCGATCGGCCGATCCCTAGTAATGACATTATGACTGTGGTAAGGCACTTCCCCACTAGAGCCGCTCCAAATATCTCACCCCAGCAGCCCCGCCTTCGGTCGCCTGGCCGCCTGCCTGGCGGCGTCGGGCATGGCGGCGAGGCGCTCGGCCACGACGCGGTCGGCGCCGCGCTTGGCCGCCACCGCCACCGCGGCCAGCGCGGCGCGCGCCCACCGCGTCTCGCCCGTCGCGCCCGTGGCGCCCTCGCCGAGCACGCGCGACCCGACGCACGCTAGAGCGCGCATTGCGCCGCTGTGGGAACAGGGCAGTTTCCTCATGTTCACATTGATAACGTAGTGTTGCTAAAGCTAAATGGATAGTAAATCATCAAATTATTGTAATAAAGTCTAGTATTGTTCGGTGCAACGCACCTAACATGTGATTTAGCCTCGTGCGTCCCGTCAGAAAAAGACGCATTGAGTAATAATTTACATTAACCTCGATTTAGTGTACTTTTCGGCTCTATGGCGACCACCCGGCATTCAAACATTTAATTACTGCTTCTCTGGGTGGTTGACGAGGGCGACCAGCTCCGCCTCTAGTGCCGGGAACAGGTCGGCCATCATGCGGTGAGCCTCTACTGTGCCGGTCTCCTCGTCGGTCTCGCTGTGTGTGTACTCACTAGGGCTGCTTCTCTAGGTGGTTGACGAGGGCGACCAGCTCCGCCTCTAGTGCCGGGAACAGGTCGGCCATCATGCGGTGAGCCTCTACTGCGCCGGTCTCCTCGCCGGTCTCGCTGTGTGTGTACTCACTAGGGCTGCTTCTCTAGGTGGTTGACGAGGGCGACCAGCTCCGCCTCTAATGCCGGGAACAGGTCGGCCATCATGCGGCGAGCCTCTACTCCGGCGCCGCGCCGGGCGCCGGTCTCCTCGCTGGTCTCGCTTCGCTCGCCGTCGCTGCCATCGCTCTGTCAATATCCGTCATACATAGATCATTGAAACTACGCGGAAACGTCACGCTTTGCGTACTATATCTTTTTTTTTTTTGGTTGGCTTTTACCCCTTGCTGTTTTAGCAAGGTGGATTTGCCAATATCAGTTTTTGACATATTTACACGAGGAGAATGTTCGGTTTAATTTTGTTTTTTTTTGGGGAAAGGATCAGTCCGGAAACCTAAAACAAATAAAAATTATGGACATCACAGACAATCACATGACATTTACAAACGTTATGAAAAAGAGCGGAAAATTGGATGACAGAGTGTTAATCATGCCAACATGACGGATATAGTGGAAAAATTTATCATATATTATTAGAAATATATTAAAATGTCGAATAGAAGAAATTAAATTACATGCACAGTGGAGTATGTTTTAAAGTCTAATGTTGTGTACTTGAATATATTTCAAAAGGATAGCAGTTATGGGAGAGTCCATTGAACAAAGAAGCGAGTAGAAATTTATAGGACGTGGGATTTTCTTTGGTAATACGTCGTACATTGAGTAACTAAACCTAGGACAGTTGCAAAATATGTGATCCAACGAACCTTCATCGAGCCCACATTCACACAAAGAGTTATCCCGCACCCTGATCTTGGCGAGGAACACCGGAGTGCAGTTATGACCGAGTCGTAGGCGGCAGATGGTTGATGTAGCCCACTTGGGGGCACTCCGGAACTTAAAAAACCTTGGTTTGCAGCGAATCAAGGGTTGAATGCCACCGTAATAGCGTCCTGTATGTAGTTTGGATGCATCCCACAAGTTTTGCCATGAGTCAGTCAAGCTGGTTTGAGCACAGGTCAGTAGGTCTGAAGAATATACTTTGTTGTGGAGTTGTGTGCCTGTTTCAATTGACTGTTTTGCCCAAGTGTCCACACATTCATTGCCGGAGATGCCACAATGACTAGGGATCCACCCGAGAACAATATCAAGGCCCTGGGTCTCACATTGCAAAAGTTTCTCTTTAATGCTCAGAATTAGAGGGGACTTATTTTGGGCCTTAAACTGATTACTCACTAAGGCTTGTAAGCAGCTGCTTACAAGCCTTATTTTCCACACATAGCAAAAGCACTTATTTTCACTGACAGCAGGAGCTCCTGCTGTCAGTGAAAATAAGTGCTTTTGCTATGTGGTGTGACTGTAAATATGATAATTGTGGAGGACATTTCAGAGATAGTACAATGTTATATTTTGGGATCCATACTGCTGCTCCAACACACCTTGCTGGATCCATCTTGGAGGAGTCAGTAAATACCGGTAAATATTCTGGCCACTTTTCCAGGAGTTTAATGAATTTACTATTGGCTCCTGGGTCATCTTTAAATATGCCAAAATCCGGAATTACCTTCGGGGAGTAGGTTATAGCTTCAAAGCTGCGTTCAAATAGGGGGTTATGTTGTGATCTGTATAAAATGGTGTTTACATTATTTAATTTGGAAAAACGAATTAATATTTTTGGAAATTCTTTATGGTCCCAATATTTGTTTTCAGCAACTTCCAGAGCAAGAGACCGCAGTCGAGGAAGCAGCAGGTGACCGGAGCAGGCGATTGCCCTAATGACAAATCTTTCGGCCAAATACTGTCTACGGAGAGAAAGAGGGGGTTCCACACACTCAATCTGCATGGCGTTCTTTGGAGAGGACTTCATGGCACCTAGTATGATCCGTAAACACTTTGCTTGTATTTAATCCAATTTATTGAGGGCCCTTATTGCAGGGCTCCAAGATAAAAGAGCCATAGTCCATTTGACTGCGTATGATAGCATTGTATAGCAGCTTTTGGCAATAAGGATGGGCACCCCACTATATACCTGACAAAGCACGAAGGATGTTGATACCCCTTTCACATTTTCCAATAATGTAATTAAGGTGCGATACACCAGACATTCTACCATCTAAAATTACGCCCAGGAATTTGACTGATTCCGTACTGGGGATGCTTTCACGACCATACAGGACATTTGAGCTGGGGATGCTCCTTTTGCGGGTGAATGTTACTTTGCAACTCTTACATGGTGATAGAGTTAGCCCATGTTCATCGAGCCAGTGTTTAAGGTAGCTGAGGGCCGAGTTGATATTGGTAGCAGCTTTATCAATGGATTGATCCGAAGTGTACAGCACAAGGTCGTCAGCATACTGTAATACACTGCAAAACGATGACACGGATTGCTCCAGGTCATGTGTGTATATGTTATATAGGAGGGGACTAAGTACAGATCCTTGCGGCAGTCCTTGCCATAGAGTACGGGGGCTAGAATATGTGCTGCCACCTCGGACTTTGATACACCTACCCATGAACAGTCTGGAGAAAATGTTTACAATCTTCACGGGAATGCTCAGGTGTAGCATTTTTGCTCTGAGCACCGGAAGAAGGAAATTGTCATATGCTGCTGATATATCGAGAAAGCATCCCAGTAAGTGTTCATTTTTGGAGAATGCTAATCGGACATCCGACGTGAGGATGCTTACACTGTCCATAGTACTCCTGCCCTTACGGAACCCAAACTGGAAGTCGGCCAAAATATCTCTGTTCTCAACAAACCATTCCAATCTATTTTTAACCAGATGCTCCAGGATTTTCCCCATAGTTGCCGATAAGGCAATTGGGCGGTATGAGCTTGCATCTTCAGGGTCTTTTGATGGTTTTAAGATTTGGATTATTATTTGGGTCTTCCACTCATCTGGAACCACGCCAGTATCGAAGACATGGTTCAGGATGTCGAGCAGATGTTCCTGAGAGGAAGCATTCAGCTTGGATAGGAAACAGTACGGAATGCCATCTTCACCAGGTGTAGAATCTCTCAATCCATCCAGAACCAGACTGAGTTCCGCAAAGGAGAAAGGCTCGTCGAGGGGGTTTGAGGCCAAGGGGAAAGGGGTAGCCGAAATGCAAGCCGCTTCAGGGACAGTAGGTGGAGCCAGTCTGTCTGTAAAATTCGTCAGCCATAATGATGGGTCGGCAGGGGGTGAAGTGTCTTGTTTGAAGGATCCTCTGAATTTCTTGATATTTCTCCATATTACGGAAGGAGGGGTTCTGGGAGATAAACTCGCATTTTATTAAATTATCAAAAGGGCCTCTACGTGTTGGCTCAGTTGGTACTTTGTAGGTACCTAGCTCCACGCACGCCTCCCAAAGGTCCGGGACGTCATTGTCCCGTGATGATTTATTTCACAGAACACTTATTAAATGATATATAGGGTATATCCATCAGACTCCAAACTAGGCTAAGCCTGTATCTTGGCAGTCTGCGGGTGCGAACAGTACAGTTTATAATTATCTTCCAACGTCAAAGATGACTTGAACTGCACTGAGATGACAGCTGTCAGTGTAATAGATAATAGTTTGTGTTTAGTCTATAGCGTGAGTCGGAGTAGCGTGTCTCGAGGACTGAACGATAATAACCGTTTGGCGAAGCTACAAGTTAAATTATATACGAGGTCAAGTAAATAATACTCAGGACAAGCTATGGTAATAACAATACCACGTCCGAGCGAGACGGTAGCCTACAAATCAACAAGTGTGACAGAAAGGGTACGATCATTCGTTGTCCTTGTCATAGTTCCACTGTGTTTTATTTGGCGTAGGGTTTGCTCCCGGAACTGGATTTGTATTTGGCGCAACTGATTTAGTATGAGATTGCGGCAAGTACACCATTGCCCGCCCAAGTTAAGTAGGTTGTTTATGGTAAGCCATCAGGCATTTTAGGACCAGTTCTTAATTTAGGTGCATAGGAGCCTTTCCGTCCCTGATTGTGGCAACACGTATAGCTTGTCCTGAGTATTACAGATTCATGTTATTTGTCAAGCGTGTCAGTGTTATAGAATGTAGAATCGTGACTACGTGATAGCCACTGGCATTTTAAAAGCGGCAATTACTATACTTTATTTTCACTGTAGCGTTTTGATACGCGCTTAGATATTTTATAACAATATACATTGCTCAAACAGAGGCGAATTATCCATATGTACAGGCAAACAAGGCGCGTCCCTAGGGGTGAGGAGTTCCAAAGGGGCGCGCGAAATATTTCTCTATATATTTTTGAAGTTAAAACTTCATTAGCGGCGCTGTGAACTTTTTGGGATGGGGAAAAATGGTTAAACTCGCCACAGATGTCACGTGACCGTTTAGGTGAGAGATTCGGGACGAGGCTTGGGGGCGGGGGGGACCGATGCCGTAGTACGAGACTGGTATTGATGTTTTTTTAAATGAAATTATTCAAGTTTTCACTTCTGCCGGCACTCTCGGATTGCAACCCGATAAGGTGCTAGCCTAGGGCGCTCTCGACATTTAATCCGCCTCTGGGCTCATACCATCCTAAACAGAACAATTAAGGAACTTGTACCTTGACATCTACGTCCAGGAAGAAGAACTGCGCGCAGAAATCTTGTTCGGCGTTACAGATATTCTCCACCACCGTCAGCACCTGTGGGAGAACCAGCAGTGGCTTCAGATAACCGTAGAACTAACGCAGCCATCATCTACATTCCTCAGTTTGCTGCAATACAACACTATGCACATATCGTGGGGCGCCATCGACGGCCAGGACCACTCAGGTCCAGAAAAAGTTTACCTACAAGTGCGAGTCGTTGTCGCCCACCGAGGGTTCCGTACAAAATATAAATGTATAGTTTTCATTCTATAAATTTTGATTCCCTTGAGAAAGTCGAAATATACGTTTTTTGCGGCATAAACGACCGCATCTTTTTTTTAAGTTAACTTAGAAGTTTGTTTTTTTACTGACTGGGACTGTAAACTTGAGTATATGGTTTTCCGTCACCGAGGTGTATCAGCTCACCAGGTTAGGGAGCGACCACACCGGTTCTTAACGCTGTGTATACGCATTGACGTGTCACGTACATTCGTACATTTTGCTGCGTTTACAGTGCGTCTGCGTTTGAGCAGCAGTGGGCCGGGTGGTCGATGCTTTAGTTGCTGACCCCACCACCTAGGGGAGAATACTGACCTAGATATATCAGCTGGTTATCGAAGTGGTTCGCCAGTGCGGCAGGAAGGACACTATGCAATGCAGGACACAAACACTCACGCTGTCGAGCGGCGTGTCGAGCGCGCTCGTACACGCGCGACCACGTGCCCACGTACACCTGGTACCCCAGCACACAAACACTCACGTTGTCGAGCGGCGTGTCCGCCTCGGCGGCGGGCGGCGCGGGCGCGGCGCGGGCCGCGTCGCAGGCCGCGCGCGCCTCGTTCTCGTACACGCGCGACCACGTGCCCACGTACACCTGGTACCCCAGCACACAAACACTCACGTTGTCGAGCGGCGTGTCCGCCTCGGCGACGGGGGGCGCGGGCGCGGCGCGGGCCGCGTCGCAGGCCGCGCGCGCCTCGTTCTCGTACACGCGCGACCACGTGCCCACGTACACCTGGTACCCCAGCACACAAACACTCACGTTGTCGAGCGGCGTGTCCGCCTCGGCGACGGGGGGCGCGGGCGCGGCGCGGGCCGCGTCGCAGGCCGCGCGCGCCTCGCGCTCGTACACGCGCGACCACGTGCCCACGTACACCTGGTACCCGAGCACACAAACACTCACGTTGTCGAGCGGCGTGTCCGCCTCGGCGACGGGGGGCGCGGGCGCGGCGCGGGCCGCGTCGCAGGCCGCGCGCGCCTCGCGCTCGTACACGCGCGACCACGTGCCCACGTACACCTGGTACCCGAGCACACAAACACTCACGTTGTCGAGCGGCGTGTCCGCCTCGGCGGCGGGCGGCGCGGGCGCGGCGCGGGCCGCGTCGCAGGCCGCGCGCGCCTCGCGCTCGTACACGCGCGACCACGTGCCCACGTACACCTGGTACCCGAGCACACAAACACTCACGTTGTCGAGCGGCGTGTCCGCCTCGGCGGCGGGCGGCGCGGGCGCGGCGCGGGCCGCGTCGCAGGCCGCGCGCGCCTCGCGCTCGTACACGCGCGACCACGTGCCCACGTACACCTGGTACCCGAGCACACAAACACTCACGTTGTCGAGCGGCGTGTCCGCCTCGGCGGCGGGCGGCGCGGGCGCGGCGCGGGCCGCGTCGCAGGCCGCGCGCGCCTCGCGCTCGTACACGCGCGACCACGTGCCCACGTACACCTGGTACCCGAGCACACAAACACTCACGTTGTCGAGCGGCGTGTCCGCCTCGGCGGCGGGCGGCGCGGGCGCGGCGCGGGCCGCGTCGCAGGCCGCGCGCGCCTCGCGCTCGTACACGCGCGACCACGTGCCCACGTACACCTGGTACCCGAGCACACAAACACTCACGTTGTCGAGCGGCGTGTCCGCCTCGGCGGCGGGCGGCGCGGGCGCGGCGCGGGCCGCGTCGCAGGCCGCGCGCGCCTCGCGCTCGTACACGCGCGACCACGTGCCCACGTACACCTGGTACCCGAGCACACAAACAACATCTCGCATTATATATACGATGGTGGTAGATAACAATAACGACCTGTCATCATCATATCAGCCGTAACATGTCCACGGCTGGACATAGGCCTCCCCCAAAGAGTGCCAAAGTGACCCTTATAATAATAACAAGCTCCGCCCTCCCGCGACTTTTACCAGGTTATCTTACCGGTTTTCTGCGTTCTTGGCGCGAACGTCTTTTCGATATTTACGTCTAAGGAATAAGACCTAAGTATACTTATATATGTATGTACAATAAGACATACCAATTATGGTTAAACATATAAAATAAAAAATAAAAATCATTTATTTCAGACCACTTTGATCCATATGTGGTTAGTACAGAGAAGCTTAAATACTATGTTAGAATTATAAACTAAGAATCTGGATTATATTACTATTATATTTTAACTACATAGTTGAGGCAGGCTATTCGCAGTACCAAGCAGAGCGAACAATTAACTCTACTTGGCTCCTTAGATATAAACCTGCCTATGACGGTATTAACACTTGGAAATGTTTAATGCAAATAAACTTTATTGTTATTATTATAAGAGTCGAAATTGTATGTATTTCGAGCTGACCTTGGTGAGCGCATCATATGCTTTCTCGTCCATGTCCTTGAGCCAGCGCATAAACGGCGCGTAGGGCAGCAGGTCGGCGTGGTGCGCGCGCGCCGCCGGGGCGGTCGCCGGCGCCGACGCCGCCTCGTTGCCTGTGTAGTCATCATGTCAGTTTAAGAACTCTTCTCATTGGTTAATAGTTATTCTGGGGGGTAAGTAGTTTTAATTTTTTATCTACGTTATATAATTAGTGCTCTAAAATGCGTTCAGAAACCGTAGGAAACGACGAGCACTACAACCAATTTTACTATGAGAACTGTCTTGTCTGTGGTAGTAGGTAAAAATCCTCGTAAAATCTGTACTTTAATGTTATTACAGTACAGATTTTTGTAAGGTTATGAGTTTAAATTTGGAACAGCTGTCAAAAATCATATGGATCTCTGTTCTAGTATTCATAGATATTAAAGCAGTTATCGATGCGAAACGTCAATGCAGTATGTTTTTTTAGTATAAACCGCACGATATTTGATCTCGAGTGACATGAGAATAGGGACTTCATTCGTTTGTCTATGATTTTAAAAAAACATTCGTCTTGACGTAGGATCGAATTGCCGCCATTACTGTTGTCATTTCTTTGTTGGTTTTTTGTTACGAAAGTAGAATTGTAAAAAGTTGTTTGTATTTAACTCACATTTTAGTTGAAAATATGAGTAGTAGTGACTCCGAGAACGATATGCACACTCCGCCGGATATCGTAAATGCAGCCACGATTGCAACAAAGATATTTTACAGGTAAGCACTATAGTAGCAATGCAGGTCATTTTCCTACGGCTTCTGAACCCATCTTAGAGTACTTATGATATGTGTCTAAATAAAATAGTGTATGCAGCTGTACACATTTGGCCTTAAAACACTTGTGTGATCCTATTATGAAACTAGCTAACGCTCGTTTCATAAAAACACACTCGTGTTTTAAGGCCTCTGATTATGTATCAGTTGCATAATAGTTATTTATGCTACAAGCGTGGAAAGTAGGTGATTTCCGACGAGTGTCATTTTTATACATGAGCGAGTGCAGCGAGCGAATGTATAATTCGACACGAGTCGGAAATCATCTTTACGCGCGTGTATCATACACCGTTTTACTATGCCCTGTGTGAGGAAATATTAAATGCTGAAATGTCAGTTTAAAATAGATAGGTTAAAATTGAAGAATCTAGGTAGATTGTCAGGTAGCTACTTATTATCTGGAACTGCATTTAACAACTTCTCCACATCTTTTACAGTCAAGCTTATTCACTTAAAATCATTGTTTTACACTTGCATTGTTGGTTTTGGAACACAATTAATTTTGAGTAGGTAACTCAATATATTCCACCACAAAAAGACACTGTACCGTCGTAGTTCGGAGAAACATACTGACACTATTGAAACGCAATAAATCATTTTTAACATATTTTACTTAAATAACTCCAAAGTAAACAACAATCACAACAATGGCGGGCTTTTTAGTTTTAAATACATGCGCGGTCAACATGTGCGCATGTGCAAGACGCCATACTGTCGTATCGCAAAAGGCATAAGAAAGATATGCGTCCAGCCAAACACATTAAGTGAATATTTCAAATTAATTAAATTATTGACCAAATTCAAGATTCAAAAATGTTAATAAATAATTTTATACATTATTATAATTTGCAGACATACAGAACTACAATAGCCTATGTTACGCCCACGGGCAGAATGGTTTTTTTCTTAAATTGTATCTGTCCCTCATGCGGCAGTTACAAAGCAAATAGGTTTTAATTATATGAAATACGATGATATCTGAAAATTTATTTATAAATATAAAAACACTACTAAAACATGTTTAACAGGATTATTTACTTACAGATTTTATATGTAGTTATTTAGAGTCTATGTAAAATGTTTTTAAGTGTTTTCAAATCGTGGCTGCAATGTATACCGAAGGGTCTTTGCCATACGCGCCTCACGTCAAATTCAACAAAATGGATAACTGACATGTTGAAGTTTTTATTACGATTTGTATTAATTTCATCTAAAATGTATTTGATTCCTCGCAAATGTGACGAAAAACATTGTGTATAACACGGGCGTAAGAATATTGCAAACTCGAGTCATCAACCCTCCGCCTTCGGCGTCGGGCTTCTGATAGACTCTTGTTCGCAATAGGTATTCCACTTACGCCCTTCGTTAAACAATGTACTATTACACCGCGCCCGTATATCGTGACGATAAGACCTATCGGGTTAGGGCCTCAGTGGTCAGGCGGCTCGCGGGCCGGCGAAAACAATTTGGGGAGGGAGGGAGGAGGAGGAGGAAACAATGGACAGTGTAGCATGCCCAGAAAGGGAGAAAGAATGGGAGATTTAAATATGAGAATGTTGCAAGTAACCACTAACCGAGGTGTATGAGCAGGTTGTTAAGGTGCCTCGCCAGCGCCGCGGCGAGCGCGTCCTTGGCGCGCTGCAGCCGGCGCAAGCGCTCGCGCACGGCGCCGAGCCGCCGCCGCGCCGCCGACATGTGCTTCTCGGCGCGCAACGCGCTGCGCAGCGCCGAGCCGGCGGCCAGCGCGCGCGCGCGGCCCTCGGGGCTCGCCAGGGAGATCTATTGTACGAGTATATTGATGACAGTGAAAACATGATGGAACCACCTATTACACTTTCAGACGCTTCCACATAAGGCACAACATAGCTGTACCGCATCCACCTTTGACATCTGTAATACTTATGTTGCCGAAATCAATTTAATTTCATTATAATATAGGAATAGGTTGTGATGCGAAGGATCTAAAGTTTCTATCCCACACTTAATACATATCAAATTGCAAAGAGACTCAAATTTAAAGTTGAATCCGTTTGACCTAATTCAGTCACTTACTTATTTATTTAAAAAAACTATTAAAATAAAAGCCAAAAATCTCCTGAGTATACCTGAAAAAATAATAATTAGCCGTTACATATACATACAAAAACCAATCGCACTCATACCTCAGAAATAGAGTCAAGATCCCTCAACGGCAAGCTCTTGCAACAACGCTCTCGCGGCGGCATTAGGCACGGGCATGCAACGCCGCCGATGTGGCCTGGGCGAGAGCGTCGAGGCGAAAGAGACGGGTGATGGAGAGAGCAGCGGCTGAAGCGAGTGTCCCGCGACTTTAGAGACACAAACCTCAGAGATAGAGTCTAAACCCCTCAATGGCGGAGCGTCAAGCCAAGCGTTGATCTCATCTCAGTAAGCTCTTGCAACAATGCTCTCGCGGCAGCATCTGCGCGTGCGGCGCCCGACCGGGTATACGACGACGCCGGCGCCGCGCGAGCGAGAGCGTCCAAACGAGAGATATAGGTGGAGAGAGCAGCGGCTAGGCGAATGTCCAACGACTTTAGATACACACAAACCTCAGAGATGGAATCTAGATCTCTAAATGGCGGAGCGTCAAGCCACGCGTATATCTCTGTCAATTCCTGCAGCAACGCTCTTGCGGCTGCATCAGCGCGTGCCGCGCCAGAGCGGGCATGCAACGCCGCCGGCGCCGCTCGAGCGAGAGCGTCGAGACGAGAGAGACGGGTGGAGAGGGCAGCGGCCGCGGCGCCGCCGGCGTCGAGGCGCGCGGAGAGGCGCGCGCCGGCGCCACCGCCCTCCGTGGCCGCCGCCAGCATGCCGCCCACGTTTAGGGCGTCGAGGCGGCCTACGCGCTCGCCTAGGCGTTTCACCTGCCCGTCATAGAAGAGAATAGATACGTGTTTGAGACAATAACAAAACATGGATTGACCCTAGAGCAAAATCACATATATCTTAATTATCAGTATCTCCTCAACTGCAGATTTATTTGGTTATTTAGTTCATTTTGAACTTCATCCGAATTTCATCTCAATCGGTTTAGCAGTTTAAGCGAGAAGAGGTGACAGATAGACAGACACACTTTCACATTTATAATATGGAAGTATGGATTCATTGATAGAGTTGGCAAATCAATTAATATTAACTGTGATTTTCAAGTTTAAACTTCAATAATTTAACAAAGGTATTTTTTTGTACAAAGCCTTTGGAAAGCCTCATAGGGAATATTTTCAATTACGTTCAGATGTGTTTAAAGGAAAACAAAGAGCACAGTACAGGAATCTTTTATTCGAGGCTAGTTTTTCAAGCCAGTATAGTAAGCTAGTGCTAGTAAGCTAGCAAGCTAGTTGGTCTATCTTCGGTATACAAAACTAGCTTAACTTTCAGGCTAGTAAGCTAGTGCTGAAGCCAGGATAGTTTTAATAGCTTGCCATTCTATTTTTTGAGCTAATAGCGCCCCCCACCACCGATTTCGCTAGTCTGGCTTGTGTACTAGCTTCGTGTGGCCGGCGAAGCTAGTATCCGTCCGGCTAGTGCGCAGTGACCACGTGCTTTTGTTTGTGTTTTGCTTTTGGTTATGTTTACGCATTTTCTGCTACAAATGCCGAAACTTACTGACGAGATTAATTTAAAGTTTGTGCAATTATACCGTGAGGAGGAATGTTTCGGCGTTGCAAGACTCAACAGAATATCGAACATATCAGGCGTCATTCGCAGAATACTTTTGTACTCGCCTAGATCTTCATTTCGGAGTTCTTTTAAAAGCAAAGCAGATGATCCACGTTCACTCCTTAAAATCCAAGGTCTTGTCCATACACGTTTTTCTAATATATCTTCAAGTAACTCATCTAGTACAAATTTACACAGTTTCCGAAGTAATTGTTTCAATCGTACTGTGTTTTTTTTACGAATGACGTTCATATTTACCGACGATTTTTTTTTGACACTACGATACAGTGCAATGGTACTGGCACTGTCGAACTGACTTAAAATTACTGGCATCATGTAGACAGCACTAGCCAGTGTTCAAGCGAGGACAGTTTTACTAGCTTCCTAGCTTACTAACTAGCTTACTATACTGGCTTGAAAAACTAGCCTCGTGTATTCCGGGCATTACATCAACCTCCTTGTCGTGCGGATATTTATAAACGGAACGCCTGCAACAGTTACATTGATTTTTTTAAATAACTTCCTGATAGCATTAAATTGTTGCATGATCTAGAATTTAAGAGGAAATTGACAAACTGGCTTCAGGAACATTGTTTTTACTCCATAAAGGAATATATGGAAGCAAAATTATGACAAATAAATATTATGTAAGTAGACTCAAAATGTAGGTATGTAATTAATCGTTTTCTTAAACATTTGCATGCTGCTTTGGCTGAATACTGGAACCATGTTAAAAATATGTAAAACCTTTGTACTTACGTTTTTTTGCAAATAATTTGCATTTCTATTTCTATTTGTTTATTTATACAGATCAAATAGACAGTTTGAAAACTAAGTTCTAGATATACTCAGCCTCTGGTAGAAGTGTTTACCCATAGCTCGGCGTCTCCATCGGCGGTGGCGTCCGCGTCGTCCAGGAGAGCACCCAGCGCTGCATCGGGCACCGTCGCTTCCGCACCCTGCTGCACAATTCACAATTACTTCAAACTGACTTTTAATTTAATTATTATGACTATGAACGTCATAAATTCAGTGAATATAATAATGGACATAAAATTTCTGTTGAGTCATAGGTTATACGCGCAATTTGTAAGAACATTTGATTTAAACTGAAAACTTATTAGAAACTATTGCAATTATTTTTTAAATATATTTATATTTAGCTATAAATTATTTTGACTCGTCTAACTAAACTGTATTATATATCCCTCTCTTTTTAAAAACATAAACTTAAGCTGTGACATGAATGAGGCCATATAATTAAAATTTACAATTATCAAATACTTTATTTCATGCCGAAATCGAGAGCAATAGTCACGTGATCCTCGGCCTTTTAGACACCTTATGCCGCTAACAATTAACTGCGATCGGAGATGTTATTCGTTCTCGACGTATGATTGAGATTATTTAAAGTGGCGTCTGCCATTTTTATAAAACTGTCATTGCAATTAGAATCTTCTAGCTTTGTCGGTACAGTTGCTTTTTCAATGTACTATTTTAGTGCAGTTCTGCCAACTCAAATAATTTCATGTATAGACTAGAATCCTTTTGGTAGTGGTGGCTAGAACTATTTCGTGTAAAACTTATTGTATATGAGTATAATAATCAAAATATTTCTACTTCCTGTTATTTTGGGAGTAGATAGCTCTTGACAATATCGAATTATTGTAAAAAAAGTAGAATTCGTAGTTGGTGTCAGTAGGAATAGAATAGATCGTTTCTACCTAAGGGCCCGTCCAATCATTTCAACACTACAATATACATATGCATACAGATGTTTACATAGTTTCGTTGAGATAACTTAACATATTCATTGCCAACAATCTCCTTTTAGAGGAAATCGCCCACAAGTAGAGATGGCATTGAAAGTGTTAATGTATGTGCACATAAATATAATAAGTATTATGTAAAACCTGGCACCTAATTAATCCTCATCTTCATCATCATATCAGCCGAAAGACGTCCACTGCTGGACATAGGCCTCCCCCGAAGAGTGCCAAAGTGACCGGTCCTGCGCCACCCGCATCCAGCGGACTCGAGCAACCTTTACCAGGTCATCAGTCCACCTTGTGGGGGGCCTACCCACGCCGCGCCTTCCGGTTCGTGGTCGCCACCCGAGAACCTTTCCGCCCCATCGGCCATCGGTTCTACGTGCTATGTGCCCCGCGCACTGCCACTTAAGTTTAGTGATTCAGAGGGCTATATCGGTTACCTTGGTTCTGCTGCGGATAGCCTCATTTCTGATGCGATCACGCAGAGAAACTCCCAACATAGCCCTCTCCATAGCCCTTTGGGTGACTTTGAGCCTTCTTATGAGGCCCATAGTAAGCGACCACGTTTCAGTGCCATATGTCATCACTGGCAACACACACTGGTCAAAGACTCTCGTCTTGAGACACTGCGGAATATTGGACGAAAAGATGTGCCGTAGCTTCCTGAACGCTGCCCACTTGCTACTTTATTTGGCATAAGGATATTTGCAAGTCAAAGACAAGGACTGTTTTAAGGGCTCACCAACTGCAACTACTTAATTATAATACAAAGTTCTGTACAATCAAAGGAGAGTGCACAGATGGAGCACGCTGATGCCTCATATTGGATCCACAGATGAACTTCGGGTCTCTGAGCCAGCAGAGTATGTAAGTAAAATCAAAACCACTTGCCACATTTATAAATACTTCTGTAAATGGGAACTTTACACAACATAAAATTTTCAAAGCAGGTCACTCTTATGGTCTCTATTTTAATATGCAATTTGAATAAATCTCTTGCACCCAAGCTGCTACTGTCAAAATCTTTGTTCGTGTATCTCTATCTCTGTTGCTTATTCAAGCGACAGAGAGGGATATATTGCGTACCACCGCTGAGTACAGAGTTAGGTCATGGTGCCTACACATTTGTGGGATTAAGGATGTAACAGTGTCTGTATGTATGAAAGTAAAGGACGGCACTTACCGCGGCAGTTGATTCAGCCATGGCGCGCGTCCAGCCCGCTTCCTCGCGCTTCGCCGCCTCCAACATCACTTACCACCAACACACAACAACCAATCTTAGTGGTTATATTATCTTTGCACCAACCTACACTTAAAGAGTTGATACAATTGATAGATGAACTGACTAAGGGAACAAGAAACTTATGAATATCAGATAAGGGTTTATTTAATTTATTTACGCCCTCTAAAAGTAAAATCAAAACATTTGAGGCGGATGACGTAAACAATGAATAAATTGACATTGACAGGTCAGTGACAGTGACAACTGTGAAATTATACAAGATACATTTTTAGCTGCCGACGTATACGTATTAACTAGGGCAAACATTATGGACAAAATAATGGTCTCAAAAATAGCTTAATATTTAAAAGAGACGCAGTATTACTGCAATACAACATGCACATATTATTTTGATAAATCGCTTCATTAAATTTCTAGGATTAATCGTTTGACATTTGAAAAGATTTTGATTGACGTTTATTAATACTCTTAACCTCAAAATCGCAAACTCCAGGTATTCTTTCTTCGCAAGAACTTACGTTTTGGTTTTAAATTATTTCCCTTTATAAATAGCACCATGGCAAAACCCGCACCTAAGCCTGCGAAGAAGTCAAGCGAAGAGGTGTTTTCCGGTTTCCAAACTCTGCGCGCCGAGCAGAGGCAGCTCGCCAACAAGATCTCGGAGCTGGAAATGGATTTGAACGAGCATAAGTTAGCTTTTTTCATCTTTAATCTCAAATTCCATCGCGTCTACGTTATTTCCCATTGATAAATGATCTAGAAGTTTTGTCGTGTCTTATTCATGGGAACTGTTTGTAACAGGTGTCCCCTGACTCACTCGTATTAAGAGAGTACTTTTCCAACTATTTGTTCGGTGTAGGGAGATATATAGTATCATAACCTAACGTAAAACAGAATCTCATAATGTTTGTGTGTATGGCGTCCACAATAAAAAAAGCTTTCGTAAAACTACACCCTCCAATGATAGGTACAACAGGCCCTAAAGGATTATAATACTAGTGATAATCATGAGAGTCATCAGTTCAAGTTTCTTAAATTCAACAAAATCCTGCAATTCTTCGAGTTTGCAGGACTTGACCAAGAATTGTAGTAAGTGGCGATCACAACAGAATCTGTGTGTCTGTCTGTGGCCCACAAACAGAATGGCAAACTGACTCCAATTTTTTTTTTAAATTAAATGTCTTCTCGAACCATCTTGACGGAAGTGTCAGGCTGTTTTTAATTTTGTGCATGTTTAATAATCCCTTAAACAACAAGGTTATATTTAGTTTATTGATGTTTTTTTCCAAATATTAAAATCTGGATGCGGGTCCTAGCCACTGGTTAATCTATATTTGTCGATGTATTACAGAATAGTAGTGGAGACACTGAAGGGTGTGGAGGCCGAGCGGCGCTGCTTCCGCATGGTGGGCGGCGTGCTACTGGAGAGGACGGCAGGCGCAGCGCTAGCTGAGTTGGAAGCGAACCTGCAGCGGCTGCCTCAGGCACTCGCTGCGCTCAATGAACAACTTGCTAACAAGGTATATTCATTACTAGCTTCTGCCCGTTCATTACTAGCTTATATTGTAGCTCAATACAACCTTTCATCCCCCACTTCACCCCCTCAGGGTATGATTTCCGGGATAAAAATCTATCCTATGTCCTTCCCCGGGATTCAGACTATCTCCATACCAAATTTCATCTCAATTGGTTTAGCGGTTCAAGCGTGCAGAGGTAACAGACACACAGACACACTTTCGCATTTATAATATTAGTATGGATTCATAATCATCAATTATTAATTATACTTAATCATAATCAACTTTATTTTGCAAGTAGGCCGCAGCGGCACTTTAACACATCATAATCTCGGATCTCTATTGTATGGGCAAAAAAAAAAGCCAAAAGTGTCACTTCCCAAAAAAATAATCCCAAATGTTCATTTGGCAAGAACTCACTAGTCAAATTATTGTTTCGCATTTTATCACTTGGCATTATCTCCTATGGCAAAATACTATTTCGCAAATTATTGTTTGGTAAATTTTTATATAGTCTAGTTTCAGTTGGTCAAACTTATTATTTGGCATAACATTCGTTTTCCAAATTATTGCATGGCATACGATTTATATCCTAATTGTGTAGTGCATACGAAATGTATTTGAGTGAGATTACATATTTTGCTTAGTGGGTAGTTTTGTAATTAACATACAAATTATTACAAGGATTATTATTTAAGATTAAAATAGTTGGCACACACAGTTGTCTATGGCAATTATTTTAACCTAACCTAACCTAACCTCCAGCGTGTCGACGTCACCCCGCTTCGCGGGGTGCCTATTTCCGCTCTGAGGGACACAAGTGCTTAGTGGGAGATCTTAGGGTCACCACCTTGCATTTTTGAGACAAAGCAAACCGTTTGGAACAGGTGTTTCTGGGGTGATCTGAGCTGATTTAGCCCGGTTGCCACGAGGTTCCCCCCAGCAGGTGGGCAGGGGAGGGGGGGGAAAAGTGCCTCCGGCGCGCCTCACTCTAAGCTTTATATCTGCATACATCTAGCAACTATATCAAGTTTGGTGTCTTTTTCGTATAATTCGAGGATGAAGAATTCATTTCTGTGACTAAATCGTCAGTCACCCATACAAAAAATACGAGAAATTAAAAAAAAAAAAAATTCACCGTTTTTTTTTCGAAAATCCTCTACAGACTATGAGGATTAGCTCTAGAAAAAAATACCTGTGAATAGCCCAGTTATCCTACTATATAAAATAATAAACTTGTCATGCATGTATGCCTTATAATTTTAATTAAAAAAAATGTTTTGTGTCGCACCGTGGAACGTGCTAAAGTCGGTATTTAGTTTAATGCGTAGGCATTTAGTTTAAGCACGCATTCACTTTAAAACGTTATTCTATACTAGTGTTTAGTGTATAAATCAAGGAAAAACTAAAATATTTTGCAATTTCGGTCCAGTTTTCTAGATACACCAACTGCATAAATAATTATAATCCCACAAAAATATATAGGATTACCAAGTTACATTTGCAGTGAATGGGACAAAAAAGCAAGAATGGGACTGCATTCATAATTTGTATGTATTGATAACACGATAACCTACAAAAAGAAGTTAGATCCCATAAAATACATTCCATGTAAAAAAGAGGCCAATTCCCAGGCATTCTTATTAATCTTTATTTGCTTACTCAATACAATTTTGTGACTTGGCAATCACACAATACTACATAGTTTTAGGTATGCAAAAATCCATAAATGCAGTAAAGTTGTGTGATTGCCAAGTCACAAAATGTCACAAATAAACTTGGTCGTCGATAACATTAATTATAGAGATGCCCAAAGTATTTTGGAGAGTGCTCCCTATGCGAGACCCAGGTCCGAAGGTCCTAGGGCGAGCCCGATGGGCACTCACTATCCTCAGGTGTCTTGCAAGCGAGACCTGAGGCCAAAATCCCGATGGTGAGCGGCGAGGCAAGCGAGGCCGAAGGCCGAGCTTTTCATTGGAATTAAAGGCCTAAAGCAATCCCTCAGAGAGCGGTCTCAATGCGAGCCCGAGGCCGAGCCTTCACGGATACTCGTTATCTCCGAGTAACTTGCAAGCGAAACCTGAGAGCCAAAGTCCTGAAGGTAAACAGGGAGGCTAGCGGAGCCTAAGGCTGAGCTTTTCGTAGGAATGAAAGGCCCTTTAGAGAGTGGTCGCTATGCGAGCTCTTGGGCTGAAGGCCTGTGGGTGAGCCCCCACGGACAACTGGGAACTCCTCGAATCTATGAGCTAAAGACTTGAAAATTGGCAAGTATATACTTGACTAGAAAGTAAAAAGACCCCCATTCAAACTTTTAGCAAAATATAGATAAAACGTGAATAAACACGGGATTTAAAATAGTGCTAGGCGGCTAAAGACAATATATTAACCAAAACTGGTTGATTGATACCTCCTCAGATAGTAACTGTTATACATTAGAGACCTAATTATATTAATTGGAACTCCAGTCACTAACGACGTCGCTGTTGATATTCGCGCAGATCAGCCTGTTTGCAGATGACACACATATTGGAGTCAGCCAAAAAGATCAACCATCGATGGAAAGACACCTAAGATGCATCACAGACATATTGCAGAGATGGTTTGAATGTAACGGCATTGTTTTAAATGAAAATAAAAGTACGTTTGTAAACTACAAGACACTTTCAAGGAAATCCAATGTAACAACCACTTTTGAGTACACTCACAATACATGTTTCTTAGGCTATGAAATTGACAGTCAACTAACACATAGCACGCATATTGATAAAGTTTGTAATAGATTGGCATCGGCGAATTACGCATTGTTGAAACTAAAGCCTCTAGTTAACCTAAAAACTTTAAAAACTGTATACTACGCCTATGTTCAAAGTGTGCTAACTTATGCGATTACCATCTGGGGAAATGCAGTGGATGTAAACCGGGTATTGATTCTACAAAAACGCTCGATTAGAATAATATGCGGGGTAAATTGGCGCACATCTGCGAGGTCCTATTTTATGAAGCTTGAAGTGATGACGGTCATATCATTGTTTATATACAACTCTGTGTTAGAAATTCACAAAAAAACAAGCTATCTACTTAAGCGTTCGGATTGCCACAATTATAATACGAGGAACAATAGCAAACTAATACTTCCATCATTAAGACTAAAAAAGTGTCAAAAACAGGGAATTTTTATAAAAATAAAGCTCTTTATTAAGCTGCCCACAGATGTCACGGACTTGCCTTTTAATCTATTCAAAACCAGAGTCAAGACCTTTTTTCAAAACCATGCCTTCTATTCGATTGCTGAATATTTTTCATTAAAAAATATTTCAATTGACGCAAATTGTAAGTAGATTTTTATTATTATTAAGTGTATAATCTGGATACTAAATTTATACTTTATAAGTATAATATTGTGAAATGTTGACTTACCATGTAATGATCATGTTACATTATGGTTAATAAATAAACTAAACTAAACTAAACTATTGAAAAACCAGCAACCTTGATAGATGACTGCCTTCATATATTCGATATGAAATCAGAGGTCATCTAAAGTGGTTTGATAGGTTGAGTTAATTAATTCCAATGAAAAGCTCGGCCTTCGGCCTCGCTTGCCTCGCCGCTCACCATCGGAACTTTGGCCTCAGGTCTCGCTTGCAAGACACCTGAGGATAGTGAGTGCCCGTCGGGCTCTAGGGCCTTCGGACCTGGGTCTCGCATAGGGAGCGCTCTCCAAAATAGTTTGGGCATCTCTATAATTAATATTATCGACGACCAAGTTTATTTGTGACTTGGCAATCACACAACTTAACTGCATTTATGGATTTTTGCATACCTAAAACTATGTAGTATTGAGTGATTGCCAAGTCACAAAATTTTATTGAGTAAGCAAATAAAGATTAATAAGAATGCCTGAGACTTGGCTCTTCGAAATATCTCACAACTTTTTACGGTGCAAGAGTTTCGAGACTTGGCCTCTTTTTTACATGGAATGTATTTTATGGGATCTAACTTCTTTTTGTAGGTTATTCATTTGTAGGTTATCAATACATACAAATTATGCGACACAAAACATTTTTTTTTATTACAATTATAAGGCATACATGCATGACAAGTTTATTATTTTATATATTAGGATAACTGGGCTATTCACAGGTATTTTTTTTCTAGAGCTAATCCTCATAGTTTTAATTCTGTAGAGGATTTTCGAAAAAAAAACGGTAGTTGTTTTTTTTTTCCTTGTATTTTTTGTATGGGTGACTGACAATGTAGTCACAGAAATGAATTCTTCATCCTCGAATTATACGAAAAAGATACCAAACTTGATATAGTTGCTAGATGTATGCAGATATAAAGCTTAGAGTGAGGCGCGCCGGAGGCACTCCCCCCCCCCCTACTGCCCACCTGCTGGGGGGAACCTAGTGGCAACCGGGCTAAATCAGCTCAGATCATCAGATCAGGAACACCTGTTTCAAGCGGTTTGCTTTGTCTCAAAAATGCAAGGTCCCCTTAGAAAACGGGCCCTAAGATCTCCTACCTAACCTAACCTACTTATATTATAATACATTGTTACGGTTGTTTGTTTTTTTACTGCGGGGGGCCTCGCCCCCGTTCCCCCTCTTTCTGGCTGCCCTGAGCTAGTTAAACCCCTGTAATCGGTTGTTGTTTGTTTTTGTAATGTTGTAATAAAATTTCGAACAAATTAAATTCGTTGTTTTGTTACTCTGCCATTTAAAATTCATACAAAATTAATCATTTGCCAAATAATATTCCCTGAACAGTTATTCTATGAAATAATAAAAATTGGAATGATCTGGTCATGAAATAAAATTACACCAAACAATAATTTTTCAAATATTTGCCAAAGTTATGCTAAGTACGTGAAGTGTGCGAAATGAAAATTTGAACAATTGATTTGTTTGGAAAACGATATTGGCCCAAACAAAGTGTTTGCTTAATAAACTTTTGTCTTAATAACATTTGACAAAGTAAAATGATGCCAGATGATATTTTGACCAAATGAACAAAATGCGAAACAAAAATGTGCTATTTGTTCGTTTGGAAAATGAAACTACTGCCATAAGTTTTGTGGGAAGTGAAATTTGGCGAAAAATATTTTGCCGAAACGGCAGGATACCCATAAATCTCCAGTATTTCTGAAGAAGAAGACCACCCTTTTTTGTTGGCCGCAACTGATTTAGTATGATGTTGCGGCAAATAAACCATTACCCGCCCAAATTAAGTAGGTTGTCTATCGTAAGCCATCAGCCATTTGAGATCAGTTCTTAATTTAGCTGCATATAAGCCTCTTCGAGAGTTCTCTATTGTATGGGCAAAAATTATTTCCCAGTGTCAAATTTTTTTCCCAAATGTTCATTTGGCAAAAAATTAATAGTCAAATTATTGTTTCGCATTTTATCACTTGGCATTATCTCCTATGGCAAAATATTACTTCGCAAATTATTCTTTAGCAAAGTTTTATATAGTCAAGATTCATTTGGTCAAACATATTATTTGGCATAACACTTGTTTTCCAAATTATTGCATGGCATACGATTTATATTCTAATTGTGTAGTGCATACGAAATGTATTTGAGTGAGATTACTGATCGATGATTATGATTTTGTAATGTTGTAATAAAATTTCGAACAAATGAAATTCGTTGTTTTGAATCATTTGCCAAATAATATTCCCTGAACGGTTATCTATGAAATAATAACAATTGGAATGATCTGGTCATGAAATAAAATTACACCAATCAATATTTTTCAAATATTTGCCAAAGTTAATTGTGAAGTGTGTGTAATGAAAATTTGAACAAATGTTTTGTTTGGAAAACAATATTAGCCCAAACAAAGTGTTTGCTTAATAAACTTTTGTCTTAATAACACTTGACAAAGCAAAATGATGCCAGATGATATTTTGACCAAACGAACAAAATGCGAAACAAAAATGTGCCATTTGTTCGTTTGGGAAATGAAACTACTGCCATAAATATTGTGGGAAGTGAAATTTGGCGAAAAATATTTTGCCGAAATGGCAGGATACCCTCTTTGAGCCTCATTGTGGCAACACGTGTAGCCTGTCCTGAGTACAGGGCCATGGACCTTATGCAATAGATAATACTGACAATAAATATCCTGTGCTATGGTATGGTGCCTTGTGAACTCTCACTGTAGGTATAAAGGTCAAGTAGACCATCCAAATTTTATCTATCCTGCCTAGCTAGCATGATCACGATTATATTGGATATAAAGCATTCGTCCTTCTCGCACTTACGTACTGCGCTAGTAAGGGACAAATGATCCGATATAAACGCGATCATGTAGGCTTACGGGTGTTTAAAACGGGAGGATGAATTAAATGCTACTTTCCTAAAAAAAACTATTTACTTAGATCAAAAAATATGGGACCCCGTAGTTTGTTGCCGATCAAACAAAAACTTATGAAGACACTTATATAATATGATAGCCCCTAGGTCCCAATGAATGACCTTGGATCTGTAATTGTTCGTTTTTTCGTGTTTTATTTATGTTTCGTATTATTAACAAACAACGAGATTCACCGAAATTGTATCCCATATTTACGTACGTACCGTATAGTTTTCGAGATATATTGGACCAAACTGGCAATTTTAGGCCAGTTTTCTAAACTTTTTTTTTTAAATGACATATATAGATTTCACACATAAAGGTGCATAAACAACATACCAATATCAATATCGGAAAAGAGCTATTTTGGACCACGTTGAAATAAAACAAAAGTTTTTTTTTCATAATTCTCTTTGTGCAAATGTAGATACAAGATTGAAAAACCGATAAGCAGAGGTGCCATATCTATAGTTTCGACGGTGGAATATCAACTCAAAACTCGTCAAAAATTGCGTGCAGCCCTAAAGTTCGCGCTGAATTTACGATAATCTGACTGACGGGACTAAATAGAATTATATTTTTTTACCCAGGAAAGTACCTAATTACTAATTAGACATCAGCTACGCACTGGTTAATTTAAGTAATCATGTACAGGGTCAAGAAATCAACGCGTACATCGAAACGCACGACATCCGTCTGCAGCGCGGCGCCACCACCGCGGCGCCGACGCCCGACGCGGCGCCCGACGCGGCGCCCAAGGCCAACGTGCTCGTGGCCAGCGGCTGAGCGGGGCGCGGGGCGCGGGGCAGCAGCCGTGCTGGCGCTGCACGCTGGCTCGGACAGTACAGTAGCTAGCATAACACGATGCAAGAAAAGGCGCGATAGGAGGAATGGGGATATTCACTCGACTTGCACAGGGTTGTATTCAAATCATATATATTTAAACTGTTGATTTTGTTACTCAACGTATGGGTCTGACAATGGTCCTCAGTTTTGTGACGGCCATTGAGTACTTAACTAATTATTGTACCCGAGTACGAGTACTTAAACAATTGTCATGATGATATTTTTCCTTCTAAATTGTAACTTATTTTTTAGAAATAACATCAAAATAAGTCTTGAACTCTTGATAGTCAACGTGCTTTGTAACAACCCTGATAATAAGAATCCAAACAATTCTTCGTGAAAGGCACTGGTCCCACCGCCGACTAGTAAGCTAGAAAAGTTGGGCGAGTAGCATTACATTGCGGATCTGTAAAAGTCGATTGATCACACTGTGCCTGGTCAGCACGCAATGAACCGTTACTCGCCCAACTTTTCTAGCTTACTAGCCGGCGGTGGGACCAGTGCCAAATGGCTTTTATGAATTATAGCTACATTTTTTAATTGTAACTGAACAAACTGGATATTCAAATTTGCTGTGCTTAGATGTGTGTCTATTTACATTTAATTTACTTTTAAGTGGTATAGAATAAACATATTTTATGATTATTGATGTTTTATTGATTTTCCTTTATTCTATTCTTAACATCATCAAAGGTCTTCTATTCGGAGCATTGACGCGTAGTTGCAGTGTCCGAGAGGCAACCGGATGGCTCGCGGTATTTGAGCTCCCAAAGTCTTGCGGAACTGCCCTGTGCAACCCGAGCTGAGTCAACTTGGACTGGAGCGGAAATAGAAAAAAAAATATTGTCGCGAGACAGCCGATTGGAATATCGGTTGCCTGAAAGTATGTACGGTGTTGATATAATGAAATGCTGTTCTAAATCGAATACATGGCAACAATTTTTTTACCCCCCCTCCGATTTACGCCCCAGTCCAAGTTGGCTCAGTTCGGGTTGCACAGGGCGGTCCCACAACGCTGCGGGAGCTGCGAGTCATCCGATTGTCTCTCGGACACTGAAACTACGCATCATTGTTTTAGCTATTTCCGTCTATCGCAGACTAGACAAGCAATGTCAGGGAGGACGACAATGTATTGCGAAAATAGCGAACCCTGTACGTCTGTCATGAGACGGCCGCGACATACTCTCGATTTTCTCGCAATAGACCTAATAAGCCTAATAAGTGTTCTAATAAGAGAGACGGATAGTGCGAGGAAAATCGAAAGCTCGCGCGCCGTCTTGTGATAACCGTGCTGTTCAAACATAAGAGAAGAGCAACGAAAACGGGGATATTTTTTATAGTTTTAGGATAGTATTAAAACAGTAGAGTCCCATTTGATTTTAATTATGGGTGAAAAAATTAAATTATTTACTTCGAACCAGATTTATATGAGCGATTTCACGTATATAATGCATGCATGTATTAGAACATCCTTAGGTTTTTTGCACGTATTCGGTTTGCTTGACAAGTCCGGTGAGTTTGGAAACAACATTTTGTATGTGCCACTATACTATTTATACGTTAAGATGTATACTGCAAAAAAACGTGCAGGACAATGCCGTGTGAATGGAGCCTTAGGGTGACGAATATTCTTTATTTATTTATTTTGGAACGATACTATATCTTTATCTGTTATCGGCAATGAACGTCAATGTCAACCCAGAGTCCAGAGAGCGTTCAGAATCAATATTTATATAACGCAAATCAGCCTTCAACTAATGACTGGTTTCTAACCAATAGCTCAAACTTAGCAAAAAAAATCTAACTTATATTCAATAGATAACACTTCGAGTAAATTGATTATTTGCCATCGATATATGTGAACTCAAGTTGATCTCAAATACAGATGTGCGAAATTAGTCCCATGGTTATTTATAGTTTCCGAACTAGACCAGTCACAGCAAACCTGGCAAGTGGATGTTTGTTATTATCACATAAAAGAAAATTGTAATAAAGATACGAAATAAGTGAAATTTACAGTTTGTGGCGTAAAGTGATGAAATCTATTAACAATTTCAACTAAGCGGCATACGGTTGTATTGCGTTGCGAAAATGTCTCTGTTCCCAGCCTACGGTCAAGAGGCCGCGGTTGCGATTCCGCGCGAGGCCGAGTCCGACGTCGTGGCTGTCGGGAGTCCGCGTGAGGCCGAGGTCGCGGTGCGATGGGGTGACACGAGTCCGGGCGCCGAGGTCGCTATGGAGACCGAGGCTTCCCTGCTGGCGTCCAGTGACAGCGAGCCGGAACCGATGCCGGCGCCCGCGAGGGAACCCGAGCTGGAATATTATGTTGACCGTCGTTTTGATGGTGGCAATCTGCACGTGTCCACTATATACTTCCCTGGCCGTCCACAGTGAGTTATAATTATAGGTATTCAAAATTGTGTAAGTTGACCGAGATGTATATCCAAGTAAATAATCTTCCGGCCTACAAATTTTTGTCTATATCCTATATCATTTCCTACACCCAATTTCATTACTGGGATATTTGGGATTTCCAATATAAAAGTAGACTATATTTTAATCCCAATTATAAACTGTGTACCGAATACCCAAATCCATTTAATAGTTTTTGTCTCATTGCATAATGTGTAACAAACTTCTACCATAGAAACTTTTACAATCCCTTTAGCATAATTTAACCACAGCTTTTTAGCTGCACACCTCATGCCTCTGTGAGCCACGCCAGAAACTTTAAATTTTCACTCTTTAGCACTACCCACACCGTTGCTTGACTGAACCACTGGGTTACCATAGGTTTTTGATTTGATGAGCATAGATTGACCACCTTCGCCTTTGCTTACGGTGCTGTCGTTGATTGGGTCACCACTTTCCTGGGAGGTGATGGCGGAGATATGCGTTATACTAGTGAACGGGTGCTGTTTCCATTTGGTCCGGTCAGTTCATGTTTGCAACGACAACAAGTATAATTTCATTCCACTGTTCTGCGGAATTGATATGAGTGATTTTACTCTGTCTGCACTTGATTGTATTATTTTATTACTTAGTTTTTGACAGTCGCACCTTTAGAATGGAACCGACCTAATCTAAAAACACAATTTTTTGGGAAAACTCAAGTAAAGATTTTAAGTCGCAAATAGGTAGTTTAGAGTTGATCTATGTATATAACTCAATTTGACTTTTTTTTTTAGTTAGGTCAGTTCCGTTCTAAAGGTGGATATAGATACCATATACATCTCTGTGGGTACCTATGATATTTAATTATTATTATTTTAATTTTGAGACAGACTATACATCTCCAAGAAATAAGATTGCATTTTTTTTATCTTATTGTATTTGACATGTAAACTCTGATGTAGTTAATCCTATTATGAACTATTTATAGTTTATATATAGAGATTTTGACTTTTAAGCCTTCGTGGCATAGGCAGATATATAGATGCTGAATAAAAACCTAATTTGAATTTTCAACAACCTTAAACATATAGTTTTGAGAGTTTGATGTATAGTTTTGAAAAAAGAACTACATGTAATTGCAATAAAACTGAAATTTCTGACAGCTGTTAACTCGACTTATCGGGTTTGACCACGCACCCCTCGATATTTAACAAATGGAATTCAGGTACAACAGCCCAGACTTCCACCACACACTCGGCCTGGTACGAGGCCCGCGCCGCAAGAAGCGCGCGCGCCGCTACTGGGAGGCGGGGGGCGGGGGCGGGAGCAGGGGCGGGGGACAGGCGGCGCAGGGGGAGGGGGCGCAGGGGGAGGGGGAGGGGGAGCGCGGCGCCGCGCTGCGCCGGGCGCTCGTCGAGCGGCCGAGGGACGTGGAGCTGTGGTTGCAGTATATAGATTATCAGGTGAGATAACAACACTCGTTTTATAAAGGTTTACATGAAGGGCGTAAATTAAATGACTTAATTAGATCAAGGGTGGCTAGAGATGTTCATGCCTTACAAACAGAGGCCGGAATTCTTGTTACACTTTCGAGCTGTCAATGTCATAGGGACTTCTCATTTATCGACTTCCAATATTCATATTTATACAGTGCAAGCACAATGTAAAAATATTCTTATTCTCATATTATATTGATACATTATATAACACAACATATTAAAGAAGATTGAAAGTAGAGGTAAACAACAGGCGGTCTTATTACTAAATATATAAATATGCAATGAAAAGAATGAAAAGTTAACATTGTCACATGTAGTGCTCACAAGTGTTTCAACATTAGTTTCTCTATAAAAGAAATAGATAGTTATATTTTGTTTTATTATCTGGTTTTAAATTGCTTCTTTTATAGTCAAATGTATGGATATAATACGAATATCGGAAGTTGATTAATGAGAATTCCCTATGACAGCTCGAAAGTGCTACGAGAATTCCAGCCTCTGCTTATAAAACAACATGTAACTAACTTTCCACATACTGGGTGTAACAGAAATTGGGTGTGTACCGATCAAAGCCATAATCGGTAACGTATTGCAATTCCGAAATGCATCTTTTTTTTATTTTTGTGTTGTTTTTGTTGACATGATAAGTTCACGTTTTTGTTTGCATTGTATTGCACAAAGTAATTTGTTTTAAAGACTAATGTAATCAGGCCTACCAGCCTAATGCACTTACACTTCATAGAATATAGGTATTTTGTTATTTTATTTAATTTACTTAAAAATTTTCACTGCCGTATTTTTTAATAAAAAACTTTTAAAACCAGATTAACAAAAGTCAATTATTATTATTGAAAAAGGTATCGAAACATTAAATGACTTGGCCGTATCAATTCCTAAGTCTAATATCATGTGTCGAAGTTTAAACATAAAACTTTGAAAAGTTAGAAACTTATATACATTTTGCAAATATTTGTTATTTTCTCGCAATTTAATTGAATAGCAGAGTATGTAACTCGGGCAGAAATGAGCTGTTTTACCCTCGACTACTATCCACCCGAGCCACCGTCGAAACGTCTCAGGTAAAATAGCTCGTCTTATGCGTTTGTTTTACAATCTACTATTGCTCGCGACCTCTTCCGCGTAGAACTTCATTACATCGAGTGTTCCTTCGGTGAAACGACTCTTATGTTGACAATTTTTCGGTAGAAGTAGGGAAATGGTTAAGCTAACTCTTTATTTTAGTCTATTTAGAAATAATTACTTAATTATGTAGCTGTACCAAGACGCAAAAGCGCTGTGTTTTCGTTTGGCTTTTGCTTACTTATTTTTTACATATTTATTACGCTATCGGTGAGGGAGGATCTGTTATTAGCTCACTGTCACTACTGTTTTAAACTACTGTGTAGTATTTAAGCTGATGATCTCCATATATATATAAATAAATAAAATTACATCGTACCTCTGTAGAATCATTCGCCTAGCCTTAGAGAATGATTTTTGGGTTAACGATGAATCAGTTCTTCCCCCAGATTCCAACTATCATCACCCCTAATTTAATTTTAATTGGTTTAAGTGTTTAGAGCGTGCAAAGGTAACAAACGACTTTCGCGGTTATAAGATTGATATGGATGGATACAACAATGAAGTTGGTAACTTGTACAGGAATGGGTGCACGGGCCGGAAGCGGGCCTGGCGGCCGCCGAGGCCGGCGCGGCGCGCGCGGGCCGCGCGGCGGGGCTCCGCGCGCGGCGCCTGGCGCTGCTGCAGCGCACGCTGTCCGCGCAGGACTACGTCGCCCGCCTGCGCGACGAGCTCGCGCAAGGTAGGAGGAGGGGTACGAGGAGGACCCACCCCTCGTTGGGCCACAAGCTGGTGACCACTTCTTTCATACATTACAGTTTTATAGCATTGGCGCACACCGGGCGGTTAGTGGCCTCGTCAGAGCCTCAAGTGGCGGGTGGCTCGCGGTCGCTACTAGTGGCTGCGTGTAGTGGCGGTCACTAGAGGCTTTAATATGCGGTTGCGTTTACTCGCGGCCATTACTGTCGCCACACTACATTTTTACATTGAATGTTGTCCCCAGAGAAAGATCCCCCCGTGGCGACGGAGCTGTGGATGCGCCTACTGGAAGCCCTGGCCCGCGCGCCGGCGGCCGGCGTGAGCGGCGCGCAGGCCGCCGCCGCCGCCGCGCTGCGCTCGTGCCGCCGTCTGCCGGCCGCCTACCCCAACCTGCTGTACGCGTACGGTCAGTACTGTCACTTATCCCCCGTGGCGACGGAGCTGTGGATGCGCCTACTGACGCGGATGCGAAAACACCATTAGAGAGAAGTTTACAAGAGGTCACGACCCTCAGCATTGATGGTAACCACGCACAGAAAGGTCATGTTGGTCCTCTGCACTCTTCAATCAATTGCGGATTTATCTGTGAATTTGTCTCCAGCCGCCAATCCAGATTACGCACTTTATGTTGATTTATCATTTTCGTTTCCACACCTTTCTTTTTTGGCCAGTTTAAAAGTAGCGAGCGAGAGAGAAAACGGTGCGTTTGCTGTCTCTCTTTGAGCCATTGTGGCATCCAATCGCCGCTCGTATTGTTTCTGTTAGTGACGAACATGTATGTGCAGGATCAATACTACGCGCGGCAGGCCTATGGGAGACTCTAGTGTTACTACTCGAGCTAGTTCTAGCCGCGGCTTCGCCAGCCGCCTTCCCGCCGCCCCGCGACTCTAAGGCAGAGCAGGAGGCCGAGGACCGCTTACAAGATTACGAGGATAAGGTGAGTGTCATGAGGCTATATCTCTCCCTTTAACTCGTGCAAAAAGAGGGAGTGAAAGAAATATGTGGACGCAGATTATATGGACTGTTTATGACGGCTCGATTAAGGCTTCAAGCGATGGTACAGCGACAATGGAACAATGTTCGTGGGAACTAAAAAATACGTAGTGTTCAAATCGCTGTCGCTTGAGGTCTTATGGCGTCCTTATGGTCTGTGATGAGTTTCAAAGATGAGTTTCTGACGGTTCGTCAAGGGCTTTAAGCGATAGTACACCGGCAATGGAACAACATTCGTGGGAGCAAATAACTGGAGCGTGAGGTTGAAATGTAGGACGTGCGAGGAGTAAATAATACGACGTGTTGGGTATAGAAAGATCTCTTTATTACAGAATATATGGCCATTTTTACAGTCTCCGTGCCCCTGTGTGAGTGAACACGAGGACACTAGGTTTTTACGATTTAGTTTTACTACTAATGGGATTTGATAGCGATGATAATCATTCGTGTGTGGGGGAAACATCTGGTATTCACAAGATAGGAGAAATGAGGTCATGTCGCCCCACTCCTCACCTCAAGGTCCTATGAGGCTATGGCAGACACAAGGGCTACTATTGGAGCTAGGTCTAGCCGCGACCTCCCCCGGCGCCATCCGGCCACCCCCCGACACATAGCAGGAGGATCCACTGGATTATTCAGATTCAATGAATCACCTCTATGCAATTCTGTGTTGTAGGTAGTGAACAGCGGCCTACCCAGCGGCGCGGTGTGGGCGCGCGTGGAGCGCGCGCGCGGCGCGGCGCACTGGCGCCCGGCGCGCGCCGGCGCCGACGCCGACCCGCAGCGCGCGCCCGCCGTCGCCGACGTGGCGGACTTCGTGCTGCCCGTCACGGACCCTAGCGCGGTGTTCCTGCTGCTGGTCAACGTGCTGAGGTATGTAGGCGGTGAACAGCGGTACACCGGCGCACTGGCGCCCGGCGCGCGCCGGCGCCGACGCCGACCCGCAGCGCGCGCCCGCCGTCGCCGACGTGGCGGACTTCGTGCTGCCCGTCACGGACCCTAGCGCGGTGTTCCTGCTGCTGGTCAACGTGCTGAGGTATGTAGGCGGTGAACAGCGGTACACCGGCGCACTGGCGCCCGGCGCGCGCCGGCGCCGACGCCGACCCGCAGCGCGCGCCCGCCGTCGCCGACGTGGCGGACTTCGTGCTGCCCGTCACGGACCCTAGCGCGGTGTTCCTGCTGCTGGTCAACGTGCTGAGGTATGTAGGCGGTGAACAGCGGTACACCGGCGCACTGGCGCCCGGCGCGCGCCGGCGCCGACGCCGACCCGCAGCGCGCGCCCGCCGTCGCCGACGTGGCGGACTTCGTGCTGCCCGTCACGGACCCTAGCGCGGTGTTCCTGCTGCTGGTCAACGTGCTGAGGTATGTAGGCGGTGAACAGCGGTACACCGGCGCACTGGCGCCCGGCGCGCGCCGGCGCCGACGCCGACCCGCAGCGCGCGCCCGCCGTCGCCGACGTGGCGGACTTCGTGCTGCCCGTCACGGACCCTAGCGCGGTGTTCCTGCTGCTGGTCAACGTGCTGAGGTATGTAGGCGGTGAACAGCGGTACACCGGCGCACTGGCGCCCGGCGCGCGCCGGCGCCGACGCCGACCCGCAGCGCGCGCCCGCCGTCGCCGACGTGGCGGACTTCGTGCTGCCCGTCACGGACCCTAGCGCGGTGTTCCTGCTGCTGGTCAACGTGCTGAGGTATGTAGGCGGTGAACAGCGGTACACCGGCGCACTGGCGCCCGGCGCGCGCCGGCGCCGACGCCGACCCGCAGCGCGCGCCCGCCGTCGCCGACGTGGCGGACTTCGTGCTGCCCGTCACGGACCCTAGCGCGGTGTTCCTGCTGCTGGTCAACGTGCTGAGGTATGTAGGCGGTGAACAGCGGTACACCGGCGCACTGGCGCCCGGCGCGCGCCGGCGCCGACGCCGACCCGCAGCGCGCGCCCGCCGTCGCCGACGTGGCGGACTTCGTGCTGCCCGTCACGGACCCTAGCGCGGTGTTCCTGCTGCTGGTCAACGTGCTGAGGTATGTAGGCGGTGAACAGCGGTACACCGGCGCACTGGCGCCCGGCGCGCGCCGGCGCCGACGCCGACCCGCAGCGCGCGCCCGCCGTCGCCGACGTGGCGGACTTCGTGCTGCCCGTCACGGACCCTAGCGCGGTGTTCCTGCTGCTGGTCAACGTGCTGAGGTATGTAGGCGGTGAACAGCGGTACACCGGCGCACTGGCGCCCGGCGCGCGCCGGCGCCGACGCCGACCCGCAGCGCGCGCCCGCCGTCGCCGACGTGGCGGACTTCGTGCTGCCCGTCACGGACCCTAGCGCGGTGTTCCTGCTGCTGGTCAACGTGCTGAGGTATGTAGGCGGTGAACAGCGGTACACCGGCGCACTGGCGCCCGGCGCGCGCCGGCGCCGACGCCGACCCGCAGCGCGCGCCCGCCGTCGCCGACGTGGCGGACTTCGTGCTGCCCGTCACGGACCCTAGCGCGGTGTTCCTGCTGCTGGTCAACGTGCTGAGGTATGTAGGCGGTGAACAGCGGTACACCGGCGCACTGGCGCCCGGCGCGCGCCGGCGCCGACGCCGACCCGCAGCGCGCGCCCGCCGTCGCCGACGTGGCGGACTTCGTGCTGCCCGTCACGGACCCTAGCGCGGTGTTCCTGCTGCTGGTCAACGTGCTGAGGTATGTAGGCGGTGAACAGCGGTACACCGGCGCACTGGCGCCCGGCGCGCGCCGGCGCCGACGCCGACCCGCAGCGCGCGCCCGCCGTCGCCGACGTGGCGGACTTCGTGCTGCCCGTCACGGACCCTAGCGCGGTGTTCCTGCTGCTGGTCAACGTGCTGAGGTATGTAGGCGGTGAACAGCGGTACACCGGCGCACTGGCGCCCGGCGCGCGCCGGCGCCGACGCCGACCCGCAGCGCGCGCCCGCCGTCGCCGACGTGGCGGACTTCGTGCTGCCCGTCACGGACCCTAGCGCGGTGTTCCTGCTGCTGGTCAACGTGCTGAGGTATGTAGGCGGTGAACAGCGGTACACCGGCGCACTGGCGCCCGGCGCGCGCCGGCGCCGACGCCGACCCGCAGCGCGCGCCCGCCGTCGCCGACGTGGCGGACTTCGTGCTGCCCGTCACGGACCCTAGCGCGGTGTTCCTGCTGCTGGTCAACGTGCTGAGGTATGTAGGCGGTGAACAGCGGTACACCGGCGCACTGGCGCCCGGCGCGCGCCGGCGCCGACGCCGACCCGCAGCGCGCGCCCGCCGTCGCCGACGTGGCGGACTTCGTGCTGCCCGTCACGGACCCTAGCGCGGTGTTCCTGCTGCTGGTCAACGTGCTGAGGTATGTAGGCGGTGAACAGCGGTACACCGGCGCACTGGCGCCCGGCGCGCGCCGGCGCCGACGCCGACCCGCAGCGCGCGCCCGCCGTCGCCGACGTGGCGGACTTCGTGCTGCCCGTCACGGACCCTAGCGCGGTGTTCCTGCTGCTGGTCAACGTGCTGAGGTATGTAGGCGGTGAACAGCGGTACACCGGCGCACTGGCGCCCGGCGCGCGCCGGCGCCGACGCCGACCCGCAGCGCGCGCCCGCCGTCGCCGACGTGGCGGACTTCGTGCTGCCCGTCACGGACCCTAGCGCGGTGTTCCTGCTGCTGGTCAACGTGCTGAGGTATGTAGGCGGTGAACAGCGGTACACCGGCGCACTGGCGCCCGGCGCGCGCCGGCGCCGACGCCGACCCGCAGCGCGCGCCCGCCGTCGCCGACGTGGCGGACTTCGTGCTGCCCGTCACGGACCCTAGCGCGGTGTTCCTGCTGCTGGTCAACGTGCTGAGGTATGTAGGCGGTGAACAGCGGTACACCGGCGCACTGGCGCCCGGCGCGCGCCGGCGCCGACGCCGACCCGCAGCGCGCGCCCGCCGTCGCCGACGTGGCGGACTTCGTGCTGCCCGTCACGGACCCTAGCGCGGTGTTCCTGCTGCTGGTCAACGTGCTGAGGTATGTAGGCGGTGAACAGCGGTACACCGGCGCACTGGCGCCCGGCGCGCGCCGGCGCCGACGCCGACCCGCAGCGCGCGCCCGCCGTCGCCGACGTGGCGGACTTCGTGCTGCCCGTCACGGACCCTAGCGCGGTGTTCCTGCTGCTGGTCAACGTGCTGAGGTATGTAGGCGGTGAACAGCGGTACACCGGCGCACTGGCGCCCGGCGCGCGCCGGCGCCGACGCCGACCCGCAGCGCGCGCCCGCCGTCGCCGACGTGGCGGACTTCGTGCTGCCCGTCACGGACCCTAGCGCGGTGTTCCTGCTGCTGGTCAACGTGCTGAGGTATGTAGGCGGTGAACAGCGGTACACCGGCGCACTGGCGCCCGGCGCGCGCCGGCGCCGACGCCGACCCGCAGCGCGCGCCCGCCGTCGCCGACGTGGCGGACTTCGTGCTGCCCGTCACGGACCCTAGCGCGGTGTTCCTGCTGCTGGTCAACGTGCTGAGGTATGTAGGCGGTGAACAGCGGTACACCGGCGCACTGGCGCCCGGCGCGCGCCGGCGCCGACGCCGACCCGCAGCGCGCGCCCGCCGTCGCCGACGTGGCGGACTTCGTGCTGCCCGTCACGGACCCTAGCGCGGTGTTCCTGCTGCTGGTCAACGTGCTGAGGTATGTAGGCGGTGAACAGCGGTACACCGGCGCACTGGCGCCCGGCGCGCGCCGGCGCCGACGCCGACCCGCAGCGCGCGCCCGCCGTCGCCGACGTGGCGGACTTCGTGCTGCCCGTCACGGACCCTAGCGCGGTGTTCCTGCTGCTGGTCAACGTGCTGAGGTATGTAGGCGGTGAACAGCGGTACACCGGCGCACTGGCGCCCGGCGCGCGCCGGCGCCGACGCCGACCCGCAGCGCGCGCCCGCCGTCGCCGACGTGGCGGACTTCGTGCTGCCCGTCACGGACCCTAGCGCGGTGTTCCTGCTGCTGGTCAACGTGCTGAGGTATGTAGGCGGTGAACAGCGGTACACCGGCGCACTGGCGCCCGGCGCGCGCCGGCGCCGACGCCGACCCGCAGCGCGCGCCCGCCGTCGCCGACGTGGCGGACTTCGTGCTGCCCGTCACGGACCCTAGCGCGGTGTTCCTGCTGCTGGTCAACGTGCTGAGGTATGTAGGCGGTGAACAGCGGTACACCGGCGCACTGGCGCCCGGCGCGCGCCGGCGCCGACGCCGACCCGCAGCGCGCGCCCGCCGTCGCCGACGTGGCGGACTTCGTGCTGCCCGTCACGGACCCTAGCGCGGTGTTCCTGCTGCTGGTCAACGTGCTGAGGTATGTAGGCGGTGAACAGCGGTACACCGGCGCACTGGCGCCCGGCGCGCGCCGGCGCCGACGCCGACCCGCAGCGCGCGCCCGCCGTCGCCGACGTGGCGGACTTCGTGCTGCCCGTCACGGACCCTAGCGCGGTGTTCCTGCTGCTGGTCAACGTGCTGAGGTATGTAGGCGGTGAACAGCGGTACACCGGCGCACTGGCGCCCGGCGCGCGCCGGCGCCGACGCCGACCCGCAGCGCGCGCCCGCCGTCGCCGACGTGGCGGACTTCGTGCTGCCCGTCACGGACCCTAGCGCGGTGTTCCTGCTGCTGGTCAACGTGCTGAGGTATGTAGGCGGTGAACAGCGGTACACCGGCGCACTGGCGCCCGGCGCGCGCCGGCGCCGACGCCGACCCGCAGCGCGCGCCCGCCGTCGCCGACGTGGCGGACTTCGTGCTGCCCGTCACGGACCCTAGCGCGGTGTTCCTGCTGCTGGTCAACGTGCTGAGGTATGTAGGCGGTGAACAGCGGTACACCGGCGCACTGGCGCCCGGCGCGCGCCGGCGCCGACGCCGACCCGCAGCGCGCGCCCGCCGTCGCCGACGTGGCGGACTTCGTGCTGCCCGTCACGGACCCTAGCGCGGTGTTCCTGCTGCTGGTCAACGTGCTGAGGTATGTAGGCGGTGAACAGCGGTACACCGGCGCACTGGCGCCCGGCGCGCGCCGGCGCCGACGCCGACCCGCAGCGCGCGCCCGCCGTCGCCGACGTGGCGGACTTCGTGCTGCCCGTCACGGACCCTAGCGCGGTGTTCCTGCTGCTGGTCAACGTGCTGAGGTATGTAGGCGGTGAACAGCGGTACACCGGCGCACTGGCGCCCGGCGCGCGCCGGCGCCGACGCCGACCCGCAGCGCGCGCCCGCCGTCGCCGACGTGGCGGACTTCGTGCTGCCCGTCACGGACCCTAGCGCGGTGTTCCTGCTGCTGGTCAACGTGCTGAGGTATGTAGGCGGTGAACAGCGGTACACCGGCGCACTGGCGCCCGGCGCGCGCCGGCGCCGACGCCGACCCGCAGCGCGCGCCCGCCGTCGCCGACGTGGCGGACTTCGTGCTGCCCGTCACGGACCCTAGCGCGGTGTTCCTGCTGCTGGTCAACGTGCTGAGGTATGTAGGCGGTGAACAGCGGTACACCGGCGCACTGGCGCCCGGCGCGCGCCGGCGCCGACGCCGACCCGCAGCGCGCGCCCGCCGTCGCCGACGTGGCGGACTTCGTGCTGCCCGTCACGGACCCTAGCGCGGTGTTCCTGCTGCTGGTCAACGTGCTGAGGTATGTATAGAGATTTTTTTTACGCTATTTTTTTCTGATTCAGAACAGGATACTTGTTATGCCCTTGATCGGTTCACACCCCATTTTTGGTACCTACACTCTTATTTCTTGTACACATTTATTTATTTCTTGTTCAGATTAGCGAAGGTGCCCCTGCTGCCAGGAGCTCAATACGTGTACGAAGCAGCAGGCGCGGGCACAGAAGAGTGGGACTGCGGGGAGGCCCTGCTGTCTCTAGTGCGCGCCGCACGCCGCACGCCGCACGCCGAGCCCGCGGCCGCGAGGGAGCTCGTGCGGCTCGCAGTAGACCCGCCGCACTACTTCAGCCAGGACCACGGTACGTGACTGTCTCTAGTGCGCGCCGCACGCCGCACGCCGCACGCCGAGCCCGCGGCCGCGAGGGAGCTCGTGCGGCTCGCAGTAGACCCGCCGCACTACTTCAGCCAGGACCACGGTACGTGACTGTCTCTAGTGCGCGCCGCACGCCGCACGCCGCACGCCGAGCCCGCGGCCGCGAGGGAGCTCGTGCGGCTCGCAGTAGACCCGCCGCACTACTTCAGCCAGGACCACGGTACGTGACTGTCTCTAGTGCGCGCCGCACGCCGCACGCCGCACGCCGAGCCCGCGGCCGCGAGGGAGCTCGTGCGGCTCGCAGTAGACCCGCCGCACTACTTCAGCCAGGACCACGGTACGTGACTGTCTCTAGTGCGCGCCGCACGCCGCACGCCGCACGCCGAGCCCGCGGCCGCGAGGGAGCTCGTGCGGCTCGCAGTAGACCCGCCGCACTACTTCAGCCAGGACCACGGTACGTGACTGTCTCTAGTGCGCGCCGCACGCCGCACGCCGCACGCCGAGCCCGCGGCCGCGAGGGAGCTCGTGCGGCTCGCAGTAGACCCGCCGCACTACTTCAGCCAGGACCACGGTACGTGACTGTCTCTAGTGCGCGCCGCACGCCGCACGCCGCACGCCGAGCCCGCGGCCGCGAGGGAGCTCGTGCGGCTCGCAGTAGACCCGCCGCACTACTTCAGCCAGGACCACGGTACGTGACTGTCTCTAGTGCGCGCCGCACGCCGCACGCCGCACGCCGAGCCCGCGGCCGCGAGGGAGCTCGTGCGGCTCGCAGTAGACCCGCCGCACTACTTCAGCCAGGACCACGGTACGTGACTGTCTCTAGTGCGCGCCGCACGCCGCACGCCGCACGCCGAGCCCGCGGCCGCGAGGGAGCTCGTGCGGCTCGCAGTAGACCCGCCGCACTACTTCAGCCAGGACCACGGTACGTGACTGTCTCTAGTGCGCGCCGCACGCCGCACGCCGCACGCCGAGCCCGCGGCCGCGAGGGAGCTCGTGCGGCTCGCAGTAGACCCGCCGCACTACTTCAGCCAGGACCACGGTACGTGACTGTCTCTAGTGCGCGCCGCACGCCGCACGCCGCACGCCGCACGCCGAGCCCGCGGCCGCGAGGGAGCTCGTGCGGCTCGCAGTAGACCCGCCGCACTACTTCAGCCAGGACCACGGTACGTGACTGTCTCTAGTGCGCGCCGCACGCCGCACGCCGCACGCCGAGCCCGCGGCCGCGAGGGAGCTCGTGCGGCTCGCAGTAGACCCGCCGCACTACTTCAGCCAGGACCACGGTACGTGACTGTCTCTAGTGCGCGCCGCACGCCGCACGCCGCACGCCGCACGCCGAGCCCGCGGCCGCGAGGGAGCTCGTGCGGCTCGCAGTAGACCCGCCGCACTACTTCAGCCAGGACCACGGTACGTGACTGTCTCTAGTGCGCGCCGCACGCCGCACGCCGCACGCCGCACGCCGAGCCCGCGGCCGCGAGGGAGCTCGTGCGGCTCGCAGTAGACCCGCCGCACTACTTCAGCCAGGACCACGGTACGTGACTGTCTCTAGTGCGCGCCGCACGCCGCACGCCGCACGCCGAGCCCGCGGCCGCGAGGGAGCTCGTGCGGCTCGCAGTAGACCCGCCGCACTACTTCAGCCAGGACCACGGTACGTGACTGTCTCTAGTGCGCGCCGCACGCCGCACGCCGCACGCCGAGCCCGCGGCCGCGAGGGAGCTCGTGCGGCTCGCAGTAGACCCGCCGCACTACTTCAGCCAGGACCACGGTACGTGACTGTCTCTAGTGCGCGCCGCACGCCGCACGCCGCACGCCGAGCCCGCGGCCGCGAGGGAGCTCGTGCGGCTCGCAGTAGACCCGCCGCACTACTTCAGCCAGGACCACGGTACGTGACTGTCTCTAGTGCGCGCCGCACGCCGCACGCCGCACGCCGAGCCCGCGGCCGCGAGGGAGCTCGTGCGGCTCGCAGTAGACCCGCCGCACTACTTCAGCCAGGACCACGGTACGTGACTGTCTCTAGTGCGCGCCGCACGCCGCACGCCGCACGCCGCACGCCGAGCCCGCGGCCGCGAGGGAGCTCGTGCGGCTCGCAGTAGACCCGCCGCACTACTTCAGCCAGGACCACGGTACGTGACTGTCTCTAGTGCGCGCCGCACGCCGCACGCCGCACGCCGCACGCCGAGCCCGCGGCCGCGAGGGAGCTCGTGCGGCTCGCAGTAGACCCGCCGCACTACTTCAGCCAGGACCACGGTACGTGACTGTCTCTAGTGCGCGCCGCACGCCGCACGCCGCACGCCGCACGCCGAGCCCGCGGCCGCGAGGGAGCTCGTGCGGCTCGCAGTAGACCCGCCGCACTACTTCAGCCAGGACCACGGTACGTGACTGTCTCTAGTGCGCGCCGCACGCCGCACGCCGCACGCCGCACGCCGAGCCCGCGGCCGCGAGGGAGCTCGTGCGGCTCGCAGTAGACCCGCCGCACTACTTCAGCCAGGACCACGGTACGTGACTGTCTCTAGTGCGCGCCGCACGCCGCACGCCGCACGCCGAGCCCGCGGCCGCGAGGGTGGGCGGTACGCGAGTATAATATTTCGTAATTAGCCAATAAACCATTTTACCTCACTTCACGTTCGATATACCATAAAGTAAATATAACAGAGTAACTATCCCATACTGCGGTCGAATATTTCTGAAGAACGTTTAGAGATGTCGCTTGGGGCACCACTGACGGATATTAATATTTTACGTTATACGAAATCTCAAATATTATCATTAATAGATATTCATTTTCACTTATCAACTTAAAAAAAAAAACAACCAGACACAGGCCTTAATAGATCGTAAATCGATTTAAAATAATTTATAACATCCTTTATTTGTGCGCCATCTAGTGAAGGGCTTGACCTTTATTACAGCTTAGCTTGTAAGTGGACAAAGTATACATGCGCAGGATTCTAGCAGGATAAGTGTCCATAGATGGTGCTGTTTTAAACCTGATATATTTACTAAACCTAAACGCATTGTTGTTACGAAAATATATAAATAAGTTTCTGTCAAAAATTTAATTTATGGTACAAGCTTTTATTGCCGACTGTACTTTTCTGTATACCATCATCAACTGCTCATTGAGACGATTCTAACGAGCCCCAACTCGATGGGGTTATATGGTTTTATTACGGAGTTCCTATGGCCACCTTCTGTCTCTATCATCAGATCAGCTCGATGATACCATAATATTGGATGTCATCCAAACTATAGTTGTACCCAAAATTTCAGCTCAATCGGTCACCGGGAAGTGGGTCAAATTTAACTTGCAAGATTTGACGGACAACTTACTTACATACATACTTTTATACTTACATACGAAAGAAGTCAAGTTACTATAAAACTTGTAAAAAGACCTATCGGTTTTTGCACTCCGGGAGTGCCGGCAGAAGTGAAAACTTGAATAATTTTAATTTTGCAAAAAAAATCCCTTCCGCCCCCCTCTCTCCCCCTGCGTGCCAATATATCTAATAACAAACTTATTAGTAGTACGCTATAGTTCAACTTAACTCGGCAAAATTGATGAAGGAGACGAAGAAATAAAATACCAATTTGTTTTTGCCATTGCCAAATATTTTTCAAAGCTTTATCTCTTTAGGAATAACGTCCAAATTCGAACTATTCGAATTTGCTCAATAGCAAAGCGGTAAAGGACGCGCGGACAAAATTACAAATTTATTTGCAGAATATGCAATTGCAAAGTGTTTAACGGCTTTATATTCTTACGAATAGCGTTCAGTTTTGAATGAAGTCGAATCGGCTAACAGCAATATATAAAAGTTTGATAAAACAAAATGGAATTTGCATTTACGGAAAATGTGTTACGACCTTATACTGTTAACAATAAAGTACAAATTAGAACTATGTGCCCCTAGTCAAACCCCCGTTTCCCCCCCCGACCCCAGCCTCGTCCCAAATCTCTCGCCATCCTCCTACGGTCACGTGGCCTCTTACGCATCTGATATCACAAATATCTGGCGCGAGTTTAACAATTTTTCCCCATCCCAAAAAGTGCTCAGCGCCGCTAAAAAAGTTTTCACTTCAAAAAGAAAACATACATACGTACATACATACATACATTCACGCCTTTATTCCCAAAAGGGGTAGGCAGAGCACATGAAACTTATGTTCCAGCGCCACTTCTAGCATAAATGTGGGTATAAAAAAGATCGACAAAATGTGATATTGCAGTGATAGGTTGCTAGCCCATCGCCCACAACACACTTCAACCCTGCTCCCTTAGTCGACTTTTACGACACCCACGGGAAGAAAAACGAAAACGTACGAAGAGTTTTTAAATAAGATGAAGTAAAAACTAGTGCCTATGCCAAATCTTGGGATTAGGTGTCAAAGCGGACCCTTGGCTCCTTTAGGGGCACACCCGGGAATATCGCTAGGAGGATTGTGATGCGACTGATGAGTTTAGTAGATAATTATTAGAATAGGTAACCTAGTCCCTAAAACATCAGAATACTACAGTAAGTAAAAAATATAACATACATTTATTCGGGACCTATACGTAAAACTGTTTTTATTTTACAACTTATTTGAATATTCTTTCTTTACATAGGTATCTAGTACCATAAATAAAGAATAATACCTATAATATGTACCTACTGCCATTCACATTTGAGTATGTAGCAATTTATGATTCAAATTGCCAATAAGTACCTAAAATTATCGAAGTGCTTACTACGCGCGACGTTGTCAGCTCGCGCTGGCAGCGCCGTAGTTCGATCTGGCAACGTCGCCAACTGTATACTAATTTCCAATTTATTTTATTATTTTTAACATCTCTGCATAACGTTCCATTTCGACATCTTATATATTACAACAAATGAATTACTGCGTGTTACAAGTATTTTACATTAAATTAAAATAAACATAAAGTGACTGCAATCTCTTAAATTATTAATAAATAATGGAGCATAATTATTTATTTCTTATCACTTCGCACTCGTCTTTAAAACTGTATAATAGTAAAGAGAACTGCGTACAACGAAACGACTCAGTGCAGACGAAACACAGATTACAGAGACGAAATGAGAAAATGTTGCTACAAAATTATTCCTTTAAATTGTAGGTAAACAGAATAAACTTTGTCCATTTGTAAAAATGCGAAAAAAATTATTTAGTATGAGTTTATTGTCTCAATTAAAAATACAAATAAAGATAACCTGCGGTATGATATTTTTTTATAAAAGCGTAGTGAAAATATACGTGTAATTACATGGGCAAAGTCAAAACGTCAGAAGTATATGGAAAGATAGAGACTTAACTGGCCACACTGAAACTAGAGACGACAGGTATCAACTCTACAACGAACATATTGTTAATGTTATTCTTTTAAAATTTGACCTCCGCTTATTTGAATGGACCTACGATTTGATTTAGAAACGGATTTGTTTGCCAGTGATTTACATACGACCACTTGGACTTCTACCGGACTGATGTGATATTATTGCATTTACCAAAATGACACATCGGTGCCAATTCATAAACTTCGTTCTCCAGTTAGTGATAAAAATCGCCTACGGATCTGGATTAACAATTCAGGTAAGCTCTATTTTATTTACAATAAATAAAATTATACAACTAAGCACATACATACTTGGTGACGTCGGGCATGCATCAGTCAACTTGACTTTTTATCAATGTTCCAAAACATCGTTTTGTACTTCAGTTTTTTATCGCGTTACTTACGTTAAAATAAGTTTATATCTCGCTCCAAACTGATTAGTGTCCTTATTAATCCTTAATTTCATGTTTGCACTGTACCTAATGGTAATGATAAACTAGTTAGGAGTTTGCTTGTTGGCATTTTATTTTGTATCTTTTGAATTTACTTATTCGCAGTGTGATTGCCAATTCGTGAAAATATCTAACCGGAAATGATGGCTGAAGTACTTGGTTTAGCTTGAGATTTCACTACTTTTCAGGCCGGAAGGCTTGGCAGGTTTTTTTACAAGAAATGTACTTGATGGAAATTAATAATATCTAAGTATTTAGTTTTATGACGACTGCTTTAGCCTAGTTGGTAATGACCCTGCCTATGAAGCAAGAGGTCCTGGGGTCGAATCCCTGTAAGGGTTTTTTTTGTGTGATGGGCACAAATATTTGTTTCTGAGTCTTGGATGTTTTCTATGTATTTATACCTATTGGAACTATATATATCGTCGTCTAGTACCCATAATACAAGCCTTATTGAGCTTACAATGGGACTAGTTCAACGTGTGTAAGATTGCCCCTTAATATATATGTAGGAGCGTACGTAGAAAGGTCCACATTATCAGGATTAGGGTCGCCCATCTTCAATGAAATAACTAGAGTTTGCAATGATCCGATTTTAATTTCACATTCACAACATCACTATTCACTTACATCAACTTAGCGTAAAAAAGTAAACCGACAGTTTTGTCGGGTGCAAGTGTCAATGCGAGTCCAATCAAAAATTACCGGCGCCGTCCTTGCAGCCTGTATTTATCAGCCCGTCAAAACCAAACCCCACTCTGCACTCGCACCACGACAACTCTGTCCAATGGCGTCAAAGAATACACCAAGCGCTTATTTTTTATCAAACGAAACCACTTACATTAGTGTCGCTTGCATTACAAGTAATCAAATATGTCAATACTAATTATCAATGGCAAACACTAAAGGTCTAAGAATTAATTATAAACGTGTCTCAATGAAACAAAGAAAATCGATCGTGTTTTGAACGGAACCTGTGGAATAGTTGTCAAACTAAAAGACAAACCACCATCCAAATAATTATCATTGGTAGTTGGTCCATCAAAAGAAAATCAACGTATGATTGTAATGAAGCAAGTGAGTAAGTAATTAAAATCTGCTTCCTATTATGTGTTTCGATATGACAACTACCTCCGACACGGCCAGAACTGACGACTCACGCGTCCTCGTGTGGTTCTGTAACAAAACACGACCGTAGACATCAAGTTCGGCCTTTCTGACTAATTACAAAATGACGATGAAAAATTCCTGAATTCCATTGATCAATTAATAAAGTAGGTGAAACGACGATTATAATGTCAAGCTCGGCAAGCACAACATAAATATGGTCTTATACCGAAATCACACCATGGGATTTAATAAATTGTCTAGAGTCAACATAGACATCCATAGGAGTCAAGATAGACATCCGCAAGAGTCAAACTAGACATCCATAGGAGTCAAAATGAGACATCCATAGGAGTCAAAATAGACATCCAGCAAAAACATTCCAAATCTATGTTGTGCCCGTGACAGCACAATCATCAATCTACCGCAGGAGACTCAATATTAATGTCATCCTCGATCTGGATATTAACAGGACATTCAGGCATTTTCCGTACACGGTCATGAGCATATTTATAAACTCTATTTCCTGTCAATGATTTTAACAAATATCGGTCACCGTCTAACAACTCGGCGACTTTAAATGGACCTTTAAATTTTGGATCTAATTTTGTCTGATTGCGTTCTTCATTTTCTATAAGAACGAAGTCACCAATATTAAATTTATGCAAAACAGCCTTTGTTTTGTTATAACGAACTTTATCGCCATCAGCATTTACGGCTATACCTCGAGCTGCTTGTTCTCTCACACGTGACAAATCAACTCTAGCTTCTTCGTTATCGACACGCATTAAATCTAACGGTCTAGCAACACGCCCTATCAATAATTCCAAAGGACTTGATTGAGTTACGCGATGGATTGTACAATTCAGAGCTAACTGAATGTCTTCAATTGCATCTTGCCAAGATCGTTCACTGGTCTCGACAGCAGTTAGCGTGCCTTTTAGGGTTCGCATGACTCGTTCAACCTGTCCGTTTGCCCTGCAAGAACCAGTAGCTATCAAATGTAAGTCAACATTTTTCGTCTCACAGAAATCTCTAAATTGTTTGCTAGCAAAACATCGACCCTGATCAGCTATGACTCTAACTGGAGCGCCAAACAAGGAAACACTAGTCTTAAGTGCTTTTATCACACTGATGGCATCAATCTGTACAGAGTGATAGAGCAGAACGTATTTAGTGAACGCATCTATTAACACAATGATGTATTCCTTGAGATCACTCTTGCCACTAAGTTTACCAGTGACGTCGACATGTACTGTGTACCAAGGGATGCTGACCTTAGGTATTGGGTGCAACTCTGCTTGAATTTTACCTGAATTTGATTTCGACACTTTGCATGTGATACAATTATCAACAAATTTACGAACATATTTGGCCATTTTATCGAACCAGTAGTGATCGTAGACTTTTCCTAGCGTTTTTCCCAACCCAGATGCATGACCGACTCATGCACGTGATTAATAACAGACCACCTAAAAGCTCTGGGGACGATTGGCAAACAACGCGACTGCCCATTGCGTTGGACCTTGCGGTACAACATTCCTGAACGTAACTCATAAGTCTGAGCCACAGAAGGAGGCAGGGCATTATTATTAAGGCTCGAAACAATAGACCCAATTTCAGAATCGCGTTGTTGCTCTGCTAAAAGCCAATTGCTTGGGAGCGTAGTAATATTAACGTGTTTCTGCTCTACTTTCTCTTCTAAGGGTTCGCTGATTGGGTTTCTGGAAAAGAAGTCTGCATGGTTCATGTATTTGCCTTCCCTGTATACTGTATCAAATACGTACGATTGTAGAAATGCCCACCACCTATATACTCGGGGGGTTAAGTCGCCTTTCTTGTGCGAGGCCTTTACTGAGTTGCAATCGGTGACAACAATGAATTCGCGGCCGTGCAGATAATGGTGGAAGTGTTTGACTGCATTCACTACCGCTAATGTCTCCAACTCGTATGAGTGGTATTTACTTTCGATAGTAGTACGTTTACTATAGTATTCCACAACGTGTAGTTTGTTATCTACTTTTTGGAACAGAATAGCACCATAACCATCAGCACTAGCATCTGTATGCAACTCAATATTATACTTTGGATCAAATATCATCAAAACTGGCTCGTTTGTGAGAATAGAGATCACTTTCTGTCTAACACTTTCATGTTCGCCTGTCCACTTAAAATTCTGTTTACCAGAAGTGAGAAAGAATAACGGTTTCATAATTTCGGAAAATTTAGGTACAAATTTCCGAAAGTACGACGCAAGACCTATAAATTGCCTTAATTGGTGTATCGTTTTTGGGGGCTGTGTTTTTGTAAGAGCCTCTATTTTACGGGGATTTGGGTGAATTTCACCAGCCGTAACTTCATAGCCAAGATACTCCACCTTTTGTTTTAGGAATGCACATTTACTCAAGTTTAGTGAGAAACCGGCTTTGGTTAGTGATTCTAAAACCTCCCGGAGTCTATTTAAACCTTCCGTGGGGTCTCGAGATGGTATCATGATATCGTCAACATAGATCACAACGTAAGAATGAGCTAGGTCTCCTAACGCATTGGTTACCGCACGCTGAAATACACTGGAAGCGTTTCGTAAACCAAAGGGCATGGTTAAATACTCAAATTGACCCTCCGGAGTGACAAAGGCAGTAGATTCAATACTATCCGGATGAATGGGGATTTGGTGAAAGCCACTAGAACAATCAAGGCAAGTAAAGAAATTTGAACCGCACAATCTCGCAATCTGATCAGATATGATCGGTAAAGGGAATCTGTCTGGTACTGTGTTGCTATTGAGCTGCCGATAATCGACGACCAACCTATCTGAGCCGTCACGTTTTTTCACCAATAACATTGGACTGGAAAAAGGAGAACAACTCGGTCTAATAATACCAGCATCTTGCAGGTCTTTGATTTTAGAACGAACTAATAGTCTTTCGTCAGGAGTGAGTCTATACGGTTTACGATGAACGGTCTTGCTAGGATCTACAAGACGTATCTTAAGTTCGCCCGACTGCACTCTCGTTCGTGGCAATCCATTCACAAAGGCATGAGAGTATTGTTGAAGAAGTTCTGTCAACTGAGCCTTGAATTCAGGGGGAATGTCAGTATTAATATCGTTAAAATCTATACTGGGTGCGATCGTACATTTCTCAACCATTTTTTCTTTTGAAATACTAAAACTGTCTTCAGTCATATTAATTTTAAACCCTAACTTTAATATTTCGCGGCCTATCATGATATTATGACTCAAACATGTATCTGGTATCACATGAAAAACAACTTCTAGCCTGTACTTGTCAATTTCTACCTGGGTAACAACCTGTTCAGTGCACAGTACATTTGAATTTCCTATCCCAGATATGGCCACTACGAAAGACGTACGTTTGCCAGACAATTTACGAGAAGCAGTTTCACTAATGAGAGAACATTCAGCCCCAGAATCAAAACAAAATGGAAATGACTCACCAGAATGCCACATTACTCCCGTGACTGGTCGAACATCACAAGCCTCCACTCGCTTGATAGGTGGAATTGTTTGAATTCCAGCTGCTCCAGTTGTCCCGGTTGAACGGTTTCCAGGAGTAGTCGGGCAACGTGGAGCAATGTGACCGGATTCTCCGCAACGGAAACAGACGACCTTCTTGGATGTCTTGACAGTAGAAGAAGCCGATTTTTCTATCTTTTTACGGCAATGTGTTGATTTATGACCTTTGATGCCACAACTATGACAAACAATTATTCCTTGTTTGAATCGTTTGCTATCAGGTGCTTCATGATGGTCAGAGGCAAGTTGTGGTTGTGACTTCCTTTTCAGGTGATTCAATACGTTTAGTTCTTGTTGTAACTTTTGCCTCGTAGTCACCTCTGTAGTGAACGCGATGCGTTGAGCTCGAGAATCGAACTTGGAAACGTGTGCCAGGACTGTTGACACTGCAATTTGTTCGATGCTATTTCCATTCCACCTGGACGTAAGCGAGGTAACAAGTCGACTAGCATAAGCGGCCAAGGACTCTCCATCATTTGGTTGGCTATTTAAGAGATTGATGAGAGTAGCTGCAGCAGTTTCCATGATTTCATAACGTGATAGAAATAAACTCTTGAAGTCTGGCCACGACATACCGGCATATGATACTTGTGAAAGCCATGTTGAAGCACTCCCCTTCAAGCATTTACTGAGCGCGATAATAAGCAATCCGCCTTGGAGAGGCTTCTCTGACATACATAGGTCCACGGTATTCATCCAGGCACGAGCGTTTGAGTCAGGCAAGTCTGGGTTATACTCGGGCAAATGAATCGCAGAAGATGAAGCAGAAGGTGTTTTGATTGCTTCAATCAACAAAGCCATGTGTCGATTCTGTTGATCGAGTATTGCTTGCAATGGATTCTCAGTCTGCGACTCCGCCCGACCGTATCCCACTTCTGATGTAGGAGCGTACGTAGAAAGGTCCACATTATCAGGATTAGGGTCGCCCATCTTCAATGAAATAACTAGAGTTTGCAATGATCCGATTTTAATTTCACATTCACAACATCACTATTCACTTACATCAACTTAGCGTAAAAAAGTAAACCGACAGTTTTGTCGGGTGCAAGTGTCAATGCGAGTCCAATCAAAAATTACCGGCGCCGTCCTTGCAGCCTGTATTTATCAGCCCGTCAAAACCAAACCCCACTCTGCACTCGCACCACGACAACTCTGTCCAATGGCGTCAAAGAATACACCAAGCGCTTATTTTTTATCAAACGAAACCACTTACATTAGTGTCGCTTGCATTACAAGTAATCAAATATGTCAATACTAATTATCAATGGCAAACACTAAAGGTCTAAGAATTAATTATAAACGTGTCTCAATGAAACAAAGAAAATCGATCGTGTTTTGAACGGAACCTGTGGAATAGTTGTCAAACTAAAAGACAAACCACCATCCAAATAATTATCATTGGTAGTTGGTCCATCAAAAGAAAATCAACGTATGATTGTAATGAAGCAAGTGAGTAAGTAATTAAAATCTGCTTCCTATTATGTGTTTCGATATGACAACTACCTCCGACATATATTTTATTTTATTTATTTTTAATTTCAGGCAACATCAATCTCACATCTTTGACACCTGATCAGTTAAAGTACTGCTATCTTTGTGAAGTGCATTTTGAATCCTGCTATGAGTCACAATGATAACCAGAGAAGGTTGACCGGGACAGCTATTACTAGACACTATCACTGTGAAGATAAATCAATTGATGTTATTAGCTCTGTGTCTGTAGAGCACCCAATGCAAGGTATGTCTTGATTTTTTATTGTTCAAATAGTATTTTCTTAAAAACATGATGACAATTTTTCTGAAAAGGGACTCCTTTAGGCACACATGGGAAATGTACAAAAAAATTGTTTATCATTGAAAACAGGATGGCATTGGTATCCGTTCATGTCAAACGAGATAGCTTTAAAAAATATTGCGTTTGGTGTCGGGTTACAAAAGCACCACACCCTTCTTCCCGTCGGTGTTGTTGGTCCAAGCAACTTATACTTGAAAATATATACAGGCTGCCCAGCGCTATGCAACTTGAAGGGACAGTACCTTAAATATTGTAGATAAGATATTTTACTGAAAGGAGATATTATTGAATATTTTATAGTAAGTAATACTGCACTCAAAGATTTTCATAAAATTGCTTGCTTCGTCTGGGAGTCAATCCGACCATAGAGGAAATATTTATTTATGATCCGGCTAAATCCAACTCCTTTCTTTCAAGCTAAATTGTACTTAGAAGAAATCATTCTTTATTTTTAGCTTATTTATTGGCATCATAAAAGCACGTGGTGTTTTTATATCACATATAAATAAAATAAATAAAAATAAAAAAGCTTTATTAATTCCATTACAGCGTTTTTTACAGTTAGTAAGTACTGAATTATGTATGTAATGTATTGAATTTCTTAGCTAAACACGCAGAACTAAAAAAAAATGCTTATAAGATGTTAGGATTGTTAGGTTTCACATATAGCCGGTTTTTATTCGCATACGGCGGCAAGCATATTTGAAAACATTAGCAGTATAATTTAATAATAATATAAACAATAAATCATCTTATATACGTCCCACTGCTGGGCACAGCCCTCCTCTCAAGGATGAGAGGGAACGGGCAGTAGTGCCCACGCTGGCCCAGTGCGTGTTGGGGACTTCACATACACCTTTGAATTTCAAATTACTTAAAAAAATGTGTCTCCTCCACACATGAATGACTTAACAAACGTATACAGACACTACCTAATCGATCTATCGTATGAGTCCTAATTCTATCAACTCAACGGAAGGGGTAAAGGGGACGATTAACAAAATTTAAGTATGCTCGGATAATATTGTTTAGTTTAATATTTATTTTTTAAATTTCAGGATCTGGTACTGAAATTACATTCATTGACGTGCGACCTACCGGACAAAGTAAGAGAACCTGACAATGATCCTGAGGAGTGGCCAACTTCAGCACCACAACCCGCATCGCCACAGCCCTCTTCACATCATCACGTCCAACTGAGGCTCCTCAAATAAAAAGACATCTGGAAGAAAGCTCCTCTTGCGTGGACGTGGGGGCGGCGGCGTCGAGCAACGCATCCGACAGATTATTTAAACACATTCAAATTGTATTTATTCAGAGCACGTAGATGTTTAAAAAAAATTTATTGTTACTAAAAAAAAATATTTGTAAATCTCACAAAAGAAATCTACAAAATCAGCAAAAAATTAGGCTACTTACTGCAAAGTAAATGAAATAATTTACATATAATACGTGTTATTGAACCCTTACCTTTTACCTTACTTTTCTCAAGGAAATCTGCATTACTCACAGGCAGTAAATAGAAGAATGTCTCGGATCGCATGTAATGCACGCAAGGGCAAACAAAATGCGATCGGAGGCTTTTTTACTACTGCCTTGCCTGTGGTGTTCGCACCTTTTTTTATAACTGAAGCTTTCAACCTCAATAGTTTTTAAATTTTGTATATTAAGGTACCTTCCTATTGTTCCTTAAGTTTGTTCTATAATCGTCCTCCTACAGTTGTTCCTGGTAATAATAATCTTGAAAAATCCAGGGGAGTCAAAAGCGCGCTTCCGATCCTTTACTGAATTGAGTATTCAATGTGCTGTGGTTTTATCGATCGAGGGAGCGAAGCGAACGAAGTTCTACGCTTCAGCTTGGGCCGAAAATCGTTCGTATGTCCGGTGTCTGTCCAGCTGTCCGGCTGTTCTCCTCTACAGGTCGCATTCTTAACCGATTCGTGAAATTTTGTGAGCAGGTTCGGTTTAGTATATAGTTTTTTCTGTTACTTTTTAGAAATTAAAAAAAAGACAGGTTCGCTAGTTTCTACAGCACATAGAGCCACTAGCACAATAAATCGCATGGCAGCAAATAGACGAATCAAGGTACAGCTTTGAGATTGATAGTACAAATGCACATCATCAAACAAGATGAGTTTTGTTGATAGTGGGGATCCACATAACTCCCCCCTCGGGAGCCCTGGCAAGCTTACCCCCAGAACACACCACATACCTAAGTAGCAAGTAGTGGAACTTTGGCTGCGGTCTTATGTAAGGTTGCTTATATAGGTACTTTATTTATGGTACATGATGGTACGGTGGAGGTTCTAAGAAAAGGTACGAAAATTGAGCATTTTATTGACTGGTCGCGTGTGCTCTAACAAAACAGAAAAAAATACTATTATTTTACTTTGTGTAAACCTATCTTGCAAAGTGACATCTATTGACTGCGTAAAACAGATTTTTTACAACATCACCTGTTGTAGTTACAGATGCCGTTAGTGTATTCGATAATCCGTAAAAGGCAATATTGATATAAACGACATCTTTTGCTGAGAGCAAATGTACATACCAGTTCACTAACGCCCCCTGGTGCTCACAGCAAATAAGGCGGATTCATTTTAATGTATGGCGTGGATATATCTTCTTATACTTTATTTATGGATATACATTAAGTGTGCACACCTATCAAAAATTCGTCTTTCGTGTTCCAATCTACCATCAATAAACCTATCAAGTAAATGTGAGAGTTGACAAGTACTCGAACAGAGTTACATTGGACTGTGTGCAGGGTACCGCGGCTGGGTGGAGGCGCTGTGGGAGGCGGCGCTGGCGGCGGCGGGCGCGGGCGCGGGCGAGGGCGCGGGCGCGGAGGCGGGCGTCGCGCTGCTGTGCTGGCGCATGCGCTGGCTGCACACACAGCTTCTACTCTTACCGGTTAGTTACCAGCCTTAGGGGGGACACCAGCTTACGATTGCGGACTGGTTAGCATTGTTGTCAAGCCGTTATTAGAATGCGATTGGAGGCGATAGTTCTGCCCTTTAAATACGTCATACTACGCTTTGTCGGGGCCTCGGTGGCACGGCGCGGGGTGGGGGTGGGGGGGGGGGCTTTGTCGGGGCCTCGTGGGCACCGCGCGGGGCGGGGGCGGGGCATTGTCGAGGCCTCGGTGTCACTGTGCGGGCCGGGACCGGGGGGGGGGGGTTTGTCAGGGCCTCGGGGGCACCGCGCGGGACGGGGGCGGGCATTGTCGAGGCCACGGTGTCACCGTGCTGGGGGGGCTTTGTCGGGGCCTCGGGGGCACCGCGCGGGGCGGGGGCGGGGCATTGTCGAGGCCTCGGTGTCGCCGTGCGGGCCGGGGCCGGGGGGGGGGGGGGGGGGGTCTTTGTCGGGCCCCCGGGGGCACCGCGCGGGGCGGGGGCGGGGCATTGTCGAGGCCTCGGTGTCACCGTGCGGGCCGGGGGGGGGGGGGATTTGTCGGGGCCCCGGGGGCACCGCGCGGGGCGGTGGGGGGCGGCCTTTGTTGGGGCCTCGGGGGCGTCTTGGAACCGGTACCGAAAATACCGGTATTTATAGGTTCTTTTCGTTTCGGTTCCAGGGAACCGGTAAAGGAAAAATACCGGTATTAGTACCGAAAAATACCGGTTCTTTATATAGGTTCCTACTCGTGTATGCGACGTTGCCGTTTCGTGCGAGTGCGTGGTGCGGCGTACGGGTGTTCGGCGGCATTGCCAGCCGAGCCGGCGGCGCGCTAGAAGTGATTTAGTTCCATGATTATTACTAAACTCATGTTCGACTCGCGCGCATGCGATGCGAATTAAGATGGGGCGAAAAAAGTTAAAATCGGGTTTACGAGTATTTTGAGTAATAGTGATATAGGGTGTTTAGCGATATAAAATGGCCAAACCTTACTTTTTTTGATACAAGTATGAAACTTGGCACAGTTGTTCCTAGGGATGCAACGATATGTCTATTACGATACCGATACGAATGACGAATGCATCGTAATAGCGAATACGATAACGAATGCGATAACGAATGCATTACGATTTGTTAATTTACATCTAATAAAACAAGACAATTCCACCTAAATGTCATATTTCAAATCAATTTCTTTCAGATACTTATTAAGAAAACATCACAATTTTTAAATTATCGGGTTTTATTCTATTTCGTATATCCGTATAGATTAAACCAGCTGTGGAAAACAATCTTTCTGAATCTACAGTAGCTGGTTTGATGGACAAATACTCATGAGCCAATTTTTTCAAGTTAGGAAATATAGTAATTTTTCTCTAATAACTTTAATAGTTTGTATCCATCTCTGCATTGGGTGCACAAATTAATTGTCAATGTCAGTGTCAAACGTCAAAAATATGATAGATGGCTGTTATTAGCGTTGCCAGCGCAAACATCGATGCTGTCTTGCATTCCATTTCACCATTTTTTTTTACATCAAACTAGTTTTAAGAATTGTTATAAATCGTAATACTTTTTACGATACGGATGATCGTCAAAAATAACGATAACCTGCGGTTTACGATTATCGGCATCGGTATCGTTGCATCCCTAGTTGTTCCTTGTGTCAAAATAAGCCGATTAAGATCGGTAGCCCTCGCAAGCCCCCCCTTTGGCACCGGGGAGGGGGATCTAAAATACCGCTCCGACCGGCTTCATTCTAAACATTCTAACTGTCCATGGTTAGCTAATAGGTCAAATTTAGTATTAATTACGGATAAATCAATAACGTAGAATTCATTTCTGGAATGTAATTTGCCAAGCAATTAACAAAAAAATCTAATTATACAATTTTTATTTTTATTTGTCGTAAATATTGAACAACCAGGTATTTCTGTATAACAAAAAATTGAAATAATACCAATTTAATAACATTTTGAAAAAATATAACATCTACTTTTGCTAATAATAAATAGTGTAAAATATTTTTTAATCGACAACCGAAGGAGTGCACATTCTGGAGACCGAGTGTTTGTGCTATATTCATTCTTGTGATCATAAAAATGAAAAGTTGTAAAATATTTTTAATATAATTTTAATCTGCACAGTTAAGTAGTGGCGTTCCCTTAGAGATCGGACCTTAGAATTAATGGTCCTTACGTCGCGGAGCCTCGCGTTTATCTCCAGAATGTGCACTTCTTCGGTTGTTGGTGGTAAAAATTGAGTTTACACTATTTATTATTAGCAAGTAGTTAAAAGTTATATTTGTCATACCTATCTACAATAAATTGGCTTTTTTAAAAGTATTTTTGCATATAAAACTAAGTAGTCGTTTAACACGAAGGCATATAGTAAACATAATTATGTTGTAGAAAAAAAAAGTTTTTTGTTATTCCTTTATAGATTACATACTTTTATACTAGAAATTAATTTAACGTTATTTATTTAAGTATCCGAAATTGATAACAAACACCACCTATTAGCCAACCATGGACGATAAGAATTTTTAGAATGAAGTCGGGCGGAACGGTATTTTCTACCGCGTGCTACATGATTTCATCACACTACATATTTATTGTTTGCAAAGGTAGTTAAGTTATATTTTTCAAATCTTTATTGATTTGGCATTATTTTAATATTGTTTGTACAGAGAAATATCTGGCCGTTCAATATTTACGGCTCAAATAAAAAAATGTAGTTGTATACCTAATTCGTTTTTTGTATTTTTTTCAATCTTGATTAAACATTATTGATTTATCCGAAATTGATACCAAATTTAACCTATTACCTAACCATGGACGGTTAGAATTTTTAGAATGAAGTCGGGCGGAGCGGTATTTTCTGCCGCACGCTACTTCATTTTTTTTCACACTATTTAGTGATAACAAAGGTATTTTTAAATAATTTTTTTTCAAATCTATATTGTATTGTGAATATTTTAATATTTTTTGTATACAGAAATAGCTGGCCGTTCAATATTTACGATGGTTCAAAATAAAAAAAATGGAGTTGTAAAATAGATTATTGTATTTTTTTTATAAATTTCCTGACAAATCTCATTATATTTATACCCGAAATGAATTCGACGATTCGACGTTATTGATTTATCCGAAATTGATAACTTTGAGTCATTGGCTAACTATGGGCAGTTAAAAATTTTAGAATGTAGCCGGGCGGAGCGGTATTTTAACCCCCCTCCCCGGTGCCAGAGGGCCCCCGAGGACTACCGATCTTAATCAGCTTATTTTGACACAAGGAACAACTGTGCCAAGACTTGTATCAACAAAAGTAAGGTTTTTCACTAAACGCCCGCACTATTAAGTTTAAGTGAAACATCGTCAGTGTGGTTTTTGATAGTTATAAAGGTGAGTTCTTGTTATGTATTTATTTATAAGTTTCTCTAAGCTGATGCAGTTATATCTGCAAAATTAATACACAACACTTCAAGCCAGTCAATAGCGGAAAGCTACCACTAGCACACACTGGCTTCACTGCTAATTTTTACACCTTACACCACAATTACGTACGACTTACCTACCACAAATCAGATCGTCCCAATTACCGACCCCCGACATGAATACGGCTGCATTCAGAAGCGTCTAAGAGAAGAATATAATTCATTCATCCAACGCTTGCTTGTGCGCACAACCGCAACTCGCGATGTGAGTAGATAATTTATTGTTCTCTTTCTCTCTCATTCACGCACTTTCGAATACCGGTATTTTAACTGCTAAAAACCGGTAAATTTCATCAATTTACCGGTACTCAATGTGCCGGTATCATGTAGGATACCGGTATTTGCAATACCGGCACTTTTTCATGGTACCGGTACCGCGGTACCGGTACCAAGTCATGATACCGGTTCTGGAAAATACCGGTATTTCAAGCCCTGCTCGGGGGCACCGCGCGGGGCGGGGGCGGGGGGAGCACCGCGTCGGGCCGTCCCCGCCCCCGCCCTTCGACACGCGGGGGCGGCCCGTGTCGGGTCCTCGGGGGGGCACCGCGTCAGGCCGTCCCTGCCCCCGCCCCCCGACACGCAGGGGGGGGGGAGGTGGGGGCGGTTTTTTTTCTAGCCTCTTGGAGTGTCCCACTGCTGGGCAAAGGCCTCCCCCCTGGATTTCCACTCGTCCCTGTCCGCCGCAATCCTTGGCCAATCACTTGAAGATGGATCCAAGTCATCCCACCATCTCCGCCTTGGCCTACCTCGCCGCCTGTGTCCGTCCTGTGGCAACCACCAAGTAGCCGCATGAGCCCACCTTTGTGGGTGCATACGGCAAACATGACCGGCCCAGTTCCACTTAAGCAAGGCAGTCTTCTTGCCCACATCTGTTAATCTAGTTCTAGAGCGCAGTGTGGTATTTCGGACTCGATCAATTCTCTTGATGCCTAAGGCACTGCGCTCCATGGCGCGCTGGCAAACCTTGAGTTTGGACTTTTGAGTTTCGGTCAGCGACCAAGACTGAGCTCCATAGGTTAAAATAGGCAGGATACACAGGTCGATACGTATTTAATTATACAAAAATGATTTTACTGATAGTATGTTTTATAATTTGAACAGGAATCCCCAGAAAGCGCATCAGAAGCGCGCTGGATTCGCGACGCCGCGCAAGCGACGCTGAAACGCTGGGGCGGGTCGCACGCGCTCGCGTACGCGCAGTTCGCGCGCGTCGCGCACGCGGCCGCGCGGCGCGGTGGCGGTGGCGGCCGGGACGCGGGCCTGCGGGCCGCCAGCGTCGCGCTGCGGGCCGCGCTGCAGGACGACAGCGTGCCTATACACTACCTGCTGTATATAGCTAGGTAATGCATCTATACTAATATACGCGGTGGCGGTGGCGGCCGGGACGCGGGCCTGCGGGCCGGGACGCGGGCCTGCGGGCCGCCAGCGTCGCGCTGCGGGCCGCGCTGCAGGACGACAGCGTGCTTATACACTACTTGCTGTATATAATACTAGCTTCTGTCCGCGACTCCGTCCGCGTGGAACTTGTCTTTATCGTAGCTCCATACAAACTTTTACTTCCGATTTCACCCCCTTAGGGACTGATTTCCGGGATAAAAACAATTCTATGGCCTTCCCCGGGACAAACTGTGTCTATATGAAATTTCACCCGTACAAACTGCATCCCTATTTAATCCGCTTAGGGGTGGGTTTTTCCAAAACCCTAAAATTACTTTGCTTGTACTGTAATAAGGAGTCCATACACATAGTTTCAAGTCTCTCACTTAAAATTGTACTTCATCCCCGTACAAACTTTCAACCCCCTTTTTTCCGCTTGAGGGTGGAATTTTGGAAAATCCTTTCTCAATGTCAATAGTGAATACTCGCTTGATAAGCTCCTTAATAGCGGGTAGATGGCGCTGCCGTCACGGTTAACTTCGACTCCGTGCAATTTTAATATTTACAAATAGTTACAAGTGGCTTTCAAGCATAAAAATGGAACAATTTGTGTCTTGTGGTGTAATAACGCACGATAAGTGTTATCTACGGATTATAACAACAATCTAATATTTTAAACGGGATATTACTCGATCATAAGACCAGTAACTGTTGACACTAGCTGTGATTATTTTAAGTTAATTAGTGCAAAATAGTGATAAGTGTTTGAAACGTGAACAGTAAAATCAATGGATTATTCTATGACCTGTGCTGCAAAGGTATTTAAAACGGAAAAATAAATTTCTACATTCCGTTGGACATCTCATATTCTTAACAAGCTGTAGGTACGTAAACATTGATCAGCTGACGTCGCATTCGTCTGCCAAACACGGCGATATATCGCGCCATCTGTAAACGTGCGTCTGAACCACATACAGCTACAGGACTGTACACCGCCAGGGATGTGAAACATAGCGCCATCTACCACAAATACATCAAATTATAACGTCATACGCAAACCCCCAAGTGCTCAAGCGCATGAGTTAGCCTACTTGTTTTTGCGCCATCTGCCGTAACTCCATGAAATATTCGTAGTGACGAAGGAAACTCAGCCTGCAGCTGCAGTCTGCATATAATATATAATGACAAGAATATTGTGAACGGAATTAAGGATGAATAAAGCAACAGGATCTAGGATGGCACATATCGAAGCTCGAAAAACTACCAGTACTTCCACCAAACCAACAACCCGCAGAGACGTTCTTGTCAGCAAGCTACAAATTGCCGAAATGGAACTAAAAAAAGCCAAGGAACAGAATGATCGGCTCCTTAGTGAACAGGATGACCATGAAGAAGAGATGAAGAGGTTTCTGAACAAGTACCAAGCACTAAAGAGCGAGCTGGCTGACTACGACATTCAGTTGGAGGACATGAGAGGCGAGCGTGACCAGCTCCAAAGTACTATAAACCAGCTCCAGCACTGTCAGGAAATTCACACGGAGGCTTTACTTCGCATCAAAGACTTGGAGCATCAATTGGAGGAGGCGCATTTGAAATTAGATTCGAATTTAAATATTAGTTTAAGTGATCAATCATGTAATACCAGACTTCGTATGTATGAAAAATTATATGAAAGTACAGAATGTGTAGAAACTATAGGTAATAATATTTCACATGTAACAAATATGGAAGACAAATCAAGTGATGAATGTAATAACATTTTAATCAGAGGCTCAAATAGAATAAAAAAATATATGAAAATAAATAGGCAAATAAAAAAAATCTAAAAAAATGGTTAAACGCCATACGCGAGCTCTTAGAGCTTGTTTTTCTAGGTCAAAAAATATCGCATTGGCCCGTGACCTATTATTATGTCAAAACCAACTCGAAACCCAGTCTGTTGAGCTTTACGACAAGTCAAATAGGATCAAGGATTTGGAAAGGTCTCTTAATGACATATCTACTAAATACAGCCGATGTTGCAGCGAAAAGACGGGGTTAGAGACATATATAAATCAGTTGGTGGATGTAGGTAATGAAAACATAAAACAATTCGATTCATTGGTCAGGAAATGTTTAAATACAGACAATATCGTTCAAATCGCTCAAAAAAGTACTGAAGGTTTAGAGTTGGAATCCACAGTACCAGCATCACCTAGCCATTGCGCAGTATTGCCGATACCTGCGCCTCAGTCGTCCCCTCCATATCCAGTGCCGGCCGTATGCGCATCTAAACAAAGCGACGCCTCGAGCTCGAGCTACGAGTGCAGGTGCGACGCAGCAGCCCCCAGCCCGCCCGCGCTGCCGCCCGCCTCGGCGGCGGCGGCGGCGCCTACTCAAGATCATGACTCATGTGCGAGAACTCCCGTTCGTAAGACTGTGCTATATACCGACCGGGTAGGTATAGGGCTAGGTGTGATAATGCATGACCTGCTGAATCAAGTTGTGGTCAATAATTGTATGCCAGAGACCTCTCTAAAACGTATTAGCGAACAAATCGCCGCCGAATCGTTCGACGAACTATCAACGTTGGTAGTGTATTTGAGTGGCAGTTCGAATCTAAATAAACATAACTTAAGCGTTTTTACTGAAACCATAATAAAAATCTCAAATAATAATATTGGAAAGATAATTGTTTGTGCGTTTCCTTATTCAAACACATTATCGCTCAAAAGAAACAATGACATTTATTATTTGAACTTAATTTTACATAGACTGGCAGCATATCAAAATAAAGTATCGTATTTTGATACAAATAAGTTTATTGAGGGAAGTTTTGTTCTGACTCGCGAATATTCGAACCTTCCTAGGAAGTATGTTTTTGATTGTGCTAAGCTATTAGCATATAACATTGATCCCGTTATGAATAGCATAACGAAGGACAAAGCGTACGCGTTGAGTTTTATTAGCGCCAGGCCCGGCGACAGCGCGGAGCCAGGCGACACCGCGCCGGCTGCGCCTACGGCAACTTTAAACTTAATGCATTGACAGCGCCTGAGACCGGGGTCGCGTGCGCGCCGCCTCGGACCAGGCAGCCGCCCGTTTCCCCCGGAGCCCGGTAGCTTAGTAATTAGTAAGAATAATAAGTTAACGATTAACGTTGCTCATCAAAATATTCAGGGACTAGCTAGTAAGGAACTGGAGGTGGATTTATTTATTGACAGTTATAATGTACATGTTCTTTGTGTTACGGAACACTGGCTCAAAAGCCATGAAATTATGTTTAATTTTAAAAATCACACTGTTGTGAGCTATTTTTCTAGACAGAAATGTATGCGTGGGGGATCTCTGATAATTATAAATAAAAACCTTAAATATAAAGAGCGAAAAGATATAGTTCGCTTTTCGGTTGAGAGAACAATTGAGTCGCCGTCTGCGGACTTCACTCTTTTCGAGTCAATAATGGAAGAAGTCCTAAATAAAGTTTTTAACAGCCAAAAATTTATTGTGGTTTGTGGGGATTTTAATGTAAATCTGCTGGAAAACACCAGCACATCATCCAGTATATTACATTTATTTAAGTCTTACGACTTAGTTAATCTTTTTAGTGAACCCGCGAGAGTTACGGACACCACTGCAACCTGCATAGATAATATCTTTTGCACAAAGGACCCAACTGATAAGCAAGTTTTTAACAAGTTGGGCTCTGATCACTTTGGTCAACTAGCATGTTTCAGTGGTAAGGTGGATGAACTACCCTTAGAGATTTTGTACAGGCCGGTCACAGAAAAGAGGTTGATGACTTTTGGTAATAACATCAAATCTCAACTAGAATTACTAGAACCAAATTTAGAGGACCCTAATTTGTATTATTCTAAATTATTTAACTGTATAGAAACTGAATTTAATACATGGTTTAAAGTCAAAAAAGTTAAGCGCAAGAATAGGGTAAGTTTTGTTGAGTGGGCTACTCCTGGAATCCACAAATCTAGACATAGGCTATATGAACCATATGCATTAAGAGTTTTAAATAGTGATCCCAATTTCAATGAATATGTTAAATCATATAGTAAATTATTTAAAAATATATGTATTATGGCTAAATCCAAATATTTTGCACGTAAAGTAAAAGACTCAAACGACAAAGTCAAAACCGTGTGGAGAATTATTAGTAGTGAGACTGCCAAAGCGAAATCACGTAATCCTAATTTTGCCCTGAAAGTAGGTGATAAATTAGTAAAATCAGATATAGACGTTGCAAATGAATTTGAACGTTTCTTCACAAATATCCCCATTGAAACGACTAACTCACTTAACTCGTCCTCCTCTATGGTCGAAAATATGCTAAAAGCAAATGTGCCGAAATGCTCAACGATTTTCAGCTTTAAATACGTCACGCCGCAAACAGTCATAAAAGCTTTTAGGACATTAAATTAAAAAAAAACCGAAGATATTTGGGGCCTATCGGTAAAAGTTTTACAGTCGATAGTGGGTGCTATTGCACCTCACTTGGCCATGATTTTCAATAAATGTGTTGATATAGGAGTTTTTCCCGATCTACTGAAGCACGGTCGAGTTGTTCCATTTATTTTAATCCGGATCAAAAAAAGATCCTACAAATTTTAGACCTGTTTCTATTCTACCGGCAATGAGTAAAATCTTTGAAAGAATCATTCTGGATCAATTGCTATCACATTTTATGTTAATAAATTACTCTATAAAGAACAGTTTGGATTTACACGGGGCAGGTCAACGACGGATGCAGGCACGACCTTAATTAAACACATATTTGAAGCTTGGGAACAACAACTAGATGCAATAGGCGTGTTCTGCGATCTGTCGAAGGCCTTTGACTGCGTTGATCATGACACCCTTATTCGCAAGCTAAACCACTATGGCGTGAAGTGTAAGGCTCTTGATCTCATCTGGTCGTATCTTATGGACGGGATTCAGAGAGTGGACATAAATAGAACTAAATCGTTGGGATCCATTACTTCAATGGGCGTCCCCCAGGGATCTATTCTTGGCCCATTCTTGTTTCTCGTCTATATAAACGATTTGCCTTATATAGTTAATGAGAAACATAAGTTGGTTCTCTTTGCTGATGATACATCTATTATATTTAAAGTAAAAAGGAAACAGAGTGATTTCAATGAAATAAATGATGTACTGTCCTCTGTAGATCATTGGTTTACTACTAATAATTTACTTCTCAATGCCATGAAAACTAAATGTATTAGATTCTCTTTGCCTAATGTCCAGCATAGTAGTGATGCACACGTGATTTTAAAAGACGAAATTTTAGATTGTACAGACAGCTGTTTTTCTAGGCTTAACCTTGGATTCTAAATTACAGTGGGGTACGCACATTTCTACACTGGCAGGTAGACTAAGTTCAGCAGCATACGCGGTGAAAAGAATCCGTCAACTTGCAGATGTTGAGACAGCACGGCTGGTGTATTTTGGATATTTCCATAGCGTCATGTCTTACGGCATATTATTATGGGGCAAAGCCGCTGACATAAATTCAATTTTTGTTTTACAGAAACGTGCTGTACGTCACATATATAATTTGGGAACACGAGTGTCTCTTAAAGACAAATTCAAAGAAATCAATATTCTCACTGTGGCTTCCCAATATATTTACGAAACTATAATGTATGCAAGGAAAAATATAGACATGTATAAATTGAATAGTGACATACACAATTATAACACTAGAAATAAAAATAAATTGGCGATTCCGAGATTACGTTTAAATAGAGTAAATAATATGTCATTCATGGGGAACAGTGTGCGCTTTTATAATAAGTTACCATCTAATTTAATGGAATTGTCAATGAATAAATTCAGGTCAACTGTGAAACGACAGCTTTTACAGAAAGCTTATTATACTGTAAAGGAATTCGTAGAAGATAAGGATGCATTTAAGTTAAAATAGAATATATATAAATATATAGTTATAATATGACATGTAAAAGAGCTAGCATAAGCCTATTTACAGAATAAATATTTTGATTTGATTTGATTTGATATGATCGTAGGATCGTGAACGAGGTGAGCGGCGCGGTAGGCGCGCTGTCGGAGCAGGGCGCGTGCGCGCTGGCGAGCGCCGTGCTGCGCCGCGCGCGGCCCGCGGGCGGCGCGGCGGACGCCGGCCTACTGCGGGACGCCCGGGACGAGGTACGCCGGCTCGCAAACACTGCGAACCTTAGGATCGTGAACGAGGTGAGCGGCGCGGTAGACGCGCTGTCGGAGCAGGGCGCGTGCGCGCTGGCGAGCGCCGTGCTGCGCCGCGCGCGGCCCGCGGGCGGCGCGGCGGACGCCGGCCTACTGCGGGACGCCCGGGACGAGGTACGCCGGCTCGCAAACACTGCGAACCTTAGGATCGTGAACGAGGTGAGCGGCGCGGTAGGCGCGCTGTCGGAGCAGGGCGCGTGCGCGCTGGCGAGCGCCGTGCTGCGCCGCGCGCGGCCCGCGGGCGGCGCGGCGGACGCCGGCCTACTGCGGGACGCCCGGGACGAGGTACGCCGGCTCGCAAACACTGCGAACCTTAGGATCGTGAACGAGGTGAGCGGCGCGGTAGGCGCGCTGTCGGAGCAGGGCGCGTGCGCGCTGGCGAGCGCCGTGCTGCGCCGCGCGCGGCCCGCGGGCGGCGCGGCGGACGCCGGCCTACTGCGGGACGCCCGGGACGAGGTACGCCGGCTCGCAAACACTGCGAACCTTAGGATCGTGAACGAGGTGAGCGGCGCGGTAGACGCGCTGTCGGAGCAGGGCGCGTGCGCGCTGGCGAGCGCCGTGCTGCGCCGCGCGCGGCCCGCGGGCGGCGCGGCGGACGCCGGCCTACTGCGGGACGCCCGGGACGAGGTACGCCGGCTCGCAAACACTGCGAACCTTAGGATCGTGAACGAGGTGAGCGGCGCGGTAGGCGCGCTGTCGGAGCAGGGCGCGTGCGCGCTGGCGAGCGCCGTGCTGCGCCGCGCGCGGCCCGCGGGCGGCGCGGCGGACGCCGGCCTACTGCGGGACGCCCGGGACGAGGTACGCCGGCTCGCAAACACTGCGAACCTTAGGATCGTGAACGAGGTGAGCGGCGCGGTAGGCGCGCTGTCGGAGCAGGGCGCGTGCGCGCTGGCGAGCGCCGTGCTGCGCCGCGCGCGGCCCGCGGGCGGCGCGGCGGACGCCGGCCTACTGCGGGACGCCCGGGACGAGGTACGCCGGCTCGCAAACACTGCGAACCTTAGGATCGTGAACGAGGTGAGCGGCGCGGTAGGCGCGCTGTCGGAGCAGGGCGCGTGCGCGCTGGCGAGCGCCGTGCTGCGCCGCGCGCGGCCCGCGGGCGGCGCGGCGGACGCCGGCCTACTGCGGGACGCCCGGGACGAGGTACGCCGGCTCGCAAACACTGCGAACCTTAGGATCGTGAACGAGGTGAGCGGCGCGGTAGGCGCGCTGTCGGAGCAGGGCGCGTGCGCGCTGGCGAGCGCCGTGCTGCGCCGCGCGCGGCCCGCGGGCGGCGCGGCGGACGCCGGCCTACTGCGGGACGCCCGGGACGAGGTACGCCGGCTCGCAAACACTGCGAACCTTAGGATCGTGAACGAGGTGAGCGGCGCGGTAGGCGCGCTGTCGGAGCAGGGCGCGTGCGCGCTGGCGAGCGCCGTGCTGCGCCGCGCGCGGCCCGCGGGCGGCGCGGCGGACGCCGGCCTACTGCGGGACGCCCGGGACGAGGTACGCCGGCTCGCAAACACTGCGAACCTTAGGATCGTGAACGAGGTGAGCGGCGCGGTAGGCGCGCTGTCGGAGCAGGGCGCGTGCGCGCTGGCGAGCGCCGTGCTGCGCCGCGCGCGGCCCGCGGGCGGCGCGGCGGACGCCGGCCTACTGCGGGACGCCCGGGACGAGGTACGCCGGCTCGCAAACACTGCGAACCTTAGGATCGTGAACGAGGTGAGCGGCGCGGTAGGCGCGCTGTCGGAGCAGGGCGCGTGCGCGCTGGCGAGCGCCGTGCTGCGCCGCGCGCGGCCCGCGGGCGGCGCGGCGGACGCCGGCCTACTGCGGGACGCCCGGGACGAGGTACGCCGGCTCGCAAACACTGCGAACCTTAGGATCGTGAACGAGGTGAGCGGCGCGGTAGGCGCGCTGTCGGAGCAGGGCGCGTGCGCGCTGGCGAGCGCCGTGCTGCGCCGCGCGCGGCCCGCGGGCGGCGCGGCGGACGCCGGCCTACTGCGGGACGCCCGGGACGAGGTACGCCGGCTCGCAAACACTGCGAACCTTAGGATCGTGAACGAGGTGAGCGGCGCGGTAGGCGCGCTGTCGGAGCAGGGCGCGTGCGCGCTGGCGAGCGCCGTGCTGCGCCGCGCGCGGCCCGCGGGCGGCGCGGCGGACGCCCGCCTACTGCGGGACGCCCGGGACGAGGTACGCCGGCTCGCAAACACTGCGAACCTTAGGATCGTGAACGAGGTGAGCGGCGCGGTAGGCGCGCTGTCGGAGCAGGGCGCGTGCGCGCTGGCGAGCGCCGTGCTGCGCCGCGCGCGGCCCGCGGGCGGCGCGGCGGACGCCGGCCTACTGCGGGACGCCCGGGACGAGGTACGCCGGCTCGCAAACACTGCGAACCTTAGGATCGTGAACGAGGTGAGCGGCGCGGTAGGCGCGCTGTCGGAGCAGGGCGCGTGCGCGCTGGCGAGCGCCGTGCTGCGCCGCGCGCGGCCCGCGGGCGGCGCGGCGGACGCCGGCCTACTGCGGGACGCCCGGGACGAGGTACGCCGGCTCGCAAACACTGCGAACCTTAGGATCGTGAACGAGGTGAGCGGCGCGGTAGGCGCGCTGTCGGAGCAGGGCGCGTGCGCGCTGGCGAGCGCCGTGCTGCGCCGCGCGCGGCCCGCGGGCGGCGCGGCGGACGCCGGCCTACTGCGGGACGCCCGGGACGAGGTACGCCGGCTCGCAAACACTGCGAACCTTAGGATCGTGAACGAGGTGAGCGGCGCGGTAGGCGCGCTGTCGGAGCAGGGCGCGTGCGCGCTGGCGAGCGCCGTGCTGCGCCGCGCGCGGCCCGCGGGCGGCGCGGCGGACGCCGGCCTACTGCGGGACGCCCGGGACGAGGTACGCCGGCTCGCAAACACTGCGAACCTTAGGATCGTGAACGAGGTGAGCGGCGCGGTAGGCGCGCTGTCGGAGCAGGGCGCGTGCGCGCTGGCGAGCGCCGTGCTGCGCCGCGCGCGGCCCGCGGGCGGCGCGGCGGACGCCGGCCTACTGCGGGACGCCCGGGACGAGGTACGCCGGCTCGCAAACACTGCGAACCTTAGGATCGTGAACGAGGTGAGCGGCGCGGTAGGCGCGCTGTCGGAGCAGGGCGCGTGCGCGCTGGCGAGCGCCGTGCTGCGCCGCGCGCGGCCCGCGGGCGGCGCGGCGGACGCCGGCCTACTGCGGGACGCCCGGGACGAGGTACGCCGGCTCGCAAACACTGCGAACCTTAGGATCGTGAACGAGGTGAGCGGCGCGGTAGGCGCGCTGGCGAGCGCCGTGCTGCGCCGCGCGCGGCCCGCGGGCGGCGCGGCGGACGCCGGCCTACTGCGGGACGCCCGGGACGAGGTACGCCGGCTCGCAAACACTGCGAACCTTAGGATCGTGAACGAGGTGAGCGGCGCGGTAGGCGCGCTGTCGGAGCAGGGCGCGTGCGCGCTGGCGAGCGCCGTGCTGCGCCGCGCGCGGCCCGCGGGCGGCGCGGCGGACGCCGGCCTACTGCGGGACGCCCGGGACGAGGTACGCCGGCTCGCAAACACTGCGAACCTTAGGATCGTGAACGAGGTGAGCGGCGCGGTAGGCGCGCTGTCGGAGCAGGGCGCGTGCGCGCTGGCGAGCGCCGTGCTGCGCCGCGCGCGGCCCGCGGGCGGCGCGGCGGACGCCGGCCTACTGCGGGACGCCCGGGACGAGGTACGCCGGCTCGCAAACACTGCGAACCTTAGGATCGTGAACGAGGTGAGCGGCGCGGTAGACGCGCTGTCGGAGCAGGGCGCGTGCGCGCTGGCGAGCGCCGTGCTGCGCCGCGCGCGGCCCGCGGGCGGCGCGGCGGACGCCGGCCTACTGCGGGACGCCCGGGACGAGGTACGCCGGCTCGCAAACACTGCGAACCTTAGGATCGTGAACGAGGTGAGCGGCGCGGTAGGCGCGCTGTCGGAGCAGGGCGCGTGCGCGCTGGCGAGCGCCGTGCTGCGCCGCGCGCGGCCCGCGGGCGGCGCGGCGGACGCCGGCCTACTGCGGGACGCCCGGGACGAGGTACGCCGGCTCGCAAACACTGCGAACCTTAGGATCGTGAACGAGGTGAGCGGCGCGGTAGACGCGCTGTCGGAGCAGGGCGCGTGCGCGCTGGCGAGCGCCGTGCTGCGCCGCGCGCGGCCCGCGGGCGGCGCGGCGGACGCCGGCCTACTGCGGGACGCCCGGGACGAGGTACGCCGGCTCGCAAACACTGCGAACCTTAGGATCGTGAACGAGGTGAGCGGCGCGGTAGGCGCGCTGTCGGAGCAGGGCGCGTGCGCGCTGGCGAGCGCCGTGCTGCGCCGCGCGCGGCCCGCGGGCGGCGCGGCGGACGCCGGCCTACTGCGGGACGCCCGGGACGAGGTACGCCGGCTCGCAAACACTGCGAACCTTAGGATCGTGAACGAGGTGAGCGGCGCGGTAGGCGCGCTGTCGGAGCAGGGCGCGTGCGCGCTGGCGAGCGCCGTGCTGCGCCGCGCGCGGCCCGCGGGCGGCGCGGCGGACGCCGGCCTACTGCGGGACGCCCGGGACGAGGTACGCCGGCTCGCAAACACTGCGAACCTTAGGATCGTGAACGAGGTGAGCGGCGCGGTAGGCGCGCTGTCGGAGCAGGGCGCGTGCGCGCTGGCGAGCGCCGTGCTGCGCCGCGCGCGGCCCGCGGGCGGCGCGGCGGACGCCGGCCTACTGCGGGACGCCCGGGACGAGGTACGCCGGCTCGCAAACACTGCGAACCTTAGGATCGTGAACGAGGTGAGCGGCGCGGTAGGCGCGCTGTCGGAGCAGGGCGCGTGCGCGCTGGCGAGCGCCGTGCTGCGCCGCGCGCGGCCCGCGGGCGGCGCGGCGGACGCCGGCCTACTGCGGGACGCCCGGGACGAGGTACGCCGGCTCGCAAACACTGCGAACCTTAGGATCGTGAACGAGGTGAGCGGCGCGGTAGGCGCGCTGTCGGAGCAGGGCGCGTGCGCGCTGGCGAGCGCCGTGCTGCGCCGCGCGCGGCCCGCGGGCGGCGCGGCGGACGCCGGCCTACTGCGGGACGCCCGGGACGAGGTACGCCGGCTCGCAAACACTGCGAACCTTAGGATCGTGAACGAGGTGAGCGGCGCGGTAGGCGCGCTGTCGGAGCAGGGCGCGTGCGCGCTGGCGAGCGCCGTGCTGCGCCGCGCGCGGCCCGCGGGCGGCGCGGCGGACGCCGGCCTACTGCGGGACGCCCGGGACGAGGTACGCCGGCTCGCAAACACTGCGAACCTTAGGATCGTGAACGAGGTGAGCGGCGCGGTAGGCGCGCTGTCGGAGCAGGGCGCGTGCGCGCTGGCGAGCGCCGTGCTGCGCCGCGCGCGGCCCGCGGGCGGCGCGGCGGACGCCGGCCTACTGCGGGACGCCCGGGACGAGGTACGCCGGCTCGCAAACACTGCGAACCTTAGGATCGTGAACGAGGTGAGCGGCGCGGTAGGCGCGCTGTCGGAGCAGCTAATATCAAATAGTTTTATTTACGTTTTACGTATCAAGTAAGTATTATTTATTCACGTGTAAATATTGGTGTAAAATGATTGACAACTAATGATTAATAATTTACAATAAAACTATTTGGGATCACCATAGGGTGATCCCAAATAGTTTTATTGTAAATTATTAATGGAGCGTGACGTCAAATTGATGTCATCGGCATGAAAATTACGGGCCCTGAATATAAGCTATATGTTGGCCCGTAGGTTTGCAAAATGTACTGAGCCAGTAAAAGTCACGCTCTTTAAAGCATACTGCCAGTCATTCTATACATGCAGCTTATGGGTTAACTATACGCAGAAGGCATACAGCGACCTGCGTGTACAATATAACAACGCGTATAGAGCGTTGTTGCGGCTACCGCGCTATTGCAGCGCTTCCGCGATGTTCGTAGGATCTAACGCGGCGGGTTTCGCCGCCATTATGCGCGCACGATGCGCTTCCATGCTACAGCGTGTGCGTGACAGCCGCAACACGCTCCTACGCGCTGTTGTCGATCGCTGGGACTCACCTGTTTTAAAACGGTGCATCGGGCTCCATGCCCTTAAATAATGTTTAATTTTAATTTTAGTTTTAAAATTTGAATATGTACTAACACTAATATTAGTATTTCTTCTTTTTTTGTATAGTCCCCACATTGTACTAACCAAATTATGGATCTATGGTCTGAAAATAAACGATTTATTATTATTATTATTATTATATCAAACAGCTATATATCTAGCAGCTCTAGCGAAAGAACGAGTGCCATTTGTAAGTTTCTACAACAACGGTTTTCATATTCCAGTGTTTCCGGCGCTGCTTGGAACTGGAACAGGAAATGGAGACGGAAGAGAACAGTTCCCCGTGTAGCGGGCTGGGCTGCGGCGCGAGGCTGCTGCGCGCGCTGCTGCCTCGCGAGGCAGAGTGGGGCGTCGCGCGCGCGCTGCTCGCCGAGCCGAGGCAGAGGCACGAGCTGTTGCAGACTCTGCTGGTGAATATTACTAACTACTACTGCGGCGCGAGGCTGCTGCGTGCGCTGCTGCCTCGCGAGGCAGAGTGGGGCGTCGCGCGCGCGCTGCTCGCCGAGCCGAGGCAGAGGCACGAGCTGTTGCAGACTCTGCTGGTGAATATTACTAACTACTACTGCGGCGCGAGGCTGCTGCGTGCGCTGCTGCCTCGCGAGGCAGAGTGGGGCGTCGCGCGCGCGCTGCTCGCCGAGCCGAGGCAGAGGCACGAGCTGTTGCAGACTCTGCTGGTGAATATTACTAACTACTACTGCGGCGCGAGGCTGCTGCGTGCGCTGCTGCCTCGCGAGGCAGAGTGGGGCGTCGCGCGCGCGCTGCTCGCCGAGCCGAGGCAGAGGCACGAGCTGTTGCAGACTCTGCTGGTGAATATTACTAACTACTACTGCGGCGCGAGGCTGCTGCGCGCGCTGCTGCCTCGCGAGGCAGAGTGGGGCGTCGCGCGCGCGCTGCTCGCCGAGCCGAGGCAGAGGCACGAGCTGTTGCAGACTCTGCTGGTGAATATTACTAACTACTACTGCGGCGCGAGGCTGCTGCGCGCGCTGCTGCCTCGCGAGGCAGAGTGGGGCGTCGCGCGCGCGCTGCTCGCCGAGCCGAGGCAGAGGCACGAGCTGTTGCAGACTCTGCTGGTGAATATTACTAACTACTACTGCGGCGCGAGGCTGCTGCGCGCGCTGCTGCCTCGCGAGGCAGAGTGGGGCGTCGCGCGCGCGCTGCTCGCCGAGCCGAGGCAGAGGCACGAGCTGTTGCAGACTCTGCTGGTGAATATTACTAACTACTACTGCGGCGCGAGGCTGCTGCGCGCGCTGCTGCCTCGCGAGGCAGAGTGGGGCGTCGCGCGCGCGCTGCTCGCCGAGCCGAGGCAGAGGCACGAGCTGTTGCAGACTCTGCTGGTGAATATTACTAACTACTACTGCGGCGCGAGGCTGCTGCGCGCGCTGCTGCCTCGCGAGGCAGAGTGGGGCGTCGCGCGCGCGCTGCTCGCCGAGCCGAGGCAGAGGCACGAGCTGTTGCAGACTCTGCTGGTGAATATTACTAACTACTACTGCGGCGCGAGGCTGCTGCGCGCGCTGCTGCCTCGCGAGGCAGAGTGGGGCGTCGCGCGCGCGCTGCTCGCCGAGCCGAGGCAGAGGCACGAGCTGTTGCAGACTCTGCTGGTGAATATTACTAACTACTACTGCGGCGCGAGGCTGCTGCGCGCGCTGCTGCCTCGCGAGGCAGAGTGGGGCGTCGCGCGCGCGCTGCTCGCCGAGCCGAGGCAGAGGCACGAGCTGTTGCAGACTCTGCTGGTGAATATTACTAACTACTACTGCGGCGCGAGGCTGCTGCGCGCGCTGCTGCCTCGCGAGGCAGAGTGGGGCGTCGCGCGCGCGCTGCTCGCCGAGCCGAGGCAGAGGCACGAGCTGTTGCAGACTCTGCTGGTGAATATTACTAACTACTACTGCGGCGCGAGGCTGCTGCGCGCCATTTTGTTTCACAAGTAGTTTTAAGATGCTTGTTCCAGCCATGTTGAAATGTAAGAGAGCGATCGACCCTCTTTACCGACGGAGCACTCCGTGGCAAAGCAGATCGATCCCAGCGCCGCCTAGTGGCGACAAGACAGTATGACGTATTAGTAAATCTCGGCTTGGTGGCCCTAGGACGCGCCACTAGGTGTCGCCTGTGACAACAATGTGGACTGATGACCTGGTAAAGTCGCTAGAGGCCGCCGGAAGCGGGTGGCGCCGGCCTGGTCATTGTGGCGCCTATGTCCAGCAGTGGATGTGTTTCGTCTGATATGCTGGTGACGATATGCTCTGCCCTCAGGCCGGCCAGGCGGGCGCGGGCCGCGCGGCGCGCTGGCGCGAGCAGCAGGCGGCCGCGCTGCTGCTGCGCGTGCGCAGCGGACACGCCGCGGCGCGCGAGCTGGCGCAGCGGTACCCTAACAACGCGCTGCTCGCTCTCGGTTTGTCTTACATTACATTAATAGCTGCCCGCTACTGTTTTACAAAAAACTCAGGCAAACCCGCAGGACAATATATAGTCTTTGTACTCGTCTGCGTGGACCCGGAATAAACACTATCTTTTATTTTAATCCAGGCTGTAAACTATGGTAGTGATAAATTTCATCCAAATCGGTTGACCTGTTTTAACACTTTCACGACCAAGAACCCGCCTAGTGTTCAACACGGGGGGCACCGCGCCGGGCCGGCCCGCGCTCGACTGTTCAACACGGGGGGCACCGCGCCGGGCCGGCCCGCGCTCGACTGTTCAACACGGGGGGCACCGCGCCGGGCCGGCCCGCGCTCGACTGTTCAACACGGGGGGCACCGCGCCGGGCCGGCCCGCGCTCGACTGTTCAACACGGGGGGCACCGCGCCGGGCCGGCCCGCGCTCGACTGTTCAACACGGGGGGCACCGCGCCGGGCCGGCCCGCGCTCGACTGTTCAACACGGGGGGCACCGCGCCGGGCCGGCCCGCGCTCGACTGTTCAACACGGGGGGCACCGCGCCGGGCCGGCCCGCGCTCGACTGTTCAACACGGGGGGCACCGCGCCGGGCCGGCCCGCGCTCGACTGTTCAACACGGGGGGCACCGCGCCGGGCCGGCCCGCGCTCGACTGTTCAACACGGGGGGCACCGCGCCGGGCCGGCCCGCGCTCGACTGTTCAACACGGGGGGCACCGCGCCGGGCCGGCCCGCGCTCGACTGTTCAACACGGGGGGCACCGCGCCGGGCCGGCCCGCGCTCGACTGTTCAACACGGGGGGCACCGCGCCGGGCCGGCCCGCGCTCGACTGTTCAACACGGGGGGCACCGCGCCGGGCCGGCCCGCGCTCGACTGTTCAACACGGGGGGCACCGCGCCGGGCCGGCCCGCGCTCGACTGTTCAACACGGGGGGCACCGCGCCGGGCCGGCCCGCGCTCGACTGTTCAACACGGGGGGCACCGCGCCGGGCCGGCCCGCGCTCGACTGTTCAACACGGGGGGCACCGCGCCGGGCCGGCCCGCGCTCGACTGTTCAACACGGGGGGCACCGCGCCGGGCCGGCCCGCGCTCGACTGTTCAACACGGGGGGCACCGCGCCGGGCCGGCCCGCGCTCGAGTGTTCAACACGGGGGGCACCGCGCCGGGCCGGCCCGCGCTCGAGTGTTCAACACGGGGGGCACCGCGCCGGGCCGGCCCGCGCTCGAGTGTTCAACACGGGGGGCACCGCGCCGGGCCGGCCCGCGCTCGACTGTTCAACACGGGGGGCACCGCGCCGGGCCGGCCCGCGCTCGACTGTTCAACACGGGGGGCACCGCGCCGGGCCGGCCCGCGCTCGACTGTTCAACACGGGGGGCACCGCGCCGGGCCGGCCCGCGCTCGAGTGTTCAACACGGGGGGCACCGCGCCGGGCCGGCCCGCGCTCGACTGTTCAACACGGGGGGCACCGCGCCGGGCCGGCCCGCGCTCGAGTGTTCAACACGGGGGGCACCGCGCCGGGCCGGCCCGCGCTCGACTGTTCAACACGGGGGGCACCGCGCCGGGCCGGCCCGCGCTCGAGTGTTCAACACGGGGGGCACCGCGCCGGGCCGGCCCGCGCTCGAGTGTTCAACACGGGGGGCACCGCGCCGGGCCGGCCCGCGCTCGACTGTTCAAAATGAGGGGCACCGCGCCGGGCCGGCCGGCGCTCGAGTGTTCAACATGGGGGGCACCGCGCCGGGCCGTGACTTTACAAAGCCTATACTATTAGAGTCAAAGTGAGAACTGAACTCGATTAGCTTTTGTTTATGCAAAACCTTCACAAAACCCTATTCTGTTATAGTACAGAAATCGACTGAAATCGGGTAGACTTTGTTAGCTAAACTCTTACTGGCAATCCAGCAACAAATACTAATCTATTACGGTCTATAACAGAATTTTAGCCATGACGCCGATTATATGAGATGAGCTTTTGGTGTTGCAAATTCCTTGACAACATCCTAGTTCAGTGTATAATTTTGCTGAAAGTTAAAACAAGGTTGTTTTTTTTTAATTTAAAGATAGTAGTGTAAATTTAAATCTACTATAATGAAAGCATCCATTAGCATTAGAAAGCGAAGCGAGCCAGCGTATCGTTTCTGGCGCTTCGCCAGCCGCTGCCGCGGCACGCTCGCTTCGCTCGCTTGGCTCGCGCGCTGTGAGGTCGCAGTTCTTCCTAACACTCCTCGCTTCGCTCGTCGTCGAACCTAACCAGCATTAGGGTGGTATACTCGTAGGTTGGCAACTAGACGTTAAAGACGCAGATAATGGTCTTCGATTTGAATAATATTTTAAATGATATTAAAAATTGCCATTTATATACGGAATGTTTGCTACAAGAATTGATAATAGGCAGATTTTACTCATAATATTATATTCAAATATGTTTTATTATAATTTTCCTTTTTTTATATTTGCACTGTATAATATCTCAAAATCTAAACAACGATTATCTAAAGTAACTAAAGCAAAAATGGTGTCGAGCAAATACGATTGCGATAAACAAAAATGGCGGTGAAACTCTACTCGACTAGGTTTTGCTCGTAAATAATGTTTAAAACTATCTTCACAAAAAGCTAATCCGTTTGAGTGACAAACAGTACTGGAATAGATTAGATATTGTTAAGTAATATGCACAAACAAAAGCTCAACTGTTATAATTTGACTCGTGACTCAATCAGTATAGCTTTTGTAAATTTGCCGCCGGGCCGGCCCGCGCTCGAGTGTTCAACACGGGGGGCACCGCGCCGGGCCGGCCCGCGCTCGAGTGTTCAACACGGGGGGCAGCGGTAAGTGTGTGCAACCCGCCCCCAATGTTCTCCTTATTGTGTAGCGTCCAGCGGCGCCGCGCCCTGGGCGACGGCCACCGGCGCGGTGACGGCGTCCCCGACGCAGCTGCTCGGCGCCAGCTGGCCGTCGCTGCTGAGCGCGCTGCTCGCGGGCCAGCAGCCGGCGCGGGCGGGCGCGCTGGCGCGGCGGCTGCGGCGGGCCGGGGTGGAGGGCAGCGGGGCGGTGTGGGCGCTGCGGCTGGAGGCCGAGGCGAGAGCGCCCGCGCCGAGGCTCGAACACGTTGCTCACGCCGCTATGGACGTACTGCCGCACCACAAGGTGAGTAGTGCGTGTGTGTGTGTGTGTGTGCGGTGACGGCATGCCCGACGCAGCTGCTCGGCGCCAGCTGGCCGTCGCTGCTGAGCGCGCTGCTCGCGGGCCAGCAGCCGGCGCGGGCGGGCGCGCTGGCGCGGCGGCTGCGGCGGGCCGGGGTGGAGGGCAGCGGGGCGGTGTGGGCGCTGCGGCTGGAGGCCGAGGCGAGAGCGCCCGCGCCGAGGCTCGAACACGTTGCTCACGCCGCTATGGACGTACTGCCGCACCACAAGGTGAGTAGTGCGTGTGTGTGTGTGTGTGTGTGCGGTGACGGCATCCCCGACGCAGTTCCTCGGCGCCACCTGGCTCTCGCTGAAACTGAGAGAGCAAACTGAGCCGCCGTGTAGAAGACAATCACACACACACACAATCACACTGAGAGTATCCGGTTCGAAGGACCAAAAATGTAGGGTCTAATTGTTTATTACTCATGTGCGAACGTTATATGTTCATGTTGGGTTGTTATGTTGATTGGAATGATATCTTAAGTAAAAGATGTAACCGTCCTGGTTGCGTACCTTTATTGCACTGAAATTGTATCTTCGATTAAAGCTCAATTTTGTGTGCGGGAGCGGAGATACAGAAAAATACATGTTGTTTCGATGCTGGTTTAATTGCAACTAAAATTTTAACAAGCTCCATAGGCTAGGTATGTTTGCATAGATGTATTAGACATACCGGCCGCCAAAACTAACAGTTTTCAATAAAATGCACTAATATATAAAGCATGCAATACCGTTTACATACATGTTAAGGTAAAAGTTAATTATAATTTCACAAACGAATGACTTTTAAACATTCCATTTACTTTAGGTAAATTGATCACTTCACATGCACATCATGCAATCAGAGTTTTTAGGAAGAAGTATCAGTTTAGATAAAGGTCTTTTAAGTTCGTGGTCTCCCTTGCACTGTACCGTTACCACTCTCACTAGGTTATCTGCTCCAGGATGAAGATATTTGACTCTTCCAAGTAACCATTTAGTGGGGGGCGTAATCTCATCCTTGATGACCACCAAATCTCCAATATCGGGTGCAGGTACCGTGACTTGCCATTTGTATCTTTGTTGCATAGTATGAAGATAGTCTGTTTGCCATTGACGCCAGAAACTTTGTGTCATTTTTTGGACTAATTGCCATCTAGTGAGCATACTGACTTTTTTGTGCTCATAATTTTGCTCAGGAACACTGACCAGCGGTTCGCCCACTAAAAAATGTCTCGGTGTCAGAGGCACTCCTGTCGACTTGTTTATTTCGCAAAGCGGTCGAGAATTGAGGCATGCCTCCACCTGTGTCAGTAAAGTTGCCAGCTCCTCAATGGTAAGTTTGGTGTCTTTATTTACTCTAGCTAAGTGTCGTTTTGCGGACTGAACTCCAGCCTCCCACAAGCCTCCGTATGATGGCATTCTTGGGGGTATAAAATGCCATGTGGTCCCCTCAGTAGCCAGCATTTCTGCCACTTCAGCTGCCACATTATCTTTCCCATGTGCAAACATACCTTTCAGCTCTTTGGCAGAACCAATCAATTTAGTACCATGGTCGCTCCAAATATCTTTGCAATTACCTCTGCGGGCGACAAATCTTCTGAAAGCAGCTATGAAAGCCTGTGAAGTTAGATCAGAGACAGCTTCAAGATGAATAGCTTTAGTGGCCATGCATACGAACAAGCAAATATATCCTTTCGTTGCATGGTGTCCACGGCCTTTAGATGTTCTTATTAGCACGGGTCCAGCAAAGTCAACGCCGCTGTTTATAAACGGACGGTTCTGGTTAACTCTCACCGTTGGTAGCTGACCCATGAACTGGTGCTTAACTTTTGCTTTGTCTATGACACAAATCTTGCAATTGTGGATGCATTTTCGGATCGATGACTTTAAGCCGATAACCCAATATTTGGTTTTCACATAAGTCATCATTAATTGATTCCAACCATGGAGTGTTCTAGCGTGAGCCTCATTAATAATTAATTTAGTCAGGTGTTGGTTGGATGGAATAATAATTGGATGCTTTGCCTCATCAAATATTGAAGCATTTTGAAGTCGTCCTCCCACTCTTAACAATCCTCTCTCATCTAAGAATGGAGCAAGTGTGATTAGAGAACTCCTTTTCTTAACTCTTCCATCTTTTTTCAAATCTTCTATATCTTTGCCATATACTAAATGTTGATAGCATTTTATACATTCCTCTTCTACTTTCTCCATTTCTTGTGGCGTTATGTATTGGTACTCTGTTGCTTCTATTTTCTCTTTCGGTAACATTCTTCTACAATAAGCTAGCACTCTCTTCATTCTGGACATTGTTGAAAATCTCTCCCATATCGGTTTTTCTTCTAGAACTGCGTGATGTGTACTTTTAGATTCTAATTCCGTTTGTGCAATTTCTGTTTTGTCGTATTCTAGTTTATTATCTTTAAGCCACTCTGGACCACTCCACCAAATGGTTTGGGTAGTAAGATCGCGTGCTTTGATTCCTCTTGTTGCTAGGTCAGCAGGATTCTCAGCAGATTGCACATGTCTCCATCGGTCATTATCTATCAAGCGTGTAATCTCCGCAGTCCGATTCGCTACAAACGTTTTCCATCGGCTAGGTTGAGACTGTAGCCATGACAGTACGACCATTGAGTCCGTCCAAACAAATATACTCTTCTTAGGAATGTTCAATAGTTCTGCGACATCATTGATCAGTTCTGCTAACATCGCCGCTGCGCAAAGCTCTAATTTTGGAACTGAAAGCTGCTTCAAAGGTGCAACTTTAGTTCGAGATGCGATCATAGAAACGTACACAACACCCTCTCTAACAACTCTCAGGTACGTTACTGCTGCATAAGCTTGAGTCGATGCATCTGCAAAACCGTGTAACTGTACATCTTCATCATTTTGTGTCGTTTTCAACCATCGTGGTACTTTAATGTTTTGCAAATGTATCAATTCTTCTCTGTAGGTTATCCACTCGTCCGTCAAGTCTGACGGTAATTCATCGTCCCATTCTAAATTGATTAGCCACAATTTTTGTATTAAAACTTTAGCGATTATTATTACAGGCGCTAGCCAGCCAAATGGGTCGAAGAGGTGGGCAACATCAGAAAGTATAGATCTCTTCGTTATCGGATTTCTCATCTCAGGTAATTTTACCGTGATTACAAATGCATCGTCTTGTCTATTCCATGTTAAACCTAGGATCTTAATAATTTTGTCTAGTTTTATTTCTATACTATCTCTTGTATTGTTTTCTTCCTTCAAAGTATCTAAAACGTCATCTGAATTACTGGACCATTTTTGCATTTGAAATCCTCCTCTTCTAAGTATTTCTTTTATGTCTTGACACATTTTCTTTGTTTCTTCTATGCTTTCATTTCCCACCATTAAGTCATCCATGTAAAATGATTTCTTGATTACAGGTGCAGTTTTCGGAAAGTCGTGTGCTTCATCTTCGGCTAATTGATTTAACGTACGCACTGCTAGGAATGGAGCCGCAGCCGTACCAAATGTCACGGTTGTCAAATCATAGCTCTCAAAGTTATCTTCAGGCCTATCTCGCCAGACGATGCGTTGGAGACTTGTGTGCTCTTCCGCCATGTTGATCATCCTATACATTTTCACGATGTCTCCTACCACACAAATTCTATGTTTTCTCCAAGCGGTTATTAGGCTCCGAAGATCGGGTTGCAAAACGGGGCCAACCATCATTGTGTCGTTAAGAGAGTGACCGCGTGAGCCTTTTGCAGACGCATCGTAGACAACTCGTACTTTACTCGTATCTTTGTCCTCTCGAACGACAGCCAAATGGGGTAGATATATTGATCTGTCATTGTCTTTGTCTTCTGATCTTCTTAAATGGCCCATGTCCCTGTACTCATGTATGACCTTTGTGTACTCCGTTTTCAACTTGTCGTTTTTTCCAAATTTCCTTTCGATACTCTTGAACCGATTGATAGCTTGCTGTTTCGTATCTCCACATAGGTTTACTGTTTCTTCAATACTTTGCTTTAACGGCAGGTGTACTACGTATCTTCCACTTTCGTCTCTTTTTGTTGTTTGTTTGTATATCTCTTCACAGCGATCGTCCTCTTTTGTAAATAATCGCTTCTTTGTGTACAAATCTGTGTCTATTTCCCAGAACCTCCGTAGTAGATCATTGTCTTCAGCAACCATCCTTGTTATGTGTAATGTGATTACATTGTGCTGGTCGCTGTGTTTGTCTTGTTGTTTCTCTTGTTGTTTCTGACCTGAGAGTATCCAACCCAAACTTGTTCTCTGAGCAACTACCCCGTCATCCATTTTTACCAATCCTTCTTCAATAATCTGACAGAAGACATCGGCGCCGAGCAGGATATCTACCTTGCCGGGTGTGTAGTAGGTAGGATCAGCCAATGGTAATGTTTGGACTTCTTGTGAATCGATCGAGACGTGTTTCGAGGGCAAACGTGTGGATATCGTTTTTAAAACGTAAGCTGTTACTCGAATCTTCTTCTTGTTTTCAAATCTCGATGCAATTGTGAGGTCAACTAAGTGTTTTATGTTTATATGCGCACTTTCTCCCACTCCAGAGACTACACCGGTGATACTGGTTCTTGGCAAACCCAGTAGTTGAACTACTCTCTCTGATATAAATGAAGCCTCTGAACCCTGATCGATTAGAGCACGAAGTATGTGTGTATCACCATCAGACGACTTGACTTCTACTTGTGCTGTGGCTAGTAATACATCGCGACCAGGTTGTTACTTAGAAAGGTGCGCGGTTGTCAGCTTTGTTTCAGGTTCTGGTTGTGAATATGGTTGTGTAGTTTCCTCATGACTTGTTTCTCTAACATGATGTAAAAGAGAATGATGCCTTTTACTGCAGATGCGGCATAAAGTCTTTTGTTTACATTGCATAACACTGTGATATGGTACAAGACAGTTATAACATAATCGGCTCTTCCTCGCGAAATCTTGTCTATGTTCCACCGGCTGTTTTGTAAATTGTTTGCAGTGAAATATGTAATGATCACCCTGACAATAGGTACATGCAAGTTGTGAAGCAGCCATGCTAGCGTGTGCAGATTGAAATGAACTATCTTGTTCTTGTTCCTCTTTATCAGTGACGTGGAATGTTTTGTGAGTTTGTGACTTTTCTCGTGTAGGCGCCGTCGCAACTGCCGTAGCTAACTCCAATGTGCGAAACTTAGCAACTAGAAACTTCTGTAACTCGTCCCACTTAGGCATGTCATCACAGCTGTCTTTGTGTGTAGATTGCTCCCAGTCTTTAATTGACTCTGTGTCCAACTTCTGTCCCACCAGAAATATAATAACAGGATCCCAAGAGTCCGTATTTATCTTCAAATTATTTAAACTATTGATACATTCCATAGTAGTATCGAGTAAATTTTTGATTTGGCTTGCAGACTGAGTATTAATCTTCTTTTGTCCAAACAGTTTCTTTAAGACAGAATGAACAATCATCTTATTGCCGAAGCGGTTTTTAAGCAACTCCCACGCCTGTGTGTAATTGTCTTCGGTTATTTGTATATGCCGCAATAAAATCTCAGCTTCACCGGAGACACTCGTTTTTAAATAGTGTAGTTTTTGAACGTTTGTTAATCTTGTATTGTGAACGAGGGCTGTGAACAAATCTTGGTACGTTGTCCAATCTTCATATCTGCCTGAAAACGTTGGCAATTGGATTTTTGGAAGATTCACAAACGCTAACTGCCCGTCGTTTGACGAAGTAGACATGTTCGATAATTCTAAAGATCTTTTTTCAGACTCCCATTTGTTCAATAAATCTTTCAAGTCGGCTTGTAAACATAAATAAAGGTCCTCGACTGTGTAGTAATCTTTATTAAGAAAATACTGCATATCACCCCGTTGTTCGCGCGGCGTGCAATGCGGGAGGTTATTGTGTGCTTGTTTAAACATATTCCAATAATCTTCGAGTATTTTTATACGTTGTGTAACATAACCTTGAGTAAGCCTTTGCTTTGGACACTTTTTTATGTTGGTTTGCGTCTTTTGTGTCATGCCGGCCACATCTTCTAGCTTTGTAATTAATTGAGTTTGTTCGGGAGTTGGTTGCGGCATTGTAATATATTTTACTCACACTTATTCACTTTAAAGTTAATTCACAATTATCACTTCTTTCAGTCAATAGTCCCGGTATATACCTATACACAGTTATTGTGGTTAAACAGTGTAAACTATGCAATTCAGTTCACTTCAATCTTCGTTATAAACTCATAATTACTTAACGAAGCTTGAAATCTGCACTAAACGATGTAAACAACTCCGCTTATCTGCTAAGGAATGCGCTTCCCATTGTATTCACCAGCCGCCGTTTGCATCGCTCCCGTAATTAGTCCGGTTCGATTTAGGACCATATGTACCTTCGATTAAAGCTCAATTTTGTGTGCGGGAGCGGAGATACAGAAAAGTACATGTTGTTTCGATGCTGGTTTAATTGCAACTAAAATTTTAACAAGCTCCATAGGCTAGGTATGTTTGCATAGATGTATTAGACAGAAATAACAAAGTAATAAAATGTATTAGGTAAACAGCGTATTGACGCACGCTCGGGTGCATCGTAAGCTTAATATTAAAATGTCGAGTGTGCTCGTACACAAACTCTGACCGTTAAATACTAATGTAATAAATACTTTTCGTGGAATACACAATTTACTTGAAGAACTTGCCTTGATATGGTGGCGCATCGCCATTGGAACTAGTAAGTTAAGTTTAGTGGTGTTCCAGTGGCTGACGGTGCGCTGCGCGGCGCTGGGCGCGGCGGGCGGGGGCGGGGCGCTGCCCGACGTGCTGCTGGAGCGCGGGCTGCGCCTGCACGCGTTGCCGGACGAGTTGCGCGCGCTGGCGCCCGACAGAGACGCCCTACCCGACCGGGACCTGTAACCCGACTGGAACAATCTCTAGCGCGGCCGAGACAACTAGCTTGTACGTCTAGCACAACTTGCTGCTCAGTCGCTTCGCGCAACACTGAGCGTCTTCTGTCTCACTCGCACCGTGCAAATTAGAAAGAGGAGGGTAGATCTTTCTTACTCGCGTGCTAGATGACTAGTGAATTGGTTCGTGAAAGTTCGAGCCAACACGCAGGAAGGAAGTCATTGCCATTTCGATTAAATTTAACGATGTCAGATAACTTCAATAAACTATTATGAAAACTCTGTATCTTCTTTTCTACATCTCCTGTGATCATCTACGAGGAAGATCATTTCTGATACCGGTCACACATTGCCGAAAAATTACAATTCTTAGGCGTGAATTATACAGAGACGGCGTAAGTTGAGGGTGCGGCGCCGGCGCAGGGCAGACGTAATGCCGCTTCAAGCGATTGTAGACCTTAATTGTGCACTCTGTTAATACAAGAGGCGGACAAACTTGCTGTGCCGCGGCTCCGTCTCCATAAAGTGAATTCGTCTTTTATGGAAAATTAAATTAAATTAAATTAAATAAACGTTTATTTCAGGCCGTGGCCCAAATAGTTGATAGTAAGTACAGACTTAAATTAACTAATTTTAGTAGTGGGTACATTCAAATTATTAATGGCAGGAAAGAGAACAGGATCGGCGCATCATTAAACATAAAATAAAATCATACAATTAAAATTTGATATTGGACATAAATTATAAAATCGTTAATGTCAACAGGTGAAATATTATTAATTGCTAATTATCAAAGAATCTAAATTCTCAGAATTAAAAATTTAAACAACATGAATTACATTAATTAGTCCTTTGAAAATTGAATTAAATGTCAAATCAAATACAGTAAAAATCTATTTTAAATAAAATAAATTAAAATTTAAATAAAATAAAATAAAATAAATAATAAAATTAAATAAATAAAATACGATTGGATTGGAAGATTGATTGAAGAAATGGCGTACGCTTCTACAATAAAATCCCTATAAGGTATTTTGATTCAATCACTTACTAAATTTAAGAAAATTGTAAAAGATCGTTTATTATGTAAGGCATATTATAGTGTTAAGGAATTTGTAGAAGACAATAACTTCTTTTAAGGCAAAGACGTTTTATTTATTTGACCTAATTAATTTTGATGTGAACTGTGTTCTATAATTTTGTAAGTACTTGTCAGCTATAAAATTTTAATGTGTATTTTAATTTTTCCGTGCAGTCAATTTTAACTTTCTTTTGTTGCGTTGTGTATACAATATACATATTTTTTTTGTGACGTTTCTCAACACTCTGAGTCTATTTGAAAGAAAATATCTTGATTTGATTTAATTTAATACAATGGAATAAGGTTCATTGGTGAATTGCACTCAAGCGGCGCGGTGTCTGGGCCGCAGTGCAATTCACGTCGCACATCGCCTACGTACATTTTGTATGAAAACGTTTTGAAGCGGCATGTGCCTGCGCCGCGCCTTCACCTTACGCCATCTCTGTCTGTATAATTCGCGCCTAAATATCACGTTTTATAACGCCATCGATTGATATATTTCCGATACTACATCTCTTGTACATCTGCGAATGGTCGGTGCGGGGCGTATCCAAGTGTCGTCACTAATATCCAAATCCAACAGATGGCGCTACTGAGTCGAAAATAGGAGTTGTTCATAGAAAATATCGAAATTATACTCAGAACTACTAAAACTTACATTGTTTTACACTCAAATAAAAGGCAATACGTCTAGTTCCTATATTCAGGAATTATTTCAGTTTCAGTTTCTTTATTGGAAAATATCTATTTACAGGTCATAATCATAAATCATAATGGAATTCACAATATACAGAATGTCTTATTACTAAAATATCTAATACTAACGTATACATTTGTAAATTTGGACAGAACAATACATAAAATATGCAGGAGCAATACCTACTCGTAGGTACAATTAATAATAACATTTAAGATGATCGTACATCAGTCAAATATCCACCCACTTGTAAAAACTCATCCACACTAGGTATAACATGCTGCATCTATGAGTTGATTTGAGTTTTTTTGTAAATATCATGTCACTTTCAGATGATATTATGTGGCTCGGAGTAGTTTCTCACAAATGAAATTTATAATACGGATTCTTGAATTGAAACCACCACGGATAAGTTTAAGATATATATTGGCAAAAAAAATCGCACCACTGTAAATAGTTTCAAAACAGTAAGTCAAGCGCTAGCTACGATCGAATAAAAACTAAACTAAACAGCAACAACAAATGTAAATTAAGCACAATGCAGTGATTAGAAGTAAACCATTGAAGGAAAATTTGTTCTTACTCCCAATGAAATATGAGATTCTTCATATATTATTTATTTCGGTACAGCGATATAATTTTTATGCTTGTCGCAGCCATGTTTTAAAAGGAAGAGACCGATCGGCCCGCTTTACCGACGGAGCACTCAGACGACAAAGCAGATCGATCCCAGCGCCACCTAGTGGGGGCAAGCCGAACCACCGAGAGCAGTATGTAATGGTAGGTCTCGGCTCGGTGGCTCTTAGACGCGCCACTAGGTGTCGCTAGTGACATGCTCCCACCAGAGCTCTTTGCAAGTGTTAACCCCTTTCAACGCCAACGAAGGACAGATCGTTAAGAGGAGCTAAGAATGGAGCCTGTGTGTCTATCGTCTCACACATGCCCCACACTCGCAACAAGGTCACTGGTCTGTGAGATGAAGTTTAAAGTTAAATAAGCTAAAATCGATAAGGTTGAGCAATCATCTGTCAGACCAGCTACTGACCATTTGGTACTTGATATCAGACAGATTCACTGTACTATATTGGGTTTATTTATTTTATTTTGATTGAATCTAGGTATATGGACAATTAAGCTAGATTCTGTCTGCTATCATGTGGAATGAAACAAAGAACAATAGGAACTTTATTTAGGTACTAATATCTTATCGTTACATAGGTATAATATTAAGTCGAGCTTAATTTAGGAATGAACTTAATTATAAATTTATACATGAATAGGTAATGGGCATATGTTATTAAAGGAACGTTTTATGTTCCCTCGAGCGGTCCTTAGTTCGGCGACCCGGGTAACTCCGTCCTGGCCGGGGCAGACAGCAACGACTCGGCCCAGCCGCCACTGGCACGGAGGCAGCCGGTCTTCCCGCACCAGCACTACTGTCCCGGGCTGGAGTGCAGGACCCTTCGAGCTTCTCCACTTCGTACGCTCTTGGAGGAGACTAACATAGTCTCGGGACCACTGCCGCCAAAACTGTTGCTGGAGTTGCTGTAGTTGCTGGTACAGAGTAATTGCGTTAACAGGGCTCTTTTCATAATTATAATCAGGTAGAGTTGTGAGAGGTTTTCCTAAAAGGAAATGGGCCGGCGACAAGTATGATAATTCGTCGCTATCTGAGCTTGGTATTGGGCACATTGGTCTAGAATTTAGAATGCCCTCAATTTGAGTTAAGACAGTAGAAAATTCCTCATAGGTTAGCAAGGCATTTGCTACTGTCTTTTTTAAGTGTATCTTGCAACTTTTGATGGCGGCCTCATGTAGACCCGCCATGTGTGGCGTATAAGGCGGTAAAAACTTCCAGCTCACTCCTTCCGCCGCACAAGCAGTGGTAATTGCCTCTATGTTGTCGGTTAGATTTAGGTATTCATATAATTCGGATATATCTTTACTCGCACGGTGGAAGGTAGAGCCGTTATCGCTTCGCATTTCCCGCGGCCTTCCCCTTCGTGCTATGAAGCGTCTGAAGGCCGCGAGGAATGCGGAAGTTTCTAGGCTCGACACTAACTCAATATGGACTGCCTTTGTCGAGCAACATACAAACATAGCTATATAACATTTTGAAGTTGTGTAACCTCGTCCCCTCCTGTCCCGCACTGTGAAAGGACCTGCAAAATCGACAGAAGTTACATTCGAAAAGGGTGTTGCTGGGGTTATTCGATCGATTGGTAAATTTCCCATAATAGGAGTCGTTAATCTTGGTGTGGCCTTAAAACACGTCACGCATTTTCTAACTATTTTGTTTGCTAATGTTTTACCCTTTATTGGCCAGTATCTCTCCCGCATTGATGCGAGGAGGAGCTGAGGGCCGGCGTGCAAAAGTCTTAAATGCTCGGCAAGCATTAAGAGATTTGTGAGTGTGTGACTGTGAGGTAGAATGGTAGGGTGTTTCTTATCATGTGAATATTGTGAGAGTCCTAATCGACCTCCCACCTTCATGATGCCATTTTCCATAAATGGATTTAAATCAATTAAATTTGACGAATTTGGTATTGATTTTCCTGTACTCAGTATTTTATACTCTAATGGGTATGTCTCTTTTTGTGCAAATTTAATTAATTTATTTCTTGATTCTGACATCTCGCTGACAGTTAACGGACCTACCATTTTGTTTTGGTTATTTTTACAATTATTAATGAATCTCAAAATAAAGGCTAGAACGTTAACCGGTTTATTTATGTTGGACCATTTGTTAATGAAATTGGTTATGAATGGATTTGGAATGTCATGTGTGCATACATTGCATATCACAGTTGGAATGTTTACTTGATGGGAGGGCCAGTCAGTAGTAGGTTTGCTTAGCCAGGTCGCCCCTTGCCACCATTTGGTACAACCTGCCATCTTTTTAGCCTGTAATCCTCTAGATATTAAATCAGCTGGGTTATCACTGGATGATATCCAATGCCAATCGGTAGTTGAAGTTGCCTGCTTTATTTTATTTACTTGATTTTTTATAAAGCAGTTTAGTTTATGGACGTTTGGTGATTTTACCCATGCTAGGGCCACATTTGAGTCCACCCAAAAATATTTGGCTGTAAATTTACATTTTAATACATCGGTTACCTTGCTATATAGTGTTGCTAGTAAAGATGCAGCCCGAAGCTCGAGTTTTGGAATAGTCTCATCACGAGCTACCCTCGACTTTGCACACAATAATTTAACTGAAATGGTGCCAGCATGGTCAATGGATCTTATGTAAATGGCGGCTCCATACGCTGTCAACGAGCTGTCAGAAAATCCATGAAGTTCTAGAGTAGTGCTATTACTTAGTACAGCATGCCTCGGCAGTCGTAATGAATTTAGACTGTCTAGAGAGTTGTAGAAGGGTTCCCACTCATTTGAGAGTTCAGCAGAGAGAGATTCGTCCCAGCCAGCCCCGCTCTTCCAAAGCCGCTGTATAATTTTTTTTGCTATGACTAACACCGGGCTAAGTAGGCCTAATGGGTCAAATATCTCCGACGCTAGTGAGAGAACCTTTCTTTTGGTTAGTGGGTTTGGTATTGGTCGTTTTTTGATTTCATACATCAATTTATCTGTCTGACTGCACCAGGCAAGCCCCAGTACCTTATGTGTATCTTGAAAGAGTGTCGTTGGTTGTTTAACATGATTATTTGTTGTACTCACTGTTTGTAGAATGGAACTGGAATTAGAATTCCATTTTCTTAAATTGAATTTCGCTGTGGCAAGTGTCTGCTGGACCTGTATAGCTGTTTGTGCTACCTGGTTTTCGTTGTCTCCGCCGAATATGAAATCGTCCATATAGAAACTATTTGCTATCGCCTGGGCCGCCTCTGGATATTGAGATTTGATCTCATGGGAAAGCTGTAGTAAACATCTTGTTGCTACATGCGGAGAGCATTTTAGTCCAAAGCTTAGGGTTGTCAACTTGTATGAAGCAAGGGCTGTGATGGATTATCACGCCACAGTATGCATTGCAGGTGGGTTTGTGTTGGGTTAATATATATCATACGGTACATCTTCTCAATGTCCGCATTTATCACATAGGTATATTTTCGAAATCTGAGTAGAATATCGAACAAATCATCCTGCATCACTGCACCTTTATATTGAATATCGTTTAACGATTTGCCAGTACTAGTTTGACAAGATGGGTCAATCACAACTCTAATAGGGGTTGTAATTTTGGATGGATTTACTACTGCATGATGTGCTAAGTAGTTATTTGTCTTGGTGGGAGTGCACTTGACCATGTGCCCAGCTGCCCTGAATTCTTTCATGAACTCTACATATTTTCTTTGAAAATCGGGATTACGTGCAAATTTGGACTCTAAACTTTTGAACCTTTTATATGCTATGTGGCGCGATTCGCCGAGTGCAGTGGGAGGCTCCCTGAGAGGCAGGGTTACCACAAAGTTGCCATCAGACGTGCGAGTATGTTCATTGAATATCTTCTCACAATTTATGTCATCATCATGTGGCACCTTGCTTGCCGGGGGCTGGTCCCTTACATCCCAAAAAGCCTGTAAGTCATTGGTAAGAACGAAGTTACAATGAACCCGTTTAGGTGCATACTTAGCAACAATAGCTCCCGATACCACCCATCCTAGTCGGGTTCTTTGAAGAATTGGTAAGCCTTCACCCAAGTTGTGTTGGCCAATGCACAAAAGTTGATAGAAGTGCTCGGCACCTATAATCATATCAATTGGGCCCCCTTGGTCAAATGCCTCATCCGCCAACTGAAATCTTTTTGGAATATTTAATGTAGTAATTTGCATTGGATAGTTAGGTAAACTACATATATTTGGTACTATGAAACAGGACAATCCGGTCGAGTATGTCCCATCTTTGGAAATGATAGTTACATGACATTGTTGATCTACTGTGGTGGAATTGTCATTGAAACCCAATACTTCGAAATCAATTTTTTGAGTTGGTAGGTTCAGTATTTTAGAAGCCCGTTTGGTAATAAAATTAGATTGAGATCCACTGTCGAGCAAAAGTCTCAATATTTGTGGGTTTTTGTGGCTATCCACCACTTTAACTTGTGCAGTTGATAATATAATATGCTTTGGTTGTGGTACTGCATCTGCATTGGATACTGTGGTTGACTGTTTAGTCATTAGGTTGACAGATTGGGTTAGGTTATTAAGAGTTGATGTTGGAGCATTTACCTCATTGGTATTGGTGGATGAAGACTGATAGAACGTCTCTGTAACTCGGGGTACTAGATGCAAAAGCGTGTGGTGTTTACCTTTGCAGGTTCTGCAGTTACTTGCTCTGCAGTTGGGTAAGATATGGTTTGCACCGAGACAATTTATACATAGGCCTAGTTGTTTCACTATTCTAATGCGTGCCGGGGGATTCAGGGCCAAGAAGGTCTTACACTGATTTATAAAATGGGTTCCTTTACAGTGCGGGCATTGGTTAATGTGTTGGAATGGTTTTACCTTATTTTGCTGTATGGGAGGGGACGTGATTACCAGGGACTTCCTGGTCAGCATTGCGCCTGCAGCTGGTTGCTCCGACACAGCGCTGCCCATTGCCTCCAAAACATCAGCTTGCTTCCTCAGGAAGCCCTTGAAGTCCTGTAATGTGGGAAGGTCCCGCGAGGTCATTCGTTCTTCCCACTTTCTTTGGATATTTTTATCCAATTTATTTACTAGCATGAAAATCAGCAGCACATCCCAGCTCTCAGTGTTGACCTTTAAGGTACGTAATGATCTCATATGCTTAGATATGGTATCGGTCAAGCCTCTGAGGGCCGGCGCTGTGCTGCAGACATTGTCTCCATATAGAAGTGCCCTTAAATGATTGTTGACTAAAAGTCTAGGATTATTATACCGCTCACACAATAGCTGCCAAGCTAGGCTATAATTTTCTTCCGAATAATCGACTGCTCCTATAACCTCCAAGGCACCATCCTTCAAACAACCTCTTAAATATTTAAATTTTTGTATTGGTTTAAGATTCGTTTGGTTTATTAAGGCATCAAAGGTGTCTCTAAATTCTATCCAGTCTGTCATATGTCCGTTGAAGGATGGCAAGATGATTTCAGGATATTTAATAGATTCACTGTTGGTGCCGTTGGTGGGCTGAGCGTTTCCTGAAGGTGTGGGTGGAGGTGTCGCCTCTGTTGCTTGGTTGATATAGTTCTTTGCCAGCGCAACTGCTGCAAAGTAAGAGTTCTCAAAGGCCTCCCTTTCCAATACCTGATCGTCTATCTCAGAGCTTAGTTTCGATTTTTTGTTGATAATTCTCAAAGTCTTCATATGCTAGTAGAATTCTTTGCAATCTTAACTCTATTTCAATTAACTTGTCTGCAGTTAAGGTACTGGATGGGACACCCCTGAGGTACTTTTGGAATAGGGTTAATTTTCCCTTTACTGTACCCCTCATTTTTATGTATGTATTTAATTTTTCGTCATCCGCATCATGTGTGTGTTCGCTACCCAAATTACTTCGGGGCATGTTGGGTAATATAATTTTTATGCTTGTCGCAGCCATGTTTTAAAAGGAAGAGACCGATCGACCCGCTTTACCGACGGAGCACTCAGACGACAAAGCAGATCGATCCCAGCGCCACCTAGTGGGGGCAAGCCGAACCACCGAGAGCAGTATGGTCTCGGCTCGGTGGCTCTTAGACGCGCCACTAGGTGTCGCTAGTGACAACCATAAACTTTAAACAATATATTTAAGGGGAAGCTAATATTTACTTAAGGCGAAGCAAAACCTAAAAAAATATAACAACTCAAGTGTAAATGCAAACAAGCGTGTGCGTGATAGCTAGCAATTATGAAACAAACAAGGCAAGGTTGATTTGAACTATACAAAACATATACTTATGAAACTATGCACGAAGCAAGCTGAACTTCTTTTAATATGCAACTAAGCTCTAAAAGCATTAAACTAAGAAAACAATATAATACCTAACATTAGCAACAGAATCTAAGTAAATACAATAACAGCGGGCGTAACTAAGTACATAACACTTATTATAAAATAACATACGCGAACGTAGTGCGCTTTAGATATTCCGTATTACGGATGTATCATTCAGCACAACTACACCTAAGTACAAAGTGTACGACCTAACAGATAGGATTACGTCACGGCTGACCGGCACGTTCCGTGCTACGAAAGCAATACCGGGCGGACGCGATGCTTGCGGTCGTCAAGTCAGTTGTGCCGTCCCAAGTCGTTGAGAGCGGCGCACTGGGCGAGACCAACTGGCGGAGCGTTTTTTTTTTAAACCTGACTGTTGCTATAATAGGACGTACCCAATATAGCGGTCGAATTGCGTGGTTGGAGGGTAGCCTGGGGAAAATCCAGGGGGAGCCTCCGGCACGACCACCGCGGGAAAGTTTGTACACTGGAATACTCTACGAGTTTGCGCTCCAGTGAGATTGGTTGAACGGTATCAACCGAATCTGGGGTGTGAGTGGTGTCGAACTACTGGGAGTTTTATCGCTGGTTCGCTAAAACCTAGCCTAGCTGAGAAGAATCCAGCAAGAAACTCAGCTGGTCAGTCAGTCAGACTTGGGTCGGACTGACTACCCGGTATGTGGCGGTACCGGGACGAATAGGGACTGTATGTGTCTGTGTTGTCGCGATCTCGCGGTGGACGTCCCCGCCGGCGGGAACGCCGAAGTGTACGCGATCTGTTGGACGCCGAAAGCGCAGCGTTCCATCTTTCGATGGACGCTGTGATTTCGTCCTCCGGGTCCGTGAGTGTGTGCCTAGGACGTCGGACCGTGCGGCCCCTAATCAGTGAGCGCCGAGTAACGACAGAGGGGGGAGGGATGGGAACGTAATCAGCAGCCTTCCTAACTAACGGATTCCTATGGTGGGGAGCGTTGTCAAAATAACGTTTGGCAGCCTGCTTAAAGAAACCATACATGGTGCTAATCCCCATGTCGTGGTGCAGGCTGAGGTTCGATTGGTACCACGGGGCACCAGTCGACCTACGGAGAGAACGATTCTGAATGACCTGAAGCGGCTTGAGCGATGACATAGGCACGTGAGCAAATGCTACACTTGCATATGTCATGATTGGACGAACACAAGTCTTGTAGAGTGTCAGCTTATTTCTAAGTGAAATTTTACTAAACTTGTTGATCATCGGCCCAAGCCTTCCTAGTACGAACAACGCGCGGTTGCGAACCCTATGGATGTGGCTACGGAAAGTCAGTTTCCTGTCGAGGGTCACTCCAAGATATTTGGCCTCGTTGACCCAGGGGATGGGTCGGTCAAACATCTGGATCGGAGCCACCCGTCTTTCTGTACTAACGCAGTCAGACGGGTGGAAGACTATTGCAGTGCTTTTTTCCGGATTGACTTCGACACGCCAAAGATTAAACCAACGACCTAGGTCGGTGATTGCCTCTTGGAGGTATCGCCGGATAGTAGCGTACTTACAATGGGTCGTAAAGCGCGGTGTCGTCCGCAAACAACCCCAGTTGCACCTTAGGGTGCCTGGGAATGTCGTTCGTGAACAACGAGTAGAGAGTGGGAGAGAGCACGGAGCCTTGCGGGACTCCGGCCCGGATGGGGTGTGGGTCCGAGTACGTTCCCTCCAGTCGGTATCGAAAGCTTCGATCACTGAGAAAATCTCGTATGGTGAGTACGAGTCTGTCCGGTATACCGAGCTGGTATAGCTTGTATACCAGTCCGTTATGCCAGACCTTATCGAAGGCTTTCGCCACGTCGAGAAAGATCGCGCCGGTCTTGAGCCCCTCTGGAATCGAGAGAAACCGTCCAACACGTGCTCCGTGACGCGGTGCACCTGTTGGACGCATGAGTGTCCGGATCTAAAGCCGAACTGCTCGTCGATGAGGAGGTTATTCTCAGCAGTAAATCTGAGAATTCTCGTGAGTAGGATCCGCTCATATAGCTTTCCAAGGGCGCTAAGTAAGCTGATCGGCCTATACGAGGCAGGCGAGGTCCGGGGTTTACCGGGCTTCGCTCGGCTCGCTATGACCGTTGCACATTTCTACGCGGCTGGAAAGTGAGCATTGGTCAGCGCGGCATTGAAGATGCCAACCAAAAGGAGGAGGAGGGTTTCGGGGAGAAGTCTCAGGATGCGATTAGATACACCATCCGCACCCGGAGCCTTCCTAATACGGAGACGCCTGACATGGTCACTGACTTCCTTAACCGACACCGGTAAAATGGGTGAAGTTACGGGGAGACGCGATCTCCTGTTCACCTCGGAATCGACCCTTCTAATGTGGGCTTCGTCGGTGTGGAGGAGGTTGGGCGAACATTGGAACTCTAGGCTACTCGCAAGGCATTCGGCTTTCTCACTGTCCTCGAACGCGGGGGTTGAGTGATCCGGTCGATCCAAGGGAGGGATAGTCCAATAGGCATCGGATTTGAGATATCTCGCTAGTTTCCAGTAAGCCAGATGACTAGGCGTTATCTCCACCATCAGATCCCTGAACGAGTTCTCCCGAAATTCGGCCATTCTCTGTTTGGACTCGGTAGACTAATCCCTCAGGATTTGCCGATTTTCAGCAGAAGGGTGATTTGAATAGGTACGGATGGCGCGATTTTTCCTTGTCACCAACTCTCTCAGTTCCCTAGGTAGGGGTCGGTGTTGGATGTCCTCCGCCGACACCTCCCTTGAGGCCTCGCTTCGTACAGCGTTGAGGTAGTTGGTGAAAGAATCGATCGCTTGGTCTGTTTGTTCGGTTGTAGTTATATTGTCTGGGATGTCTCTAAGCAAGGGGGGATCTGTCTGTAAGAGACCTGTTTGCACCTTGTCCCAGTCCACGAGTGTTCTGGTTCGAGGAGTACTATTGGGGTGAGGACCTAGTCTCAAAAGGACTGGCCTATGATCCGAGTCTAGTTCGTGTATCACTTCTATAGAACGCAGAGTTAACGCTACGTTCTTTAGCAGTGCTATGTCGAGTATGTCAGGTCGGTGATCTACGTTATGAGAGAAGTGAGTCGGTTCTAGGGGAGCGAGGAGATCGAAAGGGAGGCTATCGATCAAAAGGTGATGAAGCCGATTGCAGTTGGGATTGGTTGCTACGCAACCCCAGTTAATATGCTTACTATTTAGGTCCCCGGCCACGATGACCGAAGGACCTACGGAGGCTAAAGAGTTGAGGTCAGTCAAAAGTAAGTCTCGTTGAGGTGAAAGGTAGGTTGAAGCAATCGATATCGGGGGGTGACCCTCCATCGAGATGCGACAGACCGACACTTCCATATTAGTCAGGGGCGGGGGGGGATTGAGTCTTATGCAATGCAAGTTACGTTTGTAGAAAATGAGCGTGCCCCCGAATGGCCTACCATCTTGCCTATCATCTCTAATCTGAGCGTATCCAGGGACGCGAAAGGCTCTAATGCTGGGACGATAAAAGGTCTCTTAGACCAGGAGTAAATCTACTCAGAGATCGCGAAGAAAGTTCATCACCTCGTCCTTCATACCTCTTAAGCCATTGGCATTGTAAATGCCAATGGTAATCGAAGCAGGTTTAAGCTTCTGGGATGTACTATCCATACTAGTAGGCACCGTGAACCTGGCTGCCGCTTGGAGCGGCGAGATACTACGTCGTCGTTGCGAATATACGGGCAGTCAGGCCGCTCGCCACCTCCGGTGGGAGTACCTGAATTACCTGCATGAGCGCATAGAGGGGATCTATAGCGGGCCGGCCCGCTTGACTGGCGGCGGGCCCCCATGCAGAGGGGCCCGCCTGAGATTGGGGTGCAGAAGGCACCGGGCGGGGACCTGCGGCCGCAGTGTAGCATGGTAGTATGTTTAGACTAGACTAAGTTAAGTACGTATTGTTAGTTAACCCTTGTACCAGGTATGTAATCACGTATTGTTTCACTCCTATATATAAGCCCGTGCACCTTCAAATATATCGTCAGTTCGTAACCAAACCTCTTGTATTATTCACGTCCTTCACATGGCGACCTGCCAGTAAAGAGTCGATTAATTAAGCGCAGTCAGAACGGGCCCGCTCCGTGCGCCTGCCGGGACGGGCCCCACCACCCCCCTCACCCAACATAACGTGAAGTATTATTAAATTGGTGAACTTTATAAATAAATGTATTAAATTGATGAATTCGCGATGTCGCTGCCGGGAGTTGCTGGTGCCCTACCCTCCTTGGTAGCCTGTCTGACGTCATCGAGCATTGTGCTCTCCACACGAGTGAGTGTAGTTTTTTTTTATAAAGTGACCTAAAAATTAAGGACAGAGACCTATCGTTGTGCAGTGTTATATTTTATTTTTGAAAAACTAATATAAAAAAAAAACAATGAATACACTATTTGCGTTAAGTGAGACTGAGGTCGTAAAACAATTATTAAAAAATAAGCCAAGCCATAGGCTTGTTGTGACACTATCGTTAGTAACAAAGGAAGTGCTGGAAAGTGATATTCCAAAGACACTAAAAGCAAGTTTAATTAGGGAAACCGTAAGAACATTAAGTGAAAAAGAAAGTAATAATTATATTAAAGCGGATCAATGTTATGTGGAAGGCATTGATCATCCGAAATGTAGGAATATAATTAAGTCAGATGAATTTTGGACTATTCCCAGTGAAGATGATTGGGTATGCAGTGACTGCGATAATATATTATATAATGTTACATGGGTCTAACTGTCACGATTTATAAGATGCAGCTTGAAGACAGACAAACAGACACACAAATTGACGAACAATGAAATCAAATACTTAATTACTGAACAAACAATATAGCAAACTTAATGTTTACAAAATTTGATCTAAGATGATTATTCAAAAACCCAACAAAACTTTCCACCAGGAAATAATTATATAGATTTAAAATTATTATTATTATTATTTGTTTTCCTTTAAATTTCTCAGTGTTTATATAAATACCGGTGTAATGGGAAGCACGGGATTATTATTATTTTATCCGAATATTTTAAAGCAAAAGTGAATAAACCAAAATAAAGATATCAAATATCTATTCCAACTTTTTAGGAGGTAATTAAGTTATTTTTATGTATTTTTGGATTTTGACTAAAGCTAACAGTTATTATGAATTATATTATATATAAATTTGTCATATGTCACTATATTCTTTCAAACGAATGTGAGTTCTTTACCACTTGACGACGACGAAGACAAAACATGTTCTTTGTTAGTTGATACCAGAGCTACAATTAGCGTAATAAAGTTCGACATTCCAGTCGGGACGCATTAAATTTAACGATGTCTGTGATAAGCATACCTTGAAAAGATATGTTACACTACGACTCAGGTGGTAAGGAAATAAATTAGTAAACAAGTGTATTTGAGAACTTGAATTGTACCAGTGATGGTATAATGGGTATTGACTTTCTGACTAAGTACAGAAGCAATCTAAAGTTAGAACTTAATACATTGACATTATTTTAGAGGAGGACGAAGTTGTTTACTGTTACCCATAACAATTATACGACGGAATATTTTTAGCAGATTCTATCGGGAATCCTCAAAAAGGATTTATACCTATACAAATACTTTTACACGTGAAATTAAAGTGTCATTGAGTTTATTTAATCCATAGATACACAAGTTTTATATCCTTCAACAAGAATGATAATAGGAATACGGATAGGATAAAGAGATTATACTCAGAAATAAAATTAGATAATAATATATAAATCGCTCATCGATTGGAGATTGAAGAATATGTGCGAAATTTTCAGACGTTTTCATTTACAAGGAGATAAATTGACTACCACAAATATCTATCAACAATCCATTTAGTTAAAACCAAATGAAACGCCAGTTTATAAATATAGGTGGTATATCAATGGATGTATATTCGCGAGATTTATAAAAGATTATTATGTGATACACACACTGATACTTATTTCTACACGGAGTTGACAATTATAAATAATACGCAAGATTTAATTACCTACTTATATACCAATAGGTAAATATATAAATGGATGGCAAATAAATAAAATAAAAAAAGAGGAATGATATTTAATATAAGAGTGATACCTATTAACAACATGAAATGGAATTTTGTAAAAATAAAAGTGTCCATCTTTTAGTGAAAAGTATAGGGATTATGAAGGTCAGAAGTTTTGGAAATTTGTTTGGAATTAGATACCTTCGTATCTAGTTCGTATGTAGTTTGAAAGGTTTAGGGAAGATGTATCTAACAACATTGTAGCGATCCTAAAATGTTCGCTTGGTTTTGAATAGTATTTTATTATTAGAGAAAGGAATGGTGTGACAATTCGAAAGTGCTTTAAGCATAGTAGATGGGAAAACTAATCAAATAAGTTTTTCACGGAGCGATTAGACAGGCCACCTAATAGCTGATGAAATGCTTGTATGTTATGTTTTCATTTTTGAACGAGTAATCTGAAAGGCATTCTGAATGGAATTTTATTGAGATAATGGGAAAAGGATATTATGACAAATATGTCTTTCGTTAACAGCGGACGTCCAAGAGGCACCGTTGAGAAGATAGGAACGTAGGTATTGAAGGATACACCAGGATACAAGGCAGGCAAGGAATCCTTGAAAGCTGATCATGATTCGATCGAGTATCAATCTTGAAGGTCCTTGGACACAAGGCATGTTAAAAAGAAAGGAAGTGTTAAAAGAACTGCCTGAATAGTAATAAATATATAAATATATTATATGAGCGCGCTTATGAATAAATAATTTCCTTGTATCCTGAGCAAATAATAATAATTATTATTATATTATAAGGTCGGCCGACCACAGAAATGCGTTGTGTATCCTCCCTGATGATTAAAAGTAGTGCATATGAGAAGCACACTTCAAGTAAAAAGATATAATAATGTAATGACGTCTTAAATATACAAAAAGAAAGTTGAAACTAAGATAATCTTAAAAATGACAACAGAGCTCTGAGGGAAAAGACAATAAAAATATTTTTAAAGAAAATGATTTTGAAGGAAAAAGACTTATAAAGACAATAAAAATACTTACGAGTATAAAGACATTTTAAAGAAAATTATTCTGAAAGAAAAATATTTATTACTTAAGACATTTTAAAGAAAATGAATCAAGGAAAAAGACAATGTAAATAAAAATACGTAGAAACGTAACATGGATTGTCAACAAAAATGCTACTAATTAATAGTATTATAATATATATATTTTTTAATGAATTACTTACTAATCTGCCTATTAGAGACTATCTATTATTAATCTACCTTATTTAAGATAATTAAGCATGAATATATATTGTATTTCAATATAATCAATATTTAATTGTGTAACAAAAATATGAATACGTATAAGGTACCTATTCTAATAAAATGAGATTGATTCATATTTCATTTGTATGATATAAGACCCTAATGGTGAGTTGATTTCGTATTAAACATTATTTTTTTAGTTCATGAGATACGTACACTTGTAATTGTAACGTATATTGATAATTAAACGTTATATCTAAATAAGTGTGAATGAAATTCGATACTAACACTTATAAAATTTTATACCAAGTACCAATTATACTTTAGCTAGTTATTGGATTAGTGGGAGTTTAATTGATAACTGATATTTATCTTTCCTTCTCTGCAGGAAGGCTAAGATTATTTGGACAAGTTAAACAAATTAGTAAGACAAAATAGCTGATACTATTATGATACATAGGACATTATAGAGTACCATAATTACCATATTTAGACAGAGTACATCATGAGTGAATTGGAGCAATTGTGTAGAAAAGAAAACATAAACGAGATTTTTATATTCACAGATAAAAATAATATGAAGTATATAGAATGGTTAACCAAGGGAATAAATAAAAATATAAAGTGGTCCAAACCACGAGTTTAATTTGCTAAAAAAAAGAAAAGAAATAACAATTTCGAAAAGTAATACAAAAGAATTTCAAACAGGAAGTAAGAATTATTTATAGAAGAATTATATTTTATACTTAAGTAAGGATTATTTTAATGAGAACTATATTTTAACTATACAATGTGAACTTACAAAGTTTGTGTTACAGTGTTTCAGTAAGTGTTGCAAAAGTTTTCGTAGAAAATATAATTTTAAGATATTGAATTCCTCGTAAAATTGCTACAAACAGAGGATCTGAATTTATATCAGAAACTATAAAAAAAAAAGTAATTTTTTAAAGTATTAAGCAATTATCATCTACTGCGTACCATCATCAATCAATTGGAGCATTAGAGAAACAAATGAATATATATTATCTTATCTAAATAAACATTTAAATGCTCACCTTACAATACAAATAAACAACGAAACGAAAGAGTGGAGTACATGTACCATTTTGGTGTTTTTCATAGAATACAAATGTACACTCAGCTACTAAATACACCCCGTATGAGTTAGTATTTGACAAAAGATGTGTATACTAGGCAATACACTACAACACTAGTAATTTAGTTAGAGATGTAGAACCTTCATATAATAGTGATAATTATCCTCTTAGCTTAAAGTATAAAATACAAAAGGTACAGGAACATGCCTGTTGACAAAATTTATTGTTGTCAAAAGAAACAAGGAAAAGTAATTATAATAAAAATGTGAAACCAGTTGTATATAAAGCGAATGACTTAATTTTGGTAAAGAATGAAACAGCCTCCAAGTTAGAAAGTGTATATAATGGTCCGTATAGAGTCATTCAGGACTTATCACCAAATGTCAAAATACTGAAAGATAGTAAAAATGAAATTGTTCATAAAAATAGGACAAAATTATATGTACCTACTTAAATATATATATATATCGATGTTTTGTAAAATAAAATAAAAAATACACATGTGATTGTATTTTTTATTTTTTTTAAGGAAGGGAGATGTAGCATGGTAGTATGTTTAGACTAGACTAAGTTAAGTACGTATTGTTAGTTAACCCTTGTACCAGGTATGTAATCACGTATTGTTTCACTCCTATATATAAGCCCGTGCACCTTCAAATATATCGTCAGTTCGTAACCAAACCTCTTGTATTATTCACGTCCTTCACAGCAGAAGGCGGCGGGTTCCTAGGGGCACCTAGCCCTACGGCCGGAAGGGCGGGGTAGTGTTGCGGAGTGCTATGGGGAGCAGCACGGCTCGCGCTTTGCTTTCGCCCAGAGGGAGGCGAGGACTTCGACTTTGCTCCGTTGTCGCGACTCTTTGGGCGGCAAGGGAATCCCCCATAATTGGCAGTATGCCCATGGGGGAGCTTGCGAACCAAACAGTTGCAGCACCGTATGCCGTTCGGGTCCTTGCATCCCTTTGGGCGTTCGCAATCGCGAGTCGCGTGATCCCCAGCGCACTTGACGCAACGGGGGGGAGAGTGACAGCCACGAGCGCCGTGGCCATACCTCTGGCAGTTGTGACACTGTGAGAGGTGGGTCCTCTTGTTAGGAGTCTCCACCCTCACAGCCATCTTAAGAACCTCTTTAAGGGAGTGGACTGCTTACTGGCGGAGCGGCGGCGATCACAGGCTTATATAGGTGCCGCGCAGGCGAGCGCGGTGCCCGTGAGCGCGCGGGCGCAAGGGTTATGCCCATTCCTACGTCGCTAACTGAATCTAAAGGCGCGCATTGTTACTACGCGCGGTGGTTTCAATTATGATCTGTTATAAATTTAGATAAAATTGAAAATGTTAGTGACATTTTTGAAGCAGGTTAGTACATATACAACTTTGTAGACTGTCTAAGTGTGCTTGCTTCAGCAGTACATATAAGGATGACACGCAAAATCGTGAAGCGTTCCACGTTTTTTTGAAGAGTAAGTATATAGGCTATGGCTATATTTTGTTAATACAAACGCCAACACAGTTAAACTTAGATTAGGGGATGCCTTCGAGTCGACGAACGCCCCCTAGACAGAAACATGCTTATACCTTCCGCGCACGAGAATAAGAGATGCATCACTCTTCAAGAATGGCTTTTTGGACAAATTTTGATAAATACCTAACTTAGTGAAGTTTTACTTATATTTCATTAAGTAAGATTTTAGATGAGATTAAAATACTTTAGTATTAACTTGATTGTGTCGTAAAATAATGTTTTGTTTGAGTAGGCTGAGTAAAAAAATAGGAAAATAAAGACCCCTTTTTATTTATTTTCTTTCGAGGAAATTTTAGGCAATTGATTAGAGGCAAGAGATTAAATCAGATAAACAATCATTTAGTCGAGAATCATGTATCTAAAAATCAGACCTTATAGTTTCTTAATCTAGCCAGAACGGCGTTTAAAAGCACGCGGTAATTTCCAATGCACCACCATTAACTTACCATCCTTTATATTGAACCTTAATACAATGCATATGCATATAAAGTGCACGGATGGTCAGTTAACTGTGTTGGCGTTTGTGTGTGTATGTATGTGACCTTATTCTTTGGCGCGCCCTGCAGCCTAAACCGTTTGACGGATTTCGACATATGAGGTGTCGTTGGATTTCTCTTAATCGTGCGAGTGACATAGGCTATAAAATTTGAAAAAAGCAGTTGGGCGTTTTGAAAAATCTTAATTTCACTTGTTTACGAACATGTCGACAACTTTTCAAATATTTTTGTTCTTTTTTTGTATAGGCAACCTAAGTAGCACTGCCATCCACCACAGCCCTTAAAAATACCAGAATACATAAAGTATTGTTACCCATATTTTTTTTAAAGATTTTTTCTTTCAGTCATCCTTCACTCATCATGGTGTATGAAAAAGTATGGATACTTACTACTATTAGGCAAGTGTTTTTAAAAGTTGACGCAACTAACCAAGATTCCAAAATGGTATAATACTCTAGGAAAACTAGCCACAAAAAAACAAATATTTTTTAAACAAGAACCGACATTTTTTTTAATGTTGATAGTGAATTTTGGGACACGTTGTATATATATATATATATATCCAGGTGGGCTTAGACAAGTATGCGAGTGCGAGAGTGACGGATGCCTTATCCACAACGATAAGTGATAAAATGGCAACCGCGCTACGCCCGCAGTGTTTTGTGTGTGCAATTCTATCCTAAAGTTGGATACCATTTGTTAGTTTTAGGTTGTTTTACTGTACATAATTAAGTACTTAGGTACTGCGGACCAATACGCCGAGAAATCAGATTAGTCTGGTTTCTCGGCGTATTGGTCCACTGTAAGGCCGTGTAAATTAATTAAATGATAAATAAAGAAACCAATGACTAATATGGATTATGAAGTTTATGGCTAATTATATTATGGCATGTGATATTATGGAAAATAACAATTCAGTCTTATGAATATTATGGTAAATTAACAGTTACCTATAACACATGAAATTCTGGTAAACAAAATTAAGTCTGGCCTTTGACTAGTTATTAAATTCTGGCAAACAAAGTTATAGGTACCAGGTACTAGTATGTGGCTAACGCAACCATGATGAAGCATAGGTAAAGGAAATTATACTTTTAAAAAGTCATTACCGTTTATTGTAGGTACCTACCTATATTTAATGGGACTATAGGTTTAATCGTAAATCTTATAAGCTAATATAATCCTGTAAACAACCGTTTGTTTCCTAAATAAAAAATAAAAAGCGGCCAAGTGCTTGTCGGGCCACGCGCAGGGTAGGGTTCCGTAGTTGCCCGTCTGTCACAGAATGCGGACTTAAAAGGGGCGTTTGGGGCTTTTATTATAGCTTACCCTCGTAAATAATCGTAAATATGATTATTTTTATAACACACCTATGTATAGGGCCATTTCGATGGTTAGCGACCACCTAATTTCATGTGCCGGTTAGCGACCACTTAGTTGTTTGGGACCACAACTTCTCAATTGAAATAACGAGGTCAGTAGGTACATTAAGTTTTTTCAAACGATATGTAGGTAATTAGGTACACAACTTTAAAACTAATCGAACCGCAGATCGCAAAATTTTAGCAGCAACAGGTTATTTACGTAAAATAATTACGAAAATCTCCGAACAGCATCAAGCCGAACATCACAACTAGCCGCGCGCGCAAGAAGCACCGTGCCGTAAGTCCGCCTAAGTTTTAGCATTGCCACGGTAAAATAGTTTTAGAAAACCCATAATATTTTTGAACAAGCTATCCAACGATACCCCACACTATAGGTTTAACGAGAAAAATAAATACATCACCAATTTATATGTAGGGGAGGTACCTACCCTAAAACAATTTTTTTTCAGGATTTTATTCTACTGTTTTGTCGGCGTGATTGGTCTATATATCCACGCCGAATTGCAGTTTTCTAGTTGTAAGGGTTACTGAGCTAAGCCGAAGACGGACAGACAGACGGACGGACATGGCGAAACTATTAGGCCTACTGTCCACGAGGCGTAGCTGCATAGGCGCTGCACGCATCGCCGTGCAGCATTCATGCAGCCCGGCGCGGCGTACTGACGTTGTCCGCGGAGCGTAGCGTAAGCGTATCGTAGCCTGCATTTTCTTTGATTCGTGATGATGTCGTCCAGTGATGAAGACGTTATTTTGGCCAAATTATTATTTTCGAAGTCGGCGACGACGCCGTTTATATTGCATACATCCATATATAGAAAGAAAAATACATTGTAGACTGTTCGTAGCTGCAAAAGAACTATCAGCAGATCACAACGTATTTCATATGACACGTATATTTTTCCACTATTTTCACAAACTTTGCAGCCGTTCCCGCCATTTTTTCTCACAAATACTCAACATGCTGTTCCGTGCGATGCAGCCCGGCGTATAACACGCGGTACGCCCAGCGGCATGAAGCTTGCATGAAGCGTCGCTGATGCGACGTTGCCGCTCCGTGGACAGAGTTGTGCGGTTTTGTACGAGTATGTAAGCTGCAAGCAAGCGTACACCAAGTGTACAATGACGAATACGCGTCTATGCAGCTACGCTTCCGTGGACAGTAGGCCTTGTTCCTTGTTGACTACGGAACCCTAAAAATTACAACCTGCTTAATGTAATTTTAATGTTATTCACATGTTGTTTAGGCCACCTATCGGACATGTTTTTCCGTATTTTTCTTAACTTGGGTGTGCCCGTGTTTTATTTTTTATTCTTTTGCAATGGGGTCAAAGCGGCGAGTGTAAGTAATAGTTTTTTCCATCTCGTTTTACTAATTAGTTTACTGTATTTATTTATTTATTACATGAGAAACCAGCAGCGCAATATATTTATAGACACAATAATAAAACCGGCTATACAGTTTAGTACATTGTGATACAAGTGAGGTATGTTGATAATTACCTACATCAGAGGCGGAAATATCACGCGAGCCGCAGGTGAGCGTGATAAGAGAGCCGAGAATGTAATTATAATGATCAAAGCTTCAACCCATTTTGCGAGGAAAAATCCTTTTCATAAGATGAAAATGTTATAGGCCTGCCAAGTTATTTTCTTTACTTATTTATGGCAACAGGTTTTTACTCACATATTATATATTTACATCGCCAAAAATTTCCAGTGGCGTCCATTCTTTTTATCACTTTTCTAGTCACCACGAGTCAACGTTTTTTTAATAACCAAACACGCATTAACAATCTTTACAAATATCTGTGAAATAACCTATAATGGCGCGCAACACCGCAACAGTCTTTTTTTCGTGAAGTTTGCGCAGTGCGCGCGCATTCGATGAAATCTCTAAACAGCCAATAATACAAAGTGAAATAAATATTTTCGTTTTAAAATGTTATCTTTATTAATTCATGTTAAGATGTTATCAAAAGTGAATAGTTTTACTAAATTAAACGTTTCTATATCATATCCATAAAGAAATAGTCAATTAATTAACAAAAAGGATTTAATTTGTTTAGTCAAGTAAGAATCCATTTGCCGAGAATTAAAAAAAAGCTGAACAATCTGTACAACCCGGTTAATTTAAGAATGCACCGTGTGCATGCATACATCTTGCTGCAAGGTGCCGACCTGACTTAATCGGGATATAACCATAACACACAAGTGTCGTAATGTTATAAAACACGCGTGTGTAATATCCAGGATTATGAGCCTAAAAGCGACACAATAAGAGGTACGTTACGAACAATTGTGTTGAAAATATAATTAAGTACCCGTTCTCACTTAAAATATCAATATATTGACACAAGGAAATCTATAGCCAAAATTAAACTTAGCGTACATTACGCACAGTAACCAATTGTAATTGAAAATACTAACGTGATTATCATTTGTCATTGTGTGGTTACTGATTAACGTAGTAGAACCCTAGCCGCCTGTCAAAAGCATTTTTGAACCTCAATATACAAAGAATTGAGACGAAATGTGGTAGACCAATTTCGTAGCTTACTGGACCCCGTAAATAAAATTCGATAGATGTAGACCTAAACGGTTATGCCAATAGGGGTGTAGACACTAAATAAAATAATCAATAATGTCATATTTTCTCGAAAAAGGATTAAAAATTTAGTCAAATGGAGAAAAATCATTGCAAAAGGTTAAATAATCACGAAGTTATAAGTGTCCAAAGTTTTAAGAAGGGGTATGTTCTGTCCCTTTTTCGCAAAACACAACTTCATATGAAACGAGGACGCTGGAAGATTGTGACGTCACACTAATAGACGGCAACATGCCGCGCCCCATCGTGTTCGACGCGCCCCCCCGGCAGCATCCTGTAATGTGACGTCACACACTGTTTGTGTTTTCTCTCTAACAAGCAACATTAAAACGGCTGTAGCTTCGTTATTCTTTGAGATGTCTGAGTGGGATTTTCGTCACTAGGCATATTTTTTTGCCTTCTTTCATTTGGAGTAATAATAATTTTCGATTCTACACCCGTATTAGTAGGTATACCTATACCTACTAAGTACTTATACCTACTTAAGTATGTATACCTATACATACGTAAGTAGTTAAAAACAGAGAATATTTAAGACTCAAAATCGAATATGGAGCTCATGACGCAGGGTTGCCATAAGTTCCGTCCGTCACGCCGCGCCGAGACAAAAGTTACCATTATATGTCTCTATTAAAGGCCCCCTTTTCTACTTACACTACTAGTCCCGGTCGACGTCGCCGTATTTATCGCAATCCTAGCTCCATTGTTGGACACTTGCTTACACAGAACAGATACCAAGTGATGGTACGACACGTCCAAGAGTGCGTGTCCCCGCAGCCTCCGTACTCCAGGAAGCGCTCCGTCATCCCCACGATGGAGATCTACACCAACAACGGCCGGGCATACATCCGTGGGAACACCACCATAAAATCCCCAGTGCCTTTTAGAAATGTAAGTCCACAACATTCATCTTTCGCTCTTTTATGCCACGTCGGTGGCAAACAAGATGACGGCCTGCCTGATGGTGAGATGGTCACCGGAGCCTGTGGACGCTTGCAACTCCAGGGGTGGCTCATGCGCGCTCCCGACACTATAAGAATTATGCACTCCTTTCTTGAAGAATACCACTTTTGGAAGGTCAGGCAGTCGCTTTCGTAAAACTAAAGCCTAGGCCAAATCCTGGGGATTAGATCCCGGGCTCCTTTAGAACCGGGAACACCGCTAGGAGGGTGATGATGATTTCTTGAAGAATCCTATACTTGAGCTTAGAGTGTTCGAGGGAGGAAAATTCTCTGAAACCGTGTTGTACGCGACCATTTAGATTCTAGGATGTGAGGGGAATGCCCTGCGACGGCGAGCGTTGTGTCGTAACAAGCAGCCGTGGGCATCATGGCGAACAGTTCTTTAGAGCACAACCCGTTATACAAGCCTGCCCTTATCCCATTCACTTGGGGTCGGCATAAACCCATGCCCTTCTTTTACCGACAAACGTTTCATCGAATGAATGTTTCGCCGAATTTTCATTTCCACTGAAACTCTTTTTTTCAGAAACAGTAGGTATAACAAACCTAACCTAATGGGTTCTACGGTATACTGCCTTCTCGGCGAAATATGTTGCACTATATTTCACTTCGCAACCAACGTTTCGCAGAATTTTCATTTTATTCTATTTTATTTATTTATTTATTAAGAAAGAAACAATAATACAACCAATCGTTGGCATAACTTTACTTTGCACTTTTCTTAATTGGCAACATTTTTATAATGTAAAATTTTACTTCAACAGGCTTTTATGTCGCAAATAATTATGAAGCAAATGATTTACTTAAGAAAAAAACCAATCGTCAAATGTCATTTGGGAAAATATAAACTTTGCTTTGGGATTATGATAATTACTATTATTATTAACGTACAGTTAGCATAATATTTTTTGATACACTAAGGCAGGTCGGTGTGAGTACGACGACGAGCGAAGCGGGGAGGAGTATTAGGAAGTACGGCGAACCTACAGCGCCGGAACCGAACACTTTTTACCTGATACTTACATAATCATACAGTATTCAATATGTTTCTAAAACTATGGTATACCATCAATACATTTGACGAATACATAAATTACATCTTAAAAAAAGCCCAGATAATATTTTGCGTAAGAATAATTTATCAAATCATTAGAAGGGAAATGATATCAGTGGGAAAGAAAACTTCGCCCAAATAAAAAAAAAATGGGATAAATAGTTTGGGAGTTAAAAATTTGCTAAATATTTATCGCCGAATCATTAGTGAACCGGGTTCTACACAATTACCTTTTAGCTTTATCTAGAAATTTAACAGTTTCTGAGACAAAAAGTTAGTTGTCCGTCAAAATTTGCAATACATTTTTCAGACACTTGCCGTTATCCGATTGAGCTGAAATTTTTACAAGATATTATTAAACTTGACCTGTTCATATGTCACACTGATATTATAAATGCATGAACCTAGAATACTCTGGACAGGTTATGGAATAATAATACCACGTGCGAGCGAACTGGTAGCATACAAAACTCGATAAGTGTGACAGAAAGGGAAATATCATTAATTGTCCTTGTCATAGTTCCTCTTTTTTTTACGGGTAATGGTTTATGTGCCACAACTTCATAAGTTGTGGCACATAAACCATTACCCGTTCAAATTAAGTAGGTTGTTTATGGCAAGTCATCAGCCATTTAAGACCAATTCTTAATTTAGCTGCATAGGAGCCTTTCCGTCCCTCACTGTGGCATCACGTACAGCCTGTTCAGAGTATTCTAGGTTCATGTATAAATGTGAAAATACGTTGATGTTGTCAGAGACATAATGAGGAGACTGAAGGAAAGCGTATTTATGCAATAAGTATAAATTAAAAACTTCAATAGCACGATGCAGAACATGGCCAATTTTCACGCATATTCTAGCCTTAGTAGGTCATTCTCCAGTTTTTTTTAGGCGTATAAACTCCGTCAAGCCATATGAAACGTATAAAAAAGTTTGATGGAGTTCAGGTGACCCGCAGACCAAATTTGAGACTAACCGATTGGATAAAGTATTATACGCAACAGCGCCATAATCTTTTGTTGTCAAGTGGACGTCGCGTGGCGGCGATGACATCCAGTATAATTTTGGTGGCAAATTCTAGCAAAACCTACTGATCCGATTTTGATGGCACTTTCTAATATTGTAGTTTAGACCTCAGAATAGGACATAGCGCGGCCTTTTTAAGATATCATTTCTTCAGAGGGTGATATAAGGTTTGAAAAATTGTATGGGAATTAGTTATTTTTTAAGATAGAGACTTGAAACTTCGTAAAAAGGTTCCATACTAAAACACAAGAAAAACAATTTCAGCGTTTTTGAAAATTCATACCCTAAGGGGGTCAAAATGGATTGCAAATTTGAATGGAAAGTATATATTTTTTCGTGCTAGGGACTTGAAACTTCGTAAAATGGTTCCATACTAAAACGCAAGAAAAACCATTTCAGCGTTTTTGAAAATTCATCTTCTAAAGGGATTAAAACTTGCTTGAAAGTTTGTATGCAGAAATCCAGTGAGAACTCCATAATAGATGGCGCTACCGGTCTTATCCGATACTATTAAAAGAGCAACATTTGTATATATAATATTGTTAAAGCCAAGTGAATCTCGATCCCAGGTAAAAACAAATCTTTAAGCATTAAGAATAACATCGACGGTTGTGGATTTGAATGCATTCATGCAGTCTTATCGTTTTTAATTTATGCCGCTTTTAGTCCAATGTAACACGACCCCAACCTGGGCCAAACTTAATTACAAATATAGACTGATAAAATGTTCTGTTTGCGAAGTTACGGAAATATTGTAAGACATGATACATACATTTACAGTTCTTTAGATTAGTGTTTCTTTCATAATTTTAGAATCAAATAAAACCCATTTAATACTTTTTGGTATATTATTTTTATTGGTCTAAAAATATCAAAAACATAATATAAGCGGCATCTATGGAGCTGAAATTGGACTAAAATTAAGCTCGCTAGATGGCGCAAATCGAGAACTAACATCAGCGACCTCTATCAAACTGAAATTGTACCAAAATTATGCTCGCTAGATGGTGCTATCAATTTATAATTCAAGCATTTATAATGTTCCTTTTTCATAGGAGTTGTTACTCATAATCATGAATTATTGTAAAAAAGATCTGAAATTCCGTAAGTATTAACACGTTCAAAGGCACGCGGCCCGGCAGCTTACTAAACGAGAAATAACTTAAAATGCCTGCTAGAGTCTGTCAAGCGAGAGTCGTGTCCCTGGATTTTATACAAATCCAACTAATATTAATGAATGCTAATGTTTGGACCTCAATCACGCAAAAATGGCTTAACGAATTAAAATGATTTTCGGTATACATATAAGTACTTGGTGTATAACTTGGATTAACACGAGTGTATAATACTTTTTATTTCGGGAATCATCGTCTAAGGGGGGAAATAGGGGGCGGGAAGTTTGTAAGGAGCTACGATATTAAACGAGTTCCACGCGGACGAAGTCGCGGGCAGAAGCTAGTAAGTACGTCGTCAAAATTTGCAATCTATTTTTCAGTCACTTGCCCATATCCGATTGAGCTGAAATTTTGGGTATATGGTACCATCGAGCTGATCTGATGATGGAGTGGAGACAGAAAGTGGCTATGGGAATTCAGTATTTAACCGACCTAACCCCGTTGAGTTTGGGCTCGTTTGAATCTTCTCAATGAGTAGTTCATGGTGGTATACAGAAAAGTACAGTCGGCAATAAAAGCTTGTACTAAAAATGAATTTTTTGACAGAAACTTATTAACTGTAATGCTGTGTAATATAATTTTTAAATAAAACAAATAAATAATATAATACGACCGAACGAAGTTGGCGTTTCGCGAGGGTCCCTATGATCCACTACCACTATATCTCCTTCTCTTTTTTGACCCATGCATAGGGGATCAGAGAGAGAAAGTGGACCCGGATTATTGGGCCGTACATTAACCCTACCCTTTCGCGGTAACTTTAGCATTTGTTTTTTTCGAAGTCAAGTAAATATTTGGACGTTACCCCTCAGTTCTCCGCGCAGTCCTTCCAGCAGACGAGCGGGGGCCATCGAGACGTTAAGTTCCATATCTTGAACGTGTCCTGTCACAACTATGTGGCGGCGGCCATGTTCTATTTCGCAAACATCAGTTTTACGAAGAAGAATTGCCTGTTGCAAAGGGTGAGGATACCATCGTCATGTTTATAAGTCTCGTGAACAAAGCTGCAGGTATATGAATTGTTTTTACAACCTGTGTTCCGTTTCATGTACCTACATCTAGTTACAAGTTGTAAGTCTGAACTGGGAAGTCTAAGGCGTTTGACTAATAACGACTTGCCGTTTGACCCGAGTTGCCGTTTGACTTGAACCTTACTTGAACAATAGGGGTGTAGATTTTAAATAAAATAATTAAAATATGCTGTATTTTCTCAAAAAAGGATTAAAAATATATGTCATATAGAGAAAAAACAACGCAATAGGTTAAATAATCATTAAGTTATAAGTGTCCAAAGTTGTAAGAGGCGTTATGTCCCTTTTCCGCAAAACGCACCTTCATATGTAATGACGCTCGCAGATCATGACGTCACGAGAGCATGCATTATCGAAGCATTCTCAATACCGGTATTGAAATCCGATATTAGAGTTCAACCCCGGGATTTCGATATTAATATCGGTATTTCGATATTAAAGGTGAGTTTGGTAGATTTGTCATTTAAAAAGCACTTTTCTCAGAAAAATACGTTTAATAATCAACAGAATATCCTTTCAAATAAAGGAATGTACTTACCCATCTTTTTCATTTTCATGAAAATTAACTACAAGTAAGCCGAAAATCTGAAACGCATAAAATACATATAGAGGCCTCGGCAGAAAGTGCAACTTTGTACCATTTGGCGTCGAGACCTGGGGTCCCAGTGCGAAAAAGTTATTTGCGGAAATCGCGAAACGTCTGGTTGACGTAACTGGTGACCGAAGAGCTGGCGGCTATCTCGCGCAGCGCTCAGCATTGCAATTCAGCGAGGAAATGCCGCCAGCATCCTCGGTACAATGCCTCGAACGCATTTTTTAGATTTAACTTAGTTTTTATTTAATTTGGTTAAATGTTAGTTATCCTCTTGTATATACTTAAGAAAAGAAATAATTTAAATTCACTACGAGTACTGATTTTATCAAAATAATTTTGTGTAATTCTATTTAATCCGTTTTACCAGAACAACAAATATGAATCCCGGAATTCCGATAAATATTTCGATATTGGTCCTTTGCAATACCGATATTGAAATATCGGAAAAATCATGTCGGGATTCCGGTATTTCGGTTTGCATGCCCTAGACGGCACGATCTGCGAGCATTTCTCACTCTAAGAAGCAATATTAAAACTTTGTAGCTTCGTAATTCTTTGAGATATCTAAGTGGCATTTTCGTCACTGTTCGGGCCCATGTGTACCTGCTGCCCTAAGAATTATTCACATGGCCACCTGCCCTTAGAATTAAAAAGTAAAAAGTGACAGCTGGAGCTGCCAGTTAGACAGAATGAGTTGGCAGGGGCCATGGACCTATGATACTATAGGTGGGTGATGTATAGTGCTATTCCGTCTTCCAGGCCGAATGCGTAGCGATAGAAGCTGCTTGCGAGTGGTACATCCAACTCGAAATAACTAACGCCATAATCTTCTCCGACTCCATGTCTGCACTGCAAGAAATAAATAGCCAATAGGAGCAGCACCAACTATACTATTAACAATATTCATCACTCAATTCAAAATGTTCAAATAAATGGAACAATAGAATTCTGTTGGATCAAATCGCATGCTGGAATACCAGGAAACGAGGAGGCGGACAAAGAAGCGAAAATTGCAGCCACCCTTCATAAAGCACCCGACCTTAAACTATACCCCATATCCTATATAAAAAGACTTTGTAAAACTCACACCATGGAATCAAGCAGCAACTTTTACCAAACATCTACCACTGGATCACACCTGAAAAACTGGCTACCGACTTTGCAGCATATTCAAGATCTACGAAACAAGACCATTATCTCATACCATCTTTTTTTTTCTCTTTATTTTGGTACAAATAGTCATTACGAAGAATTATGCATAGTACCGAAAAATAAATTCTTTAATTAAAAGCACCTCACAATCCGTCGACCACCTTTTAAAAGACTGCCCAAAATTCACAAACCCGAGATTTAACCACGAAATTACCTGTCATAATCTCCATATAGAACCATATAACCTGCAGGAAATCATTCGTAAAGAAAGTACAATAGCCTCTTTTTGCAAACTCGCCACCTCCATAGTTAATAACCTGAAAAAGTTCAATGGCACATAGTTCATTCTTCATTTCACCCATCATCCATTACAACCATACGGTTGTAATGGATGATGGGTCTCTTTTGTATGGGCAAAATTATTTCCGTTTTTTTTTCCCAAATGTTAATTTGGCAAAAGATCACAGTCAAATTATTGTTTCGCATTATATCACTTGGCATTATCTCCTATGGCAAAATATTACTTCGCAAATTATTGTTTGGCAACGTTTTATATAGTCAAGTTTCATTTGGTCAAACGTATTTGGCATAACATTCGTTTTCCAAATTATTGCATGGCATACGATTTATATCCTAATTGTGTAGTGCATACGAAATGTATTTGAGTGAGATTACATATTTTGCTAAGCGGGTACTTTTGTAATTAACATACAAATTATAACAAGGATTATTATTTAAAATTACGAATAGTTGGCATACTCAGTTATCTATGGCAATTATTTTAACCTAACCTAAACCTAACCTAACCGCCAGCGTGTCGACGTTACCCCGCTTGGCGGGGTGTCTATTTCCGCTCTGAGGGACACAAGTGAACCCTAACCTAACCTACTTATAATACAACTAGCTTCCGCCCGCGACTTCGTCTGCGTGGACTCGGGATAAAAACTATCCTATATTTTAATCCAGGCTATAAACTATCTTCGTGCAAAATTTCATTCAAATCGGTTCAGCCTTTTAAGCGTGATTGAGTAACAAACATCCAAACATCTAAACTTTCGCATTTATAATATTAGTAGGATTGTTACGGTTGTTTATTTTTTTACTGCGGGGGGCTCGCCCCCGAGCCCCCTTTTTCTCGCTGCCCTTATCTAGGTCAACCCCTGTAATCAGTTGTTGTTTGTTTTTGTAATGTTGTAATCAAATTTCGAACAAATGAAATTCGCTATTTGTTATTCTGCCATTTAAAATTCATACAAAATTTGCCAACTAATATTCCCTGAACAGTTATTCTGTTAAATAATAAAAATTGGAATGATCTGGTCATGAAATAAAATCACACAAAACAATAAATATTTGCTGCTAATTTTTGCTATGTGAAGTGTGCGAAATGAAAATTCGAACAAATGTTTTGTTTGAAAACAATATTAGCTCAAACAAAGTGTTAATAAACTTTTGTCTTAATAACACTTGACAAAGCAAAATGATGCCAGATGATATTTTGACCAAATAAACAAAATGCGAAATAAAAATGTGCTATTTTTTCGTTTGGGAAATGAAACTACTGCCATAACTTTTGTGGGAAGTGAAATTTGGCGAAAAATATTTTGCCGAAACGGCAGGATACCCAACCATACTCATCATTCATACACAGAGTCACTTATTCCATTATAAATCATTTACCATACAGTAATCGCAGATTTAGCCGCCCGTATCCTTCGCGGGGACTGCTTTCCGGTAAAATCACACGTAGTATAATCCCGACCATCTACAAGCTTAATGATCATGTGCTCAAAACTGTGTCATGCATGAGGGACCTGGGAGTCACCCATGATTCTAAGCTTTTATTCGAAACTCATGTTGATAATATGGTAGCTAGTGCTACTAAGGCATTAGGATTTATTATGCGTAGTTCCTTACATTTTACCCAAATTAAAACTATTAAAGTTCTTTATTGCACATATGTCCGAAGCAAACTTGAATATGCGTCTCAAATCTGGAACCCCTCTTACAATATCTACATTAACAGGTTGGAACGTATACAGAAAAAAATTATAAAATACCTCTGCTTTAAGCTAAAAACCCCTTACAATTCGTCTAATTATGAAAATATTTGTAAAAAACATCACCTCATTCCATTGCATAAACGTCGTCAAATTGCAGATATTATTTATATACTTAGTATCTTAAATGGTAACATTGATTGTCCGGAATTACTAGCTAAGCTCTCCTTCAATACTCCATCTAGGTCTAAAAGATACTTCCCTCCCCTCTCAATTCAATCTACATCACGTAATTATAGAAAAAATAGCTTTTTATTGCGAGCTGGTAAAAGCCTTAATGAACTAACGAAGGAGCGGGATATTGACATTTTCAATAGCAACATCACCACTATAAGACGGATTTTAACAGACGAGTTTTTTAAGTGAGCGAGTCGCATGCGCGACATCATATTTATTACTGTAACGGTTGACTCAGATCACTTAATAAATAATTCATTTACTTTTTTTCTTTCTTACATATGTATTCATTGTATGCTTGTGGGTAACACGTTGTAACTAGTGATAACCACCAATTGTATGTTAACCTGTTGCTACTGGTGGGAACCTTTAATTGGCTTTCTGTTACTTAAGTTATATAACTAGCTTATATTATTATTTTGAATTGTTAGCTGTTGGTTCTCCGAATAATAAATAAATAAATAAATAAATAAAATAAAATCAAAAACAAAAAAAAACTATAGGTAATATAATCATAGGTCCATGGCACGGGCTTTGGGATATAACCTAACTTTGGGAGCCGCTATGGCTGTTAGAGAATTGTATAAATTTAAGTGGAATCTGTTTGGGAAAGCTAGTCCAGTGTTCAGATATTAGGATTTGTCTGCGCTAGGCGCGAGTGTGATATTGGTGTCGAGTTTGGATCGCCCGAGGGAGTGAAGTTCAACAAAATATATTAGTAAGTGAAGTAGAAAAAGCAATCCTGTCTCAGAAAAGTTACAAAGGTGAAGATAATATACTAAATGAAATCATAAAAGGAAGCTTGGATATCATCGCTAAAACCATAACGAGCATATTTAATGAAATTTTGGAAAAGGAGATAATACCCGAACAGTGGTCAACATCAACAATTGTAGTACTTCACAAAAAAGGTGACAAAGATGATATAAATAATTACAGACCTATATGCTTAACATCTAACCTGTATAAAGTAATTTCGAAGATTATCCTCAATAGAATTTGCAACACACTGGAAGAGAACCAACCAAAAGAGCAGGCTGGGTTTAGAAGCGACTACTCTACCATTGACCATATTCATACATTAGACAAACTATAGAGAAAAGCAATGAATATGGCAAGTCGTACTATTTGGCATACATAGATTATAATAAAGCATTAGATTCACTGAAACATAAGCACATTTGGGAAGCCCTGAGATGTCAAGGGGTCTCGCCAAAATACATAAGGATAATTAAAGAAATCTATAAGAACTCCACAGCTAAGGTAAAAACAGAAAAGTTAGGAGAAGAATTCAAGATAAAGAAAGGCGTCAAACAAGGAGACCCACTTTCACCCAAGTTGTTCTCTTCTGTGTTGGAGCATATATTCAGGAGGATGGACTGGGACGTTTACGGTTTAAACATAAATGGTGAAAAACTAAACCACTTAAGATTTGCAGATGACTTTACACCTAACTTTAGTTATAGTTCAGCAGTTAGCAGAGGCAAGTGAACAAGTGGGGCTCACAATGAATACTGGAAAACCAAATTTATGACCAATGGACTTCAAAAACCAATACGAGTTAACAAAAACAATAGAATATGTAGATCAGTACACTTACTTAGGACAAATAATTTCACCAGAGGATCAAATTCAAAAGGAAATAGAAACCAGAATAAGTAACTCGTGAAAAATATATTGGCCGTTAAAAGAAGTAATGAAGAACCCAAAATTTTCAATGAAGGATAAAAAGAAAGTCTTTAATACGTGTATATTGCCATGCCTTACCTACGGGTGTCAAACATGGGCCTTAACAGAAAAACAAAGGAAAGCTATGAAATTGTGCCAAAATAGAATGGAGAGAAGTATGCTAAACATCAAATTGAAGGATAAAGTGAAACTAACACATATCAGAAAAATGACAGGTGTAACTGATATCACATACACAGCAAAGAAACTGAAATGGAAATGAATTGGGCACACAATTCGAAGCCGAAAAGCGAAATGGTCCGAGGACATCACTGTTCGGTGCCCCCGCCCCGCGACGGGGAAAGGGGGGAGGGGAGGCAAAGGAAAAGATGGAAGGATGAAATTAGCGAAATGGCTGGACCATTATGGAGAAGAAAAGCCGTAAACAACAAATTATGGCAAATTCTAGGGGAGGGCTTTGCCAAAAGGCAGACTGTCATAAATGAAAGCATCCCGGATGTCAGACTCAGAACCACAAATTAGAATAAGTGATATGTATGTAAGTCAGTAATAAAGGCTCTATTTATTTATTTATTTATTTAAGTGGCTAGTTGCAGACCACACTTCTGTATATTAAAAATACTTACCCTCACATCTTTGTATATATTGGAAACGTGCAAATTTGTTCATAAATATCCTAGCCTGTATCCCAAACCTGAAAACTTCAACTCTCATGCACACAACTTCGTCATCGCAATAAAATAGTTCAAGCAATTCCCCCCAATCTAACTATGTTCAGTAAAGGCCCTTACGCAATGTCCATTAGAATATACAATAAATCCCCTTATAAGAAACGAAGTAACATATATAACACCTTTGCTAATAAACTTAAAACTGACCTAACTGAGTGCCCATACTTTTTGCGAGAGTTCATGGGCCATTAAATTTTTACAATTTTGTACAAATTGCAAATACAAATAAGTGTATGTTATTGTTTAATGTGAAGATTTTATAAAAATATAACATGTTGATTTTATAAATATATGTATGTTTTTAGGTTAGTTTAGTATTTAAGAATGTTGCTACACCTTAGTAGGGTCCATGTCTGTACTGGTTAGACGTCTTAAGAACATCCTGTAAATACCATGGTTGCAGCGAATAAATAAATATGAATAAAAAAATAGTTTTTAGGCAATTATATGAGCCACGGTAACGTGAGGCATCAAACGACCCCTCAGGGTGTTGTGAACAGTCACTAGGCATATTTGTATTGTACTGTTTGTAGCCTCAGAAAGGGCGAAGAGGCCTATGTGTGTTGCAAGTCAAATTACGCCAAATTCCCGAAGTACAATCGAGTAAAATTTGTGTAGTACAGTGCAGTGACCGGCCAAGTGCGTGCCGGACCACGCGCAGTGTAGGGTTCCGTAGTTGCCTGTCTGTCTTAGTTACATCGACGTGTGGTGCGGTTGCGTCGGCCGATTTGTACGAAAATTGGCCTTTCCAAGTACACATTAAGTTGGTCGACTATTATTTACTCGGTAACTACATATGCCTACTTGTCCGTGATAGTTTTCCTCTTAAATTCATTATATGTACTACTACCACGATTTTTTTCACATCCCCAGTAGCCATTTAGCCGGCAGGGGGACGACGACGACGACGACACATATCCGCAAACGAATCACTGATTTGATCAAATGGTTTTTGGAAACCCATAATATTTTTTAACGAGCTATCCAACGATATGCCCCACACCATAGGTTTAACAAGAAAATAAAATACATCCCCGCTGTAGATGTAGGGTACACTCAAAAAAATTTTTTTTCATGATTTTATTGTACTGTGTTGTCGGTGTGACTGATTTATATACCCATGCCGAATCACAGTTTTCTAGTAGTTATGGTTACTGAGCGAAGCCGAAGGCGGACGGACAGACGGACGGACCGACGGATATGGCGAAACTATAAGGGCTAAGGGGTTGTTGACTACGGAACCCTAAAAAAGTAAAGTAGCCAATTGTTTCTTATCTACCTATCTTGTACAGTCAGCATCATATAGTTGGTATATAGCAGCCAAAAATATCGCAAAACGTCTTTATTACTATAGGAGTAAGGATGTGTTACGATATATTTTGCTACTTTGGCTGGTACTAACTAATATATGAAGCTGACTATACAGCTTAATGAAAGCGGACTCAACTTCAACATTTTATAAGTGATCTCTCCTGTACAGGGTTTCTACCCATACTGCGTGGACGTGGACAAGTCAACCCACTTGCTGCCCATCTGGCACGCGCGGGGACTGATGGTGCATCGCTTCCAGTTGGTAGCCGACGGGGTGACTGCCATGTGCGCTGAAGCACACATGGAAGTCAAGTCAAGGCCATAGATATACATTTATTTTTATTTATTTATTAAATACAACAACTTAAATCTATCATTACAGGATATGCCATGCCTAAAGGTGATGGCCCTAATGCGACAGACAAGCGACAAAAATGGCACAAAGAACATCAATACTTAATTACATTATTCCAATTTAGGTACGTTGTGTACTTAACTCAATAATGACATTATGGCCTTAGCGAGATCATTCAGGGAGCACGTAAATATGTCTAATTCTATGGTGACTTTATTGATATTGCGAATAGCCCTCGTTAGCGGGGCTTCACTCGGCAGTTTAGTGCGAGCGGCGGGTACGGCCAGCAGCGGCGGACGGCGGCGGCGCCACGAGGACCGGTCCGGTACGCACAGCGCCACGGAGTGCAGGACCCCGGGGTTGCACAATTCCCCTCTCAGCACCCTGACTACATAATATGTAGTCAGGGTGCTGAGAGGGGAGAGGGCAAGTTCTCGCCTCGGCTCTAGCTTTGTATACCCTACCATTCCTAATACAAATAGCGTAGGATACAGCAGAGGATATCCAGGGTACACCCCATACAGTTTTAAGTAAAGGAGCCTTACATACTTATTTTGAATGCGTTCCAACATCAATTTGTATTTGGCTTCGTGTGGACTCCAAATTACCGCGTTGGATTCGAGGTGACTTCTTACGAGGGCATCGTAGACCGCTCGAATGGCTGCAATGTTTGTAAAGTTCTTTGCAAGTCGCATCAAAAAACCAAGGTTAGGTCTGCAAGAAGGCGTTCCGTAACGCCTTCTTGCAGACCCGAATAACGTGATCGCGAAATGACAGATCGGCCGTTAAGTCGATTCCAAGATCACTTCCATCACCCGCTGCAGTGGATTTCCTCCGATGTGATAAAGATGCTTCATTGGATTGCGTGCCCGACTAAACGATATTATTGTGCACTTAGTTTCGATGAAGTAAAGCTTGTTATCTAAACTCCAATGCGCAATTCTATTAATATCATCCTGCAATTACACACATATACTTATCAGTACAAACATACAAAAGAAAGTGAAAATACATACTTACTTATAGTAAGTAAGTATGTATTTTCACTTTACGAAAGCTAACAATAATATCGCAAAATATCAGGAGCATTTATTGGTTCACTAATTGTACAAAACGCTTGCACCAGGGTCTCGAAAGGAAGCAAGAATAAACACCGGTTTAATTTAACGACGTATGTTTATTCTCGGTAAACGTAACTCCACACAATAAAGCTCGAAAAATAAAACATTAGATTAATATCCTAGGGAAACTGACGACCAAGTGTTCGCTAGTTTCCGCAGGGAACAGCGCCATCTAGCGGTGTATTAGGTCAACACGGCTTACTTGATCTATTTATACATACCGCCCACCAAGGACAACATGTCCTTCCACATAACCGCCCACCATGCAATGGCTACGGATTTATAGGTAAGAGAGATACTACAGGTTACAGTATGCTTGAAACAGAGCAAAGCTTCTTTCTGACCTTAACACTTAAATTCTACAGAATAACAATATAAAATAAACTACACTAATTAGTCACTGGTAAGACACAGAGTTTTGACGTTGGACGTTTTATCAAAGAATTTTTACATTTGATGGTTACTACTCTAGTTAACATGTCTAAACCAGTGTGCTTCTGCATAATTCTACCAAGAAGCCACTTGGATGGAGGCAGATCATCCTCCTTCACCAAGACGACGTCCCCAACCTTGGGTTCGGGGATTTGATGTGCCCACTTATAGCGATGTAAATAGTGGGTCAAGTACTCATTTGACCAACGACGCCAAAATGTTTGCAGCATACGCTGTGTCAATTGCCAACGCTTGAGTGTTCCGATATTTGACGTTTCGTAGTTAAGTTCTGGAACTGTAACTAACGGCTCTCCGATTAAAAAATGCCCAGGCGTTAGCGGGTTTGGCTCATTTGGGTCATTATTTATGACAGAGATAGGTCGTGAATTTAGACAGGCTTCTATCTGGCTAAGTAAAGTCGCCATCTCTTCATAGGTAAGAGTCGAATCTCCGATGACTCTTTTAATGTGATACTTCGTGGATTTTATCCCAGCTTCCCATAAACCACCGAAGTTAGGGCTTCGGGGAGGTATAAAATGCCATGAGGTTCCGTTGGAAGCTAAATTATCGGCTATCTCTTTAACCATGCTGGACTTCTCCGCATGGAAAAGATCCTTTAGTTCTTTGGACGCTCCGACGAAATTTGTACCGTTGTCGCTATGGAGCTCCAAACAGCGACCACGCCTTGACACAAACCTTTTGAAAGCTTCAAGGAATCCACGCGACGTCAACTCACTAACCACTTCCAAATGTATGGCCTTCGTGACCATACAAATGAATAAACACACGTATCCTTTATACGAGTGATGTCCTCGGCCCTTTGTTGTCCTTATGTTAATGGGTCCTGCATAATCCACTCCACTGCGAATAAATGCTCTATCTGGAGTGACTCTAGCAGCAGGGAGAGCTCCCATTAATTGAGTCTGAGTTTTGGCCTTTTGACGAACGCAGGAAATACATCTTCGAATGTGTTGTTTGACCAAGTCCTTTGCCCTTACAATCCAGTACGCCGATCTCAAATAGTTGAGCATTGCGCGCTGCTCGCCATGGAGTGTTCTGTCATGGGCATCAGCGACGATCAATCTGGTCAGGTGAGAGTCATATGGTAAAACAATGGGGTGTTTTACGGCATCTGACTCGGATGTGTTCTGTAGTCGTCCACCAACTCGCAGCACACCGTTGTCTCGGAACGGAGTCAGTGAACGAATCCTTGACGATTTTGAACTGATGTAGCCGTCTTTTTTGATCTCCGCAAGTTCCGTCTGGAACTCCGCGTTTTGACAAGCCTTAACGCAAGTGGTCATAGCCTCGTCTAATTCCCACTTTTGGAGGTGAGTTGTATGAACTTTGTTCTTATCAAAAGCAACAACACGAATGAGTTTCTTAAGAGATGAGTATTTGTTCCAAAATGGCTCATCGACAACTCCTAAGTGAACTTTCGCCGATTTTTCTAACTTCGTGTCGTTATCTTTAGGTTTTGAGTACTCGATGACCTCATTGTAAAAAAACTTGGGACCGAATTTCCACAAGTCATGTTCTGTTAGTTCTACAGGACGGATTCCACGAGAGGCGCAATCTGCAGGGTTCTCCTTGGTAGACACGTGCGACCATTGCGACGAGTCCATAGTGGTAAGTATATCTGACACCCGGTTGGCCACAAACGTCTTCCAGCTACTGGGATGTTTGTTGAGCCATGCCAAGACTACCGTGGAGTCTGTCCATGCTCTTATGTTAGGTTTGGGTATATTCATAATCTCCGCCACTACCTTCAGTAACTTAGATACGAGTACCGCCCCGCACAGCTCTAACCTGGGTATACTGATCTGCTTGACAGGAGATACTCTAGTTTTAGCGGCTACTAGTGTTGCGTGAATCTCCCCAGACTTCTTGACAGTCCGAAGATAAACTACGGCGGCGTAGGCTGCGGTCGAGGCATCGCTAAAACCGTGCAACTCTACTAGCGTGTCATCCGAATGAGTGGATATCCATCGTGGAAGCCGGAAGTCTACCAGGTAAGCCAATTGCTCCCGGTAAGTGAGCCAATCTTGTAATATATCAGCTGGTGGTTCCTCATCCCATCCGATTCCTGCTATCCACAACCGCTGGATAAATATCTTGGCTACTATGACGCACGGCGCCAACCACCCTAACGGATCGAACAGACGCGAAACATCCGAAATAATTTTTCTTTTAGTTGCAGGTGGCGATAGCGGCGGCAGCTTCACGGAGTACTGAAACTCATCTTCATCTCGGTTCCAGGTAAGTCCTAGTATTTTAACTACATTATCTATTTTTATTTCCAGGTTGTTCTTCTCATCTTCACTTTATTGGTTTACCCTTTCTGTTTGGACTATCATTTCTAGCAGATCTTTTTTATTACTTGCCCATTTTTGTAGCACAAAACCACCTTCATTTAGTAACGCTTTCATTTCCGTGTATAGCACTAACCCTTCCCTTTCTGTTTGGCATCCGGTCATGAGATCGTCCATGTAGAACCCTTCATGAACTAGTTTTGCAGCCATAGGATACATCTCTTCATGATCACAGGCGACCTGATTTAGCGCTTTTACGGCTAAATAAGGAGCGGACGCGGTGCCGAAGGTAACGGTCAGCAGCTTGTAATCCTTGACCTTATCTTGAGGATTATCTCGCCACACTATGCGTTGGAAATCGGTATCTTCCTCTGCTACCTTTACCATGCGGTACATTTTCACAATGTCTGCCACCAGACAGACGGGGTGTTGTCTCCGGCGCATAATGAGATGACGTAGTTCTGGTTGTAAAGTAGGTCCTGTCATGAGTAGGTCGTTCAATGACAACCCATTGTCGTACTTACAGGATGCGTCAAATACGACCCGGACCTTTGTGGTGCTTTTATCTTCCCGGATCACCGCATGATGGGGTAAGTATATTGCATCTTCCCGCTTTTTGTCAGGATCGGTTACCAGAACCATGTGGCCTAGTTGTTCGTATTCTTTCAGCTTGTCGGTGTATCTCTGCTTTAGTGTCTCATCTTTTAAGAACTTCCTCTCTAAAGCATGCAACCTTTTCACAGCAACTTCACGTGAATTTCCTTTACATGTTGAACTGGGAACCCGGAACGGTAGCTTCACGACATATCTGCCATCCTCATCTCTCACCGTAGTGGACGCGAACAGTTCTTCACATTTCTGTTCGTCCACTGTGAGGCGCTTAATGGTTGCTGCTGGCTCGGCCTCTATCTCCCAGAAACGTTTCAACAAATCGTCTTCGTTTACATGGGCATGTAAGACGGTTATATTGTTGTTTGTACTCGTCGAACCTACCGGACCAGACAAAATCCACCCGAGTGTGGTGCACTGTGCTACAGCAGTTCCCTTTGGACCTCGCAGCACTCCATCTTTAAGAATCTGGCTGTAGATTTCGGCTCCCAACAAGATATCTATCTTGTTGGGTGAACTATAAGTTGGATCAGCCAACGTGAGCTGCTGTAGTTCCAACCATTCTGGAACTGCTACTTTCTTGCCGGGAAGATAAGTAGTGATCTTGTTCAGCACATACGCCTTCAACGCAAGACTGAAAGTTGGATCGGTTAGCGATTGGAGTTTCAATTGAACCGTATACTTAGACGTCACCGACGTCGTATCGCCACCTAATCCTGAAATCGATGATCTAATGGGAATTTTCTTTATCCCTAGGGCTTGTACCACGGCTTCTGTAACAAACGAAGCCTGTGAGCCTTGGTCTAATAACGCTCGAACTACCTGATAGTCACCTGTTTTAGACTCAGCTCTTACCAGAGCTGTGGCTAACAGTATCTCCTCACGAGCTACCCCTTTCGTAAAACAGCTGACAATCGGCGTGATCTCTTTTGGTGTACTCTCCGTCGCTATATGTGTGGCTTCTTTCGACACCCCTTCAACTGCCTGACCTGCGTTCTTGGAGCTCGCAGTTGAAGTTGAGACATCCCTTGGGTGAAGCAAGGAATGATGTTTCTTTCTACAAATTCTACAAGTAGTGGCTTTTTGGCAGAATCTTACAGTGTGGTTACTACCTAGACAATTATAGCACATTCGATTATCAGTTACAAACTCGTGTCTTTTCTCATAATCCTCATTTGCAAACTTTTTGCAGAAACACAGTTTGTGAGACTCTTTACAGAATTCGCACGCTAGTGCGGATGCGTTCGCTACGTGTAATACATTTTGTTTATTACCACTAAACGATTTCCCGTAAGCACATGGGGTCTTATTGGCACTCTTCGGTTCAATAAATTCCAAAGCTCTGTAACGACTTGTCAGAAACTCCTTAAACTGATCAAATGTAGGCAAGGCGTCTGACGCCGAGTTGGTTGCTACATTAAGCTCCCATTGCTTACGTGTTTCAGGATCTAATTTTAACGTTAACAGATGTATTACAATAATGTCCCATGTGGAGACATCAATGCCTAGATTAGACAGTGCGCTTAAACAATCTGTCGACGTATCCATAAGCTCCTTGAGGAAAGCCGGAGACTCGGTGGTTGCACTTTTTTGACTTAACAAACGTTTGAGGATACAATGTGACAAATACTTTTTATTATTGTACCTCTGCTCTAGCTGACTCCAGCACCGCCAATAATTCGTTTCCGAAACAGGTATGTTACGAAGTAACTGCTCCGCCTCTCCTGCCAGGTAGCTTTTTAAATATTGCATCTTTTGCACGCTGTCCAACGAGTCATTATTGTGGATCATCGACAAAAACAGGTCTCTAAAGGTGGTCCACTCATGATATTTCCCTGAGAAAGTAGGGATAGACAATTTAGGAAGTTTTACTGTACTTGATTTGCTTGCCCTATCCTCCCTGTTACTACCCCCTTTACTAAGATTTGCTGTAGTAAACTGACATAACAAATCCTTTAGCTCGCATCGGTAATCCGTATACTCCGCTTCAGTTTTATCGTAAGTATCCCCAGTAATATAAGGCATACTTTTTAAGACTGTTGAATCAGACCCTTGTACTAATTCTTTGTGTCCATTTTTAAATTCTGACCATAATTGGTCTAAGTTCTCTAATCTACTTTCCAGATGATCCTTGGTTTTACGGTCTTTCGGTGATTTTTTAAAATTAACTCTCGCTTTGAATATACGTGTGCACAAGTCCTCTTGGTAGTTAAGTATGGCCTCCATTATGAAAGCAAACAACTTTACAATTTAAATTACCAACTTTGTGAACACGGCAATAACTAAAATTTTACAAGTCCTTGGAACGGTCGTTAAAATTTTATAAGTGTTTGGTGCGATCGCTAAAATCTTACAAGTGTTTGAAACCAAACCAAACTTAGGCAAAATTGGGCATGGATTCCCCGTTCCAACAGGATTTCTCTTAATATTCTAAGTTAGTAATTATTACAATTTATTCTATGTTAATATTCCATACAAAATCAAGTGCAAATTCTACTAAGTCCAAAGTTACCAAGATTTTTCTAAGTCCATAAACAACAAAAATATTCTAAGTCGATGAAACCGATGATGATTTTTCTGCTAAGTCGATGTAAACAATCAATTTTACTAAGTGTTGATCTTCTTGTAAATAAAGTTCAATTTTTCTTGGCAAATTCACAGTTAATTTTTGTTCACTAGGTTGAAACTCGCGTGCAATATAAATTTCAATGTACTCACAGTTGATCACTTGTTTCACTCACTCCCAATCGATATGTGACGTCACTACTTCGCTGATCTCCTTACGGCGCTACTCGCGTCGTCTGCTCACTTCTCGTACTAGGGGCGCCACTGCCGCAGCTGATCTCTCAATATCTGCATCCAAGAGTAGCTTCCTGCTACTCGCCGCTAGATGGCGCTGGCAACCTCTATTAGCTGCGAACTTCCCGGCTTTATAAACAGCAAACCACTGCTACTGAGCACGGGGCGAAGACTTCCAAAAATAAGCCACTTCACCAGGCTATCCGATTCGATGGACCATGTACAAAACGCTTGCACCAGGGTCTCGAAAGGAAGCAAGAATAAACACCGGTTTAATTTAACGACGTATGTTTATTCTCGGTAAACGTAACTCCACACAATAAAGCTCGAAAAATAAAACATTAGATTAATATCCTAGGGAAACTATGACGACCAAGTGTTCGCTAGTTTCCGCAGGGAACAGCGCCATCTAGCGGTGTATTAGGTCAACACGGCTTACTTGATCTATTTATACACTAATGTTAGACCAAACAACTTTTGGCCAAATGTTTAATTTGACAAAAGTTTAATTTGACTTAATGTATTTTTTTCTTAAATAGAAAGCTTTATAGGATTATTATAAAATAATCCTATAAAGGTATTTTTAATTAACGCTGGCAACCTCTTCCCACCACCCGATCGATTTAAAATTTGTTTTGGGTGCACAGGGAGTACAGTGCACCTGTTTGAAAAAAAGAATTGAAGTCGCTGAGCCCACGTTTCTTTTCTTTTTTTTCTCCACCCCACTACACCCGCACCCACCACCCGGGGGAAGTAGCTAACGGAGTTTTAATACAGCTGAAGCCACATGACCGATTTGGTCGCTAGCTCTCCGTCTATTAACGATGCTCTCTACATGCGGCCTACTTATACTTCTGACAAGGATAAACCTGCTTAGATCGCTTTATGGTAAAACTAGAAATTAATAAACTACCTATTTGCATTTGTCGCCATCCTAAGAAACACGTCGCTGATGGACCATAACACACTCTTTCTATCCTCATCGGGTTCTAAAGTAACTGAAAGACATCCAAAGACTTGTACACAGTATGACTATCACAAAGCTCCCACCGAACTACAGAATAAAAATATAAAAAGCCTTTTATATACCACTTATCCGTAAATTGTTATTGAACAATTGATTAATAAACTTCAAAGATCTTCAGTCATAAGAGCCTGGGTAACCCCTGGAATCCTACGTTACATTAAGAATAGGAATAAAATGCAATTAAACCTTCGCGCTAATCCACAAAACGAAGTACTGAAAATTACATTTGTCAGATACCGAAACTACTGCAAAAAATTAAAAAGAAAATAAGAAAGGAAAATACTAGCTAACTTACTGAAAAACCCCAGCTCTTTGGAATATAATTAATTCAATAACGAACTATAAAGTGGCCAAACTAGAGTATTAAATTCTAAGTCAACCCCTTATGAATCGGTCAATCATGTAAATTTTTTTTTCGCAAATATTGGTAAAAGTTTAGCCAAAGACATCAAAACAGAAATTTCAAGTAGGTAGGTAGTACCTAATACTTTTCGATAAAATATTAATGAGTCTAAAAGCTAAAACTTTCTTCATTGAATTGTTGTGCACAGTTTCTTCTTCTAGGTAATTGACATAATTGTCTAGGTTCTTTTATTCTTGTCCCTAGAGTTTTTTTTTTCGTTTATTTTTTGTCGCACACTTATAATGTAGGTCAAGCAAAAACAACATTGTGTTAAATATAAGTATAACAACTTGGAAAAGTTGAAAAATCCCGGATATTCATTTTGTATTAGGTAAGCAGTAACGCTGCTACCGAAATTATAAATTTTAAATTAAAGGAAAATTGATATTTTTTTAATTTCCTTTAATTTAAAATTTATAATTTTGGTAGCGTTACTGCTTAATACAAAATTATTTTTTGAAACGAACCGATTTTGTTGAAACGAAGCTAAGGACCATTTCGATCACGATCGATCAGGTTTTGGACAAATAAACCGCTTTAAAATCGATCCATTCGTTTAGGAGCATTTTAGGAGCTACGATGCTACAGACAGACGCACAGTCAAATATAATTATAGCATCCCTCCTCTTGCGTCTGGGGGTCAAAATTAAACGTTAAATATTGTAACAATCTAAATAATCATGGTAAAGCCGCTGGTCGTTTTTATGGTCAGACGTGTATGGATCCGAGATCTCCCTATGGATGGATACCGCTCACACCTGTATGTACATGTACCACATACTTGTTTAACATTGCTTGGCTACCGTGCGCTGGATGAGATACGTACATGCCTACATGGCGCGGTTTCCTCTCGGGGCTCAGCTAGGGGCGGCTTACTCCGTGATTTGGTCGCGCCCCTACAAGTAAATAGTAGGTAGTAGTCAGACATTTAAAATTAAATTAATTCTTGCATGAGAGGCAGAAGCACGATTTTGAAATAGCCTCTAAATAGCTTTTAAATTAAATCCTAGCAACATACACAAAACAAATTTCGAGTCACTTATTTCATATATCACACGCACTAAATGCACAAGCGCACACACACACACGCACACACACACAAACACACACACACACACACACACACACACACACACACACACACACACACACACACACACACACACACACACACAAAACACACTGTATAAGTACATAAGTAGTAGTGTTCATAAGTACTATTTTAAGTTAGTTTTGTTTGTTACCCGCTTATTCTCCTTCCTTCCCGGAAAACATTTTGGACCGAGTGGGGGCAGCGCTGGTGGTACATTTATGTGCCGCGAGCAGTTGCTGAATGTGCTCCTTTTGCGTTTATATAACGGTTTATTATTGTTTAACATATTTATTTTGTAGTTTTTATGTCATTATGTTTATTTTTCTGTGTACCAAATTTCTCGTGTAAAAAAAAATATAATTGTGTTAATTGATATTTTTTAATTTTTATTTTAAGGCAATAAATATATTTTTCTTTCTTTCTTTCTTAAATTCGCCCCCCGGCCGATATGTTAGCGCTGCTACGGCACGCGCGCGTTCGATAGCAGCGCGTTGCATTGCATGCGATACAAAGGGTTGACCATGTTTTGGCTCGTTCTGCATGCTTTAACCGGGGATTTGTTAACAGAGTACCTTTTTTCGATCAAAGTAGAAAATTTAAAAATGATTCGCCACGAATTCCGGAGGGAGGAAATTTGGAGTTTCGTTAGCGGGCGTTTCTACTTAGTAAACATTTAGAGTACCTTTTGTACGCAGCACTAATTATTTATTATGTGGCTCGGCTAAACATTATGGCGGCGTGGGCCATAAACACGCCATAGAATAGGATCGCATTAGGTAGCTTAGGTGGTCTTCACATTGCTGCCGCTTCCAAGAATTTTATTTACAGCCAGCACGGCTATCACAAGACGGCGCTCTCTCGCACTACCCCTCTCTCTCTCTGATTAGAAACGGATAGTGCGAGAGGCAGCTCGCGCGCCGTCTTGTGATAGCCGGTACAGGTAAATCATTAAGGTATTTATGAGTTTTAAGATAATAAAGTCGAATTATATTTGTGCAGTTAAACGCTTTCACTTTCATGATAAGCTGGATACTTAGATACCTAATGAAGTAGATTTTAATTGATAAATAATTCCGGAGATTTGCAAGAATTAAAAAAAAGTTTGTGTTCATTATAAGTGATGCATTATATTTGAGCATTGCCAATGAATCCATAATCATAATCATAATAATTTATTCATAAAACCAATTTACACATCAATAATAAATAATAAAATTAAGTAGGTAGTAGCAGTAATTTACTACAATCAATGTTTAAGATAGTTATTACAAACATTTCAGATGAATTGCTTGATGTTAAAGAGTATAATAACGTAAAATACAATAATTGTCAATATTAAAATGTACATAGTAGGTATGTTTATAGTACCCGGTGGAAGATTAACATATAGTAACAGTATAAGTATTATGTCTTATACGCACTGAATTCGTCGTAGCTATAAAACGATTGCTCGATAAGCCACTGCTTTAGGCGGAACTTAAAGCTGCCCAAGATCCCTTCAGATCAGGAAGTTCTTGAATCATATAGGTATGTATGCAGATTATAAAGTGACTATCTGTGTCCATTTAATACAAAGTAGTTTAGATAAAGGCAACATGACTCGAACAAAAATTAGGGCTTTAAAGCCCAATATCTCGCAAAAGTGGGTTGGTGGTCTCGTTTGGTTGTCCCCATCTCCCCTTACGACCTAGATCATTATTCCATGTGAGTTTTTCTCGCAAGAACTATGCTAGACATACCTTTTTCCGACGAGTCCCCAGTTTTTATAATAAACATTTGTACGATATTGATCCTTTTAATAATTCCTTGTCTAGTCTAAAAACGCAGTTGAGACGTAAACTCTTTTTATAAATTTAGTAATTCCTAACTGTAGCACTAGGTATGTTTTTAATATATAGTATTGTTGTATCTCATCACTCACGGGCATTGGGGATGGGTCTGTTTGTGTGGCAACTACTGCACAGGGTGGCCCATTTTCATTGTCCTTGACATGCTTAGTTGTGTATTCTTATACTATTTACTACGTTGTTCTTACCTTTCCTTTTTGGTTTTATTAATATTATGTTTTATGAACCTCCAGGTCTGTTTGTATAACCTCTCAGTTATTGTACATTGTGTACCACATATGTAACAAGTTTATTATGAATTATGACTGTTTGTTTCTAAAAAAAAAAAAAATTCAAAATGTTAGTCTACTGTTTTGTTGGCGCAATTAATTTATATACTTAGGTACCCATGGCGAATCAAAGATTTCTAGTAGTAAGGGTTACAGAGCTAAGCCTCAGACGGTTAGACGGACAGACGGACGGACATAGCGAAACTATAAGGGTTCCTTGTTGGCCACGGAACCCTAAAAGGTATTTATTTTCTAAAGTATTATTATACAAGTTGATAATTAACATTAACTAAATTAAATTATAATTAACAGGCAAACTACCTAGTTAGGTAAGTACGCAATGAAACGTAGTGGATGTTTTCAATGGATGGACAGCCTCGATTATTTATTTATTTATTTTAAGGAGAACCAACAGCTATAAACAGCTAACATGAATATTAACAAAAAAGCCAATTACATGATCTCACACATAAGCGCTAGAATATGAAAATACTTAGCAAAGTGTGAACCCACTCATATACAATCACTGATCATTTTGGATCTCGTAAAGAAAAGAGATACATAATTTACTTTAAAAACAAAGTTTTAACCGTCTTCAATTTAGTACTCCGCCAAGCCACGAGAACATTTCCACATTTCTTTTCCAATTTACGACATGAACTGATTTCCGAGAGCAAATGCGTTGATTATTAGAGAAAAAAACCCAATCGTTGTATGGGACCCGATAATATTTGAGGACTTCCGTCTATTCCACAAGGATCACCTTTGGCACTTCATTAGCTGCTATGTCAACGGAATCTTATGAGAATCTGTGATATACTTTTGTACTTTTAAGTACATAATTGAGGAATTCCATAAGTCATCTGTAGTCTTCATCATCAATTCCACTCCACCAAATTTATGATTTCCGGGTATAAATGTTAATGATACACGAGTTTATAAATGTTATAATAGAAAATACCGAAATCACTACACGCGTGCCTAATATAATTGAGGAGTTCCCTCAATTCCTCCTGCATCCCATCATCCAATTGAATTTTTGAAAAAAATGGGACCCACCTGGAAGCATATACTTACAAACAAAAAAAAAGTTACGAATCGTCTCATCAATGACGGAGTTCTGAGGTAACAAACATTGAAAAAAAATGAAAAACAAAAAAAAATACAACCGAATTGAGAACCTCCTCCTTTTTTTGAAGTCGGTTAAAAACTAAGTTGAATCTAGCATCGAGCCGAATCGACCCAACCCTTGATTGTACCGATAACGCTCCTTTATTTAGCACCACCTAGGGGACACGTGCAGGGTTGTGGTAGGTAAATCCTGCGGACGCGAGCATAACATAACAGATGAATGCTGGTGGCATTTCTTCGCTGAATTGCAATGCAGATGCGGACTTTCCAGTACTTTCATATTTATAACATATTAGTCTCTTGTTTTTAATGAGGTGTGTAAACACGAAGCAGTAAACTAGTAATAACGATCGCATGTCACTTGCCTTGAGTAATAATTAACTGTAAAAAAAAACACTTAGCAACAGTGGATATAGGAGCAATTCATGATAAGATCAATGTTGACAGTGAGTGATCGCGATCAATATTGTTTATTTTTTGTCCCCCTCACACCCACTCGTTCCGGCTAAAATGACTTCCAATACTTTAAACCGTGTGAATTTTGTCGTCCTTGGGAGATGCTTGGGAGCCTCGTGACTCATCTATACATATACATAATAAAGCTGAAGACGGTCGAATGTCTGTACATGGAAGATATTCGAAAAAAAGTTTGCTGGGGATACTTAGCATCGATAACAGAACACGATCCAAAAGTTTTTAGAAATTTTGTCTGTTTGTCTGTTTATTTGTACGCGCATCACGTAAAAACGGCTGAGCGGATTTTGATGCAAACTTTACTAATCTGTCGAGAAAATTCCCGGCCAACATATAGGCTATAAAAATTATAAAGACAATGGTGCAAAGGGGTTAAAATAGGGGTTGAACTTTGTATGGCAACTTAAATCTATAAGCTAAAGACTTGAAAATTGACAAGCATATACTTGACTGGAAACTAAAAAGAACCCCATTCAATCTTTTAGCAAAATACAGACAAAACGTGAAAAAACCCGGGATGTATACATATTTGAAATAGCCTTTCCCAGCTATGTATGTTAAGGCCAATGTAAATGAATTCTCTGTTTTCAAGAGTGTGCGGCAGCGACATAAGATCGCAAATGACCAATCCAAAACAGCCTTACGAGCAAAAAGTGCATTCGGCATGGCACCGAAGTTATATAATAAGTTACCAGACTCTATAAGAAGAACTGAAATGCCAGAATTTAAGCGACATCTATTAGATTTTTTGACTCAAAATGCATTTTACTCTGTGAAAGAATATTTAGATTATAAGCCTGACATGTATTAAGTACTCTGTAATAATATAATTAACTTTTAATATTGTTATTAACTTTTAGCATTTGCATACCCAGCCGCTGGCAGAATACAATGTACGAGTTTTATTTTTATCAACATCCGCTCGACTATATTCTAGCAAATAAACTATTTTGATTTGATTTGATTTGATTTGTAAAATAGTGGTAGGTGGCTAAACACTACATATTAACCAAAACTGGTTGATACCTCCACCGATAGTAACTATTAGACATAACAGATGTACTGATAAGGTGAAGGCTACGTTTTTTAAAGCATATTGCCAGTCCTTCTACACGTGCAGCCTATGGATCAGCTATACGCAGCGGGCATACAGCGCTCTGCGGGTACAGTACAACAACGCGTACAGGGTGGTGTACGGGCTGCCGCGGCACTGCAGCGCCTCGGGCATGTTCGCGGAGGGTCGGGTCGACGGCTTCCACGCGATCATCAGGGGGCGTAGCACGGTTGCCATTTTATCACTTATCGTTGTGGATAAGGCATCCGTCACTCTCGCACTCGCATACTTGTCAGAGCGTGATGGGCGTCTTTACCACAACGATAAGTGATAAAATGGCAACCATGCTACGCCCACAGGAAGCGCTGTAGCTCGCTGCTAAGAAGGTGGCGCGCCAGCTCGAATACCATCCTGTGCACGCTGGTCGACAGGTGGGACTCACCGTGGCTGAAGCACTGGGTGCAACTGCATGCACCCTTGTGTTAATTTGTATTAATATAATAGTAACCCTAGATTTAAGTAAAATGTTACTAACACGTTATGGACTTGGTCCGAAATAAAATTAATTGAATTGAATTGAATAACACACCTAATTATATTGGAACTTCAGTCACTGACAACGTTGCTATTTATATTGAAAAACCAGCAACCTTGATCTCTGCCTTCCTATATTTGCTATGAAATCAGAGGTCATCTAAAGTTGTTTGAAGGTTAAGTTAAATACTTATCTCGAATTATCATAGTTCACCAACGCCAAGGGATGTGGCTATACAATTTGGACAAAACGGCATGCCGCGGAGAATTGAGTATCTGGTATGTATTTTTTTTATGTAGAAAACTCCCGTGATTTTCTGAAATATTATTGGGAGCGCATAAAGAGCGCCCCCTAAAGGGATTATATGGGCCTTTCATTCCTACGAAAACCTCTGCCTTCGCTTCGCTTGCAACACACCGGAAGATAATGACTGTCCTTAGGGGGTCATTGCTAGCATTGAGACCGTTCTCGGAAGGGTTGCTTGGGGTCACTCATAAGTAACGTCAACTAGAGATGTAACCGTCGTCAGTAATAACCGATAACTAGTGATGTGAAAACTGTTTTTTGTAAAAGAAAAAGGAAGATGTGTGACTAAATACTTAGTATGTAAGAGTGGCAACACTCAGGTTTATGAAAATAAAGTTATCATCTATGATCGATACACACTTAGGTACATTCCAACGAAAACGCCTTACTTGCCTCGCCACTCACCTTCGGAACTTTGCAGCTTTGGCCTGGAATTTCACTTCGCTTCGCTTGCAACACACCTGGGTATACCTACCTTATCTGAACCATCGACAACGTTTGCCTAATAATTGTCCATGAATTTTTCTTTTTTTTTATAAAATAGGTCCAGTTTCAACAAGAACGTTGAATACGTTAGGTGATACCTACCTATTGTTATAGGAAAGGAACCAGCAAATTCAGTGTAATCTAAAATCTATAAACCGGGGAAACCATCCAATAGAACGAGACGGACGCTATCTTGTCACTTATCGCGTGATATGGCCGACCACGATACGGGGTCAGGTGGATCATAACTAACATGGATTTAGGTTAACTTTCAGGGATTAGGAAACTGCCCATTGCTTGTACATATACAGGATGTAAAACCGTCTACCCGCTTGGCCACGCGCGCGTGCGCAGCCAAGACAGGGCTCGAAACGAGACGGGATATAAAATTCGGCAGAATGGTTTTTAGGGTTCCGTAATTAACAAGGAAACCTTAACCTTTGTAATTACCATATTCTATGAAATAAATCATTTTGACTTGACTTGACTTATAGTTTCGCCATGTCCGTCTGTCCATCCGTCTGCAACTTGGCTCAGTGAGCCTTATAAAACTAGAATGCTGTAATTCGGCATGGGTATATAATCAGTTTCGCCGACAAAATGGTAGGATAAGATGTTAAACCATTTTTAATTTTAGGGTGCCCCTACACGTAAAGTGAGGAATGTATTTTTTTTCTCGGCTAACGTGGGTGTGGGTACACTATTACTTTACGCAAAGAAGCGAACTCCAATTTTTCGACAGATTTTACCGGGTTCGATTCCCCGCCTTGAGTGAAGCTTATACGAAAATTTTAGAATGCCGTCTTTATTTTTTCTAAAATCGTTCTCGTGACTCTTAAAAGCAGCCTGTTGTAGTTTCAGATTGACTCTCACCGCCCCGCCCCGTTAATACACCCTGTTTATCCCAAACCTGTGTTCTGAGTTAGATTCATAATCATTAAAAAAAATGTTTAGGTGAAAATCCTGCACAAATCGATCCCTCGGGGTCCGCTTTGATTCATCATCATAAAATGAAAGAGCTAGGTTCTTTTCAGTAGACTATAATTTGCAACCCATTCTACAGTATTCAATCACTTTTCAGGGAAGCGTTGTGTGGTTCTGGCCTGTTCCTTCCAATTACCATGGAAGACTTGTAACAGATACCCTCGAGGTATACTAATGTATCTAATGTTTCCAATTTTATTGTAGGGAAATTACTAACGTTAGTCAACTGGACCTCCGCTTATTCTATGTACTTCGATCATATAAACATGTGGGTACACGCATTCATAAAATACAAGGTCATCAAAAATGGCCAGGGAGCCTGCTTATAAGGTTCCTTTTCCAAACTACTTCAAATTTCGTGAGCACATGCGTTTATGGTCACAAAAAACGTGCATTTCAGTTTTTATTCAAGCGCACTGCAATTTTGTAAAACAAATTGTTTGCTGTGTTGTGTTAAAATATTGCTTGTTCTATTATTTTCCAACCTTTATATTATCATCCCAATTTGAAAGAAATACGCAGGTTTTATACTGAGACTGAAACTGACAGTTTTGTACTTTTTGTGATATTAGGTGTTAATACTTATATTCTAAATTCATGTAATTTTACGAGATTGATTGAACTGAAGTAAAAGCCCTAAAAAGGCCCCCAATGTATGTATCCCTAATTATAAGTACGTCAAAAAATAATCTACATATAAAAATAGTGAAAGTTCGTTGAGGTTGTCAGTGAGACATAATAAGTAGTGCTTGAAAGAAATTGTATTTATACAACATACATTAAAAACTTCAATAGCGCGATGCAGAACTTCACCTATTTCCACGCATTTAGAAAGTCATTCTCCAGATTTTTGTTGGCGTCTGAACTCCAACAAACCATATTAAACGTATAGTTTGATGGAGTTACGGTGACCCACAGGCCAAATTTGAGAATATTTGGATAAAGTTGTCTTTACTTTACGCAACAGCGCCATCTATCTGTTTATTAATACGACAGCCCAACGAAAAGGTGTGTTATGTTTTCTGTTTGCCTGTTTGTGTCCGGCCGGGTATCATGGGAAAACTATCGAATGGATTAATATGCAACTTTCACTAAAACGTTCAATGGATCTTCGACCACGCAATAGGCTATAAAAATTATAAAGATAAGGGTGCAAAGGGGTTAAAAAATGGCGTAGAATTCAGTATGTTTTTGTATGTAAATAGTTTTTTTTTTAAATGTAGACTAGATACTCACACGTTTATTTTATTCTGTCAAATCTTCTGTCAAATCCAAAATTATGTGTCAAAAGTCCCCAAAAACGTTATTACTCAAAATGCCTTCAAGAAAGAGATCGAACCTGACACGAATTTCTAGAGAGGCCGCCAGAAAACGAGTGGCAAGATCTCAGGAGTCCGAAGAAGCTTCCCGGGCTTCTTGATTCCTTGAAAACAGAGAAGATGGTCAAGCACGTCTCGGCCACGATCGTGAACGCCAGTCGTTGTCGCGAGCTTCCGAGACTATTACGGAACGTGAAACAAGATTAACAGCGGATTCTCGGGCTTCTGAAACATTTACACAACAAGAAGACCGCTTGACCTCTCAGAGAAGTCGCAAGTCAAGAACCATACTTACCCCCAAAAGTGACCAGGCCACTGCTGTTAACGCTCGAATTTTAACGCGAATTGAAGGCGAGAACGCTGTCTACAGCTCGATTAACACTGTCTTAGATGAGGGAACTGCCACGACATACCCGGTGGAATTTGTAAACTCTTTGAGCGCATCAGGGTTACCAGCGCAAACTTTGACCCTGAAGATCGGAGTCCCTACTACTGCTGCTTCGGAACCTATCTCCGCCGAAACTGTGTAATGGCACCCGCCTGAAGTTAGTGAGACTGCAGCGGAATCTCATCGAGGCTCAGATCCTTACGAGCTGCGGTGCTGGGGAAGCTGTATTTATACCGCGCATTCCACTGATACCGAACAACTTCCCGTTCCAGTTCAAGCGATCGCAGTTTCCAGTGAGCGTGTGCTTCGCTATGACCATAAACAAGTCGCAGGGGCAGACTCTCCGCGCAGCCGGCGTCGACCTGCGCACGGACTGCTTCTCTCACGGGCAGCTGTACGTCGCGTGCTCGCGAGTCACCAGCTGCGAACAACTGTTTGTGCTGATGCCCACTGGGGAAACTAAAAATGTTGTATATAATGAAGTTTGTAATTATACTGATATCAATGTAGTTACATTAACTTTGTACATTGATGCCAAAAATAATTGTAATATTTCTTTATCGGCATTATGATGACCTTCGTGTCCTTCGTGTCCTTAGGCCGATATGAAGCACGGCGACTGGGCGAAGATCAGCCGCAGAGGGATAACACTCGCGCTATTCGGTCACGATAAGGCAGTATTCCCGAAAAGGAGACGGATCAAGTCACGCCATCTGGCAAAGATGGGCTGTACGCGGACAAAAAAATCGGGGGTTGGGTACATAACATAGGTGTGTAAATAACGTGTTAATAGTTTACATTAATGTAATTAATATTTAATTTTTATTAATATGAATTGTATAATTTTTTTCATGCTCCACTTAGGTGTCATTTAAGTCTGTGTAGTACTTAGGGCCTATGCACCGTAGACGCGCGTTTGTATCGAATCACGTGTAAAAAAATCGACACAAACGCTTAAAAACGCGGTGTGCATAAATTCTAATGTCTAATTAATAATAAAAAAAACAGACAACGCGAACGAAGTCGCGGGCAGAATCTATTCATTATAAAAAAAATATACAATATAAGCAGAAACGTCTGTTGATGATTACAAGCTATTTATATTTTTAAAAACGGAGTTTTCAATTTAGATTTAGCAATTTAAACTAACGATCTCATCGCACCATTCACACCTGAACGGATTTAGATGAAATTTTCCGTAGGTACAGATAATTTGAGACCCTTGGAAGGATATAGGATAGTTTTTTATCTGAGAAATAATCCCTTAAGATAATCATATTTCTAAGGCGATAACAATAAGTTCTACGCGGACGAAGTTGCGGGCAACAGGTAGTATTCAATATGTTCAGTCGATTAGGTATAGCTCTCGGGCAAATATGTAAAATGCTGTTATCACCCATTGGAGTTTTTTAAAGAATGCTATTTTTATCAAATATCTGCTAGGTACCTATTCAAAAAACCATGTCCAATACACATTTGGCAACGCGAGAACGGAGTAAAAGCGTAACTTCAATTTCAATTCCTCTTATCGAATCGAGTACACTTGCGTTTCGCATTGTAATTTCATAGTTCATGCTTCGCGCGCTCACCTCACGCGCGTGCCTCGCGTCCAGAAACGTGTATGCGGGTATACACTTGATATCAATGTGTTTCACGCACACATCACACGACATGCTGCACCTAAGCACTATTCGTCTCTTTCTAAGTGTTCCAATTAGTAAGAGGCGGACAGTCTGTCGCAGCGAGACAGATCGCGCGCGGGTTTGTGCAAGCCCTGGGTCCCCAGCCCAAAACACCTGACTGCCGTAGCTTAGAAAAAATCACTTACACCGTAGGTATTGCATATTTAATCGTTGATTTCTTCGGGCATTTCCTCGAGTCTGACTAAATTCTCGTGATTAACGCGTTTTTGGTCATTTCGACGAAAAAGGTAGGTCCTAGGATTTTGGCTATAGCTATTCAATATTCATATAAATATATCCTGTGTCAAAATGGGCCACTAGTATACTGAGTCGATGCGATAGTATCGCACGTGTTTGGGTGTGTAAAATTGTATACCAACAGCCAACGCAGAGAGATCGGACAAGAAAAGGCTTTGTGTTTTTTTATAAATAGTGTAAAATCCAGACAACCGGTCTCTTTACGGAAACTGTTTTAAATGTGAGTGTTTTCTTTGTGAGTTCATCATTTGATTGTGTTTAGGTTCACTCTCGTTCTGGCAGTTTGCCTAGCAGACTCGGACCTTTTCAAAAAACCTTTAAAAATTTTAATGTAAAATTATTTTTAATCTATTTTTAATTTGTTATTTGATATTTAGCCATGCAATTATACGGAATTCATTTACTTTCTAACCAATTCACGAACTCTATAATTTAAAATGATAAGTACCAACGTTACAAAATCGGCTGATGAGTCGCGCTGACGGAAGCCCGCTTGAGCTTGTGAGTTTTAACCCTTGGAAGCCGCCGAGTGCCGTGTGCCGACAACATATTATTTCATTTTATTTAAATTTGGTTAAAATATAGAAAGAGAGTATATATTAAGACCATAATAATAATAAAAACTAGTGGCTCTGTGAGCTGTAGAACAAACGAACCAGTAATTTAAAAAAACCCGGCCAAGTGCGACTCGGACTCACGTACGAAGGGTTCCGTACCATTATCTATAAAAACGGCAAAAAAACACGTTTGTTGTATGGGAGCCCCCTTAAATATTTTATTCTATTTTATTTGTTGTTATAGCGGCAACAGGAATACATCATCTGTGAAAATTGCAATTGTCTAACTATCACGGTTCATGAGGTACAGCCTGGTTACGGACAGACAGCGGAGACTTAGTTAATGGGGTCCCGTTTTCACTCTTTGGGTACGGAACCCTAAAAAAGAAGGATTTTTTGGATATCGAAAAAGTGATTTGACAAAAATTCTTTATTTATTTATTACCATTCATATTAGCACTAACAGTTATACCTTACATGCTACTTGGCAAATTAATACTTATCATGCGAATTTTGAATGTAATGTCAAATAATTTAATAATGAGTACAACATGTATACCCATGTGTACTCATCATGTATATTTGTTTCTTACTGAAAATAAACAGTTTACATTTTTTTTTTGCATAAAAAAAACGAAAATGAATGATTGTTAGTCAAATTGCTGATTATCATTCCACATTAGTAATAGGTCAAGAAATACATAGTCAATAAAATTTACTAAGCTAAAATTATATAGTAATAATATGTCAAGAAATACAGCTTAGAAGGTCAATACAAAGAAATACTGAAGGTCTAGGTTATTAATAATAGATATTATGCAGTTATGGAGTGACAACTTTCTCTAGATATTGATAGGCAGCTGCCAAAAACTTTGGTTTTGAGCTTAGGAATATGTCCAGTTGGCTGTCACTGTCCAGTATATTATTTAACAGCTTTAGTACCTGATGCAGAGGGGAAGAGGCTAGTGCGCGAGTCCTAGTTGGGGGGATAGCGAAGAGATCGCGGCGACGTGGGCGTAGATGCTTTGCGGAGAGACATGGAACTCTGAATCCTATAAGAGTAAGCAGCGGGGGGTTGGTCACCAGGCCGCGTATTAATTGAAAGAATTATTTTACTAAATACATATACCTCCGGGTCTCCAGTGAAGTATACCCTACCATACCAAGCACGAATAAGGTAGGATACATGTAAGGGTAGCTGCCGTACAGTTTTTTGTATAAGAATCGAACAAATATCTTTTGAACTTTTTCCACACGGAGTGTGTACTCCTGTTCGTGGGAATTCCAGATGATGGCGTTTGTTTCCAATTTACTACGAACAAAGGCGTTGTACAATACACTGATAGCATGCCGGGAAGTAAGTAATTTGGACTGGCGGATGACGAATCCCAGACACCTTCTAGCCCCACGAAAATCTCCCAAGTTGAAGCATAGAACTTCGTTGGCTTCGCTCGTTTGTTCGATAAAAACAGTAGGTACTTTTAAAGTACACCATAGAGTTTAATAGATAATTTTCTGGACGTTACTTGACGGCAACAGTGACATTCGGGCTTGAGAACTTTCCCCACTGATGTGACAGCAGCCTAATCCCAGTGAGATCTACACAGCTGTCCCTTTCGCAGCCAATTGTTGGGATAACGGGGTTCCTTCAAGATGCAGCCGCCGGTAGGACGCTGTAATGAGAAGGAGATATCGTGACGTCCGGCTCCGCCATGGCTCTCTCTAGACGTGGTATGCCGTTGTTGGTGCTCAACAGTATTTAGGTATTTAATTATTGTAAATAGGTACTTCATTTTTCGAGTCTCTTTGTTACTACCATCAGGAAACAGTCCCCGCGCAGGATACGGGCGACTGAGTCCGCTATTACGGGCAAAACTTGGCTAATCGGTGATACCTACTTATATCTGATAGTTTATATATACTCTTTATTGCAAAGTTATGCTATAATCTACAGTTACACTCTTTATGTCATTATTAACTTTGATAGTAGCGCTACTTATCGCAAATATTGTACAAATGTAGATTATATAGTAACTTCGCAATAAGGGTATTAATAATCTATCACAGAATTACTGCATATCACCGATTAGCCAAGTTTTGCCCCAAATGATTTCTGATGGAGCTAGGTAGTGATTCTTTGTATGATTGATGAGTGATGGTTGTATTGGATGATGGGTGATGGTTGTATTGGATGATGGCTGAAATGGAGAGTGAACAGGACATTGAACTTTTTCAGGTTATTAACTAATAGAGGACGCGAGTTTGCAAAATGAGTCTATTGTAGTTTCTTTAAGAATGATTACCTGCAGGTTATATATTATGGTTCTAGGTATAAGGAGATTGTGATAGGTGATTTCGTGGTTAAATCTCGGGTTTGTGAATTTGGGTAGCCTTTTAAAAGGTGGTCGGCGAGTTGTAAATACGTACTGATCAGATAACTTGGTGCAATTTCACGGATTATGGAGTGTAGGTAATCTTAACATGTAAGTGTCATGCGTGACGAATTCGCTATGCTTGTCTTCTATTAAATTACGTTGTAAATAGGCGGTTTTATGAGGCATATCTTATTAATATTAAGGCGAGGCATGCGAGCACCTTGTCAAGTTTTAAGTAAGTTTACGTGTATTTTTTACTCTTCTGGGGTGTCACAAGTAGCTTTTAAAAAAAAAAAACATGAAAATATCTTTTAAAAACAAAAATCCAAAAACTATTATGACTCCTTATATGATGTTACCTCGAAATGTGCATTGAGTGGTGTGCTATGATCTCGTGGTGCCAACATACATTACTTGGAGGTCATAACTTTAGATCAACATTTCTCCAAAATAACAAAAATATTTTAAAAAATTGACTCAAGGGGTTACTGCAGATGCTTTAATTTAATGAACTTCTAACTTCTAAGGGTCCTTTTAAATATTTTTCCTGTTACCGGCCACACACTGTATACCTATATATTATAAAAAAGACGAAACGAGACAGATAGAAATGATAGTCTAGTAGGTACTCTAAGACACTTAAGGTGTTGTTATATTATTACAGCAATACTTACAAATAGCTATGTTTTATAATATACTTACCGTCAAAATTTAAAAGACACTTTTGCAAGTTTTCGTCCACTTTTTGTAATAATTCCCTTTAGGTACTTATAGATATATTTAATAAATATTTCATAATTGAATGGAAAGAAATAAAATATTGTTATTCAATCCTTAAATCAACTTTCATACATAAGCATACACAGCTTGAATTGTCAAACTCACAAAATAGTAGCTACCTACTACACCTGAAAAGATAATATAATAATGTACAATATTATGTAATTTTTCGCATATTCTGTCATTAATTCATTATTACTCATACTCGTACATGTTACAAATTCAAATTAAACCACTATTTGCCGGCTCTACATGTGTCACATTTAAATCTATTTCTTTGCTCAGTACACAGAAGTCTATAATGCTTTAATGGTCACTAATGTCATGTCACTATGTACATAGAATTATTTAACATGATGTGCCATATCTGTATGTATTTATCTCCATTAGAGAGTCAAAGTGAACATAGTAACAGTTTAGATAATTTGCAATCGTGATTGGCGCTGGTGTCTACGTAAAGTGATCAGATTTGGCTTTGTGGGCGTAGTTCCAAGTTTGTCCGCACGGCGCCGGCTCGCGGCTCGCGGCGCGCATGCGCACGTGCGACAGTGCTCGCGCCGGCCAGTGCGCGCGCGCATCCCGCCACTCCTGACATCTAGCGGGGGAAATATGACACTATCAGTGAACAGTGCTTCATAAAGTTTTTAGTTAAGTGCTAAACAAATACAATTTTGAGTAACTGCCATGGAAACGGTATGTTTTAATTACATGTATTGTAGACAGTCGGAAATGTAATTGTAGTAGAAAATTAGAAACTATTAAGTAATTCAATAGTTCTCAAACAGTAATAAAATTGAATGATAAGCAATATATGATCAAAAACTATATGAACAGTAAACCGAAAGATTCCTAATCGTTAGTAGGTACCTTTAATACATATTTTTTTACCGAATTCTAAAAGTAGTTCTCACTTCACCTCTTTTATTGTTTGTATTCACCCCATCACTTATATTATATTTGTGTTTATATTATTATAATTGTTAGTTTCACATACTTATTTTAAATTGCTGACAGTACTTCTATCTATCTAATAATTCAGTAATTACAAGTGGCAGTGAAATGATGCAATTTCTCTTTGCAGAATGCTGTTTTCATCTGGTTTTACTCTCTTTGTTCGATTGTTCAGCTTGAATTGAGACTGTTAAACAATGAACGCGTTAGAAAATTTAGAACCCGTTGTGGTTATTTTTTTTACAAATATCAACACACCACACTTACACTTTAGTTTTAATGAACCACGGCGCTTAACTGTGAAACTGAAAAGTGCGTTCATGTGCGTAATCCGGCAGCTCGATCACGGAAAGCATTGTACTTATAGTAGATTAGAATAATTAGATTTAAATGACAAATTTTATATGGAAAAATGACAGTTAGACTGACCTAACGCGCGTTGGAAACGTTACGTGACTACCCCTCCAAGCTACGCCAGATTTCATTAATAATTACCTACAATACATTAGGTACCTACCTAACTTTCATACCTATTTTCGTTCGGTGTCAATCAAAACGGCCAAAGTTCATTAATCCATACTAATATTATAAATGGGAAAGTGTGTCTGTATGTCTGCCTGTCTGTCTGCCTACCTGCCTAACCTTCTCACGCCTAAACCACTGCCCCGATTAAATTAAATTAATATAGATAGTTTGAGTCCCGGGGAAGGGTGTACTTAGGATAGTTTTTATCCTGGAAATCTTCCCCTAGGGGGACGAAATGAGGGTTAAAAGTTTGTATGGAGGTACGATATAAACGGGGTGTCTATCATTTTATCGAAATTTCTTACATCGATTTTTATATCGCCGAAAACTATTCCACGAACTTCATTTCGTTTCTTTTTCTAATCACATAATCATCAATTCAATGCTTTTTATATAATCTAACAATTTTTAATGGTTAATCGTTTCGAATTTGTCTCAAATCATAGCGTAACGATTCATCGAATGTATACTTAACCATAACCACTTGTTTATTATTTAAACAAATGTTTGTTTCTGGCGCTTCGCCGGCCGCTGAATAATGATTAACAAAATTCGACCAAAACTTGTATTATACAATAACACTGGTGAAACCATTTTCTATGTAATAAGAATTTCGGGAGCTGAAACTTACGTTAAACCAAAAATTAAAGTAAAGTACCTATAGTTAGTACCACTGGTTAAAAACCATTTTCTATGTAATAAGAATTTTGGGAACTGAAACTTTCGTTAAACCAGAATTACAGTAAAGTATATTTAGTACCACTGGTGAAACCATTTTCTATGTAATAAGAATTTTGGGAACTGAAATTTATGCTAAACCAAAATTACAGTACCTAAAGGTGATTCTATGAACTACTGTGTTGATGGACAAATAAAATAATTAAGTAAAATTTGAAGACTTGATCCTTGTGTGAAAGGTAATCGACTTGGCGGGGGCACTGCTGTGCCCCCAGATTTGAGCAAATGATATGATTTTGCCCAACGTTGCCACGGCACGTGCGATGCGACCCACACGCTGTCGAAGTAGCATTACTATTAGTGGGTTCAAGTCCAAACTGAAATATATATATATATATATATTTATTTAGCAAAAAGATTTATTTAGCAAAAAATAGTACAATAAGTGTATATAATCTAATTAAGTTATTAACAACAAAACTTATATCTAACAGGATTATTTGGATACAATATTAATACGCCAATGCGTCTGAAAGAAATGGTCTTAGGGGACCAATATACAAGTTTATTGCCTAAACTAGGTTACAGTTGTAATCTGTGTTTTAGGCATAAATGGTCTTTGTTTTACATATATATTGTCTGTCTAAACATTTGTTACCTCGCGTCAAGAATTACAAAACTATATAATATTTAATAATAATATTGCGTATTAATAACGTATTTGTATCATCTGACAAAGTCTCGCACAGTACGCTGTCCCGCACACCCCGCTGGCTCCACAGAAAACCAGCGCCGTTGATCACGCTAGCCGTGCCAACTGCATTGCTGAGTGGAGGCTATTTCAGGCCCACATCTCGATCTACTTCTTCGATGTATTTGTTAATGTGTTTTATTTTTATTACTTACGATGTGTTGTTGCCTGAATTAATGTTATTCTACTTATTCTATTCTATATCCACGATTTCAAGTAGAGGAGACCGGAGATGAACGTGACAATTTGCAGTTTTTGTGACGTAGTTATGGTTTGCTTCTAATTTTAACCAATTTCAAAAGAGGAAGAGGGTCTCAATTCGGCACGGTTTTTTTCTAGTGAAATCAGAGTGGTACTTTCTTTAGCTTTTGGAGATAATCAGGTTTAGGGGGAGTAAAAATGGCGTCTATCACTTTTAAGTGGATTCGTACATTTGGCTTTAAAATCATTTGATACCTTCATCCAGTGTTACTTTTATACCTGGTTTCTCTAAGGTTTATCATTGGCTATCTCGTAGTAAGTATTAAGGTTGCTAGTGAAACAGTGTCACTGTTAGATGTTATCAACGGACGTAAAAGGATTAGAATAAAAAGGCAAATTTTTAGTGTTCCGTAGTCAACAAGCAACCCTTATACTTAGTTTCGCCATGTTCTGTCCGTCTGCGGCTTAGCTCATTGACCCTTACTGTACTAGAACACTGTAATTCGATATACCCAGCCATAGCAGGCATGAGTTTAAACAAAACTTTAAACAAAGTTGTATTTAAATTAGATATAGACATATATTGTGATAGCATACAAGCAATAAAATCTAAATTGACAAGATTCTTCATGTGTTATCACACACTTCAGGTGTAGGCTCGGGTTATTAGAGTTTATATATCCTAATTTATTAACTACTTGTATATTCCCATTGCCATGCTTGTTATTGGTGCGCGATTGGTTACTGTGCGTAATGTACGCTAAGTTAAATTTGGCTATAGATTTCTTTGTGTTAGTTTATTTCTATAAGTGAGAACCTATAATTGGCTATATGGTTTTATTATTTTGTCTATAAATATGTCGCGCTGTTGGTTTTTCATGTATCAATAAATAAATAAATATATAAATCAATCACGCCGACAAAATGGTAGTGTAATAATTTTTTCTCGTTAAATCCATCGGTGTGGGGTATTGTTGAAAAGCTTGTTTAAAAATACTATGGGTTTTTTGTAAACAGTTTTTTAGGTCAGTGATCAGTTTGCGTGATATTGGGCTTTAAAGCCTTAATTTTCGTTCGAGTCAAATGTTCCGGCCCCCCCTCTACGGGCTAAACGGGTACTTTGGGTACCAATGTTGAAAAAAAAACATGGCAGTAGTACATATAATGAATTTGAAAGGAAAACTATAATGGCTAAGTAGTCATAACTAGTTATCAAGTAGAGTAATAGTCGACCAACTTAAAAAAGTACTTGAAAAGGCCAAATTTTCTTCTAAGCCGACGCAACCCGACCATTTAGTTGGCGCGCGCGTGTCGATGTTACAAAGACAGACAGGCAACTACGGAACCCTACACTTCGCCTGGCCCAACATACACTTGGCCGGTTTTTCGTTTGAGCTGTAAACTCAACAGTCCATCCGAGTGTCGGTGTTCGCGCACGCGGCGTTCCGTGCGGCGCAGCGTGAGTTGCAGAATGGTCGCAGGCGCAACGCCGGAAACCAACGCGGGGCGGTCCTCGGTCATTTGTAACGACAACATTACTGGGCTAAGTGGCCGGCCACGTGTCACTGCTTGTACCTTTGCCATAGCCTTTCCTTCCACAGACTTCAGTATACGTAGTAGTTATTGCAATAAAATGGCCCCGTCTGTCAAGTTCCTAAGTTGAAACGTCAGATGGCAATTCTAAGAAACCTTAGAACTCAATGACCCCGGCGTGGTCCGAAGTGTAAGCTGACGAATACTAATAGAACTATAAAGTGAGGGCGTAGAGCATCATGGAACATATTAATCCGCATTTTCTTAGTAGTCCATCTAAACTCACTCACGTCATGAGCCCCACGGTCTACAATAAGTTGCCAAAAAACATAATTGATGCTCCAAGCTTGGGCAGCTTGAAGTTCCGCCTAAAGCAGTGGCTTATCGAGCAATCGTTTTATAGCTACGACGAATTCGGTGCGTATAATATAAGCCATAATACTTATACTGTTACTATATGTTAATGTTCCACCGGGTTACTATAAACACTATGTACATTTTAATATTGACTATTATTATTATCATACTCTTTAACATTAAGCAATTAATCAGAACTGTTTGTAATAACTATCATACACATACATTGTAGTGAATTAAAACTACTAATTCTATTATTTATTATTGTTGACGTGTAAATTGGTTTTATAAATAAATTATTATGATTATGATTATTAGCTTTTGTACGGAATATTGTGCCTACCGTGCTTCCCCTTGGTAACTTGGTACTTACTGGCCATTATATACCGACTGCATTTCGACTGCCTTCTGGCTGCAAATGTGCAGCATTATTGCAGTTATGTTGCAGTCGTCAGAACTGCACGCCGACTGCAAGCGGACTGCCGATGCCGCCGTAGCCCGTCTGTAACGGTCCTTGTGTTTAGAGACGCCTCGCGAAGTTTCCGAAAATCGAGTGGCGAAAACATAACTCTTTATCCTTTATCCCGCGAGCTCTCGTGTAAACGTGAGTGGGCGTGTAACTAAACGCATTGCTATGCGCATTGTGCGGTGCCGGAAGAGCCCGCGCCGTCCACAAACAAACAAACTGTCGTCGCAGGCTCCTTGTTCGCAATTACACAGCCATTTCCAACTTGTTATGTTTATACGGATATTACGAATGTGCAGTCAGGCTGAGTGGACGTGATACAGAACAGTTCCGTGGAATTTAGAGTTCACGGTTAATATATACTACTCGTTTCATCGACATCTTATCATTTTGGTATTTATGCGTCAAACACGTCATACCATACCTACTTACCAGGCTGTTCTGAGGTTCTGAAACAGCGTGGATGGACTAAACGGGTCTTAATCGCGTATAATTAACTTATTTATTTACCTCACTGAGGTCTCCCAACGTGTCGGATGTGTCGCTACATCCATGTTCACGGGATAACTCACCCCCCGCGAACATGGATGTTGCAAAGTTAATTAATTATACGCGATTAAGTCCCGTTTAGTATAATAATGTGTTGTTGACATTTGTGATACAAGCGGCACATGTTGGTCATCATTAAATCCAAGGCGGAATCTGCAATGAAGTGTTTTTCAACAAACTTGTAAAGAAATAATGGAATGGCGATGGGATGAACATGTTATCATCATCATCATATAAGGCTAAAGACCTTCGCTGCTGGACATAGACCTCCCCCAAAGAGTGCCAGTGACAGTCCTGCGCCACCCGCATGCAGGCGACCTTTACCAGGTCATCAGTCCATCTTGTCCAGGGTCTACCCACGCTGCTCGAACATGTTGTAGGCTGTTAATGTAGCCAAATGGCAAAAAACGGAACCCGTCTATGGATTCGTCATGTCTGTCTGTCTGTCCGTCCGTATGTCATCACCATTTTTTTCCGAAACTATCAGAACTATACTGTTGAAACTTGGTAAGTAGATGTATTCTGTGACCGAAGATTTTTACACAAAAATAAAAAAAAAACAATAAATTTTCACTCCCGACCCGTGGTACAACTACGATGTCCAACTGGTTGTACTACGGGGAAGTAAAGTTACCCTTAGTTCAACTTAGTTCAACTGGTTGTTCTATGGGGAAATATCTTTACCAATGGTTCAATTCGAGTGAGTTGTTCTTTCCTTGGTCCAACTAGTTGTACTACTGGGAAATGTATCTATGAACAACTACTGCTAATAAACAGAAAAAGGTTATCTATCAATGTTAAAGTGCAATGCAATTACTACCTCTTTTGATTAGTTGTCTATTGATGATATTAAAACGTTGATATTGACGCGTGACATTTCTCGTTTTCACACGATACCAAAGAAAAATGTCGGAAAATTGTGAAGATATAAAAATAATTGAGAGAAAAGGCGGTAATGTTTTATTATTTGAATTCCTAAAATGTTGAAATCCCGAAATGTTGACTTTCCCAGTAAGTTGAATATATTTTGTTTCGCAAAATGTTGAATTCTTATTATGTTGAAATATTCCAAAGTTGAATTCCCACAACGTTGACTTAAAACGATAAATAATACGAACAGTTTTGACGGAGCCCCGCGGGGCTCCTATTTCTGGTCTGTTGGCCCTTCGGGCATCTGAAGATACCTAACGAACCTAACCTACCTACCAGTTGAACTACCCGTGGGCTGAGTAGACCCCTTGGCAGATGAAATGACCGAGTATCCCCCGACAAAATAAAAGGTGTCAACTGAGCCCGCGGGCTGAGTCGTGTGTGGGCCGAGTTGCCCCCGAAGGCAATAAATGTATATTATTTCACATAGGTATTTTGTTTTGTAGACGTTCATTTGTTTTACGCGATCATCTTATCCCCGTGGTCCAACCAGTTGGACATGATTTCACCGTTGTACCACGGGTCATAATCATAAATATTTAAAAAAAGAGTTGAACTAAGGGTAACTTTACTTCCCCGTAGTACAACCAGTTGGACATCGCAGTTGTACCACGGGTCGGTCGCCTAAATTTTGGGGGTTCCCCGTACTTAGAACTGAAACTCAATTTTTTTATTTTATATAGATTTTAGATAGGTCTTCAAAATGATATTGAGCTTTCTAATATTAGCATTTTTGTCTAAACTGTTTGCGCGAGAGACACTTCCAAAGTGGTAAAATGTGTGTCGCCCCCCCTTGGCCCTAACTTCTAAAATAAGAGAATGATAAAAAAAATATGATGTACATTACCATGCAAACTTCCACCGAAAATTGGTTAGAACGAGATCTAGTAAGTAGTTTTTTTTTAATACGTCATATTTCGTAAGCCGTAATTTACCTTTGATTCAACGGATAATGGTACGGAACGCTTTGTGCGCGAGTCCGACTCGCACTTGGCCGGTTTTTCAGTTGTTGGTATTAGGTTTCAAGGTTGGTGGCCAATTGGTAATTATGAGTCACTTAATGTGTATCGCTAAGTATTTATTCGACTTCACAATAACAGACGCAGATCGACAATGTTGACACATGCTCGTGGATAATGTCGCTCCTCTTGCCCGCGCAGGCGCAGGCGCAGGCGCAAAACGGAACAGAGACCAAATCTCTAAACAGCCAGCTTAGTACGTAAAATAAAATATATACTTATACATTTGTATTCGATACAAACTCAAGACAATTGTTCGCAAAAATGTCTTGTAAGTATTACAAAATTATACGTTTACTGCTCCGTTTCAGCTTGGCCATAAATTCTTTTGTATGACCTGTCCGGATGTCCGGATGGCCGTTGGTACAGCTGCCCAGGTGTTCTCCTCTACAGGTCGCATTTCTCAAACGATTCTCGTGAAATGTTGTGACCAGGTTTAATAATTATATTGATATTTTCCCCGATTCAGTTTTTATAGAAGTTCATCATTATCATATCAGCCGAAAGAAGTCTACTGCTGGACAAAGGCCTCCCCCAAAGAGTGCCACAATGACCAATCCTGCGCCACCCGCAGTCCGGCATCCAGCGGACTCCCGCGAGCTTTACCAGGTCATCAGTCTACCTTGTGGACGCTGCGCCTTCCGGTACGTGGTCGCCATTCGAGAACCTTTCCGCCCCAACGGCCCTCGGTTCTACATGCAATGTGCCCCACCCACTGTCACTTAAGTTTAGCGATTCGGAAGGCTACATAATACGGTTACGTTGGGTTCTGCTGCGCATTGCCTCATTTCTGATGCGCTCGCGCAGAGAAACTCCCAGCATAGCCCTCCCCATTGCCCTTTGGGTGACTGAGCCTTCTTATGAGACCCATAGTAAGCGAATTAATGAATAAATATTTGGAGACCAACTTACATAAATCGACCTAGTCCCAAACTAAGCAAAGCTTGTACTATGGGTACTAGACGGTGATATACACACTTATTTATATTGATAAATAAATACTTAAATACATAGAAAACATCCAAGAATCAAGAACAAATATTCGTGTTCATCTTTATCGTGCAAATAGATGCCCTTACCGGGATTCGAACCCGGGACTTTCGGCTTCGTAGGCTTCACAGGGTCTACCAACTATAGGCTACAGAGGTCGTCGTATTGAATGAGGTTATCATCATTTGAGTATGTTTGACATAAAAACCGGCCAACTTGCGTAGCCCCGATGCCCCCGTCACAATACACGTCTTATCTGAACAAACAAGCAATGCGGATTGTAAAATTAGCTCACTATTGAATGTATGTTTACATTCCGTTGTGTTTTCCAGAAAAGTCTTATCTTCATTCTATTCTCATAGCGTCTTACTACATTTTTGTGTTGTAACCGTCATGAGTCAAGACGTTATTTTATTAATTGTGTGCATTACGACTACTTGCGTACGACGCTTTTGTTTTCCCCGAGAAACACGTAGTAGGTAATCGTGGGTGCCCCGTTTCGTAACCAGTGCGATTTTTATCCCACGTGGAAGTAAAATAATTACGGTTCGGACTTAGGACTCTTAGGAGATGTACCTAAAGGAAGAAGTTCGCGCGTTTGGCAAGTTCACAACAACGTACATTACTACGAGACGAGTCAATTCGAACGTTGATGTTATTAATAATGTAATGTATGCTTTAAATATGCATTGGTGACTAATAGACACCTTACGCGCGTGTCGAATCTAGCCGCCATTATCGCGAGAATGCGAGGAACATCTGGCGCGCCACGGTCTACGGTACGTCTCCACACGAGGCTAGAGACACGTTTGCTAATTAATGACATGTTTAATTGTTTACGTCCCATCTGGCCATAATGTGAGTTTTACCGCACGCTACTTACTATTTCAAAATAATCATATCAGAATCTGTGTCCTACTTTTCATGAGTTCCATAAGTCAGCTGTGGTCTTCATCATCAGTTCCACTTCACCAAATTAGTGATTTCCGGGTTTAAATACTTACACGAATTACAATAGAAACTACCGAAATTTCCTACACGCGTGCGCCTAATATGTTCGAGGAGTTGTCTTAATTCCTCACAGTTCCCATCATTCTACTAACCTAGAAGCATATATTCTCAAATGAAAATTAAGTGTTCGAATCGGTTCATAAATGACGGAGTAGGTACTGAGGTACAACGTTAAAAAGAATGATTAAAGAAATAAAACCGAATTGATAACCTCTTCCTTTTTCTAGAAGTCGGTTACATGAAGATGAACGTCCGCCCAAAATTCCACTCCTGCGCATTTAAAACGCCCAAATCATTTCCCTAAACGTCCCACCGCTTGACGCCAGCAGGAAACACGGCAAAACATTTAAATCAATGATTAATTTGTTATTGTGAAGTGCATCACGTATAACTCATCAAAAGTTGATGTTTGGGGAAATTCGATAGTAAATTCGGACTGACTACATTGTTTACTTTAATAGTAGCAAGCAGTTAATAATTTACAGTGATTAATTGAAAGCAACAAGCGCAAGACAAGAAAGGTGAAGTGAATGTTGATTTGCACAATCGATACTTTTAAAGCCGGTTCATTCAAATGAAATATTCAATTTAACTACTTACTTTGCAAAAATGGATGCTTTATGATTATGACATTAAGTCTTTTGTACCTAACATAAACTCATGTTTTGTGTAAATGATTACATAGATAAATAAATATTGGATACATAAGGGCTCATATTCTCTGGTCGTTATTGCCCGTATTCCGCACGAGGAACTCGTTCCATCTCTTTTTCCGATTTCACAAAAACAAACAAGCTGCCCATTATTCGGACTCGATCATTGAAAATGAGCCCTTAGTAATACAAACCGAGAGTAGCCTGTGACATTTCGACCGTAAGACCTATTAAGTATTTGTACCTTATTCCAAGCCTAACAAATTGAGATGACATCATCTGTTTCTTATGGCAACACCTAGTTCCTAGTGACGTTTTACCATATTTCCAGTCATACCGCCACAATTTCCCGCCTTTTTTCCAGCAAGCTAGGCTCGGCTGCGCGCCGAGCAGCCTCATTTGGCGTTCTGTTTCTTGCAGAGGCAACACCTTTTTGTTAACTTGAAAATTTCGTTAAATTTGTTCAAGTAATTAGTTCCACGATAGTGACAAATGGAGAATTTGGAGGCGGTGAACCAACGGTGTCAAGGGGCACCTGCTGCGAGTTCTTCGTGGAAGAGGGCTGTTGCGGATACCAACGATTTGGCGCGCCCATCATCGCCTGACAACGATCGTTTGGACAAATTAGAAAAAGTCGTGAGTAGCCTGGCTAAGGAGGTAAGGTCTTTAAGAGATACTATTTGCTCACGTTCGAGAGAGTATTCGAGTGATTCGGATGTGATGTCAATTTGTTCACCTGACGATCTGGAGGCCCAACCAACGCTTTCTCCTGCAGAACGCCCGGGGCCTACAAAGGGCATTAGTTTTAAATTAGAAACTACCCTCAAAACGACGGGCGCGAATACCTCCAAGGAGCATGCTGAAGTTTTAGATAAATTACAACATTTCGGTTCAAGTAACTGGTCACAGGTGCGCTTTATAGATGCTCAGAATACGTATGTATCGTCGCCCGGTTTTACTGAATTAGAAAGCAATGACATGGTAAAAACGTTTGATCGTAACCGGGCCTTAGACGGCTAAGCAACTTCTCGTTTTGCACAATAAGCGTATGGGAAACCGCGGCCAACGTTCTTTCAGTAACGGTACTGAAAGAACGTTGGCCGCGGTTTCCCATACGCTTATTGTGCAAAACGAGAAGTTGAAACATGGCTTTGATACTTTCGTGTCGTGGTTAGGTGGTCAAGGTGAGTGTACGGTTGAGTTAGTTACAGATAAGATTAATGATTTTTTTTCTGAGGGCGAGTATTTTCGCATTCACTTAGACCTCTTACAGATGGTCTGTGGCCGTCGTGCAGACATTATACAGCAACGCAGGGACGGTGTCCTGAATTATGTTAGGGACCGTTACATGAAAGAGGCGCTCCGAAAGATTCCGCCTACACAGGAGCATCTCTTCGATGACAAACGTTTTTCGGACTGCATAATCCGGAATGGCGGAATGGACAAGGTTTTTTATAGCCAACGCACTCCTGCGCAAGGAGCTGCAACCAAGCGAACTCTTGCGCAAAGAGTAAATCATGCTGAACTGAATAAAAAGCCGGCGGAATATTCCAGTTTCCGCATGCGCCCTGGACCATCTGCTAGTTCAGGTGTCCCCGCCGCTCAGGAAAGAAAACGCAAGGCCGGGTCATTTCGTCCCGCTACACAAGGCGATAAGTACTTCAAGAACAGGCCAGGTAAACGATCTAGGAGGCGATACGACTGACTATGTCAGTTTCCATGCGGGTCAGCTGATACAATTTATGGACCAGTGGAAAGCATTGGGAGCTCCGGACTACGTAATGAAGGTTATCAGATATAACCGGGGTACCGCATACCTTTCATCAAAAGACCGCCTCTAGTGCACCCCTCTCGAATTTCATCAAAATTATTCACCAAGGAAATTCCAGGGATACACGATCAAATGACTGCTTTGAAGGAGCAGGGTGTGCTAGAGCCGGCCCCATTGACCCCAAGTTTCGTGTCAAACGTTTTTCTGGTCCCGAAAAAAGGTGGGGCCACGCGTCCGGTCTTCAACTTGAGGCACCTCAACAAGTATGTATATGTAGGAAGGTTTCATCTCATAAACATGTACAAGGTGCCCGACTTCCTGCAACCACGGGATTGGCTGGCAAAGCTGGATCTTCACAACGCATACTTCCATATCCCAGTCAGTGCTGCGCATCGAAGATTCCTGAGGGTAATATTCCAAGGTCAGTTGTGGCAGGTGACTTGCCTCCCGTTTGGACTTTCAACTTCGCCCAGGACGTTTGCTTCGGTTACCAATTGGATAGCGCAGATACTCCGATCACGAAGAATAAGGGTAATTGTCTATTTAGACGATTTTCTCCTTGCATGCCAGAGTCGAGTTTTGCTCCAGAACCAGGTAGCTCTTACTATACGCATTCTGAAGGATCTAGGCTGGGCGATAAATTACAAAAAATCGACTCTAGCCCCCCAGCGGTCGATGGAGTTCTTGGGAATTTAGTGGGATCCCTGGAACAACCTGAAATCTCTTCCGAACGAAAAGATCCAGAATTTAGAGCGAAAATGTCACGAAATACTGGTGAACAGGTGCGTCTCATTGAAACAACTACAATCCTTACTCGGCCTATGCAATTTTGCCAGCTTCGTAGTCCCGAGAGGTCGTCTGAACAGCAGGATGCTGTCAACTTTTTGCAACCAGCTGCTCGGGTTGAATCCCAAGGTAAAGGTAAAGTTTCCAATGTTTCTGGTTCCCGAGTTGGAATGGTGGATCAGTTACGCAAATACCACTTCCCCCATTCACCCTCCCGCGCCTCAATTTTTTCTGACGACAGATGCGTCAGGACAGGGTTGGGGCGCTCTGCTCAACAGCAAGAGGTTGGCGGGTCAATGGTCCGAGTGGGAGTCCGGTCAACACTCCAATCTCTTGGAAATTATTGCAGTACAGAAGGTAATAACCTCACAAAGTCGAATGCTGGCACACTCATCACTAATGATCATGTCAGACAATCAAACGGTTGTATCATACCTTCGCAACGAGGGCGGCACGAGGTCTCGACAGATGATGGACATAACATATCAGGTACTAAATATGTTGGACAACCATCATATTTATTTGACTATACAGTTCATCCCGGGAAGATACAACACCGAGGCCGATCGCCTTTCGAGGTTTCGCGGCCAGTCAGAATGGCATCTCCTCTCTCCAGCGACAGAACCAATATTTCAGGTATGGGGTACTCCAGAGGTCGATCTCTTCGCATCCAAGAGAGCCCACGTGGTTCCAGCGTATGTGACGCTAGATTCGACGGATCCACTCTATGTTCGTAGATGCGTTCAGCCAGAAATGGAAGTACCGGTTAGCATGGATATTTCCTCCGCCGTGTCTGATCCCGCGAGTTCTAGCCCACCTGAACGAAGCAGAAGGTATGTACTTATTGGTAGTGCCGAATTGGGAGATGGTGTTTTGGCGCAGCGACCTGAAGAACCGATCTCTAGCTCCTCCCATAGGGATTCGCAACCTGCAGACCCGGTTAGTAGACATTCAAACTCAAAGACCTCCAACCGATGTCAAGCGAATAGCTTTGGAAGTCTGGCTGATACGGGGTGGCCACCTTGCTAGATTCATGGGATGATAAGCAGAAAAGCTTACTAGCTAGCGGTTGGCGAAAATCCTCGCTGGCGTCTTACAAACCAGCCTGGTTAAGATGGTGCCGGTGGTGTGATGCTAATAATATCTCCAAAAACAACCCAATACCTCAAGATTTGGCAAGATTTTTAACAGATTTCTTTCTTGTTGAAAATTTGACACACAGCATGTTTACATAAATCTGTGGTTTCCACTTTTTGTCCGGTGCAATCTAGCCCGCCGCTTAGCTCTCATGTAGTTGTCCGCCAGGCTTTGAAGGCTATTGCTCTTAGTAGGCCAAAGCCCCATAAGGGCTATGTATGGGATGTTAAAGATTTGTGTACTTATTTAGAGAATAATGAACCGTGTCAATCTAGTTTATTCGAGGCCTCTAAGAGATGTGCGATTCTGTTATTACTTGCTTCTGGACGTAGAGTGCATGATTTAACGCTATTAAATATTGATGAATCATACTGTAAGATTGAATCTGATTTTATAATTTTTTGGCCCGAATTCGGTTCCAAGACTGATAATGCGTTATACAGGCAATCTGGCTGGAAATTATTGAAATGTCAGTCTAACCAAAATATTGACCCCGTTTATTGGATTAAAATGTTGATTACTTTGTCTCGGAACCGAAGAGGGAATTTGAATAATTTGTTTATTTCAACTTGTGGTGTTGTTAAGCCTGCCTCACGAACCATCATAGGTGGTTGGGTGAAGTCGGTTTTGAAAGATGCAAACATACAGGGTAGTGCAGGGAGTGTAAGATCCGCAGTGGCCTCGTCAGGCTGGCTTAACAGTCATAATATAAACGATATTTTAGAAAAAGGTAACTGGCAGAGTGCCTCTACTTTTCATAGATTTTATAGAAAGGCTGTCGCTCCTCTAATTACTGAATCAAACCCTTTAGATAAATGCTTTAAGGCAATATGATTGTGATTATTCTTATTAAGTAAATTCTGTAATTTTATTTTGGTATTACATATTTTCTTATATCATATAAAAATATAAAACCAGACCAGAGTTGTGCGAGCTTTGTCGTACAGGCGCTGTTTAATGATATGTATAGCAACTGTACAGTTTAGTAAATCTATCGCAATTTCGCGATTTGGCTGATCCTCGCGGATCTCTGGTAGGGCTTATAATGTTTCATTCACATTGGCGTTCTCATCTATACACAATTTCCCTACTCATCCAGCAGCCGATAACAAACACTTCTCAATTTGTTAGGCTTGGAATAAGGTACAAATACTTAATAGACAAATTTTACCTAAAAATAAAATTTATATTAAGTTACTTACCTTATTCCAAGCCTAGTTTCATTGCTGCCGGCTGGAATTTGCAAAAAAAATTTAATTTCACGTTTAATTGCATTCACATATACAGTTTAGTATTTAAGCTTATTTTTCAGCTTTAGGTTAAGCTTATATTTCAGAAATACCAGTATAATCAGCCATACTTACTCTATGCGTAAACATGACACCATTGGTGTTTGTTTACATACCATAGTTCCGCCGTCTGTTTACTACAGCACAGCGGTTGCATCGCCACGCTGTCTATCTACAGTGGCGATATCTACCGTCCACTTATATGATATTGGACGGTAGATCAAATTGAGCATCCAATAAGGCTGCTCGGCGCGCAGCCGAGCCTAGCTTGCTGGAAAAAAGGCGGGAAATTGTGGCGGTATGACTGGAAATATGGTAAAACGTCACTAGGAACTAGGTGTTGCCATAAGAAACAGATGATGTCATCTCAATTTGTTAGGCTTGGAATAAGGTAAGTAACTTAATATAAATTTTATTTTTAGGTAAAATTTGTCTATTATGAAGGTACTCTTTTCACAACACGTCTATTTGGCTCCCGAAAATGTCACACGATGTATTCAATTTAGGCCACTGAAAGTCCATCGGCTTAACCCTTAATCCATACTAATATTATAAATGCGAAAGTGTGTCTGTCTGTCTGTCTGTCTGTCTGTTACCTCTTCACGCTTTAACCGCTGAAACGATTGAGATGAAATTTGGTATAGAGATAGTTTGAATCCCGGGGAAGGACAGGATAGTTTTTATCCCGGAAATCTGCCCCTAAGGGGGTGAAAATTTGTATGGAGTTACGATATAAACGAATTCCACGCGGACGGAGGCGCGGGCAGAAGATAGTTTATCATAAAATAGCGAAGGTTCACAGTTAATAGGAATAAGAATAAGAATTGTTTGTTGCCACATATCCATTACATACGAAAATAGAATAATATTACAACGAAGAAAAAGAAAAAAACTATTATTAATTTACAAGTACAGTGAAACAAACAAACAGAATATATTGGGCAAAGGGTTTCCAGTCTCAGCGTGTGCTGGGCCGAGGTGCGCGGCGCTGGTTTTCAGACCGGTCCCAGACTAAGACGGTCGGAGGGCAGCATAAATAAATTATATAATATCAATTACAATAAGAACTTCTGTGCTCGTGATTACGCACATTTTAACCATTAACATAATATACGTTAAACTTGTTCAGTTCAAGCCTCGGTGACGCTGAGTACGAGTAGTCCAAACGATTCTGGTCCTGAATAGAATACAAAAGAGAATCAAAGACTTCTTCCAGCCGGCTGGATGTAGTCAAATTAAGGGTTAAATGTACTATCCCACTATTTCTGTTCCCCTTGCATCCTCGAATTACTGACGTAGCAGCTTCTTGATTCGCACGGGCAGATAACTTACCGGGCTGTCGAGGGAGCATGATATTGATGTGTTTAATATAAATTAATTAATTTTAATTCCTTTGTGGTCAGTGTTCCAACAGACCATCTACCGACCTTCACTAAGGAAGAATTTTGGCCGAAGGGAGTCAAGATTTCATCGCGTAAATTATTTGAGTGAGCTTGCCTTTACGTTTTTGTCTTCTTGTGTTTACACACTTTACCTATAATTGGCCTCCTTGTTTTTATATCTGAGGGGTTACTTACCGCGAATCGAAAACCTCTCTATCGCTCGAATTACCAAGTGCGACAGAGACGGAGATACACAAACGAAGTTCGTTTTCGTTTGGCGGTAAGCCCTCTGATGTTTTGTGAGCTGTTGGTTTTCCAATAAATAAACAAGTGGCAATGTGATTCATAAGTTTCATAATTGTTTTTTTTTCGGGGAATTTTAAAACCCTGGTCAGAGAAACCCGCTCGCGATGAGTGTTAATAAAATACTGATAAAAATTTCGCTACGGGTTTTTTGGCATCAATATTGTTATGTTAATGTTATTATTACGTATCACGTTAATACTCATAAATACTCAGAATTTAACCGAATATTGTATCAGTTGCCGGGCCGATTACGCGGAGGAACACAAGCGTCAAATTGAAGTCAGTTTTTAATATATGTCTGATATATTGTAAAAGAGTTTTCTATCAATGTTTAAAAAGGAGTTAACATTCCCTGATTTGGAGTTGTGTAAGTATTTTTTTATTATATTTGGACGGTGTTATGGAATAGCGAACTAAGCGCCAAAATCCGAAAAAAAAGTTATGAATGCAGTTCGGATATAAATGTGATAATCTATAGTATTGACTATTTCTTTGTTGAAAAATCATGCTTACAGCCTTATTTTAAGGGGTAGAATCAAGCGACACGTTAAAATTTGTATGGCCCTATGCACTAAGTCGTTACGTAAAAACGAATTGAACGCCAAATTTACTTTAACAAATTATAATAAGCGTATATTCTAAATCGCAAAATCGAGTTAAACGCCATAAAAATGTTGTTAATTCGTTTTGGTTTAAAGTTTTGATGATTTATAAACGCAATATCGATTTAACCGCCCTATGGTGTCGTTTAATTCGTTGTTACATATTTGACATTGCAGGATATTTCGCTTAATGAGAACTAAGTACCATTTTCTGGCGTTTGATTCGATGTTGCATTTCATACTTCGCCATATCTCAATGCTCATTAGCGAAATTGACGTGACAACGAAAGGATATGTTTACCTTCATGTTTTCACATTGTTTGTGTTTAAAGCCGTGATAGTCATTAAAAAGTGTTAGAAATGGACAAATTTAAAAGAAATTCACGTGGTTATCGTTTGATTACTACGGCAACTAAGAACAATGCAACGACAGACAACAAATATTTGCAGGTACGTGTTTACTTTGTATTAGCTATAACTTACCTACCTATATAAACATCATTACGGCCGCGTAAATGTACCTACATTTTTAATACAGCAATCAATAAATATTTCAAAATGAAAGTAGGTACATTACGTAATCGATGTAATCTTTGTTATTTCCCTCTGCATAATAGAATCTAATACTGTTCTTAATCTAATTAATAGTCACTTATTTTCACTTTTTCGGACACTACTCCAGCTGAAGTCTCCATCCAGACACAAAATGAATACATCCCGCTACATGATGAGGTATTTACGTCTCGATCTATATTATACATTTATGTACATAACTATATCTATATAATACTTGTTACGTATATATTAATCAGCCGTTTCTTTTGTTTATATTTCTAGATAACAAAAGAGCCTGACTCAACGTTATTGTCCCTGAAGATCCGATATTAGAAGAGAATAGGCAAAAAGTGTTACTATATATATCAAGTTCTGTACACTTTACAAATATAACAACGGATACTCACGAAAACATAAGCACGTGTACTGAAGTCAATGATGCCTTTCAGAATTTAATTCATATGGATGACTATGAATCTGGCTCCAGGTTTATAGATTCAGCAATTTTAAATACAACAGAGCACGAGTTACCTGATGTGACACCACAAGAACCTGAACAGAGCAGTTTCCATCAAGAAAATGCAAACTTGCTTTCACCCACTGTAAATCAGACTGATAATGCAGATACTATTTTCAACCCCACTACAGACATGCCGGTAGAAACTGAAAACAGAAATGGCCGACCAAAGAAGGGCAGAAAAAGAAAATATCCAGACCAAACTCGTGAAATTCGAAAAAAAATATGTCAAAGTAATAAAAAATATATAAGCCATAAAGGAAAGGTTGTAGACTCTCGAGAATTTAATGATGTTCAGTGTAAGGAATCTAATCTAATCATTGTGGAGGAAAACATTGTTGTTGATTTATTTACAATATAACAACTATTTACTCAAATATATGGAATTTTATTTTATTCCAGTATTCACTTTACCTCTAACAATTTGCATTAAAGAATCAAGCGACAATATATGTCACATAGTACGCTACGACGAAATAAATTAACCTCATCGCAGTATTAGTGCAATAAAGAATCAAACGGAAAAACGTTAATAACTTCGAAACTCTAATAGGTATGGTGTTATTTTTTTTATTTATTTAAATTATGAACACTTTTATAGGTTCAATGTCAAAATTAATATAATATAATAATTAAATGAACTTACAATAACTGATTCAAATTTCAAATCTTTCTAGCTCATTTTCTCGATTTCAACTAACTATCGCTTGATCGCTTGTTCCATAACACTGTCTATTTAATCATATAACAACCTTCTAAGGGTTTTGTATTCACAGTGCACCAACAAAACGTTATAAGCCTCACTCTGTCTATCAGCCAAACAGTCAAAGTAGGGCAGTTTCAGGTGATAATGAGGACACGCTGGACAAAAGCATCAATTTTTTTTCAGGTACTTGGTAGGTCCATAGCTTTAAGTTTTTGATAGGAACCAACTCCTCCGTCAGCCATCTTTAATTTTATGGCGGTCATTTAGAATTTTGCATATACGAGTATCATTAATATCTCGAGTTCTAAATAACGTAGAATCACAAACTTAGTGTCTAAATATACATATTTGGGGTCAAGGAATTCAACTAGATTTTTTTGAGTCGAGTTCCCAAAGGATATCAAACGAAACCCTGTTCCTAAGCTTCCGCTGTCCACCTGGCTGTCTGCGTATCAGCAATAGCTAGACTGTTCAAATTTTCACAGAAGTTATTTTTCTATTAACTCGGAATTAACTCAGATATGTATTGACACTAAAGAAGAGAGAAAGTATAGATCAGATATTATGAAAATAGGATATGGTGTGCGCAGGGAAGTGTTTTGGGACCCTTATTATTTTAAATATATATCAACGACATTACTACTTGTACACGACACCCAAAGATACTCTTCGCCGACGACAGCACGGTATTTATTGAACATGACAATAACGATGACTATGAAACCGACATTAATAGCACTATTAACAATATATTTCAATGGCTTAGTGACAAAAATTTAAAAAATAATTTAGAAAAACGAATTTTATGCAATTTACTCAAAGAAAAATAGTTCCTGAAATAAAAGCTAAATATCAAGGCCAAGTTATAGACAAAATACTTACACATAAGTTTTTAGGTATTTATATAAATCATAATATGTCGTGGGAAACACAATGCATTGAAACTTGCAAAAAGATTTACAAGTTTTCCTATGCATTATATAGATTAGCGAAAACTGCAGATCGTAGAACAGTACTAACAGCTTATCACTGTTTCGTTGCATCCACCTTGCGGTACGGCATAATCTTCTGGGGGAATGCAACATACAGAGAAATATTAATCAGAGCCCAAAACAGATGCATTAGAGCTATCTGCGGATTGAAATCCTCGGAAAGCTGCCAGCCTCACTTTAAATCATTACAACTATTAACTCTACCATCCCTCTACATTTACGAGTGCTGTATATTTGTAAACTTCAACCCCGACCTGTTTCAAAGGTAAGAAGCAGTACAAGGTCTCTGCCTTCGCCCAAGAAACCCATTTATTGCATTTTGGAATGTGTCAAACTAGCCTAATGAAAAAAAGTATTCTAACAATGCTAAATCTATTTAATAAATTACCAGGTGATATAAAAGTAAGAACCCAAGTAAATTTAAATCTTTGTTGTTTAAATTTCTTGTGGAAAAATGTTATTATAATGTTCAAGATTACCTTAGTATTCATTACATCTTATTAGACATAACAATAGTTATACTGTTACACTTGACATTTCGCAATTTTAATCAATGTTTTAACTGCTTGCTTACTACATATTTAATATCATTAGTATTTTTAGGATTAAGTTTGTGACATTGTATTTGTAATTTATCGTACGCCGAAAGGTACCTACATCATGGTTGTTCCATTTTATAATACCTATCACCTTTACATAACCTACCTATGACGAAATAAATGATTATTATTATGATTATTGCTGATTTAACATGCATTCATAAAAATATACATGAAACGTAATTTTATGGCGTTTTTTTGCCCGCACATAACAATAGGTATATCTCTAGAACCGTAATATTTAGACACTTGAAATTACCACAGATTATGTATTACTATAGCCTCTATAATAACAAGTAAAAAAAACCGGCCAAGTACGGGTCGGACTCGCGCACCGAGGGTTCCGTACAAACCTGTAGGTATATGTATATTTAGACACCAAGTTTGTGATTCTAAGTGCCTTAGAACTCGAGATATTAATAACTAGCTTCCGCCCGCGACTTCGTCCGCGTGAACCCGGGATAAAAACTATTCTATATTTTAATCCCGGCTATAAACTATCTTCGTGCAAAATTTCATTGAAATCGGTTTAGCCGTTTAATCGTGATTGAGTAACAAACATCCAAACATCCAAATATCCAAACATCCATACATTAGTAGGATTAACTATAATTAAAAATCATCATCATCATCATCATATCAGCCGAAAGACGTCCACTGCTGGACATAGGCCTCCCCCAAAGAGTGCCAAAGTGACCGGTCCTGCGCCACCCGCATCCAGCGGACTCCAGCAACCTTTACCAGGTCATCAGTCCACCTTGCGGGGGGCCTACCCACGCCGCGCCTTCCGGTTCGTGGTCGCCACTCGAGAACCTTTCCGCCCCAACGGCCATCGGTTCTACGCGCTATGTGCCCCGCCCACTGCCACTTAAGTTTAGCGATTCGGAGGGCTATATCGGTTACCTTGGTTCTGCTGCGGATAGCCTCATTTCTGATGCGATCACGCAGAGAAACTCCCAACATAGCCCTCTCCATAGCCCATTGGGTGACTTTGAGCCTTCTTATGAGGCCCATAGTAAGACCACGTTTCAGTGTCATATGTCATCACTGGCAACACACACTGGTCAAAGACTCTCGTCTTGAGACACTGCGGAATATTGGACGAAAAGATGTGCCGTAGCTTCCCGAACGCTGCCCAGTCGAGTCGGATTCGACGATTGACCTCTTTCTCGAAGTTGGACCTACCTAACTGGATAGTTTGTCCTAGGTATACATAATCGTCTACAACTTCGAGTGTAAAGTGTCCGATTGTAATGGGAGTTGGTACTACATGGGTATTTGACATGATCTTCGTCTTATCCATGTTCATTCTTAGACCAACTCGTTCGGAAGCTTTATTGAGGTCATCGAGCATCGTACTTAAGTCCTCCATGGTCTCAGCCAAGACTACTATATCGTCAGCAAACCGAAGGTGAGTGATGTACTCGCCGTTGATGTTGATGCCTAGCCTTCTCCAGTCCAGAGTTTTGAAAACGTCCTCCAGTGCAGCGGTGAACAGTTTTGGAGAAATAACATCTCCTTGCCTGACTCCTCGCTGCAGCGGAATAGGTTTCGAGTTCTGCTCCTGGAGTCGAACGACATTGTGGCGTTCTCGTACAAACACTTCAGCACTTCGCTATAGCGATAGTCAACTTGGCACCGCTGGAGAGACTGTAGTACAGCCCAGGTTTCAATCGAATCGAAGGCTTTCTCGTAGTCCACGAACGCTAGGCAGAGGGACAGGTTATACTCCTCGGTCTTCTGTATAACCTGACGGAGCGTGTGGATGTGGTCTACGGTACTAAAGCCTCTTCGGAAACCGGCTTGTTCGGGAGGCTGGAAGGCATCTAACCTGCATACGAGACGATTTGTAATGACCCTCGAAAACAGCTTATAGACATGGCTCAGAAGTGAGATGGGTCTGTAGTTCTTCAGGAGGGTGTTGTCACCCTTTTTGAAGAACAGCACCACCACCCCTCCGTTCCATGCCTTTGGAGTTCTCCCTTCCAGTAAGACGGAATCGAACAACTTCTGAAGGGCCGTAAGGACTGGTTTTCCACCCGCTTTCAGGAGTTCGGCTGTTATTCCGTCTTCACCGGGTGCCTTGTTGTTCTTGAGCTGTTTAAGAGCCATTACTATCTCGTACAGGCTGATGTCCGGGATGTCGTCGGTATAGTGCCGGGTTAGTCTAGCTCTAGGGTCTTCCGCCCGACCAACTTCGGGTTTGCGTGTTGATGTGTATAGCTGTCCGTAAAAGCGCTCTATCTCACCCAGAATCTCGGTTTTAGAAGAAACGATTCTACCATCTTCAGTTTTTAACTTCGCGAGCTGGCTCTGCCCTATAGACAGATCTCTTGAGAACACTTTAGAGCCCTTATTACGCTTGATGGCCTCTTCAATACAATTTGTATTGAATTGGCGCAGATCGCGGGTAAGGTACTTGGAGATCTGTTTATTGAGCTGCCGGTATAAGATCGCATCGGCTGAAGACTGTAGAATCATTTCACTCCTTTCCTTCATGAGCTTCTGAGTGGAGCTAGAGAGCCTTTTAGTTTTGTTGGTCCCTTGGGCCTTGAAGAACTTAGACCCAGAGGAACGGACAGCTTCCACAAATCCGTCGTTCAGTTCGTCCACATCGCCGCCTAGGCAATCAAAACGGTTTTGGAGTTCCAGCTGGAAGCTCTCGGGGTTTCGAATTTGGATTTATGCTGGACGGAGCGTAGACTTCATCAATCGAGAGCGTTCTTCCTTGACGCATATATTCAATGTGCCCCTTACCAGACGGTGATCGCTCCCGGTTTTGACCGTATTGATCACAGAGACATCATTGAATATATGCTTCCTCGTCGACATGATGAAGTCAATCTCGTTTTTAGTTACACCGTCGGGACTCATCCAGGTCCACTTTCTGTGCTCGTGTTTCTTGAAGAAGGAATTCATGAAGTAGAATCCCTCCTTCTCCAAGAAACCAGCCAGTAGTTGGCCCCGGTGGTTCCGACTTCCAACTCCAAATTGCCCCACTTTCAGCTCTTCACCATCTCTCTTGCCCAGTTTTGCATTGAAGTCCCCCATGACAACGGTGAAGTAGGTTTTGGAACTATGCATGGCCCTCGATATATCTTCATACATAGCCTCCACCTCTTCGTCGGAGTGTGCCGAGGTCGGCGCGTAAACCTGTATGACCTTCAATGAGTACCTGTTGGATACTCTGAGTATTAGGTACGCCACCCTAGTCGACACACTCGATCTTCACAACGTTATTCACGAGGGACTTGTGGACAAGGAACCCGACACCTCCTTGGGACTGTTGGTCGCCCTCCCGGAAATAGAGCAAGTTGCCGGATTTGAGGGTTATCGTGTCCTCCCCTCTCTTCGAACTTCAGATAACCCTATGACATCCCAACGCAACTTGGTCAACCCTTCCTCCTCGCAATCCTTTCGTCGGTCCGCAGTGTGCGCGTGTTATACGTTGCCAGGGCCAGGGGTCGTCGGTGGTGGTAGCCGGATCTTCGCCGGAGATTCTTCGCACCCCTGACCCCGCTGGTACCCTGGCCGCTACCACAACCAGGGTACCGGGGGTCGCCGGAACTTTGGGGCCGTGGTTTTTTTGTACCTTCCATTTGGGGGGTATATGCCATAATCGCCACGCTTGGCATGCGGGTTGGTGATTGCATTGTTTCCACCGCACTCCAGGGACGCTGCTGCCAATGGGCAGCAGCGTCCCTGCGTCCGGGGAATGCCCCGGTGGTCTAATTAAAAATGGCCGGCATAAAATAAATATGACTGACAGAGGTGTTGGTTCCTATCAAAAACTTAAAGCTATGGACCTAATAAGTGCCTGAAAAAAAATTGGTGCTTTTTTTGCCACATTTACGACAATTTGTTCGAGCACTCTGCCCCACTCTCAGTGTTTGGCTGATATACAGAGTGAGGGTTATAGATCTCTATCTACCCCTCACTCTAAAACAATTAGCATGTTATCGTCATATATATCGACGGGCCCAATTAAAAGTCGGATCAGCAAAATTGAGATTTTTGCTTTTCAGCGGCTTAGGTCATAAAAAAATCTAAATTTTAAAACCACATTCAAAGATTTTCGTTTTTCTCAATACTTTTTGTTAAAACCACTATAAAAATGTCGGAACTAAGAACAGATGACATTTATAAACGTCGGTGGTAACAGTTCCGACTTTTTTTCGGGACTCACAGTGAGTACAAAGTGTCGGATATAACACATTCTACTATTTTACACGGAAAATATAGCGTGTTTTTTGTTATGTATTTTATGTAATTTACAGCCTGTTAAGTTATCAAGTAAATTTTCTCTGTATTAAATTGTTACATAAGAGTTTCCGTGCAACAATATCAGTTCTGCCAGTAACGACATTTTTGGAGTACCTTTTTTGTCGGATGTGGTACATCCGATATATTATATGGATTTAAACTTTCACGATCCTCACACATTATTTATACTAAACGGGACTTAATCGCATATAATGAAATTATTTATTTACCTCACAGGTCTCCCGACGTTTCTCAACACAATTTCCAGACAAAAATGTTGTATTTGGCACTTCTGACAAATGATGCTTAAGCTATTCCGGTTAAAAAAGTAATAAAGGAGGTTTTTGTATTGTTTGGAAAAATAGCTGAAAAAGTACATGTATGCTTCAACGGGTAGTAATAAAAAACCTACTAATAAGCAAACATTCGAAGTTTGATAACGATATTCCATTCATTGACAATTTCTCCCTTACATTCTTTTTTTTTCAATAGCTTTGACGGCTTCTCCTGAAAAGTAGCTGTCTTGTAGATCCGACTCTTTTAATTGGGACCGTTGATATAAAAGTAATACCTTCTGCCCGCGACTCCGTACGCGTGGAACTCGTTTATCCTACTAATATTATAAATGCGAAAGTTTGGATGTTTGGATTTTTAGATGTTTGGATGTTTGTTACTCAATCACGCCTAAACGGCTTAACCGATTTGGATGAAATTTTGCACGAAAATAGTTTATAGCCTGGATTAAAATAAAGAATAGTTTTAATCCCGGGCCCACGCAGACGAAGTCGCGGGCGGAAGCTAGTATGGTTATATGGTAGCTCCATACAAACTATTGACAACAACAAACCTATTCGCCCCCTTATGGGATGGTTTACTGGGTAATAACTATCCTATATCCTTCTCTGAGACTCAAACTATCTCAATAACAAATCTTATCTAAATTGGTTTAGCGGTTTAAGCGTGAAGGAGTCACACGCAGACAGACAGACACACTTTCGCATTTATGATATTAAGTAGTATGGATTTAATAATTGCACAAACAGAATCCTTAGCGTCAAAAAGATGAACTTCCCTCCAGTCAAGCTCAAGGCAATGTTGAGAGAGCGAGGCACGGTATGTTAGTTCTATAAGAGGGGTGCTAATACGGCCCCTAGCCGTAGAAGCTCTACGCGATCCTACGCCCGCCCAGCGCAAGCCGAGCGCTGCGCTGGCGAGCACCACAGCTGACAGCATAGTCTTCGGCAATCATCAGCCTCCTAGCTTTATTCACGGGGTCCGCTTTGACAACTAATCTCAAGATTTGGCACGGGCACGCTTTACGAAAGCGACTGCCATCTGACCTTCCAACCCAGAAGGAAAACTAGACCTTACTGGGATTAGACCGGTTTCCACACGATGTTTTCCTTCACCGAAAAGCTAACGGTAAATATTCCGTACATAAGTTCCGAAAAACTCATTGGTACGAGCCGGGATTCGAACCCACGACGGCCGCTTGACAGCCGCATGCCTGAACCACTAGGCTACCGTAGCTTCCCACTAGACTACAGCACAGTCATCGGCAATGGTATCTGAAAATATATCTCAAAAATATCTGACATGTACTAAGTAACGGGTCTAGCAATAGAGATGGGTCAGATATTCATGAGAACCTCGTACTGCCAGTCACTATTTGACGTGACTGTACATAGCAGACAATCTGCGACTCTTTATCGTTGTTTTAAGACCACTTTTGCATTAGGCGGCGCGGAATTCGGTATTTTGTACGGTACGGTATACCTACGATTTCCTTAATTGCCGGTATAATGTCAGTATTGCATTAGCGCAATAGTAATACGAGGAAAGACGTGTACCGAAAAAATTGGCTACTTTTGATGCTACGCTGTACGCCTGCGCCAATCAGAGCGCAATCATTTAAATGTAAAAAATCTGCACTGATTGGACACAGTTGAGAGTGGCAGCTGACAAATACGAGTACCTACGGATATGGCTGAAGAATGTCTAACCAATGAACTGCTTTTGTATTTCGCTGCTCGCCCATTTTACGCCGTCCCACGTCATGGTAGTTAGTCATATTTGAATGCGTTAAAATATTTCTTCTATTCGCGCTCATAAAAATAAAAAAATGATTGTCTGTCAAGTCAGTTTACGGACGATAATTTTACGTGTAACGTCATAAGAAAATATTGATGACAAATTGCATACTTTTATAAATTGAATTGAATTATTATCACTGATTATTTTGTTGTACGCCACAAAAAACCATAAAAACTACACCAATATTGATATTTAGACATTTCAACCCCATTGCACCCCAACAGGGGAGATGATATTTCACGTCCGCGACGTTGTATTTTAAAATCGTTGTTTTTTTCGTAATCAGCGACCCGAAAAACCATAGAAACGATACCCATGTTGATTTTGAATTCTCAAAAAACCTGAAACACGTATTTACTCAATTATCGTTAGGAATACTCCTGTGAAGTTTCGAATAAAATGGTCGATCTAATCTCTCTTGTTTCCCCATACAAACTTTGGACCCCCATTTCACCCCTTAGTGGGTGAATTTTGAAAAATCCTTTCTTAATGCACCCCTAGACCTTATAAGGAACCTACTACTTACCAAGACCCAGCAGTTTGGGCTGTGCGTTGATAGTTCGGATAGGATAGTTCAGGCGTTCATCGATTTATAAGAACGTTATCATCATCATCATCATATCAGCCGAAAGACGTCCACTGCTGGACATAGGCCTCCCCCAAAGAGTGCCAAAGTGACCGGTCCTGCGCCACCCGCATCCAGCGGACTCCAGCAACCTTTACCAGGTCATCAGTCCACCTTGCGGGGGGCCTACCCACGCCGCGCCTTCCGGTTCGTGGTCGCCACTCGAGAACCTTTCCGCCCCAACGGCCATCGGTTCTACGCGCTATGTGCCCCGCCCACTGCCACTTAAGTTTAGCGATTCGGAGGGCTATATCGGTTACCTTGGTTCTGCTGCGGATAGCCTCATTTCTGATGCGATCACGCAGAGAAACTCCCAACATAGCCCTCTCCATAGCCCTTTGGGTGACTTTGAGCCTTCTTATGAGGCCCATAGTAAGAGACCACGTTTCAGTGTCATATGTCATCACTGGCAACACACACTGGTCAAAGACTCTCGTCTTGAGACACTGCGGAATATTGGACGAAAAGATGTGCCGTAGCTTCCCGAACGCTGCCCAGTCGAGTCGGATTCGACGATTGACCTCTTTCTCGAAGTTGGACCTACCTAACTGGATAGTTTGTCCTAGGTATACATAATCGTCTACAACTTCGAGTGTAAAGTGTCCGATTGTAATGGGAGTTGGTACTACATGGGTATTTGACATGATCTTCGTCTTATCCATGTTCATTCTTAGACCAACTCGTTCGGAAGCTTTATTGAGGTCATCGAGCTCCATGGTCTCAGCCAAGACTACTATATCGTCAGCAAACCGAAGGTGAGTGATGTACTCGCCGTTGATGTTGATGCCTAGCCTTCTCCAGTCCAGAGTTTTGAAAACGTCCTCCAGTGCAGCGGTGAACAGTTTTGGAGAAATAACATCTCCTTGCCTGACTCCTCGCTGCAGCGGAATAGGTTTCGAGTTCTGCTCCTGGAGTCGAACTGACATAGTGGCGTTCTCGTACAAACACTTCAGCACTTCGATATAGCGATAGTCAACTTGGCACCGCTGGAGAGACTGTAGTACAGCCCAGGTTACAATCGAATCGAAGGCTTTCTCGTAGTCCACGAACGCTAGGCAGAGGGACAGGTTATACTCCTCGGTCTTCTGTATAACCTGACGGAGCGTGTGGATGTGGTCTACGGTACTAAAGCCTCTTCGGAAACCGGCTTGTTCGGGAGGCTGGAAGTCATCTAACCTGCATACGAGACGATTTGTAATGACCCTCGAAAACAGCTTATAGACATGGCTCAGAAGTGAGATGGGTCTGTAGTTCTTCAGGAGGGTGTTGTCACCCTTTTTGAAGAACAGCACCATCACCCCTCCGTTCCATGCCTTTGGAGTTCTCCCTTCCAGTAAGACGGAATCGAACAACTTCTGAAGGGCCGTAAGGACTGGTTTTCCACCCGCCTTCAGGAGTTCGGCTGTTATGCCGTCTTCACCGGGTGCCTTGTTGTTCTTGAGCTGTTTAAGAGCCATTACTGTCTCGTACAGGCTGATGTCCGGGATGTCGTCGGTATAGTGCCGGGTTAGTCTAGCTCTAGGGTCTTCCGCCCGACCAACTTCGGGTTTGCGTGTTGATGTGTATAGCTGTCCGTAAAAGCGCTCTATCTCACCCAGAATCTCGGTTTTAGAAGAAACGATTCTACCATCTTCAGTTTTTAACTTCGCGAGCTGGCTCTGCCCTATAGACAGATCTCTTGAGAACACTTTAGAGCCCTTATTACGCTTGATGGCCTCTTCAATACAATTTGTATTGAATTGGCGCAGATCGCGGGTAAGGGACTTGGAGATCTGTTTATTGAGCTGCCGGTATAAGGTCGCATCGGCTGAAGACTGTAGAATCATTTCACTCCTTTCCTTCATGAGCTTCTGAGTGGAGCTAGAGAGCCTTTTAGTTTTGTTGGTCCCTTGGGCCTTAAAGAACTTAGACCCAGTGGAACGGACAGCTTCCACAAACCCGTCGTTCAGTTCGTCCACATCGCCGCCTAGGCAATCAAAACGGTTTTTAAGTTCCAGCTGGAAGCTCTCGGGGTTTCGAATTTGGATTGATGCTGGACGGAGCGTAGACTTCATCAATCGAGAGCGTTCTTCCTTGACGCATATATTCAATGTGCCCCTTACCAGACGGTGATCGCTCCCGGTTTTGACCGTATTGATCACAGAGACATCATTGAATATATGCTTCCTCGTCGACATGATGAAGTCAATCTCGTTTTTAGTTGCACCGTCGGGACTCATCCAGGTCCACTTTCTGTGCTCGTGTTTCTTGAAGAAGGAATTCATGAAGTAGAGTCCCTCCTTCTCCAAGAAACCAGCCAGTAGTTGGCCCCGTTGGTTCCGACTTCCAACTCCAAATTGTCCCACTTTCAGCTCTTCACCATCTCTCTTGCCCAGTTTTGCGTTGAAGTCCCCCATGACAACGGTGAAGTAGGTTTTGGAACTATGCATGGCCCTCGATATATCTTCATACATAGCCTCCACCTCTTCGTCGGAGTGCGCCGAGGTCGGCGCGTAAACCTGTATGACCTTCAATGAGTACCTGTTGGATACTCTTAGTATTAGGTACGCCACCCTAGTCGACACACTCTCGATCTTCACAACGTTATTCACGAGGGACTTGTGGACAAGGAACCCGACACCTCCCTGGGACTGTTGGTCGCCCTCCCGGAAATAGAGCAAGTTGCCGGATTTGAGGGTTATCGTGTCCTCCCCTCTCTTCGGACTTCAGATAACCCTATGACATCCCAACGCAACTTGCTCAACCCTTCCTCCAGTTCCGCAATCCTTTCATTGGTCCGCAGTGTGCGCGTGTTATACGTTGCCAGGGCCAGGGGTCGTCGGTGGTGGTAGCCGGATCTTCGCCGGAGATTCTTCGCACCCCTGACCCCGCTGGTACTCTGGCCGCTACCACAACCAGGGTACCGGGGGTCGCCGGAACCTCGGGGCCGTGGTTTTTTTGTACCTTTCATTTGGGGGGTATATGCCATAATCGCCACGCTTGGCATGCGGGTTGGCGATCGCAGTGTTTCCACCGCACTCCAGAGACGCTGCTGCTCATCCCCGGGTGGTCTTGGTCGTAGTTTTAGGACATACCCGGGTCCAAAACGTTATCAAGTTTAATTAAAATAAACCGGATAAGTGCGAGTCGGACTCGCCCACTGAGGGTTCCGTAAACAATTACAAATGTATAGTTTTGAGATTTTTCCCTGCACTAGTAGTATAAGATGATATTATTTATATAATTTCATAGTTCTAAGTCAACGGAAAGTAGGTACACTCTCAAGGGAATCAAAATGTATACATTTTGATTCCCTTGAGAGTGCCGGAATATACTTTTTTTGCGGCATAAACAGCCATATCTTAGTTTTTAGATTAACTTAGAAGTTTGATTTTTTCATAGCTTCAATGGACTGTAGACCTGAGCATATGGCTCTAAATTCAAGTCGATACCTAACCTCCACGCGTTCCCGAGATAAGGTGTCTTGACAGGCAGACAGACGGATAACAATAAAGTGATCCTAAAAGGGTTTCGTTTTTTCCTTTGGAGGTACGAAACTAAACGTTTAAATATACCTGACCTTACCAGTTTTACTGAAAATGCCTAGGATCGGTATTTTTGTGACGCTCTGATGATATAATCGCGTTGGTGTTGTAAGCGGAAGGATGCTGTGAGGGTTTCAGTCCTGACGTCACTGGCGGCTGCACTTTGATCCATGAGGAGCTGACAGTGAGGCCTCGTGACGTCACGATGAAAGACAGAGGGAACCAGCGTAAGCTTAGAACGCGCATAGCACTTGTTAACCACACTCCTTTTATCTCATCATCATTATCATCTTCATATCAGCCGAAAGACGTCCACTGCTGGACATAGGCCTCCCCCAAAGAGTGCCAAAGTGACCGATCCTGCGCCACTCGCATCCAGCGGACTCCCGCGATCTTTATCAGGTCATCAGTGCACTTTGTATTCACGCTGCGCCTTCCGGTACGTAGTCGCCACTCGGGAACCGTTCCACCCCAACGGCCATCGATTCTACGTGCGTCTCCTTCTATCTAAACCTTGTAATCTAACTCTTCATTCACTCTCTTATTAAGGAATGGTTTCTAGTATGTAAAAACCATTAAACAAAAGTTCTCCTGAAGTCAAATCATCTCTAACCAGCGTTTAAGCGTGAAATGGTAACAGACAGACAATAATTGGCAAGGACTACACACACCGTCACAGAAAGCGTTGCGTACCTAATTCTGATATTCTGAAAAATAAACAAAATTCAATAGTTATTGTACTGAATCATTGTAAGTACGTATTTATAAGATAATTTTATTACGATATGTACAATATGTGTACTTACGTAACCTAATCTGTGAAGTTTAATCGTTTAGTATCTAGTGATTACCCGATTGAATAAAAAAATCCGTTTAAATCTTTTAATGGAGACATAATGACGTATTGACGCGTCCAACAGTCACGAGCGGCCTTATTCATAATAAGTTTCTGTCGAAAAAAAATTTTTTGGTACAAGCTTTTACTGCCGACTGTACTTTTCTGTATACTATCCTTAACTATTCATTGAGACGATTTAAACGCCCATACTCGATGGGATAACGTCGGTTAAATACTGAATGCCCATGGCCACCTTCTGTCTCCGTCATCAGATCTTCCTCGGGACTCTAACTATCGCTGTCCTATCCTATAATTAAACGAGCAATATTTGTATATAAATTTGAAAACGCGTTCTCGAAAACGGCTCCAATGATTTCAATTAAATTTGGAATATAGAGTTTTACGGGCACGAAATATCGATCTAGCTGGGTCTCATGTCTAGGAAAAATCATTTTCTCCGTATTTTATCTATTTTCACCCGAGTGCCGCGTTGTGCCGAGTGGTCGCCCAGTGGGGCGACCGAGCTCTGCTGCAGATTATATTTAGTAGTCACTACTACTAAATATAATCTAAATCGGTTCAGCGGTTTAATCGTGAAGAGGCAACAAACAGACATACAGACACACTTTATTAGAATTTATAATATTAGTATGGTTTGCCATACCACTTTAGTTCTGTCAAATAGAGGTGAGTCTTCAACATTCAAAGTAATCATTTCTCAATCAACAATGCAGTTATTCTCAGAGCGGCTACACAGGGCAGTCAAAAAACGACACAATGCGTGTTTACATCCGTTCAACGAGAGGCTATCCGAGGAAAGTATACTCCTTAGTTCTTGTTCGAAAAGATTAGCTCGATAAAAGACCTTGTTTTATTTCTCACGCAGAAGGGAAAAAATGAAAACGAAAATTGTCTTTATTGCAAGATTATGGTACATTCACAATGGTGAAGGTGTTACAATGTTAGCGGCGCACATAATCTCTTAAGAGCATATTATTCATTCGAAAGTCCATAAGCTGGGAGTCAACCTGAGACGTGCATTTCGCATCTAATTATTGATTTCAACGTGTTCCGCGTGCTCTAATTTTTGCAGACCCATTCGAGATATACCCTAAAGTCAAAAAACGGTCAAGTGCGTGTCGGGCCACGCGTAGTGTAGGGTTCCGTAGTTGCCTGTCTATCTTAGATACATCGACGTGCGGTGCGGTTGCGTTGTGGTACACATTAAGTTGGTCGACTATTACTCGGTAACTACTTATGCCTACTTGTCCGTGATAGTTTTACTTTTAAATGTTTTAATTTTTAATATGTACTATACTACGACCATAATTTTTTTCACATCCTCAGTAGTAGCCATTTAGCCGGTAAGGGAGGAACATATGACTCGACCAAAAATTAGGGCTTTAAAGCCCAATAGCTCGCAAACGAATCACTGATTTGAAAAATAGTTTTAGAAAACCCATAATATTTTTGAACGAGCTATCCAACGATACCCCACACCATGGGGTTACGAGAAAAAAAAAACATCCCCGCTTCAGGTGTAGGGAGGTACCCTAAAAATCAAGATTTTATTGTACTGTTTTGTCGGCATGATTGATTTATATACCCATGCAGAATTACAGTTTTCTAGTTGTAATGGTTACTGAGCTGTCGAAGACGGACCTTAAAAAGTCAAAAGTCAATATTTCCCGTTGATATCCTAGATAAACGAAGAAACGTAGACGAGTTTGTCCGATAAAGTTCTAGCTAATGTTATATAGTACTGTAATATGTAAATTAAATAAATAAAAAACATTGCTAACGAGTGACTACGAATCTTATTCCAAAATTAATTCGCTTTTGGCGCATTCCAAAATTGGCTGTAAAATCTGTGTCGTCTGGACTTTCTCCAAAATGTATTTCACGTCTCAGTTCGTCGTCTTTTATTATCTTCGAAACAAAGGAATATGATTCACATGCGTGTTTATGTTGAAGTAACTTCATCACAAGTATTTTTCAGCGTGACTGTACTGCGTACACATTTTGACGAATAACGTGTGATATTGGACGCAAAGTGTACTGGTGACACTCGTACTCGGTGGTTGCCAGGTGTGTGTAGGATGTGTTTTTTATTTTGTACTAGTTTTGTATATGCGTGTATGGGCACGTGAGTCGCGATGTCTATGTCTATGTGGAGGTGTGTAGAGGTGTGTGTATAGACGAGTTCAAAAAAACACGGACAAAGTGATCAAAAAAATATTTGTAACTAGCGGCGCCGGCAGCGCGAACGTTGTCTCGCAGAAAGTCCCCACTTATTCGAGCTTTGCACTTCATAAACTCGTTGCTTGAATCAGCACCAAACTGTGATATATTTGCTAGCCGATGGATAGACGTGTGTGATGAATGTTTGACGTTCTGCGAGAAGATGGATGCACTCTGTCTAATAATTATTATTATTTGTTTCTTTTGTGTATATATATACATATATATAGGTATAATATATTCAGGTTCTTCAGGTGTAGGGGAGGTACCCTAAAAAAATAAGATTTTATTGTACTGTTTTGTCAGCGTGATTGATTTATATACCCATGCCGAATTACAGTTTTCTAGTAGTAATGGTTATTGAGCTGCCAAAGACGGACTCTAAAAAATCAAAAGTCAATATTTCCCGTTGATATCCTAAATAAACGAAGAAACGTAGACGAGTTTGTCCGATGAAGTTCTAATGTTATATAGTGCTGTAATATGTAGGTAAATTCATCGGTTCTACGTTTAATGTGCGCTGGATGCGGGTGGCGCAGGACCAGTCATTGTGGCACTCTTTGGGGGAGGCCTATGTCCAGCAGTGGACGTCTTTCGGCAGGTATGATGATGACGATGAAGTAAATTCAATAAAAAAAATACATTTTATGTTAAACATGAGTGCTATAACGAGTGAATACGAATCTTATTCCAAAATTAATTCGCCTTTGGCGCATTCCAAAATTGGCCGTAAAATCTTTGTCGTCTGGACTTTTTCTGGATTAAAATTATAACTTTACTGCATGTCTTAGTTAAATTATATAAAATTGTATTTGTACATGAAATCAACATAAACCAGAAAGTGACAATTACCCCGGTAGCCAGGCGCCACTGAAAATCAGCGCTGCCAAATATAACCTTACGGCTTATTTCGTGGCATTAGCATGTTTTGATTATGTCTGTAATTTCTTGTGTCTTATTTATTATATGCTAAATAAACATATTTTCTTTCTTTCTTTCTTTCTTTCTATTTCTTTTATTTCATAGTGCTTTGGTACTACTGTAATGCAGTAAAATTGTATGAAATACATAAATAATTAATAAAATAAATAAATAAACTGGTTCGTCAAAAATATTATGTAGATGGCCAAAGAATCCTTTTAGAGAGCGCTCCCTGACGCCCAGGTCCGAAGGCCCTACGGGCGAGCCCGACGGACACTCACTATCCTCAGGAGTCTTGCAAGCGAGACCTAAGGCCAAAGTGAGCTGCGAGGCATTCATTAGAATTAAAGGCCTAAAGCAATCCTTCAGAAAACAATCTAAATGCGCCCCCATGGACGGACATTCATTATCTCCCTGTGTCTTGCAAGCGAAACCTGAGGGCAAGCCCCCACATACATTTACTATCCTCCGGGGTCTTGCAAGCGAACCCCCAGGCCAGAGTGCAGATGGTGAGGAGCGAGGCAAGCAAGGCCTTTTCGTTGGAATGAAATGATTGGGCCCTTCGCAACCTTTCTGAGAGCGATTTCAATGCGAGCAATGACCCCTAAGGACACTCATTATCTTCCGGTGTCTTGCAAGCGAAACTTGAGGGCCGAAATCCTGAAGGCAAACATGGGAGGCAAGCGAAGAAGAAGCGAAGCGAAGGCTGAGGTTTTCGTAGAAATGAAAGACCCAATAATATTTCAGAAAGTTCGGAAGTTTTCTACATAAAAAAAACTCTATTCTCCGCGGAATACCGTTTTGTCCAAATTTTATACCCACATCATTTGACGTTGGTGAACTTATGATAATTCGAGATAAGTATTCAACTCAACCTATCAAACAACTCTGATTTCTTAGCAAATATAGGAAGGCAGAGATCAAGATTACTGGTTTTACCATATCAACAGCGACGCCGTCAGTGACTGAAGTTCCAATATATTTTATTTATTTATTTATTTAGCTTACTTAAACTACACATTTTTAATTAACTAGGTCTCTAATGTCTAACAGTTACTATCGGTGGAGGTATCAACCAGTTTTGGTTAATATATAGTCTTTAGCCGCCTAGCACTATTTTACCTCCCGGTTTTTTACGTTTTATCTATATTTTGCTAAAAGTTTGAATGGGATTTTTTTTACTTTCTAGTCAAAAATATGCTTGCCAATTTTCAAGTCTTTTATACAAAGTTCAACCCCAGTTTTTGACCCCTTTGCACCCTTATCTTTATAATTTTTATAGCCTAAAACCTGGCCGGGGATTTTCACAAAAGATTAGTAAAGTTTGCATCAAAATCCGTTCAGCCGTTTTCACGTGATGCGCGTTCATATAAACAGACAAACAGATAAAAACAGACAAACAGACAAAAATTCAAAAAACTTTAGGAACGTGTTCTTTTATCGATTCTAAGTGTCCCCTGCCAACTTTTTTTCGAATATCTTCCATGTACAGACTTTCGACCCTCTTCAGCTTTATTATATGTAATAAGATTTATTTAGTTTTTTTCAAATATGCGAACACCACATTGATAAGGGCATAAGGTTGCTCAGATAATTTTGAATCTTTGTGTATGTATGTAAGTTGACATAATAAATATGTATTTATTATGTCAACTTTACCTACAAAATCTCGCTCAAGATCCTGTTTCCGTGGTAGACTGAGCTCAAATTCGGAAATATATTTTTGAGGTCATGAATCAAAACTGATTATGTCTTGATGAGCTGCAAGGCGGTTAGGTTTGTTCAGTCGACTACAAAGAGATCGATACGACCTTGGTACTAAGGCAATAAAGTCGTGTATACATATTTTTGTAACTGGCCGTATCGATTTCTTTGGAGTCGATTATTATGACAATGCAATCTAATAAAAATATTTTTTTTCTCATTTTGACGAATTTTTTATACCCACATTTATGCTAAAAGTGGCACTGGAACATGTTTCATGTACTCTGCCTACCCCTTTTGGAAATAAAGGCGTGAATCTATGTATGTATGTACATATTATGTAATCTAATAGACCCTTGTTTTCGTTAGAACCGTCTCTGTGAGTAGTTGACGAGCTGTTCAAAAGGTGTTTTGGTTTGGGTCTTGGCACGGTGTAGCGTGAGTCATCTTCATTTCTTCGTTGAGGAGGCAAAAGCATAATACTTACTTATTTATGTTCTCGTTGCGGTAGCAAGAATATCCAGACTATTGTCTGGGGACACTCATTAACTACGCCAATTACACACCTAAGTTAAGTTTTCCTTATTGTCATTCATAAAAAAACTATTTGATATAAAAATAAGTATAAATAATTCTTTGTGACGGGTTTTATAAAGCTATCGGTCTCAGGATGAAATTTTAGCATTACATATCACATTTTGTCGATCTTTTATACCCACATTTATGGTAAAAGTGACACTGGAACATAAATTTCATCTGCTCTGCCTACCCCTTTTGGCAATGAAGGCGTGAATCTATGTATGTCATAGATTCACGCCTTCATTGCCAAAAGGGGTAGGCAGAGCAGATGAAATTTATGTTCCAGTGTCACTTTTACCATAAATGTGGGTATAAAAGATCGACAAAATGTGATATCGCAGTGATAGGTTGCTAGCCCGTCGCCCACAACACACTTCAAACCTGCTCCCTTAGTCTACTTTTACTGCACCCACGTGAAAAAAGGAGGTGGTGAAATTCTAACCCGACACGACCTATGTTATTCCATTTGATTCCCTTTCTTACTCGTCAGCTCTATTCTTGTAGAGGTCTACCGTTGTTGGCCGATTCCGATCCAGATCGCATTTCATTATGTTATGTAATGTTTCACACCACACCATTGTTAGACTATTCACCGTAGTGAAAAAACGTTATCAAAGGACATGAATTGGTATTTATTGGGGACGACCACCGCGAGATCGTTACGACACAGACAGGTCCTGGGTTCGAATCCCGGTAAGGACAAATATTTGTGTGATGAACATGAATATTTGTTTCTGAGTCTTGGATGTTTTCTATGTATTTAAGTATTTATATCTATTAAATATATCGTCGTCTAGTACCCGTAACACAAGCCTTATTGAGCTTACTATGGGGCTAGTGCGATTTGTGTAAGATTGTCCCCTTATATTTATATTTATTTATTTATTTATTTATATAGTCCCTATTGGTCCCGGTACCGCCGCATACCGGGTAGAGTCAGTCCGACCCAAGTCGGGCCTAGCTGAGCTTCTTGCTGGACTCCTGTCAGCTAGGCTAGGTTTAGCGAACCAGCGATATAACTGCCAGTGGCTCGATACCACTTACACCCCAGATTCGGTTGAAACCGTTCAACCAATCTTACTGGAAGGCAAACTCGTAGAGTATTACAGTGGTCGTGCCGCAGGTTTCACCTGGATTTTGTTTAAGCTACTCTTCAACCACGAAATTCGACCGCTTTAATAATAATAATATAATAATAAATCATTTATTTCAGAACTATGTTCCATATTTGGTTAGATACAGACTTATGACTACGTTAGTACCTAATGCTAAAACTTAACAATTAAAACTAATCTACTGAGCGTGCTACACTGGTGATCTGCCCCATCCAGTACATGAATATAGGACAGTCATACTTATCAGCAATTACATTTAGAATTCTGTTGGAACTATTCCTTATTCGGCCGAGCAGAGACGTTATTTTCCTTCTCATCAGCGCTGGAAACCCGTCTGTGCGAGCCTCACAGAACATGCCCGAGGCACTACATCTGCTCGGCAGGCGCAACAGAACTCTAAATATATTGTTGTATAGTACTCTTAGGGAGTTGTAGGCTCGCTTTGTATACCGAACCCACAGGCTGCTCGAATAGAAACTCTGACAGTACGCCTTGAACAGGGTTATTTTAACTTCAGGTGTACATCGAGCAAACCTGCGGGCCAGCATATTTCCGCGAACCGCCAACGCCCTGCGCTCTCTATCTATATCCTGGTCATCATTTAGATCACTGGTAATAATATGACCAAGATATTTAAAACTATCTTCAGTGCGTAGTGGTGTACCATTGAGCACTATAGGGGGTATATGGTAGGGCTTAATTTTTCCCGCCTTAAAGACCATCACCTCACTCTTTTTACTATTGTACTCAAGGCCGTGAGAGTTGGCATACGCCTCACAGACCCCAATCAGCTGCGTAAGAGCACTGACCGCCGGTGCCAGCAGCACCATATCGTCAGCATAGCTGATGTTATTGACACTAACACCGTCTATGTAACATCCAGCATGCATGCTGCTGAGTCCATCAACATACAGACTGAACAATCTGGGAGACGTAATACCACCCTGCCTAACACCACACTCGAGCTTATATTCAGAAGACAGTGTATCTGCCCATCTCACTTGGTTGATTTGGTTTGAATACCAGTACTCCAAGATTTTAACGCATTCCCCCGGCATGCCCGTTTCACTCAACTTCCGCCAGAGAATATTATAATTATTATTGCTTTATTGGGTTCGCCTATTAAAAAAGGATAAAATTATAATTATATTGACTCAAATTCTCGTGTCAAAATCAAACTGAAAAAGAATAACACGAAGGTCCAAAGCCAACAACAAACAGACAGCCATGCAGGTTTTTACGCTGCACTATACCCTGACAATCGACAACGCTGATGTTAGAACTAAACCTGGGCGTACAAGGCGTACGAGAGACAAATTTTATAAAGCGGGAAGATCACGACGCCTCAATTCTAGTGACATCGGCCTCGACGGCCCTAATGTCAAAATCTACTTCAACGAACGTCTTACTCGCGAGAATAGAGCCTTGTTCCGTGAAAGTCGAGCCCGAGCTGCCGGGGCCAATTTTAAACACTGCTGGACAAACGGTGGAACAATTTACGTCCGGAAACGTGAAGGTAGAGAACCTGGCTGCCAAGCAATCCCGATGAAGTGGTTGGAGTGTTCCTCGACCTTGCCAAGGCCTTTGACACAGTGTCCATCCCAATACTTATTAAGAAATTGGAGATGTCGGGGATACGAGGAACGCCGTTGGACTGGATGTGTAGCTATCTGTCGGGTCGCACACAGTGTATTAAGGTTAACGAACAAGTCAGTAATCTCAGAAACATCACTTTTGGTGTGCCTCAAGGCAGTATACTTGGACCAACATTGTTTATGATTTATATCAACGACTTGGCTTCGATGGTAATGAAAAATGCGGACATTGTGTGCTACGCGGATGACACGGCAATCTTGTTTCACGGAGCTTCATGGGATGCAGTTAGCGCCTCCGCCGAAAGCGGTCTAGCACTGGTGTCACAATGGCTTCAAAACAATCTATTAACCCTAAATTCTGACAAAACTAAGTACTTATGCTTCCATAAAACTACTGTTTCCGCCCCATGTCACATCGGCGTGTTAAAAGCTCATTCATGCAGTGGGAACTTGGATGCAACCGGTAGTAAAAGCATAGAAAGAGTTTCCTCTGTAAGGTATTTAGATGTTGTTCTGGACGAAAAACTCACTTTTACAGAGCATATACGAATTACAGCCAATCGGGTCAGGAAATTAATTTATATTTTTTAAAAATTGCGGGATGTTCTGGATAAACCACTCCTCAGTAATACTGAAAAAGAGTTTTGAGGTATTCGGGAGATTTTGGATCGTTTAGAATGGAGAAGAGAGTGCAGAGCGAACGTATTTTGCGGTAGGCGGATTGGCAGCCAGCCCAATTGGGAGCGGAAGGAAGAGACATGATCGTATTTTCGAAGACAGAAAATGAACCGAATACAGTTATTTAGAAGACGATCTAACTTGTCAAGAAGCTCTCCGTCTCTTTCTAAGTGTTCTAATTAGAAGGAGATGGATATCGCTGCGAGGAAACTCGCGCGCCCTCTTGTGCAAACCAACCATGCTGGAATGTGTCGGTAAAGTTCATGTTAGTTTGTATCGATATCATGAAGCCGCGGTCGTGTGAAAACTTTTCTTGTTTTGGTGACTTCAGCCTAACTATATTAGACTTGCCGCTGTAGGTGGTTAGGTAGCTAAAGCTGGACACGACTTAGGTCACCGAGGAAGGCGTTGTGAGACGGGTAATAACGTTCCGGTGACGTGGTCATGCGCCGGCGTCATATGTACCTAGCTGTACAGATGTGGTTTTCGTATTTACCCGACTGCGTACACAATGTACACATACGAATAGAGTTATATTCGTGACGTTTTCATAAAGAACACGTCGGTGATTTTGTGGCATGACAGTGACGTTTCCATGTTATTCCTTACATTTATGTATTCTCGTCACTATAACACAAGTAAGAGTGCAAACTGACTAGATTAGGAGTACGTCCAAGGGACTACAGTGGAGTTCTTCAAAAAAGGAGTGTATAATTTTTGAAAGGGTCGGTAGTGAGTGCGCATTCGACAGCTAAAGTTGCAAGCGTCTACAGGCTACGGGGACCGGTTGCCATCATATCATACCCAATCCAGATATATACAGTTGCTGAAGTCAAAATCGGCCAGGATGCCATAATCATCATCATCATGATACAAATCTGACTTGACATTTTGCATTCTGATATGATAGCATTTCGCGTAGAACTCGTATATTACTTGAAATAACCTAAAATTCACGTCGGTAGGTATAATATTGTTTTACTCAATTTATAGCTACCCCGTAGGTACATAAAATTGTTCAGCACATTTTAATATGGCCCGGAAATAATAGGAGATATATTTTTCTGTTCACTTAGCTTACCGCCGAGCTAAGATTTCAGAGCGATCCAAATTGGAGCCCAAGAAATTTCTATGATTTACGCAATAATTGTTCGTCATCCTCCCAGCGTTATTCCCGGTTGTGGCCCGAGAGGAGCCCGGGGTCCGCTTTGACGCCTAACCCCCAAGATTTGGCTAAGGCACTAGTTTTACGAAAGCGACTGCCATCTGACCTTCCAACCTAAAGGGAAAACGAGACCTTATTGGGATTAAACCCGTTTCCTCACGTTTTCCTTCACCGAAAAGCTAACGGTTAATTTTCAGTAGGGTAGGTCCATAAGTTCCGAAAAACTCATTGGTAATTGTTATTCATTGATAATTGTGATCCCGTCACCTTATTATATTTCTAAGAAATACAAAGTTAAATAAGCTTAATATTATTGCGATAAGAGTGAACTAAAATAATTGGCGTGATTCAGACATATTCGAAACGTTCGGACCCTGGAGCCTGGAGAATTGGTCAAAGTATACCTTTCCGCCCCAACGGCCATCGGTCCTACGTGCAATGTGCCCCGTCAACTGCCACTTAAGGCTTGTATACCCGCTAAAGTCCTTGAGCGTATGGGCGGAGCCTCGACCCTCTCCCCGCGCAAGTCGCACAACCCGCCGTCGTTTATTAAGCGTTACATAGATTAAGTTACAGACGCGTCATCGCGCATCGTTACCAATGCAAGGGTGGACGTGGGTGGGTGACATTCGTCATGCTTAATTGAAACGTGATATTTGTCATACATAAATTACATAATTGATTAAGTTCAAAAATTATGTCTCTACTTTTATAATACTATTTACTTACGATTAGTGTAGTTCCGTCAGCACGGCTAGCACGAGACGGCCGCGACATACACTCGATTTTTCTCGCACTATCGGTCTCTCTCTTATTAGAACATTAGGAAAGAGAGGTATAGTGTGAGAAAAATCGAGAGTATGTCGCGGCCGTCTCGTGCTAGCCGTGCTAGTGAAAACGAAATTCGTTCGAATAACTCTGTCGCTCGAACTAGCAAGCGCGACAGAGAGGGAGATACACGAACGAAGTTCGGTTTCGTTTCGCGGTAGGCCCTCAGCACGCCTAGCACTAGACGGCCGCGATATACTTTCGATTTTTTTCGCACTATACCTCTGTTAGTAAATATTCTAATAAGAGAGAGACGGATAGTGCGAAAAAAATATAAAGGTAATAATAATAATCCATACCTACTGTTGCCTTTAGGCTAATTTTTAATGTCGCTATTAATAGGGGCCCATCTAGCAGTTAGCGAGTTACCGTCTGCCAGAGATAAAATGTGAAACAGTTTTAATGGGCAGGCGTCCGATGTTTCATCCAATAGCCCAGCTACTAGTCCATCATTTTCAACCAATAACCCGTTTTATTTAGATTCCATCAACTAGCAATAGACTCTTACACCCCAGCGGGTGCTGTTTCTGTGTGCGTCCCATGACACGGGCAGAGATAGCATCCGCTTGGTGTACTCCTTGCATTTCATTAAATTGTCAAAAGGACCTCTACGTGTTGGCTCAGAGCTCCACGCACGGACATCATTGTCCCGTGAGCGGGAAAGACATATAATCCATACTATCCATACTTCCATATCCATACTCCATACTAATATTATAAATGCGAAAGTGTGTCTGTCTGTCTGTTACCTTTTGTGTAAGTGTAAGGTTGTTAAGTTTTAAACTAATTTTCGGTATATTTATTACGTTCTACTTCCTTGATTTGATGATGATGGCGTGTACAGTCAGCATCAGATAGTTAGTAGCATCCAAAGTAACACATTCCTTACTCCTACTTATAGTAACAAAGACTATTTCGATGAATGTACGTTCCGATATATTTGGCTAACTTGGCTGCTACTAACTATATTATACTGACTGTACAGAAATCGGCCTCGGGTAAATATATACTTATAGATTAGTTGTACGTTAACCATACTTTGTTTCATATCAAATAATACCTAACTCTGTATCGAACTTGGAGTTGGCATGCAACCCATAGGTACGAGTAGGTACTTACAATATTTGCCAAGCCCACTATTTTTATTAGAACTTATTCTATTAACACTTGACAGTCATTAATACGAGCAGATAAAACAATATTGTTAGTAGGCAATAGATATTGTAAATATATTTACTAATAAAATGTCTGGTTTTAGCGATTTCCCAATTTTGATACTGTTTAGATATTTGATACTTTGATAGAATAGGTATTTACTTGTGTATTCTTTTTCCTCTTCTCTTGTAAAATTTCTTGATATTACGTATTTTCCTCCTGCGCTTATTTAACCCCAAAGACCCAAAATAATTATTGAAAAATTTGTGAGACCTAAGCTAAGACCTACTAACTCTAGTATCGTAAGTTTGTATGTTACTAACAATCTATGGGCAAACTGACCTGAAATAAAGAATTTATTATTATTATATTAATAATATTATATTATTATTATATTATTATTATTATTACCCGTGTGGTGTCGGGTTAGAATAGCACCACCCCCTTTCTTCCCGTGGGGGTTGTAAGAGTCTACTACGGGAACGGGGTTGAAGTGTGTTGTGGGCGATGGGCTAGCAACCTGTCACTGCTATATCACATTTTGTCGATCTTTTATACCCACATTTATGCTAACAGTGGCACTGGACACAGGTTTCATGTGCTCTGCCTACCCCTTTTAGGGATAAAGGCGTGTATGTATGTATATATTATTGTTGTTATTATTATTTCCCATCTTGAACTAAACACAAAATCTAAACTATACCTACGTAAATGTTAATTAGGTACAAATGCCAACACAGTTAACTGACCATCCTGTATTTATACAAGAACCTTATTACAATGCACATAAAGTGCACGGATGGTCAGTCAGCTGTCTTGTCTATAGTACCTACTACTTTACAAACCACGAAATAGATTGTCCACTCTATGCTACAAAATAATCTATCACTAAAAACTAAACTATACGCAAATATTTATTAGTTACCTACTATACGAATCACAAAACGGATTGTCCACTCTATGCAACAAATATAGTCCACAATTTCGACAAATATTTAATAATTTCGGCGCAGCGCAAATTGACACAGGTCCGTCATGCAACGTGTCTCGTCCCGCACTGACCGTATGGACGAAAACGGGGAGGAGTAGGAACTTTGGCGGAATATTTCAGAAAACGAGATAATTTTTTAAGAAAATTAAGAAAGTAAGAAAATGATGCTCTTGTTCATTATTGTATGAAGAAAGTTATAAAATTTCATATCATTCAGATAAAAAATGGAGCAGTAAAATGGTTACAAGTGAAAAAATAGGGGTGACTTTAGATTTCTTTTTCTCTAATTTTTATTGTTAAAATGGATTTCTACGAAAACTATGACCCGTCGCATATCTTGCAGATTATGATATATTTTTTCCGACAGCAAAAATGTTACGTTATAATGTATAAAACGGTTACAAAACAACTCATTTTCACGAAAATTTCGAATGTGGAGCCTTAAGTTTAGCGATTCGGAGGGCTTGGATGAACCGTTAAATATAGCAAAGCCACATGAACAAATTCATAAAATTATTTTGTATAAGTTAGAATGAGGGCACCGCTGGTACTCATGATGGTTTGGCATGGCGAGATATTTTTTACCACCACTAGTTAAAACCATAATTAATTATGTTTTATTACCGGTTAATCAAACGAAGGAAACTGTTCAGGGTAAAATGAAATTAATATTGTAATTGGCTATATGGATTTATTATTTTGTCTATAAATATGTTGCGCTGTTGGTTTTCCATGTATCAATAAATAAATAAATAAATAAATAAATATTATTTATTTACGTGGATTTACGAGTTAATATCAACTGACTTGAGAAAATTTTGCGAGAGAGTCACACTATGAAATTATACAGTGATCCTTAATTGCCGTAACGTGCCTGACTGGATGCATTTACTGGTAAATTAGTCGCTAGTACGTATATCACTATTTAATCTCGAAGTCCCACGATTTGATCACCAATTGTGCAAAGTACAGCGTTACCGGTAAACGAGTTGCTTCTCTCTCCGCACAGCCGATGGTAATGAGCCGAGAACTAGCGAGCTTATTGTCGAGCAGAATATTAAGGAGTGACCTCGGCGGGGCGCGGGGTAGGAACTTGAGCCTTTTTTACGTTGGGGCAATGCATTGCCGCACCGTCCGCCTGGTCAGAGGGGACCGGACGGGTGTGCGGGACTCCCAGGCAGAAGAAGCAGTCTACCCACTAAACCCCCAACGATTGTCCAACCGTGTCGCTGCCAAGGAGGGCCCCAAAGGTTCGCTTGACGCATTCTACTTTGATCCTCGCGAAGACGGGATGCTTAGTAATAGTCATTTATTTAAACACATTCTGATTACAGTCACCAGGGGTCCCCACACTAGGCTAAGCCTAGCTATATCGTGGAGAACCAGTTAATTATTAAACATCAGAAATAAGCTTGAGCCGGTGTTGTGGCGTAAACGAATAGTGCAGAGGTATAGACCTCTGACTCAGCCTGCCCTTATCATTGTTATAAATTACTAGCTTCCGCCCGTGACTTCGTCCGCGTGGACCCAGGATAAAAACTATCCCATATTTTAATCCAGGCGTTTTAAGCGTGATTGAGTAACAAACATCCAAACATCTAAACTTTCGCATTTATAATATTAGTAGGATATAAATGAAATAAAAGATGTAATATTTGTAGAGTTGAAATACGCATTAGCTTCAGCCACACGTGATGCAGTGCTTATAATACCAAGCGTTACGTTAGTTCGGAAACGTCGCGAGTTACACGCGCACTCGGAGTGGTAGTCACTTTCTTTGGCATAGTTAGTCAGTCTTAAATATACATAATAGCAGTTATGTGTGTGATGATAACAATATTGTTAAAAACTGATTAGACACCCCGCCACTACGCTGCGCTACGTACGTAAAGTGGAACTTTCAAACGCAGTAGGTACTTAATGCGGTGGTAAAAGCTTTTATTTAAGGGGGTGAATTGGAAATTATCGCGTGCTTTGAAACGCCGTTCTGACTAGATAAAGAAACGATAAGGTCTGATTATATTATGATTCTTGACTATATTATGATTGTTTATCTGAATTAATCGATATATTGATTGGGTAAAATTACCTCGATAGAAAAAAATATCAAAGTTGGGTCTTTATTTTCCTTTTTTTACTCAGCCTACTCAAACAATACATTATTTTACGACAGAATCAAGTTAATACTATAGTATTTTATCTCGTTTAAAATCTCACTTAATTAAATATAAATAAAACTTCACTTGTTTAGGTATTTATCGAAATTTGTCCAAAAAAGCCATTCCCGAAGAATGTTGCATCTCTTTTTCTCGTGCGCGGAAGGCATAAGGGCGTGGTCGACTCGGATCAAGGCATCCCCTAACCATGAGTGCGAGTACACCGACCGCCCGCGCCCGCGGCGGAGCGCGCCATGATTAGGTCATTTATCAGTCATACAGAAACGGTGGTGATAGTTTTTCATTATATTATTGGAATTTTTTACAAACTTTAAATAGTGAAAAAGTCTCTAAACTGAAGGTCGTCGACTAATTTGTATCTTATGAAGTATATCGATATGTATACGAATTCGATTAGTCCTGTGGCTAAACTAGACTTTCCATGTACTACCTGTTCGACCTGTATATATATATATCTTACGAAATAATAAATTAACATCGGTAAAACAACGATAGGTACTCCAGATGTGTGACCAATGAATCACGTTTTAAGAATTTGAACACAACAAATGTAATACCAGGTACTATGTTTAGTGACTCATTTAATGATATTTATCACCATCGATCTCATCCAATTAATACTAAATCGAATACCTTTGATATCCATAATTTAAAAAAAAAACAAAATACAAATAGGTTATTTCGCAAAACATGCTTACTTAATCTATTACAATAATACTGACCTTCACATCAGGCATTGCCTGCATTTCATTTGCCATAATCATATATCAATCACTTGCATTTGAAACCGTAACATTTTCAGGACAAATTATATAAACGTGGTATAGAACCTTGTATGTAAGGTTCGTTTTAGAAAAATCCCGGAAAAAATACAGTTTCTGAAAAAAACTAAGTAGGGCAAATGATGATTTTACAACAAACGTTACATTTGAAGGCAAATGAAATTATGGATTTCATTAGTATCCCACACAAAAGACCACAACAACAAATGTTCATTGGTTACCTGCTGAATACCAAACTTTCTACCCAGCATTAACGACAACCCATAGGTAATAGTTCAAGTGACGGAAAAGTATAATTTTGACATAATTTAACCGGCGGCCACTATCTCTACAGATAGTCATAAACCGTAAACTTATCTGAAAGCTAACGCAGGCCTAACGCTACTGTGTGACAGTTATGGGAGTTCGGCGGTGAGTTAGGAACGGTATGTGACGCGGTGGAATGATGCATGCTTACAATGGCTTATGTAAAGCGCTTACGTGTGTAATTGTTCACAGAACCTGTATAAAACCCAATACTAACGTTTAGCTCCTTCAGTCAACTTTAATCCTACACAATGTACGTACTTACGACTTATTCCAATCACCTTAATACTGTCAACACAGCACACTATCTTCATCAATGGAAAATGATACTCACAGATATATAAGCGACATACACGGGGGTTTTATAATGCAAAAACATCAAGAATATCCTATGTATATAAAAAATACTACTAAATAAATAGCTTTATCAACGAGTATCTATCTTCAGTACCTAATTTCAAAAATTATATTTAAAAAATCCTACGAAATTCTTCATTGCGATTTTAACTTTTGTTTCCTTCAGAAACTATGGCAATCAAAATTTATTACCTTTCTGTCTCTTATCTTATTTTTCTTATTAATGAAACGTTGTATTTAGAGTGACCTAAGGATCAAGTTCTGAGTGATTTTGCATTGTGCATAAAACAGTGTTTGAACGTGTGTTGGTTGTTCCAGAGATGCAGACTCCTGTGATACCCGTGATAGTGCAATAGCCAGCAGACAACATGACTGCCAATAAGGACATCAAGGAAAAGGAGAAGGTCAGTGTTTCATGTTCCTATCAATTTGATACGAGTAGGCGGATGATAGCTTCATATTATCTGCACCGCAAACGCGCTTTAAAACTTACCCAAGCCGCCCTGGGCCGACCCCATTCCCTCTCATCATTAGGGCGGGTTGCACCAAACCATCCGTAATCGTAAGAAGACCATGAATTTATCGAAAATTTGACAAGTTTCTATGGACTGACAGCAGCCGGCGCCATATTTAACATTGATCGGTCGTAATCGTAAGTTGGTGCCACCCGCCCTTTAAGGAGGCCTGTGCCCAGCACCAGCAGAGGGACGTATTTATTTATGCCCTTAATTTTATAATAAGAAAGTTTGTACTACAATGCGTTCAAGTCTACAGTCAAAGGTCAATACTAAAAGCACATTGTACATGATGTTACCAAAATATCCTCCTGCATAATTAACATGCATAGCCTGACTGTTACAGTTAATTAAGGGATAAATAAATAAATAAAATTGGGATAGTTTCTTAAACAAGAGTATGTAAAAGTTACGCATAGCAACACTGTTCACAAGTTATTGTAGCTATAGTGTTCACATATTTTTACACTTTAGCCCGCATATATATTTTTGATATGGAATGTTTCCTGTGTGACTATATTTTATGGAGTGTGCTGGCCCCTTCGATAACCTTCAATACCAATTTCATCAGTCACGTTTTCGCATTTCAAGAACGTTAGTGTTTCCAAGTTACGCGAAGTTTGATTTTAAATTAGGTTAGGTAATACCTACTTACATAAAATACATGCGTATATGCTTCACATTACAGTCGTTGGATACAGTAATGGTAGCACCAAATACAATAATCAAACCCAAGGTAGGACCTCAAATATCTAGAAAGTTACAATAAGTATGTACAGGTATTCTTGAATTTAATTTAGAAACTTGCAATAAATATATAAAATAAATATATGGGGACCATCTTACACAAACGACCTACTTAGTTCTAAACTAAGCAAAGCTTGTACCATTAGTATTGGTTGGTGGTTTGTAAAGTGGTCGATATTAGCATTTTTTCTGTTAATAAATTGACCGATGTAGCTCAGAGATAAATGAGCAGCAAGTAAATAGACAACTACTGTAGCGGTCATGCTCATGACAGCAAGTGCCTCTCTGAACCTTATAAAGTACCAACTAGCCATTGGACTCTCAGCCTCATGGATTCGACGTCATTATTTAAATACATATTTTAAAACACACAATAGGAACGTATGTTGCGAGCGAAGTTTTCGGAAGTTCTTCTCCGGATGAGCGCTCTCGCGGCGCGGCGGTGTCGCGTGACGAGTTTAAAACATGCCGATCTTAGTGACATGAATGTATGAGTTTAACTGTATAATTAGTATAACTTGAAACATGTCTAACGAAAGTTTAAATTCAACCATAGATAGGAACACATAGGTGAGACAATAATCTTGAATATCTACGAGCGCACTGCCAAACTCACGTTTCACGGCCTCACGGCCTTACCCGTAATCTCTACTAGCACTCAGTCCCAGGAACCCGCTAGGTGGGCGCTCTACTCGAAGGCGCTTTCTTCTACATACGGTTTTTCCCACGATAGGTACCGGTTGTGAGTGAAGCCTTAAGGTGCTGTTCCGGGGCCAAAATGGGAAAAACGGAACCCTTATAGTTTCGCCATGTCCATCTGTCCGTCTGTCCGTCTGCGGCTTAGCTCAGTGACCCTTACTACTAGAAAGCTGTAATTCGGTGACAGAATAACTTGTTTTTTTTATGGTTCCTTACCCCTAATAAAGAGAGCTACGGTAGCCTAGTGGTTCAGGCATGCAGCTGTCAAGCGGTGGTCGTGGGTTCGAATCCCGGCTCGTAACAATGAGTTTTTCGGAACTTATGTACGGAATATTTACCGTTAGCTTTTCGGTGAAGGAAAACATCGTAAGGAAACCGGTGTAATCCCAATAAGGTCTAGATTTCCCTCTGGTGTGTAAAACTAGTGCCTATGCCAAATCTTGGGATTAGGTGTCAAAGCGGACCCCGGGCTCCTTTAGGGGCATTACCGGGAATAACGCTCGGAGGATGATGACCTTACCCCTAATAAATGCATTTCCCCAACGTAAAAAAAAACCCCTAAAGAGGGATGTAATATTTTTTTCTCTTTAAACCCATGGTGGAGGGTATCGTTAGATAGCTTGTTCAAAAATATTATGAGATTTCTAAACCTATTTTTCAACTTAGTGGTCCATTTGTGTAATATTGGACTTTAAAGCCCAATTTTTTTTAATACCTAGTCATGTGTCTCTACCTCCCGCCAGCTAATTGGCTGCTACTGGGAATGTGCAAATTTAAAAGGAAATCTATTACGACTAAGTAGACATTACTAGTTACCGACTAATAGTCGACCTACTTAAAATGTACTTGAAAACGCCAACTTTCGTACAAATTCGGCCGATGCACCCGCAACATTTAACCTGCACCTTGGCGCTTGTCGATGTAACAAATACAGACAGGCAATTACGGAACGCTACACTGCGCGTGGCCCGACACGCACTAGGCCGGTTTTTAATTTGTCGAACTGAAGAACGAGCAGAGCCCAGCATAGGGCCAAACATGGCTACGAACATTTTCATGATGAATTTCTAGCGAATGCTCTAGTGAATGCAGTGCGGGAGGTGTGGACGGAGAGGGACGGAGGCGAAATTAAAATAAATTTCAGAAATGCTCGCTAAAACACTGCCTGTAATGTAACATTTTGTAGACTGCTCATGGCAATTAATTACTAAAGTGTATCAGCACCTTTATTTTTTTCATGGTGAAGATATGCAATATAGTCGTCCACGCAATATGATCGAAAGTTGCATCCTGTAAACAACTGGTTGATGTGTTTGGTGGCAGGTGGAGGAGAGTGAGAGGTTCAACCTGGACGGCATCCTGGCCGAGCTGGGCAGCTTCGGCAAGTACCAGCTGCTGCTGCTGCTACTACTAGCCTTCCGAGACTCCTTCCTCGCCATGTGCAACTTCAACTACGTCTTCGCGGCGCAGGAAGTGCCCTTCAGGTAATTCATCATCATGTCAGCCAAAAAGACAGGACGGGAAGAGTGCCACAAGGACCGGACCTTTACCAGTTCATCCACTGACTAACATGTATCAATTACTTAACCATTTTCAGGCGACTTTCTGATAAGTGTGAAGGCGGTATAGAATGTGGTACTGCGAGCGTACCGCCTGCCCTTTCGCGCTTGATATTGCTGCGCGCAAATGCAATAGTGACAGTATACCGATAAGCAGGAAATCTGTTCGACATCAGTAAGCTCACGTCAAAGTACAATCCCGCCTACCGATCCCGCTTCACCAAGTCTGGAAGTCGCCTTATCCATCTGGTGATTATTGTGGTAGTAGGTAATCAACATCTCAGTCTTGAAGTCATAAATCTCAAATCCCGTGGTTTAATTATTTAAAGCTATCTCTGAACTGGACACTGGTATAACCAAAATATTCCTCGTAAAGAAAATACCGACAATGTGTATTACAATGCACAATGTCTCCATCATTCTCTTTAGCTATATTTAGTCAGTGCAAGCCACGAGTATCGTTACTCGCGTGACCTGACACATTGTAGCCATTAATGCCACTTCAGATGCCAAGAACATACGAGTACTTACGTGTAAAAGTGTCCACAGCAGCAGCAGAGATGCGTATAGCAGTTATATCGGTTTGTGTCATGTTATCAACACAATAAATATTAGACGACACATTGGTGACCTGGAGCCCTTGCTGTTTATTGAACACGCCATATTATTATCAGCCAGATGTGATAAGAATTTTCCTTATTGCTAAAATATTCCAAACGAAAATATTTTTACTGAGGTTCTTTAGACAGAGGAGTATTCATTCAATGTTACAAACGCGCGTTAGGACACTCCAACTGTAAAAATTTACATTTAGACTTAATGCTTTAATGTAGATCTAAATGTCAAATTTAATAAGTAAAACTGTCCTAACGCGCGTTGGAAACTTTAGGGGTACGGTCGCGTTCTTTAATTTATGATCCTTTTTGCTAAAATATTATTTGTCTATACAATTTGACAGGATTGTGAACCTTAAGTGGGTCCCACATTAAAGTTCGTGACTGTACCTCAGGTCACAATTTTATTTGTGAAAGCAAATTAGTAGGAGGTAAGGTGAGATTGTGTGAAATACGAGTAAATGCAGAAGTTTTAGATTGTTTCCAAAATATTTTTAATTGATGTTTGTACCTAATAACCATGTAAAATACAGGAAACTGTAAATTATAATAAAAAGCATTTTTAACAATCTTTTTGTTACGTTGACACCTATTATTAAATGTTGAATTGAATCCCTAAATGTCATAATAAAAAATAAAATACTGAACAATACACCATTTAGGGATTCAATTCAAATGTTTTATATACGAAGAACGTCGTATTGTTTAGTTGTTTACATTTTGAGCGCGATGCACGTGCGTGTCGGCTCGTGCTGGTCGAACTTAAGGTCAAGGGCAGTTAAGATGCGCGTAGCTATTACGACACGCGGCTATCACTGGGAGAGAGCTTTGCAAATCTTGGCCGTGACTGGATTAATCCATAAGCAAAGAGCTATCTATGACCCTCTTTACTTCAAAGACAAATTATGCTCTCAGTAACGATAGCCGAAAGAGTTGTATTCCTGACAAAGTTGAACGAGAGAGTGAAGTTGTTCGTGTTAGGTTAGGAAGATGTTCAGCTTACTTAGGCAGAAATTGTTTCGTATGTCGTGTGGCCTCGACCGATCGCATTTCCCAACCGATTCTCGTGAAATTTCGTGAGCAGTGTCAATAATTACATCGATTTTTTCGTTTTTTTTTAAAGCCCAGCTCGTTTGTACAACAGCTCACAGAGCTACTAGTTATTAATTTTTTTGTGTTATACGACTATTTCGTATGGAACCCCTTTAAGCTATTCTGAAATTTCTCAAGTGACATGGCAACAACGCTCGCAATAACTTCGCTTATTACCGTCGCGAACACAGTTAGCTGACCATCTGTGCATTTTAATAAGGGTCTCCATCACCAATGGTCAGTTGGCGTTTTCACGTAACAATCTTGTTACTCTTGCCTTAAACATATATTTTTATTACGGCACGTGTCTTGTATGGACGTCACGCGGTGTAATTGTGATTAATACAGACAACTTACAATTAATCATGTGCTACATAGTGAACAATGCGCTCTTTCGATTATTGAATCGGTATTGCAAAGTCGTATGAGCTGAGGGACATATACCATTCTCGTCTTTCGGTCGGATACAGGTTTTATCACTTGTTTGTGTCGTGAACTATGACCCACAGATACTCGACTGATAACATTGCTAATTAGGTACTTCCTAAATCAATCACTTTTACTAACCGACTTCAAAAAGGAGAGCGCAATTAATTATCATTTATTTATGTTTAACGATAAGTACTCGATGCCCGATTTTCTTAATTTTCTTGATATTTGAGAGGATAAAAAGTGGTTAAGATAATATAGGAACCATAACAAAGTCAAGGAGAACCTTCGAAAGTGGTGACTCGAGGGCGAAGGAGCATTGTTGCCGTAGTTTATCGTTGCAAAGTTATATTCAATTGATATTGTACCTACTTATAATTATGTTTTTTTTTACATTTTTAGATGTGCAGTGCCCGAATGCGAATTAGTAGACCCCAGTTTCCACGCGGAATGGACACAATTCGCGCTAACAAACGCATCCAATACGTGCTATCGAGCGGCGCCTTATGAGTCCGTCATCAACGCATCTGTACTCGGTACGCAATGGAACGCGTCCAACACCTGCAGCTCGGATCACTTCAGTTCCCGCAATACGGTGGCGTGCAACCGCGCGGTGTACGAAAATTACAACAGTGTTGTTGCTGAGGTGAGTAACTACGTAACTAGTAACTACAACAAACAGCACACAACAATGACCGCCCGAAAGTGACTTAAAGATATTACTGAGCAAAAGAGCAAGCACATTAAATACATCAATCAACAAGACTTACTCGTATAAATACTAAAACAAATTAATAAACGAAAAAGAAGTCATATAACTCGCTACGAAGTCGGGGAGATATTTACCTGTGGGAATTTTTCAACAAGCATTATAGGTACTTATATAAAATTATCGAGATTGGTTGGTTTTAATACTTTTAATTATAAGAGGCATGTCATTGAAAGTTGTATAAAACCACGTGAAACTTTAAAAAAACGTTACTCTACCCTTACACGGTTGCGCAAAAATTTGATACTTGGTATCTTGAAAAGCTACAAGCCATGAGGCCACCTAAATACTTCAAATAATTCTGCAACTTTTTTAATGTACTTAACTTTATTTATATTAGACATTCAGTCACTTTCGGTATGCACAAACCCTTCATAGTCACTCTCGAAACTCAAACCCTTCATTCACGTATGCAACGTTTCAATGCTGTTGCTGCTTAGCGTTATATTTATTACAAACTATATATTTCAAGAGACGCGTAACAATTATCTTTAGCAAATTACACAAGCTCATATGTTTACCCAGTAACGAGTGTGAATCGCTAATAATGGCGCTGTAATCACGCGCACCAACACAATGCGCTTACGCACCGCAACGGTCATTGTCAGGGCCGGCCAACTCGGCACATGGCAACTGGGCTGTTATTCGCTACGCGTTAATGCGGTTCACCCCGCCGGTCACCAGTCACGAACCTAGACCTCTACCTACGCTTGGTTACTACGCATCGCGGTGTCAAGATATATTTGTGCTTGAGCGTTGAGGTGAGCTTAAAACAAGTTTCAGAATAGGGGGGCTGTACACTACCGGCCGGTGCAGCAGCGTTGTAAGCAATGTAAGCTATAGGGGGGCTGTACACTGCCGGCCGGTGCAGTAGCGTTGTAAGCAATGTAAGCTATAGGGGGGCTGTACACTGCCGGCCGGTGCAGTAGCGTTGTAAGCAATGTAAGCTATAGGGGGGCTGTACACTGCCGGCCGGTGCAGTAGCGTTGTAAGCAATGTAAGCTATAGGGGGGCTGTACACTACCGGCCGGTGCAGCAGCGTTGTAAGCAATGTAAGCTATAGGGGGGCTGTACACTGCCGGCCGGTGCAGTAGCGTTGTAAGCAATGTAAGCTATAGGGGGGCTGTACACTGCCGGCCGGTGCAGTAGCGTTGTAAGCAATGTAAGCTATAGGGGGGCTGTACACTGCCGGCCGGTGCAGCAGCGTTGTAAGCAATGTAAGCTATAGGGGGGCTGTACACTGCCGGCCGGTGCAGTAGCGTTGTAAGCAATGTAAGCTATAGGGGGGCTGTACACTGCCGGCCGGTGCAGTAGCGTTCTAAGCAATGTAAGCTATAGGGGGGCTGTACACTGCCGGCCGGTGCAGTAGCGTTGTAAGCAATGTAAGCTATAGGGGGGCTGTACACTGCCGGCCGGTGCAGTAGCGTTGTAAGTAATGTAAGCTATAGGGGGGCTGTACACTGCCAGCCGCTGCAGTAGCGTTGTAAGCAATGTTAGCTATAGGGGGGCTGTACACTGCCGGCCGGTGCAGTAGCGTTGTAAGCAATGTAAGCTATAGGGGGGCTGTACACTGCCGGCCGGTGCAGTAGCGTTGTAAGCAATGTAAGCTATAGGGGGGCTGTACACTGCCGGCCGGTGCAGTAGCGTTGTAAGCAATGTAAGCTATAGGGGGGCTGTACACTGCCGGCCGGTGCAGTAGCGTTGTAAGCAATGTAAGCTATAGGGGGGCTGTACACTGCCGGCCGGTGCAGTAGCGTTGTAAGCAATGTAAGCTATAGGGGGGCTGTACACTGCCGGCCGGTGCAGCAGCGTTGTAAGCAATGTAAGCTATAGGGGGGCTGTACACTGCCGGCCGGTGCAGTAGCGTTGTAAGCAATGTAAGCTATAGGGGGGCTGTACACTGCCGGCCGGTGCAGTAGCGTTGTAAGCAATGTAAGCTATAGGGGGGCTGTACACTGCCGGCCGCTGCAGTAGCGTTGTAAGCAATGTTAGCTATAGGGGGGCTGTACACTGCCGGCCGGTGCAGTAGCGTTGTAAGCAATGTTAGCTATAGGGGGGCTGTACACTGCCGGCCGCTGCAGTAGCGTTGTAAGCAATGTTAGCTATAGGGGGGCTGTACACTGCCGGCCGGTGCAGTAGCGTTGTAAGCAATGTTAGCTATAGGGGGGCTGTACACTGCCGGCCGCTGCAGTAGCGTTGTAAGCAATGTAAGCTATAGGGGGGCTGTACACTGCCGGCCGGTGCAGTAGCGTTGTAACCAATGAAAGCTATAATCGCTATTTATTTACAGGTTCCCGTGGCCATGCATGAATAAACATGGGCTTTTGTAGAATACATCGTATAGTGCAACGGGTCTGAAATTACTTGGTACAAGGTCGGCATCGTTTTCAGTACTTTCTACTTGATTATGGTGTTTGAATCGTTTGATGTCGATGTTTTACTGACCTCGTCATATATTATTTTCCCGTTATAATGATGACAAAAGTTTTTTTCCTTCGAACCATTTAAAAATCACTAGTAGCCCGTAGCCAAACTTCAATATTCTATACACTGCAAAACAAAAGAGCATTCGTAAAAAAACAACACGTTCATGATGGAGTTCAATGGTCTTGTCTAGAATAATTTGACGAATGGCGGCATTTATTATAATTCATAACAAAACGCACAGTCACTCTAAACGCGTGAGGCGTGACTTACAACTAGATATTAATACTATCATAATATATCAATGGATTTTATTGTCATGTCGGGAATAGCATCGCAAATTGACGGTGTATTCACTCTGTTAGCGGTTTGGGTTCTAGCAAGTAGTTTGTGCCAAACGTGCTTTTCGGGACTTATGCAAGAAGCTCTAAAATGTAAACATATCCTTGACGTCGACTGTTCATATCACCATCACCTTTTTATCGTAAATGAAAACGATTCTGAGGAAACCTGCATAAGTTACCTACTTCCAAATAAATGCAATTTAAGTGAATGCTAATAGGTTCGAATACGCACTGGGCCAGCAAGGAGCCTACCGCGCATTTTTCCCAGTTCACTGTACAGCAGAGGGACGTATATGATGATGACTAAGGTTAAGGGCGATCAACGTCAAATATGGCGCCCACCACATATTCCATTCGTAACCTCGGCGCTCGTAATATTTTGACGGACACCGGTTACTCGTAATTGTTTTTCACGTCTCATGCTCGAAAAGTATGTCATATTATAAGACTTAGCAAGCGGGGCTAAAGTAGTACAATTAGCCCCTATGGAAAATATGTTTCCATATTTATAATTTTAAAAACATTTTATTTGACCGATCAAAACTCTTCACCATATAAGTCCACCAATCACAACCCTTTTAAAAAACATTTGTATTTGCTATCAACTAACCACATATGGTAGCTGTTTATGTGAACAGCATTGTATTTTCCTTCTTGCCTCAGTGCTACTCGAGTTCTCTGTACGCTCCTCTCCTGATCCCGAATACATTACATAACTGAGCAACTTACTGTTTCCTTTGCACCCTAAACCCATAAAATACAGCTAGATATTCGCTATAAAATCGACCAATCAGGAAACAGAATTCCATTCAAACATTAGGTGTTTTTCATTCCCTAATTCACAATCATCAAAAAAACATCTTTAACCGTCTATATAGGTGCGTCCAAAAGTACAAGCATGGACCGCATACATGGCATAAGCTGTGAGATTGAGCTGGATACTGCTGTCTATCTCGCTTTATCTTATGCTCCGTATGCTGTGCGCCGCACTCGGCCGTTTGGGCGCGCCTATAGACGGTCAATGTCGTTTATCCGTGGTGTCAACATTTTGTATGTGTCAAAGAAGTTTATAAAAAAAAGGCCGCCAAAATTTAACAATCTTTTTGCCGTGGAATTTATTATTGATTGTGGATGAATAATCTTTGTTATTACTATTATCTCGCAGTCGACGTGAAAAATAGAGTGTATGAATCTGTTCTGAAAGCCATATTACCACTCCAACCAATTATCCCTCACTTCGCTTGGGAAAATCTGGTGATTTTCCCAAGCGAAGTGAGGGATAATTGGTTGGAGTCTAAAATAAGCCATATCACCACGAGATGGTTCTCGTGGTGATATGGCTTATTTTAGACTCTCGTCATACGTACTATATTTATCAACTGTTTATGGTGTTCCAGTTCGATTTGGGTTGCGAGCCGTGGAAGCGCACGCTGGTCGGCACCGTGCACAACCTGGGGCTTATCATCTCCATGGTCATGTACGGGTTCGTCTCCGACAGGTACGTTTCGCTACTATCAATCAAATCCCGCTCGTGGCGAATAATTTTTATATATTCCACTTTGATCGAAAGGATTTTCGTTAGCGCACGTTTCTGCTTGTCAAAAATGTTCTATCCAGCTAGATCTATATACCACTTCTGAATCATACATTTGAGTGTTTAATGTAAATCTCACTGCCAATATTTTTTCATGATAGTCGACAAACGTCAGCTAGTCTTCTTTTACTGTTGTAGTGTATATGTATGTATGAACCAGTTTGCTTTTGACGTAGATACGGCCGCAAAGTGATAATCGTGGGCACGCCGCTCCTGGTGGGCGTGGTTGGTCTGATCAAGTCCTTCTCCGTCAACTACTGGATGCTGCTCGTCTTCGAGTTCATCGAGACCGCCTTCGGATACGGAAACGCCTCTATGGTGCTCTGTAAGTAGAAATTGTTTGTACGATATTTTTCCTTAAAATAATCCCTTTCATGTCTCCTCGCCGATGAAAGGGATTATTTTCTAATATTTGGGAATTTGGATTATAAATAACAAACACTAGTATTTATTTTAAGTAAATTAATTGTTACTAACAAATAATGGATTCACAGTTCGAATAAATGATGCTTTAATTTAATTATTTAAACGCACACATTAATTGGTGGTTAAAGATAGATTTGTTTTGCTCTTTGAACTACTATTTCAGTCTCACAATCACCTCACCTTCAACTGATTTCAGCATTAGAAGCCGTGAGCCAAAACGGCCGAGTCGCGTTCTCGTGCATATGGGACATCCTCACCAACATCGGCACCGCTTTCTTCGGGCTGATCGCGTGGAAGGTCCCCTACTGGCGCCATCTCCTCCGGGCCATATACGCGCCTCTCCTGGTCGCCGTCTTCTACATCTTCCTCATCGACGAGGGCGTCCGCTGGCTGCTGGCTCATAACAAGAACGATGAAGCCATTCGAGTGCTCAACAAAGTCGCTAAGATAAACAACATCGAGTTCTCTAATAAGGCTAAGCAGATGATGAAATCGATTGAGCAGAATAATAGGGACAAAGAGGCAAGTAATTTTTGTGAAAAAAAACCCTCCAATTAACTATAGGTATATTTTAATTTGGTAACTGGTTTCAGACAATACAATTTCGAAGCACCCGCCTCTTACTTGAATGACAATAGGAATAAATTCATGGATCAGTAACTAAGTTACATACATACATGTTATTGTATTGTTTTTCTTTTTAACTGCTTTGTTTGTGTGAGGTGTGCAATAAAGAGTATTTGTATTGTATTGTATTGTATTGTAAGTTTATTATTTCGATTATATTGTCCGGAGTCATAAGATTTAAAAAAAGAAATCTAAAATATTGAAATATCTGCCAGAATAACTTTGTATTTGCATAAGTTTATATACATCTACTATTGGGTTTCACCCAAGAACGCATACTCAATTCAAAATTAAATTCCAGAGCAACAACGCACCGAACTTGAACACGAAGCACCTGCTCTCTGTCATGCGCTCGCGCACCATCCTGCTGCGCGTGACGCTCATCTCGGCGTGCTTCGTGTGCGTGTCGTTCGTGTACACCAGCGCCATCATCTACTCGACGGGCATCATCGGCAACAAGTACCTCAACTACTCGGTGCTGCAGCTGGTGGCGGTGCCCACGCGCATCGTCACGGCGGTGACCTTGAACCGCTTCGGACGGAAGGCGCCGATCTGCGTGGCGTACTGTCTGTGTGGCGTGTGCTTTATAGCGTCCACTTTTGTGCCGCTCTGTGAGTCTCTTTCGATTACAAATTTACTGAATAATTGTACCCTACAATAGAGAAAAGGGAAAGGACCTTAAGAATACGCCTGCCATAGAGAAAGAGATGAAAAAGTAGGATATATGGACTGCTACTCAATCCCAGTCGGTAATGGGAGCCGAGATGAGGAGAGGAGAATGTTTCGTTTGTTTTCGGCAAAACACAAATTGAGGGCGCGGCACTTCTTTTAAAATTGAGTGATCTATATGATCTAACCTATATGTAGAGTCACAAAAGAGGTAGTCTGAGTAAAGTTATAATTTAATGTTGTCTATGTCCGCAGCACTGGGCTGGCTGTCGGTGGTGCTGTACATGCTGGGCACGATGTGCAACAGCTACGGCATGTTCTCGCTGTACGTGGTCAGCATGGAGGTGTTCCCGACGACGGTGCGCAACTCGCTGTCCAGCGTCGCCACCACCGTCGGCCGCGTCGGCGCGATACTGGCGCCGCAGGTGCCTCTACTGGTAAGATATCATGACGTTCTTTGCCAGGGACATAGGAATCTTAGAAGGGTTTTCCATCTGGTTCGATATCACGGACTTGACAAATATAGGTTAGTATCCGTGCTGTTTATTCTTCAAAACTGCTACAAGATTAAGGAGATTGGCATCATTGGCGACCAATAGAAGCCTGGTTTAGTTGGTAAAATATTTAAATGCTACGATCGTGTCAAACAAGCACACGCAGCACGCATATATAGGCGAACACCGCAGATTGTGGCCACTCAAAAGTTGTCGCAAGCTCATCGCTGACCCGTCGTGGGTGAAAGTATAATTACTTTACATATAATGTTGTCGCATATGCGAATATTTCTAAACCCACGACGGGTTCACACTACTTGTTATGTACCTTAGTATGATATATTAATATCATACTAAGGTACATAACAAGTAGTGTGATCTGTCAAGATACGAGTGCCACGTTGGCTATCAAATTGTTAGGCAGCCTCCAATAGAAGCTGGTGGAAGCGTTGCTTCAAGAGTTTCAATACAGGTCTAATTCACCCAACTGTTCAGGGAAAAACCCTTACAAGCAATATAAAAGTCTTTGTTGAGTTAAATGTATAGTCAGGGGTATTAATATAGGTATGTACATAAACATCTGTACATGATTTTATTGTGAAATCGCTGAGACACTAAACATGAATTGTTTTAAACTCCAGCGTCATTACATGGAGGGTCTGCCGAGCGTGGTGCTGGGGGCGGTGGCGTTCCTGCCGGGGCTGCTGGCGCTGCTGCTGCCCGACACCAGCCGCGCGCCGCTGCCCGACGACGTGCGGCAGGCCGAGAACCTGGACCGCAGCGAACACACCGTCCAGGTCTGATGGTGACTTGGAAGTGCCAGTGCTAATTAATAACGCAACAATGGAGGCAGAGTGCTTTCGGCAGACTGGAGTGTGTGAACTTATCGGGATCCGCTAGGGCAGATCGCCTCAGTCACTAATAAGTGTGTTATAAGACTAAGCGCCATTTCACTAGTTCCTTGGATAAAAATAGACTGCAACTTTTGAGTGCCTTGGATATTTTGACGAGTCAGCAGGAAAGTGATTGAGTAAGAGTGTGGTGTAAAGAGTTAAGTACTGATGCTAATGATGCTGAAATAAGGATATTATAGTATGTAAAATGTATGGTGCTCAAAGTACAATTTCATTAGGAGTGTGGTCGGTGTAGATATAATATCTATCACGTTCCCAAATAGGCATATGCTATGAGCGAGAGTGATGAATATTACAATCACAGCGAGATAGATGCAACCTCTATGGGCCGTCTGGAGTTCCGAAATTGGTACAGTCAAGTAGAAAGAGAAAGATACGGCTAATATGCATGCACGACTGTGTTTCTTTATTTATTGGTATTAAGGATAACAACAGCCTTAGACATAAATAATACATATTGGTAATTACATAATTATGTATCTATTAATAGCAGGCCAATAACAGTCATCCATTAATTACTTAAGTAACGATTAACAAGGCAAAGTCAAACATAGTGAAAATGTGCAAGCAGAAGGTTTTAAACTAAAACTAATAAATGAGATAAGATCGCAAAAAAAACCCAAGTCAGACACCAATAGACTACCAGATAAATCAACATAATTAAAAAAAACTGTTATAATAAGTAAAACCTGTACTAAAAGGATTTAAAAGCCTGCTGTGTATGTTCCTGAGGCATCCTGCTGCGCGTTGGTCTGGGGGGCTTCATTTGTTCCTCTATAGTAGACTGACACCTCTTTCTTCTTTCTTTTTTTAACGCACGTACACCGTCTATGTGACTCCTTATAACTATGTATCTTTCCATATATTGGTATAACACACACTTCGCAATAAGTTTTAAGTGTTAAATGTGTAGTTTTCTTTTCTGTTTTTTTTTCTTTTGGCCGTGACCTAATTTCGCTTTTTGTGTAAAGTCATATATAATAATTATGTCATGTGTCACTGTCACTTAGCTTAACATAATCATAGATAGTGTACTTTTTATTTTTTTATTTTTATGTTCGAGCGACCCGGTTTCGCGTGTTTTTTGAGCCATAAGGCTTCTTGGTTGTATGTTATTTAGGTATGTTTTGTTTTTTGTTTGTGTAATTTTATAGTTTAAATTTGGTTCCTTTTATTTATGTTCTGTATTTCTGGTGATTTTATATTATGTATGTGTACGTTTCGTCACTGTGCCGTAGTATCACCAAATGGTCGCAACGGAAGACCAGCGCTGGCTCCGCCAGCATTACGCTGAGTTGCGACCATTTCGTGGCAAATTTCGCAACTGTATGTTATTGTTTGTAAATTGCCTTGTGTTTGTCACGAATAAATGTATCTTTCTTTCTTTCTTTCTTTCTAAAATAATAGAAAAAAGTTACTAAAAAGTAACACCAGCGATGGTATAATACTCGTATAATAGCTGAACACTCGCATTAAAAGTAGAAAAACGAACGATTTTAGTGCCTTAAGGCGCGCGGTTTTCGCTCCCTGTTCGAATCCTTGTGTAAATAGTTTATAAGTATATTGGATAAATACTCGTAAACAAAAAAAGGGCGTGTATAATATTGTAGTGACTAGCCGTATCTATTCTCTTTGTAGTCACTGTACATATCCTATAACTATTAACGAAACAGGTACCTTTGAGGCCTTTAGGTTGTTGTTTTGTAAAATAATTTACTCTAGTTGCTATCAAGCGTCATCGTTTATTTTGTACAAATTTTAAGTACGTTTTGTATTGTTTACATGTGTTGTACATATATGTTAATACCAATGTATAATACACTGTCGTGCATAAATACCAGCTTCATATTATATTATAAGTAATTATATGTAAGTTTGTATTATAACGCATTTAATATCGTGATCATTTTACTTCGTGTTTTTATAATAAATCATTGTCTGTTTTTATGTATGTGGTAGTTTCATAATATGTATAATTAGGTTAAGGAAACTTATTTATTCTTTGAAATATTGTTTCTGATCGCCAGAATATAGTATTATTCCACCAGTTTATACTTAAGTATATACATACTTATACATATAGATCATACACATTTAGTATACAGGATGTCCCAAAAGTCAACGTCAAGCCGCAAACGGGTGATAGCTCAAGTCCTAACAGTTATAAAAAAAATGACATTAAAGAAAAACCTTTTCACAACATTTGATAATTTCGCAAATATTAGTAAAGATGGTTCATGTTTAGTTATTATTAAAAATGTTGACGTGAATGTTCTCGTGGTGAATAGGAAAGTGATAAATAGAATTGACGCCACTGGAAATTATTGTCGACATCGAGAATATGTGAGTAAAAACCTGTTCCCAATAACGCTAAAAGAAATAACCGAGGAGCCTATAACATTTTCATTTTATGAAAAGTATTTTTTCCTCGCTAATGTGTTGAAAAACGTCCTATGAAACGCGTGAGCTTTGATAATTACATCCTCGGCTCTCTTATCACGCTCACCTGCGGCTCGCGTGAACAATTCCGCCTCTAATGTAATTATCAACATACCTCACTTGTATAACAGTGTACTCGTACTCTACGGGATAGAACATTGAATTTTCTATATCGTATTACAGTCGTGTAAAATATGGGTGGATACAACTTACTCATAAATATCTACCATAACTCTTATGTCAGCGGATTAAGGTTTCGGGACTTATTTATGAGAGGATGTATTCGACACATATTTTTACCTACATCTCACACTTGTAGAAAACCAAGTTTTTGTTCAATAACATAGCAAGTGTATACCATTTCGTAATTCGGACTAAATAGGCACCTATTGAAGCTACTTGCCATTATCTGCCTGCCATTACCTGCCTTATCATTGTAATTTTTTTTTCAATACTGTCTGTTAGGTCTAATGAATTTAAAAATAATGATTGATTGATACTTGGAAAAAAAATATTAAAAGGAAGCCCTTATTTCAACTTTAGTATTTAATTTACAGAAGGGTTATTCACTGATAAAAATATTGAATAAAAGTTAACTTAAAGCATATTTTCAGGATGTCCATTATTAAATGATTTTTTGATTTCCTGTTAATGTTTTAACACCATGGCTTGTATTTGTTTTTTCTTTTTGTTAACTGTTATGCCTTGGTCTGGCCACGTTGTATAACTAATAAAGTTCTATTTAACTATCGGTATCATGTTCATGCCAACAATATTTGTATAGCTAAGCATAAGAGCCTACCGTTTTGCGTTTGCCATAATATTAATAGGTAAAAATAATTTGACATGTATTTTTTCTGGAAATACAATGTTTTTATTTGGTTTTATTTTATAACGATTGCTGTATTACTGAATCCATTAGATTAAGTTAGGTAGGTTCTACAGTAGCTATTCCTAAAAAGGTCAGTTATCAATGTTGAGGTGATCGATATTATGGCAAACGTTGGAGGTGAGACAATCAAGTCAGATGATACTAATTAAGTAACATGTAATTATAAAATATTTAATACAAAAATCGCTAAATGACTTCGTGTTTATCATTTATCCTTTGTATAGACAAAGATAGGTATGCTAATAGTAGCATACATATACCTATTTGCACCTGCGCCCTGCGCGTGATGCGCCGGTGTCCAGAGGATTAGTTAGCATTACTTTACTTTCACAACAGCTGTTCTTCACTTAGCTTTTCTTTACAATTTCTCCGATTGGGTCGAAACATTTTGGTTAGGTCACTTTGCTTGATAATCTTGTATCCATTTTCTCTACATACCCAGTGCATCTGAACATACACTGCTTAATTAGGTTTATGTTGTTCATCAAATTATTAAATATTAAGTTGTTTCACTTCGGTGTACATTTGTATTTGTGCATTTATAGGTGATTTGTACATCTAGAGATGTTCTCACTCTTTGCTTATATAGGATTTGTTTCTTCTTTTGCTTTTTATATTGTTATTTTGATACTTATATTCCATACTGTAACATTTTGTATCACATACTGTGCAAATGTTATCATATAGAGTGTACTGTGTAACTTATTATTATATTCAGTTTCTATTTGCGAGTTCCTATAATTGGCTCTGTATTGCTATTTATAAAGTTTAGCGAATATTTCATAGCTGTTGGAATTCCTTGTATAAATAAATAAATAAATAAATAAATAAATTAGTAAGTATAGGATTGTGGACTCAAACTTTATTATGACTCCAAAAGAAAGAAGGCAAGAAAATATTTCTAATGATGAAAATCCTATTCAAATATCTCAAAAAATTACGAAGATACAACCGTTTTAATTAAATTTAAGCGTAAGTGACAACCAGTGGTGAAGCGTCCATACAACCCGATTCCCACCCGCTTGCCTAAAAAGGCCCTTGAGGCATTGTACCGGGGATGCTGGCGGCATTTCCTCGCCAAATTGCAATGCTGATGCGTTGCGCGAGGAAGCCGCCTTCGGTCACCAGTTACGTCAACCATACGTTTCGCGATTTCCCCAAATATTGTGCACTGAGACCCCACGGACCGAGGGTCTCGACGCCAAATGGTACAAGGTTGTAGTCTCTGCCGAGGTCTCTATATTTAAAATACGTTTCCTTTTTTCTTCATGTGACTAAGTATATTTTTAATCCTCTTTCGATAAAATTCAACACCATTCCTGGAGGAAACCGGCCTAATCCCAACAAGGTCTGGTTTTCCCTCTGGGTTCGAATGTCAGATGGCAGTCGCTTTCGTAAAACTAGTGCCTATATCTAAATTTTGGGATGTTTCAAAGCTGACCCCGGGCTCTTCTAGGGCACAACCGGGAACAACGCTTGGATGATGATGATGATGACGCTTTTTATGGGATTCATTAAAAATATACACCATCTTTAAAATGTATCATTATTCATATTCATATATTATAACAAAATTTTAGGTTTAATTGTGACAGCCTTAAGTTAAAGAGAGCTGATCAGCTGTTCTGCTTGACCTTGGGCGCTTGGCCGAGGGCCTCGGCCTCAGCCAGGGTGTCGGGCATCTTGGTGCCCAGCGTCTCGGGCTGCGTCAGCACCAGCAACCCCGCGATCACGCCCATGATGCCGAACATCAGGGACGGGATGCCCTCCCAGTAGTCCATCTGTAGAAATTATTTCAAATGTTAAAATTTAAACAAAAATACAACCGGTGGCTCTGTGAGCTGTAGAACCCGCGAGTATTTTTTTTTAAATGTTGCAATAGTGTGTCGACAAAAAAAAGCTATCTAATTAACGGCCTGCTCACAAAATTTCACGAGAAGCGGTTGAGAAATGTGGAGTAGCTAGGACCAGTTCCCCAAACGCGTTAGTTCCGCGTAGCAGGATTTCCATTCGCATATTTCCCCATTTTTTATTTTTCTTAGTCGATTTAATTTATATACGCAAGTATTGACAAACGGATTGTTTTCTGGTCGCGGTTTTCCCCAACAGATTTTTTTTCCTAGACAATGTAGTTCATATTCCCACGTGTTGATATACTGATTGTTTCCCGTTTTTTAGCTGACCATATCCAGAACCCTAAATATTCTACTCCAAAGCAGGTCGGTGTAGGTACGACGACGAGCGAAGCGAGGAGGAGTGTTAGGTGAACCGCGACCCTAAAGCGAGCGTACCGGGCACCGGGCCACCGCTGATGGATGCGAGGGAACGGGATGTTATGTTACCCCCACGCTGGCCCAGTACGAGTTTCACATATACTTTTGAATTACTTCGCAGGTTTGCAGGTTTCCTCAAGATGTATTTTCTAATTAAATGAAGTTTTTCTTATATATATTTTCTAAAGTATATAAGTACAAGATGATAACTTACATTTACTAAATTAAATTAACACTAAGTTAAATCTAAATAATTTACTTTAAAAACAAAGTTTTAACCGACTTCAATTTAGTACTCCGTCAAGCCACGAGAACATTTCCCCATTTCTTTTCCCATTTACCACATGAACTGATTTCCGAGAGCAAATGCATTGATTATTAGAGAAAAAAACCCAATCGCTGTACCTATGTGACCCGATAATATTTGAGAACTTCCGTCGATTCCACAAGGATCACCCTTGGCACTTCATTAGTTGCTATTTCAACGGAATCTTATCAGAATCTGTGATATAGGTACTTTTGTACTTTTAAGTATGTACTCACAATGATGTAATTGAGGAATTCCATAAGTCATCTGTGGTCTTCATCATCAATTCCACTCCACCAATTTATGATTTCCGGATGTAATAGAAAATACTAAAATCACTACACGCGTGCCTAATATAATTGAGGAGTTCCCTCAATTCTTCATGGATCCCATCATCCAATTGAATTTCCAAAAAAATGGGACCCACCTGGAAGCATATACTTACAAACAAAAAAATATTTTACGAATCGGCTCATCAATGACGGAGTTCTGAGAAAAAACATTGAAAAAAAAAAAAAAATACAAACGAATTGAGAACCTCCTCCTTTTTTTTGAAGTCGGTTAAAAAGGCCCTCGAAGCATTGTACCGAGGATGCTGGCGGCATTTCCTCGCTGAATTGCAATGCTGGTGCGTTGCGCGAGAAATCCGCTAGTTTTTCTTAATTACAAAATAATTATTCCTAATGTACCTACCTATATTCATCGTCATCAGCATCACCATCTTATGCGCATGGGAGAGAAAAGAAACTTGCTTGAAAATAGACGAGGCAAAAAGATAGGTCACTAATACAATAAGACACGACATTTTCGTTAGAAATATTCTAGAAGGTAAACAAAAAAAGAACTTTCCAAATCGGTTCAGGCGTTTTCGAGTCATCGGGGAACATACATAAAAAGATTCCGACGAATTGAGAACCTCATCCTTTTTTAAGTCGGTTAAAAAAGGCTTACCAGCGCAGGCGTGAGCGGTGCGGTGATGGAGCCGACGCGACCGATCATGGACGAGAAGGCAAGCAGGGTGTGCCGGAACTGCGTGGGGTACAGCTCCGAGGTGAACAGGTACAGCGACGTGAACACCACCGAGATACCGAACTTGCCAACCAGGAACAGAATCAGGCTGAAGGTTGGTAGGGCTGGAAACATTCAAATATTTACTTTATAAGCAGCACACGTCAAATCGGTCTGATTCTTACATAGTCAAGCAGTTTCTTAATCGAATGTTGGCCGATTAATTATATGGTCGCAACGTGTCCTAGAATTCAAAGAGCATAATAAATATATATGAGTATAAGCATATATCTGGTAAGTGGTGAGAAGAACCTTATTTGTTTGACAAGAAACGACGTCGGTTCTACCATGAACCACGAAAATAAAAGTTCGGATATCTTTATTTCTATTGCTCAAATTAGGAAAGTGCAATGCAAATGGTGATAAGTCTTCAGATCTTCGATTTTTGTGGATAGCCCGAGTCTTTTGAACATAATAATGCAATCTCAAGAATTTAATTCAAATGTTATTATCAAATTTTATAAGCGACACCATGAAGGTCACGCGTCAAATCTGTTATTAAGTAATGGCTTAGATAAACACGTGAAAACTTATCTCGTAACTGGATATTTCGTTGTTTATCATTACGATCTATTATAATTATAATCTAAATCGTAATATTCATGCAATGTTGTGTGTTTTGACTTATTGACGTAAATCACATACATATATACACATAATCACGCCTATTGCCCGGAGGGGTAGGCAGGGACAACGGATTTCCACTTGCTACCATCTTGACAAACTTTTCTTGCTGCATTCACTTTCATTACATTCTGCATACATGATCGTCGGCTTAGGGTACTCTTGACCTGACCTTTCTTCAGGGTTTCTCCGATTTGGTAGGAAAAAGTTCGACGAGGTCTTCCCCTTCCAAGTGTACCATCAACTTTTCCATACACTCTCTTTGTTAATCTTTTTTCATCCATCCTCTTTACATGCCCATACCATCTTAACATGCCCTTCTCAATTTTTGTCACTACATCTTCATTCACTCCACATTTCTCTTATCACACTATTTCTTATTCTATACCTCACTCACCCCACACATACTTCACAACGCTCTCATTTCCACTGCATTCACTTGACTCTGATGTTTCTTCTGCCACAACCAATTTTCACTACCATACATAGAATAGAATAGAATAGAAAAACTTTATTCAACATCACATGACATTTCTAGTTACATGGGAACCTTAAAAGTAGACTTAACATATAAAATTTAAAATGAATCCTACAGTTATCCTTATGTGATGTTAAAAAGGGGCTTGCCTCAGCATAATGTTACAGTAGTAAGGCCACTGCAACGCTGGTTTTCAGGCAGACCCTGGTAACAATATTAATCCATTTTACATTGCTCGCTGTTTGTCGGGAACGAAAATACATACATAAGTGTGGGCCTGGGGACTATCACTCCCTTAAGCACAGCCACACGTGATTTTTGAGATATTTTCTGGCTGCTCATAAAGGCGTTGAGTGCTCTGTTTACACTTTTACTAGCATTCACTTTTTCATGCCTCTCATCAATGGATGGATGAAAGGAAAGGAATGCCTTTCAATATCTCTCATGTAAAATAGTCCCCAGATACACGAATTCTTTTACTTGTTCCAACCTTTCCTCACCAATCATAATTTCGGAATCAGTCATAACTTCATCTCTTTCAAATATGTTTTAGTTACGTTCACATTCATACCTTTCCTATCAATAGATCCATACATTGTGGTTACCATCCTCTGTAACTCCACGGTCGACGACGCAAGTAATACCAGGTCGTCGGCATTATAGAAGACACTTGACGAATAAAAGATTTGAAAGATGATGACACTGTCTTGTCATCTTTCAAATCTTGCAAACAACTGTCAATGACTAAATTTAACAGCCACGGAGACGCTACACATAACTGTCTAACACCCTTTTCGATGCTAAACCAATCAGTGTATGGCCCGTTTATTCTCACACAAGCACTGGAATCCTGTGTGAGGGATTTCAGTGCCTGAATGAGACGGCTGCCCACTCCATACATTGACAGTACCGACCAAAGTTCATTCCTCAGCACTCAGCACCCTGTGTTACCTTTTCCAAGTCCACAAAAGCGAAATAGACCTTTTGACCTTTGGCCAAATACTTTTCGGCTATGCCACGTAAGGAAAAGACTTGATCTGTACACCCCATGCCACGCACGTAAATCACGCAGTTACAATTTCAGACGACTCACTACTGTTGTCAATAAAAGCGAAGATTAGGTTGCAAGCCGCAGCAAGGAAGAACCCACAGGAGAGGGTGATCTTCCTGCCGACGCGGTCGAGGATGAGCACGGCGGTGTAGAAGCCGGGGATCTCAATGGCGCAGACCAGGATGTAGTTGAGGTACATGTTCCCGGCCAGACCGGTGGAGTTGATGGACAAGCCGTAGTACACGAAGGTGGTGGTGATCCACCAAACCGGGGTGGTGAGCACGCGCCGAAGCAGCACGGGAGACTTGACGATGGTCTTGAAGAGGCCGTCCGATGTACCGATCTGAAATGCATGATATAGATATAATTGGAAATGAAGAAGATATTGTTTCTAAACTGATAAATAATATTTGATGTGAAGCATTGTACGAGTAGGTACATGTGATTTCAACGTAGGCAAACTCGGCAGTTCAAAGAAATGTTATCTACCTGATCGTTAGTGACTGGCGCGGGAGTAAGCAACGCCTGCATGGACTTCTCGCTGATCGGCTTCCTGTTCACAGCAGACACTCTCTCCAGCACAACCTTAGCTTCGTCGAAGTTTTCTTTGGCGAGCAGCCAGCGCACGCTCTCCTTCAGCACCCAGTAGTAGACGATGATGAGGAAGCAGGGGATGTGCAGCGTCATGATCAAGTAGCGCCAGGGCTGGACCAGCCAGGCCACGCCGCCCAACAACACCTGCCCGACCGCGAACATGGACGAACAGGTCGCGCTGGTTATCACTCGGTACTTGGGGCCTACCAGCTCGGCAGCTGAATAAAAATGTTTAGATATCTTCAGGGAATGTTCCGATAGTAACAATGCTTCTAGCCTGTAACCTCGCACAGCTCGGGTTGATACTCACTCTAATGCGTAAAATGAATCGGATTGAAATATCCTAAGTCACTAGGATCTAGTGAAATCAAATGAGTAGGTAAGTATAGAAGAAATACTAAGGCCGTTTCTTCGGACGGTGGCGCGATGCATTTTTATATTAGGACGGTGGCAAACAAGCATATGGTCTGCCGGGAGGTACCGTACCAGTGTAACAGTTTCCCCCCCCTCAACCTGCTCTCCCCGCGTCGCGACACTCTCAAAAGCTACCGAGTCTCCACGCTGAAGAACTCGAGAACGCTGAATAATTGTAATAAATCCTAACATAATGTAAAACCCTAGACTACTGTAATTTGCACGCTTTATTTACCTACTTATTAAACCTACTTTTGTTGAGTGCTTTCATTACGAATACCTGAAGATATGGCCAAAATGTGATCGTTAGTGGTAGAACCCCGAAGTGTTGTGATCCGTAATAACCCTAGGTCCTTTTATGAAAGCTTGACAGGTTTTGGACTCCCCATTCCTAATATAATTAAAGCTAGTCTATCTGTATATAAATGAACCTATCTAAGCGCTACTTTCCACTGCTATTTTTCTATTCCTAGGTATAACAAGGTCCTAAAACTTAGATTAATAATTTATTCACTATAAGTTATTAGTTTATGATTTTAAATATATTTGGTTTTTGGTAGAAGATCTCCTACCTCCTATTACATGTCCGGTTGAACAAGGAGTAGCTTATATAATTCATAAAATCAAGGTTATTTATTTAGACCTATAATGAGTTAAAAGACTGCCCTAAATACTTGTATTTTGGAACAAAGTTCTAAACGACGGGTCGTGCGGTAATCTTTTACTCACACTTGCTACTCTCTTGTTTGGAATGGAGTCTGGACATCCTATTCACGTTACTTACCTAACTATCCTATGGATTTATGACCCTGAGAATGAATCTACCAGTGTCTCAAACCTAGCGGTCAGTTTCGAGAAGATACACCGAGACAAACTCGACTGACATCTTTTTGTATTATTAGGCGTTTGTTTATAACCTTAGCTTATACAGCCAATAACCTAAGACCACCCTATACCGATAACCATAGTGAGTAATGCCGAGGTAATCCGTTCGTAACATGTGAAACATTCTACCTAAATCGTACCTCAAATTAAGAGTATCCACTCATGATAATAAACACCGTGAATGAAGAATATCCATTCATGATAATAAGATACTTTAAATGGATTTGATGAACTGCTCAGCCTGTCATCAATCCCAGAATTATTTCATCTTTCTGGAACAATCCTGATATCCCAATGTCATGAATAGAACTGAAACCTTTTGATGATAATTACTAATTGTTACACCTTTATAATATTTCACATGTAACCCACGGAAACCCGACACCCCTTTTAACCGTTTACTACTATTAACGTAAGTTCAGATATCCACACTATCTAACTTTCATGAAATCCTTTTGGAATAGTAACTAATTTTAGCTAACCAACCAATACCTTAGAAATATCTTTTGTTGCAGAAGACATAGTTATAAACCTATCACCCCATAACGCGTGAATTTAGCCCTACATCTACCCCCGGTCCCTATTCTGCTTACTTCTAGAACCATACCTTAGTTCAGAAGCAAGAATGTATCCCTAGCTAATCTGTAAGTAGTTCAGTCGGCGAAACTGAGATAGCAACCCTAACAGCCTGTGTATTTGCTTCCCCCCGCCGTGCTCGAAAGCTAGGAAACGGCGAGTAAAGCGTCCTGTCTGGGAATATGACCAGTATATTTACATATATATAATGCTGAACGACCTCTCAGGCAACTGGTCGATTTCGACGAGCGGAGTATCCTCCTGTGCTCATCACATGAATGACCGAGCCACGTCTAGATCGCCAGCCGTTCTGAGAGACGTGAGGGCCCCGATTAAGGGGTTTCGTCTCCTATGTCGGTAAAAAGGTAGACGCCAGACCACACCTCAAATCTGGTAACTATGGACACGGATTCACCCCCGTTTGACACCGTTAGGTAGGAATGACTCCGCAGATATACTGATTCTTGACAGTGTTCCGGCTGATTAGGCAATTTAACCCCCCACTAAGTTTCTAGAACAATCATCAAACATACCCAATCCCAGGGAGTACCCTGGCATATTAGCTATATTTGATTAACCATATGAACCTCCGGAAGTACTCCGTTACGGTAAATACAGCTTTGACTGCGTTCCGAAACCACTTGTCAAACATGCCCAATTCCAGAGAGTAGCTCTGGCGAATAAGACATGTTTGATTTAGTCATATAAACCCTTCAGAATATTTCCGATAAAGTAGATATAACTTAGGCCCTAACACCACTTATGAATTTACAATTAACTATAAAATTAAGAACCGTAAATGACTCATAATTATGAAGAGAATTTCCTCACAACGAGAAGCCATTCACCACAGAACAAAATAAACACCCACCGATAATTTCCTAGCCTACAACCAGAGACACTGCCAGTCCGAACGATGAGAATTGAATGATCCCGAATACTACGCCGACATGCCCTTTTATACTCTGCACGAGGGTTACGAGGGTCAGGGCGCGAGGGTCAGCATCATGAGGGTCACGAGGGTCAGTAGATGAGGGTCACGAGGGTCAGTAGTACGAGGGTCACGAGGGTCAGTAGTACGAGGGTCAGTAGGTGAGGGTCACGAGGGTCACGAGGGTCAGTAGACGAGGGTCAGTAGTACGAGGGTCAGTAGGTGAGGGTCACGAGGGTCAGTGGACGAGGGTCACGAGGGTCAGTGGTATGAGGGTCAAGAGGGTCACGAGGGTCAATAGCACGGGGGTCACGAGGGTCAGTGGTACGAGGGTCACGAGGGTCAGTAGTACGAGGGTCAAGAGGGTCAGTGGTACGAGGGTCACGAGGGTCAGTAGGTGAGGGTCACGAGGGTCAATAGCACGGGGTCACGAGGGTCAAGAGGGTCAGTGGTACGAGGGTCACGAGGGTCAATAGCACGGGGGTCACGAGGGTCAAGAGGGTCAGTGGTACGAGGGTCACGAGGGTCAGTAGGTGAGGGTCACGAGGGTCAGTGGTAAGAGGGTCACGAGGGTCACGAGGGTCAATAGCACGGGGGTCACGGGGGTCAAGAGGGTCAGTGGTACGAGGGTCATGAGGGTCACGAGGGTCAGTGGTACGAGGGTCATGAGGGTCACGAGGGTCAGTAGGTGAGGGTCACGAGGGTCAGTGGACGAGGGTCACGAGGGTCAATAGCACGGGGTCACGAGGGTCAAGAGGGTCAGTGGTACGAGGGTCACGAGGGTCACGAGGGTCAATAGCACGGGGGTCACGAGGGTCAAGAGGGTCAGTGGTACGAGGGTCATGAGGGTCAGTAGTACGAGGGTCATGAGGGTCACGAGGGTCAATAGCACGGGGGTCACGAGGGTCAAGAGGGTCAGTGGTACGAGGGTCACGAGGGTCACGAGGGTCAGTAGGTGAGGGTCACGAGGGTCAGTGGACGAGGGTCACGAAGGTCACGAGGGTCAGTAGGTGAGGGTCACGAGGGTCAGTGGACGAGGGTCACGAGGGTCACGAGGGTCAATAGCACGGGGGTCACGAGGGTCAGTGGTATGAGGGTCAAGAGGGTCAGTGGTACGAGGGTCATGAGGGTCACGAGGGTCAATAGTACGAGGGTCACGAGGGTCAATAGCACGGGGGTCACGGGGGTCAAGAGGGTCAGTGGTACGAGGGTCATGAGGGTCAGTGGTACGAGGGTCATGAGGGTCACGAGGGTCAATAGTACGAGGGTCATGAGGGTCACGAGGGTCAATAGCACGGGGGTCACGGGGGTCAAGAGGGTCAGTGGTACGAGGGTCATGAGGGTCACGAGGGTCAATAGCACGGGGGTCACGAGAGGAAGGCGTTGGTAGTATTTTCAATCTCTTCAATCCACTAACTCTTTAACAATAAGGTTTAAATTTGATTGTAGTATTAGCGCGCTAGCGTAAACACGTTATGTCATTTGCCTTACGACAGATGGTGGTATATTGTTCCTTTTCATATAGCTTCTAATGCTCTAACGATTAAGATTGGAATTCGTGTGTCGCCCTACGTTTCTAGCCATGACGGACTGCCAGAGTATAAACATTATTTGGGTATTATTATCATTATTTCCATATTTTAAATGATTCATACAATATTCATGAATGAAATAAGTTTCCGATACTTGACTAATAACACTATTGAATGCTAGTTATGTTTATTTCCTTGCTCCTTATTTATTACGTCAATTTTCCAACTTTGGGTATGAAACAACAGTCGTGTCTTTTCTCTCTCTCTCTATGTATCAATATTTGTATAATAAGTATTCAGGAATCCGCTAGCGAGCATGCCCACTGTTTCAACACGCCCCGATGAATATTTCGCAATGCATGACCTAGGTCATGCATGTAGAATCTTCATCCCTAGATCCTAGATTTGTCAGTGACAATCCCCCCTTGTTTAAACTCGTGATGTGTATTTAACCAGTACTAAATGATCATCAATGACTTCGTCAGTTGACATGGCCCCCTTGAGCTATAACAATGAGTAATGACTAGCTTTTCCTCAAGATTTCTGTCTCATTCTGGGATGACAGGTTGTGAATCCTATCAGACCCTGTGGTCCAATCTCCGATGATTTATCCCGGATCGTTGATTACATTGCTCAATCGGTGATCCTGGAAAACATTGCCCTTTCCATGAATAAAGCACGCGAAATTTCCCCACATAAAACAGAAACTATTTGGTGGAAGTACCGAGCTGTTCACTCTCCAATGCATAAGCTCGAACCGTGCCCTCAGAGTCCATCATTCATAAACAGTTTTCTTGGCGCTTGTATCAAGTCTTATAAAATAAGTCAATTCCAATTTTGACTTGTCTAAATATCGTAAGAAAAGTAGGAAAGAAAATACAACCATAACAAGTGGTTGTTTGCAACCCTAATTATCACATTTGCTCATCCCATCGGGTAGAACAGTGACTAATTTGCCATGTTTTATTAAGGCCTATAATAATCTGCCCAGTTTCACTGATTCCAAACATGATTGACCTTTAATTTGACTTATTTTAATAGACATGAGATGTGTATACCCTTGCGCAAAAATGCGTGTATAGTATAAGTCCCCAAATACTACTCTATGCTAAGAGTCGAATCGTTGTCACGATTTTAACCTATTGATAAATATTTAGGGCCTTATTGTTGTTTTTTTTTTTGTTCCCCTTCAAAACCAACAAATCTAGGTTATTTGATTACACTCTAGCCATTGTCAAACCGTAACAATCCATTTTTATACAAAAACTTCCTTCAAATCTTCACACACAATTCACACCTCATCTACCATTCATCTCTTTGTGGTATATCATTCAGTATATATGCACCCTTCCTCATTCGCTAGTTCGCTCAATTGCTACAGCTAGCCAAAGCATATGACGTGTAATCGTTTCAAAACAGATTAAAGACTTATTGAACCTTAATTTGTACAATATATTATTATACCCATGTAATAGAAATGATCATACTCGCCAGCGTTATATCTACAATAATAAGTGCAAAATGAAGTATATTGCTTCGTTTTTAAATTCATACCCATGAATATAGGCATAGTATAATTATTAATTTCAATATGAACCCAAATTAGAAATTTGCAACAACAAAAATATTTGAATTTGATACCCATAATCATTTTTTTTTCCAAAAATAGCCAGATCCGCCATCTTGAATCCGAAAATATTCCCAAAATTCGAAATTAGCATCTGTAAGTTAGCTGAATTTGATATACATGACGACTTTCCAAAAAGTCAGATACGCCATCTTGAATTTAAAATTCATCCCAAAATTGAAATTTTATTTAGCAACCGTAAATTAGTCAAAACCGACACCATTGCAGTCCATTTTAATGAGTATGCACTGACTGAAAAGATGAAACAAAAAGGTGAAAACCAATATTTCCCGCCAACTCAAAAATATAACAATTCCTACTATTTGTCAATCCATAAATTTCGAATGTACCTTAATAGACAACCCCACAGCTAAGTATTTGGTTCTAAAGTTACCCAGGCATAAGTAAAAATGTTTCACCTTAAAAATTCTGCCACCGATTTTTCATATTTGTATATCCTAATGTTTTTAAGCTGCATGTTGTCCGTCAATCAGCCAGTAACGCCAAATTTTATAATAAGCATAGAGTAATTTTGCAAGAAAAGAAAAACATACTTATAACCCTATTTCAAAAAAAACACAAAACTAAATTAACATGTACACAAAAAAAACCCATTAGATTCGCTGCCGGGAATCGAACCCTGGTCAGCAACTCAGTAAGCCGACGCTCTCCATCTGCGCCACTGTGTTGATGCAAGTAATGGTCGAAAATAGCCCACTACCTCTAGAATGTCAAATGAGTCCACTAGATAAATGGAATTGAATTTTAATGAGTGACATCCCGATTTAAATTAACCACACCCCATAGCAGGCGATTAATAGTATTAAGAGCATTTTTTTTTTGAACCTCCAACCAGCCAGCCAGCTGTTGCGTGGTTTAACCTAGAATCGACTGGTATTCTAATTAATTTACGCTTACCCTGTTCCTTTATTGTAATCACACGTGGTATAACATATTCACTATTACTTGCTATAAAACACAGCTATTGGAAACTTTTCACACACTGATTCCACGAATAAACTTTGGCCGTAATCGCACTCGCACTGGTCCTTTGGCCATAATATGATTTATCGTCCCTGATGATACTTTATTCGAAAGGTATCACAGCATTTGGTTATTCACTAATTTTGTCCCGAAAATGGAACTTACTTGGCCAAACAAATCTGAAATTCCTTCCAACCGACAAATTTTCTCATCTTTTATTATGACAATGACAATCTTGACGTAAAATCTCGTTCGGAAATTCATTAGCGTTTCCTAACTGCAGCAAATCTATTAAATTGTATCCGACCGGCCTAATTGTATTATCGATTCACAAATACGAGCAGTAATCATCTATTTGAGGAAAAAAAATATTTTTCTACTCTTCCGTTGTTATAAAAATAAGCCCGGCATTGTGGTATGATTTGTATTATAATACAAAACTGCATCTTCCCGCCATCCATCGTCAGATAGACTAACTATCCCATTGAATTATGGACACAAATTTTTGCCCGTCTGTAACTTCTTGCGCCATCTATTGTCGAGTAGAGCATTTCTGACCATAGATTGTCGATATTTTGAGTTTCCTCATATGTTGTGTCGCCTACCACCGATGAATAGAGGAGTGACGTTAGTCTTCTAATATTCCCATCTGCCGCTAGGTGGCCTCCATAATGACATACGATCATAATTAACCCTTTTTTGTAATAACAAACTTCATGATGTCCAAGGCTAATAATTATGTCTTTTATCAGTGATTATTTTAATTAGATACACGATTTATGTAAAACGATCCATAGTAAAAGGAACCCATCCATCGCTAAAATGTATCTCATTCGGTACCCACGACGTCATCTACCGTGGAGTAGTGAGGATAATACCGTTGAAGATTGACGTCTAGTCTTCTAATATCCCCATTTGCCGCTAGGTGGATAAGAATATAAGTCGATCTTGACGTATACGATCCCAAAAAATTTTTAGTTGCAATAAAATATTTCAAAGAATATCTTCATATACTCTGGGCTATATTATTATGTTATAAGTTAGCACTATTACCATAGACTAACAACCTTAAACTTAGACGACGCGTCATTATTACCAAACAACGAACATAGATGTCGTCATCTGCATCCGAATAGACATTTTTGTTACGATTTCACAACCACTTATTATTTGTTAATATTCTGTGTAGCTAATGAAAAATATAATTTTTAATCTCTGAGTAACGTAAAAGCATAATTCTGCAAAAGTTAATTTACTCGAGGTATGCGAATATCGTCTATGATCGGTCTTCAATTTTTTTCTGACACATCGTATCGTAGCGTGGCGTTACTGTCAACTGTCAAAGTTGCGTGTCGTGGTCTGGTTTTTGATTTCCACTCTATCCTTTATGAAATTCATCAAGATAAAACGGAGGATATAATGCAACATTCTTACTACTGCAACCGGAAACTGCCACATGCTAAATACACGGATGTTTTCCTCAAGGTGTGTACTATCTCTAAATGTTCTTTCATTTCGCTTTATCGTCATATTTTCCATCACGCCTGGACTAACTGTCTCTGTTTGAAGCGACTCACAATCAGTATTTCAACGTTATAAAGTGTCATGGGACCCGTAATACTCGGCATCATTTCGGCAAACAGTAACACATCAGTGTTAATAGCATTCATTTGCAAATGGCCGAACAGGTTCTGGCTATTCCCTATCTTCTTACTATTATATTTTAGCCTAGTTCAGTTATATTCCACTTGACAATCTCTTCTTAAATGGTTATTCCTCCCGACTCAATCTGCTCTTCAAAGTAACTAAATGTCCAATTCTCTGCCATTCTGTTAATCTCATAACATCTTGTCATGGCGTTTCCAGGAATATAAGAGTGCTCTCATCCTTTCAACCGATGGCTTGACTATGCAGCAAGTGATATCAATCAAAATGCCAAAGAGGGAGTCAACCACGACACAAGCGGTCCCAGTGAAAACTGATATCTTCCCGTCCTATTAAAATATAGGAGCGATTCCAAATGTAAGTATGTAAAATATAGTAAATCCACGAATGTATATATACACCTCTTAAACTATTGTATAATTTCATCTCGATTTTAGGGCGAGTTCATTATCAAAAGTATCTCCATTCCTCCCTTTTTTTTCCATAATTTATATCTTGTATCAACTTTCATAAATGTATACATGAATATCGGCGACGTTCCCACTTAACATAACCCTTCTATTTAACTTTACAGCGGTTTGAAAACAAATGAAACGTCTCCACCCATCACAACAAGTCGCCGGACTTGTTCATCCCACATTGCTGTTCTCCTAGCATGATGTATGTATGTATATTATAAGAAGGTAATTATATCCATTATTTCTACATGTATTTTAATAATTCTGCGTGCTTAGTAATATGAGCAAGAACCTGCATCTGCTCGGCATACTGTACTTAGTATTAATAAACTTCTGTATGTGCCGACCAGGAAATTTGTAAATCCATCCTCATTCTCCTCGTATGTTTATCAAACCAAGATATCATCGTTCTGTAAGTGAATCAAAGCTTGGAAAAATTATATTTTTATTATTAAATGTCAATAGTTCTACAAACTCCGCAATTTAACCCCAAATCAAGTTAGACACTCATCCACGCCCCCGCACCAAGTTATTCTCCTTAATGTATACTTAATATTTAAGGAATATAATTAACAACTTAGAATGACCCCAGTTGTACTGCTACAACTCTCTTCCATTTCATATCAATGCTTAAAGCGGCAAGCTTATTCTATTATACGAAGAGTGATATTCATTTTTATATTTCCAGGAACACTTACAAGATGCTGTGACGAACCACAATCCCACGCTCGCGATCCCCCTGAAATTGCATGTGAAAACTACCCAACAAGATGATCGTGATCCATTTCCAGGAGTTCCTTCAAAAAAACTGCTCTGGCGCATGTTTTATTTTCCTTTTTGTGAAAGCAATGCTTGATTTGTAATTTCTGTGTGACTTGTATTTCTTACTTTGTTAACACCTTCGCAACTGGGTTAAAAATGGAACAATACTCCAGTAACTGAAAGAACTCGCCAGGTGCGTAGATTTATGCTACTGCCCTCCTTGCGGCTGAGCTGGCATCCAAGCAGATATTACGAGTGCCTACCAGGCGGCTCTTGGTTGCGAACGTGTTAAACCCCTATTATCAGAACATCCAATCTCATGGAATACTGAACTGAAATCTGGGAAAACTAACTTGCTAAACAGCATAAATAAATAACTTCCTTTTCCACTTGTTGTGATCTTAGCTCTTTCACATCACATTGTATCGCGTTTGCGTGTGCTAACGATACCTTCCCTATAATATATTTCTTGAATACCTATAAATCAAAATGGGTGGTCATTCGTACTGCTATTAAGTTATATATGGTACCAGTATCCATTATTCAGTTAATTTCATACTAAGGTTAGCGACCCGCCCCGGCCTCGCATGGGCACCACACTACGCATATAAACCTCCCTCTTGAATCACTGCATCCACCGAAAGGAACCGCATTAAAATCCATTGCAGTTTTAAAGATCTAAGCATAGGGCAGACAGTGTGACGTCACCCTGCTTTATACTGTGTAATGATATTTCAAACAAGCTTCCCTAGTTGGATACAATGTGAACTCTTAATAAACCTTTTCCTATGTAATGTATGTTGGCTTGCTGCGTTTTTTTTCTTCTTTTTTTTTCATAAAACATGAACCAGTAAATGAATGTCTATACTATGCACGTCGTGTGATTTTTGTATGATAATATTGATAATATAATATACTGAGGTCCTTGACTTCCCATAATTCTTGTAACTGTCTTCGTTCGGTCTTGTCTTTGTCCGGGTTTGAACCAGCACACATAGTGGTTCTCATAGGCAAGCCTATTCATTATTTCCCTCCTCACATCCTTTCCTGACTTAAACAAAAGCCTCCCTGGCTAACTATCCCTTTCTACCTGTCGTACGTTCTTATAACATAATGGAATAACGGCATCATAGATACGACTTGAGCCATAAAACTATGTCGCAGCTTTGTAAGTATGAGAGAATCTTCAAGAACCAACCAGAATAATTATCTAATCCGATTCGCGATTCAATAAATTCCTAGTGTGTTACCATAGATGTCGCTACGACCATATAAGTTAAATAATTCCCTGACGTCAATTCAATAAGCTAAATTTAATTAATTTCAATTTAATTACAATCTACTACTTCCACGTACTATTTTAGTCCTGAAATTCCACCACGAACTTCGAAAGCCGAAGCCCGGGTATTCCTATCTCTATCGCTCTCGATACTCGAGTGACAGGGATGCATGTATTCGAGTCTCGATTCTCGTGGTAGCGCGGCTATTACTAAACAGTGTTCGCACAGTCAAACAACCCGTAATGCAAGCGATCCGTCCGCCCTATCAACTTGTCATACCAGAAAGAGAAGTATATTTTGATTTCTCATGTTTAATTACAACACATCACTGCAGCAAGTTGTCAGACGTGTAAGATCGTTTTATGTCTGCGGCGGTTCCTTGCTCTTAAAGGCCTTCTACACTTAACCATTTTGGATTGGCAACAAATTGACGTGATTAATTGCCTATATGTCTGGATCTGGTGCTATGCTAAGCGTTTTGTCTTTGTATTCTCGTATATATTACATACTAAACTGATTCTAAAACTACGTCTTTATATTAAAACCATAAAACAATGCTAGAGAACTGCGTTGCATAGAATAAATAATTGTTATAAGGTACAACTTCCGCAGATCTTTTCTTTGGAGAAAAATAACGAGTTTTTAAATGCATTAACACCCCGTGTTTGGTGGAAGCCAACAAAGTGAGTATTATATTCTTTGAGCAAGGCCCAAAAAACGCCGCACAGTCAAACAACCCGTATGCAGTATGGGCGCGGCTTATCGGGCCGTACACTACCTTGACCGTGCGCTAGCATGGCTCACATGGCTGTACATTAACCGGCACCTGTCCTGTTTTGTTTGGTTATATTCTTATATTCTCTTAATGCCTCGTGTCGTGTTACAGCTTTTCTGTGATTTGGCTATTAGTCTCCATTGACCTCCTAAATTCTTTAACTTGAAAATACAGTGAGCGGACGTCGCGAGTTATCTTTCGTGGCCTTTTGACGTACATGCATTCCTAAGTATTTGTATTGTATGCGTATGCGCCATTTTCTACACTTGCCGGCCCCGGATTGACAAATCTGGTAAGTAAAACTTTTGTTTTTATCTACACTAACATTATAAAAGGAAAGATTCGATTGATTGTTCCTTTGCACTGAACAGGCTCCGAAACTACCGGACCGATTCGAAAAACTTTTCCACCATTAGAAACCGACATTATCCCCGATGAACGTAGGCTACTTTCCACCGCGGAAAACGCTTCATTCCCACGGGAAAACGGGCAATAAGACGACGGGTAATAAGAATGATCCGTACGTTACTAATCGTTCGAAGCAGTGTGCGTTAAAAAAAATACTCCCTAGTATCTTTAAACATAATGATTTTCGTTTCAGGCAAGTACAGTACTACAAGAAGTACTAAGATATAATCATCTGTGGCGACCATTTCAAAAACAAGGATTGTTTTGAGGAGGTTGTTCTGTCATTGAAAATTCTCAACAATTAGAAGAATTTTAGTCCCCGTACATCACTGCGGATATGATATCACCAGAGCCTTCCCTTGTTACACTGACATCAAAAGGTACACTTCGAAATGAATTTAATATACTAGCCACATTAAAGCATGGTGTGCTCAGAATTTATGAATAACTAGGTTTTGTTTCTACTAATGATGAAGGCTCGCCCCCAAATAATAAAAGTTCATAAATATTGTCGGAGTTCCCACTACAATGCCTAATTATTGCAAAATTAAATTCCTCTCATACAAATTAAACACTGCTCCTTTCTTCTCGACATATTAAGAAATAACCCCTGCACAAGACCTAGGTTTTATATTTATAAGACTTAATTTGTAGTTTTATGAACTACATACTATTATTTTTGCTTTTAGGAACACTGTATACGCCCCCACATATCTATAATTTAAATTATTTATACCTTGATGCCCCCAGAGTCAATGAATTTATATTTTCTTTATATATTAAGGCCCGCCTTAATCTATAATTTTAATGATTTATATCTACGAAAACTACTGATATCATGTGATATATACAAATAATCATCATAATCATTATCTCATCAGCCGAAAAACACCCACCGCAGGACACAGGCCTCTCCCAAAGAGTGTCACAACGACCAACTACTGCAGCGGCACCCGCATCCAATCCAACCTGCAGAGCCCATGTCGCGCCCCCCCTTCCAAGAATCTCTCCGCCCCAACGGCCATCGGTTCCATGTGCAATGTTCAAATAAAATAATAATATTTTATTGTTTTCAGATAAAAATGTGGAATGCTTCACGATCTTGTGTTCTACTTTTGCTTAAACGTGAGTATATTTGACTTCCCTTTTTTTTCTTGAATCCTGAGTACATTCCTCTGCATTTTTAAACCCCGAAGTAAAGAGTAGGTGTTATAAATTTAACTCGTCTGTCCGTGTATCTGTGTGTGGCATCGCAGCTCCCAAACCGATGAACCAACTCTCGTTCCGCTTTTTTTATTTTTTGTCCTAGACAATATTATCCTGAGTGTTCTTAGCCACGTTTCATGAAAATCTGTTCAGCCGTCCTTGAGAGATTGGACTTTGAAACGAAAACTTCTTCTTTTCTTTTCTTTTCTAAGTTGTAGTTATATTCATATCTGTTCCCCTACAGCTATTCTATGCATTCTATAATTTCCGATGGAGTAATTTTTTCTTTCTTTCTTTGTTCATATGCCTATTTATTTTTATCTCGTCTTATTATTATTGGCATACTTGATCGCTATTACTCTCGCAATGCTTCCTGTTTCCCTTGTGACAACTTTTTATTTAACCTGCGCCGTTCGTAAGTATGTATGTAAGTACTTTGGGCATCAACACCCGCCATCCATTCGGCAGTCCTGCCGTTATTCAACTGGGTTGAAATTCTTGTTTGATGAAAGATATGGTTTGAATTGCAACTTGACACGATGGCATTTTCCAGCCGATCCGACGACGGAGACAGGAAATAGCCACGAGAATACGCATCCCACCGACGCATCCCCATCCAATTTTGGGCTTGCTCTGAATAATGCGCAGTTGATGATGATCCACAAGCAAAGTACAGTTGGCGACAAAACCCGCATCAACAATGAAACCTTGGACGGAATGATGTTCTCCTACCCGGTCGTGGTTAGGTGATTACTTTCTGCTTACGTCTTCGTGGTCCACCCTTTCGCGGCCTCTTTTATCAAGGTAATTGATCACAATTTTTTCTATATATTGATACTGTCTTAAAGTTTAAATCCACCTACTGATTCCCGTACCATGTTTTCCCTTCTTATACATTATCGCCCCGCTGATTCCATGTTTTTATATCTTAAAGATTATACTGAAAATATATGACATATACCCGTAATATAGTAATAATATTTATTTATTTTTATTTTCAGATGGAGATCTAATTTTGGCGACTAACCTAGCGGAGTCCCTTAGCCGAAGGTTTAGAAAAATAAATGAAGAGTCCAATCCCCATCAAGCTCACCTCCAATTTCAGGCAACAAACTGTAGCCCTGGCGGGCTACTGAAGATACTGGTCACGCGCAACAAACTGTAACAGTTTCCCCCCCTCTCCCTACTCTCCCCGCGCGACCTCTCAACGCTACCGAGTCTCCGCGCTGAAGAACTCGAGAACGCTGAATAATTGTAATAAATTCTAACATAATGTAAAACCCTAGACTACTGTAATTTGCACGCTTTATTTACCTACTTATTAAACCTACTTTTGTTGAGTGCTTTCATTACGAATACCTGAAGATATGGCCAAAATGTGATCGTTAGTGGTAGAACCCCGAAGTGTTGTGATCCGTAATAACCCTAGGTCCTTTTATGAAAGCTTGACAGGTTTTGGACTCCCCATTCCTAATATAATTAAAGCTAGTCTATCTGTATATAAATGAACCTATCTAAGCGCTACTTTCCACTGCTATTTTTCTATTCCTAGGTATAACAAGGTCCTAAAACTTAGATTAATAATTTATTCACTATAAGTTATTAGTTTATGATTTTAAATATATTTGGTTTTTGGTAGAAGATCTCCTACCTCCTATTACATGTCCGGTTGAACAAGGAGTAGCTTATATAATTCATAAAATCAAGGTTATTTATTTAGACCTATAATGAGTTAAAAGACTGCCCTAAATACTTGTATTTTGGAACAAAGTTCTAAACGACGGGTCGTGCGGTAATCTTTTACTCACACTTGCTACTCTCTTGTTTGGAATGGAGTCTGGACATCCTATTCACGTTACTTACCTAACTATCCTATGGATTTATGACCCTGAGAATGAATCTACCAGTGTCTCAAACCTAGCGGTCAGTTTCGAGAAGATACACCGAGACAAACTCGACTGACATCTTTTTGTATTATTAGGCGTTTGTTTATAACCTTAGCTTATACAGCCAATAACCTAAGACCACCCTATACCGATAACCATAGTGAGTAATGCCGAGGTAATCCGTTCGTAACATGTGAAACATTCTACCTAAATCGTACCTCAAATTAAGAGTATCCACTCATGATAATAAACACCGTGAATGAAGAATATCCATTCATGATAATAAGATACTTTAAATGGATTTGATGAACTGCTCAGCCTGTCATCAATCCCAGAATTATTTCATCTTTCTGGAACAATCCTGATATCCCAATGTCATGAATAGAACTGAAACCTTTTGATGATAATTACTAATTGTTACACCTTTATAATATTTCACATGTAACCCACGGAAACCCGACACCCCTTTTAACCGTTTACTACTATTAACGTAAGTTCAGATATCCACACTATCTAACTTTCATGAAATCCTTTTGGAATAGTAACTAATTTTAGCTAACCAACCAATACCTTAGAAATATCTTTTGTTGCAGAAGACATAGTTATAAACCTATCACCCCATAACGCGTGAATTTAGCCCTACATCTACCCCCGGTCCCTATTCTGCTTACTTCTAGAACCATACCTTAGTTCAGAAGCAAGAATGTATCCCTAGCTAATCTGTAAGTAGTTCAGTCGGCGAAACTGAGATAGCAACCCTAACAGCCTGTGTATTTGCTTCCCCCCGCCGTGCTCGAAAGCTAGGAAACGGCGAGTAAAGCGTCCTGTCTGGGAATATGACCAGTATATTTACATATATATAATGCTGAACGACCTCTCAGGCAACTGGTCGATTTCGACGAGCGGAGTATCCTCCTGTGCTCATCACATGAATGACCGAGCCACGTCTAGATCGCCAGCCGTTCTGAGAGACGTGAGGGCCCCGATTAAGGGGTTTCGTCTCCTATGTCGGTAAAAAGGTAGACGCCAGACCACACCTCAAATCTGGTAACTATGGACACGGATTCACCCCCGTTTGACACCGTTAGGTAGGAATGACTCCGCAGATATACTGATTCTTGACAGTGTTCCGGCTGATTAGGCAATTTAACCCCCCACTAAGTTTCTAGAACAATCATCAAACATACCCAATCCCAGGGAGTACCCTGGCATATTAGCTATATTTGATTAACCATATGAACCTCCGGAAGTACTCCGTTACGGTAAATACAGCTTTGACTGCGTTCCGAAACCACTTGTCAAACATGCCCAATTCCAGAGAGTAGCTCTGGCGAATAAGACATGTTTGATTTAGTCATATAAACCCTTCAGAATATTTCCGATAAAGTAGATATAACTTAGGCCCTAACACCACTTATGAATTTACAATTAACTATAAAATTAAGAACCGTAAATGACTCATAATTATGAAGAGAATTTCCTCACAACGAGAAGCCATTCACCACAGAACAAAATAAACACCCACCGATAATTTCCTAGCCTACAACCAGAGACACTGCCAGTCCGAACGATGAGAATTGAATGATCCCGAATACTACGCCGACATGCCCTTTTATACTCTGCACGAGGGTTACGAGGGTCAGGGCGCGAGGGTCAGCATCATGAGGGTCACGAGGGTCAGTAGATGAGGGTCACGAGGGTCAGTAGTACGAGGGTCAGTAGTACGAGGGTCAGTAGGTGAGGGTCACGAGGGTCAGTAGACGAGGGTCAGTAGGTGAGGGTCACGAGGGTCAGTGGACGAGGGTCACGAGGGTCAGTGGTATGAGGGTCAAGAGGGTCAATAGCACGGGGGTCACGAGGGTCAGTGGTACGAGGGTCACGAGGGTCAGTAGTACGAGGGTCAGTGGTACGAGGGTCACGAGGGTCAGTAGGTGAGGGTCACGAGGGTCAATAGCACGGGGTCACGAGGGTCAATAGCACGGGGGTCACGAGGGTCAAGAGGGTCAGTGGTACGAGGGTCACGAGGGTCAGTAGGTGAGGGTCACGAGGGTCAGTGGTACGAGGGTCAATAGCACGGGGGTCAAGAGGGTCAGTGGTACGAGGGTCATGAGGGTCACGAGGGTCAGTGGTACGAGGGTCAGTAGGTGAGGGTCACGAGGGTCAGTGGACGAGGGTCAATAGCACGGGGTCACGAGGGTCAAGAGGGTCAGTGGTACGAGGGTCACGAGGGTCAATAGCACGGGGGTCACGAGGGTCAAGAGGGTCAGTGGTACGAGGGTCATGAGGGTCAGTAGTACGAGGGTCATGAGGGTCAATAGCACGGGGGTCACGAGGGTCAAGAGGGTCAGTGGTACGAGGGTCAGTAGGTGAGGGTCACGAGGGTCAGTGGACGAGGGTCACGAAGGTCAATAGTACGAGGGTCATGAGGGTCACGAGGGTCAATAGCACGGGGGTCACGGGGGTCAAGAGGGTCAGTGGTACGAGGGTCATGAGGGTCACGAGGGTCAATAGCACGGGGGTCACGAGAGGAAGGCGTTGGTAGTATTTTCAATCTCTTCAATCCACTAACTCTTTAACAATAAGGTTTAAATTTGATTGTAGTATTAGCGCGCTAGCGTAAACACGTTATGTCATTTGCCTTACGACAGATGGTGGTATATTGTTCCTTTTCATATAGCTTCTAATGCTCTAACGATTAAGATTGGAATTCGTGTGTCGCCCTACGTTTCTAGCCATGACGGACTGCCAGAGTATAAACATTATTTGGGTATTATTATCATTATTTCCATATTTTAAATGATTCATACAATATTCATGAATGAAATAAGTTTCCGATACTTGACTAATAACACTATTGAATGCTAGTTATGTTTATTTCCTTGCTCCTTATTTATTACGTCAATTTTCCAACTTTGGGTATGAAACAACAGTCGTGTCTTTTCTCTCTCTCTCTATGTATCAATATTTGTATAATAAGTATTCAGGAATCCGCTAGCGAGCATGCCCACTGTTTCACCAGACACCGTAGCCTATGGCCGTCTGCTGTCATGCTAGTATGGGAGCGCGCACGCCTGTACATAAATACCCCTAGCCAACGCCATATATGTATATGTCGCAGGCATATTATATAATCCGCCGTTTTACATAATAGCTAGCTGTTTCACAAAACAGCGCTGTTTTGTAATTCGGCGGGTCGACGATCAGGCGGATTGAATACCGCTGAATGAAAATCCGCTGGAATGTGTTCGGCGGATTGCCGCTATGTTGTAATACAGCTAGCGACATATATATGTCTGTGTTCCCAACGCGGGCGTCGTGCAGCCGAGCGTCCTCCATGTCCATAGAAGCGACCTAAACACATCATTATAAAACTGATGAAGGTAGCTTCCCTCTCAATTAGAGGCCCTGAACGTTAAACTTGAATACAGTCGAAATCACAAGGGGCTGAACACCTTTGTATGTACCGTGTCGCTTTAACGTTATGTTTAAACTACTATTGTCAAACGGGTGAAAGCAACAAGGTATCAAGGTGTTCAGCTACTTATGAATTACTGTAATTGAGTGAAAATAATAGGTACCAAAGATATAAGAAGAGCTGAACGTGCCCGCTCCGAGCGTGGTCTGCAGCAGCTGGAAGGCGAGGTACATTGGGTAGTTGACGGAGAAGGCTCGGATGAGGCCGAACAGCGCCAGGTTGAAGACGCTGATGACGAGCGCCACGCGCCGCCCGTACTTGTCGGACACGTAGCCCGTCACCGGCAGCACGAGGAGCGTGCCCACGCTGCTGAGCGTGCCGGCCAGCGCGCGCAGCCACTCTTGGCAGCCCAGGTCCCACTGCAGAGAGCAAGCATTACTCATTGAAGACGCAACATATTACAATAGGCTATTCTACGATTTTTTTAAATATATTTTAAAATGTTCGTATAGATTCGATAGTCAACTGGTATTTTTATTTCCTCAAAATAATATCGCTTTAAGCAAATAAATAATGGTTGAAATTTGAACATTATATATTCGGGCCAAAAAGGCAGCCGCCATTATCGTGACGTCATAACTGCAATAACAAACCACAGACTACTAAGAAGATACACGTCAAATGTGCATGTACTTCTATCCTATCCTACTAATATTATAAATGCGAAAATTTAGATGTTTGTTACTCAATCACGCTTAAACGGCTGAAGCGATTTGAATGAAATTTTGCACGAAGATAGTTTATAGCCTAGATTAAAATATAGGATAGTTTTAATCCCGACTCCACGCAGACGAAGTCGCGGGTGGAAGCTAGTTACTTATAAATCTTATCATCGGAAATGTACAATATTATATTGTTCTAATATAATTTCAGAAAATGAAACAGAATATACTTACAAAGCTGTTTTGATATTTCTGCATTCAGCAGAAAAGAAATTTGTATTATACGAAAAGAACTTTGCAATCACTACTGCGTCTATTTTCGGTAGATTTGTATTGTCAGCTTTTACAAATCCAACCTCCATCGTAGATGGCGTAAAATAGCGTAGCAAAATAAATTGTAAATAAATACAATTTGAGTCCACAATATAAATATTGTTTAACTTTTTGTTGTTGTTTACACCGAAAACTTGTTTTTGTATTTGCTGTTCTGACGTCACTCACAGAAGACAAAATGGCAGCCAGCGTTTTTGGTCACGTGATATACAGATAATAAATATACGATTTTAATTTTGAAATTAAAAATATTTCATATGTTTTTATAACAAAATAGTATTATATTCGTATTTCCTAAAGTCGAAACTAGAAATAACATACTTTCATAATTTAATTGTGATAGACGAAAATAGCCTATTGGCGTCCAGTTTACGTCTCTGAAGTCAGCCTGACACATGCGGCGCTGCTAGTAGCGAACATGACGGTCGCAAACGTAGGTGGCGCGGCGCGTACTGCGAGCGTGGCGTCAGGGGTATTAATATACGTAAATAAATCATCAAATCATCATCCTTCCAGAGCTATTCCCGGTTGTGCCCTAAAGGAGCCCGAGGTCCGCTTAGGGAAAGCTAGAGCTTATTGGGATTAGATCGGTTCCCTCACGATGTTTTCCTTCACCGAAAAGCTAACGGTAAATAAACCGTGCATACCTAAGTTCCGAAGAAGTCATTGGTACGAGCCGCCGGGATTCGAACCCACGACCGCCGCTTGATAGCCACTAGGCTACCGTAGCTTCGTAATATACGTATATAAACAAGGACATAAATATCTGTACAAGACTCTTTGTCAGTGCCAGAAAGACGTGTACAGATATTTACTACTTAGAGCTGGTGATTCAACAACAACAACTCAACAACAATTTCGTTATTGATGGTAAGTTAAACAATAGTCCAAGCTGAATTTCCTCAAATGCTTTTTCTAATGGATTCTCTGATAGTTCTTCGGTATCTGATTGAGTGTAAAGTATTGTTTGCATCATATATTATTGATATTTCTTTTAAATATATAAGTATATTTTTAATGGTTTTGTGGAACACTAACTGCCCACGCGGTTCCGCCCTTGTTTTATAAAGAACCCAGCCAGCGGAGCCATACTCGTAGGATCAAATTTAGCGCATGCGCATGTCCACCCCGAAGGTCCATTCTCAAAAACATACAATTCTAAGAGCTCACATTTCACTGACATTACCTCCTTATCATTAATTAGTATACGTTGAATTATTTTGTGATCGAAGTCGTATCACTTAAAACATTTCACAATTAACTGAAACACGAAAATCACATACGAAATTACTAAGTTCATCAATGTCCAAGAGTTATCTGTAATTTTCAAAAAAAATTAATCAAAAATCGTGATTTTTTTGATTAAAAGTGTATACTTTTCACACACACACACACACGTCACATCAGGATCAGTACTGTAACAAACTATTTATACGAATTTCGATATGAAGTTTCACACTTTACCTCGTACACAACAGAGTTGGTCCTGTCATAGACGAATCCATCGCAGTCCTGCGTCTGCAGCTGGTTGAAGATGTTGGCAGGGCACGTGTTCGGCGTGCCCGTGCCTCCGGCGGACAGGTAGCGCGTGCAGCTCTGGGGGTCGCCGTTGCTGTCCGGGGGCACCGCGTTGAGGATCCAGTCCGGGCTGTACTGGTGTGTGGCCCCGGCGATTTCGCCGCACTCCGGGATTACACATCTGGCGAGGAAACCATATTTATCAATATTGATGGTTACTACCCGCCTGAAGACGTAATTCTGAAGAAGAAGTATTTAGGTACATTTATTAATAAAATGAAATGAAATGATTTATTTCGGACATCGGGTATCCATATAAACACAAAAAAAACAGAACTTATATAAATTACATGGGAAGTACCCGCTTGAGAGTGTTATTTTGCTGAGTCTGGGCATTTCGGCACTCATCGATGTATTTAATAACTAAGAGACGTAGGTAATAACTAATAATTTACTTTAAAAACAAAATTGTAACCGACTTTAATTTAGTACTCCGCCAAGCCACGAGAACATTTCCACATTTCTTTTGCAATTTACCACATAAACTGATTTCCGAAAGCAAATGCGTTGATTATTAGAGAAAAAAACCCAATCGCTGTATGTGGGCCGATAATATTTGAGGACTACCGTCGATTCCACAAGGATCACCTTTGGCACTTCATTAGTTGCGATTTCAACGGAATCTTATCAGAATCTGTGAAGTACTTAATGTACTTTTAAGTACATAATTGAGGAATTCCATGTCATCTGTGGTCTTTATCATCAATTCCATTCAATTTATGATTTCCGGGTAAATATAATAGTAGATTATAATAGAAAATACCAAAATCACTAAACGCGTGCCTTATATATCTTTTTTTTTTGTTTTTTTTTTTTATACTTAACTAACATTCATTATCTGTGGAGTTCCCTCAATTCCTCATGGATCCCATCATCCAACTGGTTTTTTTTTTAATTGGACCAACCTGGAAGCATATACTTACAAAAGTTACAAACAAAAAAAAAATACGAATCGGCTCATCAATGTAGCAGCTCTGAGGTAACAAACATAGAAAAAACATGAATAAAAATAAAATAAAAATACAACCAAATTATCACGTCCTCCAATTTTTCTTGAAGTCGGTTAATAACGTCTTCATTCGATTTCAATGATCACGATTGTTTTTGTATTTGATCTCTACCTATAGAAATTGATATTTGGCTTTTTACTTCTATATTAAGTAATTTTTTTCTCGAGGTCCCACTGATTTGTCTCACCAGTGAGACCACGACGAAGACTTTTTTCTCGTGGTCCCAACGTCTATATCTCTACTTCCTGCATTTTTATTTATATGTATGAATGTTTAATATGAATTATTATGACATTCGCGAAGCACTAGGTAGGTTAGGTTTCTTAAGTAGCTTCAGATGCACGAAGGGCATACCAGCTTGAAATAGGAGTCCCGCTGTGAGGGCTCCGTCGTACCTTTTGAATGACCAAGTTGAAATAAGTACGGGTAAATGTTTTGTTTGATTTACCCGTAGTTCCACTCTGGTGCAGTGGGTCTTCCCACTCTGGTGCAGTAGGTCTACGGGGAAAAAATAAGGGGTGCTAAATATATTCCGGGGAGTCCGCTGGATGCGGGTGGCAGAGGACCGCTCACTGGCAATCTCTGGGGGAGGCCTATGTCCAGCAGTGGACGTCTTTCAGCTGATATGATGATGATGATGATGATGATGATGATGATGATGATGATGATTGTATTTTTTACCAGCTTCTGCCCGCGACTTCGTATGCGCATAAATTATGGTTTACGTGATATCCTTATGTTTAACCATACTACATACTGAAAATAAAGATTTCATTTCCATAGATTGTGCGTGTAACAGTTCAAATTCTCTTCGAATCTAAATAAACACCCTCATAAACATGGTCGTCAATAATATTATATATATGCCCAAAGTATCATTTTAGAGAGCGTTCCCTATGAGAGCCCCAGGTCCGAAGACTCTAGGGCGAGCCCGACGGACACTCACTATCCTAAGGTGTCTTGCAAGTGAGACCTGAGGCCAAAGTGCCGAGCGGTGAGGCAAGAGAGGCCGAAGGCCGAGCTTTTCATTGGAATTTAAGGCCTAAAGCAATCCTTCAGAGAGCGGTCTCAATATTCGTTATCTCCGAATATCTTGCAAGCGAAACCTGAGGACCGAATTTCTGGAGGTAAACGGGGAGGCAAGCGGAGCCGAGGGCTGAGTTTTTCGTAGGAATGACAGTCCCTAAGCATGCTTTTAGAGAGCGGTCGCTATGTGAGCTCGGGGGCTGAAGGCCCGTGGGTGAGCCCCCACGGACACTTACTACCTATCTTATTACTATATCCGGAGACCAAAGTCCAGAAAATGAGCGGCCAGGCAACTTTTCGTAACAATGAAAGATCCCAGTCAAGCCTTAAGAAAGCACTTGGGGGCTGAAGACCACTATTATTATACTATCCCCAGGTGGCAGCGAGGCCAAAGGCCGAGTTTTACGTTGGAATGAAAGGCCCACAGCATCCCTTTAGAGAGCGCTCTCAATGCGAGCCCCTACGCCACTCATTATCTTCGGGTGTCTTGCAAGCGAAAACTGAGGCCCAAATTTCTGAAGATAAAAGGTGAGTCAAGCGAAGCCGAAGGCTGAGCTTTTCGTAGGAATTAAAGGCCTATAGCATGCTTTTAGCGACCGCTACCTAGGCGAGCTCGAGGGCCGAAAACCCGAAGGCAAGCTCCCACCCCGAAGGAAGCTAGGTGTCTTTGCAAGCGAAATCTGCGGCCAAAGTACCTAAGATGAGCAGTGAGGCAAGCGAGCCCTCGCGGACACTTACTATCCCGTAGTTGAGTGGCGAGGCGAAGGGCGAAGTAAGTCCCGTAGGTGAGTGGCGAGGCTTTATGTTGAAGTGAAAGACTAGAAGCATTCCATCAGAAAGCGCTCTAAATGCACCCCCATGGACGGGCACTCATTATCTCCCGGTGTCTTGCAAGTGAAACCTGATGGCGAGCCCCCACGTACACTTACTATTCCCAGGTGTCTTGCAAGCGAAATTCCAGGCCAAAGTTCTGAAGGTGAGTGGCGAGGCAAGCAAGGCCTTTTCGTTGGTGTAAGGCCCATCAGGGTTGCTTTGAAACTCTGAGAACGGTCTCAATACGAGCAATTACCCCTAAAGACACTCATTATCTTCCGGTGGCCAAAATCCCGAAGGTAAACGGGGAGGCAAGCGAAGAAGAAGTGAAGCGAAGGCTGAGGTTTTCGTAGGAATGGAAGGCCCAAAATATCCCTTCGGGGGGCGCTCCTTATGCGCTCCCAATAAAATGTTCAGTTTTCTACATTAAAAAAATTGATACCATAGATACTCAATTCTCTGCGGAATGCCGTTTTTTCCAAATTGTATACCCACATTCCTTGACGTTGCGTTGGTGAACTATGATAATTCGAGATAAGTATTCAACTCGACCATCAAACAACTTTAGATGAACTCTGATTTCATAGCAAATATAGGAAGGCAGAGATCAAGCTTGCTGGTTTTTCAATACGTCGTCAGTGACTGAAGTTCCAATTGAATTAGGTCTCTTATGTTTAACAGTTACTATCGGTGGAGGTATCAACCAGTTTTGGTTAATATGTAGTGTTTAGCCACCTACCACTAGTTTACATCCCGGGGTTTTTCACGTTTTATCTATATTTTGCTTAAAGTTTGAATGGGGTTCTTTTTACTTTCTAGTCAAATATATGCTTGTCAATTTTCAAGTCTTTAGCTCATAGATTTAAGAAGTTCCCATACAAAGTTCAACCCCATTTTGTAACTCCTTAAAAAAAAAAAATATTTCAGACCGAGATCCATACTGTGTTAGTAACAATTGGGACTTACAAGACTATGTTAGAATTACACTTTATATTTAGTTAAGTTAAGTTAAGTTAAGTTTAGTTTTAAGTTTTAATTGAATGTATGGTTGTAGAAAGGCAGGAGCAAGTAGCGATATACTATTCCCTACTTGGCACTACCAATGACCACCTCAACCCAATACTTGGTGAGCAGGCAGTCGAGGCGCTCTGCCAACACCCTCAGCATACTGTTGCTGCTGCCTCGCATCCGCTTCAGCAGTGAGGCTATTCTCTTTCGCCGAATGGCAAAAAAGTCGTCCGCCCGGGCCTCTGCAAACATGCCCGATGCACTGCAGTGCTTCGGCAGCCTCAACAGCATCCCAAGGATGTTGTTGTACTGAACCCGCAGGATGTTAGGCCCTCTGAGTAAATCTCGCCCACAGGCTACACGTGTAAAATGTTTGACAGTATGCTTTAAACAGGGTCAATTTGACTTGTTTGTTACAACGTGTGAACCTGCGGGCGAGCATATTGCCTCGTACAGCCAACGCTCTTCTCTCCCTCTCCATATCCAAATCGTCATTTAAGTCCGCAGTGAGCATGTGGCCTAAATACTTAAATGTATCCACTACTTTAAGAAGCTCGCCCCCCAGCATGATCTTAGGCAATGTGTTCGAGTTATATTTTCGTGCTTTTAAAATGAGCACCTCGCTTTTGTTCACATTGTATTTAATACCATGCTGTAGAGCGTAGCCCTCACGCAGTCTAAGCAAGTCCTTAATGGAGTCGACCGAGGGCCCCAGCAGGACCAGGTCGTCCGCATAGCTTATGTTATTGAAGCATACTTCGCCAATATGGCAGCCGACATGCGTACTGCTGAGCCTCCCTATCAAATCGTTAATATATAAGTTAAACAGGATAGGGGATGACAACCCTCCCTGTCTTACTCCACATTCTAACCCGTACACATACGAGTCAACCCCCGCCCACCTTTGCACCATTAATAATTTTTATAGCCTTTATGTTGGCCGGGAACTTTCTCGTAAGATTAGTAAAGTTTTCATCAAAATCCGTTCAGCCGTTTTCACGTGATGCGCGTTCAAATAAACAGACAAACGGACAAGAATTCTAAAATCTTTTGGATCGTGTTCTGTTATCGATGCTAAGTGTCCCCAGCAAACTTTTTTTCGAATATCTTCCATGTACAGACTTTCGACCGTCTTCAGCTTTATTATATACTAGATATACAGGAAGTATACTTTTAGTACCATATTTTAAAACAGTGGGACCACGATCCCCCGTCCCTTACAGCTGTTTGTAATTCTTACCCTTGGGCTTGTTTAATGAGAATCTTAATACGAAAATAAATACTAAACTGCCACGTAACAACTAATATCCAATTTGACTGCTTTGCCCAAAGGTTGCCTGTTAGAGAATGCTTACGGCATTAAGTGCGCCTTTTTTACGATAAGTTGTTATTTTGTGCAATAAAGATTAAATAAATAAATAAATAAATAATATGATAAACATCTCATTCTTTCGCACTTCATAATTATATCAAAGGTACACAGGGCATCATTCATGCTCCACTGATACTTTTTTATCTAATCAAATATACATAATTAATTTAACATACCAAAGCACGCGCGGAATGGTGCAAAATAATACTTATCCGATATTCTGACGTAATTGACTATGACTAGCGAACTGAGGGTTCCGTACTAACTTTTTGATGATTTACTAAATAAATATCTAGATAGAGAGATATACAAATTTTAATGTGTTAGCATTCAAATGCATTTTTTAAGAAAATCTCTTCGTAGGGACAAATAAATTAAAAATGTACAATGCTGCCATGCATGTAATTGTTGAAAGTATACATAAAGGTACAGTGCAAGAATCAAATTTTATGTACCATTCTCATGTAAAATATCGTATATTATGTATGAATAAATCGTTAACATTTTTTTACCTTTATCTATCAATTTTTCATCTTTAATAATGCGACAGAGAGAGTCGCATAAGGGTTATCTTTGTACCTCTTCGGTACGGGATATGGCGAGCTTTTCCCGCTCCTTCATTAACAAGAAAAAGCTATGTCTCCCTCTCAGTTTCTGAGAAAATGCAAGCAAGAGAAAAATAATATCATCGTGATTCCGGATCCATTTTGCTACTGTTGGTACGGATCACGAAACACGATAGTTGTATAGAATAAATAAAATAAAATAAAGATGTTAGAATATTACCTGTGTGGTACAGCAGCCGCCGAGAAGATATACTCGCTCATGAACGCAGACATGATGATGGGGACGGAGACCAGCAGCAGATTCTGAAGTTGGAACCGTCCAAACTGGCCCAGCTCGTTGACCAACACCCAATCCAGATCAATTTTGGGGGCGCCGGGGCCGCTTGGCCTGCCTGGCCTCGGTGGCCCATCTGGACCTTTGTGGCCTACTCGATCTAGGTCATTGGGGCCATCTGGGCCTTTATGGCCTACCCTATCCAAATCGTTGGGACTCCCAGGACCATTATGGCCTATCACCTGCAGATCATCAAGTTCTGGACCTTGGGGGCCCACTCGGTCTGTGGGTTCTCCGGCTGGGCTGTCTGCGACCCTCACTTCGTCCATGTCTGGTCGAGGCAAGCGTCCACACGCGCGGACTTTACAACAATGTAGGTGATAGAGCTGACAACCCGATAACAAATAATTCCCAAATTCCGATAACTTATCACACACAACTGAAAGGATGTTTGCTCGGTTTTTTAGTAGATTTCTATTCTAAAACAACAAAAAAATACATGTACATCTAATTGTCTCAATAGGATCTGTAGACTTGATGTTATCTTCAATAGAAAAAACTCCTTCAGGTGGTCGCTAACCGAAGGTGGTCGCGTAACCAGCGTAATGACCCTACTGCATGTTTTCCTCTCAGACTTATAAGTACAAGCAGCCGCAAGAACAGTGATTAGTACGTCAGTGAACATGCACAACTCTGAACAAATAAAACGTGACTTCAGTAGAATGTTTTTGTAGTAGACACAGAACGTTGACTTGATAAACGTCCCCTGCCTTCAATATTTTTGTAACTCTTTTTTATACTACAATCAAGATAAACAAAAAAACAATACACCTTGAAAGTTTCATGTAGGCTGCTGTATATTAAGGACTATTCATTGAAATACGAACTATTGATAAAAAATATTTTAATAATTATTTTTTATCAATAGTGTTCGTATTTCGTTCAATTTGTACAAGAACGGTGCACGCGGCGCCTAGGTAGGCCTTGTAGGTAGAATAGAATAGAATAGAAGTATGTACTTATCGATAACAGGACTGTCGATGTTTTTTTTTGTCAATCTCTCGTTCGTGCTAGAAAAATATCTAGGTATAATTATAATGAACGATACAGTTCCAAGTTACCTGATATTTTATTTAAAACATATAAATGTTAAGAAACGAAAAACTCAGATAAAACGGTTAAGGCGCCGTAGGTTCGGCGAAGTTAAGCGAACAGAGTTTTGAAACAATATAATGCGTCTGTCTATAATAATATGGTTTCAAAAAAATACGAATAGTAATCTTGAGGCTTTTCTGCAGCGAGATCAGTGATTCGAAACGATAGAAAAAACTGTCCCCTACTATTTATTATTTATTTATATAATTAAAAAAAATGAATAAACATGATATCCGCGCTTCCGAGCACGCGCTTCCATCTCGTTCACGCTTATGCTCAGTGAGAGGGAGAGAAGAGCATGAACCTACGGCGCCTTAAAGTATCAAAACTACTCTACGCCGACCTAGCCGCCTCGCTCGACCCCCACTACAATACCTGCGCTGGCGCGCTCGGAGGCGGGTAATAATACCTAGAATCGAACTTTTTCCGGGCCGATACGGACTCTTAAACAACTCTCGCCTGGAACTTCGCTCGCGTATACACGTTAATCGCCTTAAAGGATAATTATTGCGCCTGTAAAAGATATCGTCCTCCGAGCGTTATTCCCGGTTGTGCCCTAGAGGAGCCCGGGGTCCGCTTTGACAACTAATCCCAAGATTTGGCATAGGCACTTACGAAAGCGACTGCCATCTGACCTTCCAACCCAGTGGGAAAACTAGACCTTACTTGGATTAGACCGGTTTCCACACGATGTTTTCCCTCACCGAAAAGCTAACGATAAATAATCCTACTAATATCCTACTAATATTATAAATGTGAATGTTTGGATGTTTGGATGTTTAGATGTTTAGATGTTTGGATGTTTGTTACTCAATCACGCTAAAACGGCTCAACCGATTTGGATGAAATTTTGTACGTAGTTTATAGCCTGAATTAAAATATAGGATCGTTTTTATCTTGGGTCCACGCAGACGAAGTCGCGGGCGGAAGCTAGTCCATACATAAGTTCCGAAAAACTCAAAAAGCTCAATAGCATATATGCTATTACACTTTCCACAGGCACTGCGACTGTTATCGCACTCCACTTGAAACTTAGCCTCTCCAGAAGCCGCGGTTGACGCGTGAGTGTACTTGCGCGCACACTCGTGCGCTTCCAAATTACTAGAGCTACATATATCCCGTCAAGATGCGGCCGCGCGTTTCCTAACTCGCGCGTAAAACGCGTGCAACCAGCGCTCGTTTCACGTGCGAGCGCCGCGCTGGTTTAGATTTTCAGCCGCCATTGCTGCGTCCTATAGAACGCGCGATTCCGTGGCGAGTAGACGTATGTATTTGGTTCAAAATAGAGCGTGATAAATTCGATATAAGTACCTATACTTAGTAACTGGCTAAGTCCTTCTGGCGCAGGAACGCGCGTAAAACGTGGCATCTGGACGCCATATGGATTGAATCGCGCGAGTGGACTCCCCAGTGGGCAGGCTCCCCCTTTCACCTCATTAATGATGACTGGGATAATGACTATCCTATCTGTATGTCCTTCCCAAGGTTTAAAACTACCTAAGGCGGAGGAATGCTGGCATGCCTTCTCTTTAGGCTTTTGAACTTCAGACGGATAAACGTGGAAAGGTAACAGACAGATAGATTACTTTCGCATTCATAATATTAGTATGGAAGAGCTAAATATTTTGGGGTCAATATTCACTAAAGATATTGCAATACGTATTAGGCATTTTAATATCTAAATGATTAAGATAATCTATTATCAACGCACAATTATGCGATAGCTCCTGTTATAAATATGATAAATTGCTAATCGTTATTACTTATACAAACGTTGAGTTTATACCTGAGGCTCTAGTATAAGTTTTACCGAAACAAAACGTTACAACCGCGTTTGCGTTTAGCTGTCAAATCCCTAAATTTCGCTAAACTTAAGTGGCAGTGGGCGGGGCACATTTCACGTAGAACCGATGGCCGTTGGGGCGGAAAGGTTCTCGAGTGGCGACCACGTACCGGAAGGCGCAGCGTGGGTAGGCCCCCCACAAGGTGGACTGATGACCTGGTAAAGGTCGCGGGAGTCCGCTGGATGCGGGTGGCGCAGGACCGGCCATTATGGCACTCTTTGGGGGAGACCTATCTCCAGCAGTGAACATCTTTCTGATATGATGATGATGATGATGTCAAATCCCATACAAATTGAGGGTAAAACGCAAACGCGATCGTAAAGTTTTGTTTCGGTAAAACATACTAGAGCCTCTGATGATAAGGCAAGTAGGCAACAGGCTGGGAGAATACATATTAATCGAAACGCCAGTCTCAGTACCTATAGGCAGAGGCTTCTATCTGCTTAAATAATTGAAGAAGCATGCTTAAATATTATCGAACCCCATCGATTTTAATACATACCTACTACTTTTTTATCCAGTAAGCAAATGCATTAATGCTGTGATTAAATGAATACATCATAAGTTTCCACATTTTGTAACCCCTAGTTAGGAAATCTCATTATCTCACTAATGCAGTGTAACAATAAAGTGATCTCACAAATGTTTACTCACTTCGATGCTGTCGTGTCGGTGGGAACTTGTAATTGGCTCTTTGTAATCAATGTGTTTCTGTAGCTGTTGGTTCTCCAAATATAAATAAATGTAAACTTTATTCCACTTAATTACTTAAAAACAGTTTTAACCGACTTCAAATCAATAGGTACCCAAATCGCTTCAAGTGATGTGCCTGTAAAAGTTGAGTTCCCTGTATTTCTCCAGGATCCCACCGTCGGATGCTGACCTGATGACCTGATGACCTTGGGACCAGCTGGGAAGGATAACCTTTCTAACAAAAAAGTTCAAGCCGGTCCAGGCGTTTTCGAGTAATCGTGGAACATTTTAAAAAATCCGACGAATTGAGAACCTAAACCGAGTCAGCTAATAAATTAAACAAAAAAACTTAAAAAAAGCTTTTATTTAGACGCTCTAAAAAGAAAAAAGAAAATTTTCTTTTTACATTTTTACTATGAACTTACAACCTTATACACAACTTATATAGTCATAAAAGTTTGTCGCGCGATTTTCTTCTAAATAAACTAGTACCTACTTATTGATTTATGTAAAATCTGCTAAGTTTAAATTAATAAAATTTCAATTCATTAAATATTGATCATCGCGACAAGCTTTTATGACCATATAAGTTGTGTATAATGAGGTTGTAAGTTCAAAGTTAAAATTTAAAAGGAAAATTTTATTTTCTTCTTTTTAGAGCGTTTAAATAAAACCTTTTTTTTTCGTTTTTTGCTTTTAATTTATTTTTTACTTTTTAGTTATCGCTGGCTAGGTTTCTTGGTCTGTTCATCTCATTCAACGTTGCATTTTAATTCTCAGCGAACCCTTTCATTATAGGAAAGCACAAAAAACTTCAATAGTGCGCCATATTGGATTTAAGGTGGTCACATAATTTTTTTCTAAATATTTTCGGCAAGCCATTTGATACCCATATTGTAGAAGTGCATTAAAAATAACTATTCCGCCATCTTGGATGGTCCGCCATATTGGATTTAGAATGACGTCACATTACTTTTCGAGTTGCTCTCAACGAGCCCTTTCATTTGATACCCATATTGTAGAAGTGCATTAAACAAAACTATTCCGCCATCTTGGATGGTCCGCCATATAGGATTTAGAATGACGTCACTTTATTTTTCGAGTTGCTCTCAACGAGCCCTTTCATCTGATACCCATATTGTAGAAGTGCATTAAAAATAACTATTTCGCCATCTTGGATGGTCCGCCATATTGGATTTAAAATGATGTCACGTACCTTATCGTGCATTGTCATCCAAACTAAATGTGTATACAAAATTTCAGCTCAATCGGTTGAAGATATCTACTTCAAAATTGAGTTCAAAGATTCCACCCGAACAAATTACATACATACATGGCAAGTTAAATAAAAGCTTTTAAAAATACCCCTCGTTAGTGTGACTATTCAATAAATAGTTGTGAAAATGTATCGTTACTTCACAATGCTGCCCAGCCATGCAATTTATTTTCATACACAAAAGGTTTTTACCTTGTGGTTAAATGACAAGCAATTATGTAAAATTGGTTGAGATTATGGTATATGTATATATACCATAATTTCAACCATTATGCCATTAATAGCGCCTTTTCTAGCCACTTGTGTTGTGGCCACTTCAGTCGAGTTCAGGCGCTAGGGTACCTATCGCCGCTGACAGTCACTCGCTGTACATCCGCCAAACGTGGTTCTGCAAAAAACACTTGTTTGTTATTAATATTTAAAATACGAATGTTTCTTTTTCCATCAAGACAATTTTAGAATATTATTTAAAAAACCTTGAAAAACGGAATGATACAAAAAATCTAACATTTGTAAATGTATTAACATCGATAGTGTCAGACCAAACAAAATGGATCCACAAGTTTAATCCAAATATTGGTCCAGTAACTATACATTCGATGTTAGGTTGGCTCCTGGATTTATCATTCGGAAAAATATGGGATTGATTGTTTAATGCGCTACAGTGCATAGACTACTGTGACCCAACATTATCACTGTCGTGACGATTCATTCTCTTCTTAATGTGGTCCTGAGCGCGCACCAGCACCATGGGTCCGGGTCCGGAGGCGCCCCGAGCGCTGGCGGTGCGGCCGGCGGCGCCGCTGACGTCACTGGCGCCGGTGACGTCGCTGGCGCCGGTGACGTCGCTGGCGCCGATGGCGTCGTTCGGCCGCTTCCAGCGCTGGCAGTACGCGCTGGCCATGCTGCCCATCATGTTCACGGCTATGAGCAACATCAACTATGTGTTCTCTGCGGCTGCTGAGGACGCCAGGTTAGTATACGATACTTCCTACCAGGGATGTTGCAGATATTCGCATCCGCATCGGCAACCGCGGATGTTCCGCACCATTTTCAACATCTGCATCCGCATGGCGTTGTGTTCCTGCTGCTAATTACGCGAGCGCTCCTAAGGTTGCGCTATATTGAGAGTGAGAAATGAGTGAGTTGATCTGGCTGTCAACACGACGACCCTAATAAAAGACCGGGTTGCACTCCCGGAGTGCCGGCAGAAGTGAAAACTTGAATAATTTAAATTTTGCAAAAAAAAACCACCAATTTTTTCGGGTAGGTAATTAATCTTAGTTGAAAAAAAAAAGTTTTTTTTCTTTGTTTTTGTTTATAGTAAGTTTATGTGTATTTTTACTCTTCTGGGGTGACACAAGTAGTTTTTTTATTAAATTACTCTAAAAAATTAGCTGACGATTTGAAAGTGCTTGCTACTAGGCCTACTTAAATAAAGATCATGATATTACCTAAAAATCTGCCTTGACTGCTGTGCGATAACCGCGTGGTGCCAACATACATACATTACTTTAGATCAACATTTCTCCGAATAAAAATAAAATTGGACTCAAGGGGTTACTGCAGATGCTCTAACGAAGCCTCCTTTTAAATATTTGCTCCTGTTACAGGCCACGTACTGCATAGTTAGTTCGGTTACGACTACGAACGGCAGCAAGCAATCGTAGCATATAAACTACCTACAGTCGTCCACGAGCAAACAGTGCCCAGACAGCAAGCAGATACAATCATGGCCAGATAACGTAAACCAGTTGGTAAATTATCTTATCAGCTTAAGTATATTAAAAACTAAAAGACTTGCTTATGATTAATTTTTACACAATTTCTGTGACGTATAAATTAGCGTAACATTTGTACTAGAATCAATCTTCTACAAACCGGAAGTTTACAAATACCAACCATAAACAATAAATAAAATCAAAAGGAAGTATTATTTTCATAGAATACTAGGAATAACAAATTAATAATTCAAGTTTTAATATTTAATATTAGCGGACAAATTTACACAAAAACCCACAGAAATATATCAAGATAGAAGGAATAAGTGATCTACTTCGCGTGGCGAAATGATGACACGGTGGCACCATTGCTCGCCGCGAACTTCAGTCTGCCTTCAACCGCGGTCTGCGTGCGACGTCACATTTTAAAAACAAAATTGGTTGTTTGCGCAATAATTACTTGCTCAAACACTTCCAATAAAGGTGGAGCTGTTAATCGAGGTGTTTCCTTTCATTGGTAAGTACAATTTGTCCTTAAATATCTGTTATTAATTAAAAACCCATTTATTTCATTATATTCATCAAAACAGTAGCGGGCGATTGTGTGCCAACGCCAGTTTTCCATTACGGCTTTAATTTGACTAGCCAGACTTGGTGTGCGTTCAAAACCAGCGATGTAAAAATAAGCTATTCAAACTGTCGAGTCATGTTCAAGGTAGATTTCTCATTTTTTTCTGTCGAAAGTAAGAATAGTGCTTTACACTGCGATCTTCTTACTCGATTATTATAATAGTTTTTGAAAACAGAGGAAATATAATCACAAAGAATGAGTTTACAATAATATACAGGAACATGTTAAATTAACAAAAATAAACTTATTATAACTATATCTAAAACTAAACTACTTATAATTACGTTCTTATATTATTATGCAGCTATATAATGTACGTAGTGCAAAGCAAATATTATTAACAAACAGGTTATGGCTACTTTCTATATTGCAATTTTATTTTAGTTTTGCGAATGATCCTGAAATGAAAAATAAATGGATTGAAGCAACTGGTCGTAAAAAATGGTTTCCTACATTTTTGGTTTCCTTCTGGCCATTACCTAGGGTATCTCGTCGCATATTTAGAGAACTTATGATATAGTTCGGCCAGTGATTGAAGTGTAGCGTCCGTGAGCAGGAACGTAAGCAATCCATTCAGAAATTTGTTCAGGATGCTTAGGGACAAGCTCTTTCCTTCTAGAATGTAAAAAAACTAATCCCTTTTTATTTTTACTATTTTTCATTTCCTCTGTCGGTTCTTATGGATATTTTGAATCGATACAAAATAAACCTACTAGTTATTGCAACTGCCGCGTGCTAATCGATGTTGATGAATAGATGACGCGCGGCTTATGTTTCCCGTCACTAAATTCCTCTCGTGACGTCCAAGTACCTATGCAAAATGTTACACGCTCGGTTCCCATACTAATCGACGAGCTCTTTCCTTCTATCTTGATATAGTTCTGTGCAAAAACCAAACTAAGCAAAGCTTGTACAGTTAGCATCATATAGTGAGATTCAACCAAAGTAGCACAATATATCGTAACACATCCTTACTCCTACTTATAGTAATAAAGATGTTTTGCGATATTCTTGGCTACTGGCTCCTACTAACTATATGATGCTGATTGTACTATGGGTACTAGTTGACGATAAATATACTTATAAAGATAAATAAGTACTAAAATACATAGAAAACATCCATGACTCTGGAACAAATATTCGTAGTGATCATACAAATAAATGCCCTTACCGGGTTTCGAACCTGGGACCTCCGGCTTCGTAGGCAGGGGCCCTACCAACTAGGCTGTAGAGGTCGTCCTAATAGAAAATCATAGGGTTTTTATTCATGGCTTCATTTAAAAGAGGTAATTTCTTTTTATTAGCGTACGGAATCGATTTATTACAAAAAATACTAATTCGATTTAGTAGTAAACATGCTTGAGTGAATATTGTCCGATGGTCGGGGGAGTATTCAGATTCCTATAAAATGGAGTGTGGTGTGAGACAGGGGACATTTAACATGTATGTAAATGGGTTAATTGAGGAACCCAGCAGCTCTGGCATGGGATGCTCGGTGGATGGATGTTTTGTTATCCCTCCTCTCCCGGGCTAATTTTTTTTAGTATGGCATTCCATACTAAATGCTGACCCGGATCGGGGTCAGCGGGAGAGGAGGGGTAATATCAGCTTCGCCGACGACATGGTGCTGCTGAATCCCTCCGTCCTAAACCCTCTAAAATGATGTTATCTATATGTGAAAGGTTTGCTGTGGCCCAAAGTCTCAAAAAAAATATTAAAAAGAGACAGACACCCTCAAAGAAGAATATTTGACATGAAATGGGAACGCATATTTGTTAATATTTTTTCTGACTTTTCAGAAGTTAATTGATTTATCATTTTTTGATGGCTCAAATTTTGTCGGATTCTGTCGGTGGGTAACTATTTAAATATATCAGGCACCTGTCATTCTAATCAAGCTAGAAAAAATTACATATGGGTGTTACGAAAGTATATATAGGTATAGGAGACGGCACACTTATTATTCAAGCGCCTACCTTGTAGAAATATTAAACACCCTTTATCTCGGGTGTTTAAAAATATCACGATTAATAAAATGTAAGTAATTATTATCCTAATATATTTGATAATTAAACCACATATTTATAAAAATATAACAGAGTTTATTCAGCACAAAGGATTAAGAAATACGACATTGACAAGAGCCACAAAAACAGTTAAGTGACAATACGGAGTTGGCCAGGATTAAAACAAGGTTTATATCGGCTACAAAATGAAACCTCCAACCATCCGAGTTAATATCCGACCTACAAAATATAAGTAATTTCTTTAAACTCACATGGTGTGACCAATTATTCCGAAACTAATCCGATGCAAACATTTAACCTGTTGAAATAACGAGGATTTTAACCGAATACTACATAGGTCTCACTCACAGACTGGAGCGGCCTACTGTCCGCCGCGGCCAGGCCGCGCCAGTGCGAGTATTCTTTATTATTGAGTCATATAGATAAGGCACCAATTCAGAACTTAGTCTTTTAAAAATAAAAAATAAACACCTAAGCACAAACTTTTGAAAATAAGGTAACATAACTGGAAAATTTCATAAATAATATATATCATAATAATAATCGAGTAAGAAAATCGCAGTGTACAGCACTATTCTTACTTACGACAGAAAAAAATAGAAATGTACCTTGAACAGGACTCGACAGTTTGAATAGCTTATTTTTACATCGCTGGTTTTGAACGTATACCAAGTCTGGCTCGTCAAATTAAAGCCGTAATGGAAAACTGGTATTGGCACACAATCGCCCGCTACTGTTTTGATGAAAATAATGAAATAAATGGTTTTTTAATGAATAACAGATATTTACGGACAAATTGTAATTACCAATGAAAGGAAACACCTCGATTAACAGCTCCACCTTTATTGGAAGTGTTTTTGCAACTAATTATTGCGCAAACAACCATTGTTTTTAAAATGTGACATCGCACGCAGACCGCGGTCGGGAGCAGACTGAAGTTCGCGGCGAGCAATGGTGACACCGTGTCATCATTTCGCCACGCGAAGTACATGCACTTATTCCTTCTATCTTGATATATTTCTGTGATCGGAACACTTATCAGTCTACTAACACTACGGTCAATTATTGATGACCATGTTATGACTGGAATTTAAAGCTTAAACGGTTATGACGTATCGTTAATTTATAATCCTGCGATACAAAAAAAATCGCTACATTCGCCCGTTTGTGATGTGACGCATAATGTATTGATTAAATTAGATTTATACTAAAACGTAGACGTCTAAAATGGGTCTACAATTTAGACGTCTACGTTTAATTTTGCTTTGGCACTCGTAGTATTCTCATATAACTATGACGTTAGTGCCTTCGAAGAATCACGAAATTGATTCATCATTATGTTTACTTTAGTTTCTGTGGACATGATTACGGTGGTTAGCAGCAATGGGCCAGCAATCACGGCAATCATGATGATCAGCTTGTTAGACGAATTACCGCAAATGGCGACTGACCGAGAATACACGGTTAGGTAATGTCAACTGGAAATCAAAGGAGAATAGCTCAGGTTGCCACTTGTTTATAGGGTTTATATTAACTAGTAAAAGCAACAATAGTTAACAAAACAATAGTAAACTTCCGTAATCAACATTTGCGTCACGTCGTCCGTGGCCACTCGGTGAATGTCCCACTTGGTACTTTAAGTACCAGATCTACCTTTATTTTCTTTTCCCCTGATATGAGGAAAAAATTATATTTATGTTGTGACTTTAATAAAAATAAATTATAAAATATTTAAGTGTGTTAAGTGTACTTTGATTACAAAACCGGTTTAAAATAATAATTAGTGTTTTAATTTTAATAATTCTATTGTATGTATGTTAGTCTTTCAGGTATTTGTTACTATGGATGGGCCTTCGTTGCCGAAAATAAATGGTTATTATTATTAACCCATTCAGGGCCCATGACGACACATATGCGTCAGACCGCCGTAGTCGCTTTCCGCTACATACGAGGAAAACCACGGGATCGGCTACGAGCGTAGCGCGTAGCGATTCTGGGCAATGAATGTGTTAAGTGTCGGTGGTATAATACATATTTTATTAACCGACTTAAAAAAAGGAGAAGGTTCTCAATTCGGTCGTATTTTATATATATATATTAAAACATAATTTATTAAATAGGTATCTTATTTAGATGTCAATGAACACATGTTACCCTATACAAGAAAACAGTAATGAGAAAGCTTATGATTGGCAATTCACTTGGCCGTATTTTGCCCAAATCAAAATAACACAAAAATTAAGTCAAAAAGAGCTACAGAAAAGAAAATTGCCAGATCCTTTAGGTACTCTGTGCCGTAACGTAACCAGCTGCAATAAGCAAGTCTGCGAGATCCATGTTCTTGTGGGCTTAGCGACGTCGCAAGCTGGCCACCAGGCCGTCACTCCTCTCACTTCATAATATACCCAAAAAAATTATTGGCAGCAATTCCATAAACTAGATTTGTCTTTACAAAGATCTTGAATATACGTAGATGCTTCGTGCCTGCCTGCGACTCTGTCAACTCCTCATCAGCCGTGCCGCCCTGGTGGCCGGCCGCAGTGGAGCCCCGCTGCTCGCGCCCCGTGCTCGCCAGCAGCGGCAGCAGCAGCAGCAGCGTCGGCTGCGGCGTGCACAGCTTCATCAACCGCACTGAGCCGTGCGACAAGTGGGTGTATGGCTCCAGGAACTCTATCGTTTCAGAGGTATGTATCTGGTTAATTATGGCAGTAGGATATAGCTAACGAATGCCTAACTCTTCCTTACCTTACGCTTAGGTGCTGATGTTTAGGTGCTGTGTAAATGTTAGGTACAGACTTGGAATTCAATGGTTTGTTTGTGCAGTTCGACCTGGCCTGCCTGGAGTGGAAGCGGACTCTGGTGGGCACCGTCCACAACATGGGGGTCATGATATCCATGCCTCTTATGGGCTTTGTTTCAGATAGGTGAGTGATATTCAATTATGTAATATGTATTATTTGAATCATGTTTGAATGTTTCTAGTTAACTATTGCATTAGCGTAATATGACAAAAGGGAACATATGCCAACGTTGATGATGTATTTGTCCTTATCATATTGAAAACCAGATCCTGCGTGCTATTTTTTGTTTTCCCACTTTGATAGTGAACTGATACACAAGGGGTTATGGCGTCAAAGCGACTTGACAATCGATTTCCAGATGGGGGCGGCGAAAGTCAATAATCACCAGTGGCTTGGGGCTGGTAGTGGGGGCCTTCAAGACGCTGACCTCAGGCCCCGGCTGGACAGGCTACCCTCTCTACATGTTGCTGGAGCTGCTGGAGGCAGCGCTGGTAACTGGGACGTACACCACGTGCTTTGTGCTGAGTAAGTAAGCCCCCAGCTTTCTAGACTTCTGACAATTATCTGCAATCTTAGACTGAGCTTATTCTTGAATTTACTGCCGTTGTATAATGTATCACATTTCAGTGCTGGAGCTGGTCGGCAAGAACAAACGCATCATCAGTGCCCTTGTCCTTGGCATCATGATCTCCGCGGGGGAACTGTTCCTGACCCTGATAGTCTGGCTCGTGCCCTACTGGAGGCACTTCCAGCTCTTCCTGTATTTCCCAGCCTTCTTATTTCTTGCGTATATCTTCCTGCTAGAAGAAAGCTTACGCTGGCTGATCGTTAATGAGAAGAATGACAAAGCTGTGATGTTGGTACAGAAGATTGCCAAGTGGAACGGCTTGGCGTTGTCGAGGAAGGTGGTAGACGCGATACACAACTCGAGGGTGGGATTCGATGCAAACGTAGAGGTGGAGAAAGAAAAGTTTCATCCGAAGTTGTTGTTTTCTTCTGCAATGCTGCTCAAAAGGTATTTGTTACTTGATTACTTGATTCGCTCATATACTTAGCTCATATACTTATTCTTCTATTTCCAGGCTTGTAGTGTGCTCCTGGTGGTGGTTCACGGCCGCGTTCGTCTACTACGGGCTCCTGATAAACTCGGTGTCGCTGCCGGGCAACAAGATCGTCAACTTCGCACTCTCTTCACTGTCCACGCTGGTCGGAGAGTTCGTCGCCGCGTACTTACTGAACAAGATCGGCAGGAAGTTCACTTTGCTCGGAGGGTTCCTGCTTTGTGGATTTGCTTGTGTTACTGAAGCTTTTGTTCCGAAGGGTAGGTCAATCAGAAAACGAACAACTATTATATATAGTATACTTAAGAATTTTTCATGGGGAGCTTATTAAGCTGATCATCACACAAAACCTTCTTGTTACCTTCTTCTTCTATAACTACCTACTTCGAAGACACTCAGTTTCTCATTTGCGCTTTAATTATGCGTGTTTAGTGCAAGGTCTTCCACAAAATGGACCCAAGATCTGGTGAAGATTGTTGGGCCACGATCGATTAGGCTGCAAGGAACCGAGTACTACACTACCGAGTGATCGTTTGGGGTGGCCTAAGTCCATTAGTAAATGTATTGTGGCTGATATGATGATGATGATGTATTTAGTTCGAGCCAGATGGCGTGGGCGATCAAGAGATTAAATCCGCCTTAGAGTTTCATCCGCAATAGTACGAATAGTTTCTTTTATAACTGTGTTGCTTACAATTATTACATTATTTTTCCAGACGCAAATACGGAATTAATAGTCATATTCCTGATCGGTAAGATGTGTATATCGATCTGCTTCAACGGCATCTACGTGTACACCTCCGAGCTGGTCCCCACCAGTGCTCGAGGGTGTCTAGTGGGCGCGTGTTCCATGGTGGCGAGGATCGGCTCCGTTCTGGCACCCCTGACTCCACTGCTGGTGAGTGTGTAGTCTGTTTCAACGTGTACACCTCCGAGTTGTCCTTGCTGGTGCTAGAGGGTGTCTAGTGGGCGCCTGCTCCATGGTGGCGAGAGTTGGCTCCGTTCAGGCAACCCTGACTGCTGGCGAGTGTCTAGTCTGTTTCAACGAATATACATCCGAGCTGGTCCCTGCCAGTGCTAGAGGGTGTCTAGTGGGCGCGTGTTCTATGGTAGCGAGGGTCGGCTTCGTGCTGCCCCCCTGACTCCACTGCTGGTGAGTGTGTGGTCTGTTTAAACATGTTCACCTCGAAGCTGTCTGAACTAAAGGGTACTTAGTGGGCGCCAAGAGATCTTAATCAGATTTTGTGCCGGAATAAGATTAATGAAAGAGAACAAAAACAAGTCTTTGGCAAACCAAAGGATATTCCGTGAAATTAGGTACAGACGGCTCTCAGTTTACAGTTTAATTCATCATGAGTAGTCCGCTTCAAATTACAATTGCCTAATCAAATGAAAGCTAAGATGTAAGACAATATTGATGTTCGAGAGATATGTTTCAGGGCGCGTGGTGGCCCCCGCTGCCGACGTTCTTGTTCGGGGGCGCCGCGCTGGCGGCGGCGGGGCTGACGCTCTCCACCCCCGAGACGCTGCGCAGAGACCTGCCCGACACAGTCGCGCAGGCTGACTCGTTCCACAAGTAGCTTTGGTTAAGGTTCTTAACTTCATGCTACATTGGCATGCTTGTTGTAGCTTGGCAAGGGCCCACAAACTCCAAGTCTGCCTTATTTTCAGCAGCAAAAGTAGCTTCTCTTTCTTGCGATGTAGTAGTTGGCGCCAACGTCTACGTCGCAAGAGCTTGCCACAAGCTTCCTTTTATCTGTGTTCAAACACCGACATTAGCTTGGATTGGCGACCAGCTCACTTAAAACTGGCTACTCACACACCTGCTGCAGGAGCATTATTGAAATTGGACCCGTAATTGCCTCCTTAATTGTGATATTCGTGATGTGTACCTATAGGCAAGCAGAGACAATAAATTGCACATCACAATTAAGAAGGCAATTACGGGTCCAATTCCAATATTGCCCCTGCAGTAGGTAAGTGAGTAGCTAGCTTAAGCCGGCTACTCACACACCTACCGCAGAGGCAATACCGGTCGCACGGCGGTCGGAGCAATTTCGGCTGTTCTCTACACACAAGCCTGCCGTTCAGTGTGTAAGTGATAGTCCTGCTAAACGCACGTCCATGAGAATGGCTCCAGTATTATCGAAATACCAAAGGATTGGTATAGTCTTAGCATTTTCTATGGTGCTACCGAAAAAAAAAGAGAAGATACTGGGTGAAGAATTGGTTGCAGAAACGAAGCGAATTGTGCCACATGAACATTGTGAAATAATTGGAAGTAGAGGATCTTAAAAACTTTTTTTATCCCACATCTGGGGCCGGTCTTTGTACACGTCTGTTACCCGTGTCCAAACTTCACGCTATTTATTGTCCATTGTGACACGTGCACTCCGCTCGGTTGTCGCCAATGAACTGATTAGAATTGCCCCAATCGTACTACACATGCGGCAACCTAGCAGGGCGGTAGATACAACCTAGGGAGCTAGGAAGGTCTTGCGCCCCTGCCGCCCTGCCGCAGGCCCAATTTAAAAATTGCCCCTGCTTGCCTATACACATCATAATTAAGGAGGCAATTAAGGGTCCAATTCCAATATTGCCCCTGTGGCAGGTGTGTGAGTAGCCGGCTTTAAACCAAACCAAACGCAACACAATTACACAACTGAATGTTATTGTTTGTAAATTGCCTTGTGTTTGTCACGAATAAATGTATCTTTTTTTCTTTCTTTCTTTCAAACACCCCCGTTTGCTCGCTTCAGCTTGTGTGTAATGTAGTATCAGACTACACTGTGTTATATTATAAATGAATATAAAAAGTGTTAAACATGGGTAACATATATATAAAAACAGGATTTTTTATAAAATGTATTTATTCAATAATTAAAATTCCTAGTAAACGGTAAAAGGTAAAATCACAATTTGCATCCATATAACTAATGCTGTTATTACAATTGTTGAAAAACTCAACTACTTAACTAAATTCGTATGTATTTATCACAATAAATAAATACGTACATAACTATAGATTTATTGCCATAAATTGGTATCATAAATAATAAAAATCATATCTCAAGGTTCAGCACAATATCTTGTTTCAATGAAGACAATGCATGCCAGTGTGTACATTATTACATTAACGATTTGGACTTGATGCATTTAATTCACTATTGTAAAATTGGCTGTCTATGTGTACATATAAAAAAAAGGCATTCACAAATAGTAAGTATGTAATTTCATTGCGATATACATATGTTACGTAGGTAACTAGGTATACATATACTGTGCGTATTTTAAGTAAAGGCGACCAGCGTATTTACATTAAAATTTATCAAGAATGAAAAAGCTAAACTATGCATATTGACAAACTTAACTCAAAATGGCACATAACACGTTATAAGTATAGTTAATTTGGTAGGATCCTACCAAGCCACGCGCGGCGTATGCTCCACGGCCACCAGTTCGTCGCTTATGATCTTGATCATCAAAGTGACTCACATTTTGTTCTTTATTTAAAAGACCTTCTGTTTTTAAAAAGGCATTTTTCTGCTCCCCGCTTGTAAAATAATATTTTGGAATATTATTATACCTAGAGAGCATATAGTTTTGATACAGTTCCGTTCGTGGATCGGCCTGGCGGAGGAGTATTCTAGAACATCTCGAACAATCCCTGAATTAGAACTGTCCTCGCTGGTACATAAAATAAGCTACTCGCAGTAGCTGTCAAAGCTTCAGGAGGAACCAGCCCCCTCAAGCCTGCCTGCGGATGGCGCCAAATAGAAGTGCATGGAGGAAGGCGGTGCAAGATGTTTGTGGTAGTCACGACCCTCAGCAATGAGGAAACGACTAAGAAGAAGAAGTAGCTGTAATTAGTATACCTACTGGGATCACCTAATCCCATCCTATTTTAATAATGTAAATCAGCCCTGTTCCTTATTAAGGGCAGAGAGAACTTTCATGGCTCCGTGATGTGACCGTTCAGCTCTGTGAATACCTCTCGTGTCGTGTGGCACGGCAGCTCAGGTTAGTCCACGATGATATCGGTGCGTTTGTTCGTCCGTGGCGCGACCGCCATGGCCTCCGCCTGAAACCAAAATTGCAGGATTAACACCATTATAACTAGCGCCCGGACAAGTGGTGGAAAATTTCACACAGAGAGTACTTAATGGAGTCGTTGTTCTTTACTTACTTTTTACGATTAAATGAATAAGTTATTTATTTAATATATTTTTAGAGGAGTGTATACAGGAACACCGTTTAATGTTACGTCGTAATTTATGTTATACTAGCTGCCGCCCGCGACTTCGTCTGCGTGGACCCGGGATAAAAACTATCCTATATTTTAATCCAGGCTATAAACTATGTTCGTGCAAAATTTCACCCAAATCGGTTGAGCCGTTTAAGCGTAATTGAGTAACAAACATCCAAACATTAAAACCGTCGCATTTATAATATTAGTAGGATTTTGTCATTTAATTTTTTTTACAATTAATAAAAAATTACTTGCAATTTATGGCTTGCAGTTATAATGTGGCCAGTCCATATTTGTTAGCGCGCAGCGTAGTAAATCTAATATAAGGGAACACAATTACATCTGTGATTGACGAAAACTTCATTTTTTGTGGGGAGATAAAACAGAAAATTTACATTGACATATCACAAACTTAATATGTACTTGCAAGAGAATTATAAGAAATGTGTGAGGAATAAATCATTTAATTGTTATTCGTTTATCATAAAACAATTGGCGTCTCTACTACCCTCTGTGTGAAATTTGCCACCACTTGTCCGGACCCTAATTATAACACAAGTAACTGAAAGAAATGATCGAATCATCGGGATCATCAGTGCTCTTGGTGGAGGCTACGGCACTCTCAAAGGTCGGCTTGAGTGCATTTAACGACAAGTGGCGGCAACGCGCATTTGACCTGGAATTGTAGGCGTCCATAGCCTACGTTGGTTACCATCAGGCGGGCCGTAGGCTTGTATGCGACCGACGTAAAAAATGAGGCCTTAAAATGGCACAGTGTCGTAAAGCTTTTAGAAAAGGGCCATGTGCGCTAAGTAAAGAATGTTACGAGAACAATGTTCCTCACCTTGCTATTCCGCTATAAAAAGTGCAGGTCTATCCTCCTAAGGCCCACCGTACAACACCAAATTGCATTGGAATTGGAATCGTATCGTGTCAGAAATAGAGTCGATTTTCATTTGCTTTATAAAGTGCCCGAAACAAAACAAAAGCAGCTCTATTCCAGTTGAATATATGTAATTTAAATTCTTTCCTTTATTCTGATAAGTCCTATGAGTAGGCCTATGGGCCTTAGGAAGCTATTAGCTATGCTGAGATGCACCTATTTGCGTATTTTTGGTCAGTGGACGCGGCGCAAGCAACATCTCCTGCCAGAATCTCCTGATGACACCTCGAGTGGCGAAACATGTGTCGAGCTTTTGTCATTATTGGCGATTTGCTGTAATTATTTGCCTGCCTTATTGGGCGCATTAACCGCGTGCAAAAATAGGCAAATAGGTGCATCTCATCATTCCTTAAAGACCCGCACGTTTTAACAACGGAATATAGTTCTCGTAACTTGTTATGAAATTCCGTAAAGTAACGTCTGATTCAATCATATAAATAATCATCTTATACTATTAAACGAGCAATATTTGTATGTACAAGTATACCTATAATATATATATATTTATTTGCAATCACGTCCTCGGAAATGGCTGTAACGATTTCGATGAAATTTGGTATTTTGGGGGTTTACGGGGGGCGAGAAATCGATCTAGCTAGGTCTCATGTCCGGGAAAATTCCTTTTCTCCGTATTTTCACCCGAGCTGTCGCCCAGGGACTGAATAGGAAACTGGCTGACAAAGTACCTGTTCGATGGTGTCCGGCAGTCGCAGGCGCAGTGTCTCTGGCGTGAGCAGCATCAGCCCACCGGCGCAGCCCGCCATCACGCCGAAGATCAGGTACGGCAGCGACGGCGTCACTTGCATCTGTGCGTCATACACCACATTAACTAACTAATGTAATTGGCCCATCCGACCCAAACTGAGTTTCCTCCAATGAAACGGGTCACTCATGTGCATGTGTCATGCATGTCATCAGCCCTCTATTCTGTAACTTGTTTTAGTTCACATCAACGCTCACCCAAAAATATATACATATTGACGCCGCGATTCGTAGTAACTGTAAAGTGTAGAGGTCTACTGTCGTTAGGCGTGACGGGGTAGAGTGAGACGCATGAGTGCGTAAAGAAGAGCCCAGGAATATTGCTCGATACGTCTCGAATCGATCCGCTATTCGAACAAAGGACGGCTACTAGAGACTCCCTGCCATTTTATTTTCACAGCTACCTAGTATGTACCACATTAATGACGTTCAATCGTTCTACAGCCACTTCTAGTCTTCATGTTCAGAAAGTATCGAGATTACTTTGACAACATCCGTAGGTACATCCCATAACGAACGTAAGAACCATCTCATCTCATGAGACGGCCTCTTTAGCCTAGCTGGTTAGTGACCCTGCCCGCGAAGCTAGAGGTCCTGGGTTCGGATCCCGGTAAGGGCATTTATTTGTGTGATGAGCACGAATATTAGTTCCTGAGTCATGGATGTTTTCTATGTATTTAAGTATTAATTTATCTATGTATGTTTATCGTGGCCATAGTACAAGCTTTGCTTAGTTTGGGACGGGGGATATTTATAATCTTGAAAATAATTTAATCTGTAATTCTACTATATCATCCGATTATTTAAACCACAATAGAAATATAGTTGTAATTAACTTTCTTCCACATAGATAATATTATCATTCACATCTTCATTGTATAGAAGACTTTCTTGACTTCCTTCCATAAAATAACTACAACTTAACCCCAACATTTTCATTTCAAAGTCCAATGTCTCAAAAACGGCTAAACAGATTTTGATGAAACACGGCATAGAACACTCGGGGCCACATCAGCTTTCGAATAAAAAAAGGCATTCAAATCGGTCCATCCGTTTTGGAGCTACGATACCACAGATAGATACACAGATACACAGACACGTTAAACTTATAACACCCCTCTCTTTGTGTCGGGGGTTAATTAAGATGCGATAAGACTCAGTTGTGACTAATCCAGAAGTGACCTCATGTCCTTTAACTACCTAATAGTCATATTGTTCAATCTCCCATAAGCAAAGCAATCAATCAATACGTTTTTGCCAATAATTAAACTACTAACGCTTCTACAGGTTAATTTATGAAAGCTGGCGTCAATGGCTCGAACGAGTGAATTACATTCACGCTAGATTAACATTTGGTGGCTTACATATGCTTTGGAATATAGCGATAGTTACGAGTGCGAAAATAACTTTACATTGGCCATTACATTAGCCTAGCAACAGCATGTCATAACGTTGATGATATGGAGAATATTGGGTTTGTTATAGATAGTTTACTCTATAAGCGTATATAATGTATTTTCTACCGTGAAATACCCAATGACATGGTTTGTTGTGTGGATCATATTAAAGGAAACAAACTGCATCAAGCTAAATTCATCCAAAATGATGGCAGATCTAATAAAGTTTACATCGGTTATCCTGACTGACCGACCAACAATGGCATCTATAACTAACTTCAAAGGGCAAGTCTACTAAAGTCTACATCAGTTGTCCTGACTGACCGACCAACAATGGCATCTAAGGGCAAGTCTACTGAAGTCTACCTCAGTTGTCCTGACTGACCGACCACCAATGGCATCTATAACTAACTTCAAAGGGCAAGTCTACTAAAGTCTACATCAGTTGTCCTGACTGACCGACCAACAATGGCATCTAAGGGCAAGTCTACTGAAGTCTACATCAGTTGTCCTGACTGACCGACCACCAATGGCATCTATAACTGGCTTCAAAGGGCAAGTCTACTAAAGTCTACATCAATTGTCCTGACTGACCGACCAACAATGGCATCTAAGGGCAAGTCTACTGAAGTCTACATCAGTTGTCCTGACTGACCGACCACCAATGGCATCTATAACTGGCTTCAAAGGGCAAGTCTACTAAAGTCTACATCAGTTTTCCTGACTGACCGACCAACAATGGCATCTAAGGGCAAGTCTACTAAAGTCTACATCAGTTGTCCTGACTGACCAACCAACAATGGCGTGTTGGGGGCCAAGAGGCCGCCGGTCCTGCCCATCATGGAGCAGAAGCTCATGCAGGACGCGCGGCTCTCCGTCGGGAACAGCTCGATGGTATAGATGTAGATCGACGCAAACGTCATGCTGATGCACGTCTTGGACAACATCACCAGGCCCTTGGCTAGCCAAGCAGCTGGAAAAGGTTTTAAAGATCAGCAATTTTCGAAACAATCCATCACTAATAAATTCTGAATATGAGAACACATGAGTGCCCCTCCTCAATGAACACAGTGCATTCTCTGGCAATGTTACCATTACTTCATTATGAGCGCAATGAGTAATGCTATTTGCTTGTCTTCTTCTTTAAGGTTCTAGCCATGCTACCCTAGCAAACCCATGGGAAAATGGGTTTCCCATATTTTACAAGTTATATATAAGGACCCGGTATAATTTTCACCTAATAGATATAGATAATATATATGGGACAATTTACCACAACAACGAGATCAAACGAAATTCGAACTAATAGAATGTCCCCTTTTGCATTTTGCCTTTATTTTATTTTATCTTTTATTTATTTTATTTGAGATGCTTACTACCTTCATTAATTACCTAACTTAATAACTAAAAGCAAATTACAAGCTTCCACATATATCATTCTACGTAACATTATCATGTTTAATTATATGATTTCACACAATACAGAAGTTGGGTCAGCTGATCAGTAAACAAACACAGTTTTGTAACGGGGATCGTTAGTTTAATTGAAAATAATATTTTTAACCGAGTTAACATTACTATAAAACCGATGCGCACTGGGCACATCGTTTAGTTCATTGAATAACTTAGTAGTTCGACGTAAGGAGGGATGCGAAACAAGGGTCTTCTCCGCAGTTGAGAGGCCGGTATGAAACATTGAAATTTACTCAGCAGATCTATTTATTTTTATTTATTTATTTAAGGATCACCAACAAATAATACATCAATATGCTAAAAAACTAACCTACTTAGTACAAAAATCATTGTAAGATGCTTAGCCACTTACAAGTGAGCACAGCTCACACACGCGTTTAATAAAGAATAAATACCAAAAAGAGCAATATTACAAAAAAACTAAAAATGACATTTAAAAACATAATAATAAACAAACTTTTATTTATAGATCCGAAGAATCAACAGTACCTTGAGCGATTTACATCAATAAACTTGCATCATTTGCTAATCGTCTTTTGAAAAGGGAAACAAGTTGAAGTTTTTGGCATGATACTAAGTAACTATTATTAGCACGCTTAAGCTTATAGGAAAGGTATCTAACAAATTTGTAATATTTTCAATGTTGTCTGCATCCGTTTTATAAAACGGATTCCATAACTGCGAAGCATATTCAAGTTGAGATCTCACATAAGCACAATAAATGATTTTCATTGTTTTAATTTTTTTCAAGTCCATAGCAGAATGAATTAGAAAGCCATGAGCTTTGTAAGCTTTGTCAATGATACTTTCAACATGCTCATTAATAGACAGCTTATCGTCATAAACTATTCCTAAATCCCGGCTGGACTTTTTAATTAATAAGCCTTGTGATTTAATTTTGTACACACTTCTATAAAAACATTTCACTTTCTAGAGAAATTGGACACTGGATTAATAGTGATTTGTGATAAGGATCTTCAGGGACTAATGAGCTAGCAGACGCGGACAAACATACTAACTCGCTACACAGTACTAGATCCAGAATACCTCCAAATAGATTATGATGATTATTAAACTGTGTAAGATTACATTTATATAACGTGTCAATGAACTCTCTAATTTGGTCACTGGACATTCGACGGCTACGGCTGCAGACCTGGTATCCACTGATAGTGCTCATGTTAAAGTCAACGAGTACGAACGAATTATCGACTTTAGCATTGATAATAAATTATTAAGCTGAGTATAAAACTTATTACCCCTTGTTCTGTTCACATGGTATAACACACATCTTACATTTAATTTGAATGTTTTCTTACTTACCCGTACGTGGATGTCAAAACTGGCTAATCAATAGACTACCTTGAAATTTAAAACTATAGGTTCAAATGCTCGGCACGGATTTGTGTCTAAGCATTCGATGGGTTAAGTGGTCACCAAGGGAGATTGTAACCCAGGATAGGTCTTCAGCCGTGGAGTGCCAGTCAGCATTCTGTGCAGAGAACAGATCACGACGAACCGCGATAAGGACGCCACCAGCCCTTTATTCGCCCGTCTTGACATAATCACGATCACGACAGACTAAATAAGTACCGCTAATCAAAAAGTTCACTATCTAGTACGCCAGGTAGCAACCAAGTTTCACACAAAACGACTATGTGATAATTACTTAATTTTACATTGCGACTAAAGGTGCCAGTTTTAGTCCGGAGCCCTTATTAGGAGAACACTTACAAGTAGCGGAGTCTGTGGTGCCACAATGCTCCCGATCCTGCCAACCATCGAGCAACACCCGAGCATAGAGTGACGCGCCTCGGTCGGGAAAAGTTCCGACGTGTAGATATATATGGAGCTGAAGGCCATGCTGATGCACAGCTTCCCCAGCATCGTCAGACATGTCTGGATCCACGCCAGATCTGAAAAGACGGTGATCTCTAGATACTACTACATTATATAATAAAGACTTAGTGAACTATCCCTGCAGCCTAGATACACAATGATACCAATTGTATTCTAAAATGTACCTAAGCATGATTAAAATAAACATTGATATTAATGAAAATGAAGTATGTACTTACAAATATAAATTTAATTCTAGAATGCGAAGCAACACTACCTAATACGTACAACGAAGTGCACCAAGTCCTTTATACATACCAGTTATATTATTTAGTCATAGGCTCAAAGTGGACTTACTGATGGGAATGAAGGGCAAGGCGATAAGAGCAGAACCGCAGACGAAGAAGGCGGTCATGATGGAGCTCTTGCGGCCGAAGCGGTCCAGCGTCAGCACGCTGAGCGCGTAGCCCGGGATCTCCACCAGCGACGTCAGTATGAAGTTCACGTAGCGGTTGCCCGCCAGCGACACCGAGTTGATCGACAACCCGTAGTAGATGAACGTCACGGTGATCCACCAGAACGAACAAATAAACAACCGCGAAACGAGAATCTTCGATTTTAACACTTGGAGGAAGAGCGATTTCTTCTTGATTTCTGCACCCAACGGTTTATCTGGGACAACTTCCAGAACTGAACTCTCCGCGAGATATTTAAGAGATTCAGGAGACAATTCCTTCTTGTTGATAGCGGCCGCTTTGTGGATGATTCTGGCGGCCTCCTGTTTCCTGCCCTTGCTGAGCAGCCAGCGCACGCTCTCTTCGATGACGAAGTAGTAGAAGATGAAGATGAACGAGGGTATGTAGATTACGCGCGTGAGGCTGCGCCAGTAAGGCACGCCCCAGGCCACGAGCGCGAGGATCACCTGCCCGGTGGCGAAAGAACAGGAGATAATGTTGCCGCCGAGCACACGCCGCTTTAGACCCACCATCTCTAGCGCTGAAATAGACAAACATATTAATTAGTACAAAACACATGACTCATGAGTATTTTTTCGTGATCTTTGAAAACAGCAGAATCTATGATTTTAAAATCGGCAGGGTCTATTAGCAGAGTTTTACTCACTAGACACTGAAACAGAGATTACTTAATCACTTAGGTAAGATACTTTAGGCGCGAAGAGAGCGTGCTGCGCTGAGACAATTTGCGACTAAGTACATTATTACGCGAATATTTACCAGATGGCCTGTGGCAATACTTATTTGTTAACCCAAATGGGTTTTCGATCTCCGCTACCTGAGAATGCCATTATTTTCTATCTTGAGCTATATCACGCCGGGAACATCCAAATACTCCGAAATATTTTATTCCGAATTCACTACTTCCGATTTTTAAAACTCCGTATTTCATAAATCCTAAGACTTACAATTTCGATTACTAAAAAACACGAAATTTATTTAACAAAATTTCAACATTTCGATTGTATTTTTTTCCGATTTTTATAACTCCGAATACCTACCTGATGAAAAGCGTGAAGTGTTATTGGCCTGAAAAATAGTAATCCGATTATAAATTTGGGGTGTTTTAATTATTCATTTAATAGTTATTAGTAACATGAATTCGTAATTCTGATGTTTCGGACTTTTGTTAAGTAGGGCTTATTATTGTTCGAGGTATTGGATTTCGGAATTTTGATTATCATAATTGTAAACGTTAGACGTTTTGAAATTTCGGATTTATAAAAATCGGATTTATGAAGAAACGGAATACTTAATTAGAAGTTTTAAAACATTCGGAATTATAATAGTCGGTATTATGAAATTTGCGATTCCGACTATCGGAATTTAGTTTTTCGTATTTATGTAGCACACTAACTTTAAGGATCAAAATCCTTTTCGTCGCGGAGCGTCCACCCGGATGCTTGCAATGAGGCTGTCCGATGTCCCTAGATTACAAATACGCAATGAAACGCAACGTACCAAGAATGAAGCCGGTGCTGTAGACGCCGGAGCCGAGCGTGGCGTCCAGGAACTCGAACACGAGGTACATGACGTAGTTGACGGAGAAGGACCGGATGAGGCCCATGGCCGCGGCGCTCACCGCCGTCATCACGAACGCCGTGCGCCGCCCGAATCTGCGAGACACCAACTCAACTTTATGGAGGCCGTAATATCTTTTACGAATAATTTGGCCACATCTTGCCTATTTCAAGCGCGGCGCGGTGTGTTTATGACCTGGCTCTACGTTCACAAAAACAATAGCTGATCGTTTTGGAATCACGTCCATTGCTTTTTTCAACTCGGGAAGTTGGGATACAGTATTGTATACGCATGCTTAGCTTCAAATATAAATATCGTTAAGTTAACTTTTGTTCCTAATACCACTTGGCCCACGTAACAGCTGGAGGTCAGGGGTCCATATCGGGTCGCATAATATTTGTAGCCATAAGGCCGATAGTCAAAACTACTTGTGTCATAATCATCATTACGCATAAGCCATAATATTTGAGAGCATAAATAGCAAATGACATAAATTACGTTTTCAAGTCATATAAGACAATCATTTTTAACCAACAGCGTGTCGACGTCGCGAGGTGCCTATTTCCGTTCTAAGGGACACAAGTGAACCTAACCTAACCTAGCAATAGTAAAATTGTTACGATGGTTTTTTTTTACTGCGGGGGGTTTTGCCCCTATAGCCCCCTGTGGGGGGCTCTGCCCTCCACCCCCCACCCCCCACTTTTGTAGCTGGCCTTACCTAATTAGTAATTAAATTCTTGTCAACTAATTTAATAGCTGGTTTTTTTTTTGCGAATCAAAAATAGTAAAAATATATTGTTTATTTTCTAAGCATAACTCACCGCGCATAAATGTCTATGGGCATAATTTATGCATCGCAATTCGTATGACTAAAAATAATTATGATCTTCAATATAATGACTAAAACTTGTATGCTAATCAACATTATGGTTAAACATGACATAGTACAGTTATGACAATGAAAGTATTATGCACAGAATTATTAATGACAAAAGACTTTTATGCGCAACAAATTTATGCATAAAGTTGTATGGCTTTCGAAATTATGGCGAGTCATTATGCGACTAGATGGACACCCGGAGGTCAGACTTATTGTGGTTCGCTATCGATAGCCGAGCTATAGATATTATAGTTAAGCGTTGCTGAGCTTGTGCGAGCTAACTATTAATGCGCGGTGTGGATTCACGGTGAGTTGCACATTACACAATATTCTGATTAATACCTAATCACATTTTGTTACTATAAGAATTAGGTACATACATACATCTTCCTAGCGTTATTCCCGGTTGCGCCATAAAGGAGCCCGGGGTCTATTTTGACACCTAATCCCAAGATATGACATTGGCACTAGTATTTCGGAAAGTGACTGCCATCTGACCTTCCAACGCAGAGGGAAAACTAGACTTTATTGGGATTACACCGGTTTCCTCACTAAGAATTAGGTAGGTAGCTACATAATTTTACAAAATATAATGAATATTTTGTAGCTAGGTCACCTAGGTACTTCGCAATTTACTTCAATTCATTTAAAATTCAATTTTTGTTATGTCTTTTACGGCCACTGCTATATGCAATAAAACCAGCGACTTACTGATTTTATAGGCAATGAACGCTCGTCGTAATAAATGGCGGATAAAAACGCCTTGTTTATTTTGACATCGTGACACTATGTTTTATTGGACATTTGTGCAAACTAAGATAAGGTAGCCATTTTATTTGATTTGTTTGTACTCGAGCCTGTAATCAAATCATGCAAGAATGTGTTTTTCACGAAGGAGAAGTAAACTCAAGTAGTGTTCCGAGATCGAGCTCAGCCGAGCCGGGCCTTATAAAAGACTCGTGGCGTCAGGGGTAACGTCGTCTTCTCAGTACTGTGTAACCTAACTAGTCCAAGCTTAAATGGCTCGAGTTTTCAAGGCATGGGCCGAGCTCTGGCACATTAAGCCATTATAGTGGCCACTAGGGGCACTTCAGCATACTTTAAAAAGCATAAATTGCTTACTCTACCCAGTATATACGTATTTGCGACATGTAAGTTTGTACGGAAACATAAAGAGTTCTATGTAAAACGCGGTGAAATTCCCTGTTCACGACCTATCCGAAATAGGAATAGACTCGTTCGACCGCCCGCCAAACTGACACTGCTGTCCTCAGGCCCATTAATAATGTCTATTAAGATTGATAATAATTTACCTGACTCTATAAAGGAAGAGGAAGACGATAAAAAGTACATAAATAAAATAAAGCAACTATTACTAACTAAATCCTATTACACGCTAAATGAATACTTAAAGGATAAGTTACCTATAAACGTTCAGTAAGCCCTCCTCTCCCTAAATTGCAGTGCCCAACAGGGTTCACAATTATCTATAGCTTTAAGTTAACATCTGTACCTACTTTTGTGATATTGCAATAAATGATTGAGTATTGATTGAGTATTGAGTACCTATGCGCAGGCGCACACTGGAAATTATAGCCGAGGCGTCCTCAGGTATGTCGAGGTGTGCTAGGGAATGCCTAGGCCTCTTTTGGTAAGCCTGGTGATAGCCTGGCCCCTACGAGGCCCGGTGCACATTTTCGGCACGCGGCCCACGCTGCCGAAGCAATCCGAAAGCTGCCATGAGACTACCGAGCCGTGCCGTGCCGTGCCTTAAGGCTTGTATACCGGCTAAAATCCTTGAGCGTATGGGCGGAGCCTCGACCCTCTCCCCGCGCAAGTCGCACAACCCGCCGTCGTTTATTAAGCGTTACATAGATTAAGTTACAGACGCGTCATCGCGCATCGTTACCAATGCAAGGGTGGACGTGGGTGGGTGACATTCGTCATGCTTAATTGAAACGTGATATTTGTCATACATAAATTACATAATTGATTAAGTTCAAAAATTATGTCCCTACTATTATAATACTATTTACTTACGATTAGTGTAGTTCCGTCAGCACGGCTAGCACGAGACGGCCGCGACATACACTCGATTTTTCTCGCACTATCGGTCTCTCTCTTATTAGAATATTAGGAAAGAGAGGTATAGTGTGAGAAAAATCGAGAGTATGCCGCGGCCGTCTCGTGCTAGCCGTGCTAGTGAAAACGAAATTCGTTCGAATAACTCTCATTGTCGCTCGAACTAGCAAGCGCGACAGAGAGGGAGATACACGAACGAAGTTCGGTTTCGTTTCGCGGTAGGCCCTCAGCACGCCTAGCACTAGACGGCCGCGACATACTTTCGATTTTTCTCGCACTATACCTCTGTTACTAAATATTCTAATAAGAGAGAGACGGATAATCCATACCTACTGTTACCCTTAGGCCATTTTTTAATGTCGCTATTAATAGGGGCCCATCTAGCAGTTAGCGAGTCACCGTCTGCCAGAGATAAAATTTGAAACAGTTTTATTGGGCAGGCGTCCGATGTTTCATCCAATAGCCCAGCTACTAGTCCATCATTTTCACCCAATAACCCGTTTTATTTAGATTCCATCAACTAGCAAGAGACTCTTACACCCCAGCGGGTGCTGTTTCTGTGTGCGTCCCATGACACGGGCAGAGACAGCATCCGTTTGGTGTACTTCATGCATTTCATTAAATTGTCAAAAGGGCCTCTACGTGTTGACTCAGAGCTCCAAGCATGCCTCCCAAAGGTCCGAGACATCATTGTCCCGTGAGCGGGAAAGACATATAATCCATACTATCCATACTTCCATATCCATACTCCATACTAATATTATAAATGCGAAAGTGTGTCTGTCTGTCCGTTACCTTTTGTGTAAGTGTAAGGTTGTTAAGTTTTAAACAAATTTTCGGTATATTTATTACGTTCTACTTCCTTGATTTGATGATGATGGCGTGTACAGTCAGCATCAGATAGTTAGTAGCATCCAAAGTAGCCAAATATATCGTAACACATTCCTTACTCCTACTTATAGTAACAAAGACTATTTCGATGAATGTACTGTACGTTCCGATATATTTGGCTAACTTGGCTGCTACTAACTATATGCTGACTGTACAGAAATCGGCCTCGGGTAAATATATACTTATAGATTAGTTGTACGTTAACCATACTTTGTTTCATATCAAATAATAACTCTGTATCGAACTTGGAGTTGGCATGCAATACATATGTAGGTACTTACAATATTTGCCAAGCCCACTATTTTTATTAGAACTTATTCTATTAACACTTGACAGTCATTAATACGAGCAGATAAAACAATATTGTTTCTATAATTGTTCATGCTCCTAAGCAATAGATATTGTAAATATATTTACTAATAAAATATCTGGTTTTAGCGATTTCCCAATTTTGATACTGTTTAGATATTTGATACTTTGATAGAATAGGTATTTACTTGTGTATTCTTTTTCCTCTTCTCTTGTCAAATTTCTTGATATTACGTATTTTCCTCCTGCGCTTATTTAACCCCAAAGACCCAAAATAATTATTGAAAAATTTGTGAGACCTAAGCTAAGACGTACTAACTCTCGTATCGTAAGTTTGTATGTTACTAACAATCTATGGGCACACTGGCCTGAAATAAAAAAAATATTATTATGTCTTTCCCGCTCACGGGACAATGACGTCCCGGACCTTTGGGAGGCGTGCGTGGAGCTAGGTCCCTACAAAGTACCAACTGAGCCAACACGTAGAGGCCCTTTTGACAATTTAATAAAATGCAAGGAGTACACCGAGCGGATGCTGTCCCTGCCCGTGTCATGGGACGCATACAGATACAGCACCTGCTGAGGAGTATAGGGCCTATTGATGGTTGATGGAATCTAAATGAAACGGGTTATTGGGTGAAAATGATGGACTAGTGGCTGGGCTATTGGGTGAAACATCGGACGCCTGCCTAATAAAACTGTCTCACTTTTTATCTCTGGCAGACGGTGACTCGCCAACTGCTAGATGGGCCCCTATTAATAGCGACATTAAAAAATGGCCTAAGGGCAACACCGGTCAGAAAGCTGGGGGGAAGAGAGGTGGCACTGGACTTTAAACATATAGCCAACTCGCCACTTAGGTGTCCACATCAACCCTCGAGCAACAGCTCTTGCGACTCCACTCTGAACGGCCAGTAAAGGCAAGCCAGGAGCAGGGGGCCTGTCCAACCATCCACCCGGTCGGCTCAACCTGACCACAGAACACCCCCAGGAGTACTCAGGTACGTAGGGTCGCTACTCCCTAACAGCCCGCCACAAGCTGCTTTACGTTGACTGATTGCACCAGAAATCTGGTGGGCGATGGGGCCGTCACATCCCTACGCCTTTATTATTATTATTATTATTATTTCCCATCTTGAACTAAAAACAAAATCTAAACTATACCTACGTAAATGTTAATTAGGTACAAACGCCAACACAGTTAACTGACCATCTTGTATTTATACAAGAACCTTATTAAAATGCACATAAAGTGCACGGATGGTCAGTCAGCTGTCTTGTCGATAGTACCTACTACTTTACAAACCACGAAATAGATTGTCCACTCTATGCAACAAAATTATCTGTCACTAAAAACTAAACTATACGCAAATGTTTATTACCTACTATACGAATCACAAAACGGATTATCCACTCTATGCAACAAATATAGTCCACAATTTCCACAAATATTTAAAAATTTCGGCGCAGCGCAAATTGACACAGGTCCGTCATGCAACGTGTCTCGTCCCGCACTGACCGTATGGACGAAAACGGGGAGGCGTAGGAACTTTGGCGGAATATTTCAGAAAACGAGATAAATTTTTAAGAAAATAAAGAAAGTAAGAAAATGATGCCCTTGTTCATTATTGTATAAAGAAAGTTATAAAATTTCATATTATTCTGATAAAAAATGGAGCAGTAAAATGGTTACAAGTGAAAAAATAGGGGTGACTAGATTTCTTTTTCTCAATTTTTTATTGTTAAAATGGATTTCTACGAAAACTATGACCTGTCGCATATTTTGCAGATTATGATATATTTTTTCTGACAGCAAAAATGTTACGTTATAATGTATAAAACGGTTACAAAACAACTCATTTTCACGAAAATTTCGAATGTGCAGCCTTAAATGCGGCCACTTAGTAGAGAGAAACCGCAAGCCTCGGCTCGGACGCGGCCACTAACTGCTCGGCGTGCACTGATGCCATTCAAAAAATATGTAAGAACTGAACTGAATAGCGCAGCCCTTAGGCTCAATTTATTTTATTTATTTCAATTAGGCAACAAAGGCCCATATAAATGTGGGGCTATAAATCTATGTAAAGAAGTAGACTGACGTGTCGGAGACGTAGCCCGTGAGCGGCAGCGCGGCGAACAGGCCGGCGCTGTGGATGGTGCCCACCAGCGTGCGCTTCCACTCCTGGCAGGCCAGGTCGAACTGAAACACCACCAGACATATTCTGTACAGTCCACGTCAAACATTTTTTTACATTTCTGCACCTTATTCCATTGTAACAAGGCGAAAAATTAATGCGTATTTTCAATGTCGACCGCACCAGGGCGTCGAACGCCTCAAATGCTGGATGATTAAATATACTCGAGGAGGCCAATGGTCGGCCAAAGGCGGTGCTTTGCTATCGTCCAATAGACTCACAGTTACTCACAACCATCACGGATCAATCGGACATTTAGGGTGGATTGCACCAAACCGTCCGTAACCGTAAGCGGAGTTCGTTCAAATCTGAATGTATGGAAAGTGTGACAAGTTTCTATGGAATGACAGCTGCAGCCGCCATATTTAACGTTGAACGGTATGTATCGTAAGTTGGTGCAACCCGCCCTTAAACTTCACTTTAACTCTGCGCGGGCGGAACGAACGCATGTAACACGTTCCTGGCATACTACTATTTGAAATGTATGTAAATGTAATTCTGTTTTAATATAAATGTCAATGTCAGACTGACTCGTAAATCGCTGCGCTATCCGCCAAGAGATAGTGATGGCGACCATTTATCCATCGAGCATTGCATCACACTGGCAACAACGTGGCGTGCCTACTTCCACTAAACGTAACAAATCCTACTAATATTACAAACGCGAAAGTTTGAATGTTTGTTACTCAATCACGCTTAAACGACTTAACCGATTTGAATGAAATTTTGCACGTAGATAGTTTATAGCCTGTATTAAAATATAGGACAGTTTATGCAGACGAAGTCGTGGGTCGAAGCTAGTCTAATATGATCTAAATTACCAGTGTGAAATATTAGTAACTAAATCGCTCGCTCCCATTTTTTCTTTCGTATGTTATTTATATCACGCGTGTTGCCCGCGGCAAGAGTCCCCCCGGCATCGGCAGGAAGCTAGCTAGGTACCTACTACAAGTAAAACGTCACGTTTAAGTACCCATTACTTGAAGTTATCTGTTGCTATAATTATGTTTGACAGAGTGCCAGTTAAGGACAGTCGACGTCAAAGACACGTTTAGGTACTTTTGTAAGTATTTAGTATATACAAGATGATAACTAAATTACCTAAACAAAAAAGTTACTTAGTAGTTATTTTATTTATCAGCTTTAGTTCGGGATTTCACTAGGCAACCCATGTGCGATTTATCAATCTATATATTATCTAACATGTAGAGTCGAGTTCTAAAATATGTGCACGGTCAAAGTGATAAAAAATATTTGAACACGACTGTATTGTTAAGGGCATAGGGTTGCTCAGATATTATTGAACCTTTGGAAACGTATATAATATTTATGTAATCGACTGTACCAAATATTAGTCGTTACCTATCAAATAAAATAACAGATGAGGGTACAAACTTCAAGGGATCTCAAAAAAAATGTAGGAATCGGCTCATAAATACCGGTGTTCTGAGGTAACCAACATTAAACATTTATATTAAAAAAAAAAAAAAAACAAATAGGTACAACCTCCAACCACCCCCTTTTCTCCTGTGGGTGTCGTAAGAGTCGACTAAGGGAACAGGGTTGAAGTGTGTTGTGGGCAAGTTTAATGTGTTCTGCCTACCCCTTTTAGGGATAAAGGCGTGAATGTATGTATGTATGTAAATCTAAAAAAGGCCCTCGAGGCATTGTACCGAGGATGCTGGCGGCGTTTCCTCGCTGAATTGCAATGCTGATGCGTTGCGCGAGGAGGCCGCCCGCTCTTCGGTCACCTGTTATGTCGACCATACGTTTCGTTTGTAAGTTATTTATCTGTATTCCATTATAATAAGGCGAGAAATGTATAGGTACATATCTTTGACGCCGCCAACTGATACTTACCTAGAGATATGATATGACTATCTATCTCTCACCTTAGACTGACTACAGGGAACCGCTGTTTAGTGTAGGTACAGTCAGCATCAAATAGTTAGTAGCAGCCAAAGTAGCCACGTACACGTCTTAATTACTTAATCACTGTAAGAATAAGGGTGTCATACGATATATTTGGCTACTCTGACTGTACTTAATCCCATTTAAATTAATCTTAAGTTGCGCTGAATTCGACATTATCAGACGACAGGCACTTGACTTTATCGAACAATAAGCTACCGGTAGGTACTCAAGGGATTTAGACAATATTATAATCTACCTGCACTCGTTATTGATACACGCGACCAATGCTGTGATATAAAAAAGAGGTAGATAGTTTATAAGCGCTTCAAAAGTCGCACACTAAAACTGAGCCAATTGCACCAACTTGACTTAGTTTCGCGTCGTCAACTGAAACGTACGTAAGTATGCTGTCAGATTTAGTGACCATTTTTAAACATGGAATTTCGTATAGACAACAACGTATCTACCTCTTTTTATATAACATCACATCATTGCACCCGCGGCGGTAAGAGCGGGTAGAGATGGTTGAATTTCTCGTCAACGTACCACAGAATTAATTAAGGTTTCTGTCAAAAAGTTAATTTTTGATACAAGCTTTTATTGCCGACTGTACTTTTCTATGTACCGTCATCTACTACTCATTGCGACGATTCTAACGAGGCCAAACTCAATGGAGTTACGTCGGTTAAGTACTGAATTCCCATGGCCACCTTCTGTCTCCATCGTCAGATCAGTTCGATGGTACCATAATATTGAATTGTCATCTAAACTATACCTTAACCAAAATTTCAGCTCAATCCGTTGAAGATATCAGCTTCAAAATTGAGTTGCAAGATTCCACCTGAACAAACATAGTTAGGTGCATATCTACAGTCAGCGTCATATAGTTAGTAGCAGCCAAGGTAGCCAAATATTTCGGTACACGTCTTTATTACTGTAAGAATAAGGGTGTTACGATATATTTGGCTACTCTGGCTGCTACTAACTATATGACGCCTACTGTACAGTCAGCATCATATAGTAAGTAGCAGCCAAAGTAGTCAAATATACCGTAACACATCCTTACTCCTATATTAATAAAGACGTGTTGCGATATATTTGGCTACTTTGGGTGCTACCAACTATTTGATGCTGACTGTACATTGCAAGTTAATAGAAAGCTTGTAAAAACGACGTGTCAAATCACAGAGTGACAAGAGAATTACCCTAATAATAGAATACCTACTTTACCTAGAAACAAAATTGTTTAAGAATTTCACGGCACCATTCCTTTTAGTTTCACTACCAATGTGCCAGGCACTTTCACCATTTTATGGAAAATGAGAAAACGGGTGTCTTGTATAAAAATGTGACGCCAGATTCTTCATTGCCTTTGACTTTTATTAGGCGTTAATTTTTGCTTCACCAGTAATGTATGAAAAATAAGGTGCATCGCCAACACGGCTCATCTTCCTCTCTGGCTCACTCGATGACGGTCTGCAGTGAGTTCACCTCGGCAACCATTGAGTCCTTGCACCCGTGTACGTGCTGGTGGCAGGCCACCGTCAGGTTGGCGTAGAAGACGCCCTTATCCTCGCTCAGTTACGGTCTGCAGTGAGCTCACCTCGGCAACTATAGAGTCCTTGGTCCCGTAGACGTGCTTGTTGCAGGCCACCGTCAGGTTGGCCTGGAAGGCGCCCTGCGCGCAGGCCCCGCCGGGGCTGGGGCGGGGCCGCGCGCACTGGTCGGGCCCCAGCGCCCACAGCCCCCACTCGCCGGTCTCGAAGTGGTACGGCGGGGACTCGCACTCTGGGACGGCGCATCTGAAAAAAGGGAGACATACCTACATAGTTACATGCATAAAATGTTAGTTCAAAAAAGCCATGTTGTTCTGGTGGAGGCTTTATGGGCGATTTTGGGGCTGATGCTTTGTTCAGACCGCATTAGTGTGGTAAAATTATTGAAAACTAACTTCTACTAACTAATACCCCCTTCCCCAATCACTGGGTACAGTACGATTACTGTTAGTTAAGACCTGACAGATGGATTGCCTTCATTTAATTTTCAACTTTAACCTTATACAAATAAGATAGTTAATACTTAATCGGTAGATGTGGGTAACAGTATTCTGAAAAATGCTTTATGTATATGAAATTAAAGTTGAAAATTAAATGAAGGCAATCCATCTGTCAGGTCTTAACTAACAGCAATCGTACTGTACTTGGTACTTGCCCAATTAGCGTCAGTTGTTAAACAAAAATTTACTCAGTGTAAGTTTTGTGATGACAATTAAGTATGGAGTTTGTATAAAAAATTGCTTTTTCCTTTCAATTTACAAATGACATGCTTATACTTACACGTTATTTAAATCTGAAACAAGTAAATTTTCACATAATTTGTATGCTTAATTTTCGTCTCAAAACGGACACTGTTAATTTTTGTTTAACAACCCACGCTAATTGGGTACCTTCACGAATTATTGAAAATGCCTAGGTACCTACTACACACGTAGGTGTCGCCTCGTACCTACGTGTATTAGGTCCGAGTAAAACTAGTTTTCTTAACTGTGTCATAAATTGGACGCTTCCTTATCTAATAAACTATTTTCCTCAATTCAATTTTCCTCCGCGTTTAGCCAATTGTGGCCTTTATTATAATGTATAATAAGGCGCAAGCACACGTTCTTACATGTATCAGATAATAGAAGCAGTTAAAAGGTAATGACAAAATGTCCCATATTACGTCGGCTGAGGAGTAAATTCGTTTATTTAGAGTCCTTGGGTCTTCAGGCAGAGCAGACCTACCACACAGTACCTACAGTTGACACTGTTAGAATTACGTATGTAGACTGCGGAGGCCGCTAACCTTCAAGGGCCGGGCGTTCGTTTGCTACCATACATGAGAAACGCAGTAAAAAGATAAGAGACTAAGTCTACTACAATTCACGACCATTACCGCATTCCACAGCCATATATATATTTTTTTTAACTTTAGCATAAACATACATTATATAAACAGTATTTAACCTTGAATACATATATTTATTCGCAAAAATGTAGGGGGAGTTGGGTAGGGCACATCGATAAAGTCGACATGGTTTTTATTGTAATAGCCATATACCTAAGATTAGGCAATACAACAACGACTATAAAAACAATTAAAATGCATCAAGTGGTTATCTAGGCACATTTTTAGGCTCAGTTATTTGTTAACTTGGTTATTCAATCAGTTATAATCCATTTTGTACATAAAGAAAATTCGTATCAAAGTACCCCAACAAGTGGTACACATTGATGCACAGCGGGGCACGTTGATTCAGACGTCAATGCAATAAACATGGCAAAATAAGCAAAAAATCACATTGCATTTATCATTAAGATTAAATAGTTTTTCTAATCAATAGCTTAACCATTATACGTACTCCATATTATAGATTTTCATATTTCTTATAATTTTTAACAAAAAAATATCCCATTCATTATCTAAAATGCAATGTTCGCCCGAACATCTAAAAACGTATTTATGCGAGTCACGAGTGAGGTTTTGATTGGTCGTTGGTGAAACTGGCAACCTATTGCTTGCGTAGGCACTTTAGTAACAATTGTGTGAATGAATGAACCTTCCTATATGTTTCGTTCAATTTGGCGGTGCATTAGAAATTATTGCGTGCTTTGAAACGCCGCTCTGACTAGATTAAGAGACAATAAGATCTGATTTTCAGATATATGGTTCTTAACTATATGATTGTTTATATCTGATTTAATCGATAAATGATTGCCTAAAATTTTCTCTTTAGAAAAAAATGTTAAGTTGGGTCTTTATTTTCCTTTTTTTTACTCAGGCCAATCTCATCTAAAATCTCACTTAGTGAAATTTAAATAAAACTTCAGTAAGTTAGGTATTTATCAAAATTTGGCCATTCCCGAAGAGTGTTGCATCTGTTTTTCTCGTGCGCGGAAGGCATAAGCGTGTCTCTGTCAAGGAGGCGTGGCCGACTCGAATCTATGTGCCCCTTGTATCAATGGTGCCCCTTTCCCCCTATGGCATTTATTTTTGGAAATGTAGTTGTAAACATAACCATAAACCTGCTGGAAGACCCGGACACGGACCGTCAATAAGGTGGAAATAAATCACATCGTTCACATTCGGCAACTTTTTAAATACATGCGCCTATCGTGAAATGGATCAATTATCGGTTATTCGAATTGTATTGTAATAACGCTGCAACCCATTACACACGCATGCCGCGCTTAGTTAGAATTACATTACAATAAGATTGCGTGGCCGTCTCTTAACATTCTATCTTGGACTTTAGACCTAGCTTAAATGTTTTTTTAATTGATAATTCTCCGTGACGCGCCAATATAGCAGGTCCATAAAGGCTGCCATAAAATTCGTTGTCCTATATATAGTATTTTTTATACTAGCGGTTTGTAGTCATAATCATCGCTAGTCCTAATATTTTCGTCCTAACTTTTTTGTTCCTAAATTTCTGTAACTATCATAGGACGTCATAATGATCAGTTGTCCTAAAAATTTTCTTTATAATTTTATTACCAAGAACTTGGTTGTAGTCATAATTTTGTTAATCATAATAGTTTTCTTCATAACGGACATCATAATTTATTAACATGATAACATATTTTTAATAACATAATTTATTAGGACATTAAAATTTTGTTAGTCCTAATATCATAACTAAGAACATACTTCAACTCCTACTTTTGTTTTTCCTAATGAATAATAAACCCTTTCGCTAAGTAAATTAAAAAAAATCGGTTCCGGCGCTTTGCCGGCCGTTACCGCGGCATGCTCGCTTCGCTCGCTCGGCTCGCGCGCGTAGGGTCGCGGTACACCTAACACGCCTCCTCGCTTCGCTCGTCGTCGTACCTACACGGGCCTGCCTTAGGCTGCGTCTGCACAGACAGGCGGCTTGTTTAGCGTCTAGCTAGAGTCTTGTGGCCTCTCGCCTCGCGCCTTGCGACAAAAACAAACACGTTTATTTACTTCGATAACGCCAAGCGCGTAGTGCGGCCAGTCGTCAAAATTCTATAATGTTCGATTTACTAAGCTACTTGCTAGGTGACTCGCTAGGCTCTAGACGCTAAGCAAGCCGCCTGTCTCTGCGGACATAGCCTTTGAGTAAAATAGGTGACCTGGGCGGTTTCAATGATTCGGGTAATATGATTATTCATTTCGTATCTTCCTTCTAATTAGTCCAGACAAAGTCAGTTATATTCTTCAATTTGTGCATATCTAACAACATGCATCTATGAATGTCAATAAACTACCTTCTGATAAATAAACCTGGACATGGTGTACCCACATTGGTATTTAATAAATGATTTGTTGTTTTGCATCTGCGCGTTTCACTGAGGAGAAAAACCGGGTAAGAAACTCGGGAGTCGTCATGGTATGGTATGGTCGTATGGTATGGTATGGTTCAGCGCGAGCGAAATGAGCGATGATATGGCGTGCGACTTACAACATACATAAGTTGTAGCCAGTTGTGTTTGCCCAGCTGTGTAGTCAATATACTTTAAATATTAATTAGGTACACTGCCGTATCCTTACGAAATGGCCAAATAAGGAAGGATCCTTCCATACGTCGAGGTGACCCGGTCGTACGGCGGGGTATGTGGGTCGCGGTCATCCATGTTTCGCAAGAGAGCAATAACAGGAAACAGTATTGTGCTTGAATAAAACGTCATTTAATACGGAAACACTACTTATTCTGTATCTGCGTGTTGTTGCGCGAGAGGTCGCCGGAGGGCGCGACGGTGCGCTGCATCTGTGAGGGACCAATCTGCGACGCATTCCTAAATTATTAAAGTTAATGTGTTACCCGCGTTCGTTTGACACGAAAGAGCATAAAATCACATTGCTATGCAGTGTCGAAACTCGGAACCCAATTGACCACACTTCATAGTGCCATAATTGTCCTGTATCGAGTTGGAGCGGATGACAGGTGTTGATGTTGACACAGTTTTATATGTATATCTACCCACATATAAGTACTACACCCATATAGTTCCATAAGAAATCTGTCAATACAGCGAATCCTCGTACACCTTTAAAGGTTGGACTCATTTATGACACGCCTTGTTGTAATCGTTTGTAACCATTAAGCGGGTCGTTGACCTGTGTCCAGCAACTTTGTAGAAAAACCCTTCCCTAGACCTATATCATCAGTATCATCACCCTCCCAGCGTTATTCCTGGCTGTGCCCTAAAGGAGACCGGGGTCCGCTTTGGGACCTAATCCATAGATTTGGCATAGGCACTAATTTTACGAAAGTGAGTGCCATCTGAACTTCCAACCCAGAGGAAAACTACAGCTTATTGGGAGTAGACCGGTTTCCTGACTATGTTTTCCTTTACCTAAAAGCCATTGTTAATTACTAAGTAAATGATATGTCGTACATAAGTTTACCTAAATATCACTAGAATCTAAGGCAATTACTTAGGTATGCGCCCAAAGACCATCAAAGTTTCATTGAGCAATACTATGAAGGTAATAGAATTACGATAATTAGAACCTACAGTTTGCCATGGAGTGCAAGGTGTTGTAAAACATGGACGCAGAATGTCGATTACATTGAATAGCTAATAATGTTGTAACCCATTCCACAGCTCACGTGCCGTCCTGTACACGTGGGACGTGGGGCTTTGTAATTAATAAGAATGTCTTAATGGAATAACGCTGTACTATACTCGCGGCTCTGACCGATAGCATTACTCAGACGAGCCGGTGTAAGGGACTCGGATAACTACTATGTAGAGGCTCTGTGAAATGTAAAAATCGCAAGCCTGTCTTTTTTTAATCTTGTGGGGGCCAGTACGGGATGCTCAAGACCTGTTCGTTCCACAAGAAGTGCCTGCGCATTCTTATCAATATACGGGGTACAGAAACATGTAGACCAAATTGTATAAGACAAGAATTACTTACTCTCCCTTGCATCTACATTTTGGAAGTATGTATGTTCATAGGGAACATTTTCCGCCAAATTAAAGATACTCCAAATCGTAGGATTGTTACCCGCCATGAAAACAGACTTCGTTTGCCGAAATCAAACCTGGCGATGCACAGTAATAGCCCGTATGTTAGATTTATAAAAATCTACAACATAATCCCCAATAATTTAAAAGCTGAGGAAAACGACCATTATATTTAACCTTAAGTTGCAAAAGTTACCACATCGGAAAAGCGTATTAGGTATACAGTTCACGAATTCTTAAATGTCAAAATTTGACATGAAATATTTTTAATTATCAATTCTAATGCTCTTTAATAATGTGTTTGTAGTGTAACTTTCAGTTGATTTTTTAAATCATTTCAAATTATGGTAAATTATTTTATGCCATTTATACTTCAATCTAATTACGTGTTGTGACTATTGCCATCATGCCCTACCGGGGCCCATATGAGACTCAATGTACCTAGTTATTAAGATCTGTACAAAACTATGGTTGCAATAAATGATCGTGACTATGACTATAAAATATTCACTAAGGTTATAGAATACTCTCTGGTTATATATTATATGAACATCCCGGACTGTCATTACAACGTCGTAAGGGTGAATATCCACCAGAGGCGCTCGTCCTCATCGCCCTCCTACCTTTGATCCCGGTTGTGCCCTAAAGGAGCCCGGGGTCCGCTTTGACACCTAATACCAAGATTAGACATAGGCACTAGATTTACGAAAGCGACTGCCATCTGACCTCCTAAGCCAGAGGGAAAACTTGACCTTATGGGATTAGACCAGTTTCCTCACGATACATAAGTTTCGAGAAACTCATTGGTACGACCGACCGTATAAGTGGTACCAAAGTGCTATAATTTTCCTCAGTATTCTAATCAACAGGAAGTATTAATTACAATCTGTCTAATTGCGGTCCATTTTCCTGTCCTAGGGACGTGCGACCTCGCTTATCTTCCGTCATAGAAACAGACACCTTAATTCTCCGCCAATGCTCATCGGCTAAATAAATACCTTACGTACAAGACAATAGACTTCCTAAACCTTGTTGACTTCGCTGAATCATAGGGGCACGGATAATAAACGTACTTATGCGTATAATGTAGGTATAGAAAATAACCCGGGATGCTTCCCTCCTTGGTACTTTTCTCTCATGCTAGGGTTGTCAAATTTGCGTATCATACGTATTCTGTCGCGCAACACGGTGAGTAACAATGTCTTAAATTCATCTTTTGTATTCAGAGCTGTCCGCTGGTATGACCATTAGTGGCCTAAAGTTTTCCTTATTGTGCAATGATTGGGATGTTCCGATTTTCAACGATGATATTTGGTCATGTCCTGAAATTCGATCTGAATTCGGGTCAGAACATTGTCCAGAAACAAAACGAACTAGTACATTTTGAATTGAATCACACTTTTCTTTTAAAGCACACTGAATTAAATAACTAAATAAGTACTTAGCTTAAATTTTTTTTTTTTTTTAATTATTCGATTTTTTATCTAATCTATGTCCTGAAAAATAAGAAATGGGATCTGGTTACCCTAAATCGGGTTATACAATGATGTTATATAAAAAGGGGTATGTAGATATGTTGTCTATACTCGTACGAATTCTGTGTTTAAAAAAACCACTAAATCTGACAGTTGAGACACGTTTATAAGCCGCGAAACTGAGGCAAATTGGTGCAATTGACTCAGTTTTACTGTCCCACTTTTGGAGCACTAGCACCTATTTACTTTGTACTACTCTTCTATATATTATATTATTACATCGTAGGGGTCACATATGTATGATTTGCACTTATTTAAGCCGCGTATTTCTTGATAGAAGCGATCACAGAGACTAACGACCTACATCCTACCGGCGATTTAACCTAGATTATTAACATGGAAACTACCAGGCGACCATACGCTACATATAACCACAGCCGTTTCCCGCCGCAGAGGGTTTTTTTTCATACAACCACGGTGGCAAACAAGCGTGCGGCCCGCCTGATGGTAAGCGGACACCGCAGCCTATAGACGCATGCAACTCCAAACGAGTAACATGGGCGTTACCGACCCTTGATATGTTTGAGGATTCGCCGTGTTGACAGCTGAAAGAACAAATTCCCTCGCTCTCAACTCAACGCATCCTCGGGAGCTCTGGCGACCTTGCTCACCTTCAGGAACACAACACTACTACAGAGCAAGTAGTAAGTAGGTAGTGTTATTATGGCTGTGGTCTTCTGCAAGGGAGAGGTACTTCCCCAGATGGGCTGCTCCAAATTCGAGCAGGATGACATTTCGCTGTGCCCTACCTCACCGCGAAGTAGGGTAGGCAGAGATGGTGGAATTCCAGATGCTACGACCCTGACACATCTTATTCGCATCATTCACTTTCGTAACGTACGTTAACGTGTTCTCTTCGTATTTCGCCTGAAAGACAGGGTTGGTCCCTAGCTCACCAGGCACGTGTTATTTTCCTTTAATAGCAAGCTCCAGCCTGTTTTTACCGATGTACAGTGAGCATCGTATAGTTAGTAGCAGCCAGAGTAGCCAAATATGTCGTAACACACCCTTATTCTTACAGTAATAAAGACGTGTACCGAAATATTTGCCTACTGTGGCTGCTACTAATTGTATGACGCTGAATGTACATCGCGTTTTATCAATAAATGATTTATGATTATAATATAGGCACTACCGCAATCGAGAACGTAGGTACAGTTAGAATCATATAGCAGCCAAAGTAGTCAAATATCGACATGTCTTTATTAATATAGGAGTAAAGGATGTGTTTCGATATATTCGGATACTTTGGATGCTACTAACTATATGATTGATACCGACTGTTCTAATCAGTAGGTACTATCGACAACACAGCTAACTGACCATCCGTGCACTTTATATGTATTGTAATAAGGTTCAATATAAATACAGGATGGTCAGTTAACTGTGATCAGTACCAACAGGGATATTCACTAATTCTTTTATTATACATAATAAAATGCAACACAATAAAACGTTGATACTATAAAAAAATATTAAGACTATCTACCACCTACGTAAACCACGAAGCCGACACCTTTGGGTTCAAATCCCCGTGAGGGCAAATATTTGTGTAATGAATGAGCATGAATATTGGTTTCTGCCCCTTGGATGTTTTTTATGTCTTTAAAAGATTTTAGCAATTTATGCAATGTATGTATTTTAAGTTTTGGATATAGTAAATATTTAAGTAAGTATACATATTATATCGTCGTTTAGTTCCCATAACACAATCTTTTATGTGCTTGGGGCTAGTTACTACGACTTATTTCAGGTTGTCCCCTAATATTTATACCTATTTATTATCTAGTTACCAATCCGTTTGGATATTTGTTACTCAATCACGCTCAAACGGCTCGACCGATAAGGATGAAATTTTGAAGAAGATAGTTTATAGACCGGATTAAAATGTAGGCTAGTTTTTATCCCGGGTCCAGGCCGAAGTCACGGGCGGAAGCTAGTTCATTATATTAGGTACTTTGGGAGCGTCATTATGCGAGTCATTGAGTGAAAACTATTCCAATATCAAGATTTATTAGATGTTTCCTTGAATTTTTAATAGCTTACCGTGACCGCCTGTCATAAGGTAACGATCGTGGTACCTATGCCTAAACAAACTCGGGCCAAATGTACCCCCAGCAGTCGAAGTCTCCCACTCGACATGTTGCAATGGATGTCGGCGCCGCGCCGGTTAGGTGACAATAGCGTCACGATTGCAGACGATGCACTTACGGACATGCGACTCCCGATGATGGGGAAAACGATAAATCACGGCCTCACTCATTGCCACTGTACTCACTATTTATGAGGTTGGTTTGATGTCTTACCGTGAACATTAGATACTTGGTTGCAAACCTACTCAAACTGACGTAATTAGTCCTAAACTAAGGAGAGCCTATGGATGGATACATCATTCGTCTGCATTAACTCCCGTATTCCATCCCCAATTTTATCCCTTTTTTTGGATGATTGTCGTGATAAAAGGTTTCCCGTTTAATCTATCTACTAATGCTGGGAACACAATGCTTGACTTTGTAACTGTGTTTGGACTAGTTAGGGGATGAACATATTAAAGGTCCCCGCCCTTTATATTTTTCGATTTTTCGCTAATATCTCAGAAACCATGCGTCCTAGTCACATGATCACTCTATACAAATTGTCTGTCTGAGCCTGCTTTTATTGAACTTGTTCGACAGAAAATCTTCTTGTTTGACGTATATCTTGGTCTCTCCCGTGAAATGGATGTCAGCAGACTTGCTAAGTCGATAGCGCCTTTGATGCTGTGCTTCATTCGTGCTTGAGGTTGATGAGGAATAGCCGTCAAAGACTACAGTACATCTCCTTCCGTGGTGGTTCCTGTTTTCAAAGATTACAGACTTTAAAGAGCAGATATCTCGAAAACTATACATGATATCGAAAGTTTGACTTAATAAAACTTGCAGCAAATTTAATCAGCTTTAATTTTGTGTCGAGTGATCATGTGACTAGGACGCATATTTTCTGAGCTAAAACCGAAAAATGGGACCTTCAAACCTTCCCCTCTCCCACGGCTCAAGTGCTACGGTCGGATGGAACCTTCAGAGTTCAAACCTTCCCCTCTCTCACGGCTCAAGTGCTACGGGGACTTTTGATTTGATATGTTCACCTCCTAACTAATCCAAACAAAGTTACGAAGTCAAAAATTGTGTTCCATCCCTCTATACCTTTTCATTGCCTGACCTAACTCTTCCTCTCTACTCTGGGTATGCCAAATTTAATTTAAATCTGTTTAGCTGTTTTTGCGTGATTGAGTAATACCTTAACACATAAACTTACACATTTATAATAATAGCAAACTTTTATCCTACTAATATTATAAATGCGAAAGTTTAGACGTTTGGATGTTCGGATGTTTGTTACTCAATCACGCTTAAACGGCTGAGCCGATTCGAATGAAATTTTGCACGAAGATAGTTTATAGCCTCGATTTAAATATAGGATAGTTTTTATCCCGGGTTCACGCGGACGAAGTCGCGGGCGGAAGCTAAGTAGTAATTAATATAAGTACCTAAGTAGACATTTTAACTTTACGCGAACTGCATGTGCGCAGGCGCAAGATTAATATTACGCATTCGTAACGACTCTTCGCACTCTATAAGAAACGGTAATTAAACACTACAATGTTAAACTAATCGGTTATTAATTCGAAATAATGACGCACAGAAGCCGCGTCGGTAATGTTCCCTTGTGGTCTTCAAAATGAATAAAAGTCAATAGTCGCATTGGAATTGCTTGAATACTTGAATACAGTTTTTATTTTAAATATAAAAAAAATGTAGATTCTCGAGTGAGTGGTCTCGAGCACAGTGTGGGTACACAATCAGGTGGACTGGTGACCAGACGTGCAGACCCCGTAGCATGGTCGGCCTTGTCACACGATAAGTGACAGGATAGAGCGTCCGTCACTGGCTGATACCGTTCGATAGAACGAGACGACGCTCCTATCTTGTCACTTATCGCGTGATAAGGCCGACCATGATACGGGGTCTGGTAAAGTTTTGACGGGAGTTTGCTGGATGCGGGTGGCGCAGGACCTATATTACGGTCAGCAGTGCACGACTTTCGGCTGATATGATGGATGATGTTGATGATAGAAAAAATAACGAAGATAGAAAAAAAAGATTGCGGGGTAAGTCGGTTTTTGTTACAATTCAATATCTATCAACAATTTCATAGATCCCAGTGTAATTTTTTTTAAAGAATCTACTTCCACATCTATATACAAGTAATCCACCGTGATAAAGTCGTTCGTGAAAAAGTTTTCGTGAAAAAGTTTTTCGTGATTTAGTACTGACGCGTAATCCACCGATAACCTAACCGTAGAAAGTACACATTTCTGCACAGTGATAATTTTCGTATTCTAGGAAGATTCACATATTTGTATATAGAAAAAAACCGGCCAAGAGCGTGTCGGGCTACGCTCAGTGTAGGGTTCCGTAGCCCGTTCCGTGAACCCAATGTATGAGCAAGAGTTCAAATTCCCAAATCAAATCGACCATGTACTCGTATTATAGACAGACACAATACAAGCAATACTTAGCGAACAATTTTATTATTAGACAACGAACGACCAAAGACAAATAAGACAATTTGAGCACGACAAATTTTCGACCTAATGTATGGGCGCACCTGCTCCGACCCCATTAAATCAGGAAAAACCTTAACAGCGCCATGTACAATGTGAGGGTTCCGCGTACAGCGACATCTATCGGCAAATTAAGTAAACTATTGCGCGCGAGCTTAATGTATGGAAGATGATTTTTATGGGATAATTCTTTATTGCTTGAACCGATTTTCACCGTTTTTTTACTTTATTTGAAAGCACCTCATTTCATTGTGATTTTGTAGAAATGACAGGTACAATAAACACCTCCTTATACGGTTAAATTACAAACTTAGTTCAGAAATTATTTTGTAATTTTTTTCAAAAACTATTCAACCTATCAAGATCAAAATAATTTTCCTAGAAAGTTTTTATAAAGTTCTACTTTTGAAATTTTTTTCATATTTTTAAAACTTATGGTTCAAAAGTTAGAGGGGGGGGGGACGACAATTTTTTTTACTTCTGGAGCGATTATCTCCGAAAATATTAACATGATAAGATCACAAAATGATTTTAGCAAACCCCTATTCATTTTTAAATACCTATCCAACAATATATTACACGTTAGGGTTGAAATGAAAAAAAAACCACTCCCCACGTTACGTATAGGGCCCATATACCATATATACCCTAATAAAAAAAAAACACTTTTTATTTTACCTCTTTATCGGCGTGATTGATATACATATTAGTACCAAATTTCAGCTTTCTAGTGCTAACGGTTACTGAGATTATCTGCGGACGGACGGACAGACAAAGCGAAACTATAAGGGTTCCTAGTCGACTACGGAACCCTAAAAAACCGGCCAAGTGCTAGTCGGACTCGCGCACCGAGGGTTCCGTAAAATTAACGGTTACCTATCGTAATTTTTCCTTTATCCGAAAATTAGGCCTTTAAAGCCCAATATCTCGCCAACGAATCACTGAGTTGAAAATTGGTTTTAAAAACCCATAATATTTTTAACAAGCTATCCAACAATACCTATGGGTTTAACGAGAAAAAATATTACATCCCCACATTATTCGGTTTTGCCGGCGTAATACCCAATATATCCATACTGTAGAACTATTTGTCGTTACGTGTGATGGTAACGTACCCTTTTCTTTAGCGCACAGACCAATTGGGTTTGGTTTCCAATAAGTCGGCACTCTTGCAAGATGAAGGTGGATTCAGGCCTAGCTAACAGAACAGCAAACAACGATTCTAGTAAGATTAATTTATTTACACAGGTTCAGTATACAGAAGTTCGTTCACTTAATACTTGTTAATGTTCACAGAGTTCACAATACACTTGATATTCACTTTAAAAAAAGATGTAAGTACGATAATATATGGTTTTCATACGAGTGGGACGAGTTACGCTCCGCGCTAGGCTTCCAACGTACTTATTCCGGATTGCACCGTTTATGATCGGAATTGCTACCATATAGGGTTTATGCAATGTGTGATCGGGACGGGGCTTGGTCCGTACTAAGTTAGGAGGCGGCTTCCACCCTTCACTATGTAAGTCAGTTTGCGGTCGGGATTGCTACCATAGAGGGTTTATGCAATGTGTGACCAGGACTGCTTTGTATAGAGCAAGGTGTTAGCTTGGAGGTGACTGTATGTCAACCGGATCGGGATTGCGACCGTAAAGGGTTTATGCAATGTGTGACCAAGACTGTCCTTGGATGTCAACTCAATATTCTAGCCACCAGGCTACCCTTTTATACCATCTGGTGGCGTGGGTCTGCTAGGGACGCTTGCGTTGGCTTCGCCCGGGTGATGCAACAAATCCCGTTATCTGGATAGCGTCGGTTCCCACGCTATACCGTCCCGTTGGCCGAGGGATGGCTTTGCTTCCTTCCGATAGAACAATGCTGGGTCCGGCGGACCGTTACTAGATCCGTTATTTACATCGTCACTGGCTACCTGAGCCCTGTGCTGCGGCTCGGTATTTAAAATGTTAGTGCTACAATCTCCCCCTCTGGCTCCGACGACGTCCCGGCGAGGAGACAGGATTAGGTAGCACATCCACTGTCTGCGGCGCCTAACTATTTGCTTGCTTTTTGGGCTGTCCTCTTTTTCTTATTGGTTGAAGCGGCTCGGGTGGCGTTATGCTATCGCCATAATATGGTGTTAGGGCTGAGTTATGATAGACTCCCACCTTTTCTAAGGAATCGTCATTACGCTTGACCTCGTATGACGCTGGTCCGTGAAGTTGTAGTATGACGTAGGGACCATCTCGTCGTGGTGCCAACTTTGCACTTACGCACGACTCCAACTGCTTTGAGTGTGGCTAGTGACCATCACAAGGTCACCAGGCTGAAATATTGCACCTTCCCGACGTTTCTTATCTGCCGCTTCTTTTCTTCTTTCTTCTTTTGCTTCACTCACTTCGCGAGCTTCTCTTAGTGTATTTGCCAATTGTAATAATTTGGGCGTTATTGGAGCCCAAAAGCTGAATTAATGTCTGTGGTCTCTCGGTTGTGCATTGTTTGAACAGACCGGACATTTGCTGCGGACGACGCCAGGCTTTCCACACCCATAGCAAGTGAGCCCCTCTGGTTCTGTTGAGACCCTTTTGCTTGCATCTCCCCCTGCAGATGAGCTCGGCTCCTGATTCCTTTTCTTAAGGCGGCATTCTTCCTCGACGTGCCCATTCTTTCTGCAGAACCCGCAGCGAGGTCGCCCGAAAGTACCAAGGTGTTTGATGGTTGGTGCTCCTGGCCCTTTCGCTCTGTCAGTGGGACCACCTTCTTGGAGGATTTCCTCTGCGCTGCGTGTGAGCTTCAATAAGTCGTCGAAGGAGTTAATCGAACTTCTCGGTACCCGCTCTGGAATCCGTAAGTGCAGTTGGCCATACACCATATGGATTTGCTGGCTGTCGGGGCTGGTGCAGGAAACTGAGCTATCAATGCCCTCTTCCTTGCGACGAACTTCTTGGTAGGTGTAGAGGCGTCCTGCTTCTTTCCAATGATCTCCTGGTACAGGATATACGCAGGTGTTTTTGGAGCGAACGCGTGTCTGATCCGCTCCTGGAACTTAGTCCAAGTCTCCACCTCGGACTTTGCCCCTTCCCACCAGATTGCTGCGTCTCCTTTTAGCAGCAAGGTGAGGCCTTGTAGCGCGTTCTCATCCTCGATGTCTTCCAATTTTTTGTATACATTCACTGCCGATAAAAAAAGTTTCTACTGTTTCGCTGCCGCCGCTTCCGTCGTATGTCGCGTTGCACTGTGCGAATGATCCCTTCTTACTCGCCGGGGCTAAGGCTGCGATTATCCTCTGCAGCTGCTCCTCGGTCATGTTGATGGACATCTTCGTTACTTTGTGCTGCGCTCGTGTTCTAGGTCCGTTAGCCAGGGCCACTTAGTTGGGCACTAGTTGTAGAACTATTTGTTCGTTACGTGTGATGGTAACGTACCCTTTTCTTTAGAGCACAGACCAATTGGGTTTGGTTTCCAATAAGTCGGCACTCTTGCAAGATGAAGGTGGATTCAGGCCTAGCTAACAGAACAGCAAACAACGATTCTAGTAAGATTCATTTATTTACACAGGTTCAATATACAGAAGTTCGTTCACTTAATACTTGTTAATGTTCACAGAGTTCACAATACACTTGATATTCACTTTTAAAAAAGATGTAATAGAAATAGAAATAGAAATAGAAATATTTATTTGCCATTAAATGTGGTATACATATGGTGTTACAATGATAAATTATAGAGCCGTACACATTTAGACTTTAAAAAGCCATGCAAATTTCAATTAAATTAAAATGAAGATTAAGAACATTAATTAATAAATATACAAAGTCGTTTTAATTATGAAAAATTCTTATTAATTATTACATAAAAAGTCATTCAATGTGTAGTAACACTTTTCAACCAGAAAAGAGAACAGTTTTTTTTTAAATGTCGTGATTGGTAGTTTTTTAAGCTCATCAGGCAGCCGGTTAAATATTTTAATGCACATTGCGTAACAACTTTTACTTCTCATGACTGTACGCATATTAGGGAGTACTAGCCTGTCAGGATATCTAGTATTAAAACACGTTATATCTCTTTTCGTGATGAACATATCGGGGCGCTGTTTAACAAATACACAAACCTCGTAAATATAAATTGAGTGCACTGTTAATAACTTCAGTTCAACAAAGTAACTTTTACAAGATGTTCTTCGAGGTATGTTGCATATTGCTCTAATGCATTGCTTTTGTGCTATCAGGGTTCGACTCACATGTGACGAATTTCCCCAAATCAAAATACCATACCTTAAATTAGATACCACAAAAGCATGATATGCCATTAAAGCGGTTTTCATATCAGTTATACGTGTCAATCTCCATAAAACATATACAAATCTATTAATTTTAGAGCAAACTTTTTCCACATGCATCTTCCAAGTACATCGATCATCAAGAGCAAATCCTAGAAACGTAGTTGTATCACTTTCTACTAGAGTCTGTCCATTATGTACTACATTTAGCTTCTCCTTCTTACCCCTGCTATTAATAAATTGGATGTACTTAGTTTTGTCAACATTAACTTGTAGATTGTTATAATTTAACCATTTAATTATGTCAGCAGTAGCATTATTAATAACATTCTCATAATTTTGCTTTTTCATGTCAGAGATAACTATAGAGATGTCGTCCGCAAATAGGGTACAACTGTGATTTGTAACTAAAGGCAAATCGTTAATATATAATAAGAACAATATTGGTCCAAGAATAGTCCCTTGTGGTACCCCTACTCTATTATATAACACGTTTGATCTATAATTCTGTTGCGTTTTTTCAGTGCCTGAGCCTACTACTTCAACTATTTGGCGTCGATTGCTGAGATAGCTCTCCAGCCACGAGTACGCTAGTCCTCTCATGCCATAGGTCTCGCATTTTTTTAGAAGTAACTTATGTGATACATGGTCAAATGCCTTGCTCATGTCAAAGAAAATGGCAACAGTTTTACGACCTTTATCTACGTTATCAACTATCTTGCTTATTAAATTAAATGTGGCCAATGAGGTTGATTTACCTTTTTGGAAGCCATTCTGGTGGTCACTTATTATTTCGTTTGCTTTAATAAAAGACATTAGCCTTGTGTACATAGCTTTCTCCAGAATTTTAGCAAATATTGGTACGAGCGTGATAGGCCTATAGTTTCCGGGAAATTTTTTGTCCCCTGCTTTAAAAATTGGCTTTACAATAGAAATCTTTAACTTGTCAGGAAACACTCCCTGTTGGAAGGTCATGTTGATTAAGTGCGAAAGTACAGGGGCAATAATGTCACTTGTTGACTTCACTATATGAGTAGGGATATCATCATAGCCAACCGAACGAGTATTACTCAGTTTTTTTATTATATTAACTACTTCGATTGGGTCAATGGGAAATATAAACATGTTTGAATTTTTGAATTGAAGAGAATAGTCATATTGATTAACATTATTATTAAAGTTATAGTTCTTATGGGAGGTGTTGATAAAGAAATCGTTAAATACATTTGCAATATCTATTGGTTTATACATGGTTTGATTATTACATATAATTTTATCAATCATTTTATTTCTCTTATTTATTTTGCCTGCATCTTTATTTATGACCTCCCAACTTGTTTTTGAGATATTCTTAGCATTATACAATATTGCCTTATTTTCGAACTTTCTAGATGTTAACACGCATTTTTTTAGCAGTTTATTGTATCTATTATATTTTAGCTTATTCTCAATAGTCTTGTCTTTGTAATATCTATATCTTAAATGTCGTTTGGTCTTTAAGGCATTTCTCAAACCCTTAGTCATCCATTTATTACAATGCCGTGTTTTTGTAACTTTAACTTTACAAACAGGAAACCACAGATGAAAAAACATCGTATATACATAACATCGTACATACATCGTAAGTACGATAATATATGGTTTTCATACGAGTGGGACGAGTTACGCTCCGCGCTAGGCTTCCAATGTACTTATTCCGGATTGCACCGTTTATGATCGGAATTGCTACCATATAGGGTTTATGCAATGTGTGATCGGGACGGGGCTTGGTCCGTACTAAGTAAGGTGGCGGCTTCCACCCTTCACTATGTAAGTCAGTTTGCGGTCGGGATTGCTTTGTATAGAGCAAGGTGTTAGCTTGGAAGTGACTGTATGTCAACTGGATCGGGATTGCGACCGTAAAGGGTTTATGCAATGTGTGACCAAGACTGTCCTTGGATGTCAACTCAATATTCTAGCCACCAGGCTACCCTTTTATACCATCTGGTGGCGTGGGTCTGCTAGGGACGCTTGCGTTGGCGTCGCCCGGGTGATGCAACAAATCCCGTTATCTGGATAGCGTCGGTTCCCACGCTATACCGTCCCGTTGGCCGAGGGATGGCTTTGCTTCCTTCCGATGGAACAATGCTGGGTCCGGCGGACCGTTACCAGATCCGTTATTTACATCGTCCCTGGGTACCTGAGCCCTGTGCTGCGGCTCGGTATTTAAAATGTTAGTGCTACAATACCGATACCGAATCACAGTTTTCTAATAGTAAGGGTTACAGCTAAGCCGAACACGGGCATGGCGAAACTATAAGGGTTCCTTGTTGACTAAAAAGATGAATAGGACCTCTAATATGGACGCTGTTTAAATCATATTTGCAAGTCATTTCTTAACTTAACCTTCAAGAGGATAGCATTGTGAATTCCCGTTTTTTAAGATCATTGTATTATTCTTTAAAACCAAACCGATTTTCGTGCGATGTACCTTGGTGAAAACAAATATATTAATATACTAATGAATTTACAAATATTTTTATTGCATCTGAGTTACAGTGCATATGCGTCAGCGGGGCGAGTAAAATTAATAGCATTCAATTAAAAACGCGATTCAGCTTCCCGTGTCACTCGCACTGTGTAAATTAGACAAATGAGGGTAGTTTTTTCTCGCCTCGCGTCGCGATGAGTCGCGACTGCGTAAGTCTTTGTGGTATTTAATTACGATAATATTTTGCCAGAGTCAAAGCATTTTGTCAGTTACGGTGCAAGTTGGAACCCGACCGCAGATTAGCAGCAGAAGACGACGTGTCGCGCCGACACGACTGATTTGTATGTATATTTATTTGACGGCGACGAAAGGTATTTTTTTCATAGAAATAAATAGAAACCAGTCTTATCGCCGCAACTCGTCGTCCGCTGTTGCTCTCTGCGGTCGGCGGGTTTCAACTTGTACTAATACATTGTTGTGGTCTGTGTGAAAGGATTCAACCAGTTAGTGTACCTGTGCTTGGCTGCAATGGCGGTGAAGATGTACTGCGATTTCCAAAACGCACAGAAGATGATCGGCACCACGATGAAGTAGTAGGTTCTCCGCTGGTAGGTCCCGCATTCACCTAGCTCCAAGAGAATCTTGTCCAGGCTGGAAGCTTCCTTGTTAGGCATCGCCACTTCACAGGCACTGCAGTCTCATGCCATCACATCTGATTGGTCTCGCTGTACACTAGGACTCTCTCATTGTACAGTTTACACCCTGAGTTAAGTTCTAAGCACTGATTCGGAAACATTCGCCAGAAGGTATGGTGTATGATGTTCACACCACGTGACGAAACACCGTTTCGTGGCTGATGAGTAAAGCATATGGTAGGACCAATAAGTTGAACTGATCTGACGAAGCCAGGAACTTGGGAGGTTGTGGATCTTGGTAGGATCGCTAATTTCAATTTAAAATCAAATACCGCCTAAAATTTTGTACACTACAACATTTTGATCATTTTCGAAATTTCACAGAAGATTTCAAGATTTATAAATGTCAACGTGATGTAAACGGTGTAAACGCGAGATATGTCATGCTCTTAAGCTTTCTCAAATTCGACATCATAAAGGTAATCTAGTAATTTAATTAGGTTCAATATATTAAAACTTATGTACCTATACGTCAAAATAACCTTAGGCCCGCAGCACACGTCAAGTTCCAGGATCAAGTTTTGTACTGTGACACGGTTTTGGGATCGTGGCGCGCGCACCGCAAATTATTTAAAATTATTTTAGCGCTGTCAGGGGTTTCACAATAAACGCTAGAATATGTCTTGGCAATCTTGGCATCCTCTCTATAAGGTGAGGCGGCCATCCATACGTCTTCGTCTTACGAATCTGACGGTCACGTGACCTGACGCGAGTTTAACATTTTTTCCCCATCTCCCAAAAAGTGCACAGCGCCGCTAAAGAAGTTTTCACTTCAAAAAAAATGTTTTGACAGTTACAAAATATTGACACCACGAATGAGCGCTACTGACCGTCTATCTAGACGCGTCCAAACGGTCAAGCGCGGCGGACAGCACGTTGCATAAGATAAAGCGAGATAGACTGCAGTCTATCCCGCTCAATGTAAAAGTTCAAGCGTGGTTGACTGCATACATATGCAGGCAACCACGCTTGAACGTTTGGATACGGCTATAGACTGTCAGAGGCGTTCATTTTTTTTAATATTTGTGACTTATGGAATAAAAAACCGGATTCCCTTGTTTGGCCTAATAACTTTTTGTCTAATTTTAGTTTGTCTAACAACTTTTAGTATAATGCATTGTTTGTCTAAAGTCAATTTGTATAATTAAATTTTTCATAATAATTGTTTGTTCGAAATACGTTTACCCTAAATGACGATTTTCATAACTCTTGTCTTGCCGAATAAAATTGTTTTTAGATAATTATTTTAACTAATAAATCATTTTGTCGATTCTAACTTATCATCACATTGCCGAATAACGTTTTTACTTAGATATTTTTGTCTAATACTAAATCATTATAATATTTTCAACACAATTGCTCGTAACGTACCTCTTATTGTGTCGCTTTTATGCTCATAATCCTGGATATTAAACACGCTAGTTTTATAATATTACGACACTTGTGTGTTATGGTTATATCCCGATTAAGTCACGTTGGCACCTTGCAGCAAGATGCACAAGGTGCATTCTTAAATTAACCGGGTCGTACAGAATGTACAGCTATTTTTTAATTCTCGGCTAATGCATTCTTAGTCGAGTCTAAACAAATTAAATCGTTTTTGTTAATTAATTGGCTATTTCTTTTTGGATATGATATAGAAACGTTAATTTAGTGAAACTATTCACTTTTGATAACATTTTACATGAATTAATAAAGATAAAATTGTAATAAATATCCAACAACCAACGCGGCCATGTACTCCCATCACTCTTACAATCAAAATTCACACACTCACCAAGCGGACACACACTCGGTCCGTGGAACGTTTCAGTTACAAATCTCTCCCGCTTTTCGCTTCCCATAGCAGTGTTTCACTTCCAAAAAAAATCCAATTTGTTAAACAAGTCAAAGTACAACACAGTCAAAGTACAGGTACCTCGAGCAAAAACTAGTCCTACTAATCCTACTAATCCTACTAATCCTATTATACTCGTAAATGCGAAAGTTTGGATCTTTGACTGTTACTCAACCACGCTTAAACGGCTCAACTGATTTGGATTACATTTTGCACGAAGATAGTTTATAGCCTGGATTATAAAATTGGATAGCTTGTTGTCTAATAAAGCTACTTGCGTTTATTGTTTTATTATTTACTAGCTTCCGCCCGCAACTTCTTCTGCGTGGACCCAGTATAAAAACTATCCTATATCCAGGCTATAAATTATGTTTCTGCAAAATTTGATCCTAATCGGTTGAGCTGTTTAAGCGTGATTGAGTAACAAACATCCAAACTTTCGCATTTATAATATTAGTAGGATTTTCAATGTAATACTAGGAACCAGACTAATTTTACCCGTCACCCGGGCGTAAAGTGACAATAACAATCTCTCTTAACAGCCAAAAGAAGACGTAAAATTGTGTATGGGGGGTGAAAAAGAAAGCTTCAGAGCACTCGCCTCGCCTTCGGCTCTGGCTACAAAGTTCCTGAGGTGGCCTTTATTTTACTGCTTTAGGTGCGTATCATATAATTACTCAAAAAAACAAAAAAAGAGTTTCTAAAGGCGCGACGTGACGACAGCGATCGCTGGCACAGTAGTACCTACTACCTAGTACCCCTTTCAAATGTATGTCTGAAAATGTTTCTGAGTAATTATCTATGACTACAGATGTTATAGATTTGATCTCTTAGACGTAATTCATTTTAGGAATTAAAAAGATTTGAATAAAAACCATTAGTACGTTGAAATATATGCCTTAGAATGAATAATTATCGATAGACCTTTGATCGTTATGGACATACATTTTCTGACTTTTGTGATTATTACTTAATATTTTAGGTCATTAATGTTAGAACTATAAAGCGTTATACTTAACAAAAATTATGACTATTGATGTTTATGTCTATAAATTATATGGATATAAATTTTGACTATCGAAATTCGGAACAATAAGTTTATGGGAAACAAAGGGCCCTCACAATAATTAGGTTCGTTTTAAATTGTTAATGATTATTTTTACCCAACACGTGTAATATTTCGTTCGTTTAGTTCAAGCTCCTATATACGAGTAACAAATAATAAAGATATCGGTGCCCGTTCCATACTCACCAAGATTAATTCCAAGAGCCCTATTATTCCATACTAATATTATAAATGCGAAAGTGTCTGTCTATCCGCCTGTCTGTCTGTCTGTCTGTTAGCTCTTCATGCTTAAACCGCTGATTCGATTCAGACGAAATTTGGTATAGAGATTGAGTGCCGAGAAAGAATATAGAATAGTTCTTATCCCGGAAATAATTCCCTAATGGGGTGAAATGGGGGTTGAAAAATTGTATGGAGCTCTAGTATTGTTACTTCGTTATTTATTAATGTACACCACCAAAATCTATATTGATGGAAAGCTTATAGATTCTCCATTTTTTTACAATAACTTTAATTTCGCTAAAGTTGTCATTTATTGAGTTACAAGCGTGTTTTATCAGTACTCATGCAAACGCGCACGGTAAAAAAGTCATATTTTTTTTAATATCTAAAAAAGTGTTGATGGTGCGTCATTGGGTTCAGAGAAACAATTACAGAACGTTTAATATGCTTTTAAATGACACCTCACACGAATCCAGGCTGAAATAGATAGGTACGTAGTAGGTATACACTTCACACTTCTCAATTCTCAAGAAGCACCTACGAGTGCTTGATTCGCCTATCTTTAACCCCCGACGCAAAGAGAGTTTAACGTGTCTGTGTATATGTCTTTGGTATCGTAGCTCCCTAACGGATGGACCGATTTGAATGCGGTTTTTTTGCTGGGCGCTGATGTGATCCCGAGTGTTCTTAGCTATGTTTCATGAAAATCTGTTCAGCCGTTTTTGAGATATTGGACTTTGAAATGGAAATGTAGGGGGTTTTTCAACTTTTCTAATTTGCGGTAAGTACCTATCAAGTGGCTATTGTTTGCTTGTTGAGGATAAAAAGGTTGGTGTAATGATTTAATGCCCGAGTGGTTTGGTCAATTGCACTTGAATAATCAACTGCATGGTTGATTCCGCGACGAATTGCTCTAGTTGCTGTCTCGACTTACTGAGGAGATGAGGTACTTGTATATTTGTTCGCTCTAAAGAGCCTTCTTAAGGCGTGAATTATACAGAGACGGCGTTAGGTGAAGGCGCGGCGCAGGCGTGCAACAGATTCGGCACGGACGTGATTAAAATTATATCACAGTCTGTGGATTATATAGAAGAGGCGAAGAGCCTGCGCAAATATGATAAATTAAGTAGCGTCTGAAAAGTCAGAAAAAATATTAATAAACATGTTTGTATTTATTTTGGTTCATTTACATTTGCTCTATAATACCTATTCAAGTTTAATCATACAAAAATACAATACATACTTCATTTAAATCTATATAATTACTTCCGGGTGGAGTTTGTTGCATTCTTAAATAAAGCATCTTAGAATTACATTTTAAAATGAAATCACCAAAAAAACGCTGTTATACAGTTAATGTTATTCAAACCCGTATTTTTTCTGGAGTATTATTCATTGGCCAAACATCACACAAGTCATCAGAAGTCTGCAAAAAATGTGAACTACCGGATTTGACACAAAGTTACTGTTACCGACAAGGTTACTGTTACTGGATTAACTTCACTGTTATTTAGTATTTCAGTAGGTTTCAGTATCAGAAAAAGATAATTGAATTTATTTAACACATAGTACTAGTTTCTATTTTATAAAATAGAAAGATATTTCATTATTTAGGTACATTTATACGTGTGTACCTACTTTTGCGTTTCTTTAGTAGATTACTAGATTCAGCTCACAAATTGGCTGTTGTGTAGTACATAATATCTCTCTTACTGACATTTTTTTGTTTCCGTACGTGTTTGTTCGTTTCGTAGCGGCCATCTGTGTGGTACATACCTATGTACATCCTTCAATACTATACAACGTGTTACAAAAATAACGCAAAACCGTTTAAGGGCATAGCGGGTACCGTATCCTGATAAGAAAAATAAAGGAGAAAAATTTTTTTTGACGCTTTTTTTACATTTATATGGAGCAGGTCGCCCAGTCTGCTAACGCTCCATACAAATGTAAAAAAAATTGCGTCAAAAAATGCTCTTACTTTTTTTCTTATCAGAACACGATACCTGTTATGCCCCTAAACGGTTTTGCGTTATTTTGTTGAACCTTGTACTGAAATACGCCCGACCCGACTGTAATTCCAACATCAATCTAGTTACGTCTATATTATTACTGTAGGTTCATCTCCCGTCCTTAGATGGTGTACCTCTACAAATCATCAGTGATAGTTCAAAATTAGAGTAAAGACAGGAAACAATTATTCATAGTTTGCATATAACATCCAACTAATATTATTAATGCGAAAGTTTGGATGTTTGTTACTCAATCACGCTTAAACGGCTCAGCCGATTTGGATGAAATTTTGCTAAAATATAGGATAGTTTTGTCCCGAGTCCACGCGGGAAGTCGCGGGCGGAAGCTAGTAATATAATACTTTGTTTTTGTGAAGGAACTGTATGATCCCAAAACGAATCTGTGCTGTGGTGTACAGTTAGGCGCGTTACGAGTAATATACGTACATAAATAAGGACGTGATCTGTACAGGACTCTATTATCAATGTCATAATCATAAAGATATTTATGTCCTTATTTATGTACGTATACCATACCTACTGTACACTTTCGTGAAAAAGAATGCATCAATTTGTTTAGTTTTTGGGAATTAAATGAAAGTACTACTGAGCTCTCTAGAACTAGATTCGTAGTACGATATTGTAACTAGAAACGTTCCTGGGCTGGGCGCTACGCGCTAATGCGGCTCACCCCGCCGGTCACCCGTCACGAAACTAGACCTCTACCTACGTTTAGTTACTACGCATCACGGTGTCAAGATATATTTGTGGGTGAGCGTTGCGGTGAGCTTAAAACTAGTTACAGAATAGGGGCGCTGGGGAAACAAGTCTCAACTAACGTCGCCTATCCCGACCCACCCGTTTGATAGACTCCGTAACATAACTAGCTACCCGCCGAAAAAGGCTCATTAAAGCGATACCTCTACTACTTATACAAGAGTAGCTGCGCGCGCGGCTTCACTCGTGTATTACAGAGAACCCGGGCTAAGTCGCAGGATAATATGTAGCGTAGAACCTGATTATCCTAAATATCCATTCTATCCTAGTACTTACCTACGGTGTAAAAAGAAATTACACGAGTAGCTCTAGATATTGCCCTTAACGTCTATCGTCACAGACTTTTCCTCTATATAATTGAACGAGCGAGCGAAGCGAGCGAAGCGAACGACGTTTTCCGTATCAGCTTGGGTCAAAATTCATCCGTAGGTATGTCCGGATTGCAAGATTCCAACTGATCTCCCTCCACAGCTCGCATTTCTCTACCGACTCGTCGACTCTCATCACATTTTGTGAGCAGGTTCAATAATTATATAGCTTTTCTCGATTCAGTTTTTAAAAGGCTTGCGATTTCTGTTGCTCACATTAGTATGGACTATCAACAAGAGTACATATAATACAGTCAAGGTATAAACTAAGGCCTGCTGGTGCTGGAGCAACATGATCCTTCATTACCAAAGCTCTGAAATAAACTAAAAAGACTAACCTGTGGGGAACCATGGCCGCGTTGAAGACATACTGCGCGTTGTAGACGGCGGAGAACATGATGGGCACGAGGATGAGGCAGTAGTGCAGCACCTGGTAGCGCCCGAACTGCCCCAGCTCCGCCAGGATCGCGTCACAGCTCACTTCCTTCGCCATCACTACCCTCAATTTAGATATAAACAATAACTTAACTTAAATAATCACGGGTTTTTCGCGCCTGAAGGGCTTCTGTTTCAAAATTTCAGTTAGACACTGTATCGTATGTTTTGTTTAGTGTACGCGCGTTTACTTAAAGCCTGGCACGTGTGGGTCACTCGGCGCGGCGCGATCGTCTGATAGTGCGCCGTGATAAGCGCGCGCGCATCGCCTTCGAAGGCTGCCCTCAGTGAACGATCTCCACGGAATAAAGAATGGTGACCGTAGCTTGTCACAATGAGGATAATTTATCATATCTACAGTCATCATGTCTTGTCGTTTTTATTCTGACAAGAGCCTGCAGTGGTTCAGATACCTGGATATTCATATCCATTGTTTACCTACACCAAGTGACTCTCCTACCCCCTTATTAATAAAAAGAAACAAACCTTCGTTAACTAAAATGTGTTTTGTCCGTTTCTCATATAATCATACTCCTAGCGATATTCCTGGTTATGTCCTAAACGAGCCCGGGGTCCGCTTTGACACTTATTCCCAAAATTTGGCATAGCCACTAGTTTTACGAAAGCGACTGCCATATGACCTTCCAACCCAGAGGGAAAATTAGACCTTATTGGTTTAAGACCAGTTTCCTCACGATTTTTTCCTTCACCGAAAAGCTAACGGTAAATATTTCGTATATAAGTAGCTACGTGTCCGTTTCTAATAATAATAAATCCTACTAATATAATTTAAATGGGAAAGTTTGGATGTTTGTTACTCAATCACGCTTAAACGACTCTTTCGATTTGGATGAAAATTAGCACACACAAGATAGTTTATAGCCTGGATTAAAATATAATAAATCAGCCTGTACACCGTCCCACTGCTGGACAATGCCTCCTCTCATTGATGAGAGAGAACGGGCAGTAGTCCCCACGCTGACCCAGTGCGGGTTGGGGACTTCACATACACCTTCGAATTTTCTTCGTGGATGGTTGCAGGTTTCCTCACGATGTTTTTCCTTCACCGAAAAGCTAACGGTAAATATCAAATGATATTCCGTACATAAGTTTCGAAAAACTCATTGGTACGAACCGGGATTCGAACCCACGACTGCCGTTTGACAGCCGCATGCCTGAACCGCTAGGCTACCGTAGCTTGGAGCTGGCGCTAGGATTAAAATAAAGGATCGTTTTTATCCCAGGTCCACGCAGACGAAGTCGCGGGCGGAAGCTATTTAATAATAAATCAGGCTATATACTTACGTCCCACTGCTGGGCAAAGGCCTCCTCTCATGGATGAGAGGGTACGGCCCAGTGCCAGTCGTGGATTCAAATAGGTATAGGTACAAATTTCAAAGTGGCGGATAAAGACGGATTAATTTTAAAGGCATTTTATCTACAATAGGTTCGATTAACGTTTATTAATAAGGCAATTAGTTGTTGCGAATCTCGGGGTAAGACAGTAACCGGGATAAAACCACGAGATTGAAGCGTCCCGAGATTGTCCCGGGGCGCTCTTACATCGTCACGCCACGCCCATGCAGCCGAGGGCTACTCGCGAGGGTCAAAATAGAATGCGTCAAGTGAATATTTGGTCCTCCCTGGGTGCACAGTCGTTGGGGGGTCTAGTGGGTAGTCTGTTTTGCCTGGGACACCCACACACCCGTCTGGACCCCTTGAGGACAGGGCTGTTATTCGCTACGCGCTAATGCGTCTCACCCCGCCGGTCACCCGTCACGAAACTAGACCTCTACCTACGCTTGGTTACTACGCATTGCGGTGTCAAGATACATTTGTGGGTGAGCGTTGATGTAAGCTTAAAACAAGTTACAGAATAGGGGGGCAGGTGTACCTGTGATGAGAGGTCGGCACCGAGGGGACATGAGCTGTACACATGCTGTGTACACATTACACAACCATGTGGCTGGTAGGCTGCCGGCGCAAATCGATTTGCACGCCTTCTCCCAGATAATATAATCACAATACAACAACAAATGGAAACTTATTTTGGTATAATCTCCAAATGAACACGATACGCCATTATTGAGCATGTTTAAAAAAAGTATCATAATGTACATATAAATAATGTTTTCCTTCCTACGTCTCTAAGAAGAAACTCGTCCGCAACTATTGTGCAGTGTATGCTACCGTGTACACAGAAGAACAATTTAAACTTGCATAGAATCATTTATTACGGCTTATAAAGATAGCCTTTATTCCAACTTTTACAGTTTTGGCATAGTATTTATGTTTCTGCATTTATGCTTGCGATTTAGGTTTGCCCCGCGGCAACGAGTAGGCCTCCCCTTTAACTCTCCATTTCTCTCTGTCCCTCGCAGCTCTTCTCCATGTAGGCCCTGCTATGACCTAGGTCATCTTCCCATCTTTTGTGGGGTCTTCCTTTCCCTCTCTTTTTTTCCCTGGGATACCAGACTGTGACCTCTTTCGCCCACTTCACTTGTCTTTTGGTTTGGGTCCCTTAAGATGTGACCTGTCCATTTCCACTTTAATTTATTTGTCCCCTCTGCCTCGGAAAGCCGTATTTTATCCTTTAAAACCAGTGGGCAAAAACGCATTTTATCCACTAGTGGGGAAAGTAATTTGACCTTGAGCGTGTTTAAGTAGCTTTTGCCAGATAACAAAACGTAAACGCTCATAATACAAAATTTTCACAGATGATATATTTCTGTTGCCGCTATAACAACAAATACAAAAAACAGAATAAAACATATATTTAAGAACTTTAACAGAATTGCTTATTGCCTTCATCAGGCGCTGGGTCTCAAAATGTATGTGAAAACTAAAATCCGACTCGCACTTGACCAAAATTCTACTTGATATTACTTACGTTATTATCTTATTATTACTGTTAAAAAAAATCGTATTTAAATGAACTAAAGTTGTTTCGCATGTTGCACTTTCCTCGCTACAGTGAGGTGAAAAGTTTTATGTTACACACGGGTGCAAATGTATTTTACTTCTCGTGTGTTGAAACACTCGCTACGCTCAGGATTCTATTTTAGAACCACTCGCTTCGCTCGTGGCTCAACTATAGAATCCTTTCGCTTGCTCGAGTTTTAATCCCACACTCGCGGGTACAATACAACTTTGCACCCTTGTATAACAAATAACTACAGCATGTGGGATATATCTGTGACTTTCGTTTTTTCCCTTATATTATCTAACCTAATCTTGTCTTTCCTTTTGATGTTAAGACAGTAAGTAAACTCCTCTCCATGTTGTGTTGGCATACTTCCAATGTTTTCCTGTTTTTCTGTGTCAGCGCCCAGGTTTGGCACCGATCGATGTCATGCAGGCGAGAACGCATGTGTTTAGAACTTTGCATTTGCATGTGAGAGGGATATCTGGGTTCTTCATTATTTATTTTAATGCCCAATATTTTTTTCCATGAAAGACATACTCGATTTACAGTTTCTTTGTCAGATTGAGAGTCTGCCGATATGATTTGATTGATTACGGCTCATACTGAATATTAAATAATAATTAAAAACTGTCATTAAAATGTTCCTGTATATGTACAGTCGACGCCAACGACATGATTACACTTTTGTACCGTATTGCTATGTAATAAGTCTAAATCCCCTTTTTTTCTCCTAATTGTCAAAATCACAATCAATGTAAAAGCGTATAATTAATATCAATATGAATTTAACGAAAGAAGCTAACATACAAGTCGATATCTCGAAAAAGTGGATGTATTGTGTTAAAATAGCCCACGCTCTGCAAATCCAAGTCAATTTATGTTTTTTACGTTACGCCTGGCCATAAAGAGGCAGTTACCGCCCGCTACGTGTATGGTATATAATCGTACTTCCTCCTCTGAGTGTCTTAGTTAAAGCAATGTCGCGTAGTTTCAGTGTCCGAAAGGCAACCGGATGGCTTGGGTATTTGAGCTCTCGAAGCGTTGTGGAACCTCCCTGTGCTATCCAAACTAAGCCAATTTGGACTGGCGCGGAAAATGAGTGGCGGTGAAAAAAAAAATGTCGCCAGGTATTCGATTTAGACCGGCATTTCAGGCAACCTATTATTAGGGCGGTTCCATAACACTTCGGGACTCGATACCGCGAGCCATCCGGTTGCCTCTTGGGCAATGAAACTATTAAGCGTCATTGCTCTTAATATGAGGTTGCATATCGCCCAAGAGGCGTCAAATGCCTGATCTGAGACAATATTTGTTTTACAACCCCAGCACCTTCAGTGCCAATATAATGGTTTCGTTGCGCTCGTAGCCGATAACATGGGGAACTCCGTATGTAGAGGAAAGTGCCTACGGGCAGGGCCCACCTAGCGGGTTCCTGGCACTGAAATTGCTAGATGAGTGTAATGTATGGTTGTACTTAACGTGGCTGACATTTTTATAAACTGTCATTGGATTTGGAATCTTCTTCCTTGGGAGTGAGAGTTGCTTTTTGTGTGCGCTAGATGCGGCCACCTTAAATAATCTAAAGTAGGAACAATTCAGCGTATCCGGCGGCGGCGGCACGAGAAGAAGGAGAAAGACAAGGAGACGCAGTGTTACACGCGTGCGCACTAAATACTGCGTGTCCTTGTCTTTCTCCTTCTTCTTGGTCTTCTCTTTCACTTTCTCTTTCTCTGTGTCCGATATCACGTTGCCAAACTTGTCTGTGAACAAAAATGACATTATTTGGTCGATCATAGAATTCATAACATTTGAAAAGCGAGAATCCGACGCGGAAAGTGACTCCCGTAGAAGACTAGGTAATAATTTTTGTGGTAGCAGTAATACCTATCATCGTAAGACGGTAGAGAACTAAGAAGCATATTTATTTAAGTAATTTTGATAATCCTTTTTAAATTATGTAGGTAGGTATATGTATACCCCAATTCTTATTACACCCTATAGTCTCTAGGCCAAACGGTAATAAGAGTCGGATCTACAAAATTAACATTTTTAGTCTTCAATCCAGAAAAAAATAAACTACATTTACAAATTTTCCGTTTTTTCAATATTTTCAGAAAAAACCAGGATAAAAATGTCGGATCTTAGAACAGAAAACGTTTAAAAACGTCGGTCATGCCACATTCTACTTTATTACACGAAAAATAACTGCGTGGTTTTTGTTTTGTATTTTATGTAATATAAAGCTTGTCAAGTTATCAAGTCACTTTTCTTGTTAGATTTATAGATAGGCGTTTCCGTGCACAATGTCAGTTCTAGCAATTACAACATTTTGAACCATTATGTATTTATATCTAATGTGGCCAGGGCTTGAAATACCGGTATTTTACGGAATCGGTACCAAGCATAAGTACCGGTATTGCTAAAACCGGTATCCTACATGATACCGATACCTTGAGTACCGGTAAATTGATGAAATTTACCGGTGTTAGCAGTTAAAATACCGGTATTCGAAAGTGCGAGTGGAGTGAATGAGAGAGAAAGAGAACACAATGAATTATCTACTCACATCGCGAGTTGCGATTGTGCGCGCAAGCAAGCGTTGGATGAATGAATTATATTCTTCTCTTAGACGCTTTTATTTTATGCAGCCGTATTCATGTCGGGGGTCGGTAATTGGGACGATCTGATTTGTAGTAGGTAAGTCGTACGTAATTGTGGTGTAAGGTGTAAGAATTAGCAGTGAAGCCAGTGTGTGCTAGTGATAGCTTTCCGCTATTGACTGGCTTGATGTGTTGTGTATTAATTTTGCAGATATAACTGCATCAGCTTAGAGAAACTTATAAATAAATACATAACAAGAACTCACCTTTATAACTTTATCACAAACCACACTGACGATGTTTCACTTAAAAACTTAATAGTGCGGGCGTTTAGTGAAAAACCATACTTTTTTTGATACAAGTATAAAATTTGGCACAGTTGTTCCTTGTGTGAAAATAAGCTGATTAAGATCGGTAGTCCTCGGGGGCCCCCTCTCTGGCACCGGGGAGGGGGGTCAAAATACCGCTCCGCCCGGCTACATTCTAAAATTTCTAACTGCCCATAGTTAGCTAATAAATCAAATTTTATCACTTAAACCCGATTTACCTACTTTTTTTCGCCCCATCTTAATTCGCCTATACGAATTATATACGATACCATGCGCGCGAGTCGAACATGAGTTTAGTAATAATCATGGAACTAAATCACTTCTCGCGCGCGGCCGGCTCGGCTGGCAACGCCACCGTACACCCATACGCCGCACCGCGCACTCGCACGAAACGGCAACGTCGCATACACGAGTAGGAACCTTTATAAGGAACCGGTATTTCTCGGTGCTAATACCGGTATTTTTCCTTTCTGGAACCGGTTCTGGAACCAAAACGAAGTTCCTATAAATACCGGTAAGTTACCCGTATTTTCGGTACCGGTTCCAATATCCAAGATTATAGTCCAGATAAACTTCCGGCCAATTTAGCTTCAACTATTCCGGTAACGTATCTAGATAAATATTTATAAGTAGTACTAGTTACTAGTAAAACATTTAATTATATAATGCATCGGTTCTTGACCTTTTTTCCGTCCACGGACCCCTAGGAAATCAAGCACAAATCCAAGGATTAATAATAAAAAACCACCAAGACTTTTTGTGGCATTTATTTATTATAGTTAAATGGTCTATTGTCTATGGCAAATTGAAAAACACTGGTCTATACCATTGGCATTAAGAAAAAAATAGTAAGCCACCCACAGATGCCCAACCCCGGTGTATCACAGCAGTGATACCAGTGTTAAAAATATATACTGCACATAAAAACGGTATTATCTTTTAAAATAAGTATGAGGGAGGATTTTTGAAAAAATAAAGATTAAATCAAAATTAATTTGCTTTTTGTAATTAGCGTGTATTTTATTGTTAATTATTGTAATAGGGCGGTATGTTTCGTTTGACTGCGAAATTTATAAATCTCCTCATTGCTGCAAATGGTTCTTGTTAACGGCAACACCCGTGTTTACATTTTTTCTGTGGGATTATTAATTATTGAGGGGTTATAGTCGTAATCCGCCGGCAGCCACACGGCAGCGGTGGTGGCTCCGTCGTGGTCGTGGTCGTCGTGTCGCACGGCGGCGTCGGTAGCTCCGTCGTGGTCGTGGTCGTCGTGTCGCACGGCGGCGTCGGTGGCTCAGTCGTGGTCGTGGTCGTCGTGTCGCGCGGCGGCGTCGGTAGCTCCGTCGTGGTCGTGGTCGTCGTGTCGCACGGCGGCGTCGGTGGCTCCGTCGTGGTCGTGGTCGTCGTGTCGCACGGCGGCGTCGGTGGCTCCGTTGTGCTCGTAGTCGTGTCACACGGCGGCGTCGGTGGCTCAGTCGTGGTCGTCGTCGTCGTGTCGCACGGCGGCGTCGGTGGCTCCGTCGTGGTCGTGGTCGTCGTGTCGCACGGCGGCGTCGGTGACTCCGTCGTGGTCGTGGTCGTCGTGTCGCACGGCGGCGTCGGTGGCTCAGTCGTGGTCGTCTTGTCGTACGGCGGCGTCGGTAGCTCCGTCGTGGTCGTGGTCGTCGTGTCGCACGGCGGCGTCGGTGGCTCCGTCGTGCTCGTAGTCGTGTCACACGGCGGCGTCGGTGGCTCAGTCGTGGTCGTGGTCGTCGTGTCGCACGGCGGCGCCGGCGTCGGTGGCTCCGTAGTGGTAGTGGTCGTAGGCTTCGTGTCGCACGGCGACGTCGACGGAACAGTGACAGACTGGTCCGGCGCCTCTGTTGTCGCCTGTTTAGATACAATACAGTCTTCATTGCACTCCACAGTAAAATAAAACAATACAGAACATACATTACAAAGCGGACGGAGACTAGACTAAAGAGCCTAGAAACGCAATGTTATTGTTGGACAGTTTGAACAGCGATTCGCTCAATCACAATCGAAACCTCACTAAAACCACCAAATAGCAATTTTCCATTCGCGTTTTTCCTCACTCCTGTGCATTTTTATTATCATTCGCTAAGTTTCACGTGGTTTTACTGTCGTGTCGCAACATTCCTCGAATTGTATTATTCCCTGTCCCATGTTTCCAACCTCAGAATGCATCTAAATAGGTAGGTCGTTTAGGCGGAGGGCGGAGTTATCGGAGCTCCTATTTCTATACGTACCTATCCCACTGCAAACCTGCTATAGGAATCCATATTGTAAAACAAGAAGGTACTTACTTGGTCTGTGCTAGACTCGCAGGGCGACGGCAAAGAACGGGCGAATACCTGATGCAGAAAAACATTTAATCCAGTTTAATCCCGACGACGAGGTTTTCCGATGATTAGTGTTCTTCGAGAAAGGGGTAGGTAGAACCTAAAGAAGGATGTAAAGTAAAGGGTTGAGACAGAGCAACAAGCGTCAATAGACTACGTTGACCGCTTACTTAGCTTCTTTGTGCGAATATCGTCTTGGTTTAAAAAAAAGACTCGAATAAAATAAGTATGACTTTATACGAGGGGTGATCCAAAAGTAATGATAACTGAATACTTATTGAATCGGATTAAAATAAATAGGTATGCCGTTACTGGCCATAAAGACTCCTTAGTAAATAAAAAAATAAAAAAATATGTATCTGTCAGAGAGTTGCAGCTGTTTTTTCACGAGCAGTCGGAACAATAACGCAAAAATTGAGAAAACTGAGGTGAGAGCGGTTATTAAATGTGTGTACTAAAGATATATACGCTGAATTAGTGGGAACACTGGGCGAGTCCGCTCCGCCGTATTCCACAGTGGCACGGTGGTCAAAGGAGTTTAACTTGGGAAGAACATCCACTCAAGATGAACGTCGCGAAGGCCATCCATCTGTCGCCATTACTGGAGAAAACGTCAAAAAAATTCATGATCTCGTTTTAACAGATAGAAGGATGACTATTAGGCATCTAGTTGAGCTCACAGGCATCTCGTATGGCAGCATTCAAAGAATCTTAACTGATGAACTACACATGAAAAAAGTCTCCGCTCGTTGGGTGTTAGCGGCCTAGAATGTTAACGGCTGAACAAAAGAAGATACGATGTGAGATTTCCAAGTCTAATCTTGACAAATATCAAACTGATCCCGAAACATTTTTGCGTCGGTTTGTAACCATGGACGAGTCTTGGATCCACCATTTCGATCCTGAGACCAAACAGCAATCCATGACCTGGAAGCGAGCGTCTTCCCCTACACCGAAGAAATTCAAGGTAGCAAGCTCCGCTGGTAAGGTCATGGCTTCAGTGTTTTGGGATGCTGAGGGAGTCATAATGATCGAATACCTGGAAAAGGGAACCACTATTACGGGCTCCTACTACGCTGACCAAATACGCAGATTGAGAGAGGCAATCAAAGAAAAGCGGCGGGGTAAACTTCGAGCTGGCATCCTGTTCCACCAGGACAACGCACCACCCCACAAGGCCGGCGTTGCGATGGCTGCCATCCGTGATTCAGGGTTCGAATTGCTGGAACACCCCCCATATTCGCCAGACCTAGCCCCCAGCGACTTATCTCTTTCCACGGCTGAAGGAAGATCTTAGAGGCAACACATTTTTGAATGATGGCGAGGTAATGGCCGCTGTGGAGGCATTTTTGGAGGTTCAAGAATTTTTTTTTTTTAAATGGAATTCGTGGTTTGGAGAAACCATGGTCTAAGTGTCTAGACTTGGAAGGAGATTACGTAGAAAAATAAATTATTTTATTTAACATTTTATGTGTCTTTCATACTGATTATCATTACTTTTGGATCACCCCTCGTAGTATGGCTTTTTTGTTGATAATTTTTGATTTCGAGTGGCTATGCCAAGTCTTGGGATTAGGTGTCAAAGCACACCCCGGGCACATTTAGGGCACAACCGGGAACAACGCGAGGAGGATGATGAATTTTTGATTTTGAGTAGGTTTTAGTGTCTGGTGTCTAAACTGAAGTATGCATAGGCGGCATATAAGGTGAAACATAAATAGACCATGTAAGGTTCTAATCATGTTCTTCACCTACGTTGTAGCCGAAACCACAACCCTACCTACTTCTTACACGACATTATGCTGAGTGGACTCCGATTTCGCATCTAAACTTAATTTGTAAAAATGTAAGTAGCTACTTTACTATTTGCGAAATAAAGTTTTTTCTATTGTATTCTATTACAAAACATGAGAATCAAACAAAAGAAGACTTACTTACCGTTATCAAAAACAAAGGCCCCAAAACCAGTAGGCGCCGCATGTTGTCCGTAAATTCTCCAGATGTGCGAGACTGTTCGCGCGGCCATTTTATACTTCGTTAGACAATGTATGCAATACAAATATTGTAGCGCATTCAATAACACCATTGTAAATTTCTTCTTTCCATGCGATGAATATAGTGATGATCTGATGGCATTATTGTGCTTTAATTGAATGCAGCAAAGTAATAAGTAGTCATACGCATGTTTTATAGTTTATTGACAGTAGGTAAGTTGTAAATGTTAATATCAATAGGCGTCAATAGCTATATGCAAATAATAATATTATTTATATATTTGTTTATATATTATACTAGCTTCCACCCGCGACTTCGTCTGCGTGAACTCGGGATAAAAACAATATTTTAATCCAGGCTATAAACTATCTTCGTGCGAAAATTCATTCAAATCAGTTCAGCCGTTTAAGCGTGATTGAGTAACAAACATCCAAACATCTAAACTTTCGCATTTATAATATTAGTAGGATAAACAATGATTAGGTTATTATTTAGATTTTTGAAGTACTTAGGTAGGTAGGTAGGTACGTACAAAAGTATTCAGAAATAGATATGCGCCGAAGAAAGATCCACCTCAGGTCTCCTGCTAATCATCCATTCAAAAAATAGTGGTTGTACTTCATCCACAATTTCTTAACGCTAGCAATTTGCTATTTGATTACTAATTTAATCCCATTGGGAGATGATTTTTGGGAGAAACATTAAATACGTAGGTAACCATATTTTGTTGTGCCAATATTGCCAGTTATTGGACGAGCGAGCGAAGCGAACGAAGGTCTCTGCTTCAGCTTGAGCCAAAATTATTTCGTCCAACTGTCCGGCTGCTCTCCTATACAGGTCGTATTTCTCAACTGATTCATTGTGAAACTCTGTGAGCAGGTTCGAGGTACTTAGATTTTTTCTGTTTTTATTAATAGAAAAAATAAACGTATCAAAGAGCCACTAATTATAATTAGTAATATTCGTATTAGTAGGATGTAGAACACAGACAAACAACAAAATAAATTACTCGGTAGACAAAAATCGATGGTTTTATTTTAGCGAACCAGCGAACTGCTCACAAAACGTACTTATCTGCGCGGTGGAACTTTACGAAAGTAAAATAGGTCAAGTTGGTATCCAAGTGCTCTTGAAACTCGTGCGCATTTCTTTAAGCGCAGATAACCTGCTTTTAATTTCATACCTACCGGTTAGTCTATCTTATCGTGTCGGGGACTGCGTAATTAGAAGCAATGTTGACCAGCGCAGCGGGGCCAACACAAGGGTCTGGGTTTGGTCACTAACCCTAGTGCACCCTACCCAGGGTGGATTGCAAAACAAGTTTAAAATCAAAAATGTCATTTTTGGTACCAGCTTTTATTGCCGACTGTACTTTTCTGTATAAAGTACCTGCGGGTATTAAGGCCGAAGTTGCCAAAATCGTATTAAATACGGGCGCTCGCGCTCAGGGCCACGCGTCCCTGACGCCAAGCGGACAAACAAGGAACTACACGTTCGAACTGGCTCGATGCCCCACTCGCCGCCGCCAGTGTTGCGTCATACATTTTGGCGGGTGGGTGCGTGACACGTGTTACAAAAATCGGGCCGAAGCAAACGTGAGTATTTATTGAAATATTACATGAATAATGTCAATTTGCACTCAGTTTTTCTCCCTAATTAACGCTTGTAATGTGATAAAGGTTTCAATAACGTATTTTGATGCCAATATTTTATATTTCGTTTTATTTATACACGTGGTCGGTGGCGAATAAGGCCTACAAAATTTACCTATAGGCCTTATTGCCCTCTATGGCTTGGGATTTCGTTTAGGCCTTATTATCCTCCTACTTCATAAATCGAATTTTATTTGTTTTTATAATGTATTTCGGTATTTTAAGTTATACTACTAACGTAGTGTGCATAACTACTTACTTATTTTTTATACTTTCAGTTTTCGATCACGATGCCTCCCAAACGAGCATTGTGGACCGAAGATGCCCTAGTGTCTGCAGTTCGAGCAGTTCAAAGAGGCACGCTTAGCACTTATACAGCTGCAACGAGGTATGGAGTTCCAAGAAGAACTATCAGAAATCATCTCCAGAGTGGAATTTTGAAAAAATCACTAGGGCGAAAAGCTATTCTGGACGGTGATCAAGAAAGAAGTCTTGTGGAAAGCATAATCAGGTATGCTCAAATAGGATTACCTTTGACTCCACGTATACTCCGTCGCTTGGTCTACAAATTTTGCGAGGCTAATGATATTAAACACACGTTCAGAGAAAACAAACGAATCGCAGGAAAAGACTGGCTAAAGGCCTTTTTGAAAAGACACCCGGAAATATCAAAAAGAAAAGCTCAATTTATGAACCCAGCTAGAGCGCAAAAGCTAAACAAAATTGTTGATGATCACTTTGCAAAAATAAGGGAAATCTATGATGAACTCGATCTGAAAAATCATCCCGAAAGAATTTACAACATGGACGAAAAAGGTTGCCGCCTAACAATTCACCATCAACAATCTGTTTTAGCTCAGAAAGGGGCTAAAAGAGTGCATTTAATATCTTCGGAGCATGCAGAAAGTGTCACCATCGCGGGATGTGTGCTTTAGGAACTGCCATACCACCAATGATCATATTTAAAGGAAAGCGGCTGAAGCCCGAATTATATGACAACTTGCCAGCGGGATCATTAGTTGAAGTCATCAAAGGGTTATATGACTAATCAACTTTTTCAAGAATTTTTAAAACTGCTGTCTAGATACAAAAGTAATGGAAAGTGCCTTTTGATATTTGACGGGGCAGCTTGCCATTTAGATCTGTCCATCGTAGAAGTCGCCGATTCACTCGACATAGCATTATACTGCTTACCGTCGAATACCACCCACGAGCTGCAGCCCCTCGACAAAGCTGTCTATCGATCATTTGAACACCATTGGGATGAAGAAGTTTTGTCATTCTTGGACCAAAATCCTCATAAAAAAGTCACAAAGGCAAGATTTAATAAAATTTTGTCGAGTGTCTGGTCCAAATGCATGACTCATAGTAACATTACGGGTGGCTTTAGAGCAACGGGCTTGTATCCCTTGAATCCTCGGGCAATTCCAGAAACGCCTTTTGCCCCGTCAATATTATCAGAAGATCCAGCGCCTCCTGTGTCAAATACAGTCGAAGAAGAAATGATTGAACCTTCTACCTCCGGCAGACCAACTTTAGGAGCGCGTAATAGATGTGTAGTGTCCCCAGCATCAACCGACAGCTCTTCAACCAGGTCCGACAGATCGCCGTTGTTAGCAACACCCAACAGCTCGCCTATCAGACCCAACAGATCGCCATCTGAAGCGTTGTTAGCAACACCCAACAGCTCGCCCATCAGGCCCAACAAATCGTTGGTAGCCTTAATCAACAGTACCCCAGTCCGGCCAACAACTTCCAGGTCGCGTAATATGTCACCAACTAATAATACGTCGTTATCATCAGCCAACAGCACAACAATCCGGCCGGCTGGTCTCTTTTATCACACGGTTTACAGTTCTAGTTCGGACGAAGACAATGTGCCACTCGCTCAGCTGAAAAAATCGCCATTTCAAGAGTTTATGCCTACGCCGCTCAAAGATACAAATAGAACACCAACAAATATAAAAAAAGCTATCAATTATAGAGGAACTCCAGTCACAAAAGATCTTCTTGACAAAAAGGAAAAAGAGAATAAAACGACAATTCAGAAGAAAAACATCTCCAAAACCGCAAAGAAGAAAAACACCTCCAAAACTGCAAAGAAGAAAAACACCTCCAAAAACAATAGTAAACATCAAGATGCATGGTACTGTCATAGCTGCCAAACAGATAAATTGGCTGATATGAGGATGTGCGTTAAATGCGGTAAATGGTATCACGAGGAGTGCGTCGGTTTATCAATGGAAGACATTGATGATTTTGAATGCCCGAATGGGTGCTAGGCGATGGGATGGTGTTGTAGCATTTATTTTTGATTATTGATCTTAATTAACCAAATGTATGACTTGTAAGTAATTAAGTGTTTTATTTTTATGTTAAAAAGATAGTAGGCCTTGTTATTTTTGATTTTTGATTATTGATCTCAATTTACCAAATGTATGACTTATAATTATTTTATTTTTATGTTAAAAACGTAGTAGGCCTTCTTATACTACCTTTAGTATAATATGGCCTACAGTAAAATAAGGCCTTTAGCACAAATCCTAAAAAAACCGAAATTTTTATTTTTTTATATAGCAAGGATTGCTATTTTTTGTTATTTTCTATGTTAGTTAAAGTTTGAGACTGATTATCTCTATACAATGTTAATTAGATTGCTAGTTAAGATAGAGGAATGTTTTGTGTATTAAATATCCGTACAATGACCCATATTGCATCTCAATATAAGAATATAAACGCGTTTGTTATAAATATGTGATTATTAATATAGACAACAAGTTTGTTTTAATTATTTAAGTACGTTAAGGTCTTAGGCCTTCTTATACCACCATATTATAATAAGGCCTATTTGTAGGGTTTTAAAAAATCTGTCACTCTATGTCTCCTTATGAGAATTAATGCCATTTTTCACGTTAATTGTGTACTTATTTAAATAAAAGACGAATAAAAATATAAATATGCTATTATTGACACGAAGTTAGCACCAGGGCCCATTCTGCCGCCAACTTCGCACCGGTGGCGTCATTCTGAAGGAGGCAGCGCCGAGCGAACTCACTTTTGGCTCAGGCTCGGTGCGGGACGCTCGTCATACATTTCGTTGTATTTTTGTCGTACGATTGTAATATTTGTAATTAAAAGTTAATTTGCTGATTAATTCACGTTTTTATTCTGATTTTTCCTAAGATCAAAAGTAGGGATCTAATTACGTGCCTTACGCTTTACCATCACTTTTATTATTACGTAAAAATCGTAAATGTAACGATCGTAATTTTAAAGTTATAACTATCGTGCTTTGTGTTATTTTGCTCCGCGCTCTTAACTATAAAATCTTGATTCAACGTTAGTGCGTGCCATGCTATATTGATTACATTGCTTTGTTCTTTTGAACTAACGGTTACCAACGAACTAATAAAGTGCAAGTATGTGTTTATTCTAACGTTTGCTTTTTGCTTGATTAGTTTTCACTTTTGAATTTCGAATTTGTTGGCGACTTTTTCGCGCAATTATGTCTGATCGTGACTCGCGTAGTCTTCGAAGGCATAGGCGTAGAAACAGAGACATCTCAGTAGAGATAGACAGCGCGACAAATCGAATAGTGTCTATCTCGAGCGACAGTTGCAGATTATTTTGAATCGTCTGAATACGTTAGAGGAACAATCCGTCCCGTCACCATCGCTCCTGCTGCCAGCCCCCCCCTAGACAGGTACCGCCGCCACGGACTGTGGACGTTGCCGCATCGGGCACCATACCGACTTCCACGCCACCGCTTCAGTGCAGCCCCTCGTAAAGCCGTACGGGTTTTACAGCTGCGACAATACGTGGCGTGGGCGAGCGGACGCTGTCCACCACGGAGACGTGGACCAATCATCAACGGAAGCCATTGTGAGCGCCATCCGCTCCATCAATAATACGGTGAGATCCAACCAATCTTACTTGATTTCTAGCTTTGATCCTTCTTTGCATGATTTTGCGGTATGGTCTAAAGAAGTAGACCTTGCTAAAGCCTCAAATAATTGCGGTTGTCCTTCAGATTGGCCAACCCGCCAGTAGTATAGCATTGCGCCCGCTCATTGAGTCTGGTAAAGTCTTGGTCTACATCGACGACGTCCTAATTATGAGCCATACTGTCGATGAAGGTCTCAGCCTCTTGCACGACGTACCTACTTACGACTTTGGATAGCGCGGGATTTTCTATTGACCTCAAAAAGTGCACATTTTTGTACACAAAAATAGAGTATTTGGTTAGTACAATTAGCGAGGGTCAGGTGCAGCCGAGCGGTCGTAAAGTCGAAACCTTACATGAAGCCCCTGTGCCTAAATATGTGAAACACATTCGTCAGTTCTTAGGTTAAGCTGGGTACTTCCGCCGTTACATTGCCGAGTTTGCTACAAAAACAGCGTGCATTACGCGTCTGACCAGGGAAGGCGTGCATTTTCATTGAACCGCGAGCAAGAAACTGCTAGAAAAGATCTTATGACTTGACAAGCGAACCTGTGCTCGCTGTTTACGATCCCAATCGTGTCTTTCATGACTAACACAACCACCACGGTGTTGACGAAACTATTGACCTGACACTAAGATATTACTGGTTTCCAGGCTTGAAAGCTTTCATTCAGAAATATATTGTCCATCGCATAGCATTTCACAATTATTGCCTCTGAACTTGCTCATTGGTACCGATTCCGTCACTCCTCTCGTTCGCAATCTAGTTCGTGACGTAGCCATTGAGGGTTCTCATCCGAATCGCGAATCTATTCGCGAGATGAATAGACGACGACGAGCCTCTCGGAGGTTACAGCGAAATTAAAGTCAGCAAAATGCAATTGCACCCTGTGAAACTAATTGTTTGGTTTTTGTTATAAAGAAGGCACAAGCTACCGGGAAACTCGACTCCGGCATGTGCGGCTCCCACCGAGTCAAGGCGCTGCCGCATGGGAGATACGAGCTGCAGTTAATGGCTGGCTCTTATGGCAAAACCACCCAAGCCACGGCAGAATACATGGTGCCTTGACAGGGCGAGTGGACTCCAGATGCGTGAGCAGACCTCACACCCTTTTGCAAGCAGACCTTGCGTGAACAGACCTCACACCCCTTTGCAAGCAGACCTTGCGTGAGCAGACCTCACACCCCTTTGCAAGCAGACCTTCCGTTCACGGAAATCATACATTTGGTTAAGTGCAACCGATGATGAAGACCACAGATGAGATGAGTCTGAGATCCTTGAGGAAAAAGTAAACTGGAAATGAAAGAAAGGAGTAAACTGGAAATAAAGCGTGGCTTGGCAGAGTATTTACTGACTTGAAGTCTGTCCTGAACAATTTGGTTTCCGAAAAGGTTAATCCACTTCTCTTGCCTGTTTTGATCTGGTTAAGTTCATTACCGAGAGCATTAACGAGAGTACACCTGTCATGTCTATCTTTTTGGACATGACAAAAGCGTTAGATTTTGTCAATCACTCTAGACTCCTACGCATGCTTGAAGTGTACGGTGTGAGGGGAAGAGCGCATGGTAGGATCAGGAGCTATTTGGAAAATAGAAAGCAATGTAGGCACGGTAATTAGCGAAATCACAAAAACAAAACATGTTATCCTTAAACAATCATATAGGTCGCAGTTTCAAATGGTTAATAAAAGAAGTTCCTCAGGGTAGCATTCTCGGACCTCTGCTATTTATCTTTAATGCTACTCCATATAAAAGTATAATGTTGGCTGACGATACTATACGCTGTTGGTAAAATGTAATACTAGTTATGACTATGAACGTGACATGAATAACTCATTAATTGACATAACGAATTGGATGCAAGTAAATGACCTACGAATAAATATTAATAAGACTAAATTCATGCAATTTTCCTCGTATAATTCCAGTTCCATACCTAGTAGTTAATAATAACGAAGAAGTTGAGAGAGCTTTAAATTTCTAGTGATAATAATTGACCAACACTTAAATTGGAAGGAGCACATAGACAGTTTTCAAAATTCAGAAAGAATGAGTTAGGGTTATTTGTAACGCAGATTGACAATAGCTGTATTCCACTTTTCAGAAAGTTGCACGTGTTGCCCTTACCGTGCCTATACAGGGCGTCCCAAACTTATGGGACATGAAGGGGAAGTACCTTAAATATCGTAGATAGTGAATTTTGCTCAAAGAAGACTTTATGTTATTTTTAAAAGTTAGTAATTCTGCATTCATAGATTTTCTAAAAATTACTTGCTTCGTCTGGGAATCGAACCGACTAAAATGTGAAAAAAAATCACCCTTTTTTTATGATGCCAATCGAAAGAACAGCTAAAAAATAATAACTCTGCTTAAGTAACATAGTATTTTAAAATAAAGGAACAACGTGAAATTAATCATTTTAATCAAATAAAAAACATACATGAAACTGCCGTAGTCAATTAAGTAGGTATTTTTTTGTAAATTAATTAATTAAATGCTCAAAATGTGATCCCTCTTGTCTTACGCAAATCGCCAATCTATTTTATTAGATGGCCGGCCAGATCCCCGGACCTCACACCATTAGATTTCTTCTTTTGGGGATACGTGAAAGATATGCTATACAAAAAGCGATACGAGAACGTAGGCGAGTTGCAAACAGAATTGTGCCATATCACATCGAGTGTTCACCATAAAATGATTAGAAAATCAACAGGCAGCGGGCTTATTAAAAGATTTGCGATTTGCGTAAGACAAGAGGGATCACATTTTGAGCATTTAATTAATTAATTTACAAAAAAATACCTACTTAATTGACTACGGCAGTTTCATGTATGTTTTTTATTTGATTAAAATGATTAATTTCACGTTGTTCCTTTATTTTAAAATACTATGTTACTTAAGCTGAGTTATTATTTTTTAGCTGTTCTTTCGATTGGCATCATAAAAAAGGGTGATTTTTTTTTCACATTTTAGTCGGTTCGATTCCCAGACGAAGCAAGTAATTTTTAGAAAATCTATGAATGCAGAATTACTAACTTTTAAAAATAACATAAAGTCTTCTTTGAGCAAAATTCACTATCTACGATATTTAAGGTACTTCCCCTTCATGTCCCATAAGTTTGGGACGCCCTGTATATAAGAGAAGTGTGTGTATTTGTCACGTCAAATTCACAATATTTTAAAATTTGACTTAATACCAGGCAAAGAGAAGCAAGAGTAAGACTGATGAACAAGTTATATAGACGACCATGCAAGTACATACATCTATAGGAGAAACATTAAGAACATGTGTATTGAAATATATTAAGAAATGAATAAGATTAAGACAAGATTATATCTTCAAGCATATTATAGTGTAAAGGAGTTCTTTGATAGCAACAGGATATTATGATTATTATTATTTTGACATTGTTTTATTATGTATGTGTTGTGAAATTTTGACTTTTTGTAATTGATTATTTGTGCACCTATGTAATGAAACTCAAGACATTTGCAAGCCTGCATGTGGGCTGAATACACTGTGCTGTGAAATCTTATTGACATCTATATTACAGAGGACAGATTTCATTTTTGGAGACCACATTCTAGATAGATGAACAGCGTTATTCGTAATACGCTGCCGGTGCCGGTGCCGGCCACTGCGAATAGATAATAAACAGTATTTATATTCAATTTATATAACGGCGAGGCAGAATTTACTTCATAACTGGTATGAAAGATGGATTTAAAAAAATATTCATTAACAATTTAATTGATTGCATAAATTAGTAAAAAAATGGCCATCAATTAATAAATATGAGTATCGTTCGTTACACAATAGAGTAAATCATAAATTATACCTCCTAATTTTTTATCCCTTTCGATAACTTTACTAGGTATTCGTGTCAGTAAAATTGAAACTCGGTTTTTGTAACAATTAATATTTTAATATCCTTAACCGTCTTATTTACATTAACATCAAATGCGCGAACAACATCTACTACATACAGTTATAATTTATAATATGTTATATTATATAGCGTACAACAGGTACGTAAATGTCTGTCCAGTACAAATAGCTACAGATACGTAGGTTACATGAAGGTATATTAACATAACACCTGTATTGAAGTTACAGTGCCGGCCAATAATGTATCACATTCAATTTGCTTTAAACTAACTTTTTTAATTCTTTCTGAAGGAAGATATAACATTCGTTGATGCGAAGGATTTAGACACATTGTAAGACCGGTTAAAATGTCTGGTCACACAAAACAGTAATTTCGGAGAATTTTGATGATTTTCATTACTGGCCAGTACAATAGTAATGGGTGTTTCAAAAGTGCCCTCAATTCATTACAACTTATAATGTTAGATAAAAACTACATATTATTTGGTTCCCGTAGTTTAACTGGTTCCATTGTGTAACACAAGTTAGTCATACAATTTACACGGGTAACTTTCGTTACACAATGAATTGTTTTAAATTGTAGGTATACGAATTCAGTTATCTATCGACTTTTTTAAACCACATTATGAAGCCTAAGTGTGAAATGAAATTGAGATGGTATCGCACATTTGAAACTCCCCATTTGTATATTCAGTTCATTTTGAACATTGCTGTTGAATTTGAATCAGATTATACATTGAGATATTTTGTGTTTGTAAGTATGCGAATATTCACATCAGTCACTATTCTCCAAGATTTTTTCCATTCCATTATAAATTAAACCGAATGACACTTAAGTTAGACGATATGGCTTGTTTAAATATGAAATTAGTCCTTGCACTAGATTGTGTCATACTTATCATCCAAAGACCTATCATCATTTTTCAATCGGAGACATTGATAAAAAAATGGATAAACAGACGAATTTTCCTATATCTGTTCATTCTTATCGATGCACCTATTAACCTAGATACAGTAGAATGAAGTCATTCAAACCAATCATAGATATCTTACAGCTCTAAGGTTTAAAATTGTATACAGAAGCTGTGGTAAAAAATGTATCAACTTCTGCCGCCGAGTATAGTTTGATTCAAGAATAGCTGATTTCGAACAGCGATGCCAAAAGTAACTGAATAAGTCCGTGATAGCACAGAATTTAAGCCCGGTTTACACTTAACCAGAATTCGGTCAACTCAGCACGCTAAAGACAAGAATTTCAAGTCTCTAGAGTAGAGAATATCCTTAGTTATTATTTAGCGAAGTAACAAAGGAATATATTGCTTTAGAAAATTAACAACGCAAAAGTAACGTCTGATTCCACTCACCGTGCGTACGAAAACGTTCGCATCCGTGCAGGATCAGAGTTCAAATGTCTGGACACGACTCATCGGATACGATGATGGCACAGATAATTGATATTCGAGCGAAGGGCGGGCTCAGTGGCCAGGCCCGAGTCGGGTATAAACCAGGCTTTACTAAGTCAACTAGTTAATAATTAGTCTAAATAGTGTTCCGACTAGAGCGAGGTAATTCTGTGACCTCTTAGCACTACATAGTACAAACATATAGGTATTGAATTATTGAAGTACCAATAACATTTTAATGGAAGGAAAAATACAGTTATCAGAAAATAGAGAGTTACAGTCAAGAAGAAAAGTTATAATATCAGTTTGGTTAGTATGAACTCGTAAAACTGATATTTATTGCGGCACGACTTTTTTCTTTGTTTCAACTATCTACTTTTTGATACAATATTATGTAAAATATAATGTTTCAGGTGAAGTCTCCAGGGAAAAAAATTGTTTAAGAATTGAATGCCCTCTGCCCATAAATTTAACTGACTTTATGAATAAGAAAGTAAAAATAAATAATAATTGTGTAACGGAAATTAATCATTACAATTTATATGGTTATTTTTCGTAACACAAGGGACGCCTTGTTCTTTAAAATATTTCGTTTCCCTACAGTCTTCAAATGAAAACTCGTAATTTGCCGTCATATTAGAATTTGCGAGTCATATTGGCGAAAACGATAGCACGAATTGTACTTTTTAAATCTTAATGGAAGATAATGATTCACATGACGTTTTATTATACACCTACATAATAAATGATAGGTATATTGCTCTTTAAGACGCTGTATGAATTGACACGTGCGTACCAATATATCAAGAGCTCACGCGTGTTTGCTCTTTCAGACGCTGTATGAATTGACACGTGCGTACCAATATATCAAGAGCTCACGCGTGTTTGCTCTTTCAGACGCTGTATGAATTGACACGTGCCTACCAATATATCAAGAGCTCGCGCATGTTTGCTCTTTCAAAAGCTGTATGAATTGACACGTGCGTACCAATATATCAAGAGCTCACGCATGTTTGCTCTTTCAGACGCTGTATGAATTGACACGTGCGTACCAATATATCAAGAGCTCACGCATGTTTGCTCTCTCAGAAGCTGTATGAATTGACACGTGCGTACCATTATATCAAGAGCTCACGCGTGTTTGCCCGATTACGTAAGGAAGGGATATGATTTTAGCCGTCTACGTTTGCATGTTGGTGGATCGACTATTTCCTGCCGCTACTAGCCATGGTCACATCTCCTGAGTCACTTTTTAAAACTGCGATTTATGGGTTTAACATCAGCAAGTATGGGGTTTTCTTGTCAAGTCCGACCCCTTTTGTATGGACCACCTTCTAGTCCCGTTAGAAGTCCGTATTGTCACGAACGGGACAGAATAACAACAAGAAATAGCTGATTGACCCATTTACGTGTATTCCACCGTAGCGTTTAAGATACTGGACCGATTTTGATGAAGGTGTCAATCGATTCGGAACTATGCTCCGGGTTACAGTTTATTGAACTTGTTTGCTTGTTGAACACCAAGAAATGATAACGTAAAATAAATCTTCCTTTTTAACGTAGTGCATACATATGTTATTATTATTTCATATAATTATTTCGGTACAGCCCTAAGTCAATCCAATACAGCACGAGTGTATAAAATACAGGATATAATACAATCGAATTATCGAATAAGTATATACATGATATAGAATGGAACACGTAATAACATGTATACAAATTGAATGGATTGGTCGACGATGCACAGCCAGCATTACATACACGTACGAAATTTTAACCCTTTAACCGCTAAGGACATCTAAAGGCGTTTTGATGTTCTTGCCAAGGCCAAGAACGTTTTCCTTAACTGACATGCATTCAACTAAAGTTATAAACTTTGCTTTTGTATCAAAAAGGTTGGTATGCATGTGCGTGTGTGTTAGTGGTAAAAAGGTTAAAATAATGGGTTGATGTTTGAATGAATATTTGTTACAGCGTAATTTTAAACGTCTAGAAGCTGGTAAATCCTATACTATAATTTATGCTTACATATGTTTTAAAATATAATGATTGTGTGCATATATCTTACTTCATTTGTTTATATGTCACGCTGACTGCACATGACATTACGCTATACGAACAACAATTGGTATAAATATGTAATCTCGAACAATTATTATTATTAAAAACATGTTTTTTGTATTTTTTAATTTACAAGGTAACTAGTGAACACTAAGAAGTTTTGTATACAATTATTATTATTATTTAGGTATTTTTATGATAAACTTTGAATACAATATGTTACAATACAATATCTGCAGCGACAAATAATACCTTTAATAGTAGTAGAAAGTGTTGAAGTAATAAACAGTTGCATTAAACATAAAACGATGCTATATATTGGTTTATAACCGACTTCAAAAACGGAGTAATTTCTCAATTGACTAGTCGGGATCTTTTATTTTTTATGTATGTTCCCCGATGACTCGAAGACGCCTTTTCCCGATTACCTACTCGAAAACGTATCCTTCCTAGGTGGTCCCAGGGTCATCAGCTCAGGATTTGATGGCCATCGGGGTCATCAGGTCAGGATCTGATGATGGGATCCTGGGGTCATCGAGGGAACTACAAATAAGGCGAAGTACTGAATTTAAGTCGGTTAAAAAAAACCTTTTACCTGATATCCATTTGAAGTGAACTTGAACCTACACAAAGTATTACTTGTCGCGCATAAGTAACAAATTGATACATTTCTTATAGTTTTCTCTAAAACGTACATTATAATAAGCCAATGTTGCAAGTGAAAGGGCAGTTGGCACATTTGATCCAATTTTTATTAGCACTCGTCGCGGGAAATCTATCTTTTCTGATACTTTTTTTACTTAACCTTTCAACTTTACACGCGCTTTTGTAAGACACTTGGTTGTGTCTCGCGAGCTTTTTATTGAAACCTGCGTTGTGGCGATCAAAATATTATAACTTATAAACTTTTTAAATTCCTTTTTACCACATAAACAATGATGCAATGAAAAGGATTAAAGTAATGTTAACCTTTTGTACACTGCTGTCGCAACAACGCCACTTGCCAGTGTAACATATTAATCGAAAAGTAGCTGTTCAAATAACAACCTTGTTCACACTACGTTAAGATTCACTTTTGGAACTTGGATACCCCAAATCATTATTCTCTTCTTAATAATTTCTCTGGTAAAGTTCTCTGAATAATTTATACGTCTCGTTTACATATCAGAACGAGATAGTGACAGGTTACATGAGTTTAGAAAATACTAGAAACACACATGATCTCGATTTTGCTCGCCACGATATTGTTATATTTTATCCATAGGTAACGAATAGGTATAACAGTTTATTTACATGATATTATATTAACTATACTTAAATAACGAGTCACGCATAGGTCGTTGAACTGATACGAATACAACTAAACCTTTACCACAGATAAGTAAACGAATAATACATTGACGAAATCCTGTTTTTTTTTTACTCTAACTGGTGAGTCCCGTTGCTAGGCAAGCTATTTTATTAATGAAATCGCTAACATTCATAAAATATTTTTTAGTCCCAGATTGTAAATACTGGTGACTTATTATCAAATGTGACTATACAAACGATACAACTGCCCCATTTGTCACAATGATTATTTAACCTTTTAACCACTATTACTCCAGGCAAAATACGGTTTTGAAAAACATTAATTTATAATAGCGTTTTTTTTGTTGGTTTCATTTTAAAATGTTATTCTAAGATGATTTATTCAAGACTCCGGCAAACTTTCCACCCGGAAGTAATTATGTAGATTTAAATGAAGCATGCATTGTCTTTTTATGCACGATTTATCTTGAATATTATATTAGACTTTTCAGAAGCTAGTTAATTTATCATTTTTTTGATGTCTGAAATATTGTCGGATTTTGTCGCTGGGTAACTATTTAATTGATAATATATCCGTTACACATAAAAAATAAGCTATTATAAATTATTTCCAAAATTGTCATTTTTCCCACACAAGTTTCGGACAATATAGTCCAGTCAATGAACTGACAAGTTCATTGACTGGACTATATTGTCCGATATAATAACATTCTTCTTTATTGCACCACAACATAAGAAAAACATGTACAAGTGTAGATGTGACAACGCGTTTAAAGTACACATTCTTTACGTAGGTTTATACTTTACCAAGATGCGTTTAAATGGTCTAAGTTCTTCTGGGTCACGCCAATGCATTTGAATAAACACAACTAATTTCAATCACCACACCCTCACACCTCAATCAACTTAATATGTAAGTAAATAAAGCTGAAAATAGCCGAGCAAAACTTGCTATTAACCAATATTATTTAAAATATTGATATTTATGCTCACAATATAGTCAAATAAATGGCAATTTTAACGAGGATTGATAGTTCGCTTCTTAATCAACAGCCTCTTGTCATTTTGTATTCGAGTGCTTCGCGTTTTACATCGATTGGTATTCAAGTATTATGCATTAACTTTTTAACCGACATATGACAACGCGATAGCTTAAAAATACGATAAATAGTAAAAAAAATGAGTTACATGTCTACACACAAAGAAGGTTAAAAGGTTAAAGAAATCGTTGATTAAATAGTTTAATCTGCATCAGATTGCCCGACGGTTCGCAACGGTAGTATTAAATCTTCAAAACGGTAACAAATTGAAGACTAAATTAAAACTTAACACAACAATCAGCAATTGACAACGGTTAGACTAGCCCCAAACCAAACCACACTTAAAATATAGACTATTTACCATAAAAGTATCATTTTACATAATGAAGGATTAATAAACATCTTGGTCGCAAGTAAGTCTATAGATCAATTAATTCCATGGTTTAATCGTGTGACTTATTTTTGTTACGCAAAGGAATCAATTAACTTATGGATGAATTGTTTCTAATATATGCTTGCTTTTTTAAACCATCGATATTTGTGACAGGAGCTAATGTATGCCGTAGTGCTATATGACATTCATCCATCAGAGCTCGGAATTTCCACGGCAAAACAAAGGAATGTCGCAATCTAGCTAGGGTTAGAAAAAATGATTTTTCGATATACGATCTATCTCTATCGTATTAGTCACTGGTTCGACTATCAAAGGATAAAAAAAATATGAATAGAAAACAATACAATTAGTTTATATTAGGATGGATTTCATATAGTCGAGAAATTTGGTGGGTCAATAATTTAATTAATTCCATTGTTTAACAAATATTAGTCACTAAGTCTAATTTGATCACTTGCATTACACAAAGGAATGGATTTAATTGTGGGCGAATTTATACCTTAACTAATAAATAAATAAATATTAGGGGACAATCTTACACAAATCGACCTAGTCCATAACTAAGCAACGCTTGTACTATGGGCACTAGACGACGATAAACATATTTATATAGATGAATAAATACTTAAATACATAGAAAACATCCACGACTCGGGAACAAATATTCGTGCTCATTACACAAATAAATGCTCTTACCGGGATTCGAACCCAGGACCTATTGCATCGTAGGACGTAGGATCGTGCAACTAGGCTAAAGCGGTCGTCAAACTATGTATTTTTAACCGAATTTAAAAAGAGGAGGTTCTCAATTTGTCGGAATCTAAAGCGAGAAAGAAGATAGTAAAGCGAATTTAAACACTTATCATGGGAATGAAATATTACTAGTGATAGCACTGATATGTTATCTGACTCGATTATCAACGAAACGACAGATATTTCTTTGTAATATATATGTGTGGCAAGAATAAATGTCGTTAGAAATGAGGCCATCCGCAGCAGAACCAAGGTAACCGATATAGCCCTCCGAGTCGCTACACTCAAGTGGCAGTTGCGGGGCACATTGCAAGTAGAACCGATGGCCGTTGGGGCGGAAAGGTTCTCGAGTGGCGAACACGTACCTGAAGGCGCAGCGTGGGTAGGCCCCCCACAAGGTGGACTCATGACCTGGTAAAGGTCGCGGGAGTCCGCTGGATGCGGGTGGCGCAAGACCGGCCACTTTGGCACTCTTTGGGGGAAACCTATGTCCAGCAGTGGATGTCTTTCGGCTGATATGATGATGAAGATGAGGATTAATTAGGTGCCAGGTTTTACATAATACTTATTATATTTATGTGCACATACATTAACACTTTCAATGCCATCTCTACTTGTGGGCGATTTCCTCTAAAAGGAGATTGTTGGCAATGAATATGTTAAGTTATCTCAACGAAACTATGTAAACATCTGTATGCATATGTATATTGTAGTGTTGAAATGATTGGACGGGCCCTTAGGTAGAAACGATCTATTCTATTCCTACTGACACCAACTACGAATTCTACTTTTTTTACATTAATTCGATATTGTCAAGAGCTATCTACTCCCAAAATAACAGGAAGTAGAAATATTTTGATTATTATACTCATATACAATAAGTTTTACACGAAATAGTTCTAGCCACCACTACCAAAAGGATTCTAGTCTATACATGAAATTATTTGAGTTGGCAGAACTGCACTAAAATAGTACATTGAAAAAGCAACTGTACCGACAAAGCTAGAAGATTCTAATTGCAATGACAGTTTTATAAAAATGGCAGACGCCACTTTAAATAATCTCAATCATACGTCGAGAACGAATAACATCTCCGATCGCAGTTAATTGTTAGCGGCATAAGGTGTCTAAAAGGCCGAGGATCACGTGACTATTGCTCTCGATTTCGGCTCGTGCAACAAACGTGTTTGGTGACCGTGGTTTACTGCGCTAACAGTGTAAATACTCAGCGGGTAGCTGTTATATACATTGGTAGCTAAAACAATTTCATGCAACATAATTTATTTAATACTTATTTAGCTTTAGCGAATAGAAACCTAATAGACGCTTAATTTAAGACTGATAAATACTTAGCTAAAAATCATGCAATATCGAAAGAAACGCCGAGGTTTTATCAAATCTCTGAAAATATTTTACACAAGAATGAACATGATTTATAACAATAAATGTTCACTTATTATTGCAGGCATAATAAGCTATTCCTTGACAAACATTAATATTGCCGATACTCAACCGTTACGAAATTGATTTAATTCTTTTACAATCCAACGTTTGCAACTTTTCTATTTACATTTCGTAACAGTAATCTTAGTATAACCTACTCGTAATTAAATTATTTGAGTTGACACATGGTATTTGATTTCCAATTTTAACACCATTCAAGATATTTTTGAGGTTGTCAGTAATATTTATGTAGAAGGCATAATATTTAACAGACATGCCACGCAAAAGCAGCTCCTATTGCAATTAAGATACGGCTACACGAGAAGATGAGTCAATTCTAATGCTACTCCATACTATGTATGTTAATCAGTCAAGATTTCGCGGACTTGGTGAAAAAATAGTTCTAATGTTTTATCATATCATTTACCTACAGATAAAGTTTCTATGACAAAATAGGATTTATAAGACACAATATAAGATGGAGTCTTAGCGAATATCCAAAAGGGATGGAGGTAAATTAACCTGACTCAATTGAGAAGGATCAGAAGACTAGTCCGTACTATTGACAGGTGGTGAAAAACGAGCTGGTGATAAACAAAAATACCATGAAAGTATCTATCTTTCATTTATGTATGCTGTATTAAGATTTTTAAATTCATATAACAATGAGGACGTAGATTTATTGTGACGTCACAAGCAAGTCATCCCTACAAAATTTTGCAGAGCGTTTGTGACGTTTCATAAATAGAAGCTGATTTGACTTTATCAAATACCGAATGACAAACGCATACAGTCGCGTAAATACGAGTTGAATCTGTTCCACTGCGATATGATATAACACATTTTTCAATCTTAAATATAGTGTCGATTACATTTGATGCGGCGCGCGCGCATTTCTTCTGCTTTGGAATATATTCGCGAGTTTATGCACCTACGCGTAGTGTACATTTATTTTCAAATCACTGACCGGAATATTGGGTGAACGATTATTTGTAATTCAAACCTAGAACGAGTGTACTGCATTTATTTTTACTACACGGGACTTAATCGCGTAAATATACCTATGTTTATTTGTTCTTTGAGGTCACCCGACGATTCAGATGTATTACAAGCGAGTCTGTGTCAGTTTTAAAAAAAGTATTCGTTAACTCCCGACATTAGTTAAAAATTGTGAGAAAATCGTGAGTTTCAGTTTTCTTACTAAACAGCTTTAAAAATGAATACAGTATCTATTATATTTTCGGAACGGATCCCCATTTTCAAACCACTAACTTCAGTATACGCTTACAGTACCCGCCATATTACTCGTAGAGGTATATCGTTTCGTCCAGGGCTGGGTGTGGCGCCACTCGCAGCTCCGTCCGTGGTCGCTTGGGTGCGTCCCCGCTCACAGCGGCGGGTGCGTCCCCGCTCACAGCGGCGGGTGCGTCCCCGCTCACAGCGGCGGGTGCGTCCCCGCTCACAGCGGCGGGTGCGTCCCCGCTCACAGCGGCGGGTGCGTCCCCGCTCACAGCGGCAGGTGCGCCTGCGGGTGCAGCCGCAGCGCGGCGGCGGCGGTGTCGGCGGCGGCGGCGGGGTCGCCGAGCGCGGCGAGCACGAGCGCGAGGCGGCGCCACGTGTCGGCGCGCGCGGGCGCCAGCGCCGCCGCCTCGCGCAGCGTCTTCTCGGCCAGCCGGAGCCAGCCCAGGTTGTAGTATGCCGCGCCTGGACACCGAATCGCTGTTCACTACTATCGTATACACGTAATGATCGACCAAAATCAAAACCACGGTACCGTTACCGACCTACGGTAAACTTAACGTATACTGTATAATCCTTATGAAAACAATACATATATACAGGGTGTTTGCTCCATCGTTTGCCAAATTAAAACGGCAGGTAGGTTGGGTCATAAGCTACCTTTTCCGGCCTACAAAAAAATTATGTGTCCACTGGTATTTTCTTTTTGTATTCTCTTAAAATAATTTAGAAATTTTCTATGTGCTTACGCGTTTCAGCTTGAATTTAAAAAAAAGAAGAAGTAGAGCCTATTTTTTTATTTTATTGTAATGTGTAATGTTGTACGGCTCTATCAAAGTCAACATTATTTGCAAGTAACGTCTACTTATTTTTTTATTAACCCTCAAAAAAAATTAAGATGCAAGAATTTCGTCTTGGTTAACTTTGATTTGCAATTTTTTTTTAAACTAAAAAGGATCTACCATTTCCTATTTTTTTTTAATTCAAGTTAAAACGCGTTAGCATATAGAAAATGTCTAAATTATTTTAAAAGAATACAAAAAAAATACCAGCGAACACAAATTTTTTTTGGAGGCCGGAAAAGATAGCTAATGACCCGACCTACCTGCTGTTTTAATTTGGCAAACGATGGAGCAAACACCCTGTATATACTATCCTGGCCGATTTCGACCACGGCGACTGAAAAAATGGCTAACTGGAGCGTCGTTCGTGTCGTGAGCTCGCAGGTGACTGACGTAGCCTATCTTTGCAAAGAATATGCGACTACATTCCCTACAGGTCAGCACCCCTCCCACAAAATTGTAGTGAATGGACGCAGGTGGTTGAGCCTTTAACTCGCGCTTGGCGTCGAGTTTCATGCACCGAATGTCATAGTCCGAGCCTTAATTGTGTTGTTTTGTTTATTCTGTTTTTCCTTTCGACCGCGATTTATTTAGTGCAGAAACAACCGCGGTTGCTGTTTCCGTCTGGGTGTGGGTTAAGCAATACTCAGAACACAATACGACCAATAACCATTATTTGAACTGATTATAGACATGAATTATAAAATTTAGAGATTTTAAAAGTCTAAACTAGTAAACTACCCTTAAATATTTTAAATCATAGACATATCTTGACTATAATATATAACCTCGTAAACCAAGTGGATAAAAGCTTTTAACTATTGCCGACGATATTATAAATTGATAAGTAAGTGTATTGGAGGAGTCCCTATCGCCATCTTCCGTCTCCGTCATAAATGAAATAAAATAAATAAATGAATGCAAGTAGGCCGTAATGGCACTTTTACAAGTCGAAATTCTACCATCGTTTCTGAAAAAGAAGACAACTGTTAAGAAGAAACGCCAAAACAAACTCAACAGTCAGTCATTTTTTGCCAATAAAAAAGCTTATCACAATGATACTCGTAGTTCTTAACCTACTTAAAATAAGTCAAACTGAATATAATGACAAAGAAAAATCATATCATCATAATGCGTTGTTCTACAAGAACACAAGTCCGAACAAGCTATAATATGAATAATTAAGCTATTTTGGGCTCTGGTTTGAGCCATGCATTTCTGTCAGTGAGATAGTCCTCAATCCTGTAATAAGCCAACACCTGGTTTGGGCCAGCATGAAATCAGCTTTATGGTACCACAATAATGCAATCCAACTTACACGATCGTACAAAATTCCAACTGGATTGTACTTTGGGAAGCAGGTTAAATATTAATTGCATGACTTGACCCGAACATACTCACATTTCAAGCGAAATAAAAATCGTAAAATAGGACACTGTGCTTACCTAAGTGCACAATACTGTCGAGGTGTGTGGGATGCAGCGCCAGTGCGTTCTGGAAGCACTGCCGCGCCTCCTCCCACTCCAGGCTCGCTTCGTGGACCAAACCCCGCTACAAATTACATAAATAGTTACATTTTTCATAGTAACGAAGGAAGCCTACACCAAAACGGTCGAAGGCTTAAGTGATTTCATCATAAGGTCGAAGTATAAATAAAAATGCTTGTCAATTTACAAGAAGTCTGGGAATATTCTCTCAAAAGTGTTCCTTTTACTTATTTATTTTCGCAGAAATTGGAAAGTTTGGGTGTTTGCGGAATAAATCTGATAAAGAAAGTGTCAACGCGGAAGTGAAAAAGCGGAAATGGTATATTTTTTCTATATCAGAATAAATGATTATAACAAAATACCAATAAACGATTCCAATTATGAAAAAGGGTACCCTGTGAAAATGCCCATCGTCGGAAACAAACAATACCCACAATAAAAACAATAAAGTAATAACATAAAGTATAGATCGATAAGATATGTACTGACCGTGTAGAGCACCTCGTGGCTGGCCGGCGCCAGCGCGGCCGCCTCGCCCACGCAGCCCGCCGCCGCCGCCGCGCGGCCCAGTCTGCGGACACACGCACACGCACACGTCACACACGCGCGTCAACACATGTGGGCTGGACCATACGAGTACGAGCCGGTAGCAATGTTCAAAAACTCTACTTTGGCAACCATTAGTGCCAGACACGACAATGCGCATGTAACAAATCTGAAATTGCAAGCATCCATAGGCTGCGGTGACCACTTACCACCTGACGGGCCATTCGGTAGTTGGCCACCGGCGTGGTATAGTGAAAAAAAAGAATGTCAACATCAGTGGCAAAGTACTCCGCACGGCTGATACTGAGACCGCGCCCTCGGCATACCTGAGACACAGGTCGGCGAGCAGCAGCCACGCCTGCGCGCGGTGCGCGGCGAGCGGCGCGCGCGCCGCCCTCCGCGCCGCCGACACTGAGGACGCGCCCTCGGACAGCGCGCGCTCTACCCGGTACGCGCCCGCGGATTCCGCTCGCACTGACGCTGCAAGATAATAGGTAGTAGGTACATTACGACGCCCGACCTAAAGGCAACTGAGATAAATAAGCGAAAAGAGGCTTTCTTTATTACCGCCCGTAGTGAGTACATCATTTTACGTCTCCCCCTAGCCAGAGAGCGGGATTTTCCATTAAGTCCATGGGCAGTGGCAAGCAAAAGCTAATCGTGTTACAACATAAGTGACTCACGTGCATGCGTGTTGCTGTGTAGGTCCGTCTGCCCGGAGTCCGACAGCGCGTCGAGCTCCGCGTAGCCGTTCCTCTCCTCCGCTTCCGCCTCCGCTTCCGCTTCGGCGCTGTTCAACAGCGTGAGCAGCTCCTTGCCCGTCGCTAATGCCGCCTAGAAAATTAAGCATTTATGTAAAATTGACTTAACAAAACTACTATTAATATTGGTGTGTTTAATATAAATACCCAATCTATAAAGCATATTTTATCGCGTAAATTCTTTATTGTTTAGTCTACGCTCAATGGACAACTGTCTATACTTCTATAGTGTTGTTAATTTCTATTAGATTTCTATCTGTGAGAACCTATAGTTCCTCCTGCTTTCTGTTTTTATACCAGCCGCAGGCCGCCCCCGCTCTACCAGTGCATACCTCTCCGCTCTCCCACACGAGCTGCAGCGCGCACAGCGCCCACAGCGGCCACAGCGCGCCGGGGTACCGCGCGCGCGCGAGCCGCAGGCCGCCACCGCTCTCAGAGTGCATACCTCTCCGCTCTCCCACACGAGCTGCAGCGCGCACAGCGCCCACAGCGGCCACAGCGCGCCGGGGTACCGCGCGCGCGCGAGCCGCAGGCCGCCACCGCTCTCAGAGTGCATACCTCTCCGCTCTCCCACACGAGCTGCAGCGCGCACAGCGCCCACAGCGGCCACAGCGCGCCGGGGTACCGCGCGCGCGCGAGCCGCAGGCCGCCACCGCTCTCAGAGTGCATACCTCTCCGCTCTCCCACACGAGCTGCAGCGCGCACAGCGCCCACAGCGGCCACAGCGCGCCGGGGTACCGCGCGCGCGCGAGCCGCAGGCCGCCACCGCTCTCAGAGTGCATACCTCTCCGCTCTCCCACACGAGCTGCAGCGCCCACAGCGGCCACAGCGCGCCGGGGTACCGCGCGCGCGCGAGCCGCAGGCCGCCACCGCTCTCAGAGTGCATACCTCTCCGCTCTCCCACACGAGCTGCAGCGCGCACAGCGCCCACAGCGGCCACAGCGCGCCGGGGTACCGCGCGCGCGCGAGCCGCAGGCCGCCACCGCTCTCAGAGTGCATACCTCTCCGCTCTCCCACACGAGCTGCAGCGCGCACAGCGCCCACAGCGGCCACAGCGCGCCGGGGTACCGCGCGCGCGCGAGCCGCAGGCCGCCACCGCTCTCAGAGTGCATACCTCTCCGCTCTCCCACACGAGCTGCAGCGCGCACAGCGCCCACAGCGGCCACAGCGCGCCGGGGTACCGCGCGCGCGCGAGCCGCAGGCCGCCACCGCTCTCAGAGTGCATACCTCTCCGCTCTCCCACACGAGCTGCAGCGCGCACAGCGCCCACAGCGGCCACAGCGCGCCGGGGTACCGCGCGCGCGCGAGCCGCAGGCCGCCACCGCTCTCAGAGTGCATACCTCTCCGCTCTCCCACACGAGCTGCAGCGCGCACAGCGCCCACAGCGGCCACAGCGCGCCGGGGTACCGCGCGCGCGCGAGCCGCAGGCCGCCACCGCTCTCAGAGTGCATACCTCTCCGCTCTCCCACACGAGCTGCAGCGCGCACAGCGCCCACAGCGGCCACAGCGCGCCGGGGTACCGCGCGCGCGCGAGCCGCAGGCCGCCACCGCTCTCAGAGTGCATACCTCTCCGCTCTCCCACACGAGCTGCAGCGCGCACAGCGCCCACAGCGGCCACAGCGCGCCGGGGTACCGCGCGCGCGCGAGCCGCAGGCCGCCACCGCTCTCAGAGTGCATACCTCTCCGCTCTCCCACACGAGCTGCAGCGCGCACAGCGCCCACAGCGGCCACAGCGCGCCGGGGTACCGCGCGCGCGCGAGCCGCAGGCCGCCACCGCTCTCAGAGTGCATACCTCTCCGCTCTCCCACACGAGCTGCAGCGCGCACAGCGCCCACAGCGGCCACAGCGCGCCGGGGTACCGCGCGCGCGCGAGCCGCAGGCCGCCACCGCTCTCAGAGTGCATACCTCTCCGCTCTCCCACACGAGCTGCAGCGCGCACAGCGCCCACAGCGGCCACAGCGCGCCGGGGTACCGCGCGCGCGCGAGCCGCAGGCCGCCACCGCTCTCAGAGTGCATACCTCTCCGCTCTCCCACACGAGCTGCAGCGCGCACAGCGCCCACAGCGGCCACAGCGCGCCGGGGTACCGCGCGCGCGCGAGCCGCAGGCCGCCACCGCTCTCAGAGTGCATACCTCTCCGCTCTCCCACACGAGCTGCAGCGCGCACAGCGCCCACAGCGGCCACAGCGCGCCGGGGTACCGCGCGCGCGCGAGCCGCAGGCCGCCACCGCTCTCAGAGTGCATACCTCTCCGCTCTCCCACACGAGCTGCAGCGCCCACAGCGGCCACAGCGCGCCGGGGTACCGCGCGCGCGCGAGCCGCAGGCCGCCACCGCTCTCAGAGTGCATACCTCTCCGCTCTCCCACACGAGCTGCAGCGCGCACAGCGCCCACAGCGGCCACAGCGCGCCGGGGTACCGCGCGCGCGCGAGCCGCAGGCCGCCACCGCTCTCAGAGTGCATACCTCTCCGCTCTCCCACACGAGCTGCAGCGCGCACAGCGCCCACAGCGGCCACAGCGCGCCGGGGTACCGCGCGCGCGCGAGCCGCAGGCCGCCACCGCTCTCAGAGTGCATACCTCTCCGCTCTCCACACGAGCTGCAGCGCGCACAGCGCCCACAGCGGCCACAGCGCGCCGGGGTACCGCGCGCGCGCGAGCCGCAGGCCGCCACCGCTCTCAGAGTGCATACCTCTCCGCTCTCCCACACGAGCTGCAGCGCGCACAGCGCCCACAGCGGCCACAGCGCGCCGGGGTACCGCGCGCGCGCGAGCCGCAGGCCGCCACCGCTCTCAGAGTGCATACCTCTCCGCTCTCCCACACGAGCTGCAGCGCGCACAGCGCCCACAGCGGCCACAGCGCGCCGGGGTACCGCGCGCGCGCGAGCCGCAGGCCGCCACCGCTCTCAGAGTGCATACCTCTCCGCTCTCCCACACGAGCTGCAGCGCGCACAGCGCCCACAGCGGCCACAGCGCGCCGGGGTACCGCGCGCGCGCGAGCCGCAGGCCGCCACCGCTCTCAGAGTGCATACCTCTCCGCTCTCCCACACGAGCTGCAGCGCGCACAGCGCCCACAGCGGCCACAGCGCGCCGGGGGTACCGCGCGCGCGCGAGCCGCAGGCCGCCACCGCTCTCAGAGTGCATACCTCTCCGCTCTCCCACACGAGCTGCAGCGCGCACAGCGCCCACAGCGGCCACAGCGCGCCGGGGTACCGCGCGCGCGCGAGCCGCAGGCCGCCACCGCTCTCAGAGTGCATACCTCTCCGCTCTCCCACACGAGCTGCAGCGCGCACAGCGCCCACAGCGGCCACAGCGCGCCGGGGTACCGCGCGCGCGCGAGCCGCAGGCCGCCACCGCTCTCAGAGTGCATACCTCTCCGCTCTCCCACACGAGCTGCAGCGCGCACAGCGCCCACAGCGGCCACAGCGCGCCGGGGTACCGCGCGCGCGCGAGCCGCAGGCCGCCACCGCTCTCAGAGTGCATACCTCTCCGCTCTCCCACACGAGCTGCAGCGCGCACAGCGCCCACAGCGGCCTCAGCGCGCCGGGGTACCGCGCGCGCGCGAGCCGCAGGCCGCCACCGCTCTCAGAGTGCATACCTCTCCGCTCTCCCACACGAGCTGCAGCGCGCACAGCGCCCACAGCGGCCACAGCGCGCCGGGGTACCGCGCGCGCGCGAGCCGCAGGCCGCCACCGCTCTCAGAGTGCATACCTCTCCGCTCTCCCACACGAGCTGCAGCGCGCACAGCGCCCACAGCGGCCACAGCGCGCCGGGGTACCGCGCGCGCGCGAGCCGCAGGCCGCCACCGCTCTCAGAGTGCATACCTCTCCGCTCTCCCACACGAGCTGCAGCGCGCACAGCGCCCACAGCGGCCACAGCGCGCCGGGGTACCGCGCGCGCGCGAGCCGCAGGCCGCCACCGCTCTCAGAGTGCATACCTCTCCGCTCTCCCACACGAGCTGCAGCGCGCACAGCGCCCACAGCGGCCACAGCGCGCCGGGGTACCGCGCGCGCGCGAGCCGCAGGCCGCCACCGCTCTCAGAGTGCATACCTCTCCGCTCTCCCACACGAGCTGCAGCGCGCACAGCGCCCACAGCGGCCACAGCGCGCCGGGGTACCGCGCGCGCGCGAGCCGCAGGCCGCCACCGCTCTCAGAGTGCATACCTCTCCGCTCTCCCACACGAGCTGCAGCGCGCACAGCGCCCACAGCGGCCACAGCGCGCCGGGGTACCGCGCGCGCGCGAGCCGCAGGCCGCCACCGCTCTCAGAGTGCATACCTCTCCGCTCTCCCACACGAGCTGCAGCGCGCACAGCGCCCACAGCGGCCACAGCGCGCCGGGGTACCGCGCGCGCGCGAGCCGCAGGCCGCCACCGCTCTCAGAGTGCATACCTCTCCGCTCTCCCACATGAGCTGCAGCGCGCACAGCGCCCACAGCGGCCACAGCGCGCCGGGGTACCGCGCGCGCGCGAGCCGCAGGCCGCCACCGCTCTCAGAGTGCATACCTCTCCGCTCTCCCACACGAGCTGCAGCGCGCACAGCGCCCACAGCGGCCACAGCGCGCCGGGGTACCGCGCGCGCGCGAGCCGCAGGCCGCCACCGCTCTCAGAGTGCATACCTCTCCGCTCTCCCACACGAGCTGCAGCGCGCACAGCGCCCACAGCGGCCACAGCGCGCCGGGGTACCACGCGCGCGCGAGCCGCAGGCCGCCACCGCTCTCAGAGTGCATACCTCTCCGCTCTCCCACACGAGCTGCAGCGCGCACAGCGCCCACAGCGGCCACAGCGCGCCGGGGTACCGCGCGCGCGCGAGCCGCAGGCCGCCACCGCTCTCAGAGTGCATACCTCTCCGCTCTCCCACACGAGCTGCAGCGCGCACAGCGCCCACAGCGGCCACAGCGCGCCGGGGTACCGCGCGCGCGCGAGCCGCAGGCCGCCACCGCTCTCAGAGTGCATACCTCTCCGCTCTCCCACACGAGCTGCAGCGCGCACAGCGCCCACAGCGGCCACAGCGCGCCGGGGTACCGCGCGCGCGCGAGCCGCAGGCCGCCACCGCTCTCAGAGTGCATACCTCTCCGCTCTCCCACACGAGCTGCAGCGCGCACAGCGCCCACAGCGGCCACAGCGCGCCGGGGTACCGCGCGCGCGCGAGCCGCAGGCCGCCACCGCTCTCAGAGTGCATACCTCTCCGCTCTCCCACACGAGCTGCAGCGCGCACAGCGCCCACAGCGGCCACAGCGCGCCGGGGTACCGCGCGCGCGCGAGCCGCAGGCCGCCACCGCTCTCAGAGTGCATACCTCTCCGCTCTCCCACACGAGCTGCAGCGCGCACAGCGCCCACAGCGGCCACAGCGCGCCGGGGTACCGCGCGCGCGCGAGCCGCGCGGCCGCCAGCGCGCGCGCACCGCGCGGCCCGGCCGCCGCGCACGACCACAGCGCGGTGGCCAGCCGCAGGCCGCCACCGCTCTCCGAGTGCGCGGTCAGACACGCTCGCGTCGCGTCCTGCCAGGGAACACGATATTTAAGGATGTGGACACCAAATATTATCCATAATATACTATTCATCTCATACATATAATAAAGCTATAGACAGTCGAAAGTCTGTACATGGAAGATTTTCGAAAAAAAGTTTGCTGGGGATACTTAGCATCGATAACAGAACACGATCCAAAAGTTTTTAGAAATTTTGTCTGTTTATTTGTACGCGGTTCACGTGAAAACGGCTGAACGGATTTTGATGCAAACTTTACTAATCTGTCGAGAAAATTCCCGGCCAAAACATAGGGTATAAGAATTATAAAGATAATGGTGCAAAGGGGTTAAAAAACGGGGTTGAACTTTGTATGGGAACTAAATCTATGAGCTAAAGACTTGAAAATTGACAAGCATATACTTGACTAGAAACTAAAAAGAACCTTATTCAAACTTTTAACAAAATATAGATAAAACGTGAAAAAACCCGGGATGTAAAATAGTGGTAGGTGGCTAAACACTACATATTAACCAAAACTGGTTGATACCTCCACCGATAGTAACTATTAGACATAAGAGACCTAAGTATATTGGAACTTCAGTCACTGACGACGTCGCTATTTATATTGAAAAACTAGTGTACAAAACGCATCTATGGTTTTGTGGGAATATAAATGACAACAAGGCGTAAATGGTATTACTATCGCTTGTATATATTTATTGGACTATGTTCCAAGGTTCAATTTGGCATAACCATATCTAGCGTCTAGTTACAATTGACGAAACATGTCGTTAGCTAGTTTCCGCTAGTAACAGCGACATCTAGCGGATACTTTTGAAATTACATTTACTTAGACTAATTGCTTAACTCTGTGAGATTGTACATACTGCCCACCATGGACAGAATGTCCTTAATGATCTGCCCACCGTGACAGAGTGTGGATAGATAATAAGATATTACAACGGTAAATTTAACTAATCAGATAATAAGATATTCTTTATTAACTTACAACTTAACTAACTTAACTACTAACATTCCTTACTATCACAATCTCTTGCCACAGGTAATAAGCACAGCTTCGACACTGGGCGTTTTATTAAGGAATTTTTACATTTAAGCGTGACAACTCGAGTGAGGTTGTCTGGACCGGGGTTTTTTTTGTTCGATTCTACCGAAAAGCCACCTTGCTGGGGGTAAGTCGTCATCTTTTACTAGTACTACGTCTCCTATTTGGGGTTCCGGTAGTTTGTGAGTCCACTTGTATCTGTGTATACAGTGCGTCAAATACTCATTTGACCATCTACGCCAAAAGGTCTGCAGCATTCGCTGAGTCAGTTGCCATCTTTTAAGGGAACTTACCGTTGAATTTTCGTAATTAATTTCCGGTACAGTCACGAGTGGCTCTCCAATTAAAAAGTGGCCTGGTGTGAGCGGGCTTGGTTCTCCTGGTTCGCTGCTGATTAATGAAATAGGACGTGAATTGAGACATGCCTCTATCTGATTAAGGAGAGTAGTCATCTCCTCGAACGTCAGTGTGGAGTCTCCAATTACTCGCTTGAGATGGTACTTGGTTGATTTGATTCCGGCTTCCCAGAGCCCGCCAAAATTAGGGGCTCTTGGTGGTATAAAGTGCCACGTCGTTCCCCCAGTAGCCAACGATCCTGCTATTTCTTGTACTATTGTAGATTTTTCTGAGTTTAACATGTTTTTCAACTCTTTAGATGCACCAACGAAGTTGGTACCATTGTCACTGTAAAGCTCAATGCAATGGCCACGACGAGCTACAAAACGCTTAAAAGCTTGCAGAAAACCTCTTGAGGACAAATCACTGACGACTTCTAAGTGTAGGGCTTTAGTTACCATGCACACAAATAGACAGATGTAACCTTTGTAGGCGTGGTGTCCTCTGCCCTTGGATGTTCTCAGGCTGATGGGCCCTGCATAGTCCACACCGCTGCGACTAAATGCCCTGGCGGGTGTAATCCGCACCGAAGGTAAGGATCCCATCAGCTGTGTTCGCTGTTTCGCTCTATATCTCACGCACCTTACACAGTTGCGTATGTAGTATTTGACTAGGTTCTTTACACCAATAATCCAGTATGCTGAACGTAGATAATTTAACATTGACTGCGATCCGCCGTGGAATGTTTTTTCGTGAGCATTGGCTACAATTAGTTTTGTCATAGCTGAATTATGTGGTAAAATTACGGGGTGCTTCACATTCTCTTCTTCTTGTGATTGCGCTAGTCTTCCACTAACACTTAGCAATCCCTTATTGTCTATATACGGAGTGAGAGGCAGAAGTTTCGATGATTTTGATCTTATGGAACCATATTTTCTTATTTCCGAAATATCCGTTTCAAATGGTGTAGCTTGAGCAAGCTTCAAACACGTAATCAATGCTTCATCCAACTCCCATTTGCTTAGTTGTTGTTTACGACCGTCTTTTCCAGGTTCACGTCGTGTGATAAAACATCGGCAATATGCAACCACTCTTATTAGTTTTGTTAGTGAAGAGAATCTGTCTAATATGGTCTCATGTATTACACCGACATGCGATTTTATAGGTTTTTCTTCTTCCTGTGTTGTATTATTCTTTGGTTTGGTGTAGGCTATTTCGTAGTTCTGCAAAAATCTAGGTCCTTGTTTCCACAATGTGTGTCTTTCTATTTCTCCTGTTTGAACCCCACGCGATGCACAATCTGCGGGGTTTTCCTTTGTGGGAACTTGAGACCATTGCGAAGAATCCAATGTAGTTAAAGTATCTGAGACTCGATTCGCTATAAATGTTTTCCAGGTACTAGGATGCTTATTTAGCCAGGCGAGAACTACTGTCGAGTCAGTCCATGCCCTTATTTGACTCTTTGGGATGTCCAGCACTTCAGCCGTTTCTATAAGCAACTTCGCTAGTAAAACCGCTCCACATAGCTCCAAACGTAGTATGCTGATTTGTTTGACTGGTGCAACCTCCAATTAGGCAGACACGTAGGTCACCTGCTGTGCTTATTACACGGAGGTACACGACGGCGGCATAAGCTACGCTCGACGCGTCACAAAAACCGTGCAATTCAACCACTGGATCATCCCTCGTCGTACACAACCATCTGGGTAAGCGAAACTCGGTAAGTTTGAGGAGTTCTTCACGATAAGTAAGCCAATCTTCTTTAATGTCAGTTGGAGGTTCTTCATCCCACCCTATTCCGGCTGTCCACAATCGCTGTATGAATATCTTGGCAATTATGATACAAGGTGATATCCAGCCTAAAGGGTCGAAAAGTCGTGCCACGTCTGAGATAATTGATCTTTTTGTGACAGGTCCAGATAGCGGCGGCAGCTTCACGGCGTACTGAAACTCATCACTGTTCCGGTTCCAGGTAAGTCCCAGAATTTTAATTATATTATCATCTTTTATTTGCAAGCTTTTCTCCTCTTCCTTTCCTTTTTCTTTATCCTTTCCATTCTTATTAATGGTTTGTAGAAGTTCAAGATTGTTGCTTGACCATTTCTGAAGTACAAAACCTCCCTTTTTTTAGTAAAGCATCCATTTCCATGTATAGTTTTATTCCTTCTTCCAGGGTTTGAGCACCAGACATCAGGTCATCCATATAAAATTCTTTCTCCACTCTGCTTGCTGCCAATGGATATTCCTCTTCATGATCCCTTGCCACTTGATTAAGTGCCTTGACCGCCAGGTAAGGAGCCGAGGCTGTACCGAACGTTACTGTTAATAATTTATAATCTTTTATTTCTTTTTCAGGATCTTCTCGCCATACGATGCGCTGGTAATCAGAATCTTCCGCTGTGACTCTTACCATGCGGTACATTTTGATGATATCTGCAGTCAAGCACACTGGATACTTTCTCCAACGCATTATAAGGTGTCTGAGATCAGGTTGTAGAGTAGGTCCAACCATCAAGGCATCGTTTAAGGACATTCCTGTGTCATCTTTACATGATGCATCAAATACGACTCTAACCTTGGATGTGGATTTATCCTCTCTGATGACCGCATGATGTGGCAAGTACCGAGCTTCGTCCCGTTTTGCATCGGGCTGTGGGACCAGCACATATGGCCTAATTGTGCATATTCCTTGATGACCTCTGTATATCTAGCTTTAAAATTTTCATCCATTCCGAATTTGAACTCTAAAGTTTTAAATCGTTTTACAGCTATCCTTCGGGAGTTTCCATCATTCTCGAGAGGAACTTCATCGCGGATGGGCAGCTTTACGACATATCTCCCTTCTTCATTTCTTTGAGTTGTGGCGGCAAAGATCCGCTCACATTCTTGTTCTTCCTTTGTTAACATTTTTTTTAGATGGGATTTAGGCTCGGCTTCTAACTCCCAGAATCGCTTGAGAACTTCATCTTCGTTTACACAGGCATGCAGTACTGTTACGTTTCTGTTAGTTTGTGACAAGTTCACAGGTCCCGACAGTATCCATCCGAACACTGTGGATTGCGCAAGAGGAGTCCCTGATGGCCCTCTCATCATGCCGTCATTGAGTACCTTACAGTAAACTTCTGCGCCTAGCAGCATATCAATTTTACTGGGTCTCCCGTAATTTGGATCCGCGAGACTAAACTTCTGTAGCTCAATCCAGGTGGGACTGGCTACACGATTACCAGGTAAGTGGCTGGTAATGTTTCTCAACACATAAGCCTTGACTTCAAGTTTGAAGTTCGGCTCTTGTAAAGAATGTATCTTTATCATCACCATGTGTTTGGCAACCGTTGAGGATTGGTCGCCTCCTAATCCTGAAATATTTCCATGTACAGGAATCTTCTTCAAGCTCAAGCTTTGAACTGTTGCCTCCGTTACGAATGAAGCTTGAGATCCTTGATCGAGAAGAGCTCTGAATACGTGACCTTGACCTGTTTTGGATTCCGCCCCTACAAGGGCTGTGGCTAGTAATACTTCATTATTGATTTTTGGCGTGGTCGAGTTCGATGCACTTATTGATCCACTCGATTCCCCAGAAACCTCTGCAGATGCTTGATCTACATTCTCTAAAGTAGCAGACGCAGATGAATCCCCTTTTGGGTGAAGTAACAAATGATGTCTTTTTTTACAGATCCGGCAATTGGTAGCTTTTTGGCAGAATCGAACAGTGATTGCTTCCTAAACAATTGAAGCACATCCGATTGTTGGTGACAAATTCATGCTTTTTATGATAATCCTCTAATGCGATTTTTTTACAAAAACAAAGCTTGTGACTATCACCGCAAAATTCACAAGCAAACGATGTGTTGTTCTTGGTACGAGTAACATGTAAAACATTTGATTTGAAAGTAGTGGGCTTTGCATGTTGATTTGATGACTTGTGGCCAGGTTGCCTAGTATCTATGAACTCTAATGCACGGAATCTACTGGTTAAAAAATCCTTAAATTGAGAAAACGTGGGTAGGTCATCTGAGGTCACGTTTAGAGAGACGCTCAGTTCCCATTGTTTCCGTGTTTCAAAGTCCAACTTTAGGGTGAGCAGGTGAATCACTATAATATCCCACGAAGAGACATCAATTCCCAGATTGGTCAAAGCACTCAAGCAATCTGCCGAAGTGTCCAACAGCTCCTTCAAAAAACTTGCTGATTCGGAAGTGGCACTCCGCTGACTTAATAAACGCTTAAGAATGCAATGGTATAGATATTTTTTTTATTATTGTACCGTTCTTCCAGTTGTTGCCAACATCTGGCATAATTGGCGTCACAGATCGGTATGATTCTAATAAGCTGCTCAGCCTCGCCAGTCAAATATCCCTTGAGGTAGTGTAATTTTTGCACATTATCTAATGACGCGTTTTTGTGGATCATGCTAACGAATAAATCTCTGAAAGATGTCCATTCGGTGTATTTGCCTGAGAAACAAGGTATACTGATTTTGGGTAATTTGACCTGGTTTGGTTTCGCACCTGAGCTGTCTTGCTGAACGCTCTGCGCTGTCTCGTCCTTGAACGCAGTCAAGATTCTTTTCAATTGACATTTATATTCTGTAAACAATTCTTCTGCTAACTCAAATGTATCTTTAGTTGTATAACTTTGTTCTTTTAAAACTTTAGGATCACAGGTTTGCATTAAATGTCTGTGTCCATCTCTAAATTCTGACCACGTTTGTTCTAAGGATTCCAACCTACTTTCCACATAATCTTTAGTTATTCGCTCCCTGGGCGATTTCTTAAAGTTGGTATGAGCCTTAGACATTCGTGTAAACACATAATTTTGATAGTTGAGTAAAGATTCCATCTTTTAAACAATATATTGACCAAACAACTATTTAAGTTCTGTTTGCATAAAATTCTCTAAGTCCAGTTGCTTCTACGGTTGAATACAAGTTTATGACAAAAATTACAAGTTAAAAACTATTTGACAGAATAATTCACCGAAAAACTGATGAAAAAATTACAAGTGTTTGGCCACAAAACACTTAGGAAAAATCGGGCATAGATTCCACGTTCCTTCGTTTTTTACTTAACTATTCTAAGTCCTATATCTATGTAAATATTCTGTTAATATTATTTTCAATTTGTTATTGCACTTAGTCTTAATGTACTGCAGTTAAGGATGAATTTTCTAACACTTAAAATTTGAGCTCTTCTTCAAATGTTAAAGTTAATAGTTTCTTGATCTTAAGGTTCACATTCGCCTACTAAATTATATTCGAAAGTACTCACGATTTGCACCACCAATTCACTCACACTTCCTTGGATGTGACCTACTTGACCTCTTCCCGCACTCGCTGTTCTCCTTACGGCCCACTTATTTGGGCATTTGCAACTTCGCTACTCGCCGCTAGATGGCGCTAGTATTTGCTGAACTTGCTCCCTATGGACTGCAATCCACAGCCACGACGGGTGCAAGGCGAGAAGTGTAGTTCTCTGAACTACCGTAGACAGCCACTGGTTGACTATCCGATTCGAATAGGACCATGTACAAAACGCATCTATGGTTTTGTGGGAATATAAATGACAACAAGGCGTAAATGGTATTACTATCACTTGTATATATTTATTGGACTATGTTCGAAGGTTCAATTTGGCATAACCATAAGGTTCAATTTGGCATAACCATATCTAGCGTCTAGTTACAATTGACGAAACATGTCGTTAGCTAGTTTCCGCTAGTAACAGCGACATCTAGCGGATACTTTTGAAATTACATTTACTTAGACTAATTGCTTAACTCTGTGTACAACTAGCAACCTTGATCTCTGCCTTCCTATATTGGCTATGAAATCAGAGGTCATCTAAAGTTGTTTGATGGTTGAGTTGAATACTTATCTCGAATTATCATAGTTCACCAACGTCAAGGGATGTGGTTATACAATTTGGACAGAACGGCATGCCGCGGAGAATTGAGTATCTAAGGTATGATTTTTTTTTATGTAGAAAACTCCCGTGATTTTCTGAAATATTATTGGGAGCGCATAGAGAGGGCCCCCTAAAGGGATTACTTGGGCCTGTCATTCCTACGAAAACCTGCAGAGGTTTTCGTAGGAATGAAAGGCCGAACTGCGAAGGCAGCTTCGCTTCGCTTCTTTTTTGCTTATCTCCCCGTTTACCTTCGGGGTTTTGCCCCTTACGTTTCGCTTGCAAGACACCGGAAGATAATGACTGTTCTTAGGGGTCATTGCTCGCATTGAGACCGTTCTCAGAAGGGTTGCTTTGGGCCTTACATTCCAACGAAAACGCCTTACTTGCCTCGCCACTCACCTTCGGAACCTCGCAGCTTTGGCCTGGAATTTCGCTTGCAACACACCTGGGGATAGTAGTGTACGTGGGGGCTCGCCTTCAGGTTTTACTTGCAAGACACCGGGAGATAATGAGTGTCCTTCCATGGGGGCGCCTTAAGAGCGGTTTTTGAAGGAATTCTTCGAGTCTTTCACTTCAACGAAAAGCGCGGCATTTGGCCTCGCTTGCCTCGCCACTCACCTACGGGATTTACTTCGCCCTTCGGGATAGTAAGTGTCCGTGAGGGCTCGCTTGCCTCGCCGCTCATTATCGGTACTTTGGCCACAGGTTTCGCTTGCAAAGACATCTAGGGATTGTAAGTAACTGTGGGGGCTTGCCTTCGGATTTTCGGCCTTCGAGCTCGCCTAGGTAGCGGTCTCTAAAAGCATGCTATAGGCCTATAATTCCTACGAAAAGCTCACCCGAAGATAATGAGTGGCGTAGGGGCTCGCAGCGCTCTCGAGAGCGCTCTCTAAAGCGATGCTGTGGGCCTTTCATTCCAACGTAAAGCGCGGCCTTTGGCCTCGCTGCCACCTGGGGATAGTATAATATAAGTGGCCTTCAGCCCTCGAGTGCTTTCTTAAGGCTTGATTTGGATCTTTTATTGTTACGAAAAGATGCCTGGCCACTCACCTTCTGGACTTTGGTCTCCGGTTTCGCATGCAAGACACTTGGGGATAGTAAGTGTCCGTGGGGGCTCACCCACGGGCCTTCATAGCGACCGCTCTCTAAAAGCATGCTTAAGGCCTGTCATTCCTACGAAAAGCTCAGCCTTCGGCTCCGCTTGCCTCCCCGTTTACCATCAGAACTTCGGTCCTCAGAGGTTTCGGTTGCAAGTTACTCGGAGATAACGAGTGTCCATGGGGGATCGGGCCTTAGGCCTTTAGGCTCGCATTTAAACCGCTCTCTGAAGGATTGCTTTAGGCCTTTAATTCCATTGAAAAGCTCGGCCTTCGGCCTCTCTTGCCTCACCGCTCGGCACTTTGGCCTCAGGTCTCGCTTGCAAGCCACCTTAGGATAGTGAGTGTCCGTCGGGCTCGCCCTAGGGTCTTCGGACCTGGGGCTCGCATAGGGAGCGCTCGCTAAAAGGATACTTTGGGCATCTATATAATATTATTGACGACCAAGTTTATGAGGGTGTTTATTAAGATTCGAAGAGAATTTGGACTGTTACACGCACAGTGTATGGAAATGAAATCTTTATTTTCAGTCAGAAGTATGGTTAAACATAAGAATATCATGTAAACCATAATTTATGCGCGTAGTAAGTCGCGGGCAGAAGCTATTGTAAATATGCGAAAGTTTGGACCTCAATCACGCAAAAACGGCTAAACGGATTAAAATGAATGTTGGTATTCATATAGTGTATAGATAACCTGGATTAACATATATAATTCTTTTTATTCCGGGAATCATCCTCTAAGGGGGCGAAATGGGGGGCGACAGTTTGTAAGGAGCTACGATATAAACGAGTTCCACGCGGACGAAGTCGCGGGCAGAAGCTAGTACTAAATAATACTAAGGGCAGGTTGCACCAACTTACGATTACATACCGGTCAACATTAAATATGGCGCCGACAGCTGTCATTCCATAGAAACTTGTCAAACTTTTCATAAAGTCAGATTTTAACGAACACCGCTTACGATTACAGACGGTTTGGTGCAACCCACCCTAATATTATAAATGCGAAAGTGTGACTGTCTATTTTTCTGTTACCTCTTTACGATTAAAGCTGAACTGATTTAGATGAAATTTCGGAAGAGATAATTTGTCCCGGGGTAGAATATATGATCCCGGAAAACATCCCCTAAGGGGGTGAAAGTTTATATGACGCTTCGATATAACGAGTTCCACGCAAACGGAGTCGCGGGCAGAAGCTAGTAATTGATAATGTTGATTTTTCTCAGAGAGGGATTAAAATATAGCAATAGTAACACAAGAAAATAAACAATCACAAAGTTATATGTCCAAAATTTTAAGGGTGCTGTCCCTTTTCCGCAAAATGCACGTTCATATGAAAATTTGTCATTATTATGACACTCTTAATTATGATTTTTGTATATTTAGAACCGTAATAGGTAGAGAGTTAATTTTATTTACTGAATATAAGTGGGTATTTTCAAAAGTATAACAATAGTGGCACTGAGTTAATTTCTGTTCAACGACTCACGCTAATTGGGTACATGAATTATTAAAAATGCCCATATATAACTGTTGCCACTATGAAAGCAAATAATAAAAACACTTGGACCCTGGTCGGCTTCAATGAAAGCATCAGGGCTCTGTCGTCGCGGCTGGTCGACACATCAGGGGACCCCAGAGCCGGCGCTTACCTCGCGCAGACAATTTCTCTGGCCATACAAAGAGGTTTATAGTACGGCTCTTCCCAGATGAATTTTTCGCTTCGAGCCCTAATGTTTCAAACAAAGGCCATTGTCTCTATTATCATATAGCCGCTAGCTACCGAGTAGGCACGTGCCACAACAACATTCATATTGAAAAACAAACGGTATCGTCATAGTATTAAGGTTCAAATTTAATGTCACTGATATTCTAGATATTACGTTTTGGTAGTGTAGGACGATAGACCGTCCCGAAGCAGTACGGCACTCATATTATTTTGATACTTAGTGTGGTGTTAAAAATGAAACACAGTTATTTATGATAATGCGTTGTATATTTGTTAGATATGTATATGTAGCGACACTGCAAGGTTTGCATCAGCAATTGACAACATTTCATATTTTTAAGCCCTAAATTTTATTGGTTCTGTGTATTTGGTTTAAAAAGATAAATACGCTGATAGTTTATTTATTTCTCTAGGGTTCGTATTTAATTTGTTATTCATTTTTCAATATTTACTTATTCTAAAAGGGCGTAACTCCAATTCTACGCATGAATAGCCTTTACCTTAGTCTTACCACGATCGAAAAAAAAGTTGACAATGACATCTGGCTTTGCCATTGTCACTGGAGTAGGCAAAGAGTATAATAAGTATATTGATGTAGGAGTAGGTCTGTGATGGTCTGTGATGGTCTGTGATGGTCTGTGGTGTGTTGTTTGTATACTATTTGTTAAAAAGAAACGATTTCATGCACGAATTTGGCTGTGATAAGGGATACCGATACTGCATTATATAAATACGACATCTTGCATTCACACGGATACGATGGACGATCGGGACGATAACAAAAATTGACTATTTGGCGCCGAAAAAGGACTACCGATATGAGGATTCCCGACGGCTATAGTGCTGCAAACAGCACAAATCTACCAAATGTAGATCACTTTATGCTGATGCAGTACATGTGTAACAATGAATCATTAAATGCTGCTGAAATTCGTGGTGCTAAAATTTTGCATTCAACAAGGGACGCATACGTTGAAAGTGCTATAGGATACTTGGTGTACTTAGGAGGAGTAAACACCGCGTCGATTCATGCGGGTTTCTCCATAGTAGGCAATAAATCCCTATAATATAGAATATTTTAATTTTATTTTACTTCGTTAGGTTACAGTCGTTAAACATCGATAGTGAACAATTTACGTCAATGTCAAATTCAAATTTGTGACAGCAGAGCTTTTTTTCTGTAACATAAGGCTATCCATAACTATGTCGTAGAATGGGTAAAATTAGACCATATTTTTAATTGTTTTTTAACTATTTTATTAAGCTATATATTTTTTTAATAAATATAGTATAGTGTTCAGGAGGCAATTTGCTTTTGAATCTATTAATTTATAAATATATTCATTTTGAAGTGTGTATAAAATGAAATGTCAATTTTGTGTACGTAGTAACACCGAGCGGGGGCCCGCCAGTCAACTAAAGCGCGCGTTGACATTAGCACGTATTGATACAAGCCTACACCGCGGCCCTGCCTGCTCATTACTGTTACAGGGTTTCTAACGCTAGTATTTGTGTGATTTAATTGTGAACTTTTATGGAGTCAGACGAAATGTTAAATAAATAAGTGTTCGAACTTTGGTATTTAATTTGTCACCATATAGGGACCCCAACAAGTGGTGACCCCGACGTGATATGTGACAGACCAGGCGGGGACGTAGGCAGTGAATTACAATTTATCGCGTGTGGCTCAAGACATCCCTAGTGCTGGAGATGCAAGACGACCTAGGCACTGGTCAACAGTTCGGTGTATCGGTGTGTTCGGGTCCGGGAGCAGCGTGGGTCCCGCGCGCACCAGCAGCGGCGCGGCCTTCGCAGGCAGGAGCGAGTAGCGAGACAGCGCCCGTGGCACCCAAGACGATGCAGGGAGCTGGAACTGATTTGGCAGCAGTGACGGTAGCATCACGGATCGCACCGTTTTGGAAAGACATGCCGAAGCTTTGGTTTCGACAGATCGAGTCAATCATGGCTCCGCAAAAGCTGTCATCAGAAGCAAAATTTGACCTGGTAATTACCAAGCCTAATAGAGAGGAGTAAAAGTGCCGTGTCCGATCTCTTGGAAGACAGCGCTGGGCGGGAGTATGCCGCGCTGAATGACAGATTAATAAACACGTACCAGGAGAGCGAAGAGTCCCAATTTCATAGATTGGTGCGAGAAATGGAGCTGGGAGAACAACGCCCATCTCAGTTATATAGGAGGATGGCGGAAGCTGCGAGAAACGCAGGAGTGTCCGAGTCTACTTTAAGGAAACTGTGGGTGCAGAGACTTCCGACAGCCATACGAGTGATTTTGTCGACTAAGATCGAGGACACCAAGCTGAGCAACTTAGTGGCGATTGCAGACAAGATAATGGAGTCAATGAGCTCGGGGGCGGTAGCAGCTGTGGAAGCTCCTACAGCAGCATCGACGCCGTCGACTTCCACCCTAGGCGCAGATATGATACAGGAGTTCCGAAACATGGCGCTAGAGGTCAAGCATTTGAGAGGAGAGATCAGTGAACTAAGATCCCGCGCGAGCGAAGGAATGCGATACGACAAGAATAGGGACAAGAGCCGGTCGCGTTCCAGGGCATCAAGGCCACGCAGGAACTGGTTGTGCCACTACCATTATAAGTTTCGAGAAAGGGCTACGAAGTGCAGGCAGCCCTGTGACTGGATGCAGCAATCAATGTCGGCAGCCGGAGCAGCCCCGCCGGCGCAGTGGCAGCCCTATCAGGGAAACTAAGTGTGGTGCACCTAGAAGCGGCTGGGGCGAGTGCACCTCCGTCGAAAAATAACCGCCTGTGTGTAACTAGGAAATTTATTGATAATGAGACAAATTTACAGACTATAGGGTCCATAGTGCATTGTGAACAAGTAAATATTAAATGTATTAGAGATAATAACCGATATCGTGACATCCATGTACAATATCCGGATATTACGAAGCCCGCGTCGTTCAAAGAACCTGCCAAGCATCAAGTACTACTTAGAAACCTCGGGTCCTCCGGTATATGCGCGTGCTAGGCCATTACCGCGAGATACTCTTCGGTCCAGGGCATCCAGCTCAGTCTGAGTCCACCTTAGTACGCAAAAGGAGTAAGTAAGCAAGGGCATCACCCAGGCGTTGAAGGCGCGCACCTTGTTGCCGCCCGACAAAAGACTATTAAGTACTTTGGTCAGGCGACAAAAGAAGCGCTCCTTCACCGCCCGCTTTACGCCCTCACCCTCAATACCCAATGACTGTGACATACCAAGATACTTATAGGTTTCTGCTTCGGAGATAGATTTGAGGGACTCAGAAAGTTGCAAATTTGTTGAATTTACAACTTTCCCCCGCTGTACATACATGCATGACCGCACACTTACCGACACCCAATTCCATTTTGATGGCGCTACTGAAGACTTCTGTTGTTTTCAGTAGTTCCAACAGGTCATGTCCATTCGGTGCAAATAGCTTAAGGTCGTCCATATACAGCAGATGAGAAATGACCTCACCCTCTCTCCGAAGCCGGCAACCTAGTCCTGAATCCTTCAGCATGGTGCTGAAGCTGCTAATTCATTGTTATTGTTAGAGGCACGCTTAATAAACATACTTTTTTCATAACTTGTTCTGCTACGACCAAGAAAAAAATACAGACGGAGCGTTACGAACAGTCTAGTGAAGCCAACCGGTTTTCAACCAAGCCCCACAAGTTTAGCACACGCTGAACAAATTAAATCGCACAAAACTCGAAATAGATGATCTTGACAGCATTGCGACACGTGCTGAAGAGTTTTGTGCAATTTTGTTTGTATATGTGTGCGTTAGCGCCTGCTAAACTTAGTGTAGTTTGGTTTTGTTTGGCTGTGATTTGGCTTCACTTGACTGTTCGTAACGCTCCGTCTGTATTTTTTTCTTGGTCTGAGACTACGAGGGACGGAAAATAAATATTTACTATGACATTGGCGTTCAATTTGAAGTTCAATGGTGCTCGAACGGCTTGTTTAAATGGCATGTTTAAAAAATAAAAAAGGTGGCAAACTACCTATTATTTAATTGATTACCTCGTATTTATTTTAATTTTAATATTTCCTTACATCGTTTGAGAAAAGCACTATACAATCCTCGGCCGGAACAGGGATTGCTGGACTCGTTGTATCCGGCCTCGTCTACGACTCGGACGTCTACTCCAAACTCGTCCAGTAATCCCTTACTTCACGGCCTCTGCAGTAATGTACTAACGTGTCAGAGGATATAAAACCCAACTGCTTAAAAGATTTAAATATTATTATAATGCTGTTTTTGGCGAAAAATGACTGACTGTTGAGTTTGTTTCGGCGTTTCTTCTTAACAGTTGTCTTCTTTTTCAGAAACGCTGGTTGAATTTTGACTTGAAAAAGTGCCATTACGGCCTCATTGCATAATAAAAATCGTTTATTTACATTTATTATCTATAAAAACGGCAAAAAAATAATGTCTGTCTGTCTGAGCCCCACTCCGAGTCGCACTTGGCCGGTTTTTTAGTATTTGTTCTTATAGCAGCAACAGAAATAAATCATCTGTGAAAATTTCAATTGTCTACCTATCACGGCCCATGAGATACAGGCTGGTGACAGGCGGACAGACAGACAGACAGACAGCGGAGCCTAAGTAATAGGGTCCCGTTTTTACCCTTTGGGTACGGAACCCTAAAAAAAGCCATGATATGAAAACTTCGATGAATGTCTATGAGCACAGGTTTTCAGGCCGAGTCCCTAATCCAGTCGAGCCGCTGCATTATGCGAGCGCACGCGGCTCACCTTGTGTGATTTACTAGCGCAATCAGTGAAGCTGCACGAATCAAAAAATGCATGTCATTTGTATTATTGCCGACATGACCAGTCCACGAAACCATTTTTAGGCATTGCAAGGGTTTATGTTGACTATCTGCCAGAACCTACAGACTTTTGGTGTATTGAAAATAATGAAGTAATCATTTGCAGCTGGAAAGTAATATTTGACATAGTTTACAAACTGATTGTTGACAGAAATGGAGCCATATCGGTTGCCTGCGACGCGTACTCTCGAATCGGGTATCTTGTGCAACGCGTATTGAGCTGTGAACTACGTGTTGAGTATGAGTGTATAGTGTCCTTAAGTATAACACAACTCACCATGGCGTCGTTGAGCCGGCCTGAGTGCATGTACGCCAGCGCGAGGTGGTAGAAGGCCAGGTGGTCGTTGTCGTCCAGTGTCACCGACCGCAGTAGCAGCTTCAGGCATTTGTCGTTAGCGGCCTCCTTGTCTACGCGGGAGTTCGTTTTCTGAAACAATGCATCAGTGGTGAGGCCGCGGAGCAAAGGATCGCGAGTGTGTTTAGAGGGACAAGCGGCAGCGAGGCCATGGACTCCTTGGAGACAAATGAGCCGTTAACGTTCTACCTCATGCACCCTGCATAAATGTCAATAAACCGGTCATCATCCTCCTAGCGTTGTTCCCGGTTGTGCCCCTAAAGGAGCCCGGGGTCCGCTTTGACACCTAATCCCAAGATTTGGCATAGGCACTAGTTTTACGAAAGCGACTGCCATCTGACCTTCCAATCCAGAGGAAAAACTAGACCTTATTAGGATTAGACCGGTTTCCTCACGATGTTTTCCTTCACAGAAAAGCTAACGGTAAATATTCCGTACCGTCCGTCCGGTAGTTCCGAAAAACTCATTGGTACGAGCCGGGATTCGAACCCACGACCGCCGCTTGACAGCCGCATGCCTGAACCACTAGGCTACCGTAGCTTATTTTTGTGCGCCGAGATGAACCAGCGTAAAAAACTCAGCGAGATATCATTTCGTTGAGGGGTATATAGTTGGGGCAGATAGCGATTTTGATTGGATACAATGCCAAAATCACTAGGCGCTTATACCGGGGAAGAAAAAATATTTCAGTGATGAAATATCTTGGGTATTCACGGTATACACTGTTCCAAAGTCCGACATTTACGTGACATGACAAACCTTCATCAGTGTTAAGAAGTAATCAATTATGAAATCTATTAAAAAGACAGCAAGGTTTATAATCACCTGCGCCAGCATCTGGTAGCCGATGGCCGAGTACAGGCAGCAGCGCGCCAGCAGGCGCCCGGCGCGCTCCTCCGCGATCGCCAGCGCTTGCTCCGCTAGCTCTATACCGTCTTCTATCTGAGAACACACGGGAAATGTCACTTTATTTTTGGAAATGATCAATCTAAGTTTTGTTGTGGTTGCATGAATGCATGGATCTGGTTTGACCAGATACTTGGATTGCGCCCTCTTGGCCTTTTACCTTTACTTAGTAAAAATTTATTGCTGAAGGTTGTGCCCTTCTTTTCTTTCGATGTGACCCAAAGTCGAGTCTTTATATTTCCTTGACAAACCGCGCAGACGAGGACTGACTGAAGCGGTATACCTATAGTGGTAACATTCGTCTGTATGACAATCGGTGGACATTAAGGCAAATGATTTTTATTAAAGCCGTTACTGTATAGTTTCAAACGAAAATCTATTTGTAATACCTAGAAAATTATCAAAGAAATATAAAGACTCGACTTTGACCGCTCCGGTAGCAGGTGTCGGCCCCGAGCAGCCGCAGCGCCGCGTCGCCGGGCACGAGCGGCCACCAGTAGTCAGTACTCACCCATCCGCTCCGGTAGCAGGTGTCGGCCCCGAGCAGCCGCAGCGCCGCGTCGCCGGGCACGAGCGGCCACCAGTAGTCAGTACTCACCCATCCGCTCCGGTAGCAGGTGTCGGCCCCGAGCAGCCGCAGCGCCGCGTCGCCGGGCACGAGCGGCCACCAGTAGTCAGTACTCACCCATCCGCTCCGGTAGCAGGTGTCGGCCCCGAGCAGCCGCAGCGCCGCGTCGCCGGGCACGAGCGGCCACCAGTAGTCAGTACTCACCCATCCGCTCCGGTAGCAGGTGTCGGCCCCGAGCAGCCGCAGCGCCGCGTCGCCGGGCACGAGCGGCCACCAGTAGTCAGTACTCACCCATCCGCTCCGGTAGCAGGTGTCGGCCCCGAGCAGCCGCAGCGCCGCGTCGCCGGGCACGAGCGGCCACCAGTAGTCAGTACTCACCCATCCGCTCCGGTAGCAGGTGTCGGCCCCGAGCAGCCGCAGCGCCGCGTCGCCGGGCACGAGCGGCCACCAGTAGTCAGTACTCACCCATCCGCTCCGGTAGCAGGTGTCGGCCCCGAGCAGCCGCAGCGCCGCGTCGCCGGGCACGAGCGGCCACCAGTAGTCAGTACTCACCCATCCGCTCCGGTAGCAGGTGTCGGCCCCGAGCAGCCGCAGCGCCGCGTCGCCGGGCACGAGCGGCCACCAGTAGTCAGTACTCACCCATCCGCTCCGGTAGCAGGTGTCGGCCCCGAGCAGCCGCAGCGCCGCGTCGCCGGGCACGAGCGGCCACCAGTAGTCAGTACTCACCCATCCGCTCCGGTAGCAGGTGTCGGCCCCGAGCAGCCGCAGCGCCGCGTCGCCGGGCACGAGCGGCCACCAGTAGTCAGTACTCACCCATCCGCTCCGGTAGCAGGTGTCGGCCCCGAGCAGCCGCAGCGCCGCGTCGCCGGGCACGAGCGGCCACCAGTAGTCAGTACTCACCCATCCGCTCCGGTAGCAGGTGTCGGCCCCGAGCAGCCGCAGCGCCGCGTCGCCGGGCACGAGCGGCCACCAGTAGTCAGTACTCACCCATCCGCTCCGGTAGCAGGTGTCGGCCCCGAGCAGCCGCAGCGCCGCGTCGCCGGGCACGAGCGGCCACCAGTAGTCAGTACTCACCCATCCGCTCCGGTAGCAGGTGTCGGCCCCGAGCAGCCGCAGCGCCGCGTCGCCGGGCACGAGCGGCCACCAGTAGTCAGTACTCACCCATCCGCTCCGGTAGCAGGTGTCGGCCCCGAGCAGCCGCAGCGCCGCGTCGCCGGGCACGAGCGGCCACCAGTAGTCAGTACTCACCCATCCGCTCCGGTAGCAGGTGTCGGCCCCGAGCAGCCGCAGCGCCGCGTCGCCGGGCACGAGCGGCCACCAGTAGTCAGTACTCACCCATCCGCTCCGGTAGCAGGTGTCGGCCCCGAGCAGCCGCAGCGCCGCGTCGCCGGGCACGAGCGGCCACCAGTAGTCAGTACTCACCCATCCGCTCCGGTAGCAGGTGTCGGCCCCGAGCAGCCGCAGCGCCGCGTCGCCGGGCACGAGCGGCCACCAGTAGTCAGTACTCACCCATCCGCTCCGGTAGCAGGTGTCGGCCCCGAGCAGCCGCAGCGCCGCGTCGCCGGGCACGAGCGGCCACCAGTAGTCAGTACTCACCCATCCGCTCCGGTAGCAGGTGTCGGCCCCGAGCAGCCGCAGCGCCGCGTCGCCGGGCACGAGCGGCCACCAGTAGTCAGTACTCACCCATCCGCTCCGGTAGCAGGTGTCGGCCCCGAGCAGCCGCAGCGCCGCGTCGCCGGGCACGAGCGGCCACCAGTAGTCAGTACTCACCCATCCGCTCCGGTAGCAGGTGTCGGCCCCGAGCAGCCGCAGCGCCGCGTCGCCGGGCACGAGCGGCCACCAGTAGTCAGTACTCACCCATCCGCTCCGGTAGCAGGTGTCGGCCCCGAGCAGCCGCAGCGCCGCGTCGCCGGGCACGAGCGGCGCCGCGCGGCGCAGCACTGCCAGCGCGCGCACGCCCGCCGTCCACGCCGAGCTGCCTGCAACACCGCGGGACTCACTGGCTGGCACAACGAGCGCCGGCGGCGACTCGCGCGAGACCCCGCCCGCCGCCGAGAGGGCTGCTCACACCACCCAAACTAGTTCATTCAGTTTAATAGTACGAGTAGATTTATAGATTTCGGTCATATTAGTGTTACAGTGGTCCCAAGGGACAAGCGACACCAAAAAGGAGCTCCGCTAAAGATGCAAAAGTCCCTAGACGAGTGGGGAAAAACACAAACGGAAATTTTGCTAAGCTGAATTAACGAGTTTGGGGAACGGATCTAACCAGTCGCTGAAAATGACTATCCGTCTATTTTTTAAGCGTTCTAATTAGAAAGAGACGGAAAGTCTATCTCGCCGCGAGACAGCTTGCGCGCGGTCTTGTGCTAGCCGTGAGGAGAAAGGCGAAGATCGTTAGACAGATGTAGCCAGATGTAGGGGGACTCCAGTATGTTCAGTATAAGATCCTAGAATCCTCTGCATGAGAGCGAAGGTTTGCAGGTTTTCTTTGCGAAAAAATAGTGAAAAATCTCGGAAATTATAAATCTGAATTCAAAAATGTTTTCACCTCTATATAGAATGGATCGCCTGGATGGATATAGACAATGTTTAGCCCGCAGCTCCACCTGGTGGCCCTGTAAAAGGCGGGGGTAGCTACTGGGAAATATAGGTGCGTTTGCGCAATCTACATCGGTGTGGTATGGTTGGTGTTAATTCAGGACCAGTGTCAGCAGTGACGGTGATGTCGAGTGTTAGAAGTGTTGGTAATGTCACCCGTGTCTGCAGTGTCTCTAATGTAGGCATTGTCGTCTGTGTCCCCAGTGTCGGCAGTGTCAGCTATGCCACCAGTGTCGGCAGTATCACCAGAGTCAGCAATGTCGGCTCTGTCACCAGTGTCACCACTGTCAGCCTTGCCGGCGATGTGGAGTGTTCGCAGTGTCGGCAATGTCACCCGTGTCAGCAGGGCAGCGTCACGAATGTCTCACCCGGCGAGATGCGCTGCGGCGCGAGGCACAGCTGCGCGGGCGCGGCCGCGGCCGCCGCGGTGGCGGGCGCGGGCGCGGCCGCGGCCGCCGCGGTGGCCAGCGCGCGCTGCCGCCACGTGTGCGCCACGCCGAACGAGAACTTCATGGCGCGCTCCAGAGACTGCACAACTCAATGCCAGTTAATAAACCAGTAAACAAACGTGGCATATACTGATTCATCGATTAAATATTCTAAAACACTTTTAGAAAATGACAAAGATTAAGAACGGGCGAGATGAAAGAATGATCATGCACGTGTAGTAGCTAACAAGGCGATTGACTTAATGAACATCAAGCAGTAATGTTCAGAATGTTCAGAGATACCACAGTTCTTTTGAATCTCTCGTTACGTGTGGATTTCAGTAAATCTCTATTGGGTAAACCCCAAGAACGGAGGAACATACTACAGTCCACACTGGGACCCTCTGATCCTCAGTCAATATCTAATATCACCCAGCATTCCTCAGCTCTTTAACCACCAACCGATAACTGGCAAAACCAGTCTAGATACAAATGCTGTATGCAATCAAGCCTTACCTCCAGCACGAGGCACAGCTGCCCCCAGCGGGTGACGGCGAGCGCGAGCAGGTCGGCCACGCAACTAGCGTGCGCGAGCGCGAGCGCGCGCTGCGCCTCGAACTCCGCGCTCTGGGACAGGACGGCGTCCCGTACCGCCATCGCTTCCCCCACGAGCAGAAGGAGGATTATCTCCTCATATTCGTTGCGGGGGACGAACTGAGACAAAAAGACAATTACCCAATCGGAGTCATTTTTGTGAATTCAGGAGTGCAGTATTTAAAAATGAATCGTCGGTTTCTAAGGTTTTTGGGCCCGACCGCACCTTATCGTGTCAATTAGTTAGCGATATGTCAGGAGTGTAGGCGCTTATTCGCGCAGGCTGAATAGCCCTTATAGCTTTCAATTTGACTTTTTCGAACTTTGTTTTCTCTTGGTCACAAAAACGAAAAGAAGTTTTTTTTTACAAATGGCAAAAATAACTAAAACGCGTAAGGTAAGCGCCGCGTGGGCTCCATTCTTGTCGTGAATTGCACTACATCTGCATCCGCAAAAACGCCGCATCAATGTTGGCGGATGAGGATGCTAATGTTAAGATGTGTGCTGCAACATCCATGATTTCGAGCCACGGTTGGCCATAATTGGGTGATTTGACGCCGAGGCGTGGCGTGTTTTTGTTGTCTTTTGGTTGTAAACTTTTGGGCTAAGAACTAGTGAGACTCGTCATCATCATCATACCAGCCGAAAGATGTCCACTGCTGGACATAGGCCTCCCCCAAAGAGTGCCATAATGACCGGTCCTGCGCCACCCGCATCCAGCTGACTCCCGCGACCTTTACCAGGTCATCAGTCCACCTTGTGGGGGGCCTACCCACGCTGCGCCTTCCGGTACGTGGTCGCCACACGAGAACCTTTCCGCCCCAACGGCTATCGGTTCTACGTGCAATGTGCCCCGCCCACTGCCACTTAAGTTTAGCGATTCGGAGGGCTATATCGGTTACCTTGGTTCTGCTGCGGATAGCCTCATTTCTGATGCGATCACGCAGAGAAACTCCCAACATAGCCCTCTCCATTGCCCTTTGGGTGACTTTGAGCTTTCTTATGAGGCCCATAGTAAGCGACCACGTTTCCGTGCCATACGTCATCACTGGCAACAGACACTGGTCAAAGACTCTCGTCTTGAGACACTGCGGAATATTGGACGAAAAGATGTGCCGTAGCCTCCCGAATGCTGCCCAGCCGAGTCGGATTCGACGATTGACCTCTTTCTCAAAGTTGGACCTACCTAACTGAACAGTCTGTCCTAGGTATATATAATCGTCTACAACTTCGAGCGTAAAGTGTCCGATTGAAATGGGAGTCAGTACTACATGGGTATTTGACATGATCTTTGTCTTATCCATGTTCTTCCTTAGACCAACTCGCTCGGAGGCTTTACTGAGGTCATCGAGCATCGTGCTTAAGTCCTCCATGGTCTCGGCCAAGACTACTATATCGTCAGCAAACCGAAGGTGAGTGATGTACTCGCCGTTGATGTTGATGCCTAGCCTTCTCCAGTCCAGAGTCTTGAACACGTCCTCCAGTGCAGCGGTGAACAGTTTTGGGGAAATAACATCCCCTTGTCTGACACCCCGCTGCAGCGGGTCGGTCTAAATTCAATTCAATTAAAATAATTTATTTCAGGCTTGCATCCATAAGTGTTAGTAAATTATAATTCTATCCGGGGAGAATTCACCTTTGTTTCACAGTTGCCGAGTCGGTACCGACGGCATGAAACTGCGCCGAAGACCGAAAAGAAGAGAGAAAAGATCGGGGCGAGAGTTGTAATTTTAGGTTTAGTAAAAGTCCGCGGATCGCATCATTACTTCAGTTTGGCACGGGCCGAATTTCTGACCATAAGGTAAAGAGGTAAAAATGACTTGGACCTTTGCAAGGTTTTGGGTGATGAAATTACAAAAAAATATAAAAGTTTTGGTTTTCAAGGCGCGGGCCACTGTGTCGTTTCTCCTACCAGCGGGAGAAGGATTATCTCCAATGTCCACGTATCTGCTTGTAGACGAACTGCAAAAGCCATGCGAGTCATTTTGGCGGTCAGGGATACATCCGTTCCCAATACATCCGTACCAAAATAAAAGTTTCTTAAAATGAACGTAGGCCAAAAGACCCGTTTGTCATCGCATCAGAATGTCAAAACACCCGGTTCTCATAGAGTCCGTATGCCAAAAGATCCGTCTCTCATGACACCCGTATTCCCAAAAGACCCGTTTCTCATCGCATCAGTATGTCAAAACACCCAGTTCTCATAGCATCCGTATGCCAAAAGATCCGTCTCTCATGACACCAGTGGCCAGTATCAAGTTTTATCTATATAAGTGGTACCGTGGTACGGAAGTGGTATTGTAAAGAGGTTTCTCTAATACACATTCCTCAACTTACGATCTTAGGATTTTATTCAAGTTCATTTTAACAATAAAGTCGGCATCAGCATGACTTTTGGGTAAAATATTTATCGGGAACCGTATCATTTAGGAAAAGGTGGTGATGGGAACGTATGATTTGGGAAAGGGTGTATTGGGAAACGGATATTAAGTCAATCAAAAAATTGCACAAAACTCTTCAGCACGTGTCGCAATGCTGTCAAGATCATCTATTTCGAGTTTTGTGCGATTTAATTTGTTCAGCGTGTGCTAAACTTGTGGGGCTTGCTTGAACACCGGTTGGCTTCACTACACTGTTCGTAACGCCCCGTCTGTATTTTTTTCTTGGTCTGAGAATCGCATGGTATCGTTTGAGCGCGGATCCGCGCTAGACAGTATAACGGGATTCCGTGGATCCACATTCTGGCGTACCAAAGGTTAATAAAATGGTTAGGACACAATATTTTTAAGCTTCTTCAAGTTAAATAATTATACAATTAAGTTAGATTTCAATACGTCATAATTTCACTCGAATCAAATAGTGCAATATTACCAACGCCCGAAAGAAAGAGAGAGAAGGCAAGATTTTCTATCTTTTTTACTACGCCTACGTCACAGCCTCCAACGCGTTCTCTACCGAGCCGGACGAGGAGTGAGGTGGTGGGGAAATGAGAGCAGCGAGGGATTTCACTTCGGCGGCGCGCTCGTAAGGGTCAGACGATTAGTTAGGACCCGTGACCATCAATTTCTTATCAATTAGTGTAATAGCCTACACAATAAACTGAGCCGCTGCCGAGCTGGCCGCTGTTAGTGATCCTTAACACTAAACAAATAAAGAAAAATCTGATTTGTAACTATTAACGTTTAATAAATAAGTTGATTAACTCGTTGGCTTATTCAAATTACACACCTCGATCAATAAGAACGATGTATTTCTGTTGGAAGAATATTAGTGAACCATTAGACCAGTGGTCGCCAAACTACGGCCGCGGGCCAAGTTCGGTCACGGAAAGAAAGCGGAGAGTTCGGTCCGCGATAGCGATGTGGTATGGTTGGTCATGACCACCACCAACTTTCGGCCCGCACGAATTTATATTAAGAGGAGTGGGGCCCTTGAGTTATAAAATTTGACGGCCCCTGCATCAGACGTGAGCTCACCTGGTTGATGGCGGCGTACCGCCGGGGCTTCCAGGGCCCGTCGCTGCCGGGCTCCTCGCGCCGCCGGAGCGTGCCGCCCCCGCCCCCGCCCGCGCCCCCGCCCCCGCCCCCGCCCCCGCCCCCGCCCCCGCCCCCGCCCCCGCCCGGCGCGACCGCCACCGCGGGCGCCGCCGCCGGCGCGCGGTACTCCTGCGCAACAATCACCTTCAGTCATCATCACAAACATGTCCACTGCTGGACATAGGCCTCCCCCAAACAGTGCCACAATGAACAAGGCTGCGCCACTCGCATCCAGCGGACTCCCGCGACCTTTACCAGGTCATCAGTCCACCTTGTGGGGGGCCTACCCACGCTGCGCCTTCCGGTACGTGGTCACCACTCGAGAACCTTTCCGCCTCTACGGCCATCGGTTCTACGAGCAATGTGCATCACCGTCAGTGGGCTCCGCTTACTAATTACTCTTCATCCTACTAATATTATAAATGCGAATGTTTGGATGTTTGTTACTCAATCACGCTTAAACGGCCCAACCTATTTTAGTGTGATCCTGTAATAAAAAAAATCCGACGAATTGAGAACCTCCTCTTTTGAAGTCGGCTATAAAGATAAAGCAAGAGGGTCAATCAACTTTTTCTTGGCCCTTAGTTTTTTCTTCATTATCAGTTCTTATAGCTAGATAAACTTCTTCAAGGATATGTACTTGGACCATAATCGATATAATCGATATAATCGATTTTCCAAATGCTTTAAGCTATGGAACCCCTTATGTTTATGCTGATGATACAAGTGCTATTTTAAAAGTATCATCTTATATTTTACACTAGACTGTACTGAATTTATCAAATGTTTCTAGTAGCATAATGTATGTGTGTTTATAACGAATGTTTCGCTGTGGTACTTCATTACTTATAACATGAGTACCTGTCCCGTGAGCCCCCGCATCAGCAGCTCGGCCAGCTGCCGCGCCAGCGCCAGCCGCAGCGCCTGCGTGGACGCCGCCTCCACCGCTGTCAGCATCACCCGGTACCTGCCACACGATTATCCACTTTATTATCCACGCCGGCCATTCCTTCATCACTTGTCGAGGCAACGTTGACCAGTTCTAACCTCTTACAAACTTACGGCCGTATTCATAAACGTTCCACAAGCCTTTGACATTTGTGCTCGTCAGAAAGGGACAAAACACATTTTATTTAGCAGAGGCATTTTAAGTTTTATGAATGAAGGGGGTCAGAGACCAACAACTGTCAAAAGTACCAGTTATGGGGGACCTCGGTGTGCTGCATGACTCTAAGCTTCTATTCGATGAACTTATTAATAATGTTGTGTTTCTGCCAAAGCATTAGGTTTCATCATACGTAATTCTTTGTATTTTATCCAAACTAAAACTATAACAGTCCTTTTTAGGGTTCCGTATTCGACTAGGAACCCTTATAGTTTCGCTTTGTCTGTCCGTCCGTCCGCGGATAATCTCAGTAACCGTTAGCACTAAAAAGCTGAAATTTGGTACTAATATGTATATCAATCACGCCGACAAAGTGGTAAAATAAAAAGTGTTTTTTATTATTATTAGAGTAAGTACCTCCCCTATACGTAACTTGGGGAGTGTTTGTTTTTTTTTCATTTCAACCCTAACGTGTGATATATTGTTGGATAGGTATTTAAAAATGAATAGGGGTTTGCTAAAATCATTTTTTGATAATGTTTATATTTTCGGAGATAATCACTCCAGAAATAAAAAAAATGTGCCCCCCTCTAATTTTTTAACCATAACTTTTAAAAATATGAAAAATTTCTCAAACGTAGAACTTTATAAAAACTTTCTGGGAAAAATATTTTGAACTTGATAGGTTGAATAGTTTTTGAAAAAAATTACAAAATAATTTCTGAACTAAGTTTGTAATTTAACCGTATAAGCAGGTGTTTATTGTACCTGTAATTTCTGCAAAATCACAATGAAATGTCGTGCTTTCAAATAAAGTAAAAAAACGGTGAAAATCGATTCACGCAATCACACCTCGGACACTGGCAATCAAATGTATGAAACAAATGCGTTCCTACGCACACAGTCCAAGCTCGTGTAGGTGAACGCGTACCATGCTTGTGTGAGTGCGATAAGACATGCTAGGGTTGCCGCCATTTTAGTACGTTCGCGAATCGGCAATATTTATTTATTTATTTATATATTGGTATATGAGGTGACCTTGTTGTTCAACCTTCATGAGGTTTATGTTCTAGTTGTCAATAAGAAAGAATGTATTTTTTCTGTTATGTCAGTGTCAATGAAAATATAAAACCAATGAAGAAAATTCACCACCATTTTTTAATGTGTTTCGTTATAAATTGTAAGGGAACCATGTAAACAAATACCAACGTTGTTCATGGTCCTTCGAGGTTGAATAACCAGCATAAATGTGGAAAATAGTTCACGGATTAAAATCAAGATACACCATCACTCGTAATCATGAATTACGATAGCGACGCAGCAGCAGTGCTGGTCGATATGGCTGTAATAGCGGCGTCGAATTATTTTGTATGCTTGTAATTAATTATAAACAAAAACCCATACAACAAACGTTTTTTTTTTCAGGCTGTATCTCAAGAACCGGGATAACTATTTCTGCTGCCGCTATATTAACAACAAATACTAAAAACAAAAAAAAATATATTTAAGGGGGGGCTCCCATATAACAAACTTTTTTTTTGCTGTTCTTATACATAGATAATGGTACGGAACCCTCCGTGCGCGAGTCCGACTCGCACTTGGCCGGTTTTTAGCTAAACTCTCATTCAATATTCCGTCCAGAACCAATGAAATTAGCACTAACGCTATTAGGTCAAATCAGCTTACTTATACACGGTGTTCCCGGGAATTTCCGTTAACTTCGGCATATTGCAGAGTACATTCACAGAAACAACAACAAAAAACAGCTTAAAGTAAAGTGCCCTGGATCTAAAAGACTAAACTGCAATAAACTAGTGACCCGAGTGTTTAGTAATAATAACTGTAATTATTTTCACTACCTTTTTAACAATGACATTTATCTAAGAAATTCTGTGTTAAATATTAATAATGCTAACGAAAAAGTAGACGTCTTAATTAAAGGAATTTTTCACTATTACGATATTGCATTTCCCGAAAGAACGGTAAATACAAAAGTTAAATCTAATTCTTGGATAACTAAAGGTATAATGATTTCAAAAGAAAATCTAAATAAAATGGAGTTGCTTCAAGAGTACTCACCCACGGACGAGAGAAAAGAACGAATAAAGGCTTATAAAAAACAACTTAAAAAAGCCATGTTATGTTCGAAAAGACTAGGCTATTCTGAAAGAATACAAATGTCGGCTAATAAGATCAAAGAGTCCTGGAAAATAATCAAAGAAGAAGCTGTATGTGGGTCGGATAAAGATACGAGAATGCCTGATAAATTGTCTGTTGATGACAATTCTACTTATACAACTTACCATGAAGAAATGGCGAACATATTCAATAAATTCTTTACGAATATAGCTCATAGAATAAGCGGACATTTAAATACATCACCAGAAACTTGTAAAAAATACCTTAGCAACTGTAAAATGCCGACTAAGCAGATTAAATTTAATGCGCTAACGCTTAAAGAACTACGAACAATTATAAGCAAGTTGAAAATCAAAAAATCTAAGGACATATTACATATGGACACGAGATTCCTCAAGATAATAATCTTTAATGATAACTTAATGGAACTACTGTTACACAGTCTAAACTGTTGCATGCGGGAAGGTGTATTTATAAAAAAGGCAACGCTGCGGACCCAAACAACTATCGACCAATTTGTATTTTACCTGTATTTTCGAAAGTACTGGAGTCAGCCCTCAAATCAAGAATTGTGGCTTTCTTCGAAGATAATGATCTTTTCACCTCCTGTCAGTACGGATTCAGAGCCAATAAAAGTACGGGAATAGCTATTAGACGAGTAATTGACTTCATACTTGAATCCTTGGATACGTCACAACAATGTGCAAGTATATTTTGTGACCTATCTAAGGCATTCGATTGCTTGCGGCATGATGTCCTCCTGAAGAAGCTAGAACATTACAAATCCAAGGGGACGGCTCTCAAAATGATGACCTCCTACTTGCAGAACCGTAGTCAAATTGTACAGGTTGGGTCAAGCAAATCGAAGATCAGAAACAATGACATCGGGATACCACAGGGCTCAATTCTGGGACCTGTGTTATTTCTAATATACGTCAACGATCTGCCATCAAACGTTCCAGATTGGGCACAGGTTAGTTTGTTTGCTGACGATACTCATATCGGAGTGAGACATAAAAACATTAATACAATGGAAGCACAGCTAACACAGGCCCAGCATATTCTTCAGGAATGGTTTCAGGCAAATGGCATTGTTTTAAATACAAATAAAACTATAAGCATAAAATATCAATCCAATTCTCGAAATCTCAAAAATTCACCAGAGCTAACTTATCAAAATTCTACTAACTTTTTGGGATATATAGTGGATAGTAGATTAACACATAAAGAACATTTGGAAAAACTTAGCAATAAATTATCTTCGGCAAATTTTGCATTACTAAAGTTAAAATCTTTAATTAATATAGAAACATTAAAAACTGTATATTACGCATACATACAATCATTACTAAATTACGCTATTACGGTCTGGGGGAACGCATCAGAGATCCGAAAAATACTAGTACTTCAGAAGCGTTCCATCAGGATCATGTGTGGGATCAACCGACGAGACACAGCCAAACCACACTTCGAAAGGTTAGGCATAATGACGGTGATTTCACTATTTATCTACAACTCCCTTTTAGAAACACACAGACAAGCGGATTGTCTCCCTAAATTGTCTGATATACATAGCTATAATACGCGATCTAAACACAAACTAGTACTGCCAAAGTTGCGGCTTAGAAAATGTCAAAAACAGGGTGCTTTCCTAAAGATAAAAATGTATAACAAATTACCTTTGGAAATAACATCATTGCCAATTCATGGTTTTAAGAAGAAAATATCAAATTATTTCAGGAAACATGCCTTTTACTCAGTATCAGAATATTTAACAAGCAACATTAGCTTACACAATTTTGAAATGCATGTGTGCATTTAGCCTTATATATAGCACTAGGTATATGTTTTGTTCTTATTGTATTTTTTTCTTTTTCTTTTTAACAATTGTTATTGACATGCCATGTAATGCACATATTACTTTATGGTGAAATAAATAAATAAATAAATAAATAAATAAATAAATAAACAAATAAGCATAAAAATTACTAAAACAAAAAAATAATTTTTTTTTACAAAATAATTAAGTGTAGCAATAACAGTGGTTAAAGCTGCATCATCATCATCATCATATCAGCCGAAAGACGTCCACTGCTGGACATAGGCCTCCCCCAAAGAGTGCCACAATGACCGGTCCTGCGCCACCCGCATCCAGCGGACTCCAGCAACCTTTACCAGGTCATCAGTCCACCTTGAGGGGGGCCTACCCACGCTGCGCCTTCCGGTACGTGGTCGCCACTCGAGAACATTTCCGCCCCAACGGCCATCGGTTCTACGTGCAATGTGCCCCGCCCACAGCCACTTAAGTTTAGCGATTCGGAGGGCTATATCGGTTACCTTGGTTCTGCTGCGGATAGCCTCATTTCTGATGCGATCGCGCAGAGAAACTGCCAACATAGCCCTCTCCATTGCCCTTTGAATGACTTTGATTCTTCTTATGAGGCCAATAGTAAGCGACCACGTTTCCGTGCCATACGTCATCACTGGCAACACACACTGGTCAAAGACTCTCGTCTTGAGACACTGCGGAATATTGGACGAAAAGATGTGCCGCAGCCTCCCGAATGCTGCCCAGCCGAGTCGGATTCGACGATTGACCTCTTTCTCAAAGTTGGACCTACCTAACTGAACAGTCTGTGCTAGGTATATATAATCGTCTACAACTTCGAGCGTAACGTGTCCGATTGAAATGGGAGTTGGTACTACATGGAGGTTTGACATAAAGCTGCAATTCTGATTAAATTAAAATATTGAATATTTTAATAACAGTAAGTTTTAATACTACTGTCTGACTGGAGAAATAAACTTTATTTGACCTAACCTATGTCCCCTTGCAATTAACGGAAATTGAAAAAAACACGTAGTAACGTCCCACTGTCGAGCACAGACCTCTGATGGATGAGAGGGAACGGGCAGTAGTCCTCACGGCAAAAATAATAGCTTTTTTTAAAATACCACATCGGTGGCAAATAAGCTTACCCACCCGCGACCCGCCCGATGGTAAGCTGTTACCGTAGCCTATGGACGCGTGCAACTCCAGGGGTGTTACATGCATACCTGTCAACCGCGCTGTGTAATCGTTGTGCTCGTATATGTAAGAGAGGGACGCGCTGTAGTGCCGTCTCGAGCGTGGCGCCGGCGCTGACCGTGGCGCCGCGTTGTAAGTACAACAACGTGAGCTCTCTCGCTCCCTCCGATGTGACATATCTAATGTCTGAACGCGACAACACATACCTGTCCACCGCACTGTGAAGCCTTTGCGCTCGTATGTGTAAGAGCGGGACGCGCTGTAGTGCCGTCTCGAGCGTGGCGCCCGCGCTGACGTTCGAGGCGCCGCGTTGTAAGTACAACAACGTGAGCTCTGAAGCCAATTCAAAGCTACGGATCTGAAAATATACCAAGCACCATCAATAAGTTTTGGAGGATGATCTCCCCTCCCAGACCTATTTGGATACCTTTGCTCGCCCTGTAATATAGTGCAATTGCAGATGTACGGAGCCATTGGGATATATACTACTAGCTTCTGCCTGCGACTCCGTGCGCGTGGAACTCGTTTATTATATCGTAGCTCCTTACAAACGTTCACCCCCCATTTCACCTCCCTCAGGGATGATTTCCGGGATAAAACTATCTTATGTCCTTCCCCGGAACTAAAACTACTATACCAAATTTCATCCAAATCGATTCAGCGGTTTAAGCGTGAAGAGGTAACAGACAGACAGACACACATTCACATTTATAGTTGTAACTTACACGCCTCATCAACCAGCCAGCACAGACGGGACCGCGCCCCGGTCGCGGTTTATTGAGGTATTTAACAACATTGAAAATAATTTGTTTATTCATAAGCAACAGATAAGAAAACGAAAATACTCGGAAGCTATCATTCTTTCATTGAAGTTTTACTATTTTAAGATTTTAAAATTCATAAAAACGATCAATAAGGACGTTGTTTGATTGTGACGTCACAAGCAAGTACTCTAATCCCTACAAATTCCATTCTAACGGAGCGTTTTTGTCGTTTCATAAAAAGAAGCTGATTTGACTTTTGCCAAATACAGTATTCTACATCTACCGAACGCAGACGTATACGGTATTATACTTATGTAAAACACACGGAGTCAAAAATCCAGATGTTTTTTATTTAACTACTATTCGCTCCTCTTTCATCAATAATATTAGTACGCATATGTCGAACGGTTCGGCTTTTGATTAGTGCTGTCCAGCTCGCACACACTGACTCACCATCTCGCCCTCCCGCTCGGCCTGTTTGTACCGACTGCTCCCGGGCAGCGCGCTCTGCTCCAGACACAGCCCCTTGATGGCGTATGACTCGGCTACTATTCGTAAACTTCGGCTGAAAAAAAAAATACGTGGGGACTACAGGCCAATTCAAATATAGAAGTTCACCGTTTCATAGAAAGTCGCAGAGGTCGTTGCAAAGGTTACTTCGAAATAAGATACCTACCTGTCAAGTAAGGTAAACACCTACGTTCATCGTCGTGCCATCAATTACCTATAATTGATGGCACCAGCACGGCTAGCACGCGACGGCGCGCGAGCTCTCTCGATTTTTCTCGCACTATCCGTCTCCCTCTTATTAGAACACTTAGAAGAAGAGGTATAGTGCGATGAAAATCGAGAGAATGTCGCGGCCGTCGTGTGCTAGACGTGCAGGCGTTACTTTGCGGAATTCCATGATAAGTTTCTAGAACAATACATTCGTTTGATATTCCGCTGAAGAAACTTAAGCTGAACAGCTAAGGAATATATTGTACTATAAACTAAAGGGTCCCAATATTTGTCACCGTAATACAAAATGGTTGACACGTATTGTTGGCCTCTATTGCTTTGATATAAGATTGAAAATGTCAAGTATTAGGCCAGTGTCCCGACACTGGGACGTTTACCTTATCGTATACCTAATCTACACCAAGTCCCGGGCTCACGGGCAGATGTCACAGGGCTAGTTTGTAATTATGTAAATTATAGTGGCCCTGATGTATCGTGCTGCGTTTCCCAGTAGAAGGTCAAGGTCATGGCATTATACTGATTACATCGCTGGCTTCGGCTGGACAAGGACAAGGGTTTGTACAATACAATGTACATGTTAGCAAAACTGTAGATCGTAAATCCAGGAAGAAGCTTCCCGGCTACCACAGCTATGGTCAAAATACAAAATACAAACTAGTACGGGGTGGGGAGTGGGGCGTTGTCATAATTGATTGGACGATCTGAATAATTTCATTGGTTATCAACAAAATTATTACAATTTTCCTACATACGTATAGTCGCGAATATTTCCCGGAGGGGTAGGTAGAGATCACGGATTTCTACTTGTGAATGTGAATGGCTTGTCAAGATCGTATTGACAAGCCTTTCTTGCTTAATTCATTTTCATTACATTCTTCATACTTCTTGTTTTAACTTAATGATATTTATTTTGGAACATAAAATGACATTATTTTTTATCGTTAATTGCCGTTTGATATGTAAAAGTGGCCTCGTGCCATTATTGCAGATTAAATATTTGATTTATCACAATACATTGTGTAAACGTTTAGTTAGATTCATTTGTTTTTCATGCTTCAAGTAGTACCTATAGCAGTGGCGGTTTAACAAGTTAATAAGTAATGTGCATCAATTAGAAATTGTCTAGATCGGTGAGGTCGCATCGCGCGTAAATAATATTACTACGTAAAATATTTTCTGTTTAAACCGAATTTGTGCATATACTAATGTCATAAAGTTTTTTTTGTGACTTTGCATCTAGGGGGCAAACTCCGAATCTGGGCCATTTTACGGAAAGTTGTACTCGACTTTTTTTTTTAATTTTGATATATTTGGGTTTTTTATACTCAGAATCGAGAGCACTTTCGAACCTAATAGGAGAAAAAAAAGAGTTCCAAGATTTTTTATTCCATTCCGTTACCGTTTCCATACTAAGCTTGTTTGGTGGTAACGGAACGGAAAACCGAAAATTATATGTAACATTTTGGACAGTTTTTTCCCCTATCAGGTTCGAAAGTGCTCTCGATCCTGAGTAGAAAAAGATCGATTATATCAAAATTTTAAAAAAGTAGGGTGTACAACTTCCCGTGAATTGGCCATCTACTCTATTATTAAGTACTTATGGATATTTTATTTCGGCTTTGCTTGTAGAACAGTAGTCTTTGTCGCCCTTCGCATACTTGATAGATAGAGATGGTTGTTTACGTCATCGATAAACGATACCATGATTACCTGATGTCACTAAATTGATTAGGTAATCTTATTATTATTAGTATAGTCTCAGTCTTGGTTACAGAGTGGAGGTATTGTGTAAGTAAATACTTTTTGTTCACAAGACACAGGTAAAATTATAGACAAAATAAATAGGTTAAATCGGTACAAAGGCGAACTTATCCATGTAAGGGATCTCTTCCAGTTAACCTTTGAGCAATTGTGTTGAGATCAGAACAAAAAGATAGACAAACTAGCACGTGTACAGAGCTTACACTACAGTACATTAATCTTAAGACATATGCTAATATATGTCTAAATACAAGCAAGTACGAATAAATTAAAAATACTATTCCATCAGAATATACAAACGGTATCGTATGGAATCACAAGTCATTGGTCACGGCCCGGTATTCAGCCGACCACAACAAATTATCATAACCGCGAGTTTACTCTGACGTCACCAACACATTGATTCAGTTTAATGTTTAGGTAAGGTAAACGTCCGAGTGCTGGACGCTGTGCTAGTATGTGGCACGGGCACTCTATGTCAAAGCAATATGGGTTACATTCCAACTAAGAGGATTTTTCTTCATTAGAAATTAAGCCATGTCACCTTACAAGCTTTATACTTGCCTTGATAGTTCGGTCGTCAGTTAGTACGTGTCAAATGTTGCAAGTACCATTTTTGTACAAAGGGTCACTAAACTTTTACTTGGCCCTTAGTTTTTTCTTCATAATCAGTTACCTGAGAAAATCTATAAGTTCATATTATAGCCTATTTGAACGTATATGTTACATCTCGTAAAAAAACGTATTCTAGCACAGAACATGGTTGTCAAGGAGACAAACCACTATTTTAAAATAAATCGGGGCATTTTTCGTCCGCTGGGCAACTGGTGAAGTTGAGGGCAAATTAATATTATTTAATGAAGTAATCATGTGGTTTCACGCTATAATTCATTGAGTAAGGAATGCAACAACACAATTAATTGCGTCGGTTGACAATGCAATATCTACTGAGATACTATACAGCTGGTGTTTTGATGGAGACAGAAGGCAACAAGGACCCTTAATTGACCAGCTGTTACGGACTACGGCGTATCGCTACGAGTTTGGCGTGGCGTTGAATGGGTTAGTGGCAGTTTGTCGTGTAAGTTTGAAGATGATACAGCTATCACGCAGAGATAATGAGCCATTTTCTTGCTCCTCGCACACAAGTGGGAATATGAGCAACCTGCTACTCCTCATTATTATTCTCCACTTTATCAATAGGGGGTGATCTAAGATGTTTTAAGATGCCATTCGAACCAGTATTTGGAGAGGAACAAATGTTTGTATGGTAGCAACTTTAAAGAACATAAATACCCAAAATTTGAGTCAAAGATAGGCACTCGATTGGCCTCGCTGGCGGCTGCCGAACCGCTTCATACTAATTGACTTAAAAGTATGATGTCACAATCTGCTATTTGTACTAATCGGTGTATGGAAAATCTGCTAAATTGCTGTTTGTCGTGTCGTTTACGTCCATAATTGTATTCAATTTTGTTTTTATAAATGAATAAGGATTTTATTTATAGCTTTAAATTTACTCTTAAAAAAATGCATATTAATTTTATTCTAAACTCAAGGATGGATATGGAATCATTTTGTAAGATAATATTATTTTTTAATTTATCCTTTATTACAATAATTTAATGGTTTACTATTCATTTCGTTAACACTACGTTATCAATTTAAACAAGAGTCTACCCCCCTATTCAATTATTTTACTTGGAACAACAAGAAAGAATGGCGTTTAATAGCACTAAATAATTGCAGACCTTATCTCGAAACAAAATACTTGACTGACTTTTGTAAGCCCTAGTGGAACACCACGAGGGTTTACGAAAGTCAGTCAAGTATTTTGTTTCATTTTTAAATTGTTAATCAGTAGTGAGTCACTCAGGTTTTACACAGTGTAGTACACGAGCAGTGACTAAGACGATGAAGTAAGTAATCAGTGATCTCATTATATATGCAACGTTATGTAATGACTGCAATGTGCAAAGTTGAGTCACATTTTTTTTAATACGTTAGTAGCAGCTAATTATACATATGATATCAAACCGTATTTAAACAGCGAATCCGGAAAATTCGCTTAAAATCAGTAAACTTATTTGTCACATTGGAATAAATAAATATGCATTATCGGCATAACACTGTTATCAGCCGTGGCCGTGGACAGGACGGACCAGCAACCAGCAACAGCACAACCGCTCATGTGGTACCTACACCCGGAGCAAGTACAGTCGAGTCATCAATATATGAACATTTTATATTAATTAAATGTACTTACAAATATGGATTTTATGATTATGAGTGATGATTAAAAAGAGATGTTTCACTCTTGCACGTTATTACAACCGCACAAGTAAACAGATCTTTGACATCGACTGTACATACGCTCCTAAAGATTCAAAAATATCTGAGCAACCTTATAGATAACATACAATAAAAAACCGGCCAAGTACGTGTCGGGCCACGCGCAGTGTAGGGTTCCGTAGTTGCCTGTCTGTCTTAGTTACATCGACGTGCGGTGCGGTTGCGTCGGCCGAATTAGTACGAAAATTGGCCTTTTCAATTACACATACTTACTGATCTTGTATGGAATAGGGTATAAATAAGTACCTACCACTGGAGCAAGCCGGGCGTGCGGCGGCAGCTACCTTCCCGTGTCGACCGAGTCTGCATTAAGTAGATATTATCTCAATATACCTAATTAGTCTATACGAATATATAAACACCTTCGTAGTGTAGTAATTGAGGTTTCATGTTTTCTGCCAGCAAACTGTTATGCAGTTTGGCAGATAAGGTTAAATCTATATTATGTAACTTTTTAAATAAAATACATTAAGTTGGTCGACTATTACTCGGTAACTACTTATGCGTACTTGTTCGTGATAGTTTTCCTTTTAAATTCATTATATGTAGGTACTACTACCACGAATTATTTCACATCCCCAGTAGTAGCCATTCAGCCGGGGACATGACTCAAACTAAAATTAGGGCTTTAAAGCGCAATATCTCGCAAACGAATTACTGATTTGAAAAATGGTTTTAGAAAACCCATAATATTTTTGAACGAGCTATCCAACAATATACCACACCATGGGTTTGACGAGAAAAAAAAATACATCCCCGCTTTAGGTGTCAGGGGAGGTAGACGAAAAAAAATCTTTTTCCAAACTTTATTGTACTGTTTTGTCGGCGTGATTGATTTATATACCCATGCCGAATCACAGTTTTCTAGTAGGAATGGTTACTGAGCTAAGCCGAAGACGGACAGACCGACGGACGGACATGCGAACTATAAGGGTTCCTTGTTGACTACGGAACCCAAAAATCTGGCAACCATGCTACGCCCACTGTACTTGTAGTAACACGACAGACAGGTAGACGTGATTACTTGCCAAATTTCATAGTTCTATGTCAACGGAAAGTAGGTACTCTATAAATTAGGATTCCCTTGAGTGTCGAAACATACGCTTGCGGCACAAACGGCCGTATCTTTTTTTTACGTCAACTTAGAAGTTTGATTTTTTCACAAGGGATTGTAGACCTGAATATATGGTTTTAATTTGAACTCGATACATTTACGCGTTCCCGAAATAAAGGGTATTGACAGACAGACATACAGACAGACTGCCAGCAAAGTGATCCTATAAGGGTTTCGTTTTCGTACGGAACCCTAAAAAGTAAGTGCTTCTCCCTGTTTTGGCATACTTCTTTTAGTAATAATATACCTACTATATGGCATAATCTATGTAGCCATACTTGACTTTGCGCATAAACTGTTATGGCAGAATCTAGATTCGCGTAGTTCGATTAGGCAGATTTACCTACATTAACCCGAATATTATTTGTACATAATGTCGATGCTCCGAATCATATCCACGCATAAAATATATGAGCATAAAATGGCAAAATATTGCCGAAAACGATTCTCGCAGTAATATATTTTGGCATAACATTATTTAGCTGAATTCTAATTTACATGTAATAATTTTGCGGCTTCTGTTTTTTTACTAGTTAAATGTATGTACTGTATGTTAAAAAAAACCTTGTTATTCACAATTTTATATTTTATTATACATATTTGTGATCAGTCCAACCTTACCGATTTTCCTGGTAGCAGTTAGTTTTTGTTAAGGTCGCAGTTCTAACCTAACCTACTTTTCTGGCAGCAGCTCGTTTTTGTTATGATCGCAGTTCTAACCTAACCTAACCTACTTTTCTGGCAGCAGCTCGTTTTTGTTATGATCGCAGTTCTAACCTAACCTAACCTACTTTTCTGGCAGCAGCTCGTTTTTGTTATGATCGCAGTTCTAACCTAACCTAACCTACTTTTCTGGCAGCAGCTCGTTTTTGTTATGATCGCAGTTCTAATCTAACCTAACCTACTTTTCTAGCTGCTCGTTTTTGTTATGATCGCAGTTCTAACCTAACCTAACCTACTTTTCTGGCAGCACCTCGTTTTTGTTAAGGTCGCAGTTCTACCCTCACCTACTTTTCTGGCAGCACCTCGTTTTTGTTAAAGTCGCAGTTGTTGTCGGCAGATTGGCTTTCTGCATTCGCCATAAAATAATTATGCTAAGCATGTAAGTATGGCAATAAAGTTTCGGACAATCGATAATATGCTAAATATAATTATGCTTAACAAAATTATATTTTTTATTCAGTTCGTAGTATACTTTTAGTAGCAGTGATGTATCACGCCTGAACGTCGCGAATTCATAGTCTAAAATCTAGATAAAAAAAAACAGGCAGCACTAGCAACACTACCAGATGTCAAATTCATAAGTGTTTTTCGCGCCGAAAACGGAAAGTTGTGTTAGGGAGAAAAAAATATTTTTGAGTGAAATTTTAGTTTTTAAGATCATTTCAGGTACCAGAATGGGTAAACAAGAACACAGAAGCAAGAAAGTGAAAGAGTGGTTTGATTTACGAGCATTCAATATGAAAATCATTAATTTGAAATTACCAATGATAAGGCCAAGATACTCGTATATTCACAACTAACGCTTCTATTACTGACATAATATGTTATATTATGTCATCGCTCCCGTTGGGATAGAGATCTCTTGAAGATATTCAAATATTTTGTTGGTTATACGTTAATCGCGTTAATAGTAATGTCTAATATTGTTTTGCCTGCGCATCACCGAATTAGATTAATTAATAGTTGATAAGCACTGCAACGTCAAAATGCCCTTCTTTAACAATGAAGTCATACCTATTCACACATTTGGATCACTTTGTCCATACACATATTTCCGAACCCGACGAATGTAACCATTAACTCAATCACATGATACATCAATCATAGGGTATATCAATCATGAATAATTCACGTGTAGCATAAATTAAACTGAATGCTATTTAAAACCTATTATAGATTCTGATTGTTTATGATCCCTTTAATAATCTCACAAAAAGTTATTGAAATATAAAAATAAAATGACTTTGCGACATTTAAGTAAGATTATCGCAACCTAAGGTTATAACTACGGTACGGAGAACGTCAAAAATATGTACACATTTTCGAAAGTGTGGTCATTTCATTGAACTTTACTGTACTTTTTTTATTGGCAAACTAGTTTTTTCCCGCGAATTAAATGTTAATACTAATTCTAGGCACATTACGGGCAACTTTTTTGAATTTATTTGAGGAGTCGAAGTGTATATCCGTAATTCCGTATCGTGGCTACAGGCTGCAGGTGCTCGTAGAGTCCCACTCCCCACCTCCCCACCTCCCCACCTCCCCACCTCCCCACCTCCCCACCTCCCCACCTCCCCTCCGCAGCATTCATTATCACACTTCCAATGAAACTATCACTCCCCATTTTTGCATAATAATAACAAAGCTGTGGATGTGAGATGGTTAACATTTGATCATTTATGGGAGCGACCACACCGTGTCGTATGCGTCACGTATTCTTCATACATTTTGCTGCGTTTTACGGTGCGTTAGCGTATTTTGAGCAGCGGTGGGTTGGTCGCAACTTATCTCTGTACATAAACATCGCCACTCACATACTCTTCAGAACATGTCGCATGTCTTAAGCAATATTTAAGTGATAAATATGCCCGTTACATCTAGCTAGAGAAAATTATAAAGAACATGCAAAAAAAACTTACATAGGTAACTCCTTCTCCGTCAACGTATTCAACTCGGCCATTTTATAGTTCTTCAAGGAGTCATCATACGCCCCACAAGCAAAGTTCAGCTTGCCCAGTAACAGGTACGCGTCCAGGGCCACTCCCGCCTTCCGGCCCGCCTCGTCCGTGGCCAGGGTGAGGTAGCCCCGGGCCTCGGAGAGCTCCCGCTGGGCGCGCTCGATGTTTTCTTTGTTCGCGGGCCACTCGTCCAGGTAGGCTTCAAGCTTGCCTTCCCCGATGAGGAAGTGTGCAAGGCTTGCTGCAAATCAGCAACATTTTAGATTTTTATTGCATGTTAATGCTTAAAATTGGGATCTCACTTTAACTCTTCAAGATTTAGTTTTGTTAGTGGAAAATAGCAAACTATCATTTCATATTTTGAGGTTTATAATATTTAAAATTTGTATCAAAGTGGATAACTGAAAAATTGGTCACCACAAGCGGGTTGTGGCAATTTAAATTTGGAATTTCGTTAGCGGACGTTTCTGCTTAGTAAACATGTGCTGTTTATATTATATAACAAGAAGTTCATAATATTAAACATCAATCATGTCAGTAGCAATAGCTGAAACATCCAGACATCATTCATCACCTCCTTTGGCACAGCAGTGCTAGTGTAAGAAAGAGATCTCTGACACTCAAAAATTTAATTTTGCTAATTTGGTTTTTTTTTTCATCAAAACCAATTTTAAAAATATCCTTCAATTAAAAGTGCTTTAGTTATATATTATTTTAGTGTAACTACTATTTTGTCATGCCACAGAGATTAGGCAACATGCCAGGGAAATCACTAAATGATAGTGGTTCTAGTAAAACAGTTTATTAATAAAGTGATCAAAGTGTCTTTCATAGTGGCATCTGAATATATTTTGAAGATCGTAGAAAAGTAGAGTGTAGTGTGTGGGTGGCGAAAGCTTGGATCAAACTGCCAGACAATGTGGTCTTAGCTCTCAATTTCAACCAATTCAAGAACAAATTAGACTAGCACAAAAACGAAAATTAAAGCTCAACAATTATACACTTAAAGTTAGCGGGACCCTGGCCTCATCAGTTGTTACCACTGCTTGCCTGATGGACAAATAATAAAAGAGAGAACATTATAACATTTATAACTGATATAGTTTTCACATTTTAGGGAGATACACAACTAATGTACAGTAGAACCACAAATATAAGTTACATCAACAATGCTAGTAAAGCTAAGCAAGGCAAGCTTTTTTGTTGAAAAAGCAGTTACAAATAGCTACCTGTAACTGCTTTTTGATGTCACTGGCTATTTTTCAGTTGGTGTTAGCTACCTATATTGTTGATGTAACTTATATTTGTGGTTCTACTGTACAAACAAACAATCGTCATATAATCGAGGATTGCCCCATAATGCGCTATAATGCCTGATCACCCGGGTTTAGCAACAAGGCCATCAAGTGGCTGATGGATTTCAAAATTGATTTATAGTTGTATTTATCCTGTTTCTGTTTTCCATAAATGCCATAAGATTAAATAAATAAAGGAACCAAGAAAATAGGATACCCTATTATCATTTGAAACAGAAATCATATCATTTGAAATGCAAACAAAAATTCTGATTCAGTCCAAATCAGGTGTTGTGCCTGCATGTTTCCCGATCGGAGACTCATTCGTACAGCAAGCCTAGATATCAGGATCAGGTGTTGTGCCTGCATGTTTCCCAATCGGAGACTCATTCGTACAGCAAGCCTAGATATCAGGACCAGGTGTTGTGCCTGCATGTTTCCCGATCGGAGACTCATTCGTACAGCAAGCCTAGATATCAGGATCAGGTGTTGTCAGTGGTGCTCATTCACACAAATATATGCCCTCACTAGAACCCAGAACCGAGCTAGGCGAGGCTAAACTAGCTATCTAAGTTGTGATATTTTTTTGTGTTAAAACCAGGAAAGTAGATAAATGATATGATAAATAATATACTTATAAGAATGGCATAAATATTTTCCAATACAGGCAGGTTACAATTGCTATATTATTCTTCTATTTTACAAAAACTGAAAACAGCTTGACCAGTTTTGGTAATAAAAAACTACAAACTAAGCAAATTTTAATAATGATTGCCAATGGTTGTCTATTAGAGGAACTAGTCATGCGTTGCGGCGGCGCGGCGATACAGTCGTACGGCACTATGTCATAACTCCTTAAACAAACTTCCATGACTGAACACTGATAAGATCTCTCTCAATCTTGTTAACGTAATCAGATGTAGTCAGCTGTCCTGGCACTCCTCACACCCTAAATATCCAGAACAGTTCCTAAACAAGTCACTGACCATGCTGCGGTGATCTGGACTTCAACTGCTGAGCCAATTCAACCGCCTTCTTCCAGTTGGACTCCTCGCGACTCTTCTCGATCTCTGTTTCGTAACTCCGCACTGCATTCTTGCTCCTCGATGTCATTTTAGCTCACGCACTGTCATCCAGACGTCACACCATCGACTTCTATCCGAGTTTCACTCAAACATTGCAAGAAACAGGAAAAAACCCATCGAAATCGCATGAAACCCCAGCAATTGAAGGCCAACTTTGACAGATGACAACATCCTCCCGTAAACGTGTTTCGTTACACGACTTATGCAATACGTCAAATGCACTACCAAGGAATTCATGTATATCATCAATTAATAAAATTAAATGATTTTTTATTATTTCGGAATGATTATTTTTATAAGTAAACGAGAATTACATATTGAAAGCTTTTAACACTTATTGTTTCTTTGTTTTATTTGCATATAGCAACACCAAACTCAAATACAGCTTCTACTACTCCCCACTAGATGGCGCCACCAGTTATCATTTAACGAAGTCGCGTTGTCATGATTTGTCAGCCCCAATTTATCAGAAGCTGACTAATTGCTATCGTCTGCACATCTAGACGGCCGCGACATACTCTCGATTTTTATCGCACTATACCTATTGTTCTAAGTGTACTAATAAGAGAAAGATGAGAAAAATCGAGAGTATATCGCGGCCGTCCCCATGGGCGTATGTAGGGAGGGGGAGCCGGATGCTATAGTTGAATCACGAGCGCAGCGAGTGGTTCTAAAATAGAATCCTGAGCGTAGCGAGTTTTTCAACACACGAGGAGTTAAAATACATTTGCACCCGTGTGTAACACAAAACTTTTCACCTCACATCGTCATAAACTGTTAATTATGTGGGTTTCTCACCTGTGATAATAAATAACTAGGTATAGCGACGTAGGCAAGGTAGGCTATTACATAGAAAGCCAGCAATTCAGTCTCATAAACCATATTCCCAAAATGGCCCATTCCAGCAACAACGTTATCAATTATCATTCAGCCATACCGCCACTGCTATAAACCATGACGATCACGAAGACATTAGAAAAAGTTAAGCCTAACCGCCTGGTACGAATTACTTACAGGCAAGTAAATGGCAGTGTATAGGAAATGGGTTTTTGCGTGTGATTGGGTTATGGCTTCACCGCCGCGTCTGCCGCGGGCCGCGGCGCGACGTCGCGACGCGGTACGGCTTCCATCTGATAACGGGTTGCCGTCGCGTTATCCTCCGACGTCCTTGACAAGTTTTTTTTTATAATACTTACGAGTAGGTTTAGTTATTAATCAGATAATTATTTCTTATGTAAACTATCAACCTGTGGCGTTTTTTTCTGACCAGAGCGCTAATCTGAGCACAACAGTAGGTATTTCACATAACAATTTGATCGCAACGATAAACATAACTTGCACAATGTATTACGGCTATGGGTCGTATAGATTTAAACAAACTTGTTCATTTCGCTAGTTTCAATTCTTACTAGGTACTTATATTCTACCGCTTATTTTCCGGAGGAGTAGGTAGGTACTTAGCTAGGCCACCACTTCCACTAGCCACTATCCTCACAAGCTCTTTGGCTTAGAGCCACCAAACAAGCACAAAAAAATCTGCTACCGACAAGAAACCCGCTACGAAGTACGTCTAAGCCAGACCCAACAGAATGAACCTTGTAACTAGGTAGGTTTTATCCAACCTAACCTATAGTCTAAGCCGGGCTTTAACCAATTAACGCGTAGTTCAAACCCCGTATTAGAGTGGTTGGTTGTAGTATAAGAGTGGGCGCTTATGTCTTTCTCCGGGGCATAGTAATAGTCCTCCAAATTTCTTGATCTAAGGTATTACAGTTGTTAAGTATAAGTGAATTAGCCGTCATTTCAGTGTTGACCTTAGCCAGGTGTCAGCAGCCTTCATCCTCGTGGTAATCCGCCGATGTCGGCACAAGGCCGCCGAAAGCCGATTATCTATTCTTGGCAGCCGTGGCATCACTATCATATTATGTATCACTAGTACAATGTGGGAAATGTAATTTGCACACACACGTTTTTTGCATGGAGCATGAAGGTTTTTTTGATGTGTGGGCTGAATGCATCCTAGAGTAGCAATAAAACAAGTTACTATAGTACCGATAGTAGTTATCCCTTGTCCAATGTCGCCTCGCCCTCCCGATGCCGGTGCAGTCATTTTTTATCCGAAAGCATAAGTTATAGAATTTCACATTGCGAAAAGAAATATTTAACGAGTTTGTTCCGCTAAAGTCAGAGTTTTTATAAACATCATGAAGGATGCAGCTTCGTCTATCACAAAATGATTTTCGTTGATGAATTATCTAATAATGCTTTCGGACAAATAGGTAGAGATCTAAGGAATTTTTGTGTATTCCCAATTAAATGTCGTATATTTAACAGTGGCGTCCTTACACAATCCATAACTAGATTCCCAACCTGATTGCTTGTTCTTGATCACTAAATTAAAGCATTCCATATTGTTCTATTGCCTTATTGTTAGTATTTTTGTTTTCATGTGGGGTATTATTCACTATTATTTATTATTGTTTTTTTTTAAATGAAATGACACGTAAATTGTCAAAATGAAATAATCTAATCTAATCTATATAGTGTTATCCGGGTTGCATCATAACGAAGCCTGTTATGATGCAACCCGGATAGGGTCATACATAGCCGGATATGGGGTCCGCTTGCTTCAGAATCAGAATGCACCTATTTATTCATAAAGCATAGGTACATTGTATACGGTCTTAAAGATAAAGATTCAAAGATTTTATTTGTTCAACATAGGTATGTACAAGGTGTTACATTAGCTTTCGTATCACTATGTGATGCCTGTCGGCGTACAAATATATTGGTCAAAACATGACACAAACATAGAATTGCTAATTCTATAAACTAGTTTAGACGCTAGAGGAGTATTTGCGTGAGTTTTCGAATGAGTATTAAGAAAACTTAACAGCCATTTTCCCTTTCAAAAGCTGGTATTTAGATCTACCTAACGTACCACTGTGAATCGAGTAGAACATGCAAATGGGACAAAAACCCTTATCAAATATCCAAAAACTCATTATGGTAGGTCATTACTAATGAGTATACATTAAGAGTCCCACGTGTTATTTTTTCCTGCAACCCCCCCTTACATGAGTAATTAAGGTGACTATATAGGATGAGTGCAAATTTACTATGCATTCATTTGCGTAATTGCTCTTGGCTTAAAAATAATTGTGTGCATTTCCAAGTTATTTGTGTTTATTTCATTATTATGGATTCCAATTTGGAGGGTAAGTAGTATTTTTAGACATATATTGATTATAAAAATATTCATTGTATTTTGTAAAACATCAACATGTTTCCGAATAATCATTGGAATTTTACCCTAACTTTGACTTTCATGGTCAAGAAATTACATGTCGGCATCTGTCTACTCTGTGAAATTTATATATAATATACTTATAACTATAAACCGTCATATTTAATAAACTCCCTATCCAACTTTTGAGTACAACTATTTTTTTTATTTTTTCTTTCAGAATTCGATTTTTGCATTTCAAAAGTCAATTTCTTCGATGTATGGCAGAGACATTTGAAGGAAGCGAGAAACAACGAAATATATACATTTATATCATCTGAGCATGATTTAAGTGGAATAACCGAGGACTCCCAGAGACAAATTAAGGTAAAGATATCCCAATTTTCATCCAGGATAGCTCAGAAGTGGGATGCTGCTGGTAAATGTAGACAGCGATTTCTCGAGAAGAACTCTGACTGGCTTCATGGTGAACCTATCAAGTTTGAAGTTCATAGACGTACGACGATGCCGTCATCATCCACTGAAGCTGTAGCAGGCCCTGGAAGGCCCCAGAAGGAATTCTCGGACTCTAGCCTGAAGACTAAACGACGACGAGTAGAGAATTTAGTTCAATCTACAAGTTCCGAGGAGTTATTGTTTGCAGCAGAAATTTCGTCACGTCAATCGGGCTCCAAGGAAGTGGCTAGAAGAATGAAGAACATAATTGAAGATAACAAGAGCGGCGACACCTCAGGCAACAAAGAAAACACCAAGTCATGCAAAGAAAACGCTAGATGTTTGACGAATGAAGAAGCTTTGGCGTGCTATATAGATAACAAATTGACTACATGCACATACAACATCATAAGGCAGTCGACTAGTAAGGTAGGGCATACCGTATTTCCATCATTGTATTGTTTAAAAAAGGCTAAAGTTGCATGTTATCCTCCTGAAGATAGCTTTTTGATTAATGAAACGCGTGCTGAAATCAACGTTCAGGCAGTTTTAGATAAAACCGCTGAACGTTTGGTTTTATCACTGGAAGATGTTTTAGATAATTTAGTGTCCCCTTGTTCATCATTCAAACTAATTAGTAAATGGGGTTGCGATGGAAGTTCCGGTCATAGTACATACAAACAAAAGTTTACGAATAGTAATGACACTGATGAATTTTTGTTTGTATATTCGTTCGTTCCGCTTCAATTACGGGATGATGCTGATAATGTCGTTTGGCAGAATCCACGCCCGTCATCTACTGCATATTGTCGTCCAATAAAGTTTATTTTTTCCAAGGAAACAAAAGAATTGACTATTGCCGAAACAAATCGAGTCTTGGAAGAGATAAACGCTTTATTGCCAACATTATGCAAGGTGATGGGAAGGGAAGTTTCTGTTGAACAATTTATGCTTTTTACCATGGTTGACGGAAAAATTTGCAATACTATGACCGAAACTTCTTCTGCTCAAAAATGTTTCATTTGTGGAGCTACTCCAAAAGTTATGAATGATGAATCTAGGGAATATATTGCAAATAATGATAATCTTGGTTTTGGTTTATCAACTCTCCATGCTTGGATTAGATGTTTTGAGTGTTTACTTCACATAAGCTATCGCCTTGAAGTAAAAAAGTGGCAACTTAGAGGAGAAGCCGATAAAGCGAATGTAAAGAAACGCTCACTAGAAATTCAAACTAGATTTAAAACGGAAATGGGACTGATCGTTGATAAACCAAAACCAGGCTTTGGTAATACTAATGATGGAAATACAGCTAGAAGATTTTTTGAAAACCCGGAGCTTAGTGCTGCAATTACAGGGTTAGATGTATCACTCATTAAAAAATTTGATATAATGCTTCGAGTTCTATCATCGGGCTATGAAATAAATTTAGAAGCGTTTGAAAATTTTACACGGGATATAAGAAAACATTATTTAAATATCTATTCGTGGTATTACATGCCTGTTACAGTACACAAATTATTGATTCACAGTAGCGACATTATCCGATCAGCACTATTGCCGATTGGACAGTTATCCGAGGAAGCACAAGAAGCTCGAAACAAAGATTGCAGACGATTTAGGGAACATCACACACAAAAACGATCTCGTCAAGCCACGAATAGAGATTTAATGAATATGCTGTTGATTACATCTGACCCTTTAATTAATAGTTTTAGAAATGTACCAAGGCAAAGAGTAAACTCGTTGTCTTCTGATGTTTTAGCATTGTTGAAACCCCCTAGAGTTAATGAAACTAATGTAGATGTAGTGTCTAGTTTGTTTAGTGTAGATGATCATGACACGTCAATTAATGATTCGCAGGATGAAGATGATGACGGTGAAAGTAATTAATAAAATGACCGCTGTAATTAACTCTAATTGATTTATATGTACCTACTTAAGAATCCTATGTAAATGTAGTTCCTAATTAGTTTTACTTTTCCTTGTAATGGCATGATAATGTTAAAAATGATGTTGATTAAAAGATTACTGCAACAGTAGATTTAGTATTTTATGTGTACATGTAATAAAATATATAATTCATTATTGTACATTCACTTTTATAATATTGTTTTTTCTGAACCCCCACCCTACCCCTCTAAGTCACGAACCAAAGTACATAAACTATACGTATATGTATATTCATACATAATGAGCTCGTATAAGTTCAAAAAACGACTAAAATAATTTTGTCCCATATGCTTGTTCTACTCGATTCACTGTGCGTACGTACGAAACGTTACGTCCATCAGAGACCCCACTTTTAATGAAGGAAAAACATGTGATATCTACCACACTGTCTTTTCCCAAGGTAGGTACAGTACACTACTCTATTTCTAGATGTTAGGTCGTTTTGTGCCCAGTCTGGTATCAGCTATTAACGTAGCTGACAGTAGGAACATATCCAACGCGACACGTATTCTGGAAGCGTCTCCGCGCAGTTTGCACATCATTAGTTCAGTCGTTAGAGTAATTAGGCGACGGGAAAATGAGCGCAGTTAGCAGTTTACGTAGATTCATTTTTGGGTTCCGTACCCAAAGGGTAAAACGGGATACTGTCCGCTGGCGTCCAGACCACTGCCTTAGGGTGAGTATCCACCAGAGTTGTGCGAGGTTGCGATGCGGTGAGCGAGGAAATAATCAACTACTGGTGGATACGGGATGAGCGGAGCTACGTTTTGTACATACAAAATGCGCGCAACACAATATTCTCGCACCGCTCGTCTACACACATTTCACAGCTTCGCTACGCATCCTCGCTTCGCTCCGCTGCCTCGCCAGCTCTGGTGGAGACCCACTTTAAGTTGTAAATGAACCGTTTAACGTGCAAGACGTCAGACGTCTGGCGATGGCGCCGAACCAGCCTACATCAGCTGGGCTGATTGAATTTCATGAGGCACTTTTATAGTGCTGTGACGAAACGATCTAGTTTGGTACGAATGCATCGATTCTTTTATACTGCGATGGTGGCAACAAACAAATTGCCTGCCTAATTGTAGGCGGATATCATAGCCTATGGAAACCTCAAGGTTGGAAGACATATTATATACCTAGTTGCTAAGGCAAAAACTAGACCGATCTTTAAATGCTTAAGATCGAAAAATTAACGCTGTTTGATCAAAGAAAATCGTGATATAATTTGTTCGTATTTCCCTACAAACGATAATACTTACTGCTGCTAATTTGACTATCAGTGTACTATTCACCATCACTAGCGTCGTCCATAAACAACTTTTAGTACCCTGTCACTGTATTTGATAGGCACGTTCGTTGCCTTGCATGTTGTCAGAACGACAGACTACTAAAACGTAGACAAGTATGAAGGTGACTGTTTTATTTTCGTAATATCAGAAATTCAGCCTCTGAATGTACCTCAGCATCGGTGCATGCGCACCAAAAAATTGACAACTTAGAAAAGTTAAAAAACCCCCGTCATTTTAATTTCATTCAATATCTCAAAACCGGTTGAACCGATTTTGTTGAAACGTAGCTAAGGATCATCTCGATCATGTTAGCTTTCGGACAAAAAAACCGCATTAAAATCGGTCAATTCGTTTAGGAGCTCAGGAGTCAAGCTTATAACACCCCTCATTTAGCGTCGGGAGCTAAATATATCAAGGGCTTCCCTTGATATTTTATATATCGCAAATATGCAAGTTAGACGGTGTTCTGCCTTTTCTCAGAATTTCCTTTGGTCAAACATCACTTGCCAACCAACATTTCGAAAATGATTCACTTTGACAACTAACCATTACCAACTTTTTGTATGACAACCTGACACTTGGTCGAATTTTTATAAAGCAGAATATCACAATGACTAAAAATGTTTGGAAAACTTATCACTTGCCAACTATTTCACTAGGCCAAACAACTATTGAACGAACAACGTTTCGTCAGTGCAATAGTTACGTTTTAACATATAAGCCAACTTAAAAGTTACGATGAATCGTTACGTCACTTGCGTATCTTTTGGCGAAACCCATCTGTTGAACTTGCCTGAAACAAAGAACAGTTTCGTGATAAGTATAGCAACAGAAATAATAACTGTGACAGAGTCCAGATAGGTGCGACGACGAGCGAAGCGAGGAGGAGCGTGTTAGCTTAACCGCGATCATACTGCGCACGAAGCCGAGCGAGCGAAGCGAGCGTGCCGCGGCAGCGGCCGGCGAGTGCCAAAATCGCCTTATTTAATATTCAAAATAAGTAATGAAAAATACAAAGCAACGTCCCGCAAGTAATAACGTAAACACTTATCGCTAATAAGTCAGTTTATTCTTACTCACCCACAAAGTTATTAAAAGAAGTGAGCAGTTGCGCTTACCCACATTGTAAATTATATTACATAGTAACTGTACGAACCCTACTGCGTGAAACATTTGGGAAACGTTATACAACGAAATGACTATTCAGCCAACTAAAACATTCTGTTAAACGATTTTTGGCATTTTGAAAGTTTACTTTATAATCATCAGACCAAACGTACAGTTGGCAACTGTGAGGTTGGGAAACGAAACGAAATCTTATGACAAGTTGGCAAGTGATTATTTGGCGAAATAATATTCTGCGAAACGTTGGTTGGGAACTAATAATTGGCCAAACAATTTTCTGCGAAAAATAAGAGAACCAAGTTAGACTTTAACATGTCAGGAATAAATGCGAGTTTAAACTTTTAAACAATTTTAGCTATTCTAATTCTCTATAATACATTACTGAATATACGTAACATAAAATCCATGCATCTTTTGCATATACTTACTTAAAGATAAGAATTCCATTACTACCAACCACCTACCAACGCGACGCGTTAAAGGGCCGCGGACGGCACCGTGCTAGTGACATCGGAGGTGCCAGCGTCTATATATTTATTCTAATTATTCTAAAATATTCTAACTATTTCAAGTTATTCTCATTAAGCAACACAGTCATATAACTAATACACTCGCCCGATTTCAAAAATTATCTTGCCTGTATGTTTTTTAGCTCCCGACCCAAAAAGAGGGGTGTTAACATTGACGGTTTTTGTCCGAAAGCAGCTACGTTTCAACAAAAAAAAAAAATGTTTTGAGATATTGTAGTTTGTAATGAAAATGTCGGGAATTTTTCGACTTTTCTAAGTTGTCAAGAGTGAAGTAATAATACTGTAATAGTAATAATACTAATAAGAATACTGGGTACGTACTCGTCCATACAAAAAGGGAAAACGTTTTTCCACTTCTAAATATTTTCCAATCTCAATTATTTTTTGCTACGTTATTGACACAATAAAAGACTAAGACTAAGACTTAGGTTAGCAGGTAGTAGATATTATTATACTGAAGCGATCGACATCAAAATCAAAGTGATTCGTAAGATTAAGTTAGTGGGAAACGTTTTCTCCCGAAATGGAAATTTCATATAAAAAGTACCTATCGTCGACTCGCGAGCTGCTAGCTATATTGCCCGCTTATATATACCTAATATATATAGTATACGTGAGCGAAGTAGGCAGATAGGGCGGGCAGATAGTAGGTAGTATATAATAACAACTGTACCTGTCAAAGGCATCTGAAACCTGTACCTATATCTAGTAGGTATCCGTTAGTTTTACGTGACGTTACATATTGCATGTTCAATACTTCTATTTTTACTCGCTTCTCATCCACTTATCGGTTGAAGTCTGACACGAATGAAGTACAACCTAAGTACCTAGCTATCTCTATCTGTACAATCTTGAGCCGTGTTCTCTGCACTGGTCGCTTACTATGGGCCTCATAAAAATCTCAGTCACCCAAAGGGCAATGGAGAAGGTTATGTTAGGAGTTTCTCTGCGTGATCGCATCAGAAATGAGGATATCCGCACCAGAACTAAGGTAACCGATATAGCCCTCCGAATCGCTAAACTTAAGTGGCAGTGGGCGGGGCACATTGCACGTAGAACGGGCAAGTTGGGGCGGAAAGGATCTCGAGTGGGTAAAGGATCACGTACCGGAAGGCGCAGCGTGGGTATGCCCCCCCCCCCCCCCCCATAAGGTGGACTGATGACCTGGCGCAGGACCGGTCACTTTGGCACTCTTCGGGGGAGGCCCATGTCCAGCAGTGGGCGTCTTTCGGCTGATGATGATGTTGACGTTCTTTGCAAAAAGGTATTTTGCCACGACAGGCAGTCGTTTATAGTTCGTTTTCAATCACATTTCTATTATAGATAAGGGTCGCGAGAGACAACTTTAGGTGGTTTTACAAGAGAAGCATGAAATTATCAAGACGTAGGTAGGAAAGCCGTATCAGAGACTAGTAACATTCTACTCAGTAAATAATTCATCAGTCACATGACAAGGATACTTACATGGTTTTTACAATATATTTTATTTTAAAGTAAGCGAGCGTCTAACTAGTAAAATGGTGAATTAATTAAGTCAGAACGCATAATTTACAAATAAGTACCTATACAACTTAAGTAAAAACGAATTTCTTTGACGATTTTTTATGTTGGACTGCGACGTGTTAACAAGGTATATATCTCGCAGAGTACCTACTACCCGCGCCTCTTCATAAATGGGTAAGGATTTTTCCGTGTATAAATATCATATTTATCCATTCCAATAATAAATAACATTAACACGAATTTGAAATGCAAATTAGCCGAAACAGAATGGAAAGGCTGGATTAAAAGTAGATTATTGCAGCTGATCACGAAGCCAGCGGCATACTGCGCCTGTGCGTGCCAACAGGACAAATTGAATTCGTGGCTACGGTTTTTAATAATCTGTACTAATATTATACAGAGGTATAGGCCTCGTCAGACGATAAATGTATCGTGGGGATGAAAAGCATATCCTGTCCAGCTGAGGGGTGGTTGCGTAACTCTTCGAACGAGCGTAAGGACACAACTTGACTGACATATTTCGAAACAAAAAATGACATTTAGATCTACTTAATTTACGACATTGACCAGACATCCAGATATACGAACTTTTTGAGTACTAATTGCAAAGATAATACAACGGCTCGGCTGCGCCGTTTGGGCGTGTTGTGGCGTGGACGACGCGTCGCCGATCGCCCCTCTAGTCATGTTACTTACTTATACGCCGAGGAGGGTCGTGTTTCGGCGGTTTCGGAGCAACCTACCGAACTCTACACCGGACTTACACTGACTACAGACGACGCAACGGAGCCACACTGTTTCGTCGCCTAATTAATAATGTGTGTTCTAATTTTATAATTGCGTTGTATGTTTGTTAGCCTTTAAGGTATTTGTAACTACGGGCCTTAGTTGCCTGAAATAAATGGTTATTATTATTATTATACACGGCCTTAGGCAAGATATATTTATTTCATCCGGCTCCACCTGCGTTCTTTGTAATACGAATGCACGGACAGCAAGTGTATACATGGAGCTCAATATTAAGACCCGTTTTAACGTACGATCGTGATCGAATTGACACTTTGATGGACTCTGCGAGTGGAAAAAGGAATTGGTATGAAAGCGATGTAGGTATCAGTCGATGTCGCTACTATAACCGGTCTCCACTTGTATGAGCCAGTTAGCCCAGACATTTGTTGTTGTGTTGGAGTGCGTTGAGAGAACGGAGAAGTTAAGGTATTGTTATTAAACTGATTTATTACTTTTAAGATACAAAATAGTTAGTCTTATTGGCTGTTCCCTCAGTTGATGCTTATCGCATGACAGTTATGTTTGCACTAATATAATTTACTTCAGAATGTCATATTATAGCGCGGCCTAAAGTAGGTCGCAACGTAAACGGAAAAATGTACAGTGGTGAGACTGTACATACTGGCAACCCCAAAAGAAGGGGAAAGAAAAGATAGTTTTCAAATAGAAGGAAAAGCCATTACAAAAAATACTTAATAAAATTAAATTCAATCTAAGTTGAAAGTGACGTTGTCGTTGGGGGCTCGATGACGGCTCGGATGCTGTCCCAGGCTGCTCGTTGACCTAGCTGTAGCTCGTGGCAGGCTTCTCTCTTTTGGTGTAGGTTGAAGTTCAATATCCTCGTAGTGTGGCTTCACTGATTGCAGTGAACATTGTTTCTTTTTCTTCAGCTTACAAATATGGGGATAGCGTCTTCCCACTCCCCAAAGAATGGCAGTGACGGCGGCCGCAGCAAGTAGAAAGTAGCAAATAGTATATTGATGGATATCGTGAGTAGTGAGAACGGTTGGGAAGTTTTGTTCCTTGTTCCGTTGGTTGAGTAATCTCTTGTCGATTTCTTCGATATCTTGATAACTGTGTTCGGAAAAATGTTGATGGGGTATGTTGTGGTAGGTTAAATTTGCAATTCGGTTGATCGACGATGTTATCGAAGGCACGTTGATGACGTAGTCCAACTTCACCTTGCTGTTGTATTGATTAAGCGAATGATTAGTCAGGTATTCTGATTGCAGCATGCAGCCTTGTTCTTAAGTAATTATTCCAGACGTCATTGTGTGTGACGTCACATCTTCTTCACATATGTGATATGACCCGTAATGTGCAGGTATCGCAACAAATGACAACAAATGAGTTGTGATGTGATGACCTATTCGTTTTGCCTCGCATGGGGTCTTATCGTTATGTAAGTTGAATACTGGCAGGTTTTTGTTGCATATAAAGTTGTCAAGTTTTAATTGGACACATTGTTGAAGGTCTTCTTCTTTAAACGAAATGTAGGTATTTTTCTGTAAGTTCACAACTATGTATCTTGCGCTAGTCTGAACTATGACGTAGTCTTGAGCCGTTTTGACAGGTAACGGAATGGCACGATGTAACATAAAATCTTCGTCCGAAATGAGTGGTATATGCAGCTCGAATAAAAAATATTTGTCAGTGACTCGCGCTTTGACTCGTATGTTATCCACGGGCAGCGACAGAGTTCTGGGTAGTTTTCCCGCAATGACGTTCATCTGTTCTATCAGATTTACAGGCGTGACGAGGTGCACGTCGATATGACCTTTATAGACATCAGTTAAAGTGTTAAACAGCATTTCTTGCATGTTCTTCAAGTTATTAATAAGTAGATAGGCTGACAAAGCGGCAGAGTTAAAGTAACTTGTGGCCATTGCTATTTCCACTGCCGACTCAACTCTGGCGAAGCTTATATCCGTTTGATTCATGAAGTTTTCTATGACCTCAAACTGTTCCTGGATGTTGACTTCATTTTTCTTTAAAACCTTGTTTTCCATCTCGACAATAGACGTTTGATTTTTCATAAGTTCAAGTAAGAAGTTTTCGTTGTTATGCACGGCTTCTATGTCGGTTTTATATTTTTCGGCGAATCGTTGATCCAAAATTCCGAATAAACTGTTAGTTATGTATCCCACCCCATCTATGAGCCCTCGTTTCTTTCTGTCAGTTAGATGCTTCTGCGGGGTGAGTAACATAGTGTTGTAGTACTGCAAGAGATCCATTTCATGGTGCAACTGGTGAAGCGTAGTTTTGCAGTACCTCGGGTCTGTTTTCTGGCACCAGTCATCCTCTCCTTGCAGGTAAGTCTCAATGCGACGAATTCCATCCCAATAGTTAGTTAAGTTATAGTACATCAGTAATATCCATTTGTTATGAATAACTTGTACTTTGCCTATCGTATCGTAGTATATAGGTCGCTCGGGTTCCAGGTTCGTAATTTGAGCTGACGTCGGCACGCCGGCTGACCGGGAACTTGTTATGAGTGCGCACATGGTTATGAAAGTTGTACACAGTGTTAGAAAACATTGTTTTGTGTTTTTATTCCTTAGCATGTATTGTGCAGGTTTCTTCGAGTTGGTTTGTGACGTTCGTACGTCGTTTTGTGTACTGTTTTTTTCCAATGGTAATGGTGAAAGTTTGATGATGGGCCGTTTGAAAGTACCCGTTTGAGTTTTGATTGTCGTTACACGTACGTAACCGTCGGAGCCGGGGTAGACCTCTACAACGCGACCCAGGGCCCATTTTCCTGGCGGCAAGTTGTCCTCTTTCACAAGCACGATGTCATCCTTTTTAATGTTTTTTGTAGGTATATTCCATTTGCTTCGACGTTGAAGTTGAGTTAAATAGTCGCTAGACCAAGTTTTCCAGAATCGTTGCATCATTTGTTCAGTTAGTTGCTAACGTCGTCGCAGATCGATGTTTTTGGAGTCCATGTGGTCTGAGTGAGGCAGTGAAAGTGTAGATGTACCCGTCAGAAAATGTCCCGGAGTAAGACAGTTGTAGTATTCGTCGGGGTCCTCAGTAAGAGGACACAGCGGCCTTGAATTCAGACACGGTTCGCTTTTCGTCAGCAACGTGGTGAATTCTTCAAAAGTTAGTTTTTGCTTCCCAAGTACTCTTTTCAAATGATACTTCAAGGACTTTACTGCAGCTTCCCAAATCCCACCTCCGCTGGGAAACGCCGGTGCGTTAAAGTGCCACTCTACTTCCATTTTTCCAATTTCATCGAAAAAATTTGAGTTTGTCAACATTTGTTTGAATTGGCCGAACTCTTGCCGTAAAATTTTGGATGATTTAATGAAGTTTGATCCGCAGTCCGAGTAGACATGTTTAGGCTTGCCTCTGCGAGCGCATAATCGTTCAAACGCGGCTAGGAAGGTTTCCGCGCTCATGTCGGATGTGAGTTCTATGTGCACGGCCTTGGTGGCTAAGCACACGAAGATGACTATATATCCTTTCGACGTTTTGACACCTCGTCCCTTGTTTATTTTGACCTCAACGTGTCCCGTAAAATCTGCTCCCGTGTGTGTGAAGGGCCTTGATGGGTTAGTTCGTTGCGGTGGTAAGTCCGCCATTAGTTGGTAATTATCGGACGGTTTAAATCGGTGACAGCGTATGCAGCCTCGCAGTTGTTCTTTTACCGCCCTGTTTCCACCGATTATCCAATAACGTTGCCTTATGTAGTTGAGGGCTTGTCGCGCCCCGCCGTGTAAAGTTGCCATATGACCGTGGTGAATGACAAGGTAAGTTAAACGCCCTTTCCTGGGTAAGATGAGAGGGTTTTTCATTCCCGACGGTAAGTTAGAGTTGCTTAGACGTCCTCCAATGCGAAGAAGTCCCTTTTCATCCAAGTAAGGTTTCAGCTTGTACATACAACTCTTTTTAGTTAAAGTTTCGTTTTTTATTAACAGTTTAAGTATATTCCTCCGGTAATGACATTCTTTGTGCGCATGTAGTTATTTCGTCATTAGCGGCGAGTAATTCGTTTGTAGTTAAATAGCTGCTATCAGGTTTCTGTTTGCGACGTAAAGTTGCAGTAAATCGCAATATCCACGCGGTGATTCTTATTACTCGTGTTAGCGAGCTGTGATTTTGAAGTAGGTTATTAATAAAGTTATCTTGATTTGTAGTTAGGGTTGTCTCTTCTTTTTTCGCAGTTCCGATGTTAAGTGACAATTTAAGTTTGGTAGTGCTTCTTTTTGGTCAATTTCGTCAAGTGACGGTCCGTGCCACCAGAGGTCAAAGTGAATCAGCTCGCTCGGGTTTCAGCATTCCTCTAGAAGCGCAGTCAGCAGGGTTCTGCTCAGATTTGATGTACTGCCACTTCTTTACTATTATTACTATTACTATTACTTGTTTAATTTTCGTCACTCGGTTAGCCACGTACTTTTCCCAACGTGCCACATCTCCTTGGAGCCAAGCTAGGACTATTTGGGAGTCACAAAATGCTTGTATAGTTATGTCCTAGTCTTGGTACGCTTCCATCACTTTCTTCATGAGTTGCAATAGTAAAAGAGCTCCGCAAAGTTCCAGTTTCGGCAGAGTAGTTTTTTGAGATATAGGTTGGCCCTAGTTTTGGCAGTTAGTAATGTCGTTCTTGGCTTTCCGTTTTCGTCGTTGGTGCGAGTGTAAATGACGCAGGAAAAGGCTTTTTCGCTTGCGTCACAGTAGCCTAGAAGTTCGATCTGTTTTGTTGTGCCGCCGATCCATCGGTTAAGTTTAACCTTTTTTTAATAGAGGTAGTTCGTTTTTTAGCTTTAGCCATTGTTCTTGTATGTCGACAGGTAAAGCTGCGTCCCAAGTTAGGTGAGGGTTGGTCCACACCTTTTGAAAGATTAGTTTAGCTGTCACCGTGACAGCACTATACCAGCCTAAGGGGTCGTATAGGCGTGATATTTCTGATAAGAGATCCCGTTTAGTTAATGGGTATCTAGTTTTTTCGGATAGGTTCCAATTGACCACAAACGTGTCCAAATTGGGATTCCAGCCAAGTCCTAAAGTTCTCGCGGAGTCTTCATGTTTGAAGTCGAATATGTTTGTCGAAATTTGATCTTCAGTTAGGTTTACAAGTAAATCCGGGTGATTTTCTGACCATTTTCTAGCTAGGACAGCTAACGCCAGAAAGGCAATCTATGGCTCCTCCAATACACTGCTTGCAGCGGTGAGAGAGTGGGATGCCAGCCCGCTGCACCAGCGATGGCGGGAGTACCACAAGCCTTACACTGCGGCCTTGGGGTAGCCGTATGTAAGGCAGATAGTCTATTTACTTATTATTATTGTTATTTTTTGAGCTTTTTTTTATTATTATTTATTATTATTATTTGACATTCTTAAATTGTGTAATTATATTGTTATTTAACTTAATTTGCACCTATTCTGTCTGGAATAAATAATTTTTCATTTCATTTTCGTAGGTTCATGCCGCCGCCTCGGAGTATTCGATTAATGATTTTTGTAGTTGTTTTGCCTCTTCCATAGAGTTGTGACCGCTAATGAGGTCATCGACGTAAAATTCGTTTTTCAGTACTTCGGCAGCAGCGGGATGTTTGTGTCCGTCGTCAATGGCTAGCTGCTTGAGAGTTCTCATTGCTAACCAAGGCGCACATTTATAACCATAAGTCAAGGAACATAGTTTGCATTCCTTAAGGTTTTCAGAGGGTGAGTCTCTCCATATTATTTTTTGTAAGTGACGTTGTTCTTCAGAAATCCATATGCATCGATACATCATTCGGACATCCGCCGTAAAGGAATATTTGTAGGCTCTCCACTTCAGCAGTAGTGATTGAATGTCCTTCTGTAGGTTAGGACCCTTTTCTTGTAAGCTATTTAAGCTGCAGCCGGTGCTTGTTTTTTGGGAAGGGTTGAACACGACCCTTAACCTGGTGGTGGCGGCGTTTTCCCTCAGGACTCCATGATGTGGTAGATAGCAGTCTCGAGCTGATGATGAGGTTGAAGGTATCATATGCTGAAGGTCGGAGTATTCTTTTATGAAATCTTTGTACATTTCGGCGAGCTTAGTTTGCTTCTGTAGTTTTCTTTCTAGTTGTAAAAACGGAGAGATGGCAACCGATTTGGAATTACCCAGTTTTTCTTCGAAGTTAGCGCGCATTGGCATTTTCACGGTGTATTTTCCATCGGGACCTCTCTGAACAGTTTTCTGGTAATAGTCTTCGCAGTAATCGTCTTGAGAGATTTCCTCGTTGTTTTGAGTGATTTCTTCGTTTTCCCAAAACTTTGTAAGTTCTTTCATGTTAATTAATGTTACATGACAGTTATAAGTTTGTAGTTTGCCGCAGAGTATCCATCCCAAACGCGTTTGTTGGGCGATAGGAGCTTGTTGATCGGCCTTCAGTACACCCTCCATAATAATGTCGGCGTAAACGTCCGCCCCAAGCAGTAGGTCTAAAGGGCGCGACTCGTTATAATCGATGTCGGCTAGTTTCAAGTTTTCTAAATGCGGCCAGTTTCCTTTTTTGAAGGTGGAGTTAGGTAGATTGTTCGTTATTTTGTTGAGAATCAAAGCTTCAGTTTTAAATGAGTAATTGGAGTATAATGACTTGCAGGTCAGTTGTACTTTTCCTTTACAGTTGCCAGATAAGTCTCCAATTCCAGATACAGTTGCAGTTAGTTTGTTTCTGGGCAGTTTTAGTAGTTGTGCTGCGTTCTGAGACAGCAAGTTCACCTGCGAGCCCTGGTCCAAAAGAGCACGAAGCTTGATGAATGTTCCATCATGAGATTGAATTTGAAGTTGAACCGTGGTTAGTAGGACTTCCATATCCTTTGTAGCCAAGTGATGGTTCGATGCTTGTTGAGTTGTAGTAGACGGATTAGGCTCGTAGGTATTTTTTTTGTTATAATAGTTAGTTATTTGTTTCTTCATTGCGTTGTGCAACAATGAATGGTGTTTTAAGTTGCATTCCTTGCAAGTTTTATTCGAATTGCATTGTTTGTCGCCGTGACTGAACAAGCAATTTTTGCACACTTGCAGTTTCGCAACAGTGTAATTCCGCTGCGGTATGTCTAGGTCGATGAACTTCTGACATGGCATCAACACGTGTGCCTCGTTGCAAAACGGACATTGACCATATGCCGTATTATATGTTCTTGAGTCATTTTTGTACAAGTTGTAGTTAGTTTTCTTGACTGGGTAAGAAGCTTCCTTGTTGAAAGTTTTCACGTTTGCTGGTTTTTGCTGGATGGCGACTTCTTTTTTAGAGCGTTTCATGGTTTCGTAAGCCATGAATTTACTCTCGAGAAAGAAGAGAAAGTCGTGCAATGCCGGAACTTCCCTATGATCCTGGAGGTCTCTTAGTCGGTATGCGTAGTGGCGTCCAGTTTCATTGTCATTAAATGTACAATAATCGGATCCTAAGTTGATGTATCTAAGCCGATGTTTCTTAGTCCGCTTAGACATTCAGTTATGACGTCATGCATTCTTTTGAGATTGTAGGCGTCCGGTTGCTGAATAGTAGGTAAATTCAGCATAGTGTTCATGAAAGAAGTAAATTGCAGGCGTCGATTGTCGTACCTTTGGTTCAAAATGTCCCAGCATGAGTTGTAATTTTCGCCGTTGATAGTTAGATGCTGGACTAATCTCTCCGCCTCGCCTCGAAGCTTAGTCTTGAGATGCTGCATTTTTTGAGCTTTGTTTATCGTTGGGTTGTTATGGACGGTTTCTATGAAAAGGTCCTTAAAAGAAATCCATTGGTTGTAGTTGCCTGAAAATTCGGGAATCTCAATCCTCGGTGCTGATCGCTGGTAGTGTGCAGTTGACCAAATCTTGCTGTTAAGTTCTTTTCGAATACGGTCGTACTTGTTCTCGATGTCTACGAACATGTTGTAGTAAGTTTCGTGCGATCCTTTAAGTACGCCATCTATTTCACAGTGTAGTTTATCGATGTCTGACCATTTTGATTTCAATATGTTGAGATTATCCTCTAGGTCCCATTTTTCATTGCTAGAGACAGTGTTGATTTTTGACATCGCACGATCAATTGCTTTGAAGTTACATTCTTGTTCATTTAGTAGCAAGATGACGCTGTCGTTCGCTTCGTCGTCCAGTAGTCCCGTCAGGTCAAATTTGATTGAACTCTTCACTGAACTTTCAGTTAGTTTACGCATACATGGCCTTAGTTTTGCCGTATATGTCTTCCAGGAAGTAGTTGATGCTTTTGTCTTCGATTTCCTCTTCAAGGACTGTATGTTGGTTTTCGAAGTCCGCCCAAAGGGCGTCGAGAGTTGAAAGCCGCTTGTTTAAGTAGTCATGAGATTTTCTTGCTGCGGAGTCTTTCTTGTAGTTTACACATAAAGTTTTGATTTTTTCAAAGCAGTTCTGCTGCTGTTAAAGCTGTCCAGCCATGTTGAGTTAAGTTGGATAGTTAAGTTGGATAGTTGACACGTCAGTTAAAGTTGAGCTTGGAGTTAGTTTACAGTTGAGTTTGACGTTAGTTTAACGTTTATAAGTTGCACATCAGTTGGGTTTGATGCAAGTCTGAGTTTGACGGCAGTTCAGTTGTGTTGAGTTAGTTAAAAGTTGTAGTTATGTACCGTATAGTTATCCGACGATAGTTCTTGATCTTCGCTGGTTAAGTTGCTTCCCGGCACCCTTCTTCAGTCTTCTAAGTCCGGACCGGGATGGCCGCGCAGTGGTCTTATTCGGCCACACTAGTTCGCACAGGTAAACAGTGCCCTTGCACTCTATACACGATATGTGCGCCTTCTCAATTTACTGGTGGAACCCGCTTGTGGGAAGCCAGCAAACCGAATCGCTATCGCAATAAAGTCACAGAAAACATCACATACCTGTTTAAGTTCGAAGGACCATTATGTATGAGCCAGTTAGCCCAGACATTTGTTGTTGTGTTGGAGTGCGTTGAGAGAACGGAGAAGTTAAGGTATTGTTATTAAACTGATTTATTACTTTTAAGATACAAAATAGTTAGACTTATTGGCTGTTCCCTCAGCTGATGCTTATCGCATGACAGTTATGTTTGCACTTATATAATTTACTTCAGAATGTCATATTATAGCGCGGCCTAAAGTAGGTCGCAACGTAAACGGAAAAATGTACAGTGGTGAGACTGTACACCACTCGAATTTTGTCGTATTCGGAAATAAGTTCACGCACCCAGTACCTTTCTATGAAGGTAGCTATAATAACCCGTCCAATCACTCCGCTCCTCGTGTCTGGCACGTATGAAATATAGCCTAATACACCCGCGCCCGGGTCGCGTATATTGTTTAGCAATAAAGGCGCCGCTAGTAAGGAAAGCCTGCGGACTGAGACACACTGAAAGCTATCACAGATATAAACTACAAAAATTATAAATTCCCTTGAATCTGCTATGTTGAAACAAATATAATGGTCGGAACTACGCACTCAAGTCAAGGCAGTGGCGTAGTAAGAAAGACTCCGTTTCCCGGGGCTCCCGGGAGTGTCACTGTTATCCACGACGGGGGACAGCCGCGAAGCCAGTGCGGTTCGCCTTCCATGTCGCCATCGAAGCAAAGGTCAAAGGTACTACGCTACTGAGTGGTATCCACACACATTCCGCCCCAGGTGATAGCTATATGCTAACGATATATCTCTAGTGTGCGAAGAGGTGCGCGCCCGTGCGCCAAGCTGCAAGCAAATGGCAAGGTCGCCATGTAGTGTGCGGAGTGGGGCATGTAGCGGGTAATGAGTCAAACACGAGAGGTTCGGTTCACGTACGTTTATTGACTGGCAGCACTGTACAGCAAGCGGTCGCTTAACTATATTTTTTAAACTTAACTATAAGTACTTAACTAGTCACACACTACACATCACTAGCCGGAGATAACCATATATTCGGCACCGGTGGCCACCCGTGCTAGTTACGCGACTGACACAGTTATTCCATATAACAAAATATTGTATTTTCTGTCCTATAGCTGACAGTATACACAGACTTTCGCAAGTGCGCAAAGGTCGGCGGAGCGGCCGCGCCTCAGCCATTCACGGCCCGTTTGTATCTAGCACGAGAAATTGCAGTAAAGCTACAATGGCGGGCTTACACACAATGTTATAGGCAATGGCGGGCTTACACACAATGTTATAGAGCAAGCAAAATTGCTGTTTAGGTGCACGTACAGCTAAAGTCTGAGCTCATAACAAGCAAGTGAAACAACCTAATTTCAAGTTGGAAGGCGAAACCATATCCATTATAGCCATGGCAAATATAAGAAGCTACTTAAAAATACTACCTAGAGGTAGGATAAATGAGTGTGATTGTAAAAAAACAAATCATTATAACTAATTTAAGGATCGCGGGATGAAACTGACTGTAACACTTTACATGTACTTGTTCCTTAGAATAAAAAAGGCATAGGTGAAACTGGATCGACCCCAAAGTACCTACATAAAAACCATGTCCCGCTGAAGGAACTTCAGATTTTTGAAGGTAAAGGTCATATTTCAGTTGGTATTTCACCCAGACCACTTAAACTACTTCTCCGAAAATACTCGTTCTTTGAATGGAAAATGGATTTCAAAATTTCAAAATTTTCGTATCATTACGCCTTCGAACAAATGACTCCTCGGAATTCCCTCCTTCACTCCGCATGTAACTTCCCTGGCCGTTCGTAAGTCGCAAGCTTTTACCACCGTGCACCCGGCCTGACCAGCATGATCCTGTCCATTACAATTAGCCCGCATTTCCGCAAACATCCCACTGGATGCAAAAAGCTCATTAATCTGGCTAATGTGTCCCGCCGAGCCGCCGGGTGGAGGCTAGGCCCGCGGCCAGAGCGATATTACCTGCGTTGTTAGATACCACATCCTGAAAAAGAACCCCTGGAGGCCTTAACCGGATTAACGCTCGCTCTCACTCTCTCATCTATACTATAGAGGAAGTCTTTGCTCAGCTTTTGACATACTTTATTTTAAATGTCGTGTGCGTGCTGGTTAGAATCGTATGGGTTACTAAGAGGAAATTGTGAAATTAATTGGAAATACAGCGCATGTTAGAAACAGTTTACTACATTACTACAACCATACTATGCTTACTCGATTATATAGCCCTTGAGAGGGCTCTAAACGAATTTAATAATATTTACCTTAACAAATGCGTGTCATAAAGCCAGTGATTACAATAAGCCTTACTAGTGTTACCATAATTTCAAAATTACATTCATACCGAGGATAGGTACTAATTTGCAACAAAAACACTCCACTTGGTGTTCCAAACTGAATCGTTTTAAACAGTCTGGGTACTGTGGCGGGACGGTCTAAATGGCTTAAGATGGTCTCCAACACAGTCTGAATATTGTGGTCAGACGCGGGCCTACATGGGGGAGGAAAGGGTAAGGGGGTGTGACGGGGTAACGACTCGGAACGTGTCGGGGAGCATGCGGGCTTAGTACAGTCGGCCCGGCTAAATGTTACGTCTTAGCACCTTGGTAGTTAAACGAACCTTCAATATGATTAGGGTTTTTCAGAATTCAGTATATATGTATTATGAATAGAGTCACTTGTCAAATACTGGCCAAACTTTTAAACTTAAAAGTTTGGCCAGTATTTGACAAGTGACCAGTTGGTCACCACGCAAAAATACGTATAAAATTTGCGAGAAAACTCAAATGTAAAATTAATGCGTGTCTTCTATTATTTGGCAGTAACTGAATTACATATTACTATACATTTAGCATTGTATTTATACGTGAGCCAGGCGCGCCAGTAAAACAGTGCGTGAAACACATTGAAACCAAATTGGCGCGCGAATTTATGTCGCAAACCGACCTCCATATTGCTTTGTCTGTGAACTTGTTTATTACATCACCCGGCGCACTGCGTCTACGACGGACGTAGTGCGCTACGAGCCGTCTAATGTCGTAGCACGTAGCTGAAAATTGCTACGAAATAAAGAAAACATTTTCACAGAAAATTATCATCATTTTTAGGGTTCCGTAGTCAACAAGGAACCCTTATAGTTTCACCATGTCCGTCCGTCCGCCCTCGGCTTAGCTCAGTAACCCTTACAACTAGAAATCTGTAAGTAATTCGGCATGGGTATATAAATCACACACACCGACAGTAGAATAATATCTTGAAATATTTTTATTTCAGGGTACTATCGACAACACAGCTAACTGACCATCCGTGCACTTTATGTGCATTGTAATAAGGTTCTATATAAATACAGGATGGTTAGTTAACTGTGTTGGCGTTTGTACAGTGAGGATGTAAATTTGGGTTTTGTAAAGCGATTTTTCAACTCAGTGATTCGTTCGCGAGATATTATAAACCCTAATTTTTGTTAGTCATGTGTTTTTAACCAACTTCAAAAAAAAGGAGGAGGTTTTCAATTCGGTTGTTTTTTTTGTTATTATTATCTCTTTATTCTTATTTCATCTTAAGTTAGGTTTGTACAATAAATTTATAAAAAGTAAAATATATAAAATAAGAACTATACATACAAAACATAAAATCATTATAAAAACCTAACCTAGGGTACCGCCGGCAGCGAGGCGGGGCCTAAGCTACCGGCGGTCAGGGCGACAGAGACAGGAACCTCCTGACTATCCGCGCAGTATCCAGGAGTACCGCCTTCTGTATCTGGCCCTTGATCCAGCCATCTAGCGAGAGTCTCTTGAGGTGATGGTCGAGACTCTTCGCTATTAAACCGTTCGCCGAAACGACTATCGGGACGATGATCGTCGAATCAACATCCCACATGGCGGTTACCTCGTGAGCCAGGTCTAGATACTTGCTGGCTTTGTCCTTCTCGGCCTTCACGAGGTTCTCTTCATGGGGGATGGTGATGTCGACGAGCACTGCCTGGCGTTTCGATCGATCTGTCAGCACGATATCAGGCCTATTGGCAAGAATAGTCCTGTCCGTGATGACAGATCGATCCCAATAGAGCGTGGCACGACCATTTTCGAGAACTGGCGCAGGTGTGTACTTATAGTAAGGCACTTCGGAGACCACAAGACCGTATAGCAGAGCAAGTTGCTGGTGAATAATCCTGGCTACAAGGTTATGTCTGTGCAAGTACTCGCCGTTAGCAAGATGACCACAACCGGAGATAATATGCTTGAGTGACTCCCCGGGACGGTGGCATGCCCGACAAATGTCGACCGTACCGTCCTTCAGGATATACCTCCGGTAATTGTTCGTCATGATAACTTCGTCCGCAATTGCACAGACAAAACCTTAGGTTTCCCCGAAGAGATCCCCGAAACGTTATTATTATTATTTTTATTATTATTTTTAATGTTTGTTACCTCAGAACTCCGTCATTGATGAGCCGATTCGTAAATTTTTTTTTTGTTTGTAAGTAGGTAGCTACAGGTGGGTCCCATTTTTTCAAAAATTCAATTGGATGATGGGATCCATGAGGAATTGAGGGAACTCTTCAATTATATTAGGCACGCCTGTAGTGATTTTGGTATTTTCTATTTTAACTCATGTATTTACACCCGGTCATCATAAATTTGGTGGAGTGGAATTGATGATGAAGACCACAGATGACTTATGGAATTCCTCAATTATGTACTTAAAAGTACAAATGTACGTCACAGATTTTGATAAGATTCCGTTGAAATAGCAACTGCCTAATGAAGTGCCTTTGAAAAAAAGTATTGTTAGCAGTAGCTTAAGTTTTAGCTACCAATAACATAAATCAGGGGACTGGCAAACTGAGTGCTACTAGTAGTAAAATGACTTGTTATTTTTTACTAAACTGTTAAAGCTAACGGAAATCAAAAAAGTTTGGTTGCATAACCAAAACAGTTTGTTTATCGCTAGTAAAAGTGCTTTGTTATATCCTGACTAAATTGTTTTATTAACTGTTACAAAACTGTTTATCTATCCATTGCTGATGTGGTTTTGTTACCGAATTATGTGGTTCTGCTATTGATAGCAAATTTATTAAATTGTCAGGTAATAACTGATTTAGTTAAATGTTACAAAACTGTTTATCTATTCATTGCTGATGTTGTTTTGTTACCGAATGTGGTTCTGCTACTGATAACAGATTTGATCAATAGTCAGTTACTAAAGGATTATAGTTACAGGTTACAAAATTGTTTGTGAAATGATTGCTGTTGTTGTTAGCTACCGTGGGTGGTTAGTTTAGGGTTTCCGCAGATGGCCGCTTGGTATTTCGGCATGTCCATTATTCCTTGTAACCAATTAAGAAATTGTTAACAGGGACTTAACAATTTCTTAATTGGTTACAAGGAATAATAGAAATGCCGATTTACATAAATAACCAATACCTAGCTAATACTTGTCGACCATTAGCACCTCCAATCAATATTTAAATACCGTCACTTGTAGTTCTCTATGTTAAGTCAACGTACAGTTCAAATATTATACTGAAAGAAATTAAATATTGACTTTTATGAAAATAAAAGAATTTAATTAGAACTGTAGTTTTATTCGAAAGTTCGTGAAATTAAATAATAGTAAAAAAAGTAATTTCACATACATAGTTAACATCAAACAACACAGGGCGCAAAATTAAATCGTAGCACAACGACGAGAGCGACCGACCACCAACTTCGGCGGCAGTTCCAAACAAACAGGAACGAACTTTGTTTTTGCTTTGCAATCTGAGAAACGCGCGACGCGGCGGGAGCGGGAGGGGAACGTGTGCGTTTAGAAATCAGCAAACAAAGTGGTTTTGCCAATTCTAATCAATATTTATTAACTTTTTATAAACAGTTTTGTAATGAAATACCACATTTTAGTTAGTGTCATTTCACATATATTGTTAGTGATAACTTAAAAATTTGTCTGTTAATTGCATTATAAAATTGGCTATGCAGAAATCCAAGCTAGTAAAATTTTTATAAAGTAGATTCAATAGGCTATTTTCGTCTATCACAATTAAATTATGAAAGTATGTTATTTCTATAAAAACTATAGGAAATACGAATATAATACTATTTTGTTATAAAAAACATTAGAAATATTTTTAATTTAAAAATTAAAATCGTATATTTATTATCTGTATGTCACGTGACCAAAAACGCTGACTGCCATTTTGTCTTCTGTGAGTGACGTCAGAACAGTAAATACAACAACAAAAAGTTAAAAAATATTTATATTGTGGACTCAAATTGTATTTATTTGGACTTTGGTACGCTATTTTACGCCATCTACGATGGAGGTTGGATTTGTAAAAGCTGACAATAAAATCTACCGAAAATAGACGCAGTAGTGATTGCAAAGTTCTTTGCGTATAATACAGATTTCTTTTCTGCTGAATGCAGAAATATCAAAACAGCTTTGTAAGTATATTCTGTTTAATTTTCCGAAACTATATTAGAACAATATAATATTGTATATTTCTGATGATAAGTGTACATGTTTTGAGGAGCCTTCAACGTTGAACTATTACAAGTTGGCGCAACACCAACGATAACGAGTATGAAAGCTCATTTTTAGTTAGAAAATCCATGAAAAATCTGAACTATCATAAGGCGCTTAGGTCGATTAGAAGTAATAGAAGTTTGACATTTGACGTGTATCTTCTTAGTAGTCTGTGGTTTGTTATTGCGGTTATGACGTCACGATAATGGCCGCTGCCTTTTTGGCCCGAATATATAATGTTCAAATTTCAACCATTATTTATTTGCTTAAAGCGATATTATTTTGAGGAAATAAAAATACCAGTTGACTATCGAATCTATACGACTATTTTAAAATATATTAAAAAAAATCGTAGAATAGCCTATTATTATTAGGCACTTAATTGCGAAACTATTACTAAACGTGTGACCTAATAATTACTACATATAATTAGCTCACGAGTTTGCTCACCATTAACCAAACATTTTGTGCATGCAGCTAATGTGTATTAGACTACTTTACAACATCTGAATGTTTAATAATAGCAAAAAAAAATAGCTGCAGAAGAACATAACTTATTCAAGATTTAATAAAGTTTACTGAATAATTTCTAGACACGTAGTATTTGGTAATTTATTGCTAAACGAATAACATATTAATAGTTAATGAATGCGACAACCAGCAATCAATCATTTTGTTCATGTAGCTTTACGAGTTTATCTAACTCACTTTGGTAGAGGTTAGTTAAAAATGTATCTAATAGTTATTGAAATAGGAATAGCTTAAGAGTCCGCAGTAAGCTCGATTCTCCATACAAACGTAGTTACGCTCTCATTTTAAAACTACGAGTTGGATTGTAACAAAACTTTGCATATACAATGACATGAGGTATATCTATGTCTGTAATTAGTTTATGTACCTTGAGAAACCATAGTCAAAAAAATACAGAGAATTTAAGTTTTTCATACAAAACTTGTTTTTGCTGTATCTCGTTTGTTTTATAAACTGGAACCATATAAACTAATTAGAGATATAGATATACCTCATGTCAATGTATATGCAAAGTTTCGTCACAATCCAACACGTAGTTTTAAAATGAGAGCGTAACTACGTTTGTATGGGAAGGTGAAATTCGGCCGAGCTTACTGCGGACTCTTAACTAGTTTGCAATTTCCGCAAAATTAGTTTTGTAAATTTAGCATAACTTTGGTTACTACTAAGCACAGTTTGGCTCTCTTAGTGGCTCAATTAGTTCAGCTAGATTTTATAATATTCCTACGTTATATAATTTGACTTATGCATTTTGAACCTTATACATAGTCAGCGGTATAGATAATAAACGTGATGAATTAAATTTATTTTAAATTTATGATAGATTATATTATAGATTTTTACGGTATGCAATTAGATTTTATGTATTTTGACAGTATGCATAACGAACTTATGACATTTGATTTTAGACATTTTGCTACGTAACCGCCGCGGTATAGGCTTTGTTGCGTTTCTGTCAGCGGGATTTCTGATGTCAACAATGATGAAATATTATTGTACGTTACGTTTGTTATTATTGTGGGTTAGAAAAACATTTAGTTTCTAGTTGAATAGTGTTATTTGTGTATGATTATCCGATCCCACAGTAGAGTTAACGTTAATAATTAGTAAGTATAAATATGACTAATATAACAAATAAATTAATACGAGTATATTATAGATAAATTTTCACATTTTTTCTACTAAAATTAAATATTGAATTAAAAACGAACTAACTACCTCTTTGATTAGTATAAAATATAATGTGTGAGAATTTTGAAAGTCTGGTCTGATTTCGGAACATATCGGTCGATCATATGACGAAAACCAATAAGTTACATCCTACATAGGGTGCCAACAGCGATATGAAGAGAAATTACCTTTAATGTTAAAATAGATATTTGGGTACCCACCTTATTTAAAAATCTTAAAAATCGATACTGCATTCACTAATGGTCTGAGTGTGAACCCAACGAAGACCCAAGTCATTGTTATTGGCAGCAACAATCTGATTTCTAGAGTTGATTTTGTAAATCTCCCTCCAATACTTTTTGATGGGATTCAGATTGATTATTCGATGCAAGTGAAAAATCTTGGGATAATTATGGATCGCTCTTTGTCTTGGGTGCCTCAAGTGAGTGAAGTGAGCAGGAAGGTATTTGCTGCAGTGGGGTCTCTCAGGCGGCTTCGTATTTTTCTGCCTACTGCAACTAAAATTGCGCTTGCACAAACTTTACTTCTTCCTATTCTTGATTACGCTGATGTATCCTATCTCGACCTTTCTGAGGAGCAGCTTAATAAGCTTGAGCGTCTCCAAAATGTCTGCATTCGGTTCATATTTGGGTTACGCAAATATGACCACGTTTCTAGTTTCCGTTCCAAACTCAAGTGGCTATCTATCCGTTATCGCCGTAACTCTCACATTATTTCGCTTCTGTTTAGTGTCCTTTATAACCCTGCAACTCCCCGCTAACTCAAAGAGCGTTTTAGTTATTTGAATTCTGTTAGATCTTCTAACAATTTGCTATTAACTGTGCCTTTGTCATCTTCTAAATTTTACAGTAGTTCGTTCACCTTTAAGGCTACTCGACTGTGGAACTCTCTCCCTCTTCATATAAGACAAGCTAAATCTATCGCCAACTTCAAATCTCTTCTTAAAGAACATTATTTGTCTTTCCCCTAACCCTGATTGTCCTACTATTATTATTATTGGCTGACTGTTTATGTTTTATTTATTTTTATTTGTGTTATTTGTATATATGTATGATTGTGTATGTATGTTTATATATAGAGCTATTTATGTACGTGCATTAATATAATTATTTTGATTTTTGGCTTATTATAATCTCTGCACCACCTACTACATAATCTAGTTATATCTCTTTCTCCGATACCCAAAGGTTGTCTGGAAGAGATCGCTCTTCAGCGATAAGACCGCCTGTTGTGACCTCTACCTACATGTTATTGTATTGTTTTTCTTTTTAACTACTTTGTTTGTGTGAGGTGTGCAATAAAGAGTATTTGTATTGTATTGTATTGTAATGTCTGAAAATGTTTACAATATTTGAGGTCCTTTCCGGACACTTTGAGGACATTTTGTATATGTTTCCCTAAAGTTATAAACACCAAGTTTATGTTACGATATTATAAGGTTTAAGATCATTTAATTTCATAAAGAATTGTACAATTCACTTACATGAGATAAACACATAATTAAAACAAAAATTGTTTTGAGTGCACAAATACACTATTAAGTAAAATGAAAAGGGTACTTGTACAAATAATAATCGAGTGCCGCTCGCACCCGCCCTGCAGGCCGGCAGGCCGGCAGGCCGGCAGGCCGGCATGCAGCGAGCGACAATAACAGCAAAAACAAGTAATGCACGGAATCGTTACAACTAGATACGGCATGCGCACGCTGAGCGTAGTTCGGATTGACTTAAGTTGTTGTCATTGTTTACGAATGTATATAATTTGTTTAAGTATTATATTTGTTTAATATGTATTTTTATACTGTATAAATATTTTACACTGATATTGCTCTTTTAATGATTATAGGGTAACGTTTTATGGTACTAAGTGTGTATCTACGTACATACTTATTAAGTTTAATTTAAGTTTTTTATTTATTTAATTTCAAAAGTGTACATATATGTTATTTTTATAGTGTTTTATACTGTGATGGCGTATGTTTGCAGTTTTAGGTAAAAAGTTTATTGCTGTTTATTTATATATATATATATATATGTATATATTTTGTAATATTTTGTATATTATGTATATTTTATAGTTATTTGTAACAGGTTTTTTTAAGTAAAGATTTAAAGTGGGAATTTGATTTTGTTTCTTTAATAATTTTGGGAAGTTTATTGAATAATTGAGCACCTTCGTAGAGTATACTTCTTTTTCCATAATTTGTTCGCGATCTTAAGATTAAGTCATTGGCATTTCGTAGTTTGATTTTTGCACGTGATGTTTTCTGGTAAATTTTAGCTGTGATGAGATGTCTTTTTTAATTATTTTTCGTATTAAAACACAATTGTGATACACGTAGGTTTGAGTAATGTTTAAGAGTTTGGTTTCGTGGTAGAGTGATTTGGTTGTAGTTGGAAAAGTCATATTGGAATAGTACCTTGATTAATTTGTTCTGTGCTATTTGAAGAACTTCTAGATTGGTTTTAGCAGCAGAACCCCACACTTCAATTAGATAATGTATGTGCGGTTTTATGAACGAATTATATATGGTGTGGCGCACTTGCGGCGGAAGAGTATTGGCAAAGTTGCGCAAAGCTCCGGTTCAAGATGTTAATTTAGCTTTTACCTTAGCAATATGTGATTTCCAGTTTAGGTTCTTATCGAGAATCAACCCTAAGTATTTTTCGTTGTCTACTTTTTGTATGATTTTGTTATTTATTTTTAGTGGTTGAAAATCTGGTATTTTTTTGTTTTGCGGCAAAAATTATATAATTTGTTTTCGTTACGTTAATAGTCAAAAGGTTACATTGAAACCAACGGTTTAACAAGTTTAGATCGTTTTGCGCATCTTCTATAATGTCACTTATGTTGTTTCCAAAATAAAAAATACTAGTGTCGTCTGCATAAAGTGTGACGTCGCCCTTCGGATCGAGTTCTTTTATGTTGTTAATATATATTAGAAAGAGTAACGGTCCTAGTATTGATCCTTGAAGAACACCGCACGTAATCATTTTGGGCTCACTTTGACAACTTCTAATTTTGATAACTTGATGTCGATTTGTAAGATACGATGTTAGAATATCTAACGCTACGTCGGTAATACCTAGCTCTTTTAATTTATGCAAAAGTATGTTGTGACTGACTTTGTCAAACGCTTTTTTGAGGTCTATGAAAATACCTAGTGCTATTTGTTTCTTATCTATAAACTGCCGACAAACTGTGAACTGTCAAAATCGTTCACAATTTACGAGAGCTTATACGCCAGTTAGATTATAAACTGACGGTGATCACAATCTAACAGTGACATATACATATGATATGGTGAAAAACCCATTATTAAAGTTTATTTATTTATTTTACGACTAAATATCCCACTTGAGCAGCAGAAAACCCCATAAAATCCCATAAATGAAACACGACCCGTGCATCACATATGTTGATGCATAAAAAGTGAAGAGGAAATAGCCTCTTTTTATTCAAATAGAATACTCTTTGATGGTCCATGAAAACATATGCATAGTAAGAAAACGCTAAATAACCTATCGTTTTCAATCGATTTTAGAACTTATTTTTTAAAACGTACGGTTGATTTTTAAGTGGTAAGCCGTAGGCGGGTACAGTCTTTAGTTTTTGTCGTTTTAAATGGACCTCCGATAAATAGGTTGTCGATTAATGAGCACTTAAATAAAGAGAACGCCGCAAACTCCATTTTAGTGTTTAGTTTATGGCTCATTGGCCGAATCACTTTTAAGTTAACGAGGTTTCTTTATTAGAGTCCTTAGAATCGCAAAATAAGGCTGTGTTAGACAATCAAAATCGATCAACGGGTCATTCTCAGATGTACATTTTGTATTCAAATTTGATTTGAATGTGTTTCGTTGGCCTACTTCCCTTGCTAACGTGAAAAAACGCTCGCGCGGAACACACTGGTCACTAGTAGTATTCTCAGCGGGCCTGTGGCATGGCGGTCGCCGATGTGTCACTTCACTCCTCGCTGTGGATGAGCCACACGCGTTCTGACAATGCAATGCGAGAGTGCATGGGACTGATTTTTGACTGGAGCGCTCGACTCTTTCACTCAATTATGGTCAAAAACTGTGAAATGCTATTTTGAAATACGAGAGATAGAAAATTTAAAAACGAGTGGTGTTGACCACTCGTATTCAATTCTATCGGTACACGCACTTGACACTTCACTTGTACCTATTTAATTTTGGATTGACTATTAATTTAAAAGATAGATATATATTAAAATAAAATATATTGATTCGATGCTAGTGATTGGCTGGTCTACGATTATATTTAATTTCTTGCTGAATTTTGTGTTTGAAACCAAGATCGTTACCCGATCGCGGGAAAATAAGCGTTTCGTTTGGGTACTATTACTCACTACTTACTTTTGTTTTTTTTCTGTTATAAAATGCATAATATATTTAAAATGAATCAATTTACTATATTATAGATACACAGAGTCCAATAAAGTACTATTCTCTATATATTAGGTATGTTGAAAACTCAAGTTTGAAAAACCGGCTATTTTCTACTTTTTTCATGCAACGAAACGCAAAAGTATCGATAGCCAATCACTAGCATTCGAGTGATGATTTCAAAAATAGCTATTATTGGGTTCATGCGAAAATAATAGTGACAAATTTTCGTGTCCGAATATTTTCTACCGCTTTTTTCCGCTGATTTCGAGCGATCGAAAGTCAAAAATGGGTCCCCTGGACACCAAAACGATAAGTGATAAAACAGCAATCATCGTACACTTGGTACAGGACAAAGGTAAAATAAAAATAATAAAATTGTGGCTTCTTTTACAACCTCATGCAAAACAGATTGTGCATCGGGGGGACTTATGGTTATAGGCGGAGGTAAAGGTGTTTCTGGTTTACGACCGCGGGTAATATGCCCCCAATAAATTCCAGTCAACAAGTCTACTCCGTGGTTTTGCAGGTCTCGGTTAAACATACGTAAGCAAAATGTAACAGTCATTGCAGCTGTGGTAGCTATGCCTACGAATGAGTCGAAATGATCTACACACGTCAGTATTACAAGGCAATAAGAACTTGTTTGATCATGTTTACCCTTTTTTCGCCGACAAACATTTCATCGAATGAATGTTTCGCCGAATTTTCAATCCAGCGAAATTTTTTTTTTCACAATCAGTAATATTTTCAGGATTGTTATGAAACAAACCTAACTCCCGTTGAGCTAAGTTGCGAACTGTACCTACCTACGAACCACTTAGGGAGCGACCACACCGTTGCTTAACGCTGCGTATACGCGTTAACGTGTCGTATGCGTCACGTATTATTCATACAAATTTTGCTGCGTTTTACGGTGCGTTAGCGTATTTTGAGCAGTGGTGTGGTCGCACGTTTATACTGTCACACTTGGTCATATTACTACTAGGGGCTCTGTGAGGTGAGCTGTAACTCGCGAGCAACGTCTTTAAAAACGATAATCGAAAAAGACACTTGGATAAAAAAAAAATATGCACATGAACCTGCACACAAAATTTCAAGAGAATCGGTTGAGAAACGCGACCTGCAGAGGAGAACAGCCGGACATCGGGACAGACGCCATACATCGGACAGAGGAACGATTTTCGGCCCAAGCTGAAGCATAGAACTTCATTCGCTTCGCTCGCTCGTTCGATTAAAAACGATAGACTGGCGACGACTCACATGAAGTAATGCCCTCTGGAGGTCAACTTCTACACTTTTTACATTTAAATTAGAATAAAGTGTTACGTGCACTCGTGCCGCGCGCGCGCGAGGAAGCGTGTCAGCTTTACCCTCTCATGTCTGTGTGAGTGACAGCAATAAATAATTCATGGACATGTCTTCATGCGGATTCTAGCGCTTAAATAAATAAGTAACAAGTAAAGGCTTATGTACGACGAGTCTACAATATCTATCATCATCCTCCTAGCGGTATTCCCGGTTGTGCCCTAAAGGAACCCGGGGTCCGCTTTGACACCTAAATTTGGCATAGGCACTAGTTTTACGAAAGCGATTGCCATATGACCTTCCAACCTAGAAGGATCATTCACAGAAAAGCTAACATGAAATTTTCCGTAGGTACATAAGTTTCGAAAAACTCATTGGTGCGAGCCGGGGTTCGAACCCACGACCACCGCTTGACAGCCGCATGCCTGACAAACTAGGCTATCGTAGCTTCGATGTGTCTACCGACCGATATCCGTACTTATATTAGGTATACAAAGGAAAAGTTTGCGAGGTTAAAGTGCTACGTTCATCTGTAATCCCTGGGGTCAGGTGGGGTCAGGTGGGGTAGGAGGAACCACCGGGAAAGCGAAACAGTAGTTGATACTGTCTCGCTTTCCCGGTGGTTCCTCTTGTACTGACCTTATAGAAAAAACAACAACATGGTATAGAATGTGGTGGACTGCCACAATACTTAAGGCCAAATACATGTTGAGTCTAGGATGTTGTACTAATGATACATACATTATACATATGTAAATATATTAATTAAATGCATTGTATTCTATGAACAGACCGCTTAAATCTGTGCTCGCTTGAGCGGTGCGTGGGTGCAGGAGTATGACGACAACGCGGCGGGCGCGGCGTGCGGGAGGCAAAGCGGCGCCGCGGTCTGCCTATAGTTCCCAAAACACTTTTGTGGTATTTGAAAATGTAATGCCTTTTCGTTTTATGATGAAACCAATTTGCCAAACGTTATTGTCGTAGGCCTTGTATTTTACGATTGCGGACATCTTGAAGCGCAGCTCCGCTTAATGTTCTCATATGAGCCTACAGCAATGCGCTACCAAGGCACACCCATTTATAATATATTTTATACATTTTAGACTTTATACCATAGTAATAAGGTTGCAAATCGTTAAGTATGCTGCATGGACTGGCAGTTGTCCAGAATCGGTTTCGTATCATGTGCCAATAAGAAGCCCATAACGCAATATTCATCATTGGTATTCGTGACAGAAGGTCAAATGGGATAAAAAGTAGAATAAGATGAATAGAACTTTCAATACCGATTCGGTAGCAAACAAGCGTTCTGTCCGCCTGGTGGTAATCCACCAGAGATGTGCGAGGGTGCGAGGCGGTGAGCGAGGAAAACCGGACCAATAGGAAGCGATACGCGGGTGCGGCCAGCCACGCAGGGAGCCCATGGCACAGCCACACCACACAGCCACACCACACGGTCACACCACAGAGTCACACCACAGAATCACACCACAGAGTCACACCACAGGACCACACCACAGAGTCACACCACAGAATTACACCACAGTCACACCACACAGTCACACCACAGAGGATTCACACCACAGAGGAGTCACACCACAGGGCCACACCACAGAGTCACACCACAGAGGAGTCACACCACAGAGTCACACCACGCAGTTACACCACAGAGTCACACCACACAGCCACACCACACAGCCACCCCAGCACAAAGCCATTTAATTTTTGGAGCAATCTTTTTGCTTTAAAGTGGATCTCGGAACCATTAGCTGTAGGAGTTGGCCGCGATTTGTCACTAGCGCCTTTTCGTGACATCTAACCTTGGCCAATCGCCAGGAGACTGTGCTGGTGATCAATTTGAGGCTGACATTTCGCATTACAATTTGAATTCAATGTGTTTCGCAGGCTTATTCCACGAGTGCTGAGGTAATGTGTCAAGATGATGGCCCCGACGAAGACGAGAGATCGGAACGCTGCCTCTCGCTCCCATGTAGGTATGGTATGGTATGGTATGGCACACCGCTGCGCTGCCGCCACCGCTTTTTCGTGGCTGAGCCTTAGATCACCATCACTACCATACTTATTCATACTCTTTTACGGGCACTTTTTTTGGGCTACGAATAAAGCATTTTTCTATGTGTACAAAGTGTACCAAAAATGGGGTATGAACCGATCAAGGGCTTAACAGGTATCGTGTTCTGATAAGAAAAAACAGTTTTTTTTTGACGCGATTTGTTTTTTACATTTCTATGGAGGTTGTCGCCCCAGCCGGCCAACGCTCCATACTAAGGTTAAAAAAAAACGCGTCAAAAAATTTTTTTTTTCTGTTTTTTCATATCAGAACACGATACCTGTAGCCCTTGATCGGCTCACACCCCATTTTTGGTACACCCTGTATTTATGAGTAAATAATCCGCAGAAGCCGGCGGAATAAAAATTGGAATTTGGTAATATTTTTGAATCCAGATTTTGTTGAGATGAATTCGCAAAACATTGGATTGCAATGCGAAATGTATGTTCCAAATTGATCTCTACTGCAACATACTGCAGCAAACCCCGCGTAATTTTATAACTTTAGTGTGCACCAAAATCTTGACATGATCAGTGTGAGGTGGTTATCACACTGCGCCGCATCCCGCTGCGGTGTGCGGTGCGACGGTTTCCTCATTGTATGCAAGTACCTCAGTTTGTATACAAAATCCACAAGGTACCACACACTGCACCGTACCTCCGTGCGGTGAAAGTACATGGCAGGGTGGTAACTGATGACCTCAGGCGGAAGATGTGGTGAAGGACTTCTCGGAATAAGTCGACATGTGAACGCCCCGCTTGTCCGTAACCATAGCCTTAGTTTGCCACGTCGCAATTGATTATATACGTAGCCTTATATCATCAAGGTTACAAAATATAACGTTGAAAATAACTTGCGATACCTCAATGAGCAGTCATTGATCCCCCTAACTTGACTGTCGGCAACGCCCTTTAGGTTACGGAGTCCGCTAAGCTATCAAGCGGGCATGCCGCATGTTTACCGCATGTTTACCGCAGGTTTACCGCATGTTTACCGGGAAGAAGCAGACAGCGCACCTGATGACACCGCAGCCTGTGGACGCTTTGGATTCCACGAGAATTACAAGCGCGTTGACAAGCCTTTATTGATTTGAAAATTATTCACAGTCATACAAACCACATTATGACATCTAGAGACAAATGAGCTCCCTCGCTCTCAGCACATCGGACCCTGAAGAGCTCGTGACCTTACAAATGAGCTCCCTCGCTCTCAGCACATCGGACCCTGAAGAGCTCGTGACCTTACAAATGAGCTCCCTCGCTCTCAGCACATCGGACCCTGAAGAGCTCGTGACCTTACAAATGAGCTACCTCGCTCTCAGCACATCGGACCCTGAAGAGCTCGTGACCTTACAAATGAGCTCCCTCGCTCTCAGCACATCGGACCCTGAAGAGCTCGTGACCTTACAAATGAGCTCCCTCGCTCTCAGCACATCGGACCCTGAAGAGCTCGTGACCTTACAAATGAGCTCCCTCGCTCTCAGCACATCGGACCCTGAAGAGCTCGTGACCTTACAAATGAGCTCCCTCGCTCTCAGCATATCGGACCCTGAAGAGCTCGTGACCTTACAAATGAGCTCCCTCGCTCTCAGCACATCGGACCCTGAATAGCTCGTGACCTTACAAATGAGCTCCCTCGCTCTCAGCACATCGGACCCTGAAGAGCTCGTGACCTTACAAATGAGCTCCCTCGCTCTCAGCACATCGGACCCTGAAGAGCTCGTGACCTTACACGCCACCAGGATTAGATGTACATTCAGATGTACTCTTTGAGTAATCGATTCCATGGATTAAAACATACATACAACTCAAGAGAGGAAAACAACACCACACGGACACGCCGCACGCCGCACGCAAGCACACAGAGCACGTATATAGTGGTGTTATTGTGGCTGCTCCAAATATGAGCGAGAAGACTTTCCGCGGTGTCCTGCCTCTCCCTCTAACGATCACTCGGCGGGTTGCACCAAGTTACGATTACAGATCGATCAACGTTGGATATGGCGCCAGCAGAAACCTGTCAACCTTGCATACATTCAGATTTTAACGAACACCGCTTACGATTAATTACAGTCGCTTTGGTGCAACACATCACCCTAAGTTGACGATATGTAACTTTTTCAGTCTTAATTTCTTTAGACCCGAAAACAATAATTCGAAATCTCATCTGGTTGTCTATAGTTAATATCCTGCACCACATGGTTGCATGTTTACCTTCATTCATAAACGACAGCGGGGAGGGCGTGACGCACCTGGCTGCAGCGGGTCAATGTCGGGCCGCGCGGCCGGGAGGCCCGGGTTGCAGCTGCCCCCTATTCTGTAACTTGTTTTAAGCTCACCTCAACGCTCACCCACAAATATATCTTGATACCGCGATGCGTAGTAACCAAGCGTAGGTAGAGGTCTAGTTCCGTGATGGGTGATCGGCGGGGTGAGCCGCTTTAGCGCATAGCGAATAACAGCCCTGGTTTAAATGGCATTTATTTGTGCAGCGGAATGTGGAAATTGAGGTGTGTGTGAAAGTGAGATAAAAATTGAGGGAGTCGCGGCGCTTTATATCATTACAATGACGTGTTTCTGAAATGTCTTAATAATTGATTTACCGATATGTTTTTTTTGTGTGTATGTATCGGGAGGTCTCATTTCTGTATTCGGTAACGATTCCGAATACTCGCTAGTAAAACAGTTTTGTGAATCCTCAACAGACAGGCAGAAACACGAAAACAATAAAGACATATTTTTATACCCCCAAACGGCTGTAATTTAACGTCCCTGCCGAATATTTTTACATTGAACACTAAAAAATATACTTACTTATACAATTTATGAATCCTTTACCTACTCCATAACTACACAAGCAGCAAGTATATTCGACGTGTAGGTAGATTACACCAACAGAAGCCTTTTATCAAACGTCGAGTCTCAAACACACATTCCTTACCTCACGGTCCCCGGATACTCGCAGATTCCTGTACATTCCCGGTTATCAGGTAAACTCGTAATTTTTCACATAAATTACCGGAAACGAATAACTGTGAGTGCCAAATTGGTTTACTTTTAGCATCGGCAATCAAACTCCTGTTTATAATTAACCTGATCTATGCTCTATGCTGACTAGACAAGGTTGTTTTTACAATGACAGTTGTCCTAAGATAGGAGAGTGGTGGACTGACTCGGCCCACGCTCCCCTTTCAATCTGCGCGGGTGATGTAATCGGATGGACGCGATTATCTTTTACCGACTGCAGAAATGGGCGATAATGAGGTTTCTGTTTTCGATCTGATTTAATCGAAGGCTCTGGAAGATATTATTGTTTTACTACACTAAATCTACATTTATCTTTAACAGGTATCCGTTGAACAAACACTTCAGTTTTGGAAACCAGCGCCATCTTTTAGTAGGTATGTGTCTCGCCCCCGCGTTATAAAAGTATAATGATACATGATACCCGAAGCTTACTATGTGTTAGATACGAAAGGTAGCGAAACGTATAGTACGTTGCATGGTTTGGGTATAATGGACAATATACAAAACGCGGCGGCGGCAATTTTGATGACGTCATGACCGGGGAGACCGACTCCTTAGAGATTGTCTCGCGGCATCGCAATCGGGCTAAGTTGATGCCGATACCCTCAAAAATTCAATTCTCTCGTGCTCGCTAATGCTAGCTCGATATGATTTGTCTTCGCCCGCGCATGGAAACTTACGAAGATAGGCATAAAATAGGTTCAAAGCGGAATATTTATTTATTTAAAGTTTCGGTTCGGGTAGCACAGGGCGGCTCCACAATAAAATGAAATGAAACTTAGCTTGTTTCAGCATGCAAACTTTACGGCGTCATAAACTTATAATACTTACTTCTATAATCGTAACAAATTATATTTTATAAATTTTTATTAATCGTATAATTTAAAAGTAACTTACAAAGATCAAAATATCGATGAAACTGACGTGACAACATTTCTAGGACTAAATCTAGATAATAAATTAACGTGGCACAATCACGCAGATGTAGTGTGCAAAAGATTAAACACATATTCATACGCCTTATATAATTTGCGAAAAGTTGTAAGTCAATCAGCTATTCTGACTGCCTATCACGCTTACGTAACATCCACGCTGAGATACGGGGTTATATTCTGGGGTAATTGTAGGGAATTATTATTTAGAGCTCAAAAAAAATGCTTGCGATCAGCGTGTGGTATGAAAACTATGCATTCATGTAGGCCTCAATTTATTCAGATGCAGATTTTAACTTTACCATGTCTTTATATATACGAGGTCGCACTGTATGTAAGACAATGATGGGTCAATTTTCTAAATTTAATAGCCATCGCCAAAAATGTAAAATAAACCATATATCATGTAAAACAGCGTTACTGTCAAAAAGCATTTTTGGAATGGCGTCAAAAATTTATAACAATTTACCGAGAGATATAATGAATTTAAATGATTTGAGACAGTTTAAAATGAAATTGCATCAATTTAAAAAAATAAAAAATAAAAGAAAAACGAAATCGGAGGTTGGACTTAAAGTGGCCATAGTGGGTGAGTTGTCTAATCTTTGTAAAGTCCAGCCTCCAACGGATATAGATATAGTCTTTACATTATTCACAACTCATCCCACTCCTCGCCAAACATCCCTAGTATATGTATATTGACATCGAGATTCGTAACAAATAAATACACGTACTCGAAGGTTGGAGTTATAATGGCCTTAGTGGGCGAGTTGTGTAATCGTTGTGAAGTCCAGGTTCCCGCGATGACGACACAGCTATAATTGATACCTACTGAGACTGGATGAACCAGCGTAACATGACACGCAAGACGGATATTATAATTTTTAATTAGTAAATATAATTAAAAGTATTTAAGGCAGCGTCATATTGATAATTTTCCCGCCATCTACATATAAGTAATGTTTATTATGCGTGTATATTCTCAAGTCGTAGTTGGCTATAGTTTTTGAAATAGAACTGAGGAAATGGAAACGTCTTACTCTCTCTACTCTTTGGAAATGTCTTACCTTGGTCGTATTTAACACTGGAAAAAATTGTAGTAACACAAACTCAAAATTTGTATACCGCCTTAAATTTGTCTGAGCTTTCGAATGTACCCCCACACGTTCCTTACAATTTAATAAAAATTGCTTAACCCCTTGTTACTCACAAAACTGAACCTTAAATTAGGGTTCACTTCTTTTTGACTTTATTTATGGGATTAGGCTTTCAATTTCTATGTCTATACCAAATTTCAGCTTCCTATCTATGTCATACGGTCTTCGAGACAACTTGCTGGCTGTGACAGGCGGACAGCCTCCGAGTGATCGCATAAGTGTTCCGTTGGAAATGGAAATGGTTTCAGGTCACTGTGGTGAAGACCTATATACTTCATTTTTTTTTTACTTTGGAGTGATCTAGCTGCGTTAATTCACCTACTTTGCCGCTTGTAATCGCATACGATGAAGAATTTCATAAATAATAGTTAAGATATAGTGACAAATCATTCTAATCACAAATTTAGCAAAAACAATAGTATTTTTTTAAAAATCCGGCGAGTAGGCGGACTTCCCGTGTAGTTTAAGGCAAGTCCGTCTAGTAATGACATCAGCCATACTATGGGTGCTTATATGTTCGTATTCGAATCCTTAAAAAGAATGAAACAAGACAATTAAAGTATTCTTTAAACTTGTTAATATAAATTTTAGATTCGGAATAAACTCAAAGGCAATATATTTCGTAAATGGGGTGGTAAACCTTCTTTGCCCGACTGCCGAACGAGAGGAGAGTTATGTTTTTTGAGCGTATGTATATATGTATGCATGTATGTATGTGACTATGTCTTATTCTTTGAATCCCGGTAAGGGGATTTGTTTGTATGATCTACACAGATATTTATTCCTGAGTCATGGGCTCATGGGTGTTTTCTATGTGTATATGTATTTATCTATATACGTTTATATATGTCGTCACCTAGCACTGATAGTACAAGTTTGGCTTAGTTTGGGGCTAATATTTATTTAATAATTTATATGTTTAATAGGTACCTAGGTATATTTTTATTTTTATTTTCGGTGACATAGTGCTGAGGGTGAGGAACACATTTCCGTACCAGTATCGAGATTAAAATTGTTGATAAACACAAACATCATGTGCAATGTCGAAAGCATTTATCTATACCTTATGAAATCGTAATAATATTGAAGTCGTAAGAACAGTTGGTAACCTCTGATTCAAAGGAAGCCGCATGACGAACTTGCCTTGTACATAGTAGACGGACTTTTAAACTTAACGACATTTTAATGTGATAAATGACCGAACGTATAATTACCAAACTAAGCCAATTTCTAATAATTTAAACACAGAATAAAGATAGCCGGTTCATATACTTATTACTTACGTAATGACTTGTTTAGGCGGATTGCTCTGAAGTTCGTCGTCACAGCGCCATCTGTTTTAGAGTGAGGAAACTAGCGCGAAAAACTGCTTTAGCGACTGGACGCTAAAGCGGGAAACGCTTTCAAATTCAAAAGTTATAACGTGTCGACGGACTTGCCTTGTAGCCGGGCTTACCCACAGTGACTTTATTAGTAACAATCATTGTTTACACAAATTAAGGGTTGGGACCTTCTAGTAATCTACATAGATTACTAGAAGGTCCCATACATATGGCAATACATATGTATGTATTGCCATACATACATATGTATGGCAATACTTGTGACAGAATATCCCGCTCTTACAGCTTCAAGTAAGCTATTATAAGTTAAATATGTTAAGCTAAGTTACGTTAAGGTAATTATAGTAAGTTTAGTTAATTGAGTTACGTTAATTAAAAATAGTTGTGTGTGTGTGTGTGTGAAAATGTGAACTGTATGGGTGTGTGTGAGTGGATGTGAGAGCGCGTGTATATAGATGTGTATGTAATAGATATAAACTAAATTTCATAAAAGGTGGTGGTTTTTAATTTTCAATTTTTGGTGCAATTAATCTACTGTAGTTATATTTAGTTATTGTAGCATAATAATCATCATCATCATCATATCAGCCGAAAGACGTCCACTGCTGGAGGATAGGCCTCTCCCAACGAGTGCCAAAGTGACCGGTCCTGCGCCACCCGCATCCAGCGGACTCCAGCAACCTTTACAAGGTCATCAGTCCACCTTACTATACGTACAATCTTACTATGCATTTATCCAATCCCATATCCTGACCCCGTAGCATGGACGGGACGGCCTTATCACACTATAAGTGACAAGATAGAGCGTCCGTGACTGGCTGACACCGTGCAATAGAACGAGACGGACGCTCTATCTTGTCACTTATCGCGTGATAAGGCCGACCATGATACGGGGTCTGTATGGCTTAGCGATTTAGGGTGGGTGCTCGTCGTTTAATTTATTATTTTGATGATCTTTAAAATTGATTAGTATTTACAGGTATTTTAACATTTATTATTTAAGCTTTATTGTGATGACAGCTGATATATTTAAATTTTTTGACATTGTGACTACTTTTAATTATTACTATTTATATTTTGTTGTGTATGATTATTTTAGCTACGCCCTATGGGTAAAATTGTATATTCAATTTAAGGCTGAATAAATAAATAGAAATTTAAATGAAACAATATAGACCTTGAGTGATGAATAAAATATTATCTATCTATCTTTAAAAGACCGAACAAACCTGTTCAAATCTACAGCTGGCACAAACCAGTTTAAGAAACAAATTTAAGCAAATCACTCGACATATATATTATTTATTATGGTAATTATACCCGCTGCATGTAAATGTAGGTGAACTTTACCAAATATAAAAACATAAAGTAGAGAACAAGCAACAAGTTACTTACTTATCGAATTTAGTTCAACTAATGTGTAATGATAATAAACATTTGGGCCAAGCTCACGAAATCTATTGTCTTTTGTTTAGTTAATTTACCTTGCCACCGTGGTTCAAGTTCTCGCGTGCTACTTGCACAATTTATTTTATATCTAATGATATTTAAACGCATGGCTGATTGACAATGACCACTAACAGCTGTAACGCACAGTAGCATACAAGCATCGACAGTCGTATTGAAAACAATTATTTTAAAATATCGAAAATGACTGGTTCTGAAATATTGAAAATTACTGATTCCGATAATTACAAATCTGCACCCAAATCAGACGGTGATATATTTTCAAGGGTTGAAGAATTAATTGACACTAACAACTATAGACAAAGCAATAATGAGAAGAAGTCTCGTCCTAAAACCATCGGAACAGATTATTCTTATAAGCACGAAATAGTTTGGAAGAACGCAATAGGTTTCCTGATATTACATTTGTTTGCTTTGTGGGGTATTATAGTTCTGGCAACTGGGGGTGTAAGCTTTAAAACTGCATTATGGAGTAAGTACAATTTAAATAAATCTTCTTTGACTTACTTATTCAACATCGCATTTAATTCATCGATTTTGATCGAGTAGTGATGGAAAATAGTATTATTTTTACTAATATATTATTATTTCAGTGGTCTTCCTCGGATACTTCAGCACTGAAGGAGTTACAATTGGCGCCCATAGACTATATACGCATAAATCTTTTAAGGCCATACCGTTACTCAGAGCGATGCTTATTTTGGCACAAACGGTGGCAGGACAGGTAAGAGTTACACTACACAATTTATACTTAACATTTGGGATGGAGGATAGTCAACAGAAATCTAAGTAATATCTAAGTATCAGCTATGAATACAATAACATCCAACTAGAAATTGTACAAAGTTTTACACTACTGGATAGAAAGGCATATTACGTGGAAATTCCAAACAAACCTTCCATGCCAAGCAAACTGACAGCTGCAAAAACTCTACTTGAAAAAGCATAAATTACTAACTCTTCCTAGTAGGTATATACATCTTTGAGACATGTAAGTTTGTACGGAAACATAAAGAATTGTATGTATAACGCAATGACATTCCCTCTTCACAACCTATCCGTAATAAGAATAGAATCGTCCGACCGCCCGCCAAACTGACACTGCTATCCTTACCCTCAGGGACATTAATGATGTCTATTAAGATTTATAATAATTTACCTGACTCTATAAAAGAAGAAGAAGACGATAACAAGTACATAAATATAATAAAGCAACTACTACTGACTAAATCCTATAACACGCTAAATGAATACTTAGAAGATACATTATAAACGTTCAGTAAGTCCTCCCTTCCCTAACATTGGAGTGCCCACCAGGGTTCACAATGATCTGTAGCTTTAAGTTATGTATCTACTATAGTGATATTGCAATAAATGATCGACTATTGAGTAAATCTTTGGTAAAACGTCAAAAGAGTCCTGTAAGGTGTTCACAATATATCAACAACGGCCACCAGCCGGCGTACCATCTGTTAAAGCAGATTAAGTACTATTTGATCACAACTTGTTTTTTGCAAGTTGATATCTTAATGCGTCTTTACTTAGAAGGATATTATATAATTACCCATATGAGATCGGTGTATATGAAGTTAATTTTTTCCAGAATTCGATGTTCATCTGGGTGCGAGACCACCGCCTGCACCACCGCTACTCGGACACCGACGCCGACCCTCACAACTCGAAGCGCGGGTTCTTCTTCTGCCACATCGGGTGGCTCATGACCAAGAAACACCCCTATGTCATTGAACTCGGCAGAAAGATTGACATGAGTGATCTGGAAGCTGATTGGATGGTCATGTATCAGAAGAAGTAAGTTTTTAATCCAATTAATTCACCACCGTGAACCGCTATAAAAACACGTACTAATTTTGTACTGTACTTCTTGGCGAGTTACCGTCCGATAACCTTACTGCGATGTTTCAGATATTACTACGCGTTGTATTTGCTGCTAGCAATTTTAATTCCCACCTGGGTCCCCGTACACTATTTAGGAGAGTCCTGGTGGAACTCTCTCTTGGTTTGCTACTTCGCGCGTTACATGATACAAGTGAACGGGACCTGGCTCGTCAACAGTGCTGCCCATCTCTGGGGTACCAGGCCTTATGACCAGTAAGTCTCTTACCTCTGTTGCATAAATGAATATAATAGTACACTATTCCACGATCATAAAATCCTCCGGTGTCCTGTCATTGAACCTAGCTATGCCGGTTGGTCCAAATAGAGCTAGCTTAGTGCAGGGTTCTGCCTTTTCTCCGAATTTGTTATTTCCGAATTTCACTTGCCAACCAACTTTTCGCCGATGATTCGCTTTGACAACTAACAAATGGCAATTTTTTGTATGACAACGTTTCATTTGGTAGAATTATTGTAAAGTCGATTATTATAATGAATGACTAAATTTTTTGGTATACCTATAATTTGGCAAATCTTTCAGTTGGACAAACAACTATTAACCGAATAACGTTTTGTCAGTGCAACATTTCCCTTTTCTTACATTAGCCAACTTTTTACTTCAAAGACCAAGACAGCATAACATAGTCAGACTTTTATTCAACGTGTATATAAGTTACAAGGATGGAAAGGAGGGATGGGGGGGCGAAGCCACCCGCAAAGGCACCCCCCCTTAGTAAAAAAAGACCGGGTTGCACTCCGGGAGTGCCGGCAGAAGTGAAAACTTGAAAAACTATAATTTTATAAAAAAATAACCTAAGTAAAACTAAACCTTTTGATAAGTTGACACATGATCATTCGGCGATATTAAATTATTCGAAAAGTTGGTTGCGAGGTGATAATCGGTAATAAAATTTTCGGCGACAAATTCGAGAACTTTAGTGCATATTAACAAACGTTGTTATTTTGAAGGAACTTGCAGCCGGTAGAGTCGTGGTTCGTTTCCTGCATCAGTCTTGGCGAAGGCTGGCACAACTACCACCATGCCTTCCCTTGGGACTACAAAGCTGCTGAATTATCGACAAAGTTCAATCAATCTGCAAGAATCATTAAGTTCTTCGAAGAAATAGGACTGGCTTACGACTTGAAAACTGCATCTCCGGAATTGGTAAGTACAATAATATATTAAGATATCTGGACCACGAACGCAAATTTTTGCGCCTTCTACTCTAACTCCTACATATACGGTCTACTAGTAATAGTAGTAATTCGATACACTACATCAGAATAATTAGAATTAGGTTTGTGAGATGGTGACTTACGTAAAAAGTTGTAAAATAAAATTCGGCAATCTGCGATTATTTATTTATGTACATATTTATAATTTATATGCACCAAGCAAGTCCAAGTAGCGTTCTTAATGCAATTTGGCATGCTCTACTGGGCCAAAAAAAACGTTGAATATATATAATTTAATGAAATAATAAACGTATGTGCATAAATACTATTTTTTATAAAACAATTAGATATATACAGGGTGTTCGGGATAAAGATATAGAAAGTTAAGGTGATAGAATTTATTCTGTACTTTGTATAATTTTAATTTTCATGTAAATTTTTTAAGTTTAAAAAACTCGTTTTCCTCTCAATGCCTCGGAAAGCCGTCTTTTATCCTTTAAAACCAGTGGGCAAAAACCGATTTTATCCACTAGTGGGGAAATTAATTTGACCTTGGAGCGTGTTTAAGTAGCTTTTGACAGATAACAAAACGTAAAACGCTCATAATACAAAAATACATATTTCTGTTGCCGCTATAACAACAAATACTAAAAAACCGAATGAAATAAATATTTAAGAACTTTAAAAAAATGCTTGTTGCCTTCATCAGGCGCAAAATGTGTGGGAATACTAAAATCCGACTTGCACTTGACCAAAATTCTACTTGTTATTGCTTAAAGTTATTATTACTGTTAAAAAAATAAAAATAATTTAAATTAAATAAAGTGGTTTTGCATGTTTCACTTTCCTCGCTACAGTGAGGTGAAAAGTTTTGTGTTACACACGGGTGCAAATTTATTTTACTTCTCGTGTGTTGAAACACTCGCTACGCTCAGGATTCTATTTTAGAACGACTCGCTTCACTCGTTGTTCAACTATAGCATCCTTTCGCTTGCTCTTGTTTCAATTCCACACTCGCGGGTAAAATACAACTTTGCACCCTTGTATAACAAATAACTATTTATTCATCAGGTTCAAACTCTATTTATTTAATTAATCTTTATTGCACAAAAGAACAACTTATCGTACAAAAGGCGGACTTAATGCCGTAAGCATTCTCTACCAGTCAACCTTTGGGCAAAGCAGACAAATTGTGGGCGGTGGGTGCAACTACAGATATAAACACACATTAAACATACATTTATAATAAATAACAACAATAGACAAATAAATAAAAATACATACAAATATAAATACCTACATATATAAATATATATATATATACAGACGAAAATAGAGAACAGAAACACTAAGAATCTAACGCTCTGCTAGCAAACAACTTGCGTAACGATCTTTTAAACGCGAATCTGGTCGAAGACTGTCGGATTTTAACGGATAGACCGTTCCAGAGGCGAGCGATTCGAATGGTAAACGAATTGGACATGAAACCAGTACAGTGAAGTGGAATAGCGAGAGGAAGATTGCCTGAAGAGCGAAACTGACGGATACAATTCACACCATGGTACTGGAACAAACTTTTTGTTCCAGTACCATGGTGTGAATTGTTGGAGTCGTCTTAGTAAGTAGTTGATGAGTGGTGCCGGGAATACAGAAAAGTACAGTTGGCAATAAAAGCTTGTACCAAATCATGTATTTTTTTATAGAAACTTATTAAAATCTATTTATTAACATTTATAATGATGAACAATTTCAGGTGGACAAACGTATTGTGCGAACTGGTGATGGGACGCATAGCAGACTCGGCAACGACGACGCCAGAGCAGCCGTGACGGCGCCGGGCATCCTGCACCCCCTGAACCCACTGTATAACGTCGTGTACGATCCGCCGAGCGGCGCGCTGCGGCCGGAGGGCCTGCCTCTGTTCCATGAACGCGATGTGTTCCACGTTAACCGTACGAGTCTTGGGAAACGAAATGCTAAGGCATAATAGTTTATTTTGATCTCTGCACATACACTTAAGACATACCAGTCGATACGAGTATAAGTATATAGGTACCTACATAATATATAGTGTATTGGTCTAACAGTTAGAAACGTTGTTTCTATTGTTAATTTTAAGTAGATGATTACTGAAATTAGTACTAAGTTGTTCTGTAAGTTGTTTAAGTTCTTATAGCGATTGTAAATATTAAATGAAAATGAATGAAAAATTTAAATTTGGTTATTTTCGTTAAAACAAAATACCTTAAATACACAAATCTCCTAGTACCTAAGTATAAATATATAATCAAACCGCGATTAGAATACACTTGAACACATATGCCGTTTTCGCGTTAATACATGAAATGACATTGACAGATAAATAAAAATAATTATTTTAGTACGAAGAAGATCTAAAGCTTGGGAAAATAACATAAATTATACTTAAATAAAATACAAAAAATGAAATATTATTCCCTCATAACTATGGTGCCGGTGACGTCATTATGACGCAAAGTCGCATATAGGATGTTTTTTTAAAACAACATTGCAACACATCAATGATTCTTAATAATGGTAATATAATATTATTGTTTATTTATAAAAATGTTTGGTATTTATACAAAAAAATATGTAAATATTAGAAACGATACCAATAACATTTTTTATTGGATAATGTAATTCTCCAAAAAATATATTTCCTCAAGTAAATGAAATTAATTCATTCTTTTTAAACATCTTGGAGGGCAAGATCGACGGAAGGAGAGGTAGAGGAAGGCCAAATAAAAGAAAAAGTGGCTGTCGAGTCATATGAAGACGTGAAGAGGCTAGCAGAGGACAAAAATCAGTGGCGGTTAGTCCACCGACAAGAGCCTAGCTCTTAAATATGATGATGATGGAATGAAACAACACAACAAATGTTTCGTTGGAATGCAGAACGCTGTGTGCTAAATAGTATTAAATGCACATATTCACATTTGACAGCATACAAATCAGGTATTTTTTTATGGAACTACTAGCTCCTACCCGCGTCTTTGTCTGCGTGGACCCGTGTATAAATTAGTTTACTGCAGTACCTACCTGTTGATAAGTGCTTCAGTACGAGGAATTTCCAAGCTTTACGTACTTTCGTTTTAGATTTAAAATAATACATTTTTATTTATTTTCTTAAAGACGAGCAGAAATATTACAATATTGGTACATTGCAAATTAGGATTTAAAGGCAGGAACCGATTGTATTTGCGCCTTTCTATTATTAATAATGGATCGTATGTCAACGATTTGTGTACTTAGTCTTAAATGTAAAATAAATAATTTTCTCATGAAAAGTAGTTCTGAAGGTTTATACATTTCGCTGGTAAGAAATTTAGTAATACTTACATTACATATTATGTAAGTACTTACAAAAGTCTACGGCGGAGGGCGGGAGATTGAGTCCCAGAAATGAAAGTGGGGCTCCGTCAACTTTGTGGTAGACATTGTTATATGAAAGCGCTATTATTTTAAATAATCTGTATGTTAAACATATTCATGTCATAACATAAATGCGTTACATGAAAACGCAATTATTTTAAATAATATGCATGTTAAACATATTTATATCACAAATGCGTTATACGAAAATAGAATAATGCGACTTGCAAATTATGTCATTTTGCCTATTATATCAAGCGATGATTAGAGTAAAGCAAAATATAGCAAAACACCGTTATATCAAACGTTACATTATACTAAATAACTTTAAGTTAATTGAATGTATATCAAGTGTATGTTAGTTTTTCTGACATTATATGAAACATTACGCACCCAGGGCATCCAGCTCAGTCTGAGTCCACCTCAGTATGCCAAAGGAGTAAATGAGCAAGGGCAATCACCCAGGCGAGGCGTGGAAGGCGCGCACCCTGTTGCCGCCCGACAAAGGACTATTAAGTACTTTTGTCGGGCAACAGAAGAAGCGTTCCTTCACCGCCCGCTTTACGCCCTCACCCTCAATACCCAATGACTGTGACATACCAAGATACTTATAGGTTTCTGCTTCGGAGATAGATTTGAGGGACATTGTCTCAGAAAGTTGCAAATTTGTTGAATTTACAACTTTCCCCCGCTGTACATGCATGACCGCACGCTTATCGACACCAAATTCCATTTTGATGGCGCTACTGAAGACTTCTGTTGTTTTCAGTAGTTCCAACAGGTTATGTCCATTCGGTGCAAATAGCTTAAGGTCATCCATATAGAGCAGGTGAGAAATGACCTCACCCTCCCTCCGAATTATTATTATTATTATAAATTGTATCCCACGCGCCAATGTTTAACACAACCACAACGTCAAATAAATAGAAGAACAGCGAAAGGAAGATTTGAGATTAAAATTACAGATAAAGGAAAGGTGTAGCAGTAGGTATGGTTACCTATATCTATCGTATCGCCGACACTGAAAGAACATAAAAAGCGCAATACGTGCGTGCAGTGGAGTAACGTATATAAATGAAGAGCGCCTGATCAATATGCATGACGCGTGCAAAAATATGTTAACATCGACGGGATTTATGTCGAGTTAGGCCGGAGTCTCCTTGTAACGTTTTATACACGGTGCAGCTCGTCATTCCCGATTACTCGGGGATATATTCGTGTACTCTCACAAAATCGTCGTAAGTATAAGTCGCAACCGCGCACTGCTCGAGTGAAATTAGAGAAAGCGATTTTGTTGTCCATCTATCTGTGTGACACTAAAAAGTCCCGTTTAGTAAAAATTATGTGCGAGAATCGTGAAAGTTTAAATGAATATATTAATATCGTCAAGCAGGACCGATCATTGCGGCACTCTTTGCGGGAGGACCATGTCCAGTAGTGGACGTCTTTCGGCTGATACGACGCTGATGATAACGATGAATACCTTCGTCTAGTCTTCGAACCACAACTTAAACCTTATTGAGCTTCCTGTGAATTGTTGACATATTGCATTATTAAATTTTATTTTGACATGATTTTGAAAATGTATTTGCATACTAGCAGAATTTATTGGACACTAAATGTTTTTATCACCTAAGTAGTTTTGTAAACTACATTCTTGCAATTAATTAATGTTTCTGATTATGAAGCTAGTTCGATTGGGGTAAGATTGTCGCCTAATAATGATTTATTACTCGTATATGTATGGAGTGGCGTGGCGAGGTATTACTGCAGGGTAATCGTGTTACCCATCAAACGCACGTTGGGACATAAAAACTGTAATTTGTAAAGGGGATAACGACAGTTGATATGTACAAACGCTCCTTCAAAAAGTAACGCAATTGCCTTGGTCATCGTCGGCCGAGGTGGAGCGGGAAAGCATACTCGTACCTACCTACGACCGTATACACAAGGAAAACATTTATTTGATTGCCGACTGTATGTCATTTCAATCCAATGTAGCCTGTGGCCGTTGAAATATTTGAATAGGTTGCTGTGCAATGCACTGCAACCTATTGAGACAACTATTGACTATTGAGTCAACCTGAGACTTGGTACTACCAAATATCTCACAACTTTTTGCGGTGGAAGAGTTTCGAGACTTGGCCTCTTTTTTACATGGAATGTTTTTTATGGGATCTCACTTCTTTTTGTAGGTTATTGTGTCAATATCATATTCTTGATTTTGTCCCATTTACTGCAAATATAATTTGTAATCCTATATGTTTATATGGAATTACAAAGTTATTTATGCAGTTTATTATTTACTCCATTCACTGCAAATATAACTTTGTAATCAAATATGTTTATATGGGATTACAAAGTTATTTAAGCAGTCGGTGTATCTAGAAAACTGGACTTAAATTGCAATTTTTTTTAGCGTTCCCTTGATTTATACACTAAACACTATATGTATTCTAAATTTGAAGCTTCTATGTCTGCTAGAAGTGCCTTAGACTTTTGATAATCGGTGAGTCAGTCAGTGAGTGACAAAATTAAGAAACTTTAACTAGTTATAAATATTAAACCGCTGGTTCAAATTGAATGAAATTTGAAATATATCGTGTTTATACAATGCGAGCTTGGTTAATGAAAATGCAGGCTTCTAGTTTTATCCACAACGAAGTTATAGGGGGTCAAAAATGGCCTGAACTGCTTCGAGAAAATGATGGTACGGCCGTGCCGCTGTTTTGCTCGACTTGGCGGGGGCACTGCCGTAACCCCAGGTTAAATTTAAATTAGAAGATGTGTCCCACTACGCTGGATATTTGCAATGACAATCGATTTTTTTATGTAGGTACCAATAGTAGAAGGGGGCATCACCATATCTCTAATACAGCTGAGACCAGCTGAGGGTTCTTATCAGATAGTTCAGACCTTCGATTTTTGACATCAAATGAAGCGGCCCACCAAGTTGAATATTTTTTGTAAAGGCGGTATAGATATATCTCTAATAGTTTGGTTGGGCTCTTGTGTTTTCTAATCAGGGTCACGAGGTACTCCAGATCTTCGATTATCCTAGTTTTTATAGTTTTCCCTTTATGTGGCCATTAAACCCTAACTCTGTACCAAATTTCAGCTCTCTGAGTTTATGGGAAGTACTAGTTCTATTTTAATGATCATGAGTGAGTGAGTGAGTGAGTGTCATAAATGCGAAACTTTGCTTTCGCTTAACATCGGAACTAAATGACCTACAGACTTGAAATTTTTGATTTTAAGTATGTGATTATAGCTTACTGGATGACGAAAATTTCTGCGTTCTGGTCTTATCCAGAGGTTCTCAAATAGGGGCCTGAAAATGCGGCGAAATGGTTCCAGTAAAGAATGGTACGGCAGTGTTTGCGTCGCGCTCGACTTGGCGGGGGCACTACCGTGCCCCCAGATTATATTTGCACCTCCATTCAATCATTTCATTCATTTAGATTAAATTAATTTAAGTTCACTTAATTAATAACTAATAAGATAGAAACTGCTATTTAGTATTAAGCTGAAAACAAACTGTTTAGTCTTATTTTTAACATGCAGTTACCACCTGTATGAAAGAGCGTTTCCTCCTAATACAAGTGTTTAACTTAAAAGGGGGAAACGAACACTAAATGTAAAAACCTTGTTGAAAATAAATAATTTTGAATTTAGATTTTTGAATTTCACGTAAAATAGGCTCACTGGAGGTCGACTTGCGGAAAAGAGCCCAGTATAACTAACTCTATTAAACAGTGATAAGTAGAAAAAGATGCCAGTACTGCCCGCGCGAGATGCGGCCCTAAAGGAAAATATTTATGTCGCCATATTTGCGGTATCATATTTCTATTAACAAGTCACAAAGAGCGCTCCCGGGCTGTTAGCGCGGCCGCAGATATCGTGCGGAGGGGCATAGCCGCCACTTTTCTGGACAAAGCACAAACGGGGTCAATTGGACATGATTTGAATATTACTCCGTATGCTCTCTCCGTCTAGGTCAAGGACCTCAAAGTTCAAACATTACCATATATGCAATGAAGTCGAACGAAGCGTGAGCCCTGCATAGAAGCACAGACAGAGCAGTATTATAGTATTATTTACATAATAGAAGTTTGTGTGTTGCTCTCTAACTCTAACCGACTGTACTTAAACTATTTTGGGCTATTTTCATTTCTTGCTAAAATATATCCAAGGGACCGCTTATATTTTAGCTTTTTTTGTTGGCTGATAATCTACATTAGGAGGTTAATGTTTTTGGACAATTTGCATACCAATATTTCGTGCTTAGTCTAATGTGTCAGATGTCAAAAACGTTTGAGCCCTTGTTCCTATTTTCGGATGTGCCGTATTATCCGACGGCTCGGCTCAAATGAAAGATCGCCCGATCGCATAAATCCGTCACTTTGAAGCGTTCCGGGCACTAAAAAATCTCATTTCATTGCGTGCTGTCCCGATTAGACTCCCAGCGGGGAATTTGGCTGAATAACTGAGCGTTGGTTGTTGGGTCTATAAACGTTGAAAAGGTTGAAAACTCTGCGTCTGAGGGATGTCACCCGTTTCGTTTCTAGGATGAAGATCGTAATGGAAAGGAGTTGGGTAGATATTTAGTCAGCTTAAGCACTAGCTTCTCTGGCTATACTATAAAAGCTGAATCATAAATATTTAGGTATGTATATCATACCTACCTAAGATGTTTGATGATTTGAGGTAACGGACCTCTATCACGCAAATTTCAAATTCCAAATTCAGCGAAAAAATGCCGCCAGCATCCTCGGTACAATGCCTCGAGGGTCTTTTTTAGATTTAACTTAGTTTTAATTTAGTTCAATAAATTATAAACTCGTATACTTAAATGTAAAAATACCACATAATTGTATAAAATACTTCCGATATTGATAAGTTGTTCGTGTATGAAGCGCTACGAAACCAGCGTCGTAGCACTTCTGGATAACATGCTTAAAACCTTATGGTGGTCATTGTGGCACGCTTTGGATGAGGCCTATGTCCAGCAGTGGACGTCTTTGGGCTGATATGATGAAACTGGTATACATACACCTTTCTGGATACAATTTTGTTGGAATATGTCTGAATAATATTTTTTGTCAAACCGCCTTGTCGCCCGGAATTCACGGACTTTTTTAATCAAATCACTTTGGCGTGTTAGCGATGTAGATTCTTGAGATGTGCCGGCGGCCGCGGGAGCCCTCGGCGGGAAATGGAAATCGTTCCCAATAACCTGATTGACGGTTAGACAGCTCCAATAAAAGTGATTTTTACAGATATTTTATTTTCACGTACATTATTGACTAGCTTCTGCCCACGACTCCCGTCCGCGTGGAATTCGTTTATATCGTAATTCCATACAAACTTTCACCCCCCATTAGATCTCTTTAGCGGACGATTACCGTGATAAAAAATAATCTATATCCTTCTCGGGGACTCAAACTATCTCTACTTATACCAAATTTTATCGAAATCGGTTCAGCGGTTTAAGCGTGAAGAGGTAACAGACAGACAGGCAAACACACTTTCGCATTTATAATATTAAGTATGTAGATAGATTTGATTAGGTACTTGGTGATTGTGAAAGGAAAAGAAAAGTTGGAACAGAAGACGTTTTTGACTAAGACTGACCTATTCAAATCCACACAGGATTTGAATAGGTCTGAGGTATATAAAAATCCCTAAATGAGATTTCCAATACTTTTAAGAATTACCAGAGTTGACTGTAAATACAACTAAGTTCAGAGCATTAGTGTAGTATAAACGAGGAACAACCGCGCTCCCGACCTCTGACCCAGTTCAAGGGGGGAGTTCAGTTCGAGGGGGGGGGGGGGGGGGGGCAATTTCGACAAAACCCAAATATTATAAGTTGTTGGAGCTTACTCGGTTACAATGCACTTTCATCGTTTTACAATTACCAATGAAGACCGTGTGTATGAGTTAATAGGGAATTTATTGTTAAACCCTATGTGCCACGCCGCATTAATGTGGTGTCACGGGCCATGACACATATGGTTAACCCTTTCACTGCTAAGAACAAAAGGAGGGTTCACTGCTCGTGGCTAGTTTTCGAAAAGCTGGCCATTCACCTAAGCGCCGCGCCGTTTGTAAAATATCATCCCGATAGAAAATTGGCGTCAGTCATTAAAGAATACTGCAAAGGAAACCTTTAAATACTAGTGGCTCTGTGATCTGGAAAGATGCGTACCCGCCATTTTCGAAAAAAAGAAATCTATATATTTATTCAACTTGTTCACAAAATTTCACGGGAACCGGTTGAGAAATGCGGCCTGCAGAGGAGAACAGTCGGACAGCCGGACATCCGGACACACGACACATCTTTGGGCCAAGCTGTAACGGAGAACTTGGTTCGCTTCGCTTGCTCGTTCCATTAATGGAACAATGTTATACAAATCGATCGCGTGCAATGGCACGCGATCGATTTGTTCTTGTTCTTACAATGGTAAGGACAGTCAATTAACACAATATACGGCCGCATTCCTAAACGTCCTACGTACAAGCCTGTTGTACCTAAAATGGCGTTTAAATTCGTTTATTATCCTTATCTGTCACTTTGACATTTGTGTTCGTAAGAAAGGGACAAAGCATATTTTATTTAGCAGAGGCATTTTAAGTTTTATGAATAAGGGGGCCAGTTGTTAACTAAAGTGTGATGACTCAAAATTTACAGAAATCTGCAATTGTATAGATAGGGTATACGCGATCTGCGGTCGATCACTTTTCCAAGTAAAAAGTGACATTTAGATCTACCTGACGCGCGTTCAATGCGTTACGTGATCGACCTGCTGGTCGACTGAAAGGACGTTTTTGTACTCGTAATTACTTACATAAAAACGCATACGGCTTACATGTGGCTGACTGTCTAAATAGGGTCTGCAGAATTGTTGTTATCTTGATGAAACCGTAAAGATGACATAACACTTTATTAGATGGTTGCTAACCGGCGCACCGACCCTACATGCTTGTGTGAAAGCGTCGTCCATGCCCGTGGTATGTAGCCCATCGGCCGGGGCGCACCACGTGTTATCCGCGCGTCAACTCCTGTGCTTGGTACGTGCGCGTGCCCCGCGCCGCGTGGCGACTGCGACCCTTCACCTCAAAATGGCTTGAAAAATATTTGCTAATTAATTTACAGTAACATAATATTACTGTATATTTATATCATATGACTGTATGTTAAACACGTCCACTTTAGCCTAGTTGGTAGCGTTCGTGGTTGGGTGGAAACTTGGTACCTATATGGAATGTTTGCAGTGACAATTTCATTCGAAATTTCATGAAGTTTGTGAGCGGGTTCGATAGTTCGTGATAAAAAAATAAAAATAAAGTCAAGCTCGCGGGTTCTGCAACTCTCAGGGCCACTATATGGATATAGGTACTCTAGTCATATTTGAATGGAACTGGGTGGCAAGCGGCCGTTTTCCTCTGAACTAAATATTTACCTCCGCAACCAGACCCTTTCGTCTAAGTAAACTTCTGATCAGATTTACGTAGGTACAATCTCTTCCAATATCCCTTAATACATAATAGTAAACTGATAGCACCAGTTCATTTATCCCTTAACCCTTATCTGCCAACATTTATCCAACCTGCCAGTTCCCCACGAAACAATAAACCGCCAATAACCGGCCAAGGCCACTCCACCTTCACGAACTAAAAGACGGCCATTTTAACCTTCCACCGGCGTCTACTCACGAAACGTTTATGCTCGTCGAGAGCCCTTCCCTTAGTATATAAATGGTTCTGAGAATCGTAGCAACTTAGTGTGGAGCGAGGTCAGACGTGCTGGTTTGGCTGAGATGATACGGTCTGTTCGTTTAGTGAGCTACTTATAGGGTCGCAAGACCCAAATATTTTTATTGTAGTAGAACATAGGTGGGCTGTAAAATACAGAGTTGTTAGTATGTGATCTTCTATGTCTTGCCAATGGGCGTACAAACATTAGGTAGGTAAAATACAAATACAGTCACGTGCAATTGAAGATAAAATACAATTGATGGTTGGCAATTGGAGTTATTACTCTGGGGGCCGCGGTTTTAAAACAATAAGATACGCCTTTTAACTTAGTGAGTGGAACGAGGGCATGTGTACTGCGTAAGCACTTAAGTGAATAACCCTCCCCCTTAACCCTCTGAATGTCGTTATGTTGTAATACACTGCAGAACGGATCTCACACTCTTTGTTAGCGTAGCTACCAGTAAGAAAATTAGTGACGGCATTGAGTGTTGCAAGCATTCAAAGGGTTAAATTTTTAAAGTTTTTACTATCAAATATCTCGATAAAAACATCCTAAAGCGCTATTACGCGCGACCGGTCGAAAAAAATATGCTTACAATCAGATATGAGCCCTTTTGCTACTACTACTACTTCTATACTATGTACCCACTAAATATGTACCCACTTTAAGTTAATGAATGAAAAAAATCAATTTCCTATTACTCAGTACAGTTTGGCTACAAAGCACTTCGCTTAGCTCTACCTTTCACGAGTAGAATAGGTCTGCCGCATGAACGAAGGTCGGTGCTGAAGTACCCTCTACATAAGAGCCGAGCAGACAAAAGCCTTCAGCGATTTCATTCAAAACAATTCTCGTATCTTACAAAGATGAACCGAGGTTCCCTTATTTTCTGTCACATAACTAAAGTAAAGGGCTATAAAACCCATTTTTGGCAGTACGGGGCACCACGCATATTGCATATGATATTACTGTTGCCTTATATAAGAGGGCTCACCTGACCCTGGCCAGACCTATCACCCAACGACAGGCCGAGACCACGCAATGCATAACTACTTAAAGATAACTAAACAAGCTAAGCATCATGTAGCAACAGGGAACAAAAACAATTAGGAAGAACCCAATAGCTCGCGAACATTCCCCTACAAAACTTTCCAGAAGTAAAACGTCTTTTAGTAGAACAAGGGCGTATCTGCTCATAATACACAGAGTAAATAGTTACCCAAAAAGGCTTATGTTGCGCTAAAACTTGTAAAGAGATATGTCTTTTTGGCATAGCACGAGAGAATATACGCCTTAGTAACTTTAGTCAATAAACGGGAATCATATTTAGCAAATGAGCAGCGCCAGATGCCAACGGGACAGTCGGCCAAAACTATTGTAGAGTCGACTAATTCGAATTAGTTAAATATGTTTAGGTGTGAAGACCGGTTCGCCTAGATGGGCACCGACGTACCTAGCGGCGCTGCCTAGGAAGCTAGAAGGTACCCGAGGTACTGGCAGAATATCAGTGCTAGCTCACACGAGCAGAGCAAAACTGAGCTAGTACCTTTTTGACATTATTGCAACGCACAAGTACGTATGCCTTAAATTTAATTTATAATTCTATTTCCGTACCACAATTGTTTTACTTGTTCTTTTATCGTTGTTTTTTTCTGTATTTTTTATTTTTATTTTGTTGCAAAATGCCAAATAAATGATTTATCTATCTATCTATAGCTCCTTGCCCGTGGTCCACCTAATCTGTTCACCTGGGTGGACCACGGGAAGTTTTTTCTACCCGTGGTCCACCTAGAAGGACTATGGTAAAAACTTATTGGTGGTGGTTCACCTCGGTAAACTTTTCCAGTAAATTAGTATACAGGGTGGCTCATTCAGAGCGGTCAGTATGGGAAAGTCTGAGACTATAAGATATACGAAGATCTGTTCTTAGGAACCATGTCATCGATTTTACTAACAAGAAAAACTGCATTTATACATTTTAAAAAACTTGTACTCAGCTCGGGAATCGAACCCGGTCGTTTTGAAAAAAAAAACTAACACTATTTCTATTTAGATATCGATTGTGTAGGTCTTAAGCAGTAAACGTTTCTATGGAACATGATGTCTAAAATGAATAAAAGGCATTGTTTTCACATACTTTAATTTATTTTAGTACCTACTAATATTGTAATGGTGGTCACTTCGAACACCTGTTCGAAGTGACCACCATTACAGTATTCAACAAGTTCAGACATGTAAACTTGTCTATGGTTGTTTGTACCTCTTTGCTGGTGTCGCAACTTGTTACATACACCGCTTTACATATCATATGGCATTGGCATTGCATTAAACCATTCCGGAAGTTTTCTTATCTGCGATAATATTATCTGTTCATGACTGCAATTGCTTTCTTCTATTAATCAAACACCAGTAATAAATTGAAAAGCCCTCTACATACTTATTTTAAGTATGCAGACACAGAGACGTGATAAACCTCATTTGAAAATGGAACGTCTTCGTGTGACTGGCCGAATAGCAAAAAAAAAAGAAAAAACATTGGAGTGTCATTGTTTTGGCGGGAACTTAAAATTTTGCTTAGGTATTTTATTAAACAATGCCTTTTATTCATTTTAGACATCATGTTCCATAGAAACATTTACTGCTTAAGACCTACACAATCGATATCTAAATAGAAATAGTGTTAGATTTTTTTTTCAAAACGACCGGGTTCGATTCCCGAGCTGAGTACAAGTTTTTTTAAAATGTATGAATGCAGTTTTTCTTGTTAATAAAATCGATGACATGGTTCCTAAGAACAGATCTTCGTATATCTTATAGTTTCAGCCTTTCCCATACTGACCGCTCTGAATGAGCCACCCTGTATAGTATACAGTAGTACTTTTTGTGTGTACAATGGATTTTTTTTATTTCCACCGTACACCTTGTTATCAATACAGCGTACCTACATACTATCAGAACTCTTCAGATTGAAAAATGTGCAGGCCAGTGTAGATACGACGACGAGCGAAGCGAGGAGGAGTGTTAGGTGTACTGCGACCCTACAGCGCGCGAGCCGAGTGAGCGAAGCGAGCGTGCCGCGGCAGCGGCCGGCGAAGCGCCAGAACCGAACTTTTAATATGAGAAAGCGAAATAACACATTTTCGGTGCGTATTTCCTGTCAGACAAATTCTTCACGCAAACATAAAAAAATCCATAGATATAATAAAACAGCCAGTATTCAATTTGAGAGGTGGACGGTCACCAATATAAATTACACTATATAATTAAAGGTGAACGGTAGGAAAAAATAATTTTCAACAGTTCACCGAGGAGGTCTCGGGAGGTGGGTACCTAGCGGCGGAAGCTAGAAGGCCTGGTTTCAATCCCCATGAGGGCATTTATTTGTGTGATCAACACGGCTTAGTCCCCAAGTCATTGATGTTTGAAATGTAAGTATTTTTTATCTACTTATATAACTATGTTTATCGTCGTCTAGTACCCATAGTACAAGTTTTGCTTAGTTTAGGACTAAGTCCATTTGTGTAAAATAGTCTGCCAATATTTATTTACTTATTTTGTTTATTTAGGTATAATACGGATGAAGCGAAAAAATAAATAGGAACTTAATTGTAAAATATGGGATGACGCTGTCTTCGGCAATTAGTCAACCGTTTGCCCGTTTCCGATTGAGTTGAACTTTTAGCATACTTATGTATGTAAATAGGGTGACAACCTTACAACCTGACAAAGCAATACCTACAGTGAGTCATTAGTTAAAGCAATGACGCTTCGCGTAGTTGCAGTGTCCGAGAGGCAACCGGATGGCTCACGGTGTTTGAGCTCAAGAAGTGTTGTGGAACCGCCATGTGCAACCCGAACTGAGCCTACTTGGACTGGCACGGTAATTCGAGATTCGATTTAGACCAGCATTTCATTATACACGAGGATTTTTTATTCGTGATCAGAAGTAAATTTTTCTAATTCTGTAATTGATACCAAACACGATTAACTCGAAGTTACCTAAAAGTCCTAAAACAGACGTTCTTTTTTTTTCTAAATAAAACTGAATAAGGAGTCACAGTATAACTCAAAATCATTGTCACCCTAACGATAGTTTGCTATAAATTTGACGTATGTAGGGTGAACAAACATTCAGTGTTAACATTATTATTAAATTTAATTAACTAAACGGTGATTTAATTGCATGAGACCTCATCCGTTGAAATCCGTTTTAACTATTTATCAATATTTTTTGACTCCTGATCACGTAATAAAAATCACCGTGTATAAACCGGGTACACACTTTCAGGCAACTGCTGTTTCAATCGGATAATTATTATTTTTCATTATTTTTTTCAATTTCCGCTCCTGTCCAAGTTGACTCAGTTCGGGTTGCACAGGGCAGTTCCAAAACACTGGGAGCTCAAGTACCGCGAGCCATCCGGGTGCCTCTTGGACACTGCAACTGCGCGGCATTGCTCCGAACACATGGCCTCCGACACGAGTTGTCGCCACTTGTCTCAGACCTGCGATTTCCTGCCTATTCATGGCAAAAAAATGGGACATTAAAAAATCGCCATGTCTGAAGGCGGTGGGTCATTTTTCTAGTTTATTTGATCCTGATTTCCCGGTAGTACCCAAAAGGAGCCCGGGGTTCGCTTTGACACCTAGTCCTAAGATTAGGCGTAGGCACTAGTTTTACGAAAGTGGTTGCCAACTGATCTTCCAACCCAGTAGGAAAACTAGACCTTATGGACTAGACCGGTTTCCACACGGTTTCGATGATTTTTCTAGTTCGTTTACACCCGTAAGACAACCCCCGGTCGTTGACCCGGTAGTAAACAAAGCGTCGCCGCGTGAGATCGCGGCACTCGGGCGCCGACGCGATTTGTCAATGGCTGACGGCCGACAGCAGGGGGTTAGGCCGGAACAACCAGTCGCGACCGCTCATGCTAAACTGGCCCGCCTCGCAGTCTCACGAAGCTAATAAGCTACCATTTGACAAGTCTTGGCAACACAGGTCAAATGGTCGTTATTGGGCAGGCACTTAGTGTTGCAAATATAGGCTTAAAATTGTAACTTGTATTATAGCTTCGTAAAACGGACTACTGAAAGTCTCTTATTCGGTACAGTCAGGATAAGCAGGGACATAAATATGAAGACGCACGCCTTTATGCCATGAACAATAGAGTCGTGTACCTACAGATATTTGTGTATAAATAAACGCGCTAAAATAAAAAAATATAAATAAATTAAAAAAAGCGTAATATAAATAAGCGTGCTATTTATAAAGTTTAGCGAATGTTTCATAGCTGTTGGAATTCCTTCTCATCATCATTATATCAGCCGAAAGAAGTCCACTACTGGACAAAGGCCTCCCCCAAAGTGGTCATCAGTCCACCTTGTGGTGGGCCTACCCACGCAGCGTCTTCCGGTACGTGGTCGCCACCCTAGCACCTTTCCGCCCCAACGGCCAGCAATGTGTTATTTGAAACTTTTAGAATAAAAAACAGAAACCCTGTTTCAATAGAAATAGATATCAGTTTACATTAACACACAATGCCATATAGGTCTGTCTGGTGAGTAGGTTGGGTAAACGTTCCATCCAGTGTTTCACATCTTCAATCAACCTAGCGAATGTCACAAAATAAACAGAAGCTTATTTCTAGTTAAATTAGCGTTCTAGCGAGCATTCTGATAGCGTAACGAATAATTTGGCCTGAGCCATTTTTATTATTGCACGGCATTTTTTACTAGAGCGTTCGTTACATTAATGATCGTAAATTATTCGAAGCGATGTTTGGTTCTATGCTAGGCCCTGTTCGTTGTATTTTCTATTACGAGTGAATGCTCATTTTGGTCTTCCTCCGTCCTTGGAATGAAAACTTTTTAAAGTTTTAGTCATGATCGTGACCAAAGCGAAATAAGATAGATATTTATAAACAGCTACCTACAACTTCTTCAAATAAACTCTCCATTTCGAAATCAAAATAAACAACAACCCTAAACCGATCACGCGACTCCAGTTGTTGTTAGCTTACAATGCCGTGTCTCCAAGTACTTTCCGACGAGCAGCAGAGCCCAAACTACTTCTAACTAACTAGCTAACCGTAAGCGTACTATAAATAAGCGTGCTATTTATAAAGTTTAGCGAATATTTCATAGCTGTTGGAATTCCTTGTATAAATAAATAAAATAAATACGTCAAATGTCTAAGCGTGGAATAAATAAAATGAGGAAGTTCACTAATCAAATCTGCCGCTAGCGAGTGGTGAATGTGAAGCGACCCTGAGCCCGAATACAGACGACGACAGCGATCGTGTTCGCGGGCGCCCCCGAGCGGGACCCGGCACATTAACCACCCGACTGGGGAAGTACCTACTTTACCCAGTGTTTATTATATACCCATATACATCTATAGCACGCAGGATTACTTATATGTTTCTTTCTTTCTAGAACAACATTCTTTTATTTGCTACACTAAAAACGTGCAGGCCTATTGAGATGCGCTTATTTAAGTATTTTCCCCATGCGCGAACATGCAAATAAAAACAAACCACCACCAATCATGATAAAACCACCACGTGTTTCGCCTCAACGAGGCGTCAGGCGATGCTGGCAAGAGCCAGGAGGTGTTGCTTGCGCCGCGGCCGCTAACTGCACTGCAGCAGCAGAAGAACATTGTTCTGGAAACTAGTCTAGTTAGTTTCTCGAGTGGGGTCAGATGGATTACTTCCGTAAAATAATTTACTTTAAAAACAAAGTTTTAACCGACTTCAATTTAGTATTCCGCCAAGCCACGAGAACATTTCCACATTTCTTTTCCAATTTGCCACATGAACTAATTTCCGAGACCAAATGCGTTGATTATTAGAGAAAAAAACCCAATCGCTGTATGTGACCCGATAATATTTGAGGACTTCCGTCGATTCCACAAGGCTGTTTTGTATCTTGTTTGGGCAATAAAGTTATTTGTATTTGTATTTGTATTTGTAAGGATCACCTATGGCAATTCATTAATTGTTGTTTCAACGGAATCATAACAGAATCTGTCACGTACATTTTTACTTTTAAGTACTTAATTGAGGAATTCCATAAGTCATCTGTGGTCTTCATCATCAATTCCACTCAACCAAATTTATGATTTCCGGGTGTAAATACACGAGTTATATAACAGAAAAGACCAAAATCATTACACGCGTGCCTAATATAATTGAAGAGCCCTCAATTCCACATGGATCCCATCATCCAATTGAATTTTTGTAAAAAATGGGACCCACCTGGAAGGATATACTTACAAACAAAAAAAAATTACGAATCGGCTCATCAATGACGGAGTTCTGAGGTAACAACATTGAAAAAAAAATACAACCGAATTGAGAACCTCCTCCTTGTTTTTGAAGTCGGTTAAAAATAGGACTAGGTTACAAGTGAAACTGCGATCGGGTAGGGAGCTTTCTACATGTGCTGTCAGGCAACGTGACATTAGTTATTTATTTGATAATAAGTTAATACATTAGCAAGGACCGAAAAATACCGAGAACTCAAGTCAACGTCAAGCGAAACCTCTCTTTCCTTCTTCTTCTTCAGCATAATTGGGTCCACTCCTGAATGGATATGCCTCTTGCATGGATTTCTAAAATGATCCGGATGCAGTGGCCCAATCCAGGTCCAGGTCGGAGGTCGGCCCCATGCCTTTCTAATATCGTCCGATCATCTGACAGGCGAATCGAAAGTATCGAAACCTATCATATTCTAAATACATGTCTTAAATCTAGTTCTGAATCTTATTTTCTCGAAAGAGGATAAATAAACAAAACAAATGCCGAATAATAAAACATCGCCTCCAGTGAGACATATTTTGTATCTCAGGCCCCAATCTCAGTCCATCTCGGGTCCTAAATGACACAATGGACCCTTCGGTCCCTTGATAAATAAGGGCACTCCGGGCAGAAACGTTTGCTTTTGTTTTATTTTGCTCCTCTTCTTTTTGTGAAATGTAACTGGAACAGCCTGTAAGGCTCTACCCTATCTTCGCTCGATATTAAGTAAATGTTTATTCGTCTGATTTTTTGTTGGTTTTATAGCTATTCATTGTCATCATCATTATATCAGCCGAAAGAAGTCCACTACTGGACAGAGGCCTCCCCCAAAGTGGTCATCAGTCCACCTTTTGGTGGGCCTACCCACGCAGCGTCTTCCGGTACGTGGTCGCCACCCTAGCACCTTTCCGCCCCAACGGCCAGCAATGTGTTATTTGAAACTTTTAGAATAAAAAACAGAAACATTGTTTCAATAGAGATAGATATCAGTTTACATTAACACACAATGCCATATAGGTCTGTCTGGTGAGTAGGTTGGGTAAACGTTCCATCCAGTGTTTCACATCTTCAATCAACCTAGCGAATGTTACATTACAGCTCACAAAATAAACAGAAGCTTATTTCTAGTTAAATTAGCGTTCTAGCGAGCATTCTGATAGCGTAACGAATAATTTGGCCTGAGCCATTTTTATTATTGCACGGCATTTTTTACTAGAGCGTTCGTTACATTAATGATCGTAAATTATTCGAAGCGATGTTTGGTTCTATGCTAGGCCCTGTTCGTTGTATTTTCTATTACGAGTGAATGCTCATTTTGGTCTTCCTCCGTCCTTGGAATGAAAACTTTTTAAAGATTTAGTCATGATCGTGACCAAAGCGAAATAAGATAGATATTTATAAACAGCTACCTACAACTTCTTCAAATAAACTCTCCATTTCGAAATCAAAATAAACAACAACCCTAAACCGATCACGCGACTCCAGTTGTTGTTAGCTTACAATGCCGTGTCTCCAAGTACTTTCCGACGAGCGGCAGAGCCCAAACTACTTCTAACTAACTAGCTAACCGTAACTATTAATCTCACCCCCGCGACGCCCCAGAAGAAAGCTCCACTTAAATTAGTATTCCCTCAGTCAAAATAGCTTTTCAATTTACATAATGCTTACCTGGACTTGGCTATTGATTATTGGAATTCCAGCCTTATTTCCATATCATACGGTCTATTTTTATTGTGCACATAGCTTGAAAAGTATATATTGCATGCATTGTCTGAACGTGACAAAAGCGCTCTAACTTAGCTTGTAAAAGTTCGGTTTGAACGACTAAAATAGAACATTTAAACTTAAACGCCAGTTGAACTATTGGAAACAGCGTCAATGTGTCTACTGCTGTTTTATTTTAGAGGACGAAGACCTTGGCAGTTTAGTTCTTAGTTGTTCTCGTGCTTCGAAATTCTGATTATATTTATTCAATACAGCCATGGATACTAGCTTTAGCCCGCACATCCACCCGCATAGAACTTGCACTCCAACACCCTTACGGTATGGGTGTAGGATTGAACAAATTATAGGTATAATTGGGTATGGGCCATATCCAATTAACCATTCGTGTAGCTCCGGGCACGAATAGGTACTAAAGCAAGGTAACTGTTTATCAACAAAAATAAAAACCATTATTTAACTATGAACATTTCCATTATTTTCCTTTTGAATTGCTTTTCATGGTATCTTTTTCATATTTATTAAATGTTTGTGCTTTGTAGTATACATAGAATAACATCATCCTTTAAGGTAGGTGCGCCGAGGAAGGGCTCCTACGATTACTGTATTGCCATGTATTAATACATGGCAACACCGGCGGATTATAAAAAAGTAAAATGATTGACACCTGTCAATGTCACTTGGTAATCGGGATTCATGCCATGCGGATGGCATGGATAACTTGTAATATGTAACCTAACTTTGGGAGCCGCGTTGGCTGTTAGAAATTTGTTGAACTAATTGTTAAAATCGGTGTGGAAACCTCGTCTGGGTATATTATAGCAGATATATTAGCATTTGTCCGCGCTAGGCGCGAGTGGTGAAATTTGGAGTGAGTTGGCGTCTGCGAGGAGAGATTGTTCAACATGGCGCGAGGTGGGACCCCGCCGGCTTACTATAACTCGACCCTTTGACTGAACGGCCCGTCTTGAAACTCGAAACGTCGGCACACTCAGTAAGTTATCACTTTTGTCAATTTAGGATTACGTAGGTAATTTAAGTGGCTAGTTTTAGGTGGTATAAATGACCCACGAATCGTGAGGCGTCAAAGACCCCTTAAGGACCCCTTAAGGGCGTTTTGAACAATTACCTTTAAAACTCGCAGTAATGTTTTTCCAAACTACTTCAAATTTCGTGAGGACATGCATTTCTGGTCACAAACAAACGTACATTTCAGTTTTTACTTAAGCGCGCTACCATTTTGTAAAAAAAAAAACAGTTTACTGTGTCGTCTTAAAATATTAGACGTTTTCAGATCATCCCAAATTGAAAATAAATACGCAAATTTTGTCAGTACTTTTAGTGAAATTAGGTGTTTGTGCTTTAAAAACTTGACGGTTATGGTTTTCACGGGAACTTGTTGAGGTGGTGAGTTAAATCTTATTTAGAGAACAGAATTCAACTAGTTAGTATCAAAGGGCATCTCTCTGAACCATTAACCGTTACATCTGGAGTACCGCAAGGATCTCTCTTGTGTGTTGTCTTTATTAACGACCTATACACCCGACCTTATATACCCGTGTGTTGTCGGGTTAGAATTTCACCACCCCCTTTCTTCCCGTGGGTGTCGTAAAAGTCGACTAAGGGACCAGGGTTGAAGTGTATTGTGGGCGATGGGCTAGCAACCTATCATTGCAATATCACATTTTGTCGATCTTTTATACCCACATTTATGCTAAAAGTGGCGCTGGAATGTACGTTTCATGTGCTCGGCCTACCCCTTTTGGGAATAAAGGCGTGAATGTATGTATTTATGTATGTATATACACCTATCATGTCCATGTCTTTTATACGCAGACGATCTCAAGATATACTCAACGGTTGGGAAAGTCGAGGACTGTGACATGCTACAGCAGAATCTCAATACGGTTTCTGGGGGCCTAGACAAGGTTACAATAGACAAGCGCTAACGCTAATAGAAAACGAATAAAATGTATGGGAATGACAGGTGTTAACGAAAAGTGTTTCGTCGGCATCTGTCATTCGCCTACATTTTATTATTTTCTATTGGCGTTAGCGCTTGTCGATTGTAACCTTGTCTACGGCCCCTGATTGGTGTAGTATCCTACTAATATTATAAATGCAAAAGTTTAGATGTTTGGATGTTTGTTACTAAATCACGCTTAAATGGCTAAACCGATTGGAATGAAATTTTGCACGAAGATAGTTTATAGCCTGGATTAAAATATAGGATAGTTTTTATCCCGAGTCCACGCAGACGAAGTCGCGGGCGGAAGCTAGTAAATCATATGTCCTTAAACATAAATAAATGCGTTACAATTTCATTCACAAAATCAAAATTTTTAACTACACGCTAAGCAATATATCTTTGAATCGCCAGCAAGCAATCCGCGACCTCGGCATCTTTTTTGATGAAAAATAAACTTCCACTCCCATTATGGCTACTTGGTGACCAAATGCAATAAACTTTTGGGCTTTATTTCCCGATCTATAAAGGATTTCAAAAAGGATAATCAAAGTTAAAAAAAATTATACTGCTCATTAGTTACACGTAGAAGCACCATTGATTATGGCTCAGTTATTTGGTCACCTTTCTACAACATTTACATTGATAGTTTGGAAAGAGTACAAAAGCGGTTTTTGAACGTCGTCTGCTATATAGACCTCAGCTGGGTCATCAGTTCAGATCTATGCTGCGTCTATCTTCGCGTAGACGATGCAGCGAATTACTAATCCTCTACAACATAATATCCACTGCTATATTGCCCCTCCCTTCTTTCACTACTTTATTTCATTATTCGTTTTAAGCAACGTAAACCCATCGCGCAGCATTTTCCAATTGCAAGTATATAAAAAAAAAATTGTAATCCCATAACAAGAATGTGTCGATTATTATAATGACACTGTTGCGATGCATTCTTCTCTGGATATATTTATTGATAACATGGCTAAATAGAACAGTATTAGAAAAATATTTTATGACGCTCAATAATCTCACCCATCCCATTGTTTCTGTATTTTACAGCCTACCTATGTTCTACAATAAACATTATTTCTGATTCTGATTCACGGTCATCATATTAGATGATTAAATAGTTTAACACCAACCGTCTAAAATTGTACGGCTATCCTCTTTAAAAATGTATTTTATGTTAAATTATTCTTTCTGTGCACACATTTATTTTGAGTTATAGTCCAGATCCGAATATATTGCATAATTTGTATTATTCTAGAGACTCTTCATCTCATTCTGAGGTCTAACTTGTTTTGTGCCTAATTAAATAAAAAATAAAAAACTACGACTAGTTGTAGAGGATAGACAGTTCTAAATATTAAAGCAGTGAATAAAATATTATTTTAATTAATTTATAACATAAGATGGCCCACTTAAAAAAACAAATATTTTCTGTTATAAAGCAAATAACATTGAAGTTTTTTTTATTGCTTTGTTTGTTAAATAAACCATTAGCAGCCCTATGAATGGCTTTTCTTTATTAATCCTACTGTAATTATTTTACAAGGTTTTGAAATCAAGGTGGGTCTTATGAGGCGAAGGTACCTTAGTATTATTATATAAAAAGGTTCGAAATCAAACATGATACAGTGTCATTGTACGCTATAAAGGGTAATAGTACCTGAGGGGTGGAAGTTTCCCTTTCGCCCCCTTAAAAATGATTTTCTGGACGAAAACTATCATCATTCATACCGAATTAATTTTCATCCTTAGAATTGCATTCAACAAGACAATGTATCAGGTATTACCACAACTAAGTACCGAGTAAGTAGATCAAATACAGATGTTTCGCTTATATATATACAAACAGACTGTAATCCTAGTTTAGGCTGGTAACATTGTTTATTCATAAGCTCTTAGCTTCTGTAACTCCGCCGACTAATATCCGTATAAAGCCGGCCCATTCACAGACGGATGTGCTGCGGCTGGGAACTAAGTACAGTTCAATTAGGCAAAATGTTTTTATGATAATAATAATGATAATAGGCTAGATTAGGTTTTTATAATGAATTATGTTTTGTATGTATAGTTTTTATATTTTACTTTTTATATAATTATTGTGAAAACATAGCCTAAGGTTGAAATTGAATAAATAGATGATAATAATAATTTCATGCAATATATTGCATGAAATTAAGCAAAATGTTTTTATGATAATGGAACTGCTCCCATTTGTGTAAGGTGGTCTATGTAGCTATCGAGGACCATGACTGTACTTAGTTCCCAGCCGCAGCACATCCGTCAGTGAATGGGCCGGCTTTATAAGGATATTAGTATAATATACGTTCGAACACACATACCTAACATAATAAACGATTACCATAAAAACTGTTATCATAATTCTGCCCTTTAATCAAATCAAATCAATTATTTATTCTGCAAATAGGCCACAAGGGCACTTTTACATGTCAAACCGTAATTTACAATAAAATAATAATAATAATCTTACACAATAATAATTTAAAATTATATATAAAAGGTTAACAAACTAAATGTCCCTAAGTTAATGTAAACAAAACAAAATTGCAAAATATGACCATTACATTCGTTATAAGATCTGTATCAGCATTAACAAGAAGTTAATCATATTAATTCAGTATTCCAGAGATGTATAAGGTCTCTGGAATACTAACTAAGCTTCCAAATACAATTAATAATTATTCTAATATTCTAAGAGATGTATACGGTCTCTAAGCGTCAAAACAAAAAAGGAACAATAATGTAATATTGTCAGAGATGTACAGGGTCAATAACAATAAAACGTGTCAAGATCAGAATTATGTCTCTCGTCAATACGATAATAATAATAATAATAACACTAGTATGTAATTAGTTAACTATGTACTATGCCCTTGCAAGCATGAACAGTCCGGACTCCACAAACAGCACCCGATCACGAGTATGACGCATATCTCAGCCATCGCCTCCCTCAACCATATTTTAGGGAAGGTGGCGACCCGATCAACGACGCCACCGTAAGCAAAGCCCTTTAAGCGAGCATGACATATTCAAGCCACCGGACATTGATAATAACAAAGATTAAGCGACTTGTTCGGCGAGAAACAGCATTACGTGCTCTCTTCTTACATAAAACGGAACAGTTATTTCAGGTAGGTACTTATAATCATTACGTGTATTTAGGTATATTCCTAATAGAATTAGACTACTACTGGCTTAAAGGCATTTTTGTCGTTTAAGAAATCGTTGACAGTATAATACGCCTTGCTCAGCAAATTACTTTTAACATGAGACTTAAATTGACTGAACGGTAAATTAACAATTTCGGTGGGTATTTTATTGTAAAAACGTATGCAGTTTCCCACGAACGACGTGCTAACCTTGCGGAGATAACTAGCCTTCACTGCGATCTTGTTTTTAATTCTGGTGTTATAGTCGTGGATATCACTGTTGAGTTTGAACTCATGACGGTTTTTCCGCACATACATGATATTCTCAAGAATGTATTGGCATGCTACAGTAAGAATGCTTGCCTCCTTAAATTTGTCCCTGAGAGAATCTCGAGCTTTTAGTTCGTATATGGAGCGTACAGCTCGTTTCTGTAGCACGAATATGGTCTGGATATCAGCCGCTTTCCCCCACAACAGGATTCCGTAGGACATAACACTGTGGAAGTAACTGTAGTACACCAGCCTGGCCGTCTCAACGTTTGTTAACTGTCTTATGCGTCTTACTGCATAGGCTGCCAAACTAAGTTTTCCGGCTAGGGCGGTGAAATGCGCATGCCATTGTAGTTTTGAGTCCAAGGTGATACCTAAAAACACTGTTTTATCTTCAAATTCCAGTTCATCGCCCTTTAATTGGATCTTGGTATTGTTTACCTGCTTGACATTAGGTAAAGTGAATCTGATACACTTTGTTTTCTCGGAATTTAGCAGTAAATTTTTTGCTGTAAACCATTTCACAACAGTGTTGACCGCATCATTAATACCATCGAAGCTTTTCTCTTTCCTGTCTACCTTAAAGATAAGCGACGTGTCGTCAGCGAATAACACTATATCATGTTTATCTTGCAACACATTATTTGGTAGGTCATTTATGTAAATCAGAAATAGAAATGGACCCAGAATCGAGCCTTGAGGAACACCAAGAGCAACAGTTGTCCCTGCTGATTGGGTCCCATTGATGACTACTCGTTGTGTTCTCTCCGAAAGATACGATGACACGAGATCAAGAGCACCGTTTTTAATCCCATAATGTCTCAACTTTCTGATTAAATTCTCGTGATCAACGCAATTAAATGCCTTTGATAAATCACAGAACACTCCAATAGCATCTTGAGCCTCTTCCCAGGCATCAAAAATATGTTTAATTAGTACCACACCGGCATCAGTGGTAGAGCGACCCCTAGTGAATCCGAACTGATTGGTATTGAGCAGTTTATTGCAACTAAAGTGGGGCATAAGCTGATGAAGAATAAGCTTCTCAAAAACTTTGCTAACCCTAGTTACTACTATTACTACTTTACTGGTTACTATTTTTTACTTAGTGCCGGTAGTAGTATTGATATTGGCCTGAAGTTGGTAGTGTCAGTTTTCGTTCCTGATTTAAACAACGGGATAATTTGACTGTGTTTCGTGAGGTCAGGAAATACTCCAGTATCAATACTTTTATTGAAAATATCAGCTAAGAAAGGTGCAATTGATTCTACAATGGAATGTAATACTTTGACTGAAAGGCCCCAAAGATCTTCAGTCTTCTTCAAGTTCAACAATTTAAACGCTTTTATAAGAATTGGTGGGGTCACGTGAGTGAATCTAAAGATTTCTGTACATTCAGTTACATTTGCTTTCGACAACGATTCAGCGGCATCTGGTGATGAGTTTAAAGACTTCGTGGTCTCAACGGGTACGTTAGAAAAGAACCGCTCAAAATGATCCGCTACTTCATGGTCATTATTGCAAACGCGGTACTTGCAGAATGGCGGTTTGGAGATAAACACGGTTAACATATTTCTTCATATCTAATCAAGAAATCTCTGTTCTTCAATCTTTTATCTCCATTTTTGTCTACCGGATTTTGAAAGAAATGAATACTTAATTTTGTATGTTTTTTTACCATTGTCTATAAAAACACTTATTTCGTATCTCTATTGACGTGAAAGATCTAATATACCTATACGAAATCTACATATTTGGGTTCCTCTTTGACGTCTCTAAAAACGTGTCTAGTGTTTTCATTTTAAACTATTTAATTAACACAAAAGTTATAGCCAGGTAACCAGTTTTTTGGCCTAAAATTGTTCATCTTTGATGCCAAATATCTCGAAAACAATTAACTTTAAAGTAAATATGGGATACTACATTGCTTAAAGCCGCTGTTGTTAATATAATAAGCTCCAAAAAACATTAGAAAACTTAGGCCTCGGTCGTTCTGACCGGCCGCCGCCGGCGGCGTGCAGCTGGACAGCGGCTGTTTGGTCGTTCTAGAACGTAACCGCGGTGGCCAAATCGGTGGCAGTGTCCCGACGTTTATGTTTGCGAAGAGACGTGTATACGCGAAATGGAAAAAAAACTCTAGCATATTTATTGCTTCAGGAGGAAGAGGATGATGATTTATTAATTATGTTGAAGCTTAAACAGAAGAAAAAGAAGAACAATATATTTAAAGCTAGACAAAAGGAGGGTGCCTACAATATTTTGGTGGCTAAGCATTTTCGACTATCACGGGCGGAGTTTAATACTTTCCCACCCTTTATGTTTCAAAACGTTGTTTTTAAAGTGTTTTTCTTGTGCATCGTATAAAATGCTATTGCACTTCACTAACTCGATTACGAGTTCATCTTTTTCTTTATTAAATTGCATAATGAACGCTAGCGTCTACCCGCCGCAATGCTTCAAAATGACTAAAGACGCCGCGGCCAGCGACCGGCAGTCGCGGGCGGCGGAGGGACGTCGCACGCGGCGGACGGCGGGTCAGAACGACCACGGCCTAAGGGATTCAGATCGAAGGTCATTGGCTTATGGGAGCCCCTTAAACGAGTTCCACGCGGACGAAGTCGCGGGCAGAAGCTAGTCGTACATAGCGCTCTGACGCTAGCGTCAGCTAGGCGTCTAGACGCACGCTCGCAATCGCTATATTCAAACTCATATACCTAATTATGTTTATTGCATATCACATTGTTTCTTAACCTATTACAATAAAGGTTTACAATACTGTAGGGCAGAGCAAAATCAGTGTTGGAGAATAGATCGAGATTTTTATTTTGTTATTGAATTAATAAATCTTTCACCTTACTAGCTCGGAAAGCCCTTTTTAGGGTTCCGTTGTCAACAAGGAACCCTTATAGTGTCGCTATGTCCGTCTGTCTGTCTGTCTGTCTATCTGTCCGTATTTGACCCCCTTAGGGTATGACTTTTCAAAAACGCTGAAAATACTTTTCTTGTGATTTATTAAAGAACTTTTTTACGAAGGTTAAAGTCTGTATCTTAAAAAATAAATTCATTCCCATACAATTGTTCAAACCTCATATAACCCTCCGAATAAATTATATCTAAAAAAGGCCGCGCTATGTCCTATTCTGAGGTCTAAACCACAAAATTAGAAAGTGCCATCAAAATCGGTTCAGTAGTTTTTGCTAAAATTTGAAACCAAAATTATACTGGTTGTCATCGCCGCCACGCGACGTCCACTTGACAACAAAAGATGGTGCTGTTGCGTATGTTACACGACTATCCAATCGGTTAGTCTCAAATTTGGTCTGCGGGTCCCCTTACTCCATCAAACTTTTTTATACGTTTCATATGGTTTGACGGAGTTTAGACGCCGACAAAAAACTGGAGAATGACCTACTAAGGCCAGAATAATATACGTGAATATTGGTGATGTTGTGCATCGCGCTATTGAAGTTTTTAATTTATGTTATATTAATTCAATTTCTTTTAGGTTCTCCTTATTATGTCTCTCTGACAACATCAACGAATTTTCACATTTATAATATCACACATTGCGGTATAAAGGTGCTGATACACTTTCTGAGCAATTAAATTCCCTTGTAATGAGCATTCTAGCGAATGTTACATTACAGGTATAAAACAAAACCTCACAATATAAACAGGAGCGTTTTAACAAGCCTTCTAGCGAGATGACAGTTGCTTCGAGCTTTTTGCCGAGCCGAGCTATTTTGTTACGTGACAGTCAACTCTGACATTTTCGTGGAGAATACATTTTTTGATAAGCATTTATTATTCACTAGCTTCCGCCCGCGACTTCGTCTGCGTGAACTCGGGATAAAAACTATCCTATATTTTAATCCAGGCTATAAACTATCTTCGTGCAAAATTTCATTCAAATCGGTTCAGCCGTTTAAGCGTGATTAAGTAACAAACATCCAAACATCTAAACTTTCGCATTTATAATATTAGTAGGATAATTGATTTTATTGGTTGCTTTGTGGGTTTACAAAAGGTCTTAAATACATGTCCATCACAAACCCTTTTAAATTACCCTGTGAGTGCGTTCACTATAATGATCGTGAAAATGTCGGTAGCGATGTTCGGCTCTATGCTTAGCTCTCTTTGTAGTTCAGTTCGACAAAATGTCGGTAGCGATGTTCGGCTCTATGCTTAGCTCTCTTTGTAGTTCAGTTCGACAAAATGTCGGTAGCGATGTTCGGCTCTATGCTTAGCTCTCTTTGTAGTTCAGTTCGACAAAATGTCGGTAGCGATGTTCGGCTCTATGCTTAGTTCTTTTTGTAGTTCAGTTCGACAAAATGTCGGTAGCGATGTATGGCTCTATGCTTAGTTCTTTTTGTAGGTCAGTTCGACAAAATGTCGGTAGCGATGTTCGGCTCTATGCTTAGCTCTCTTTGTAGTTCAGTTCGACAAAATGTCGGTAGCGATGTTCGGCTCTATACTTAGCTCTCTTTGTAGTTCAGTTCGACAAAATGTCGGTAGCGATGTTCGGCTCTATGCTTAGCTCTCTTTGTAGTTCAGTTCGACAAAATGTCGGTAGCGATGTATGGCTCTATGCTTAGTTCTTTTTGTAGGTCAGTTCGACAAAATGTCGGTAGCGATGTTTGGCTCTATGCTTAGTTCTTTTTGTAGTTCAGTTCGACAAAATGTCGGTAGCGATGTTTGGCTCTATGCTTAGCTCTCTTTGTAGTTTAGTTCGACAAAATGTCGGTAGCGATGTTCGGCTCTATGCTTAGCTCTCTTTGTAGTTCAGTTCGACAAAATGTCAGTAGCGATGTTTGGCTCTATGCTTAGTTCTTTTTGTAGGTCAGTTCGATAAAATGTCGGTAGCGATGTTTGGCTCTATGCTTAGTTCTTTTTGTAGGTCAGTTCGACAAAATGTCGGTAGCGATGTTTGGCTTTATGCTTAGTTCTTTTTGTAGTTCAGTTTGACAAAATGTCGGTAGCGATGTTTGGCTCTATGCTTAGTTCTTTTTGTAGGTCAGTTCGACAAAATGTCGGTAGCGATGTTTGGCTCTATGCTTAGTTATTTTTGTAGTTCAGTTTGACAAAATGTCGGTAGCGATGTTTGGCTCTATGCTTAGTTCTTTTTGTAGGTCAGTTCGACAAAATGTCGGTAGCGATGTTTGGCTCTATGCTTAGTTATTTTTGTAGTTCAGTTCGACCATTTTAAACACGGCGAATGCTCGATGTACTTTTACGAGTACATGGGAATTCTCACGTGTATCAAAACCTTTATGTTAGCTGTGAGCGGGGCGAGCCCTTTCCACGTGTTAATTAGATTACCACACTCTAATTTGCTTAATAACACAGCGTTGTTGGAAGAAACAAATGGTTAATATTTTTAAAACACATACAATACACACACAAGCTACTCTTACACATTAACTGCCAAGATTCGCTACGCGCTACGCTCGTAGCCGATCCCGTGGTTTCCCCGCAAAGTAGCGTAAATACCTACGGCGTAGGCGCTCGCTAGGCGGATGCCTGTCAGTACAGGCTTAACTAACTCACTCACCGCTAAGCTACGCTCGTAGCGCTACGCTCGTAGCGGTAAGCCGTAGCTCGTAGCAGCATTATCTCGATATGCAGCGCGAAAATCTCACGTAACCGTATCTCTATCTCTGACAATACACATTGTGATTAGCGCTGAATTGGTGTAATAGTATGGTATCGAAAAGAAATTGCTTGTAATGTAATTACATTTTGTAGATATGATTCTAAGTATTGGTAGTCAAAAGATACACTACACTTCTTAACCTAACAAATTATTTTATTAAATACAGGTTCGAGTCCTGTCTAGGGCTACAGACGATGATGGTTTATTTTTCCACTATATTCGTTCTTTCGATATGATATGATACATGAGACGTAACGTGATTAGTGATTACCCCTCAGGATTACGAATCTGTGATGAAAATTAATTATAATTATAAATCCTAAGTCAATGCCGCTCAAGTCGAGGAACACAAAGGGACCTTTTCTCAGTACCTGAGCCCCTCACAGGGATTCTTGTTATCTTTACATTATCCCCCGCAACCTTAAATACCGCGCCTTTAGCCGTAATCGTTACTACGTCGTATTAATTCAATAACTAAAGCCAACTTAATAGCATATCAAGCAATCGGCGATAAGGATGACTAGACGACGGTAAATAGGAGAGTAAACAGGGCATTGTGTACCATATTGAGTTAGGGGTTTACGGCCCTGCGTACTGCGCCGCGCCGGGCCTTGAATTACCACTCCATTCCGCTTTATTTTACGAGTAAAGGAAAAGAAAATAAATTGCTACTATACAGCACGAAACAACCCCTGAAACGAGCTACATTTACCAACGCCGTACACTGACGCACACCCACGGGAAACGACAATAAATGCCCACGGAAACAAGCATTAGGCATCTAACAGGGCGGAGCCGACGCCTCATAACCAGCGATATCCAGAGGGCACCGCACGTGGCCGGAGGCACGATCGATAGCAACATACAACAACTGTTGCTTCGAGCCTTCCTTCTCACTCACGCCCTCAACCGCGACCGCTGAAAGCTGAGACAGAGCGAAGGACATCGCTACAAGCTCATTGCGCAAAACTCACGCAACACTAGCGTTTATTCCGCCGCACGTATAAGCTCGCTTGTAAGTGGGAGCGAGAAGGGAGATGCGGCATCGCATGCTCCTAAAACGTCACAAAGGAGGTCGCCGGATGAATAACAATGCGGACTGCGGAATGATGTCCTTATCGACGACCGCTGAATTACTCCCGCGCTGCGCCGTATCGCGCCCATCTTTGTTTCAATCAAATTAATCAACACTCATTTCCTTAACACAGGAGTGTTCTCTCTCACATTCAAGAACAATTACACCGGTGAGTGATGGGAAACAACAGAAACCCAATTAAGTCATTTAGGAATTGCGCAGAATGTCTGGCGTGTTCAGCATTGGCACTGCCGGACGCTAAATGAGTCTCTCGAGAATAATAGCAGAAAGCTGAGGAACTGCGGGGGAGCAAATCGGATTTTTTTTCATTCTGAAGGTACGCCATTTCTATGATGTTTATGGGAATATTCAGTAAGTAGGCCTGAAACTCAAACTCAAAACTCATTATATTCGGTGGATAGTGAATGCAGCACCGCGCGACTACGCATTGGTAGTAGCGAAAGTGGCGCGAAAGGGAACGCGCCGCTGCATCGCTGCACCGTGCCGCAGTGCTATACGGGTACCTACATAGTACGTGATCCTGTCTCTTTCTCCCACGTGCAGCGCAAGCGAGAGATGATGCCTGCAAAAGCGTTTGCGTACAGGTTGCCGTTTCAATTGGTGCCGAAACCAGGCTTTTCGACCGTTCAGTGCCCATTGAGAGTTGAGAGCGTGCGTCTGGGTAAATTGGTTATGTAGTCCCTATTCAGATTTTCGGTTTGGCTTATTTTCGACCACGGAAATATTGATATTGATTCCCTAAATGGTCTGCTGCGTCTCTGTTTATGTAGCATGACGCATTATGATTTATCCTAAAGCAGAAAGACGAGGCTCTCCATAACCGTGTTCAGCAGGATTAGGATTAGGATAGTACCTATTTAATTGGTACTCGTAGGACAAAGAACAAATGTATTTTATGTGGGTTGTTGATAGTGGACTTGTACAGTTCTAGACGCATTATAAAATTCTTATTTCTGGCTTTTTAAATTTCCTTTCAGAAGATGGATGGAAATCCCACCGGGCATACAGCTGGCGGTCAATGGGACACGACATATGTTACACTAATATGATATGATATCAATGTGTTGAGCGCTCTGACAAGTTATCTCGCCGTAAGTGGAAACAGACATTCTGCGATAGACACTCATTGCAACTAAATAATATAACTGTGTTAAGTACTTATATTATAATTTGAATAATAATCCCTCTTTATTTGAACGTTTTATATATAATATTAATAGTTTAGAATTTGTATATTGTTAAATAATATGTTACGGATTAAGAGTTTTGGTGAAATACTGTATATGTATAATATATGTGTGTATAAATAAATAATTATCTGAATTCGTATCATACTGGATTATTAATGTAAGCTGACAACGACACGTTTACGGTGTGAAGTGTATAAGCGAGGCGGGCCGCGGCGCAGGCGCGCAGGCGCAGGCGCGGGCGAGCCTCGGGGCTCCGATATCATTAATTACGAGTTCCGACTTCCAGCTAATTATATACAATGAAGTAATATTTTACATCCACTGACCTGAAACTAGTTGGTGATAGTTACATTTTCAGTGCTTTTGCGCCCTGGTAACAAACCAGATAACTATGGGGCTAGATGTAGGTCACACGAAAAACAATTGTTCGATTGGCATCTAGTTATCTTCATAATTTATTTACATATTTACATACATGCATGTAATTATGCCTATTTCCCGGAGGGGTAGGCAGAGATCACGGATTTCCACTTGCTAAGATTTTGACAAACCATTCTTGATATTTTATATTTATGAGATGATGATGATGTATGAAATGGAACTGTATTTTTTATGGTTAGTTCCATCTAGGAAAGTTCTCGCAGTAAAACTTGTAAAACCCACAATATATTTATCTCCAGAAATTATCTGAGATGTACTTATTCAAGTGTTATTCATGAACAATATTTCCTAAAAAAAAACCAAATGTAATTGCAATTAAGCTGCATTTTCCACGCCAGCTGCATTTTTGAATGACTTCTGAAACGAACTCTTTCAAATGAAACAGAACGTTGGCCGCCAGCATTCCCACCGCCGATAGCAAACGAACGCGAACGTGTGAAACTGAAGACTGCAATCTCGATTTCATATTTTACAACACCGAGTCTCGTCGCGAGATTGCGAGATTGAACTTTCGATACAAAACACAGCATGCCAAAGTTTCATCTGGCTGACAAAGTAAAGTGAACTGTTACAAGCAAACCGCACAGTCTATGTAAATGAAATCTTAATTTTCAAATTTGTCAGATGTATGATTAAACATAAGAATATCATGTACTTAAACCATAATTTATACGCGTACGAAGTCGCGGGCAGAAGCTAGTTAGAAATATGTCTCGCTCGGATTGACCTCCGCCTTGAGTATTCATAGACTAGAAGCCGGCGCTAATGCGAGTTTTTTGTTCAGCGAGGTGTCGCCATATATCTCTATTAGGAGCGGATCCGCCATCATTATTTATTACTGCCGACGCGCCGAGCGATCCTCACGGCTGAGGGATGTAACTATATACTTTTCATCATATTTTTTTCTGTTTTCTGTTCATTGCTTGCGCACCTGTTTCGTGTTTCAATATATTTCATGTGCTCGCTTCTAGATTGCCAACGACTTCTAGACTGGCCAGCGATTAGATAGATAGATAAAAACTATTTAGTCTACTAGCTGTTGCCCGCGACTTCGTCCGCGTAAAACTTGTTATCGTCTTAGAAAAATGATTTCTACACACTTCTACCATCTTAAGGGATGATTCCGAGATAAAACTATCCTTCTTCCTTCCAAGGGTCTCTGTACGGATCATCTAAATCCGTTCAGGGATTAAGCTTAAAAGGTAACAGTGCAATGAGTTCGTTAAAAATTAATCGTTATCCCCTTAGGGGGGGAATATTTAACGCTAAAAGTGTTTCTTTCTTGTATTTTAATAGGTAATATTTCTACAAAGATTCAAGTCTCTTGTTCAAAAAAAAAGTTTCACCCGTACTAACTTTTGCACCCCTATTTAACCCCCTTAAGGATGGAATGTCCGAAAATCCCGTCTTGCCCTTGCCTACGTCATAAAAGGAAGTTCATTTCATTGCGCGGCCGCGGTCGCGACGCGCAATGGATTGTGGTTAGTTGGGATCACAAGCAATGAATTAGAAAAACCGCTGCCGGTGCCGCCGCCGCTCGAAGTCGTGGCCAGGCCGCTCCGTGCGTATAATGCGTTACATGATCAACCTGCTGCTCAGGACTGGACTAGAAAGCCTGGAAAAGCCCACGCTCCGCTCAAAGAGAACGAGAGGATGAGGACGCGTCCCTATATTGTTGGGCGGATACGGCATCTGCGGCGAGAGCCACACTACAGGCTAGCATTGCTGCTGGCCTGTAGTGTGGCTCTCTTGCGCTTGCGCCCATGACCATGACATCACGTCCCTCAGCCATCAGGATACGAGTAAATTTCAAGTTTCTAGTTCCAGTAATTTCGGCTGTGCGTTGATGATATGTCAAGAAGTCTTCTTTAATATAGATAGATAAGTAGTCTTCGTGTGCAGTCGGGATAACTACTGTGAGACCTACTAATTAGGTATTGTAAGTAGTTAATAGGTCCTGCGACTCCAACTTTAGCCTTAAAACTTCGTAAATAGACTCTATGCAAGGGAACTGTTTTCAGCGATTTCAAAAATGAGATTGGGATTCCTGAATCGTTTCTGGTAAGTATGTTAAGACATGTAAACTTAATTACTTTCAAGGAAATTCTACTTCCCTCCAAATATAATCTACTAGCGGCCCGCCCCGGCTTCGCACGGGTACTATATTATACATATAAAAGTTCCTCTTTTAAAAAATACAGCAAGATTTGAAGAAGTCAAACAGTCGCCTCGCTTTGGCCTCAGGGTCACGCTTCTCGCTTAACTTTAAGTCCTCCGTCGTTCCACCTCCGCTACACCATCCCTACAGCGCTGTGTATTTACTTGTGTTGGTGCGCCGCCAGTGTGGCCAGAAGCGAGGCGGCCGCGGCGGCGGCCGCGGGCTGCGCGGCCAGGTGCCGCAGGCAGGTGCCCGCGCGGGCGCACAGCTTGCGGACCGTCCACACGGCGCTGCGCGAGGAACGGCCGAAGGCCATCTCTAGTATAATGTGAATGTGTTTTATTAACCTATATATACTCGTACCAGCGACCCGCCCCGGCTTCGCACGGGTAATATATTATACATATAAAGCTTCCTCTTGAATCACTCTATCTATTTAAAAAAAAGCATCAAAATCCGTTGTGTAGTTTTAAAGATCTAAGCATACATATGGACAGACAGCGGGAACTCGGGAAGCGACTTTGTTTTTTACTATGTATAGTGATACGAGTATGCCATGACAAATAGGAAGGGTGAGAAGTGATTTACAATCGAGACAAAAACTTATAAACGATACGTCTATGATAATTATAACTATTTAATAGAAGTAATAGAAGAGTAGAATTATGAGAATTATGAGAATGATGAGTAGAATCATGGCTATCCATCCATAGAGTCCTCAACAGTCTACATTGCATAGTTCGGCCGATATTTAGAAACAATGCCAGCTTAAGTAGGTAGTCAAGTGTAAAAATATGGGTGCATACAACTTTCTCATAAATATAGGTCCCATCGCTCTTATGTCAGCGGATTAAGAATTCGGTACAATTTATGAGAGGATTCAATCGATACATATTTATGCACTTGACCTAATTCCCATTTTTCCGTTGTTAGTTCCGGGATAATGACCAAAAAACCGTTCAAATAAGCAGTTTAATTCCGCGAGTCGCCCCCCGCCGGGCGCGAGTCGCCCCTCGCCGGGCGCGGGCCGAGCCAACGAGAAGCGGGCCGGCCGCCAACGGCGGGACGACGCCGCATCGCGCTGCTGTCTAACTGCAGCACTACCGACTGTGACGAAGATTGTTAAGTAGGTTTTATATTGTGCCTCTGCGATAAACTAGCGTGCAAACTGCCTGATCGTAAGCGAACAATGTATCTGACGAGCACGACGCCACACTGGCGCCAAGACGAGCCAAGCGAAGCGCAACGCAAGGGCACTACCGACCTTTTCTCGAAGCGGTTCGTCGTTTTTTGTTAACCCTCGTAACTTGGGTTTGGATTATACCAGATAAACAAAATTCTCGGGACATGATGTCAATAGTGAACTTATTAAACATATAAAGTTTCAGTAACATAGCTCGTATACTTAAGATTTTATTGATATCTAAAAAACGGCGATTTCGTCACTGACAAACTGACTGATGTTGATCATCAAAACCTCTAGGGTACTTCCTCAAGTCCTAGAAAGCTGAAATTTGGTGTGTAAGCTAGTATTAGTACACAATCAACAAAATAATTCAAAAAATTTGAACTTCTACCCCCCAACCCCTTAAAGTAGGGGATGGAACTTTGTATTAGACTTCCGCAAATTTTGATGCTAGGGGTCTGAAAAATTATATAGGGACTCCTTGTTATAAATAATAAAATACGTATTTCAGGATTTTTAGTAAATCACCCCCACCCTTTAAATTAGGGGGTTGAAGTTTGTATGGGTTTTCCCATTCACTTCTTTAGAAATTACCTTACAAAAATGAATGAGATCCCACCAAAAACATTACATGTAAAGTGATGCCAAGAGTCCATAGCTCATACAGCTTTCAGCGTGAAAAATATATTAGATCGCAATTAGCGCCAAGCTTCCTACTCCACACGGTGTAACTCTACTACAACCAGCCACGCTCTACAAATTCTAATATATCACGGTTTTTTTGAAATTGCTTGCTTCTCCTCCGAAGTATACGGCAAGCCTGATGGTAAAAAGACACTATATGTTGTGGCCTATAGACTGGAACAAACACAATCGCGTTGCCAACTCTTTATTGATTTAAGGATTCGTTGTGTTGCAGGAATACAAAAACAGAGCTCCACATATGAGCCAGATAACATTCCGCTATGCCCTATACACCTCTTTAAATAACGTCTGTTTGATATAATTTCCAAAGGCACATCAGCCTTTCAACAGACAAAGTCGCAAACAGGCCCGTCCATTAGTGCGAGGCCTCCCCGCAGACCGGTTAAGGGGCACCTAGTCCATTAGCGCGAGGCCTCCCCGCAGACTGGTTAAGGGGCACCTAGTCCATTAGCGCGAGGCCTCCCCGCAGACTGGTTAAGGGGCACCTAGTCCATTAGCGCGAGGCCTCCCTGCAGACTGGTTAAGGGGCACCTAGTCCATTAGCGCAAGGCCTCCCCGCAGACTGGTTAAGGGGCACCTAGTCCATTAGCGCGAGGCCTCCCCGCAGACCGGTTAAGGGGCACCTAGTCCATTAGTGCGAGGCCTCCCCGCAGATTGGAACTGGCTAAGGGGCTTCCTAGTTCCCAATGACCTTCGATCTGTAACTGTTCGGTTTTTCGTGTTTTTCATGGCTTATCGTATTAACAACAATGAGGTTTACCGAAATAGTATCCAATATTTACTTCAAAACTCAAAGTTTTCGAGATAACTATATGGCACCAAACTTTGGCAAGGCCAAAAAACCAGTTTTGAGTTAAAAATGAAAATCTCTCGTGGGCAGCGAACGGAAAAACCATTGAATGCGAGCACCTTACAAATTTCTACCCAAATACGTGCCCAAAGCGCATGTTCGAACTAAACGGCTGCCTGGCATCGTATTGACACCCCGCCCCATCCCTGCATGACAATGGCACCCTCTCTGTGGGGTCATTTTGCGCCGCTACTTAGACTTGGTTTTTGCGTTCACTGCTCGTGGGTTGTTGAAGACATCAATTAGGAACAGTTACATGTAGATTTCATATATAAAAGTGCATAAACAACATACTAAATAATATCGAAAACAGAGCTTTTTTGGACCATGTTTGAATAAATCATAAAAATAGTTATAAAGTTGTTTTAAACTTGGGGTCTAAGAGTCTCTTCTAAGTCGGGCACTCTCTGCAGGGTGGTCGTGGCGGTGCAGGTGTGGTAACTGGATTTATAATGCATCAAGTGTCATCGAGTGCTTGCCGAGGGGTCTAAGTAGCACCAGGGCCCTATTTCACCATCTTGACAATAGTCACCTGATAATGACAATTGCACGTACATACCTGGGTCAATAAGCTGTTCAGCTACCAACTTAACCTCTCGACGCAGCCATGTAAGTAGAATTGTCATCTTCAAGCGACAATTGTTTTGGTGAAATAGCTAGGGGCCAAGAAAACCCATGTCAGTTAGAATGCCGTTAAAATTCGTTTGACTTTATTTGTCATACTAGCTTTCCCGCAGCTTCGTCCGTGTATAATATCATTTAATATGGTTCCTCATACAGACTTTCATTCCCTATTTCATTTCCTTAAAATGTGATTTTCGTATAAGAGCTATCTTATGTTCATCGCCGGGTCTCAAACTATCCCCGACCCATCATCTAAATCGATTTAGCCTCGAGAGGTTTGCTAAGCTGAGTGCACGCCCCGCCGAGAGCAGGGTGGGGCGGGGCGTGCACTCAGTGCCGTATCCCACAAAACTTTACAATTGTACAATTCCACAAAATTGTTAAATTGTAAACAAAAAAATGTGCCACAATAATTGCAAATATGTATTCGTTACAAGTTTGCGTTATACAAATATGCACTTTTGTGAAAGCAGTGCCTTACACTAAGTATTATTTATTTATTACTAGCTTCTGATATTAAAAGCCTTCCCTTAAATATTTTCAAGCGCAGACTCAGAAGTTGGCTAATACTAAATTGCTTGTACTCAGTAAGCGAATATTTTGATTATTTCAAAACGACTGTAAAATTATTAGGTACTTACTATTGTTCTTTCGTTCCATTTCACATTCACTGACACTATAATTGTCGTTATTTTAAAAATAATATTATAATTTAGACTGACATAATGCTATGGTTAGTTTTAATAATTTTTATTTAATTTAATATTTTCTCACATCCACTGACATGATTATGAAATATTTAATGGTATAATTTAAATTTGGCAAAGCATGGTATTCAATTGTAATATTAAATTTCGTCTTACATGACACTCTCTCTACTCTAGGTTTATATTTTGCATGCCAGATGCTGGTAAATTGTGTAAAACCTGATACCTATTCTTTGAACAACCGTTATGAACCACATTTTAAGCAAAATAAAGATATTTGTATTTGTATTCTGTCCGCGTGGAACTCGTTTATATCGCAGCTCCATACAAACTTCCACCCCCCATTTTAGGGAAGTGGGGGGTTAGAAAGAGACAAAAAGTAGCCTATGTCACTCTCCCTCCCTTCAACTATCTCCACTTAAAAAATCACGTCAAGTCGTCGCTCCGTTTTGCCGTGAAAGACGGACAAACAAACACACACATACACGTTCCCATTTATAATATTAGTATGGATTCGGAGAACCAACAGCTACAATAATGACATAAGATTTGCGCATGTGATACAAAAAAGCCTCGAACTAATAATGAATAAGGCCTGAATCACACGTACGCGGCCTGCGATGGCGGTAAATAGGAGACAATAGCTGTCGAAATTACTAGTGACCGCCACCGCAGGCCGCGCCAGTTCAGTATGTAGGTATCTTCTTGGCGCCAGTCTGTGAGAGGCTTAATGGAGTATCTGTCATGTTCGATTTACTATGATGGAGTTTTTTTTGACAGGACCACAGCAAGGAGACTACCACGTGATCGGTTGCTGTCCAATAGACTTTGCTCATAACTCATATTCGAATAGTTAAGTCCGTGTATACACCGTGTATTTTTGAATTTCCTGTCATAAGGGCAATTTTGTTTTTTCGATAATTATAATTCTACATACATATTATTATATTATATAGTTGACGTTGGCTGTAGTTCGTATGAGTGCAGGCGTGGTCGGTGATCCAATCTGCATTTAATTTAATTCTGGGCCCGCGCTTCCCGCCCCGCCCGGCGACATTGCTTTTAAATTACTCAATTTGTTTTTGTTACAAGCTACACTTGGTAGTTAGTTTAGTTAAGTAGTTTTTTGCCAGCTTAATAATCGAGCGTGATTAAACAAAGGTCGTTCGTTAGCATAGGCAATGTTTACCGAGCACAAGAAGTAGAAAGACAGTATTTACGTACCTACCTATACGGATGACGTACGCTAGCCGTGCGGGGCCCGGGCAACCTACCTCTGTGAACCTGGTTATTTTTAAAGTATATAAGAAATAATATTTCAGCGCATTGGAAAATCATTCTGTAAAGGGTTCAAAAGGGAGTCGATTTTTTAATGGAAAACTAGTCTTTTTGGAGTGTGTGGCTTGATGGGCATTTATTTAAAACTCAATTTTTGACGCATTATTCTATTGAATTTGTACACTTAATGAATATGCGATATGCGTGTACGTATTGCTTTATTGTACCTACATAAAACAAGACCAAATGAAAAGAAAGAAACAAAAAAGAAGTACAAAGGCGAGCTTATCCCTTTAAGCGATCTCAACTCATGAATACCGACATTAGAATACAATAAAATAACTATAAAGATTATTATCGCACAAGAAAGAGGTTCTGATGATAAGATAAGATTTATTTACGTGACAATATACAATTGCACTTAACATTACACATATGAAATAAAGATGTTAAGTGTTATTGGATACAAAAACAAAGACGTAACACAATGATAAAAGTTATGCCGAAGACTTCTTGCGTTCTCTGCTTGCCCCAATAAAAAATGTACTCCCAACTCCCGGAGTCCACTACATCCGATACCGGTGGTAGTCTCCAGAGTTGTGACATTTGAAATATGTATTTGTATTTAAAACGCAAATACAAAATACGTATTTTATATTTTGTACTTAAATAAATTATTATGTATTTTATTTGAAATACTGTTCGAAATGTATTTTATATTTGACAAATATAAAATACTTTTTTACTGCTAAGTTAAGTAAGTCGAAAGTATTACCTTTAACATTCAAATTTCCAAGTGAATGGGTCAGCGATTCTGCAAATGGCCACTAGAGGCTTTGAACTTTGAAAGTCCACGTGCGAAATGACAGTTAAAACAAAATGAACATTATTATCTGTGAATGTACGCTTCGCTTTTTAACGAGATTTACTTCGATTTTGTTTCGATTACTTTTTGAAAGTATTTTATTTGAATAAAGTATTTTGAAAATACTTATTTTGCATTTAGTATTTAAATACAAAAAGCAAAAGTATTTTATATTTTGCATTTGAAATATTACATTAGAAAAGTATTTGCATTTTGTATTTAAATACTTCTACTCTACTCTGGTAGTCTCCTTGGTTACTTGTAGAAACAATAACTATACTGAAGCGAACAAAGGGAAAACATTTTATTATTTTGGCCACTTCTTTTTGGGGCGTATATCCAGTGATTACCAAGCGATGTATTCATATATTTGACTAGCTTCCGCCCGCGACTTCGTCTGCGTGGACCCAAGATAAAAAACGATCCTATATTTTAATTCAGGCTATAAACTATCTACGTACAAAATTTCATCCAAATCGGTTGAGCCGTTTTAGCGTGATTGAGTAACAAACATACAAACATTCACATTTATTTATAATACATATTAGTAGGATACGGAGCTTTCAAGAATTACATAGCCTATATAGACCTCCTGCACCGCATGACCGTTAGGGTGGGAAAGGTTCTCGAATGGCAACCCCGTACCAGCAGGCGCAGGCGCAACGTGGGCAGTCCCTCCACAAGGCGGACTGATGACCTGGTAAAGGTCACGGGAGTCCGCTGGATGTGGGTGGCGCAGGGCCGGTTATTTTGTCACTGTTTCGGAGAGGCGTGTTTTTCAGCAGCGGACGTGTTTTGTCTGATAGATGATGAAGATGATGTCATACTCGTATGTGAACACTCGACCATCTCTGGTGGGTACTTGACCCTAGGTTCCGCGCCTAAATGCCAACGGGCCCAAATACAACTAAAACCCCTCGTTAAGTCTGTCTGTGTTGGTCCTCATTCGTGGATCAGAAAGAGTACTAAATCAATGAACCACAATAAGTTGGCAGAGGAGAAAATCACGGTATATTTTGTGTTACCCACTACCAAACTACCAAAATAAGAATCCGAGAGACTTAGGTATTTACATTACGATATACTCAGTCGCTGTTACTTCGCAGCACTCTACGGCGCAGCCCGAATTATTTCTCTTCCATTCTAGTCCTAGCGGTACGCCAAAAAAGCTGCAAATGGTGTTAAAAGCATGAAAATCGGAACGATTGATCTTTAGGCCACACGAATCAATTTGCCTCGTAACACGAAAAAAAAATCGGCCAAGTGCGTGTCGGGTCACGCGCAGTGTAGATGTAGGGTTCCATAGTTGCCTGTCTTTCTTAGTTACATCGACACGCGCACGCCAACTAAATGGTTGCGTCGGCCGAAGTTAACAACGACAATCTATCAACAACATATTTAAAAAGAAAGCATAACATATTGGTGTTATTGCAATTTTTAGTTTGCTCATTATTAGCAATTATTATTATTTACCATTACAGAAATTATTATTTTTTTTATATAAAAATAAATATGTCAATATTAATAAATAGTAGAAATGTGATGGAAAATTCCTCTCGCATTAGTATTTATCATCCTCAGTGTCTAAAAATGAAGTTTTTATACATGTTTCAACTAATTGTGATGTTTTTACATTTTGTAATTTTAAAAAAATACGCCCTCTAAATATTTTCAAAATTGCTTACTTGGGGTTGGATATGAGGCTATTACATATCATATTAGATATATTTTACAAATAATGATTCAAGCGTATCATATCTGGAGGAGCCCAAATATGGTATGTTTTGAAAATACTTTTTATTTTAATTTAAAACAAGCGACTGAAATATAATGATGTGATATATTTTTAGAATCGGCTTAGTATGCCCTTTCATTAGATACCATACACGATAGGTTTCAGAACAATATATACAAAATATTTTTCCCATACAAAAAAAGATGTCACAACTCCTCTCCTTTTTGTTTTTTTGTCGTGCTACGAGTCAAATTGATTCGTATGGCCTAAAGATCAATCGTTCCCATTTTCATGCTTTTAACACCATTTGCAGCTTTTCACTGAATTTCGGGGTGTACCGCTAGCACTACTCGTTCTTTCACAGTAACTGCACATGTACTCGCTCAGTCTCCCCTAATACAGAATTTATTCTAATTATCAAATGAACACCATATTTGGTGTTTGCTTTGGATACGAAACAAAAGGCTGCAGGGGTATTCTGCGACCTGTCGAAAGCATTCGATGTGATTAATCACGAGTTGTTATTAAAAAAGATAGGGCATTACGGAATAAAGGATAACACTCATAGATTACTCACATCGTTCCTAAAAAATAGGAGGCAGACGGTTGAGGTCAAAATCGAAGGCAAAAGCTTCAAATACGAAGCGGGTGTACTTGAGCATGGAATTCCACAGGGCTCTTCGCTTGGAAATACCCTGTTTTTAATTTTTGTTAATGACCTCTCATCCTCTGTAGCCGAAGGTACTATGGTGTTGTTTGCCGATGATACCACAGTCGTAGTAACTGATCACACGTACTCACAACTCGAGCAAAAGGTAACAAAGACGTGTACCCAACTTCATGATGTTGTTCACAGCCGGAAACTCTACACACATTCCACTAGCACAGGGCTCCATCCCGCTGTGACTTGCAAATTCCTCGGGTTTACTATTGACGCCAGGCTTAAGTGGAAAGAACACGTAGACAACTTATGTGAAAGGTTAGGCAGTGCTGTATTTGCACTGCGCAAACTAAAGCCAATTGTCTCCTGTGACGCACTACTTCAGATCTATTGTGCATACTTATTTTCACTAATGTCGTACGGTATTATTTTGTACGGGAACTCAACGAACTCAGATAGAGTATTATTCACTATACGTATTTGAAGTAATTATGTTCACGCGTCGAAACATTCAATGCCTGGCAGAATCACCCGTCAGACGGGGAGATTACTACCTGTGTCGCGGCCGCGCGTAATGGGCTCGTCGATGTACGAGCACCTACCCGCCACAATTAAAAACCAGCCAAGTGCGAGTCGGACTCGCGCACGAAGGGTTCCGTTCATGTATAAAAACAGTTAAAAAAAGTTTGTTGTATGGGAGGCCCCCTTAAATATTTATTTTATTTTGTTTTTAGTATTTGTTGTTATAGCGGCAACAGAAATACATAATTTGTAAAAATTTCAACTGTCTAAGCTATCGCGGGTCTTCAAATCAAATCAAAATCAAATCAAAACATTTATTCGTGACAAACACAACACAGATAATAATAAAAAAAGCACATTTCTTTTGTGTTTTGAGATACAGCCTGAAAAAAAAACGTTTGTTGTATGGGAGGCCCCCCCCTTAAATATTTATTTTATTTTGTTTTTGGTATGTGTTGCTATAGCGGCAACAGAAATACATCTTCTGTGAAAATTTCAACTGTCTAGCTATCGCGGTTCTTGAGATACAGCCTGGTGACAGACAGACGGACGGACAACGAAGTCTTAGTAATAGGGTCCCGTTTTTACCCTTTGGAAACCCTAAAAACGAGACCTCGAACGACATATTTGAACGCCGACTTAAGGAACGTTTACTTTCAAAATGTAACGAACCAACATTGTAAATTGTATGTGTAATGTTTTAGTTTTAAAATGACATCCTGTCTGTATTAAACCGTTCGCCGAAATGACTATCGGGACGATGATCGTCGAATCAACATCCCACATGGCGGTTACCTCGTGAGCCAGGTCTAGGTACTTGCTGGCTTTGTCCATTTCGGCCTTCACGAGGTTCTCATCATGGGGGATGGTGATGTCGACGAGCACCACATTATTATTATTATTATTATTTCACTATTGACTATTTATATATAGGATGCCCTAGCTTTTATGACATTTAAACACACTTTACTTCTTTGACATTAGTACCATTTTCATTTTATTTCAATTGTTCCGTATTATTATTTTTGTTTTTAATTTTGCAATATAGGTACATATTTTAATTTTTATTTGTTATTCTTATACACTCTGACGATCTTTTTGTGAATTCATATTTCCTTATTCACCTATTTAATTTTCAAAATATGACATGTAAATTTTCAAAATGAAATAAATTAATCTAATCTAATGTAATCTATTTAGTTTAGACAATTCAAATTTTATGCGAATTTTAGCCATAAATAACTAGAAATTGCATGCCGCATGCAAGTTGTTCTAGTGTGATATGCGTAGTCTTGGGGATGCGAGGAGGGGTCTTGAAGGATACTCTTAGCAGTATTCTAACATAGTTTATGTGTCATACAAGTACAGCTCTCTTCAGATCTCCTCGTTACAATAAGTTATTATATATATAATTAATGTACGTGCTTTGGTAGGAAATGCCTTATCTGGTGGACGGCATTTATCTATTTTAATATTCTACTCGCATGATAGATCTCATGTAGACACATACGTGTAGAAGAGCACGTTTGCCTACCGCAACAGTAGATTGTATCGCTTTACTTGATGATATACGGAGACTTATTACGCTAAAAATAAAGCACCTAATGGTTTTTTTTTTATGGTATTTTTGTATCTATTCTGACGCTGGAGACTCCTTATAATATCTTTAAGCTATATAATTAATTCAATCATAAAACTTTGCATATCTCGGAAAATGTAAGCTCGTACTTGTTTGTCTGTCTGTGTCGCAGAACAGACGAGGCGTTTCCGAAACGATCACAAGTCGTCGCTCTTTAATAATGATATGGTAACTGTCTTCAAAACACAGACGGCTAGTTTATTTTTCTGATCAGATGTATCTTCCGAAGCACCAAGTAATTTTCCGATATGAAGTTCTCTTTTTAATTTCAATAGCAGCTAACTCTAGCAATTTGTATCTCCATTATCTAAGGCCGGCCGTCTTTCAATCTTCATCTACCCTGACGTAGGGGTTAAGTGTTAAAACTCCGATATTTAGCTGTGGGCCAGCGCGGCAGTAAGCCGGCTCTAGCCGAGCTCCGAGCCGTCGGCGGGGCTTAGCCGGTAGCGTCTATCCGAGATGTGCTCAAGGGATTCGTAGTTGGCTAGTCACGCTTCTGAGCTAAATTATTATGACATTTATGACACTCATGGGCACAGCTCCTTCATCCTCCTCCCAGCGTTATTCCCGCTTGTGCCCTCGGGTTCCACTTTGGCACCATACCGCACATGGGTACAGCTCCTTATTATCCATTATTTACGTCGTTTTTTTCAACTCCCCGAATTACAAGGGTTAATATCCATCAAAGACACGCGTGCGAGATGTCAAACATGTATGAGAATATAACTCATACTCGTATATATTTGACCTCTCGCACGCTTTGTTTCGACCAGGACTCAATTCTGGGACCTCGTATACTTATAAAAAATCTCACAATAATGTCGAAGACAGCAAAATTTATTGTTCTGGGGCATTATAGAGATTATGTCGAATGACGATATTAATGTGCGTGCGTTTCGTTTGGTTTGTGTTTGTTTACAATATATTTTTTTAATCGTATAGCGATCTGTAGAATAGGCTAGGCTATATCCATGTTATATTTTTATAGCAGTGCCTATTTCGCCGAAAGCGTTGTCGCTCATTTACCACCACCCAGGGGACACGTACAGGGTTGTGGTAGATAAATTGGTATACTCTTGCTTGCCAGAATTTAATTTGCCCAATTTTTATCTGCCATAATATTCAACTGCCATAATGTTGTTTTCTATAATTTCGTATGCCATAGTCATTGAAATATGATATGAATTATATGCCAGAATCGTTGTTTTCCATAATATTAATATCAATAATCTCATTTTAAATAATCATTGTAATCCATAACTATCACATGCCATAATGTCATTTGCCATCCATCTCAACATCCATAATATTCATATGTAATAAAGTGGGTACGTATTGCAGTGGGGTGCACGACGTTTTATATAATTTCACTTAATCTTTTTTGTTTGATATACCATTGCTTATTATAATGTAACGGATGGTATAATATTGTTTCAGATAATCTTGAAATGATCTAATGTAAAAAGTGATATAAATATTTAAGGCTATAATTACAATTAGTATAAAAGACATTTACTATATTTATCACTTGGTATAAAACGTGTTTATCATAATGACTTTTTTGACATAATTCGTCAATGCTATAAATACCATAAGATATAAGTTGATTTTACAATAAATAACTTTAGATAAGTATAAACAAATCATTAAAAATAATGATATAATGAATAATAAAATAAATAAGCGAAACCCGTCAATGCTCCGTCGGAATGCCTATCAGTCACTGCGTTGTAATCTTCTCCTTTCATTCCCCTTATTTCCAAACGGATGGACACAGAGAAAAGTTAATCCCATAAAAAACATTCCATGTAAAAAAGAGGCCAAGTCTAGAAACTCTTCCACCGCAAAAAGTTGTGAGATATTTGGTAGTACCAAGTCTCAGGCATTCTTATTATTCTTTATTTGCTAGCTCAATAAAATTCTGCAACTTGGCAATCACACAACTTTACTGCATTTATGGATTTTTGTATACCTAAAACTATGTAGTAACTATTGTGTGATTGCCAAGTCACAATATTTTATTTAGCTAGCAAATAAAGAATAATAAGAATGCGTGAGACTCGGTACTACCAAGTATCTCACAACTTTTTGCGGTGGAAGAGTTTCGAGAGTTGGCCTCTTTTTTACATGGAATGTTTTTTTATGGGATCTCACTTCTTTTTGTACGTTATTGTGTCAATATTCTTGTCCACTTTACTGCAAATATAACTTTGTCCTCCCTTTGTAATCCCATATAAACATATAGATGTTTATATGGGATTACAAAGTTATTTATGCAGTGCAAAGTTACTTTTTGCCCCATTCACTGCAAATATAACTTTGTAATCAAATAAAGATACTTCAGACCTTCGATTTTGACATCAAATGAAGCGGCCCACCAAGTTGAATATTTTTTGTAAAGGCGGTATAGATATATCTCTAATACTTTGGTTGGGCTCTTGTGTTATCTAATCAGGGTGACCAGGTACTCCAGATCTTCGATTATCCTAGTTTTTATAGTTTTCCCTTTATGTGGCCATTAAACAAAAAATCCCACTGAGTATCTACACATACTCGTATAATTGGCTGGGATACTTAGAATCGATAACTGAACACGTTCCAAAAGTTTTTAGAATTTTTGTCTGTTTATCTGTTTGTCTGTTTATGTGAACGCGAAAAAAATCATAAAAATAAGGGTGCAAAGGGGTCAAAAACTGGGGTTGAACTTTGTATGGGAAACTCCTTGAATCTATGAGTCTATCATATCATAAGTCTTTAATAATCATAAAAATGGCTGAAAAAGTACATGTATGCTCAACGGCTAGTAATAAACAACCTACTAAAAAGCAAATATTCGAAGTTTGATAACGATATTCCATTAATTAACAATTTCTCCCATACAATTTTTTATTTCAAATACTGACGACTTCTTAAAAGTAGCTGTTTTGCAGACCCGACTTTTGATTGGGATCGTCGAAATGTGAAAATTCGTTGATGTTGTCAGAGACATAATAAGAGTAGAATCCGAAGGAAATTGTATTTATTCAACTTAAATTAAAAAGTTCAATAGCGCGATGTAGAACATCACCAATTTTCATGCATATTCTAGGCTTAGTATGTCATTCTCCAGTTTTTTCTCGGCGTGTAAACTCCGTCAAACCATATGAAACGTATAAAAAACCAAATTTGAGACTAACCGATTGGATAAAGTCGTGTATACACAACAGCGCCATCTTTTGTTGTCAAGTGGACGTCGCGTGGCGGCGATGACATCCAGTATAATTTTGGTGGCAAATTCTAGCAATAACTAGTGAACCGATTTTGATGGCACTTTCTAATATTGTAATTTAGACCTCAGAATAGGACATAGAGCGGCCTTTTTTTAAATATAATTTCTTCAGAGGGTGATATAAGGTTTGAAAAATTGTATGGGAATTAATTTATTTTTAAGATAGAGACTTGAAACTTCGTAAAAAAGTTCCTTAATGAAACACAAGAAAAGTAATTTCAGCGTTTTTGAAAATTCATACCCTAAGGGGGTCAAAAATGGGTTGCAGTATGGAAAGTTTATATATTTTCGACCTAAAACACAAGAAAAATGATTTCACCCTTTTTTAAAATTCATCTTCTAAAGGGATTAAAACTTGCATGAAAGTCTGTATGTAGAAATCCAGAGTGAAGAATTCCATACTAGATGGCACTACCGGTCTTATCCGATACTATTAAAGCAATATATTTGTATATAATAAACATATATTTATGTTTAAAGTTGTAATCATGTTTTGATGACATTTGCAGTAGTGGGGTTTACGGGGCCGAGAAACCGATCTAGCTTGGTCTTATTTTCGAGAAAATTTCGTTTTTTCCGAATTTTCTCCCAAAAGGCTGGCTAACTATTCCACGACGACCAATCTTCTTTGTTGGTGGTTGCGAGTTCGAACCCCAACGTTGAGACGGTTTTTTGTTTTCTTTTTATAAGTTTCTTGTACGATAGTTTAATACATAATTATGGTGATTACCCCCTGGTGTCAAATACACATAATTTTTGAAAGTTATTAATACAACATATATATACATATTACATACATATATGTAATAAGGAAACATTTGAACTAGAGCGATAATACAACCAATCACCAAGTTCAGATGTTTTAAAATAATTCAGAAAATAAAACAACGAATTCATTTTAAAATAAACGTCCCAATGCTTAACTAATAGTTCACACACCTGTAGTTCACCTCTATTGTTTTTGACATCAAATTGAAAGTGTCCAAGTATTAGGCCAGTGTCGCGCATTGGGAGGGTTACCTAATTTGTGCAACCTTTTACACAATACATAAATTATGAGACAAACATTGATAATAAATTAAATAATTACCATAATACATGGTGAGTATGCAAATACCACAGACTAATAAATATGCCGCGCTCGCTACAACTTCACAAAACCAAATTTATACACTAAATTAAATTTAACGTCCAAATATGGCGCTGATTAAAAAAGCAATTTAGCTTGTCCCTACTGTACCTCTAAAACGTTTAAAATACTTGAAAATTCTCGTGAAGATACAGCTTTTTAAGATTATGAAAACTGGGTCCTTATCTGGTGAAATTAGATGTGAAAATGTATTAAATATTCAGGGCGCGCGGCGAGGGCCTCCGCGGCGCGGGACGCCCCGCCCCGCGGGTCCCGGCAATTATGCGGGCCTCATTACCATAGCTGACGAGCGTCTCGTGATGGACCGGCGCGGGCTTGCAGACATTTTAATGGTTTTTAGAGTCTTTAGGGCAACGGGTTAGAGGATCAAATAGAGGGTTTAAATATCTACGTTGTTGGGTATTAAAAAAGTATATTTAGTCCGTACTACGTGCATTTGAAAGGTAAGAAAAAATGCATGTACGGTAGGTATATCTTATCATCATCCTCCTCGCGTTGTTCCCGGTTGTTCCCTAATGGAGCCCGGAGTCCGCTTTGGTACCTAATCCCAAGATTTGGCGTGGGCACTAGTCAAACGAAAGCGACTGCCATCTGTCTTTCCGACCCAGAGGGAAAACTAGATCTTATTGGGATTAGACCGGTTTCCTCACGGTGTTACCCTTCACCGAAAAGCCACTGTTAAACAAATATCAATAGTTGTGTATGCTACAAGTGTGGAAAGTAGAAAAAAAATGAAAAGTAAAAAGCACTAGTGCGAAAAAGTGGCACTTTCCGCACGATTGGGGTGCTTGGAAAACGTTCTTTTCGAGCACATGCATTGTAATAGTTATTTATGCTACAAGTGTGGAAAGTAGGTGATTTCCGACGAGTGTTATTTTTATCGGAAATCATCTTTACGCGCGTGTATCATATAGGTACAACGTTTTACTATGCCTTGTGTGAGGAAATAGATTAAATGTAGAAATGTAGATAGGATAAAATTGAAAAGCACTAGTGCGAAAAAGTGGCACTTTCCGCACGATTTGGGTGCTTGGAAAACGCTCTTTTCGAGCACATGCAATAATATCTCGTAGTTTCATTTGTTTTTTGAAAAAACCTATTGGTACGAGCCGGTGTTCGAAATCAGGACCTTCGGATTGAAGGTCGCGTGCTTTACCGCTCGGCTACTATACGAACCTTGTGATCAATGTATGTAATATCTATCCATTCCTCCAATTCCTCGGGTTTCAATCCGAATCGCGCTACTGACTGGATCAGGACTTCAATAGCGCGATGCAGAATATCGCCAATTTTCACGCATATTCTAGCCTTAGTAGATCATTCTCCAGTTTTTTGTTGGCGTCTAGACTCCGTCAAACCATATGAAACGTATAAAAAGTTTGATGGAGTTCAGGTGACCCGCAGACCAAATTTGATACTAACCGATTGGATAAAGTCGTGTATACGCAACAGCACCATCTTTTGTTGTCAAGTGGACGTCTCGTGGCGGCGAAGACATCTAGTATAATTTTGGTGGCAAATTCTATCAAAAACGACTGAACCTTGGGGTGTGAGGGGAGGGGGGGGGGGGGCTTGACTAGGGGCACATTGCTCTACAGGAGGAGTACTAGACATATTCGAATATTGTGTGATGTGCAAAATTTATGAAGCACGGTACTAGAGGTGTATAATATGGAGCTGGTTGTTGTAAGAACTTTAGTTGATTTTTTATAGCGCGTTGGACAGCGGCCACAGGGTAATTAATTGCACAGTAGTATGACCAGGAACATATAGATTTATGTAAATATTAGAAGTACACCTACTTTTGTGTATATGTGAGTATCGCGTAAGTGCATGTGAGAGAGTGAGGTAATGAGCGTGTAAAAGAGAAGCATTCAGTTTCGACTAGGTCAGGTCATTGTTCTTGCACGTATTGATTTTTAGGTATGACTTGAAATATAGATTGAGTAAAGAAATTATCCTACTGTAACTAGAACACATGAGGGTGCAGGAGCATATAGGTACCTAGTGACACTAAGTATTCATTTAAAAATACTGAGTTGCTAACCATAAAGTACGATCCATAAAAGTTTGCGGGTGCCGGGCACCATAACACATACAAAGGTAAGCACTGGTTGGACTTAGTCTAGTTTTGGTGGCTATTTATCATAACTATTATGGCAATTACAACTCTCTAGCAGGAAGATACTGAATAACAGTCACTTATCTCTCAATGAGCCTGCACCGACACTTCGGAGATCACTGCTGGTGTGGCGAGGGAACAATCTTCTTGCCGTCTTCCTCGGGGATGTTAATTCCCGAGCCGAGTTATTTGAGCTTCGCTGGACATTAATATCCAAAGGTCACGTGACAGTAAGATTAGACAGATTGAAAATTCATAAGACGGACACGTGACCTGATCGAAAAACTGTTACAACGTCATTGAGTTTTCACTTCTGCCGGCACTCCTGGAATGCAACCCGGTCTTTTTTTCTTTTTCAATATTATCTCAATATATTATGATCGTGTTCAGAATTGGAGTCTCAAATGTGTAATTGGTATAATATAGGCGCCAGTGGCGGAGCGCCCACATAAGCCGACTCCCACCAGCTTGCCTAAAATTTCTTGCTATATATTAACAAACTCGGAAATCATCAAAACAGCCCTTTTTTTGCTCCAGGTCGTCCAGTAAAAAAGTTCACGCGCCGTCACGGATAGGTACAAGAGTATTTAATTTAAAAACGGATTGTTTTTCAGTGAACTAGCTCACACCGGTGAAAGGTTCAGCGGCAATCACAACGGGCTGCTCGCAGCCGCAGCTCGAGCGAGGCAGAGGCAGCACAGGAGGTTACACACGACACCCGACGCACGCACTGCCTCGCCATGCAAGCGTTTATTTCTAGTTTATTCCACAAAATCGGCAAAGACAGTAACACAAACGAGGTTTTTTTTATACAACGACGTCGGCAAACTAGCGTACGGCCTGCCTGATGGTAAGCGGACACCGCAGCCTATAGACGCTTGCAACTCCAAAGGAGTAACAGTGCCGATCCTTGATATGTTTGAGGATTCTTCGTGTTGAAAGCTGAAAGAACAAATTCCCTCGCTTTCAACACAACGCATCCTCGGGTGCTCTGGCGACCTTGCTCACCTCCAGGAACACAACACTACTACAGAGCAAGTAGTAGTGTTATTATGGCTGTGTTCTTCCGCAAGCTGCAAGGCGGAGGTACTTCCCCAGTTGGGCTGCTCCACATTCGAGCGGGATGACATTTCACTGTGCCTTACCTCACCACACGAACACGCGAACGAGGTGATTTCATAAGGCCTTGTCTTCAGGCGAGTGCCGTTGGATAGACTGACGCTGTATCGTAAACCTAATGTGCTGTAAGGGTACAGTAAAATAAAACTAGTAATTCCCGGTGATTTTGTCTGACCTACGTCACACAAATGTTGCCATCGTGTAAAGTTGACACACAAACGTAGCATCTGAAATCGTATACACAATGAAGGAGTTTTGTTTATGCACGATTAATATTTAAATAAATGTTAGCCAGTTTAACTAATTATTTGGGACGACAAATAATGTTATGTGTAATTCGAGATACCACAAATCTACAACATGTTCTAGCAAATCCTACTATCCTATGTATATATACAATATACTAGCTTTTGCCCGCGGCTTAGCTCGCGTTAAACTCAGGGTAACACGGTCCCCTTTTCCTGATTTAGAACACAGAAGAGAACTCGGAACAGAATATTATTTTAATACGCTACTGTAGACGATATTATATGTCTGTCAGTACTTTTTTGGCCCGGTATTAGTTCATCAGTTATTTCCTTCCATGAAGGGTTGCAAGTGAAAGTGACAAAAAGGTCAGGTCTGCCGTAAGTTAGCGTGTTTTAGAAACCTATCAGCGCCATCTATCGGAATCCATGAGCAACACTTATTTATCTTTCGAATGTTGATTTTCTTCTCAAAAGCTGACTGATTTATGGTTAGATTTAATGTTTTAGTATTATTTTATTTTATTTGTTTTAATTACATTATTTTAAATTATTATTCATTTGTATCATAGAGAATGCCATTTGGCATTTAGTCCGCCTTTTGTACGATAAGTTTTCTTTTGTGCAATAAAGTTTAAATAAATAAATAGAACCTGTACTAATTTTGCGGAGAGTCTCACACAAATTTCTATCCCTATTTTAGATGCTGGGGGAAGGTTTCCAAAATAAAATAAGGCAGGTATTATTCGTTGGTAACAAAGAGTGTGTACCAATTTTTAGCTTCCTACCTTAAAAACTTCGAAAAGTCCCATATAAAATTCCACCCCACCTTTTAAAGGCAGATTTCCAAAACAAAATGATGCACGATTTTTTGTTAGTCACAATTAGTCCGCATATCATTTTTTAGCTTCCTACCTTGAAAATTGCGGAATGCTCCATACAAACTTGCACCCCCCCATTTTAGGGAAGTGGGGGGTTAGAAAGAGACAAAAAGTATATCACTGTCCATCCCTTTAACTATCTCCACTTAAAAAATCACGTCAATTCATCGCTCCGTTTTGCTGTAAAAGACAGACGAACAAACACACACATACACTTTCCCATTTATAATATTAGTATGGATATACAGTTTATGTCAAAAAAAACATTTACGGTACATATGGTGCTACTTTCCCGCACTAGTGCGGAAAGAGCACTTTCCGTGCATATGTCGAAACTTTGAAGAGCCATATGTTGTACAGTAAAACGTTGTACGATACACGTGCGAATAGGCAATTCGCAACTCGTGTCGATTTAAAACAGTCCCTTCGGTCGTGTTTTAATTTATCACCACTCGTTGCGAATTTCCTGTTTTCGGCACTTGTATCGTAAATAACTATTTTGGTACAAGCTTTTATTGCCGACTGTACTTTTCGGTATACCATTGAGAGGATTCTAACGAGCCCAAATTCAATGGGGTTACGTCGGTTAAATACTGAATCCCCATGGCCATGCTTCTGTCTCCATCAGCAGATCATTGCAGCTCGATGGTACCATGATATTGAATTGTTATCCGAACTATAAAAATACCCAAAATTTCAGCTCAATCGGATAACGGCAAGTGACTGAAAAATTGATTGCAAATTTTGACGGACAACTTACATACTTATATACTTACATACATACGAACAGGTCAAGTTAATATAAAGCTTGTAACACCTAATATATACAATAAGTATTTCAACGTAAATATTGATTGAAACCACGTAAGTGATGTTATGCATTTTAATCGGGTAATTTATTTTCACCATTTTTAAGATGCTGATGACGTAGACCAGTTAGACGTCACGAGCTGTCGCTGAAATGCGTTGCCTTGCTCTGTTCTACCATGGGTACTTACGGCTGACGTGCGCGCCCAGTTGCGAGCCGTGCATGCAGCAGTGTGCAGATAAAACAAATGAATAATGACTCGGTGGCGCGGGACCCGCGTCGAAACACATCTATCCAAGGATTTACAAACAAAACCTTACGCGTGCAACTACATTGAAATCACAATCCGATTAAATGTGTTGTTGAACAGTAAGATCACAAATATTACGTTTCTCTTTCTCGGGATGAAGGGCGGCGGGCGGCGAGCGGCGGGCGGCGAGCGGGAAACATTAACCCATTCATCGCTAATCAGGATACATATGCGTCTCAGCGCTACGGGCGCCTTTTACATGCTTTCAGTGCCAGGAACCCGCTAGGCGGGCGCTCTGCACGCAGGCGCTTCCATCTACATACCCGATATTTCACATGTTATATGCTACGAGTGCAGCGCTACGATATTGTTGGCAGGGAATGTGTTAAGCTGCTACGAAATACGGCGTAGCACTGCGAGCATAACGTTGCGGTGAATGGGTTAAAAACTAAAATAACATACGCGTTAAAACGCCGTTTGTCCCAGTGAGTGCGTATGCGTCGCCGTAATTACCAGGAAAAAGCTTGACGCCGCAATCAGTGCACAAATGCAAATGAGGCCGCAATGCGTCTTGCCCGCTCTGGCCATACTACTCGACGCCTGCCGCTTTCCCTCGTTGCCTCATAAACAGTTATAGGTAGTTCGTACACGCTCAATATATTAACTAAAGCGGTATCTCAACTAGCGTCGTTGAAGAACTTTCTACACTTGTGTTCCTTTAAGAACCAGTTCTCTGAAGCGCACGCGCAGCACGCGGACTGATGTTTCGCCGACTACCCCGACTTCGTGCTTCAGTTCGTCGGATCGAACGTTTGTGCGGATATGTTTTACTGTATTTTAGTTTTATGTTCATTTTATTTCAATTGCAGGTAAATAAGTGAATTTTTATTCTGCAATTAGGCAGTAATGGCACTATTACAAGTCAAAATTCTACCAGCGTTTCTGAAAAAGAAGACCACTGTTAAGAAAAAACGCCGAAACAATCTCAAGTCAGTAATTTTTTGCCAAAAAAAGATTATTACTATGATAGTTCTTAAGCCACTTAAAATAAGTCAAACTGAATATGAATACCTAAAAAGAAAAAAAAACATAATGCGTTGTTCTACAAAAGATACCATGTCCGAATAAGCTATATGAATGATTCAGCTATTATGGGATTTGATTTGGGCCATGCATTTCTGCCATCATTTTTTTAAGAGCCAGGTCAGGGTAAAGACAAAATTTCATTAGGTCATTTATTATAAAACCGGCCAAGTGCGTGTCGGGCCACGCGCAGTGTAGGGTTCCGTATTGCCTGTCTGTCTTAGTTACATCGACGTGCGGTGCGGTTGCGTCGGCCGAATTTGTACGAAAATCGGCCTTTCCAAGTACCCATTAAGTTGGTCGACTATTACTCGGTAACTACTTATGCCTACTTGTCCGTGATAGTTTTCCTTTTAAAAATGACATCCCCGCTTTAGGTGTAGGCGAGGTACCATAAAATAAAAAAGTTAAGATTTTATTGTACTGTTTTGTCGGCATGATTGATTTTTATACCGATGCCGAATTACAGTTTTCTAGTAGTAATGGTTACTGAGCTAAGCCGAAGACGGACAGACAGACAGACAGACGGACATGGCGAAACTATAAGGGTTCCTTGTTGACTACGGAACCCTAAAAATTGATACATTGACCCGAAAAAGACTTGTATACTTTACAAACATGAAACTTTTTGGTTGCCTTTTTTTTTATTTCATTTTTTTATTGCTATAACAATATATTGGTACATATATTGTATTACTTTACACATAATTATATTAATTTAATATTTTTAGTATTATTGCATACCTCGACAATCGCAAGTAATATAATTTAAGTCAAATGTATGTTGTATCATGTGAAAATTGTGGTTCTCTATTGTGTGGGCAAACATTATTTCCCAAATTTTCATTTGGCATAAAACACTAGTCAAATTATTGTTTCGCATTTTATCACTTTATTTATTTATTAAGTACAACCACATCATATATATTACATTTCATATTAGGAGATATTTATTTCTGATATATACAACAATTACGGAATCACAATCAACAATCACTTGACATTCATATCTTCGGCAAAATATTACTTCGCAAATTAATGTTTGGCAAAGTTTTATATACCTACCTAGTCAACTTTCATTTGGTCAAACGTATTATTTGGCATAACATTCGCTTTCCAAATAATTGAATGGCATACGATTAAGATCCTAATTGTGTAGTGCATACGAAAGATGCTTATTTATATATGTTATTTAAAGTTCTAATCAAAAAAGGAGCAAAAATGTGACTATTGAAGTCCTAAAACACATCAATATTTGTACTGGTAAAATATAAATTAAAGTTCGTTATGTTTTGCATTTGTTTGTCTTTTCATTTTAGTTTGTATTAATAATAAAATATTTGGCAGTTAGGTATGCTATGTGAAATGTGCGAAATGAAAATTTGAACAAATGTTTTGTTTGGAAAACAATATTAGCCCAAACAGTGTTTGGTTAATAAACTTTTGTCTTAATAACACTTGACAAAGTAAAATGATGCCAGATGATATTTTGACCAAATGAACAAAAGGCGAAACAAACATGTGCTATTTGTTCGTTTGGGAAATAAAACTACTGCCATAAGTTTTGTGGGAAGTGAAATTTGGTGAAAAATATTTTGCCGAAACTTGAAAATAAAGTCGCTTTCACATATTTTTGATTGCTTTGTCCGTGCACAATGCACATATTTTAGAAAGCGACTGTACTATAAACTAGACTAAACTAAACTATTATTACAAAGGAATAAGCTTTAAGACGAAATATATCTTTGACGTTGACCGTAATAATGATCTTTTAACAGAGGATCAATGTGATATATGTTTAGGTAAATGTGTATCGCACCCTCACTTCCACGCTCCCTGAGCTAACTCGTCAGAACGAGCCTGACGATCACAGATTGAGTCCCTATGGATAAAAATCGTGCTTAAAATCTCACTGAAGTATGTTCAGCAGTAGATCGGACAACATGAACTGGCGGAATACGGGGAGCGCGGAGAAACGTTTTTAATAGCATTCTCCGTGTGGTCATTAAACCTTCGTCTTCCCAAAGAAAGCATTACAAGAACTCGGCCACAGCCTAAGGATTAAGTAAATGGGAAAAATCAAAGCGCACATCACCTAGAGTACCTACCTATGTAGACAAACTTTTGTTTATATTGTGGCAAACAAGCTTGCAGTCTGCTTGATGTAAGTGGGCATCGGAGCCTATCGCCGCCTGCAACTCCAGAGAAGTAAGATGCTGTAGTCGACCCTTTATTCATTTGAAGATTCAGTATATCGACGGCAAAACACAAATGCGGGTCTGTCTGTCTCAACTTCTCACCGATATTACAATGAAGGAATTAACTATTTCCCGGTATCAGTACAGTACGTAGGTAAGTAGTATTCAACGTTTAAGCGTCGTCCAGTCTAGACTCGGACAATATACAGTTTCTCGACTGATCGAACCTGGACCCTCTAGAACAGTAAGCTACCACTGCGCCAATCAGCCATACTGATGATGTAAGCATTATCCTTGTAATTATTATTCATAGAGTACCTACATCTGAATGTCTGCCAAATTAAACAAGCTTGACAGGATTGTGGCTTACCGCGAAGCCAAATCGCCATATTGATTTAGGTAATTCAGGTACTTGTGTCGAAAACACCTCAGAAAGTTATAATCTCTATTTTCTGTGACAATTTAAAAACCGTATTTCCTCAAGCGGTCGCAAAGCAAACTAGTTCACCAGGTATTCAACGGTAATACATGTAAATAAATACATCTGATAAAGTTTCCAAACTCCACCCGCAGCGTAGCGGCATCAAGTCATTTTATTTTCATGACCGGCCGTAAAGACTACGAGCGATAACTCTTCTAATTTCGACGTCCATCGTTACCTGGGTACATTCACATGCAAGGGATAGGTTCACAAGACGAGATGTATAATGAAGTTTGGGTTGGATCGATAGATGGAGGTTGAGGCTCGAGGGTGTCGGAAGAGCGGGAAAGCTTTCGATGGCAAATAGAGGCGCGGTGCAAGGCATAAGGGCCTACCGCGGTATGAAAATATATCTAACTTTAAGGAAAAACGTGAAACACAGATCCTATTTCTAAAATCCTTTCCTACGACTGGTTTTAGGGTTTCTTCAGTAATCATTCATAATTAGTTCTCTTTGGATATTCATAAGGTCAATTCCAATGGTTGAGGCAATAGGGTTTACTTGAGGTTACGCTCACTCAATATAAAATTGACTTCAAACCTAACTGACTAATCGGATAATTGGTGTCCATTCCTGTACATTATTTTTGTACACTTAATTTGAAAGACAATTCCCTAGAATTATGAAAATATCTAATTAGTTGTAAAGTATATAGTTCAACAAGGAATAGAAGAGCCCACTCCCTCTAGACAACTCAAGACCAGTGCACATAAGTAGTACGCACATTATAATGATTGATCATCTCCCACGCCATCGCCAGGCGCTCGTGGCTCGTATTCCCTCGAAGGAGACTATGAAAGCGAATATTATTCAATTTGAACCCCCCGTTAAAAGTTGCCGAGCCGCCGTGCCTCGGTCGAACTCATCTGCAAACTTCCACGAGGTAAAAGTCAAAGGTGAGGTCATGTAACTTGTAAATGTACCTTAATACCTATATATACACTCTTTAAGCATAATAATGTAACGTAAAAGCGTTACGTAACCTAGGTTACACTAAATTACATATAATTATTATTACACAAACACTAAAATCTTAATTATTAACACTTACCTAACACTTACAACTACTTAAATACTATAACAACAAGCTACTATAGATTAATATTAATTATGAATCGTAGTTGTTGCTATCGCCTTTGTTCACGAGCGACCCTCCTGCCGCGCGACCCGCTGCCGCGCTCGTCTTAGCGCGGCCGGCCCTCGCCAGACATAATTTGGTTTCGACGCTGGCGCACGTTCGTTTGCCTAAGCGCAGCGACTTCGCACGTAGCCGGCGAGAATAATAAGTGCAGTTTTCGGGCTCTGCTCGCCCGTGTAATTTAATTTAGTACATACCTAAGTTATGTGCTAGTGATTTAACCCATTGGGTAAGTGTTAAACGTTTATTACGCTTTTAAAGGCAGTCATTTTCAAATGGTGTGACTAACGGTTTTTTATGTTAAGTTGTTCTTTGTTATATTGTTGCTTGCCGCTTAGATCCACGCCTAAATTATATGCATCACAGCCATTTCGCAGTGCATTCTATGGCATTATTTTGTGATTTCAAAACAGGTTCCATAACTTAGTTTGTACCATTTACCATGTAAACTCCGCTCTGACTTTGACACCCGCACATCACCAAGCCATCATCTTCACCATCACGCAGTACTGTTTTCTGTGCTTCTGCTTAATGCTGCCGTGCCGTCATAGTCATCGGAGACGTTATTGCAGATTTCCGCACACGTCGAACGTAAATTCCAGGATAACGAAGGCCAAGTCCGTCGACCCCGCGCGCTGACGCTGACCCTAGCTGACGTCCCTCAGCTCATCCTCCTGCAGCGGCTACCCGAAGAACCAGGGGAGTACTAGCGTGGTGGCGGCCATACCCCTTCAGTACCGGGAGCTAAAATTAGACGGCTTAATACCCTGACCCTGCGACCTTACTCGTGTGTTCGCGGCGTTAAGCGGCAATAAATGCTAAGTAATTTACCTGAGGTTTCAATTACGACTCATTCCCGCTTACACGTAGCAATAACATGGACAATTTCTGAAGCAATGCAGCCTAATCGTAAATAGAGCCTGTAATATTGTATCCATTTACGATACCCCAGCCATGCTGTCGGAAGGAGTGCGCACATTCATATTTTGGCATTTGTTTAGACACTTAACAGTGAATTTGAACGAGCGAGCGAAGCGAACGAAGTTCTACGCTTCAGCTTGAGCCGAAATTCGTTTGTATGTCCAGATGTACCGCTATCAGAAGGTTCTCCTCTACAGGTCACATTTCTCAACCGATTCTCGTGAAATTTTGTGAGAAGTTTCAGTAATTATATTTTTATTCTCCATTTTGTTTTGCAAGTATTCGAAATAAATAAAAATATTAAATAAAGACAGGCTTGCGCGTGAGTTGTGCAGCTCGCAGAGCCACTAGTATTCATTAGCATGTTGCTGTTTCCTACTTCTGACCAAAGGCCTTCTTAATCTTGAGTTTCTATAAATACTCACATTATATTTTACATTTTGGTGAGGCATTGAGAACCTACTGGTCATTGTTGCAATATCACAATTAGCCAAGATTGTCTTCATTTCAGCTGATAGCGGAAGTAAGCCCGAGTGAGTTGTAACACTTGTATTGTAACCCGCCGAGCGCGCATGCGCCGCACAGTGTGGGATTTGCCTTAAATTGTGATCACCACCATTTTTGATTGCATTATGTTCAGTTTTCGAATTATGGCATACAATGAAACTTCTGCAGTTCTATCAACCATACTTTTCGAAAAATAAAATAAATCGAGAAATAGCCATAGAAAGTCATAGAAACCATAAAATCATAATTTCTCACTTGTCGCTTATTTATTTCTAATTAATCTAAAGCACGTTTATTAGGTAAATAATAAACTACCTATTACATCCACAAATGTCGAAAATAAGGTTTGTAAGCGATACCAAAATTTGTTTTTTCAAAAACAGGTTTTATTTTTTTTCTCTGAAACCACTCAAAAAGGGGTGCCTCAAACTTTTATTAAACTTCAGTTTATAGATAGACCTAACAACAACAAAAAAAATTAATGAATATTGCGAAGGACATCAGAGTTACAATTTTTTAAATATTTCGTGTTAGGGTTGTCACTAACTCCGTACTAAGATTTCTAAGTAAATAATCATTTAATTCTTATTCGTATTAATAATATACTGTTATTCTAATAATATAAATAGATTAGGAGAGTGAAGATTTTTCGATGTTTACATGTTTGGATGCTACATTCTTGTGACGAGATCCTAATCAGTACTGAGACCTATTGTGTACCCAAATCAGTACTGAGACTGCAAGGATGTTATATTATGAGTAAATTAAAAAAGCATTACCTCTACTACAGCAGAATGGTCAGTATTCTTGTTTTGCTTATGGATACCTATAGACTTAAAGGCGTAAACGTATCTTTAAATTATGACTTTTACTTTATTTGAGCCTATAGGTCTCGGTATCTCCTATGAAGGATATTATGTGGTATTGGGAAGGGGTCCGCCCTCGTCAAGCTTTTGCTGAAACCCACTACCTATACATAATATCTGGAGGAGCGGGGGTGAGGCGTCATGGAGCCTTTAAAGACCCATGGCGCTGCTTTGCCTCAGCAGGAGCTGACCCGTTCTGCTGGAGGATGTCCTTCCGGGCCTCGACCGGGGGACTTAATGCGAGAGGGGACAGAGGGCGCCATCCCTCTTGTTGGTCAGCGAGTGGCAAATGAAGATGCTCTTCAACCTCCGGGAGCGTCTTCATCAATGCTAGGAGATGTTAATCAACGGAAGGCAACGCAACTGGAAATATTTGAGCTACTGATCGCTACCAAAGAGTATAATAAGTATATTTATGTAAAGAGTGGCAACTCCGAGAATTACTGGGTCTCATAGCCACCAAGCGGGGGTTGGTGGAACTACACTGACACAAGCATATATATAGGCACTCACATATACCTATATATATGCACGCACACATCGCAAACATACACATACACTCGCACGCACACATACGCAACCACACAAAGCCAATTTTTTCTATCGTTGTCGCTTTCAATTTTTCGACAGAATTGGATAACATTTGGTAGGTTGGAAGAGCTTGTGATTCTGTAAAATGTCCGCACAATTTACTATAGTGACCTACAATTTTATACCATTGAGAGAAAAAACATATTGGATTTTCGCTCAATGGTATAAAATTGTAGATCACTATAGTAAATTGTGCGGACATCTTACAGAATCACAAGCTCTTCCAACCTACCAAAAGTTATCCAATTCTGTCGAAAAATTGAAATCGACAAAACGAGAGAAAAAATTGTCTTCGTGTAGTTGCGTATGTCTTAACCAAGAACTAATAAATGATATAGTACTTAACAAACAGCTGGAAGATAAGTAAAACACACAACATTGGTAAAGGATTTATGTATTAAGGAAAAAAATGTTGTGGTTGACTTTTGGCTTAGCGCCACTGGAGTGGCAGGACAAACCTCTTTGAAGCAGCGCCAGCCAATATCCAGTTTTGAGTTCGTGTTACGGCACACACGAAAAGAACTTTTGGTTTTCGAAATTTCACAGTAAACACAAATTCACTTAGGTCTTTCTTTATATGCACAATTGTAGTTTCATCGAATTTTTTTATAGCTTTTTGAGTGAGAGTTTGCGCGCGCGACCGGTATATTTCGTGCACTGAAGTAAGGGGTGGGGGAAGCGGAAAAGTTGCCAGGTATGGTGTGTAATAGGATGCGTTCATATTTAATGTGTGATTTAATATATACAAAGATAAATGAGTTAAAATTAATATAATATGTATTGGCGCCGCCAGCCACTACTTGTAGTAGCAAAAAATAAATCCAGTTTCACTACTTTAGTATGAAACATGATTTGTAAGGAACAATCGAAATAAATCAAAATTGAAACAAATACCTGCTCTAGGTACATTGCATTATTCAGTAACAGCTGCACAGACCAAAGTGAATATAACAATATATGCAGAGGCAAACATGAAACATTTGAGTAGGGTTTGGAAAACTCTTGCCGCTGTCTACATAAATATCATAAAACTCTCAGTTCAGTGGATGGAGAGCATCAGGAGATTCAGGAGGCACTCGTCGCTCAAGCACAGACTTAGACGTCGAAGGTTGCTCAATAATGTCAGAGTTCAGTGGACGGAGAGCTGAAAACAAACAATTGACCGTATACTGCCCACTGTTAAAATAAAACCTTAAAAAATAAGGGGTTCGTCTAGGTCACTCTATCCACTTAAGCACACTTAAGCTGTTACCCTGGAATACACACGACGGAAGACACATAAAATGGAAGTCACCTATTCTCTTGTTCTTGTACACCCTGAGTGGGTCTGTGTATGGTAGTCTGTCACGGGTATTATCAAACCGCGATTAGAATACACTCGAGCACATATGCCGTTTTCGAATTAATACATGAAATGACATTGTCAATGTAGTGTGCCGATAAATGAAAATAATTATTTCAGTACGAAGAAGATGTAAAGCTTAGGAAAACAACATAAATTATATTACCTGTTCAAATAAAATACAAATAATGTAATATTATTCCCTCATAACATAACATCATCGTCTTCAGAGCTGTCTGTATCATCACCTGAAACAAAGAAAGTAAAATAGATAATTAGTGTGCTAAATAGTGTTAAATACACATATTCACATTTAACAGCATATAAATCGTTTACTGCAGTACCTACCTATGTTGATAACTACTTAAGTACGAGTACGAGGAATTTCTCTAGCTTTTTCTAGCGGTTTGATAATAACCGACATCCACGCGACAAACATATCAAGGCGCCTCTCAGGATGAGGAAATCTGTGTCGTATATGTACCTGGAAGATATATATGCTTATGAATCTACGTAGTATTTTGTTATTTATAAATAAATGAGTATTTTCATTTGTAGAGGTTAGTTCTAATGAATAACTTACCGAAGTCGGCACATCCAGTTACAATACGCTCTTCTTGTGGATAGCATTTTCATTTCACCACACGGAAAAGTCCAACACATATTATAATTATTGTAATATTTGAACAATATAAAATAATATGTATGATTTTAACAATCCTTCTTTTAAAAAATGGCTTCCATTTTGTTATGGTTTTTTTTTATGTTTATGGCCTGGCTTGTTATGATAATTTTGCAAACAGTGTTGCCAGCACTGGAGTTCGATTCGATGTGATTTGAGCCTGGAAAAGATCCGAAAATAGTCGCGAGGATCCGCTAAGTACATTTTCATAATTTCTCGATATATTAGTGTTTAAAAGATATTAAGTATGTCCTTACTAGCTTAAATCTGCTATTAGCTCTTTATTCACTCACCCAGCACGTTTATCATGAGATTCATGAGACGGCCGCGACATACTCTCAATGTTTCTCGCACTATACTTACCTCTCTTTCTAATCTAATAAGAGAGAGATGGATAGAGCGAGAACATCGAGAGAGCTCGCGCGCCGCGCCGTCTAGTGATAGCAGTGCTGGTTGCATGAACCTTATTGTAGATTACAATAGATAACATTTTACAAGGCGTATTTTTGATCATAACTCTATAGTATCTTCGGTCACAGTATAGCAAAGAAGGGGCGATTTAAGGACTTTCAAAATTTCCGTTTTTTTTTGCGTTTTTACTAGTTTTTTGATAAGAACTTTAAACAATACATAAAATTAAGCATCTTATCGATTTCAATTTTTCGACAGAATTGCATAACATTTGGTAGGTTGGAAGAGCTTGTGATTCTGTAAGATGTCCGCATAATTTACTATAGTGACCTACAATTTTATACCATTGAGAGAAAAAACATATTGGATTTTCGCTCAATGGTATAAAATTGTAGGTCACTATAGTAAATTGTGCGAACATCTTACAGAATCATAAGCTCTTCCAACCTACCTACCTATTATAAAAATAAGCATCTTATCATATTTTTTTATTAACTTGACCGTGTACCAACTAGAGCGGTTCAAAGTTCATTATTGGGTGGAGCAATCAGCTTGCAGCAGCACTTTTAATTTTTCGCCAAAGTGGTGTCATTATAACACCTATTTTAAATGATTGTTACGTATAGAACACGTCAAAATAAGCATATCTAACTTGGAAAACTTTTCTCTAAAGAAGTTTATTCCACTCTTTTATTTAAAAAAAATAACCACGAAGACGGCGGCGGGAGCGGAGCGCCCGACGCCATCTTCTATCTAACCTATCCGCCATCCGAGTCGATTCACGAACCCGAAATTTTTAAGTCCCAGAACCGTTTAAATGACTGACATTTGAACCCAAATATCTCGGTAAATATCAATCAGAGAAAAAGTTTCATGAATAAAACATGCTTATTTTAAATTTTAATTTTTTTTTTTTTTTCTAAGTCCAGAAACCGGTCTCCCTTTTCTATACCCCAACCCTATCTTCTAATAATCAAGAATCGTCTGCCTAAATCTTAAAAAGAAAACATTAAGGTTTGATTTGTTTAAGACCTATAGGAGCAGCGCATCCCCACGAGCGGTAGAGCGTCATTCAAACCGAGGTCCTTCATCTCCGTATGTCGCTTTTTTCATCAATTCTATACGTGCAACCCAGCTCGTTTATCACAAGACAGCGTGCGAGCTCTTTCTATTTCTCTCGCACTATCTGTCTCTCTCTTTACACTTAGAAAGAGACGTATAGTGCGAGAAAAATCGATCGTGCTCGCGCGCCGTCTTTCGATAACCGTGCTGGATAGTATTGATGCATTCAGATTTAATAAAAATAAAAAATATACAAAATAACAGTCCCGTAGGATAGGATCCGAAATAGTCCTATTTGAGTCAGGATCCGTACAAGATCCGCCAGAGGTCTGAATTATCCGAAATCGGACCTAAATATCCGCACTGGCAACGCTGTTTGCCAATGACAAGAGTAAAAAATACGTTCCGTTCTACGGATTTCATACCTACTTACAGATAAAATTGGTTACTGAAATAATTTACGTATTTTTTTTATATATTTGTTTGTTAAAATAAAGTGGACATTAAATTATAACTCAAAACATAAAAATATATTTTACATCATTTCAAAATCTTAAATTTATCGTCGTGGGTTATGGTACTGACATCTATTTCCATTTTTTGTCAACAACATTCATTATAGCAAACCTCTTCCCCAGAGATGTCAGAATTTTCCATACAATAAATCGGAGTGTTGCCACTGTTCTAAGTTTCCAGCCCCTGATCGCTACTGCTAAATCATACAGTGCACAAATCAGACCCACAGATTTAGACGTTACAGAAAGAGTTCAAGTCATACTTGATTTCTTATATCCTAATAGGTCATCTAATATCGCTGATATTAACAACAAAGCAATCACTACACATCACAAAATTCACTCATAAGTGTGAAACTCTTTATTTAAAATGCCGTCGGGATATGGCTCGGTTTAGCAAAAAACATCATGCGTGGCTTTCAGCACCATTTCAAATCAAATCTGTTTCTTTAGACAAAGAGACCGAACCTGTCGTTGAAAAAAATCAACATATAGATCACGATATGACCCAAACATATGAAAATAATGTGATAGCCTGCACCAGTACAGAAATTATTACGAGCAGCTACTCAAGTGCACCGACTGCCGTTACAGATAGCTTCACAAATACTCGTGCCACTTCTACTGATGACGCTCGTAGGGCTTCAAGTTCTCCGAGCTCATCAAGTAATCCGAAACATATTTTCAGTAATTTGACTGACGTTACAACTACACATACACTTTCTCAACCGCACAATTTAACGAATTTTCCCTCTACCTCAAAGCATCTAACCCAAAGTGAACGCCAAAAGCGCCGTGATATAAAAAAATTGGAGGAATTACTTGCAGCTCAACCTACGCCACAAATTATTAAAATTATGGCAAAAGTTGTGACTGATGATGCAAGTGATAAACTAAGTCCAAATTCTGCTCACGACGTGGAGTTCGTTGTTAACGAATGCTTAAAGAGTCCTGATGGAGCAAAAGAAATATAAAATTTAATAAAATCAATGTTACAGTCCCGCCCGTTTAGCGCAGATGAGGCTGTTTCTTTAGTCATTGATAGAAAATTATCAGCAGAAGATTACACTTCTATACAACAAAAGTTAAAACAGCGTGGTTTTCATGCATTTCCACCGTACTATAAAGTACAAATGGCAATAAAACTGTGTTATCCAGAAGTCGACCCGAATATAACAGAAAAAGAGACATCGATATCCTTTCACAGTTTGCTGTTGCACACTTTCCGACGCATTGTAGATGCACACGAGGAAGTTTTCAATGCGTACGGTGAACGACATAAAAAAGAAACAATCGAATGCACGCTTGAAGGATCTTGGGGCTTCGACGGAAGCACAGGTCAATCCTATTATAAGCAAAAATTTACAGATGGCGATGATGACGAACACTGTTTATTCGCCACGACATTTATTCCATTGGTTTTAAAAACACTGGACGGTTTTGTTCTCTGGTCCAACCCGAATCCACAATCTTTCAGATATAGCCGGCCGTTAAAAATTCAATATCGACGAGAGAATAAAGATTTGATACTCAGTGAAAAAACGAGAGTGGAGAAGGAAATAAAGGACTTGCCATCTCTTTACGCAGAAACTGCAGGGCAAAGCGTAATTGCAGATCCTAAGTTATACTTAACCGTTATAGACGGCAAAGTTTACAATATTATAACGAACACCAATTCTCAATTACGTTGCGCTTGTTGTGGTGCGACGACATCCGAATTCAACAAACTGGATGTGGTTCGCAGGAAAAATATTAATTCAAATGCGTTACTTTATGGACTCAGTCCATTGCACTATTGGATTCGATTATTTGAGTTTTTACTCCATTTGGCGTACAAAAATGACCCAGAAGTTAGGAGATGGAGGGTTTTAAAAAATACGGTGGCGGCACAAATTGCGGAAGACCGAAAAGAGAAAATTCAACCAGAGATTAGGTCCAAATTTTCACTTTTAGTCGATGTAGTGAAACCAAATACGGGGACCACAAATGACGGCAATACTGCTCGAACAGCATTCTCAGATAAAAATCGACAAACATTTGCAGAAATTTTAGGCAGAGCTGTGGCTTGTTGAGGACTTTCATACCATTTTGGTTCTTCTCTCAAGTGGTTTACCAATTGATGCAAATAGATTTTGAATATTTTGTGCATCTGTGGCCGAAAAACATGTAGAACAATATAATTGGTACCATATGTCGGTCACAATGCACAAAATAATCATGCACGGCTGGCAAATTATCGAGGCGAGCCATTTACCTATAGGAATGCTATCCGAGCAGGCCGGTGAGTCAAGGAATAAATTCTGGCGATACGACAGAGAACACCACACCAGGAAAATAAGTCGAAAAACCACCATTCTTGACCTATTCCATCGTGCTCTGGAATCTTCCGATCCCCTGATATCCCAACTGCCTCTTAAAGACCGTATAAATTTACAAAGACGAACACCGATCCCCACAAAAGTCATGTCTCTTAAAACAAATTGAACCATCCAACATGTTTATAGTGAACGACGACTATGATTATGAAAATATAAATTTAGGTACAGATGAAAGACTTTTGTACTCAGATAAAGAAGAAACTTCATATTAATTATCCAATGTGCAAACAGTTACGGCTACAATCCAGCTACACCACTTTCACTTCACTCACTCTCATAACATTCTTTATACATGCTCGTCAGCTTTTACTATTTAATAAGTTAAAAGTATAGAACCCTCCGAATTAAATGCGACAACCCTATTCCCATAGAAGTATCTCAAAAATTTAGAAATGCTATAACTCTGATGTCCTTCGAGTTAAACAGTTAAAATTTTCAGAGCATATAGGTATATTTATGTCAAATCCTATAATGAAACAATAAGGTACCCCAATTGATTAGTAATTAGCCCAGCGGTTTTATTATTAACGGTACATTATTGTAATTGATACTAGTAAAAACTGAAATGTAATACAAAAGAAACCATGTCATTACTGACGTTACTATAGGAAATAAAATTACAAACACTTTTTGATCCTTCAGGTCCACTTCGTCCACATTCCCAACTCGTCCTCATTCCCATTTCGTCCACATTCCTAACTCGTCCACAGGTCCATTTCGTCTACAATCGCATCTCGCCCACATTCCCTACTCGTCCACATTCCTAACTCGTCCACAGTTCCATTTCGTCCACAATCGCATCTCGCCCACATTCTCATCTCGTTCACATTCCCAACTCGTTCAAATTCCCACCTCATCCACATCTCATTCCCAAATCATCCCCACTCTCATCTGGTCCACTTTATGGCATAAAGAAAAACGTAGCGAGTAATGTTTTGCACCTGTGACGTAGAAAATGCCAGCATGTGTTCAAGTTCATGTCAAAGACTACAATATACATACTGGTTCATGTTTCATCGAACCCAAGCAGCCGAGTTGGGCGTAATCTCGCCAAGACGAGCGCGGGCCCTACAGATGTAGTGAAAAATCGTTGTGTCAATGAAGCATTGTATTAAATAAGTGACAGTTTCATATCTATTATTATGGCGGTAAGTCGGTCAGAGCCAAGAGTATTAAATCAGACAAGTCTCTATCTCACGCTCGAGAGAGTTCGCGTGCACTTGTTAAATGGGAGCATCATAACGGATAAAGCTCTGTGAAAGCGGATTACGATAATGTGGACGAGTTGGCAATGTGGCTGAGTTGAGATTGTTGAGAATGTGAACGAGTAGGGAATATGGACGAAATGGGAATGTGAACGAGTAGAGAATGTGGACGAGTTGGAAATGTGGACGTGTTGGGAATGTGGACGAGTTGAAAATGTGGATGAAATGGGAATGTGAACGAGCAGGGAATGTGGACGAGTTGATTGCAGGATGGCCGAGTGTGGGATTGGTAATTTTTGGTGACTTTGTATGATGCTGGCTATTAGATGATAAATAAGGAACGATCGAACGTGGTTTGAATAGTTTTAGAACGGTGAATGATTTGACGTATGATTCAGTTTGTAAGACGATCGGTACAAATGAAGACGTGCATTATGTAAATAAGTACGATTTGATATAGTTCTCGGGTTTCCCTGCCATCCCACTACATATATTCTGATGGATAAATTATGATTGATTGATTGATTGTTTGATCGACAATGAGTAAATTTTGTTTTGTTGAATTCATTAAATTCATTTTCAATGTACCAGAAGGTCGTGAAAGGTACGAGATCTGTAATTTTTTTACACAAACAACCAATCTAGCAACCATTTTGTAGACTTTTTATATATTTGTACACAATACATGTATGTGTACTCGTATTGAAGATGTCTTCAGCAGAGAAGGAAATGCTATCAACACTTTCACTGCCAGGAACCCGTATGGCGGGCCCCTGGAGTGAAAGTGTTAATAAAGTAAACTAACCTAAATAATGGTAGGCGTGGTGGAACCTTTTCAGTCCGTAATAGTGCTTTACACAACTACCGGCATTTTAAAGGAGACCACGCCCTGTCGCCAAGAACACTGAGGAGACCATGCACTGTCGACAAAAACACTGAGGAGACCACGCACTGTCAACGAGAACACTGAGGAGACCATGCACTGTCGACGAGAACACTGAGGAGACCACGCACTGTCGACGAAACACTGAGGAGACCATGCACTGTCGACGAGAACACTGAAACTAATTTGAAACTCAGTAAATGAGTCATCTAATTGTCGTTTTGGTTTATTGCGTTACATCGTGTATATCTGTTTTGTAATTTTACAGTTTAGACACGTTGGTAAAATAGGCACCTACTTAAAATCCTCGTAGGTAAGCTAAAAAGTAATGTGGGGTAGTAATGACCGCGGAAGCCCCGGGGCTCCCAGCGACTTCAGTAATGGAGGTCAGACGTATATTTTAATTAAATTGCTGTGCGGTTTTTCCAGGTGGAGCTCCTGTGGCCGCACGGTGAGGCGGGCGACTTGCAACCAGGGCGGTTATTCGCTAAGCGCTAATGCAGCTCACCCCGCCTGTCACCCGTCACGAAGCTAGACCTCTACGACCTCTACGTACGCTTAGTTACCACGCATCGCGGTGTCAAGACATATTTGTGGGTGAGCGTTGAGGTGAGCTAAAAACAAGTTACAGAATAGGGGGGGCTGAGGCCGTGGGTGCGAACACCGGCGCGAACCGTCGATCTACGTAACATACGTACAGTGCGTTACTGTACAGACAACCTGTCAAAAATGTCTACCCATGCGTTATAAGTCCGTAACAATTGAAATTGTTTATTGTTTACCAAAACGAATAAAAACAATAATATTTTACGCTGCATGATATTTTACAGTAGGTAATATTCTGAAAACTAGGATTGTGCTCCCTGAATAGGTATAACCTGTACTTCAGGATAAGCAGCGCTCCTCTCCTCACAATGTTAGATGCAAAAGGAACAGTGTTCAACACATTAACATTAACTTAAAGTAATTCTTAACTGTTGTTGAAGTGTGTGTGTGTGTGTGTGCTCGTGCGTATTACATTACATACTTACTTATTTGAATTACATATACAATAAAGACTGTGTATAGATATTTTGAAAGGGTGTCTGCGTAGATATCTGAGAACTCTAGTGTACCAATGTTTTGAAATAAAACTTATGTACGAAATAAGTTTTAATATATGCAACAGTAGCTTTCCAGTGAAGGAAACCAGTCCAATCCTGAGGCCTAGTTTTCGCTCTGGGTTGGAAGGTCCCTAGTCGCTTTTGTAAAACTAGTTCCTACGCCAAATTTTGGTATTAAGTGCCAAAGTATCAGGTGGTTAATCATACTGGGCCGCGCGACGGTTTTCTCGTTGTATACAAGTATCTCAATTTGTATACAAAATTCGGACGGTAACACGCACTGCACCGCACTCCCGTGCGGTAAAATGAGTGCACGCGGCTCCGCAAACCGCAGCGGGGCGCGGCGGCAGTGTGACGACCGCCGTAAAATACACGCTAGGAGGATGATGAGACGTACGCGATCTCTCGAAAGCCTTCGACGTGGTTGATCAAGCAGTACTATCTCAAAAATTGCACCACTACGGCGTACTAGGACCAGCCCTAAACTTCATGGCAGACTTTTGGCGAGACAGACTCCAATACGTGATCGGGCAGCAGGGTAACCTGAAATCCGATGGCTTGTCCACGGAAATAGGCGTGCCCCAAGGTTCGTCCTTATCCAATCTAGCGTTCTCCCGTCTGCTTAACGACCTTCCGAGTGTTGTAGATGTTGCCGATGTCTATATGTACGCGGACGATGTGGCAGCCGTTGTTACCGCTGAGGACCTGGATAGGCTGGAATCCCAATTAAACACGACAGCGCGACAGATACTTAATTGGTGTCGATTTAACGGACTACTACTAAACCTTTCAAAAACTCAATTTATCCAGTTTGACTTATCGGGTAGAAGTCGCCGTCCACTAAATGTACACCATCAAGGTACCACAATCAGTCAAGTGGCGACTACCACATTTCTGGGCTTAACCAGGGCCTTACAAAGGAGGCGCAAATTAGTGCAGTATGCGGGAAACTGAGCAAGGCATGTTTTGCAATTTGAAGGCTAAACCAAACCCTAGAGCGTCAGACAGTGCGCTCATGTTACTTTGCAAGCATACAGGCAATTATGCAATACGGTCTGGAGCTCTGGGGCCAAGCTGCTGAATGGCAACGCGTTTTCCGCTTGCAAAAGCGAGCCGTGCGCACGCTGGCATGACGATAGTGCCAGGCCGCATTTTGTCGCACTCGGTATCCTGACACTGTCGTCACTATACTAATATTCCAAGTAGCCGTGTATACAAGGGAGAATATGGCACTATATGAAAGGCGAGGCGATAGATCTGCATGGGTCACTCGAAACGCACACAAATGAATAACGATTCCCCATAAGCTCACTAAGACAGCAAAGACAATCCATGTCGCGGGTCCTATCTTTTACAACAAATTACCAGACAGCATCACGGAAGCAAACAGTCTTCCGTCCTTTAAAGCTAAATTTAAAAAATGGCTTATTGAGCAATGTTTTTATAGTATTAAGGAATTTGTAGAATATAAAAAATTAATAATAATATATACCAACTGTAATGGAATGTCACAGTCTTATTAAGGTAACCTATAAATAAATGTACAATTGTAAACAATGACCTGTAATACCTTATTACCAATATATTATGTCTATGTCTATGTCTATGTCTACCTAAGGGTAGTGTGTATTTGCGTCACGCTCTCACATTGGACAAAGATCTTGGACAAGTGGAATACCACCCTAACGTAAGTACGTAAGAAACGTTATGCAATCGAGCAGCAGGAATTACAAAACAAGGTCCGCTTAACATCACCGCGGCTTTACTCTTGTTTGCAACCATCGCGATATAACAAAGAGATATGATACATAATTTCTCCCACCACATTTTATCCTACTCTTAATTCCCTGCTATCTCGCTTGCCCGTTAAAGAACCAGGAACCGCGTGAACTTGGCTCGTAAATCCGTTGCTCTACATTGTTCCTCCATTATTCCTGTAGGTCAATGGAACACCTTCATTTCGTATTCCTATTGATACCGATGTGATTCACGAGCGCGCTTCCACGCGCGCAGAATTAACATCTTAGAACTAGAGCGCGCAACGAATTAATATGGAATTTGAATGGGAAGTGTAAGTGGTAGATTGCCCCCTGTGGGCATTACTTTTAAGCAGAAAGAACCATTTAAACGAGTCGGTTAGCTAGCTAAGTGGGGGTTAGTGGTGGAATTTATTCTCTTACATAACTTCTTGTAAGAGACGACCACTTTTATTACAGGACGTACATTAGCTTGACCAGGGGACCTATTCTATAAGATTGGATTGTTTTTGTTTTGGCACCAGCTGGAATTAACCTGCACAGAAAAAAAGAGGTAAATTATTCTTGAACCAAGTGAATAATTAGGAAAATAAAATTATCTAATGAAGGGAAATTGTTTTGAGCCAAGAACTTTTCCCTTGGTTCGAGACTCATCTTAAGAGTCCGCAGTAAGCTCGGCCAAATTTCACCTTCCCATACAAACGTAGTTACGCTCTCATTTTAAAACTACGTGTTGGATTGTGACGAAACTTTGCATACACTATGACATGAGGTATATCTATGTCTGTAAATAGTTTATATGGAACCAGTTTATAAAACAAATGAAATACAGCAAAAAAAGTTTTGTATGAAAAACTTAAATTCGCTGTATTTTTTTTACTATGTTATCTGAAGCTACATAAACTAATTACAGACATAGATATACCTCATGTCATTATACAAATAACTTTATTTACCAAGGCTGTATTACAAACATGAGTTATAAGTCAGTGTGGCAAATTATGATTGGTCTTAGAGTATCAGTGGTCCTCACACTAGGTCGGGCCTGTGTCGTGACTCGTGAGAACCGACAAAGTCGTTGCAAAAGAAGTTACGTTAGGATAGGACTTAAGTTAACATCAACAGATTCTTACAATAGTAGTACGAGTAAATAGTACACTGTGCAACTAAGAGATTTTTTTTAAATTGAATTTTATAGTTATAAGTTAATAAATAAAGGATCTTTTTTTTTTTTATTAAGTACAACCACATCATATATATTACATTTCACTTAAAGCTAGTATATTAGGAGGTATTTATTTCTGATATATACAACAATTACGGAAGTACATAACATTGGCTACGCATGTTGCAGTGAGATCAATAAACGTTATAATAGCTTATACAATACAAAATATGAACTAAACAGCTTAACTAATAGTAACAGAATTTATATGTAAATATCTATATAATTAATAACAATTACAGAATTATTTAGCTTTTGGGAATAATGCCGATTTAAACTTAGGCAGGCCGTCGTGGAAGATGTCGATGGATTTATTTTGGCTGATAAAAGTCGTTAAAACTCGAGCAAATTCTTACCATGGGAGACTGCAATCCAAGGTTTGTCCTGGTGAGCGGTGTAGCGAAAGGTTTCGGTAAAGGGCGCCGAGGGTAATTGCGAGGAACTGTTAATGTAACTCTTTCTAACAGATTGATACATTTTATTTGCCCATTAACTACCTTGTGCAGGAAACAAAAATCTAACATTCGCCATGCAATTTGTCATAAATATAAGAACAGCGACTTTTCCATAAATTCGTTACACTAGTTATGGTCAATAACATCAGAACATGCAATGTGTCATAAATATAAGAGCAGCGACTTTTCAATAAATTCGGAACATATAACGAGGTAAAAATATCAGAAAGCACAGAACGTCAAAGGTATAGATACGCAGTTAGGATGTTCATAAAGATCGGAACATTTATGGAAAATATACCTTAAGTCACACAGTTTAAATTCGTTACTATATTGTGCATGTCGATCTTTGGCATGACGTCTGGGGTATATTTATGTTTTGTTTAGAATTCGAATACTCGTGTTCTAATGATAAGATTTTATTTTCAAACTTGAATCTTTAATAGTGGTTTATGGCCGCGGCTATGCTGCGAGAAAAATAATTACATTTCCGTCAGCTCATTAGTGAAATAAAAACTATCATTAGGTATTTCCTGTTCCAGGACAACGAGAGTCTAATTCTGTTCATCGGATAATGGCAGAATGAGTTTATGGAGACCAGGCAATACGCGATATCTGAAGCAAAATGTAGTGCCTATCGCCACAGTGGCCGTATTACGATTTGGTTTTGGGGCTGGATGTGTAAGGGAGCTGGTAGAAATTAGAGGTCGTATGAATGCGATGCATTATAAAGAAATACTTGAAGAGTCGTTTCTGCCAACTGCCAACGTATTTTACCCAAATGAGCACATAACGTTCATGCAAGCTCGGTGCATAATGCTCGCTTGGTACAGATGGATTCATGGCCACAGAGATGTGCTGACTCCCATAAAAATGCCTGCTGAGCCCCGATCTCAACCCCATAGAAAATCTATGGGGTAAAATAGTTCAAGAGTTGGACGGAAACCAGTGTCGCACAAAACATGCTTTAAGACGCCACGCCATCATTGTTTGGGAGTCTTTTCGAGGGCGAAACGTATGTGAAAACCTGGTTGGTTCCATGCGAAGACGGTTGCAGGATGTATTAAACGCCGAAGGAAGTTATACGAAGTACTAACGTTTTCACTGTCTGAAGAAAACTAGAATTTTTTATTAGTTTACGCGTAGTGAAGTGGTTGTTAAAAGGTTTTTTAATAATAAAATAAATGTAGTGTAGTGTTTGAGACTTAAAATCAAAAGTATTTTCTGTGTCATTACAAGTTTTTATTCGCCTTACTCATAATACTTAAATTAATACCTCTCAATAGAAATAGAGTAGCTATCAATCTGACAGGTTGACATTATGCAGTTATATAGTAACGAATTTAAACTGTGTGATACAGACTTAAGGTTTATTTTCCATAAATGTTCCGATCTTTATGAACATCTTGACTGCGTAGATACCTTTGACGTTCTGTGCTTTCCGATATCTTTACCTCGTTATATGTTCCGAATTTATTTAAAAGTCGCTGCTCTTATATTTATGACAAATTGCATGTTCTGATGTTATTGACCGTACCTAGTGTAACGAATTTATTGAAAAGTAATGCTGCTCCGAATTATTTGAGTATCTCGCCCGCTACAATATATCTGATGGCGACTGTACCAGAGTTTTATATAGGATAATTTTCGTTTTCTGTTGGTTAAAGTCGCTGGAGTTTCTTCTCAGGAAACCGAGCATCTGTGCGGCCTTTTTTACTATTGAGTCTACGTGAGCATGAAATTTAAGTTGACTCAAGTATTACACCTAGATCTCTGATTTCAGTCACTTCTGATAGCTCTATCTAAAGAAATAAAATAAAATTATACTTAGGTTAACAGAGTGCATGTTAGTATGTATGTATGCGTGTGTGTGTGTGTGTGTGTGTGTGTGTGTGTGTGTGTGTGTGTTTGTGTATTATTTTTTGTTTCACAGTGCTTCGGTACTGCCTAATGTAGTGCTCTGTGAAATTAAATGCAAAAAACAAATAAACAACATAAACTTATTTACTTTCATTAGCATACAGTGGATGACGTCGATGTTGGCGGGATGTTTTCAAACAATCGATTGAATCGATTTTACTTTGCGGAATTGTGTGATAAGTTACTCGAACAAAATACTTTTATAATTAAGTGAAGTTGATTAACTGGAGGTCAAAGAGGTAACTAAATAAATTGAATTATACGCGATTTCGTAAAAAAAACGTACTTACTGTGAAAAGTAGTCAAATAATTTGTTAAGCAAGATAATAAGAATAATAAAAACAAAACATTAAAATAATTACAATACAAATTAAAGAAAAAATATCTAATGTCCCTATTACTAATTTTCTATACTTAATTACAAAATTTATCCACGCTTTAAAAAACACTATTAAAAACCGGCCAAGTGCGTGTCGGGCCACGCGCAGTGTAGGGTTCCGTAGTTGCCTGTCTTAGTTACATCGACGTGCGGTGCGGTTGCGTCGGCCGAATTTGTACGAAAATTGGCCTTTTCAATTACACATTAAGTTGGTCGACTATTACTCGGTAACTACTTATGCCTACTTGTTTGTGATTTTCCTTTTAAATTCATTATATGTACTACTACCACGAGTCTTTTCACATCCCCAGTAGTAGCCATTTAGCCGGCAGGGGAGGAGGTGGGGGGGGACACATGACTCGAACTAAAATTTATCTCGCAAACGAATTACTAATTTGAAAAATGGTTTTAGAAAATCCATAATATTTTTGAACGAGCTATCCAACGATACCCCACACCATGGGTTTGACGAGAATAAAAATTACATCCTCGCTTTAGGTGTAGGGGAGGTACCCTAAAAAAAAAAATTTTTCCTAATTGTATTGTACTGTTTGGTCGGTGTGATTGCAATATATATCCATGCCGAATCACAGTTTTCTAGTAGTAATGGTTACTGAGCTAAGCCGAAGACGGACAGACAGACAGACGGACGGACATGGCGAAACTATAAGGGTTCCTTGTTGACTACGGGACCCTGAAAAGTGTTTCAACCTTTGTGCATACAAGTCATAAGATCTTTCTTCCTCCTTGACATAAGAAGGAGCCTGAGGAGAAGGAGAAGGACTTCCGAAAATCCGAAATCGTACGAAAATCTTTTGATAGGTATTTAAGAGTAGCTTTTCGGCGAAATAATACCTCCTGAGGAAACCGGGCTTATCCCAATAAGGTCTAGTTTTCCCTCCGGGTTGGAAGATCGAATGACAATCGCTTTTATAAAACTACTAACTATACCTCAAATCATGGGTTAAGGTGCCAAAGCGGCTGTCGGCTGTCGGGCTCACCTCTAAGAGGACGGTACGCTATTCATAAAAGTCTAGGTAGTAAATATAATGTAGTAAATATAAGGTTCGTTAATAGCGGTCATAGACATGCACCCAATTAGGCAGAAAGGCCGAATTAGCGTAATTACAGGCGCGTCAGTAGGTGGCGTCGACCACTCATACGGTCGCGGGTCGCGGGTCGCGGGTCGCGGGTCGCGGGACACGCGCGGCGCGGCGCGGCGACCAAGGTTACAATTACTGTTGTTCCATCGCCAACACAGTTATCTGTCCATCCGTGCACTTTATGTGCATTGTAATAAGGTTCAATATACATACAGGATGGTCAGTTAATTGTGTTGGCGTTTGTACACATGGTACAGGCCACGTTCAGTGGGCGTACAGGCGAAAACCATTTTTTTTTTATTATACGCACTAGTTTCCACCCGCTACTTCGTCTGCGTGGACTCGGGATAAAAACTGTCCTATATTTTAATCCAATCTGTAAATGTTCGCGCCAGCCGCGCGACGGTATAGCTCACTCGTTCATTCTTTCATTCACGAGCCGGCGCAAGCGCCGCGTCGCGCCCAGTTGCAATTGACCGTTGACACGCGCATACGTGTCGTTGAATTATCGTGCTCCGCGGTCACCTGGACCCGCGGAAGTGTTGTGAATACCGGCCGGTAACTAACTATCGTGATTGTGACATCAGTACTCATCAGCTCAAGACTTTAGTGACGCAAAGTGAATTTACCGTCAGTGTGCGTGTAAAGGATTGACCAGCTCAAGGCCTCTAACCCATAGAGGAAGAGACTCCATCAGCTCAACACCATCAGCAAGGCGAGCCGCTGAAGCCGCCGCGGCCCACTCAAACCCCCTTAAGCTTCAGTACAAGTAAGCCATTAGGTATCCCGTAATCTGCGAGCGTCCATCTCATCATTCTCAAGCTCATCGTCGCATGTTATTGCCCTCAGCGATACCATCTTTTGGTCCTTCGAGCCGGATGCTGTAAAGCTACACTACCTGCTCTCGTGCCTGACAGGCGAGGCACGCAGCATGGTATCCCATCTCCAGCTCACCAACGAAAATTTCGCAGTAGCCATGACCATTCTAACTCGGCGCTATGAAAACCGTCGAGTCTTGATCGACCGGTTTGTGGACATCATCATAGGCCTGCCCCACATTCACGTGCGCTCCGATATACGCACGCTTTTTTTAACTCCGCTAATTTCCGCGCAATGCGCCCTCAATAATCTCGATCTGCCCATGCAAGAAAGTGACTACGTTTTCGTATCAATAGTAGTACGAAAACTTAAGGGTGAACTTCGGACCCTTTTCGAACGTAAGTACGGCTCACGCCAGACTCTGCCCACCCTCAAGAATCTGATCACCTTTTTGGAGGAGCACGCGCGTTGTGTCGAGACCGAGTGGTCCAGCTCAGGCCCCTCCCAAGTCAGTCAGCACTCGCCACAGCCGGGCCAGTACCGCAGGCAGTCTCCCGTTAATTCTCCTCGAGGACCGCCTCGACAGGCCGTGTATCACGAATCACGTCCCATGACCCCAGTTAGAAGCCGGTCAGACTATCCAGCTCAGCACAGGCCGGCCTACTCAGCTCAACCATCACCTCAAAACGCAAACGCCACCAATAATATGCCCTGCCCATACTGCGGAGAAAGAGGGCACAAGATCATTGCCTGCCCACGGTATAACGACCAACCAATACAAGGCCGGTGGGACTTTATTCAGGCGCGCAACCGCTGCCGACGCTGCCTAGGCCCCCACTATGAAAACGAGTGCAAGTCCACGAAGGCTTGCAAAGAGTGTGGTAATGAAAGACACCACACATCTCTTCACCGCCCCGGTGCTTCTTCCCCGACTCATTCGTCCGCTCATCTCCTACCCCCACATCTGAGAGAACAGCCCAGAACACGTCCAGCTCATGAGTACCAACAGTTCTCGGCACACGCCTCACCGGCGAACCCCACGTCTCCGACGCACCCCCGCTCGCCCAGTAGGTCTCGATCAGGTGGTCAATCATGACTACCTACAATAACAGAACACAATGAAAAGGACGACAATCAGCACACACACTCACACTCAGAACACACACACTCAGCCCATACACAGACATCTCAAGCTCCAACAGCGAATCATTCTTCCTGTAATTACCCACAAAATGATGAGCAAGTAATCAATCAGCCAATATTACTGCCTACCGTCACGCTAAAAATAGCAGACGTTAATGGTCAGTTTCACTCAGCACGAGCTCTACTGGATTGTGGTAGTATGCTAACACTTATAACTCAGCGCATGGCTCGAAATTTAAAGTTACCACTAAACTCAACACCGCTCAAAATCGCAGGCGTGGGAAACCACCCCACACAAGAATCAAAGGCATCAATTACAATAATCTGTCGACCTACACATCATGACACACCAACGATTACGGCTACAGCGCATATTTTGAAACACGTTACCGGTTATCTCCCATTGCAAAAGGTCCCACACATAGCTCAGGTCAGAGGCCAGCCACCGATTCCCTTAGCGGATCATGAATATAATACACCCGCTCCGATAGACCTCTTGTTGGGTTCCGACGTTCTCGGCCAAGTTCTGGACGGGACTAAGGTCTCCTTAGGCCGAGGGAAGCCCATAGCCTTCGGCACGATTTTTGACTTCGCATTGATAGGACCCATAGAGGACTTGTGTGCAACACCGGCGAAGCAGTCCAACTCAGCTCACATTATCAGCTCACAACCGGAATCTGACTTATCCCCACATGTCATTTACAAGAGCCTTGAGAGGTTCTGGGAGACAGAAGAACCACAACCTCATATACAGACCAGCCCATTACACGAGCAGTGCGAGGAAATTTACCGTACTACAACCACTCGAAAACCATCAGGCCGCTATATGGTAACATTGCCTTTCCTACCAAATGCGCCGACCTTAGGAAATACTCATGCTATTGCACTACGCAGGTTTCTAAATCTCGAAAAGAAGCTACAAGCAAATCCGCCCCTACGCTCTAAATATGTTGACTTCATGAACGATTATCTCAACCTAGGTCACATGTCACCCTGTCACCCAAGTACCTTCGCGAATAAGCCTCATTTTCACATCCCTCATCATGGCATCTTCAAATCGGGATCCGACAAGATACGCACTGTTTTTGATGGTAGCAGTAAAAGCTCAAATGGCGTTAGTCTAAATGATTGCCTGCACACGGGCCCACCTCTCCAGCAGGATATTGTTGACATTATCATGTCCTTCAGAATACACCCCATAGTTTTCAGTACTGACATCAGAATGATGTTCAGAAACATACTCATCCACCCAGATCAACGACGGTATCAGCTCATTCTCTGGCGGTCGTCACCTGACCAGCCTCTGCTCACGTACTCTCTAAATACCGTCTCGTATGGATTACGCTCAAGCCCTTACCACGCCCTCCGTACTCTACTCCAATTGGCTGATGACGAAGGTCATCGCTACCCGCAAGCTGCTCAGATCTTACGCCATTCAGTTTTCGTCGATGACATACTCTGTGGTCATGACTCTGTGGAGTCTGCTCAAGCACTCCAAACCGAGTTGATTAATTTACTTGCCCTAGGTGGTTTTCAGCTCAGTAAATGGACTTCTAACTCACCCCAGCTCCTTAAACGGTTCCCAGACGACCAATGTGACATGCCTAAAGACTTTGACATCAGTCCAGAATCGAATTCCATTAAAGTATTAGGTATACAATGGATTCCTCAATCGGATGAGTTCACTTATCGCATTTCTCTCCCCTCACTGACCCAAGTCACCAAGCGCTCAATACTCAGCACAGTAGCTTCTCTTTACGACCCCAACGGTTGGGTTACACCCGTCATACTCCGCGCAAAGCTACTTTTGCAGAACTTATGGCTCCTGAAACTGGGGTGGGATGAGCCCACACCCGATGAAGTTCACACAGAGTGGCGGCATATTGCACATGACCTTCCTCAACTCTCAAATCTCCGCTTGCCTCGGCATATCTGCAAGTATAAGCCCACGTCCACTTACTCGCTCCACGGGTTCGCGGACGCATCAGAAGCCGGTTTTGGTGCTGTCATTTATCTGCACGAGCTCGATGCCAATGGACTTGTCAATGTACACCTGGTTATTGCCAAGTCAAAGGTCGCGCCTATAAAGAATCGCCTCTCAATTCCCAAGATGGAATTATCAGCTACAGCTCTTTTATCACAGCTCATGACACGACTGTCTGCTAAATTGTCAGCTCACATTACTATCGACCAACATACATGTTGGTCAGATAGCACAATCGTTTTAGCATGGCTCAACACGCCCCCTCATCGACTCCAGACATTTGAAGCTAACCGAGTGGCTAAAATAAAGTCTAGCCCGACCAGTGCTACGTGGAGGCATGTCCCCACTAACCTTAACCCTGCAGACTGTGCCAGCAGGGGAATGTCAGCTCAATCTCTATCAACCCATGACCTCTGGTGGTCTCCCAGTTGGCTCAAAGAGCCTCCTCATACGTGGCCCCAGATGCCAACCGCTTTGGGTCACCAAGCTTTACCAGGCCTTAAGCCAAAAAGGGTGCCAGCCCATATAGCAGTTCCTGATCTCGATCATGATCTGCTCACACGTTTCAGCTCCTTTGACAAGCTCGTCGGAGTGACGGCTTGTATCAAGCGCTTCATTTTTAATTGTAAGAACGGCCCAGATGCACGTCGCTCTGGACCGTTGACAGCTTGTGAACGTAGGCATGCTCTGTTATTCTGGGTCCGCTCTGTTCAGCGGAATGAGTTTGCAGAAGACATTCATCGCCTTCAAACTAATAAACTTTGCACAAACCGACTCCAGCGTCTCTCGCCACTCCTGCAGGACGGTCTCTTGAGAGTCGGTGGTCGTCTCTCTCATGCCTCAATTAGGTACAACGCTCAACACCCACTCATTCTTCCCAGCTCTAGCCCGCTCGTAGACCTCATCATTGACCATTACCATAGAGCGCACTGCCATCCTGGCGCTGACACTCTACACGCAATACTACGCCAACAATACTGGATACTATCTGCTCGCCGTGTGATCCGACACCGGGTGTTCAAATGTATTAGATGTTTCCGCTCCCGCGCTCAACCCACAGCCCCGTTCATGGCTGACCTCCCAGCGGACAGGGTTAACCCACAACCTGTATTTAGCCAAGTCACGACTGACTTTGCCGGTCCGTTTCTCGTTAAGTCCAGCACGTTGCGGAACGCTAAACTTTTAAAGGCATACTTTTGCATATTTGTATGTCTCTCAACGAAGGCGGTTCATTTAGAGGCTGTCTCTGCTCTTACCACGGAAGCCTTTCTGGCGGCGTTACAAAGATTTGTCTCGCGGCGCGGTACACCAGTTCTGATTAGATCGGATTGCGGCACGAATTATGTAGGCGCTAGGAATCATCTCAAAGAAGTTCAAAACTTCCTCTCCCAACATAATGATGCAATCACACAGAAGCTCGCCAACCAGCACATAACCTGGTTGCTAAATCCCCCAAAGGGGCCCTGGTTCGGTGCTTTACATGAAATTAACGTCAAATCTACGAAACAGTTGTTCTATCGTGTAGTTGGTGAACAGCACCTTACCTTTGAGGAATTCTCCACACTCCTGACACGAATCGAGGCTGTCCTCAACTCCAGACCCCTCTGCCCACTCTCGTCCGACCCTTCGGACATTGAACCCTTAACCGCCGGACATTTTATTATAGGCCGCCCACTCACTGCTCTGCCCGAGCCATCCTTTGATGACAGGCCATTATCCGCTCTTAAACGCTTCCAGCTCATACAAGCTCTTTCTCAGCGCTTTTGGACCCTGTGGACCAGGTCCTACCTACATACCCTCCAAACTCGCTCAAAATGGCTCTCCCCTTCATCGCCCCCTCAAGTCGGTGAACTCGTACTCATCAAGGAAGATGACTTGCCACCCCTGCAATGGAGGCTGGGTCGAATTACCCGCACAATACCTGGCAAGGATGGAGTGATCCGAGTAGTGGATCTGCACACCGCTTTTGGACACCTGCGCAGACCTGTGCTCAAGATCGCCAGGTTGCCATTGGATTCAGCTCAGGAAGAGGCTCTACCACGGGCCCCCCAGGATGTTCGCGCCAGCCGCGCGACGGTATAGCTCACTCGTTCATTCTTTCATTCACGAGCCGGCGCAAGCGCCGCGTCGCGCCCAGTTGCAATTGACCGTTGACACGCGCATACGTGTCGTTGAATTATCGTGCTCCGCGGTCACCTGGACCCGCGGAAGTGTTGTGAATACCGGCCGGTAACTAACTATCGTGATTGTGACATCAGTACTCATCAGCTCAAGACTTTAGTGACGCAAAGTGAATTTACCGTCAGTGTGCGTGTAAAGGATTGACCAGCTCAAGGCCTCTAACCCATAGAGGAAGAGACTCCATCAGCTCAACACCATCAGCAAGGCGAGCCGCTGAAGCCGCCGCGGCCCACTCAAACCCCCTTAAGCTTCAGTACAAGTAAGCCATTAGGTATCCCGTAATCTGCGAGCGTCCATCTCATCATTCTCAAGCTCATCGTCGCATGTTATTGCCCTCAGCGATACCAGTAAACTATCTTCGTGCTAAAATCGTCTAAAGTCTAAAGTCTATGCGTGATTGAGTAACAAACATCCAAACATTTGCATTTATAATATTAGTAAGTAGGATAGGATAGGTAGGTACGCATTTGACCACTATCTTATCTAATGAGGACGAGGGTGTTACATGCATACCTAAATATGTATCCATTTGTCACCTTAAGGCCAGCTAGGACGCTCGACTCTCTATACAAACGTAGTTTGGTTCTCATTTTAAACCGACGTGCCAGAATAACATGGCATTTTGTATAGCTACACACTACGCGCGGGAATCCGACATATCTAGCTCGGAAACTAGTTTCTGTTGAAAAAAACTGAGCGGGCAGAACGTTGTTCATACAGTCAGAAAAAAACTGAGCGGGCAGAACGTTGTTCATACAGTCAGAAAAAAACTGAGCGGGCAGAACGTTGTTCATACAGTCAGAAAAAAACTGAGCGGACAGAACGTTGTCCATACAGTCACAAAAAAAACTGAGCGGGCAGAACGTTGTTCATACAGTCAGAAAAAAATCTGAACGGGCAGAACGTTGTTCATACAGTCAGAAAAAAACTGAGCGGGCAGAACGTTGTTCATACAGTCAGAAAAAAACTGAGCGGGCAGAACGTTGTTCATACAGTCAGAAAAAAAACTGAGCGGGCAGAACGTTGTTCATACAGTCAGAAAAAAAACTGAGCGGGCAGAACGTTGTTCATACAGTCAGCTTCATTTGTTATCTATTATAATTTCTAGGAACAGAAACTAGTTTTCCACCTAGATATGACGGATCCCAGTCCCCCAATATTCCAGTACTTATTTTTAGGGTTTTGTAGTCAACAAGGAACCCTTATAGTTTCGCCATGTCCATCTGTCCGTCCGTCTTCGGCTTAGCTCAGTAACCATGACTACTAGAAAACTATAATTCGGCATGGGTATATAATAAATCAATCACGCTGACAAAACAGTATAATAAAATCTTGAAAAAAAAATTGTTTAGGGTATCACTCGTAGATAAACTTCGTTAATTTTGTCTTCGTGTATTATATGTGAGCTCGTGGGGTATCATTGGATAGCTTGGTCAAAAATATTATGGGTTTTTTAAACGATTTTTCAAATCAGTGATTCGTTTGCGAGATATTGGGCTGTAAGCCCCTAATTTTTGTTCGAGTCGTGTGTGTGTGTGTGTGTGTGTCCTGCCGGCTAAATGGCTACTACTGGGTATGTGAAATAATGCGTGGTAGTAGTACATATAATGAATTTAAAAGAAAAACTATCTATAATTCTAGTACAATTTCAGCTCGATAGATGCCTCTTCTATTATGTTTTTGATATTGTTTAGACCAATAAAAATAATAGATCAAAAAGTAGTAAATGGGTTTTATTTGATTCTAAAATTATGAAAGTGTAATATTTGGATGCGCTGCTGGTCCCGGGGCGGTTGGATATCCAGTAATTAATTTATACGAGGATATTTTATAATATTATTTTTATTTTATAACTAGACGTGCCCGCGGCTCCTTCCGCGTGAATGAATTATATGAATGTATTTGTCACAATTGCATTATGTTCATGAGCCCTGCTTAGCCGTTGCTAAGCATCATGACGATATATATTTTCATATAAGTACATTTATTAAAATGTCAACATTGAAACTCAGTAATACGGGCTTAGATAAAAGAAAGAAGGCAAAAAATATGATATAGATAACTCAAAGAATTACGAAGCTACCACCGTTTCAATATTGCTTGTTAGAGAGAGAAAACGCAAACAGTTTGTCACATCACAAACTGCGAGGCTGCCGCAGAGCGCGACGCGCGCGCGGCAGGCCGCGTTGATGCCCGCGCCGAACGCGATGGGGCACAGCACGTTGCCGTGAGTTGAGTGACGACACAAACTGCGAGCGTTAATCTTAATTAACTTCGTGATTATTAAACCTCTTCCGTTGATTTTTTCTCCATTTAACTACATTTTTAATTCTTTTTAGAGCAAAATATGATATTATTGATTATTTTATTAAGTGTCTACACCCCTATTAAAAAAACCTCTTGTACTCTGCGACCACCAAAGAGTACTCGTCAACGTCAACAGCCCAAGCGCGAGCTATAGCCGTATACGCTTTAAGCCCACATCACACTGGCGCAGCCTGGCCGCGGCGGACCATAGTAAACTTGTCATTAGCTGTCAAATTTACTAATGTCCGCCACCACAGGCCGCGGCAGGGTCTTGCAAGCCTTACATACATGCATAAATATTTATTTCCTTTTTTTATCTGCATAGCACAATGTTTTGAACTGGAAATTTGGAATCTTCGCACTTTGATTGCGCTTACTGAACACAAAATTCCAATTCAAGACACTAAACGGCCGTATTCATAAACGTTCTACAAGCCTGTTTTAACTAAAATGCCGTTAAAATTCGTTTGTCCTTATCTGTCACTTTGACATTTGTGTTCGTAAGAAAGGGACAAAGCACATTTTATTTAGCAGAGGCATGTTAAGTTTTATGAATAAGGGGGTATCTGTTTAATTTATCAACCGAAAATAATAAAAACAAAATTTTAATTATAACATCTTGTATTTGAGGTGTCACAGACAATTTATTTATTTATTTATTTAAGCTTTATTTTTCCATACTGTTAGAATTCACTAATCTAAAAAGTTGTGTTGTGTTAAGGTTTTTATACAAATATATATGTTTTCTTATATGGACCCCATTTGGGTAAAAGCCTCCTCCATCTCATGCCATTTTTCCTGATCTTTGGCCAAATTCATCCAGCTAGGTCATACCCATGTAAAATGTATGGATAATTGTCGTTACTAAAATGAGAACAGTTAAAGCGTAGATTAGATTAAGGCCCGTAACTATGTATTTTTTTTTTGATTTTCACTGTCCTACCAAAAATTAGGCTTCGTACCCCTAAACTTTCATAATGTGCACAGGAAAGACGCGTACCTAAATCTGTATATGACCATCATCATCATTTTCAGCCCGTAATCGCCCACTGCTGAGCATAGGCAAGGCTCGAAGAGAGCTTCGAGCACGCCACCCGTCCCTATCCTGAGCTAATAATCTTATCCAGAAGTGACCCGCAATCTTCCTAATATCGTCCACCCATCGAGCTGTTGGACGGCCGACGCTCCTTTTACCTAGAAGTGGCCACCAATCTGACACCTTTTTGGTCCACCTACCATCATTCTGCCTGGCAAGGTGTCCTGTCCAACTAATGGTATCTCCAACATCGAGCACCTTAGTGCGACGTCGGATCTCAACATTCCTCACTCGATTTCCGAACAATGGCCTACGTTTCAAATTGTCAATGTTATCGAGATTTCATTACGTGATTGTAGAAAAAATACGCAACAGAATCGGGAGCCTTTATGCTCTTATTCTAAGGTAATATCCAGAAAATTGATTCTAACATTTATTTGTCGTGTTACTTGCGTTGTTTTTGAGAAACGTGTCGCCGGAGATCGTGTTTTTTGTAAGGCGCTAACTCGCTCGTTCCTTCGTGTTTTATCCCGTTCTGGTTTTTCGATTTTATATAATAGATTGCCACACACTAATTTACATGACACTTTCCAAAGACCAAGAGAGCGGGGGGGATGAGGCAGCGTTTAGTTACCACAGCTCACCCCCAGCATATAGAAATTTGCTTATCTACTAAGAAGTAACTTAATTAATTTTTTTTACTGTAATGCACACTGTAGTATTCGTGATACAATTATGTTTTATATTACTAACTGTAGTACTATTTTCTGATGGGTAACATTTGATTAGCATGCCGCTTAATTGTTCTTCCCTCTACATTTACCAAATATGTGACCCCCCCCCCCCCCCCCCCCTATTCTGTAACTTGTTTTAAGCTCACCTCAACGCTCACCCACAAATATATCTTGACACCGCAATGCGTAGTAACCAAGCGCAGGTAGAGGTCTAGTTTCGTGACGGGCGACCGGCGGGGTGAGCCGCTTTAACGCTTAGCGAATAACAGCCCTCGATCTCTCCTTTGATCCATTTTTTTTATCTCTGTAATCTCTGACCATGACTTTCATTCCTGGTCCAAGTTACATTTCGACTTCCTTTACTGAATTCTGCAAGTTTCTCGTTATTTATTTGTAACCTTGAACTTACAGGTGGTGGTCTAAGTAAAGAAACGAAAGAAAAACACTAATCTAACAGTAAGTGTATGTATCATGTCATACAATATTTCCGTAACTTCACAAACAGAACATTTTATCAGTCCATATTGTATTTAATTAAGTTTGGCCCAGGTTGGGGTCGTGTTGGACTAAAAGCGGCATAAATGAAAAACGATAAGACTGCATGAATGCTTTCAAATCCACAACCGTCGATGTTGTTCTTAATGCAAGCTTTGTTTTTACCTGGGACCGAGAAAATCTCGGCTTTAATACCACGAAATCGATTTCTATACAAAATGAAACAAAAACACCTTAACAACCTTCTCATCGCTCGGATTCGAACTCGCAACCACCAACAAAGAAGACCGGTCGTCGTCGAAGAGTTAGCCAGCCTTTTGGGAGAAAATACGGAAACAACGAAATTTTCTCGAAAATGAGACCAAGCTAGATCGGCTTCTCGGCCCCGTATTGCAAATTTCATCAGAACATGATTACAACTTTAAATATAAATATATGTTTCATCATCATCATATCAGCCGAAAGACGTCCACTGCTGGACATAGGCCTCCCCCAAAGAGTGCCATAATGACCGGTCCAGCGCCACCCGCATCCAGCGGACTCCCACGACCTTTACCAGGTCATCAGTGCACCTTGCGGGGGGCTCCCAACCAAGGGGGGCCTACCCACGCCGCGCCTTCCGGTTCGTGGTCGCCACTCGAGAACCTTTCCGCCCCATCGGCCATCAGTTCTACGTGCTATGTGCCCCGCCCACTGCCACTTAAGTTTAGCGATTCGGAGGGCTATATCGTTTACCTGGTTCTGCTGCAGATAGCCTCATTTCTGATGCGATCACGCAGAGAAACTCCCAACATAGCCCTCTCCATAGCCCTTTGGGTGACTTTGAGCCTTCTTATGAGGCCCATAGTAAGCGACCACGTTTCAGTGTCATATGTCATCACTGGCAACACACACTGGTCAAAGACTCTCGTCTTGAGACACTGCGACTACTGAAAATAACTTTGTAATCACATTATAAACATATTTGGTTAAAAAGTTATATTTGCAGTGAATGGGGCAAAAAATGAACTGCATAAATATAACTTTGTAATCCCATATAAACATAAAGGATTACAAAGTTATATTTGTAGTAAACGGGACAAAAATCAAGAATGGGATATTGACACAATAACCTACAAAAAGAAGTGAGATCACATAAAAAACATTCCATGTAAAAAAGAGGCCAAGTCTCGAAACTCTTCCACCGCAAAAAGTTGTGAGATATTTGGTAGTACCTAGTCTCAGGCATTCTTATTATTCTTTATTTGCTAGCTAAATAAATTTTTGTGACTTGGCAATCACACAATAGTTACTACATAGTTTTAGGTAAGTATGCAAAAATCCATAAATGCAGTAAAGTTGTGTGATTGCCAAGTTGCAGAATTTTATTTAGCTAGCAAATAAAAAATAATAAGAATGCCTGAGACTTGGTACTACCAAATATCTCACAACTTTTTGCGGTGGAAGAGTTTCGAGAGTTGGCCTCTTTTTTACATGGAATGTTTTTTATGGGATTTCATTTACAAATAACAATGTTAAAATATTTGTAGCAAACGGCCAGTGCATAACGATCAATAAAAGAGGTATACTTGAAATAAAATATCAAAACACCACTATTAATATTGATGCTTTAATTGTGAGAGATGTATCATACAATTTGTTGTCAGTTAAAAAAATTGTAGAGGCAGGCTTTAATCTAAACTTTAGTAAAGATGATGTCAAAATATTTAGCAAAAATACCTCGTTAAGTGGTTACATTAATGGAAAGTTGTACAAGCTAACAGCCGAATTATATAAGCATGAAATGTGTAATGTTACTAAAACAGCCGTTTTATGGCACAACAGATTAGGCCATTTGAATAGGAAGTCTTAAAATATTAAACTTACCTGTGTCTGATACAACTTGCAGTCCCTGTATGGAAGGTAGCCACCCGATGCCTATTCAAACCTGTTCCAAGACCAAGAAGTAACCTGGTAGCTGAAATGTTACACTCGGATATAGCAGGACCAATCATACAGCCCGGACCCAACGGTGAGAAATACTTTATGACTGTGATTGACGATTTTTCACATTTTTGTGTAGTATATCCTCTGAAAAGAAAATCTGAAGCAACTGAAAAACTGATGAACTATATTTTAAGATATTCTTAAGTTCTTGAACCGTTACCAGGGTCATGAAAATACTGGGTAAAAACGGGTTGGGTTACATGGCTATGCTGGAAACTGCTAACCTTTTTTATATTATTTATATTTATAAAGAAATCATTTATTGTATCTGCAATATCATGGGGAGTATTAATTACAATATTATTTGTATTTATGGATTCAAGTCACTTTTACTAAATTGAACTGTGTTGTGTTTTGCTTAATAAATGTAGCTTTAATTTTGTTCGCACTCTGGTTTATATAATTTATGTTTGCGTTTCGTTTAGATTGTTTTGTTACTGCTTTCATTATCTATCAGTACTTTTTATACTTTATTTTCGTAGCGGGATTATGTATTTTTAAAGTTTGCTTATAATTGTCTTTTACGTTTACTTGCTATCACAATGCCTTTAGTTTTCCAGTGTTTTTTTTATAATGTTACTTTGATTTTTTTGATCGGTACGCAGAGGTCAAAGATTAGGGGTCAATATATGTCTTGTATGCATTGTTTGGATCTGTCTGAGAATAAACATCTGAAAACCCGGTTTGTGACATATATTTCAGGTAAATATCTATATACTTGTCTGGATTTCTACTGTACACATACCAAAATTGTTCTTTAAAACCCAAGGCAATTTGAATGGAGACAAACTGACAAGTATGATCAGACGGACCAAGGTCCAATACTTCTGCCTGACAATGTTTTGCATTCGTAAAAATGTTATCTATGCATGTTTGTGAACTTGTTGTTATCCTCGTCGGTATTGACATTAGGTTACGTAATTTATATGACAGAAATGTGTTCAGGAGTAGTTCATTCTTAATATTTTTTTCTAGACGTTTGCTAAAAAGAAAATCCATATTTACCAGAAAGATGTCCAAGTTACTGTTTGGAGTTCTATATGCACATACAATTAATTGATTAAGCCCACATAACGAAATACCACAGCATTCGAAGTGATTTTCTACTGTCATTTTTGCTATCCACTCTAGTTTCCGGCAATCGACCGAGTGTTTTGCATAAACAGCAACACCACCCTGCTTCTTTCGTTTGCGATAATAATGAGCAACGTTTTTAAAGCCTTCTATCTGCAATATTTTAACTTCATCCTCCTTTAAAACGTTTCACTAAAACAACAAACATCTATGTTTCTCTCGTGTCATAATGGGTATTTAAGTGCATAACGACGGTTGTTTAGTGTCATTTTACACTCACTTTCATTGTTATGCACGAAAATGTCTGACTGATTTTGTCGTTGTTCAACCGCAGATGCATGAGCCACATCGTCACTTTTGTTCGATATGTCATGTATGTTAGGCTTCGAGGCTTGTTTTAATCTAATTTGTTCGAACAAGTATGGGATAGTGTTTCTTACGTTGATGGGTTTTTTTGTTGTGGCAATATTTTGTTTTTGAGTTATGGTTTTTTTTTGGGAAAATATTCTGTAATGCGTTTTTGATCTGTACATGAATGATATTTCTTTAACGTTTGGGTCTTTAGTAACGATTGTTTTAAACTATTGTTTCTATAGCCTGTACGCAACATTTCTCCCAACAACATCCCACCTTTGTGTTTGTGCATTATATTTTCATATTCAAAGGGTATATAAGAAACACGTGAAAACTGAGAGCAAACCATACGAAGTAATTCATTTTGTGTATGTACATTTAGATATTTGTTTTATTTAACCTCACCGATTAAAACATTTGTATTTGCAAGCAGAGATAATTTGTTGTAAAGGCAGCATTTAAAACCGAGTGGATTATGATCATTATAAGTAGCCTTTTATTATAATTTATCCTGATGTGCTGGCGATTATATCTCGATCGGTCCAGTCTTCTTTGAAGCCCCAAACTTGGTTTCGCTTTTGATATCCATTTGATCGTCATTCCCTTTGGCTTGAGGTTTATAATCCTTTTGTGTGTTTTCCAACTAAGTTTACATCTTCGTTTGATAAATTTTTGTTGAGTTCCTTTTCAAATTGTTCTACGTCGGTAAAATTTAATCTTGCTCTGTCTATGCATCTGCGTTCGTTTTTTTGGAGTCAACTTACATGTATGCGTTAATTTTTCAGTTTTTCTTTCATACATCATAATTTTTCTAGTCCTAGATTTTCAATTTCATTTTCTGTCGTTTGTAGTTTTATCTCTAGTGTATGTACTTTCATTTTTAATTCTTTCATCTGTTATTTCGTGCTATATCCCGTACCTGGACAGCTCCTGTTCAGTATTTCTGAGCAATCTTCATTGCTTGTATCATCAGAAGGCAGCGATTCGAATGAATTTTCCGTGGGTATGTTGGCTTTATAGTTGGCACGTTTCGTAACGTAGTTGGTAGGAGTATGCAGATTTCGCATACTGACGTTAGTTGGTTTGGATGGTGCCGATGATGTAGAAGAGCGATCGATTGGTAACTTAATACACTTAGAGCATTTCCAATTTTTGGATTCTTTAGCTCGCATTAAATTAAACATTTTTTCTGAAATGGCTGTGCATTTGACATGATACAATGTGTGGCACCGGGAGCAAGTGAGAACATATCCATCAACAATACCTTCCCCATATTTTGCGCAGTTCGCTATTTTGTAACTGGTGTCCGTTTCTCTCGTGTAAGTCCTCTTTTTATAAATGACTGCAGTAGGCGTTTGTGTTGTTAACTGACCGATCTGAACTGAACATACAATATACATTAAGTAAGTTGTTTGCACCCATATTTTTGCACTTTGCTGTACACTTTAACTGCCAGGAACCTTCGTAGCGGGCGCTCTGTTCGTAGGCGCTTCTCTCCACTCGGCGGGAAACCACAGCATCGGCTGCGAGGGTAGCGCGACGAAAGCTGTGGGCAGAGTGTGTTAACACTCCTAGTCAACAATACATGAAGACAACAGAAAGACATCAAATTCTTGCGTGCCAAAAACCAGCCACAGAACAAGTGCGTACATGGATATCATACTGATGTGCGATATACGAGTCAGATTGACCTCCAAGGTACTGCACCTCACATTCAAAACGCCCACACGCCCAATTAAACACCGTCGTAGAGCCTCTACGGGTACGGCTACGCGGCTACGGTGTAGCAATTACGCAAATAGGAGGGTGTGTCGGCACTCGGCCTTCGTAGCACGCGACGCTCACCACCGCCCCAAAAACTCTTGAGATACTTAATATTTACATTTCAAATAAGTTTCTGACATAAATTTAATTTTTCGTATTAGTTTTATTACCGCCCCTAATTTTATTTGGACACTCATTTTATCATTAACACTTTCACTGTAATTAACCCGCCAAGTAGGTGCCTACGCCGTAGTCGCTCTCCGCTTCATACGGGGAAAACCACGGGATGCAACCCTCTCTATAAGTAGTTAACACTTTCACTGCTAGGAACCCGCCTAGCGGGCACTCTGTTCGTAGGTGATATTTATTATGCGTATTTTCGATAAAGGAAAACATCTCAGGCACATTACAAAATAGCAGTAGGCCCAACAATTTAACGCTGCATGAAAAAAAGCATTCTCCCATATTGGAATTCCTTTTATACACAGACATGTAAGTATTATCGACATTCCAAGACGTGAAAAACTGTGAGAAACGCTGTACATTGACGGTTGCGTAAGAGATAGTGAAAAAAATACAAAGATAGGGATCAATGTATGAAGTAAGGACGATTTATTCGTGTGTGTATTTTTATTCGCGCTCAGAGTACGTGACGTGCTTGCCAATACGCTATTGGATATAATAAAATACATTATTTGAATAACAACAATGAATATTTCAGTAGTCAGGCTTTTTCAGCACTCTGTCCCTCCGGATTGGAGTTTTGTTCTCGCTGGACTGTGGTGGCACCTCACCAAGAGAAGAAGATAGACGGAGCATGACGAACAACTTAGTGAAGCCGGTTTTCAACCAAGCCGAATAAGTTTATACTTGCCTATATACTTGTATATGTGTGCTTAACTAATTTGGCTTGGTTCGTATGCTCTGTCCGTCTTCTTGGTCGGACTGCGGCAAATATTCTTGTAAGGCCTGTGGGCCGTTTCACGAACTCACAAGCACAATAAGCACTGTACAAGCAATACAGGGCCGCTTGACCAATAACGAGTAGCAGTTTTACCTGTGTTCTTTAAACAGTCATAATTAACGTACCTATATACTAGTAACGTACCTATATACTCGTAACGTACCTATATACTAGTAACGTACCTATATACTAGTAACGTACCTATATACTAGTAACGTACCTATATACTAGTAACGTACCTATATACTAGTAACGTACCTATATACTCGTAACGTACCTATATACTCGTGTAGCATGCAAGGCAACACTGGCAAGGAAAGCTGCCGACGCGTGCAGCGTTGCGACACGCGTGCTGGCAGACGAGGGTGGAAACGCTCACTCCTGTCCATAAACGTGGCCTATATAAGGCAGTGTTTGTGGCTGGCAAAGTAATAGTATGTTAGTCTGTCTGTAAGACAATGTAAATATTATGGACCTTTTTGTCTGTATCAAATAAATCCATAAGTAGCTCTTTCTGCCTGACTGACTGACTGCGTATCTGTTTGTTATGCTATCTTTTTACGCCTGAACCGCTGAACTTTAGGATCTATTTTTAACCAAAGCTGGGTGGGTGTAGCTTGTAAGTTTTTAGGGTTCCGTAGTCAACAAGGAAACTATGAAGTTTAGTTATGTGAAATTAACTCTTTTTAGAGCATACCTATTACACTTCCCAGTAGGTACACCTGCAGCTTATGGGTGCACTATACGCAGCGGGCCTCAACATTAAGGTCGTGTATACATATTTTTGTAACTTTGGCCGTATCGATATCTTTGTAGTCGACTTTACTTACTTGGAAAGGCCAACTTTCGTACAAATTCGGCCGACGCAGCAGCACCATTTAGTTGGCGCGCGCGTATCGATGTAAAAAGACAGACGGGCAACTAAGGAAACCTGCACTGCGCGTGGCCCGACACGCACTTGGCCGGATTTTTGTATATACGCAGGTGGGGCCGCGGGGTCGGCTAGTATGTGCTTAAGGTAAGGTCAGTACAGAGCTGGCTGGCGGCGGCTGGCAGGGCTCCCGCGGACGCTGCCAGCGCACATTTGGCCCGACCCGGCCGTTACTAAACAACGGATTTGGCCAACTGCTCAAATGGAATTGCTAAAAAATACTGTGAAATTCTAAGTTAGGTATACTTACGGTTTACATGGACAATTAAGGCTCGGCTGTTTCAAACATCTGGTAATCATGATAAGTTACGTTCGTTAAAATCTGATTATAGAACCACACACTAGTAGTTTATGCAACTGATACATAATCAGAGACCTTAAAACATGAGTGTGGTTTTATGAAACAAGCGTCATAACAGGATCACACGAGTGTTTTAAGGCCAAATTATGTACAGTTTAATACACTACTTTATCTACACACATATAAGTACTCTAAGATGGGTTCAGAAGCCGTAGGAAAATGACCTGCATTGCTACTATAGTGCTACCTGTAAAATATGTTTGTTGCAATCGTGGCTGCATTTACGATATCCGGCGGAGTGTGCATATCGTTCTCGGAGTCACTACTACTCACAGTTTCAACTAAAATGTGAGTTACAAACAACTTTTCACAATTCTACTTTCGTAACAACCAATTAAAAAAACAACAAAGAAATGACAACAGTAATAGCGGCAATTCGATTCTACGTCAAGTGTTTTTTTAAATCATAGACAAACGAATGAAGTCCCTATTCTTATGTCACTCGAAATCAAATAGTGTGTGGTTTATATTCAAAAAACATACTGAATTGACGGTTCGCATCGATAACTATTTTAATATCTATGAATACTGGAATAGAGACCCATATGAGTCTTGACGGCTGTTCCAAGTTTAAACTCATAACCATACAAAGCCTACCGCGACACAAAAACGAACTTCGTGCGTGTATCTCCCTCTCCGTCGCACTTGCTAGTTCGAGCAACAAAGACGGAAATACACGAACGAAGTTCGTTTTCGTTTCGCGGTAGCCCCACAGATTTTACAGGATTTTACCTACTACCACAGACAAGAAAGTTCTCATAGTAAAATTGGTTGTAATAATGCTGGTTATCTACGGTTTCTGAACGCATTTTGGAGCACTAATGCGTAGATAAACATACTTACACATTGACATAGATCGGTGATTGTATAATGCCTGCCTGTAAAGTGTGGTTGATGCAATCTGCCAATATGAATGATGAACCCTTGCAAACTCCAGGGCTGCAGGGGTTTACCTGTCTTGTATCTCATTCCAGTCGACTTCAATGTATTTCGCGCATGAGGTTTTTTTTATTGTAATAATTCGAATATTATAAACCTCTGCATGCAGATTTTTATTTTTAACCCCAGACGCAAAGAGAGGGGTGTTATAGGTTTAACGTGTCTGTGTATCTGTCTGTGGTATCGTAGCTCCCAAACGGATGAACCGATTTTCGTTTACTTTTTTCGTGTCATAGATAATTTTATCCTGAGTGTTCTTAGCCATGTTTCATGAAAATCTGTTTAGTCGTTTTTGAGATAATGGACTTTGATCTAGTTAATTAGGGGATCTGACTAACTTCCTTATGTCCGATCGATTCGAAATTTGGTACCGTATTACTTCAATGATATTGAAAATATATGGTAAGGTAACCATGACCTGATCAGCCGTTTGAAGATCATCAGCTCTTTAATAGTTGATGTGGGGATCTCACTACTTTCCATTATGTCCTATCGATTCGAAATTTGGTGCCGTGTTACTTCAATGATATTAAATACCTTCCTAATAATTATACCCAACTTTAAAAAGTACAAAATAAAAACCCCCGACAAAAAAAGTACTCTAGAAACTAAGAAATAATATTTTAAAGCTATTATAATTATTATCGTCACATATATTATGTAAGTTCAAATGTTTTTATTTTCCGAGCGTTGCCGTTATTTCACACCAATGGCCGTCTTAGCATTTGCATACGTTTTCAGTAAAAAACGCCCAATCTAGCGAGATCTCGTAAAATGGTAAGGATCAAATTCTTGGCTTAATCACTTAATTAAATTTCCAAAACACGAAAATGAACCATAAAATGATGTGGGTTGTTTCACAGCGGAACTAAGTTCACTTCTTTAGTTTGTATGGCTAAGTAGTTACCGACTAACCAGGCTAACTACTGGCTAAGAATTTGGTCCCCACCCATTTACGAGATCTTGCGAGATTGGGCGTTTTTCACTGAAAAAGTATGCAAATGCTAAAAAGTCCATTTAATGATAAGAAATAAAAATAAAATCTGCGCAATGCAGCGTCTGCGAGATCTCTCTTTGGCCTGAAAACTCACGATATTGCATTCTCTAAATCACGCATTATCATCAAATGGTGAAAAAAATGCCAGATTCGAATACTAGTTAGCTATAAGAGCCATCTACCGTAGACTAGCCAGCTCGATTCGCGTTTGTCGATGTGGGTATTTTCTACTCGCCGATAGAGGACGCTAACAGTACCATTATAAACAATCTCAAATCAAACTCGGGTAGCAGTTAATATTGTCAATAGAGGCAAGCAACTATCAGCTGTCAATAACGATCGAGTTGTGACACAAGTTGTGATCGATTTATTGACTTTTCGTTTTTTTTTATTGATAACGTTTTTTGAATGGGGTTGGCCGGGCGAAGGGGGCGAAGGTATTTGCAGATGGCGACAGCATAGCATAGGATGAACCTGTCAGTCCTACCAAAACTGACAAATTCTTGTTTTTTTTTCGGAATTTTCTTGTTTAAGAATCAAGCCGTTTAAGCCAAATCCCATAGAAAAAGGCTAGTGACAGCACGTCTAGCACACGACGGCCGCGACATACTCCCGATTTTTATCGCACTATACCTCTTCTTCTAAGTGTTCTAATAAGAGAGAGACGGATAGTGCGAGAAAAATCGAGAGAGCTCGCGCACCGTCGCGTGCTAGCCATGCTGGACAGATCTATGATGGCGCCATCTAGTCAAACATTTGACAGTAGCCAACCCCATTGTCATTGTCACATAATGAAAATGTCCATTGTTGGACAATAGTTTACTATAATTCAGATTATTATGTGACCTTAATTCTCTATTACTTAAATAACGGCAATTAATTATTGTAATACGAACATGACTGAGACTTATTCATGACGGTAACTAAGCCTCTTTCAATGTACCTACTTAATTAGGCAAATGAAATGTGATAAAGAGATCGGAAACTCGGGGGCGATTATACCTACACCTAGCAAAATTCCGGAAAATCTAAGCAAGTATGGAGTCGGCTTCTTAAAAATAATATTTTTTATTATTTAAATCCCGGGATCCCGGGATTGTATACAACATCAGAAAATGGTTAATACGTATCAATTGTCGTTGGGTTATGGCTTTTTAAGCGAATTTCGTCAACATACAAGCCGTTTTAACGACATACAGAATTTATCAAAAAGACACGTGTTAGTCCGTTTAAGGGCTTAATTAATTATAGGTATTGTGTTAAGATGATAATATTGATAACATAATATCAAGAAAAACTTTTTAACGTGATTTTTTTATACATGGTATTTTTGAGTGGTTTCCAGTATATGGAAATCCTAAAGTATAGGAGATACAGGGAAACCGTCTTAGGAAACATTAGGTATTTTTTTGTGAAAAGAATTATGGTATAGTTTCGGCCAAGTCTAGTTTTTCTTATCAGAACACGATGCCCGTTATCCTCTTAAACGGATCACCAGTACTTTTGTCACACTTTGTATGTGCTTAATGCATAAAGTAACCGTAGCATATGCTAATAAATCGTTTATATTAACATGTACTACGTAAATGTATACCTCGAACTTTGTTGCTAAGTTCCATATATCGGTTATGTGGGTGGTGGAAAAATAAAAACATTTTTTTTTAATAACATGTATTCACTTAAAATCTTCAATAAAAAACAACTTTTACTCCATGACATTAACAAGTACTGAAATAGAACTGGCTCAGTACCGTGAACATCGTAAATTTCGAATATCTGTATTCATTCGAATACAAGTGTGACAGATGCTAATAATTTACAATTTACGATGGTCGCGGTACCAGCCCTATTTTTAACACTTAAGCACTAACATTTGGCAAAATTATACATTATGTTAAGGTCACGAAATAATAGCTACGACTTTAATGCTTGATCCCGATAGTATCAGAGGAGTTGCAAAGAAACGAAAAACACTAAGTGCGACCTAATTAATAGGGCCAGGGTTGGGTTCAAGATTTAAGGAATCTGTAACATTCAATGGATTTGACACATGTAAAGTTTATTTCGAATTATAGTCAATTATAATTATTTTTTCAAGATTAGCCATAGTAAGTCTATTCCTACGTTCCGTAAGTATCCATTTAAACATGGAAAAGGATCTTTCTACATCTATCGACGTGAGTGTTGCGTATTTATAAATATAAATGTCACTTTCCTGATTCATCTTTTCGCATATTTTTCTTAGTATATCAAAATCAGGATTTCTATCGATAAGCTGGTTTAGTTTATGAATGAATTTGCTGTTCATCGTCCATTCTATGACTAATCTTACTTCGTCAAAAATTTCACACTTCGATTATGGACAATTCCCGTTTTTCCAATCTAGTAATGGCAATTTATATTATTTCAAAATTATCGTACATATATTGCGTCTACTTTTCTGTTTTTTAAGTACGTTCTTAGCTTGTTTGATAGACTCGGCTTCGTTGCTGTTTAATGTATTTACAACACTTGAGTATTTTTCTAAATGCTCAGCATAGTAAAATGCTGCCTTCAGCCAGGTTCCCCACCTTGTTATTACCGGCCGTGGAGGCAAAGGTAAATCAGAAAACATCTCCTTTAAAACGTTTACTCTATTGGGGGCTTTTAAAAAGACTTTTTTTACATTATTTATTAAGATATCCACATCAGTATAATCGGTCAGTCTGTGCAAGGCATGTGCCATACAAGTAAAGTGTTTGGCAAAGTTTTTTTCAACATTTTTCCACCAAGTAACATTTATGCTACACTATCTGAGCTAAGCATTAAAACATTATGCAACTTATCATGAAATTGATCAGCCCACAAATCTCTTAAGCAATCTATCACAAACTCGTATACAGAACGACCATTCACTTTTTGCAGGGTTTTGCACGCTAACATATAAATAGGTCCCGAAAACTGTCCATTCAGTGGCTTCACTAAGAAATGTATTACATATCGTCCCAAAAAGTCCGTGGTTTCATCTAATGATATCCATAATTTTTGGTCTTTGACTTCATTTTTAATGGGCCGTAGTTGGGATTCAATCACTTTATCCAAATCCTTTCTTAATGTGCTCTCGCTTGGAAGTGTTCGGTTTTTATCGTGACACCTGCAAATATATTTTTCGAAAAAAGTTCTAAACAGGATTCTCGACCTGTATCAATGGTATGTTGCACAAGATTAAAAAATATGTCAAGTCATAGTAAAAATCAGCCGGTGACTCAACTTTAACACCTCGATGCATCTTTAAGTTTAAAGGCCGAGTAAAATTGCTCTTCTTAGCCTTTAAACTGACTTCACATTTTGTACATGTTATTCCACTTGCCGCGTCGTATTACATTAAACTAATACTAATATGATATTAACATAAAATAACACGGCTACAACTTACCTCACATAAAAAGGTAATCCAGTATAAATCTCGTGTAATAACAAAGTCCAGGAATTCACAGCACAAGTCGTTGTTCGATGTAGTATCACTAGTAACAGAATCCAATCCACAAAGCAAATCATAAACCGTTGTTGTATAGCCGTTCCGTAACCGTTGTAGATACGTGAAAACAGAGCACATTTGGCACATTTGAATGCATGTAAAATACAGCAACGAATGAATCATAAACTTCCCTAGATAACTTAGCCACATTCTTATCTGTATCCCCACCCTTAACCCTTAATTTGGCAGAGGAAAAAAGAATCTAAAATTATATATTGCTGTTTTTGTTCGCCTTCAAGGTCCATCATGGAAAAATATGAAAAAAAATCTTTTTGTTGTATTTTTTGGAAAACAGCATGTATGGCAGAGCATACATTGCCAAATGAAGGAAACGACTTTTACAAGAAATAAAACTAAGTTTTTGTGTGAAACTAAGATTAAAATAAAATAAAATAAAAAAATAAAAAAAGCCTTTAATATTCCTCTAAACTTAAAATGGGTACACTAAAATTTCATGCAAACACTTTTTAAACAGTGTTACCTATAAAATTACATTTGAATTTGTATTTCCACTGGTAAAATTAATAATTTAGTTAAAAAATTATGAATAATTTCCTTTTCAATAATTTACAAATTAATAAATAATTTATTCCATTTGGATGGAAATTAATAATAATAATTGCATTCCATTTAGATTTTAATTAATAATAATGATAATTCCGACGTACTTAAAAAATAGAATTGTTGGTGCGATGTATATAAAATTATTGTGTGTGTTTAGTTTTAAGGACCCCTCTTAGGGTGAAGGCCTCCTCCAGTTTATTCCATTTTCTCTGTCTTGTGCCTCTTTTTCCCATTCCTTTCCGGCTTTTTTTCGGGCCTTTCCAGGAGGTGACTATTTTTGACCATTTTGTGTGGCTCATTCGCGCTACATGGCCCGCCCATTTCCATTTTAATCTTTGTGCGTGTTCTGTGGCATCTATTACTTTAGTAGTGTTTCGTATAGCATAGTTTGGAACTTTGTCCTTTAATTTTTTTCCTAACATACTTCTCTCTATACCTCTTTGGCAGACTTGAATTTTATTTCTTGTTGTGTTGTTGAAAACCCAATCTTGGCATCCATAAGTCGAGCAAGGTAATAGGCAACAATCAGCAACTTTTTTCTTTATGTTCACAGGTAGAGTGGATTTAAAAATCTCTTTGTGGCTCCAATATTTATTCCACGTTTTATTTATGCGTCTTTTCAATTCTTCGGTGTCTGTTCTTTTTAAAAGACATTAATTGGCCGAGATATACATATTCATCGACGTACTCTATATTTTTACCGTCCACGACTATGGGTGCGGTAACGCTGTTCCTCATTATTTTTGTTTTGCTTGTATTTATCTCAAGACTAATCTTTAAGGTTTTTGAGCATAATTCCGTAAGCATCGACTGAAGTTCCGTCGGCGACTCCGAAAGAAGGACGATGTCGTCGCGCAAAGCGAAGATGGCTTAATCGATTGCCGTTTATCCAGATTCCTTTCTTAGTCCATGGTAAACCTTCCATAATATTTTGTAGGACAGAAATAAAGATTTTTGGTGAGAGCGGGTCCCCCTGTCTTACGCCTCTACTAATTTTTATAGGCGGTCCGATTCGGTCTAGCTTGACTCTACTTGAGGTTTTCGTGTATATATCTTTTATAATATTTATGTAGGGGTATGGAATTGATTGTGCAAGTAGGGCGTTCCATATGCTTTGGTGAGAAATTTAGTCAAAGGCTTTGGCATAATCGACGAAAGCCAGGTAGAGTGTAGTATTAAATTCTTGGTACTTCTCGATAATTTGGTCCAGCACGTGGATATGGTCTATGGTACTATAATTTTTTCTGAACCCTGCTTGTTCTGGTGGTTGATAAGATTCCAGTATAGGGCTTATTCTTGTTTCAATACAGGATGAGAATAATTTGTACATACACATGAGGCTTATTTATTTATTTATTTATTTATTTATTTATTATTCGGAGAACCAACAGCTAACAATTCAAAATAATAATATAAGCTAGTTATATAACTTAAGTAACAGAAAGCCAATTAAAGGTTCCCACCAGTAGCAACAGGTTAACATACAATTGGTGGTTATCACTAGTTACAACGTGTTACCCACAAGCATACAATGAATACATATGTAAGAAAGAAAAAAAGAAAATGAATTATTTATTAAGTGATCTGAGTCAACCGTTACAGTAATAAATATGATGTCGCGCATGCGACTCGCTCACTTAAAAAACTCGTCTGTTAAAATCCGTCTTATAGTGGTGATGTTGCTATTGAAAATGTCAATATCCCGCTCCTTCGTTAGTTCATTAAGGCTTTTACCAGCTCGCAATAAAAAGCTATTTTTTCTATAATTACGTGATGTAAATTGAATTGAGAGGGGAGGGAAGTATCTTTTAGACCTAGATGGAGTATTGAAGGAGAGCTTAGCTAGTAATTCCGGACAATCAATGTTACCATTTAAGATACTAAGTATATAAATAATATCTGCAATTTGACGACGTTTATGCAATGGAATGAGGTGATGTTTTTTACAAATATTTTCATAATTAGACGAATTGTAAGGGGTTTTTAGCTTAAAGCAGAGGTATTTTATAAATTTTTTCTGTATACGTTCCAACCTGTTAATGTAGATATTGTAAGAGGGGTTCCAGATTTGAGACGCATATTCAAGTTTGCTTCGGACATATGTGCAATAAAGAACTTTAATAGTTTTAATTTGGGTAAAATGTAAGGAACTACGCATAATAAATCCTAATGCCTTAGTAGCACTAGCTACCATATTATCAACATGAGTTTCGAATAAAAGCTTAGAATCATGGGTGACTCCCAGGTCCCTCATGCATGACATAGTTTTGAGCACATGATCATTAAGCTTGTAGATGGTCGGGATTATACTACGTTGTCTTGTGAAGGTTAAAGTAAAGCATTTAGATACATTAAGGTCTAATTTATTGGTCTGACAATATGCGACAAGACGCGTAAGGTCATCTTGTAGAAGGGCAGAGTCATCTAATGAATTCACTTTAATAAAAATTTTCATGTCGTCAGCAAAACATAGCAATTTGGAAGAGTGGAAACAATCACTGATGTCATTAACAAATACATTGAAGAGCAATGGCCCCAGCAACGATCCTTGCGGGACGCCACTGGGAACAGTTACCCAACCAGACATATAGTTGTTAATGACAACAGCTTGCGACCTGTTATCAATATAAGATGCGAACCATCGCAATAGATCACCATGAATACCTATGTTGTTTAATTTAAGAATTAGCAGTTTATGGTCAATTCTATCGAACGCCTTACTGTAGTCAGTGTACACTACATCCACTTGGCTACCTTCGGACATGGCTTTAGTTACATAATCGTTAAGGAGTATTAGATTCGAAACGGTAGACTTACAACGCAGGAAACCATGCTGGAAAGGACTAAAATAGTTCTTAATTGCCGCATATAATTGAGCATGAACTACTTTTTTAAGTACTTTAGCAAGTATGCAAAGTTTTGAAATTGGCCTATAATTCGTTACTTCCGTTTTTGGGCCTTTCTTATGGACGGGTGTAATGTAGGCTGATTTCCAAATCGAAGGGACATGACATTCAGCAAAAGAGCGCTTAAACAGTAGCAATATTGGTACCACAATAGTTTTCGCGCAATTAATCAAAAATTGAGCCGGCATATCATCAGGTCCAGCTGTTTTGGACGGATCTAGTTTTAACAGTAAGTTTATGAGAACATCCGAGTTAACTTGTATATTACATATATGCGTAATTGAACTAGCTGTAGGGTTGACCGGCATCGCTAGCTCAGTACTAGGCGCAGAAAAAGTTGTATAGAAATAGCTAGAGAAAGCCTCACATATATCAGCGGCTGAATTGACCAATCTTTCATCATACTTCAGACAACTCGGTACACCATGTGATACAGAGCGTGACTTGATGTAGGACCAAAACTGCTTCGGGTCTTTAACGATATTGTTTTCAAGGCTACGAATATATGTTTTAAAGCATGACTGTTCCAGTTTTTTGACCCTGTCCCTTAGAATATTATAAGAGTTTGAATCAGATATATTGCCGTATATACGAAATTTCTTTAAATATTTAAATTTCTCTTTGACAGCTTTTTTTAGAGCCGGCGAGTACCACTTCGGAAAACTATCAGTGTGACATATTTTACTAGGGATATATTTAAGGCGCAATTTTTTAAATATGGAATAAAAAAAGCTAACAGACTCCTCTAATGAACGTCGCGAGAATTCATTCACCCAATTAACCAAGGTCAGCTCATTACTAATCGAATTATAGTCACCTTTATTATAACAGTATTTAATACGAGAAGCAGGTTTCAAACTATTTATTTGTGCAAATTGAATCGAGATTAATATAGCTTTGTGGTAGGGATCAATCGGTACTAAAGGGTCCAAACAGGTTATTGATCGGTAGTTACTTATATGCGCTGGGTTTCCTTTCTTGTATAGCAATATGATATCTGATTCGCACCATGGTATGGGGACTTCCTGTTCTTTCAAAATTTTATTAAATAGAGTGGTAATTGGTTGAAGAAGAAATGGTGAACCGATTTTTAGTAACTCGTTTGAGATGCCGTCCGGGCCTGGGCTCTTGTCCTTTTTAAGCTTCTGTATTTGTTTGTATATTTCTTTTTCTTGAAATGCCTCTACTTCTGTCACATTTTCGTCGGTTATGTTTGTAAGAGACGCTGGCTGATTCTGTGTACGGTTACTATATAAATCTCTGTAGTATGTTGTTGCAATATTCAGTATGTCGTCTCTTTTGTTATGTACATTTTCATGTCCTTCAATTCGTTCTATCCAATCTTTGTGAGTTTGTAAGTCTTTAAAAGCTCGCTTCAAGCTGCCAGTAGTGTTCAAATGTCTCTCTATTGTTCGTGTTCTGTAGGTATTGTAGTCGTGCCTAATGTACTTGCTGATTAACTTGTAGAGAGCTTTTAACTCCTTTTTCAAGCTTCGACTTTTGGGTTTCATTCTCTGAATTTCATTTCTTCGCGCCATTAATTGTCTTGTGTGGTCTGTTATTACTGGTGACGATTTTTCATTGTCTAGTGAATATGTGAGGGTTTTATTTATGCTGTTTTGTATAGTCTTTATAAGTTGGTCGTAATATGCATTGACTGTAGGACTGGTCCGACCCAATAATTGTGAAGGCATATTGTCGCGCAGATATTCTAAGTAGGTATTTCTTTGCTTTTCCGTTTTCAATAAACTTGATGACTTTTTACTATAACTTGCTCGGCTTCTTTTTGAAAGTTGGATGTTAATTTTCGCTCTTACTGGTCGATGGTCGGATGGAAACTTTATGTTCAAAACTTCGATATATTGACAGCTTTTCGGAAAGTTTGACATAACATAATCTAGTTCGCTTTTGGTTTTACCGTCAGGTGATTTCCAAGTCCACCTTTGCCTTAGTTTCTTTTTGAAGAAAGTGTTTAATATAGATAGCTGGTTTTCGTAAGCGAACTCGATTAGTTTTTCTCCTCTATTATTTCTGGTTCCGTAGCCATATTTCTTCATTATCAGATGTTCTTCAGGGCGAGGCATACCTATCTTCGCATTAAAATCTCCCATTATTATTATTTTTCTAGAGCCAGTGCTAGAGCTCTATAGACTGTTTCGTAAAACTCTTCCATCTTGTTTTCCTCCGCAGATTCAGTGGGAGCGTAAACCTGAATTATGGCTATTCTGTTTTCATCGAAATCTAATGTAAGTAGAGTTACCCGTTCGGATAGCCCTGTGATTTCCACGATGTGTTTTTTCAAATATTGTTTTATAATGAAACCGACTCCGTACAGTCCTGCTGACTCGCCTACAAAGTGAAATATAAAATCTTCATATTCTTGGATCGAGTTTCCCACTCTCCTTATTTCTGATAATCCTATCACATCAAACTTCGTGTTTTCGACAGAATCCATAAGCTCTAGTAGTCGTTCGTAGGAAGATAGAGTTCTCGTATTGTAGGTTATTATATAGATTAGATCTTTGTCATAATCTTGAGGGTTTTGGTCGAGCGCTCCCTCGGTGACCAACCTTATCGGGAGTTCAGATAAATCGTTTTGTTTTCTTTGTTGGTATTGTAAGTATTCATTTGAGGTGGAGGGGCCCTTTGATTTTCATGCTTCATCTTTTCTTGTTACATATGTCGTCATTGAGTTCTGTTCCTTGTATTTTTTATTTGATCTTGTGGCTTGTTGTTCCTTATTATGTTGCCCTATTATTGGTGTATTTGTACGAGACGGTTCTGTTTGTTGTGGGGAGACGGAAAGTTGTCTCTTATTGGTGTTCGTTTCGTTTTTTTTTGTCCTTGATGACTAACTTATCGTATTTTATGAAAGCTATGTTGCCTTTATCGGTTTCTTCCCGTTGCTTTAGTTTTAATTCATCCCGCACCTTCAAAATTTTTGGCGGAAACTCTTCTTTTATATATATGTTGGTTCCTTCTGTTTTTTATTTTGAAGAATTTTTATATTTTTTCCTAGTGTACTAAACATGACCGCGATTGGACGTGGACGTTCACCTTAATTACCTACTCTTCTGACCGTCTGCAGTTCCAGTTCTAGGGTAGGTACTTTCATAGTTTTGTTAAGGATGTCAATTATCTTATTTTGAAGCTGAAAATATGTTTTTTCAGTTTCCTCGACACCGAAGAACATGAGGTTTCTTTGTACGGCATTTTTTTCGAGAATATATAATCTTTTTTCTTGTTCCTCTAGTTGAGAATGTATATTTCTTAAATCAGAGTTAAATTCATGAAATTTTGCATCTGTGATCTGTGATTTTTGAACTTATTTTTCCTCTAAGCGTGGGATATGCGCCACTTGTGTTTCTAGTGACGAAAATCTGCTCTGGAATTCTAATTTTCATTTCTAAAATCAATTTCTGTAATTCTTCCATAGTTGCGGTTCGGTACTGGTAGCGACCCCTATCGCAAACTGAGTACAATATTGAAGCGCCTTTATCGCTTGGTTAGATCTTGCTCGATCGGCCGATGTTCGTAACTTTCGTGACGGTGTTGATCTTCAAGTTTGCAGTACTTGCGCTAGATGGCGTTGTTATCAAAATAGTTATGACAGTTACTGTGCTCTTTTATACGCATACAATTAGGTTATTTTTTTTTTAAATAGCCTTATTTTACTTTATTTTTGCTGCACTTTGTCTATTTTCAGTCCATTTGACTATAAGTGAAAAGAAGTGTCTAGAAATTGTAGCATTAACAAATATTATTTTACAGTACATATGGTGCTACTTTCCCGCACTAGTTCGGAAAAGAGCACTTTTCGTGCATATGTCGAAACTTTAAAGAGCCATATATACAGTAAAACGTTGTACGATACACGTGTGAATTTCCTATTTTTGGCACTTGTTTCTTAAATAACTATTTTTGCACTTTATATTCTTGTAGCTTTGCACATTTAATACATTCAATAGCGATTTTTCGAAATACATGTAATTATTCTCTCTGGTCTGGGAGTCCCCATGTAGATTACAATATTAGAGGTTTGAGAATTTTATTGAAGCAAATTTTAGGGAGATCGTCGTGTTGTCATTTTGTCAGCTTTTAATTCATAGTTCATGATTCATGACAACGAAGTTTTATGGCACCAACGAGCTGATTGACACGGAAAGCTGCCATAGGAACTCGTAAACTATACAAGACAAACCTATCATGATTCGGTTTATTAGAACCGTCACAACAAGTTGTTGATTGACAAAAATGATAGCTGACAATAAAAGCTTGTTACCAAAAATTTAGTTTTTGTCAAAAACATATTCATAACTAACAAAAGAACTGTAAGATTGTATTTCCCAAATTGCACAAAACCAAACTAACAAAAATTATAAATCTCCTCTCAAAACAAAAACCAAAAATCCTATAAAAAAAACATGATTATGTTCTTCTCTCAAAGTACAGGGTCTAACAAAAACATTAAAAACAACACGAAGTTTTTTTTTTTAATTGTAAGTTTTTGTTCAGTGGCATGGTCAGATACTACTCTTTTGAATGGTATTTTAAATGACAATTTCTATTGTTTTTGCCAGCTACAAAACAGAAGCGAACATTACATTTCATACAGATCACTGTGGCAAATTTCGAACAAAGACGGCATCTTGAATTTGGCAGTGTATGACACGTCATACAGGTTAGTTAGGCCATGCTTTCTTACGTCTTTGGCAGTGTATGTCACGTCATACAGCGAGTTTGAACTGAAATTGCTGTGAGTAGTTCAGTGAGTTAGTGAAATTAAGCAATGCAGTTCGATGCACAATATATTGCAGCGTTATGAATCAAGAAATAAAACAGCATGTTTCATAAAAAAGATAAGAGAAAAACACAATTATTTACCTTTGAAAGCACAACACTGTTCCGCCGCCGAGACATTTTAATGACATTTGATTTTTGATGTTTCCAGAGTAATGAATTATTTTTCCACCCATTTCGGGAGTAATGTTGCTACCATAAAAAAAAATTAAGTAAATCTTCTCATAAATTTAGTCGTTAATTTTTTTTGAAGTGCTAGTATGACACGTCATACAGTGCCAAATTGGGGGTTAAAAACTACCTAAGTTCTTATCTACAAACGTAACCTACAGCGAAAGATGCCGATGTCAAGCAATTGCGGTCTTGCCGTCCTTATTTACCTGGTAAACATGAAACAATGGCGGAAATACAAATATACCACGTGTGCCGCGGTAGGTTGATTACCTGTTTACATTTTGTTTTCATTTACTGATTTAACGATGTATAACTTTGTATAGTAAAAGTAACAATACAACTTTAGTTTGATGTCAACTAATATTGTACTGTCAGTTAAATGAAAAACACATGAATTACATTAAATTTTGATCATAGGAACAACTAAAATAGTCTATACTTTAATACATTTGCATGGTTGTTATTCTAATTTTCGGTATTTCGGGAAATCCCAGGAAATTTATTAGTAAAATTAAATTGAGTCCGCCTCCATACTAGTCAACATCGATGCGGCGTAGGCACTGAGCCCGAAGTTTAGGTATAATCGCTCCCGAGTTTCCGATCACTGAATTCATAATCATTAATCATAATCATTTAATTCGGATACTTGTCCATATTTGTTAGTAGCGTACAGAAAAACTTAATTCTAGTGTTAGTAATTACATACAATTCATTATTATTCAATTATAATTAGTTATTCATTATTTATTTATTAATTATTATTAATTATGGGCTCATGCAGGCTCATGCAGCTTGCTCCTCCGCCTCATGAGTGGACAGTCTATTCTGCAGGATAATGCGATTAGGAGACTGTTTAGGAGACCTTGCAAATTTTATTATACGACGGTGGCAAACAAGCGTACGGCCCGCCTGATGGTAAGCGGACACCGCAGCCTATAGACGCATGCAACTCCAAAGGAGTGACATGGGCGTTGCCGACCCTTGATATGTTTGAGGATTCGCCGTGTTGACAGCTGAAGGAACAAATCCCTCGCTCTCAACACAACGCATCCTCGGGAGCGATTCGCAATACCTACAGTTTGAATGCTTGTAGGTTGACTTTCTTTAGTACAGCGTAAACATGCAGCTCCATTCAAGGGCGCCTTTATGACTAAATGAGGGTAAGAATATGCCGTCGCGGAGCTTTACGAGTAATTGATTGAGTGGAGAGGCGACGTCATAGCAGCGGTAACATACGGCGCGTTAATGGAGATGTAATGCTGGCCTCGGGCTGCAGCTTGGCGGGAAGCCTGCGTTATCTCGTTAGGGGGCTGCGGCCCTGGAAGTAGGGCGGCCGGGCGCGCGACTCCGCCGCCGACAGCGCGCGCTCGCGCGGCCGCGGCCGCGGCTCGCGCCCGCAGTGACGCATTGCAGGTGCGCCCCAGCCGATCGGCGCGCGCCGCTCCCGTCTTCGCCGCACCCGCCCGATATAAAACCCACTATCCTTTGCGGTTCAAAACTAATCCCATGCCGTGCGTCCCGAGACATGGACTTCCACGTTCCTCGCAGCTGAAAAACGATCTCCAGTGATAGTGCAGTGCGAACGATTCATCCGAAATCGGATATGAAAATACGGTGAATCGAATACAGTATTCGGAACGACTCGCGGCCGAGCTCGGAGCGCGCCGTCGGGAGTTTCTCGGCGCAGCCGCTCGCGCGAAAGGGGGCGGCAGTATCGTTTCAACCGTCGGTCCGTGCGGTCGCTTTTGCGGCGTAGTCTGTGATTTTTTAGTGTAGCTCCAGATAATCCAAGTTAATCTACAATGGTGAGTGTTATTTTCGCTCGGAGGTGCCTAAAGTGAATTCGGGGGATCGTTCCGCTCCAGGATCAGGGTATATTTCGGGGATGTGATGTATCGGTGTTTATAGTGATGACGGCCTCCATTATTGTGACGGCCGTTTTTTACCGCATTGCGGATCGTCGGTTTCGCCGGGCTCGAGAGCCGGCCTGGAGCGCCGGGCCGGGTCGGGGACCGGGACGTTTATCCGCTCGCGATTGTGTCGAACCGTCGCCATAGTTCTGTAGGTGCCGGTGTCGTGACGTCGCAGTCTAAAGCTGGTCAACAGAACCTCTAATATGGCGTTCGCGGTGTGAAACAAGTGGTCCCGTGCAAGGATCGGCGAGGCTGCGGCGCGCCCTAGTCCCATCGATCGAACGGCCCAACTGTCAAGCGCCCGTTGACTCATCGCGCTATTCCAAACGATATTTTCATACGCAATTCGCTATAAAAACTGGTTCTGCCATCAATCTTCCTCGCCTGCGGCCGTGAACAATGGTAATGTTATCGAATTGTTTTGCGGCTGAATGCGGTGACGTTTGGTTGTCAAACGGGCAGCCGGCCCTGCCTCTGGAGCCTTTATTGTTTATAAACGGCTCCACTCTCCAGCGTAGTTATAGCAGCTTCTCCCCATGCACACTTTAAAAAAGTTTTCTCCTAACCTGAGCATCTATTGCAATTGCAAGTTTGGCTTGCGATCCACGTTATCCAAGGCAAACTTGTCCTGCCAATGTACCTACCAGCTTTTTTTCGTGGTTTCATTCATTTTGCAAAAAATCAACTAACGCAAGAAGTGAAACATCTCCAATTGAGATACTTTGTGCCTATTTGAAACGCAAGTAAATGTTATTCATAGATTGGATATTATAGTGCCTTGTTGTGGGGAAGGTCACAGTGATTGTTATGCTAAGTTCACAGTAGTCTAGTGCCGGATAAAGTGGTTTTTGTTGCGACTAACAATGGATCTTGATGGTTGTAATTGTCAGAGAAGATAATTGTACTAGATTTCAAAGCAGCAGAGTTTTTGCTCATTGAGAATGTCTTCAGCAATTCTGTTGTTTTTGCATGTATATTTAGCTGTTCGTACTGTTAGTATTTAATACAGTGATATCATGCATGATTCAACTACATGCAGAATATTCTGCATGTAGTTGAATCATGCATGATATCACTGTATTAATATGTGTGTATTCATATTCATATGTGTCTGTGTCATATCTTGAGATGGAGGGAATCATTATTCATCTCCACAGTAATGAATTGACTTTGAACTTTCTATATCCTGTGCACAAGCTTTACTTGGGCCTTAATCTTACGCTAGCAGCAGAATGCAATGCCACCGAGCTGCGGGATTGAACACAGTTCATGTCCATCCCGAAAGTCCATTCTATAGGTTGAAAGAATTTTTGATACCTATGGACGAATATTTCTAAAGATTACCTGCAACATACAAACATAAGGTACTCTTTTAAATATTAGTTTAGTTAGGGTGGGCAAAATGTTCCTGTTCTGATAATATCTGGATTCACAGTTCTACACAGAGACTTTATATGAAATGGAAATCACTGTATTAATCTGAATGTTTCTAAATTTTAGTGGGTTAAGTCAGATTGTCATCCATGACAAATTATTAAGAAATCAAGCCATTATTTGAATGTGAATTTCACCTCATCATTATCTGTCCAATCATGTAATTTTTGTGATGTACCTACAATGGCATCCAACTACCCAGTGGGTGGTCGGACCTCATGCCATCTGTCCACAACTCTATAACCGTTTCCCTATAACTAACCATGAATAGCACTGGTTCAGGTTGAGTGTAAGAATTTGGGTAAATTACTGAATCCTACTAATATTATAAATGCGAAAGTTTGGATGTCTGTTACTCAATCACGCTGAAACGGCTCAACCGATTTGGATGAAATTTTAACCAAGATAGTTTATAGCCTGGATTAAAATATAGGATAGTTATTATCCCGGGACCATGCAGACGCAGTCACGGGCGGAAGCTAGTAAATTATAAATTGAATACACAAACTGAGCTAAGAACCATCTTGACAACAATACTTTCAATTAAAAAATAAAAACCCAAATTGGTTGATCTGTTTGTGCTAGAATGCCACAAGTAGACCCACAGTTAACCCTTTCACCGCCACAGTCGGCCATAGCCGACAACGCAAAATCGTGACTACGACGCCAGAGACGGCGCTGGCCGACAAACATTTTTTGATGAATACCTATTGAAAAACATCCCATTTTTATGGTGGCGTTATTTCTTTACCCATTTTAATTTTACCCCTGTGGCGTCAGTGGCACAGCGTATTGCTTCGCCGTCGGGCGGTGAAAAGGTTAAACTTAGAACACCCCTTGGTCTCATTGGGGGTTGAATGTTGAGAATCCACATTTACATCAGTTGGAATGGTTTTTTAGGCTTCTTACCATGTAGATGAGTGTTGTCGGTCATCCATGTCTTAATTTGCTAGTTATTTTGACTATTGATATTGCATTTAAAGGTAGAAGAAACCGCTTCTGGTGCTAACATTCACAAAACTGTCTTATCATTGCCGAATATCTTAATATTGCAGAGGTGTCTTGATATGTTTAGGAATGTGCAATAGTGAAGTCATTTTAGAGGCAGCATGCTAGTGTTTGTAGGAATAAAATTCAAGTAAAATGACTAGCACAACAGTGAGTCTCCACCAGAGCTGTGTGGTAGTGAAGTGGCGTACGAAGCAGAAATCCACCAATAGAAAGAGAATGCAATTGGTGTTTTTTTTCTTCGCACACCACTCCACTACCTAACACAGCTCTGGTGGATAATCACCCTAAAGGCATGTTAAATTACTATTGCTAGGGAAACTAGAGTAATTAACTTATTTCCCTTTATGGTAACACCCATGGGGGCATTTGTGTACAGTCGAGTTCTCCAATATCTATACAGACAACCTTTCAAAAATATCTACACATGTATCTTATGTCAGTACTTAACAATAAAATCTCTGTTTAGATTTTTTGAAAGGTCTGTATATATTTGGAGAACTCGACTGTAATATAAACGTCTAGACAGTTATTAGACGACTAGACAGATATTTCATAATTACATGGTTTTCCTTTGTTTAAACTGTTTTTTGCGTATTTTTTCATTACAGTCAGTAAATCTGATTTTAAAAAAAATTTACAAATATAATGTGACTTCCCTGAGTTACAATGACACACACCCTGCTCTTAACAACCACCTTTACCATGTTTTTACATCGACTAAATAAATATCCTCGTTATTACACTGAAGCCAAGTATTATTTATAACGAGGACATGGTTATTAACAGAGTATAATAATATTAATGTGTACTCCTTGCATTTTATTAAATTGTCAAAAGGGCCTCTACGTGTTGGCTCAGTTGGTACTTTGTAGGTACCTAGCTCCACGCACGCCTCCCAAAGGTCCGGGACGTCATTGTCCCGTGAGCGGGAAAGACATACTTAATAATAATAGATGAGGTTACATATCAATCATTTTTATTCACAATTTAATGAGCAACAAGTATTTTAGCGTCAACATCTACTCTATGTAATTAACAAAATAGCTAATCATACCTAATTATATTTAGTGGCAGTAGGTATCTTGGTGTCCACAGCGGGACTGTCAAATGACTGTGGTGCCATCTTCTTAGGCTTTACCATCATCCCCTTTTTTTTAACGTGGGGTAATGCCTTTACGCATCCCGCCCGGCTGGGGAAGCCAGGGCAGGTATGTCGGACTCCCGGGAAACGCCCGGACTACCGACTAAAACCCCACGGTGTTCCATGTCGTCACCACGGTGCCGGGTTACGGGCACGCCGAAGCACTCTTCCGCGACTTACCATCATCCCCCTAGCGTTTTACCCAGTACCTTGTCACATAATCCCTAGAGTTTGTCGTAGGCACTAGGTTTACGAAAGTGACTGTCATCTGACCTTCCAGCCCAGAGGGAAAACTAGCCCTTATTGTGATTAGACCGGTTGCCTCACGATGGTTTCCTTCACCGAAAAGCCACTTTACAGTGTCAAATGATATTTGGAACATACTTTTTTTCAAAAAGCCAGTGTGGTTCGAACCTACGACCCCTTGCCGCTCGGTTGCAGGAGGCCCTTTACTATGTGTGGCTTATTTAAAAAACAACAACAAATGAAAATTGTCCACGTGTAAACTGCCGACATGGAGGCGTGGAGGCGCTGGACCAGTACCGACCGGCTTCTTTTACTATATTATTGTATTGTATAAAAAACGTTTCAGAAAAGAAATACCTAGACCTACTTATTGGAATGTGCGACACATGTTATGTCTGTCCTGGTCCTATCTAATTGCCCACATATCGACGTATTATAAAATAAAGTTAATGTGGATATTACAATAATGCAGTACTCGCTATCTACCGCCGCAGTGTGACGTGTGATCATTACACTTGTATACTCTAATCTTATCAAAACTGGTTCACTAATACACTTCTACAAAACCACTTTAAAGTTGACCTCCCAACACGAAGAGTTAGTACGTGTCTAGAGACCAAGTTACATTGGTGGCGTTTGATTCGTGAATAGATAACTTTATCAGGCAGATATTGTTTAGGTCGCTTGTTCCGTCTGTTTCGAATACTCCATTAATAGGAATGGTCGTCATGGTTGTATGTATATTTGTTAATTGGTTTTTCGTGTTTGTGTCCTAAATGTGTCTGCTTGTCTATCTCTCAGCTGCTACTTCTGACTGTTCTGCCGTCTAACAAATTGTTACGAGTTATTTATTTATTTAATTTGGCGTACTGTCAGGGTTCTTTCAAGTTACAATTGAGTAGGTATATAAAACGGATGAAATATTAAATACCGTTTTGATGATGGAACTGGCAAGTCGTAGGATTTCTGTTACCAGCCAGCCCCGAGGCTTTGTTCATTAGAATGGTCTCGATGAGTTCATGACTGTGCGAAAAAAAGCTTGAAAATAAAAACTACGATGTTTTTATGTCGAATCAGTAGAATTGACTAATTAATTAATTATTCTTTGATTTGAATCTCGAATTCAATTTAAATTCTTATCTCAGATCACCTTGAAACGTAGTTGGAAACGTTATCTTGGTATTAATTGCTCTCGTCTAATAGCTTTGCTTGGAATTTTTGTGCGCTGTTCTTCTTAATTACGTATTAGCAGAGAATACTGACTGATACATATGTGACACCATCTAGTGAAACTAGGCTTATTGTTCTGTTAAGGTGTACTTCCGACGCGATCGGCCGCGATGCACGGAATTACACCTTTATGCACCTGTTGCCTCTATTACACATGAGTTGCGGGTTCAGGGTGTGTTAGCCTTTACCTTACCGTGTCAATCCACCGCATAGAAGGGCCGCCCTTCTATGCTTTGATCTGCAGCATGACCCCCTTCGATGGAGTTTTTTCAACGCCGTCCGTCGAATTACGTCCGAACTCCGAAGTATCTGATGATGCAAAATCGAGATAAGTATGGTATGATGACAGCCTCTCAAGTTCTTCTAATATGGACAGAGTCGTGAGGTGTCGAGTCCATTTATTTATTTATTTGTTTATTTGTTCAACATAGGTAGGTGCTAAAATACATTAGGGTCTTAAAAATTAAGTACAGTATCACTATGTTGGGCCCTCAGGCATACAAAATTTATGTGTAATTTGGTGGAGGCCGTGTGGTACACATCTCCACTAACTACATGGTGTCTGTTAAGAAATCTGTCACTTTATAATAGGCTTGATGACAGGCTCCATGACATTCAGCAGCATTATACGTCGACACTACATCTCGAGAGCATCTGATGGTTCATGAACTTGTGCAAAAAAGTCAACTCGTACTTATTTATTTCGTGATACATGCGTCAATACAAACTTTCTACGATTCAATTACGTGTATCGAGTATTTCAAAAATTTTCATGTTGCTACCCTTAGCATGGACAAAAGTCGAAACCCACCCTGCGCTGCTCTTTTAACGACTAATGTAAATTTACAAACAGTTGAGACCCCCGGGGGCTTCGAGACCCGGTGTAATATTGATAGAATAAGGCCTGATATGTAACTAACATGTGTTTATGTTCCACAGGCTGACCAGCTAACAGAAGAACAGATCGCCGAGTTCAAGGAGGCGTTCTCACTGTTCGACAAGGATGGCGATGGCACCATCACGACCAAAGAGCTCGGCACCGTGATGCGGTCGCTAGGGCAGAACCCCACGGAGGCTGAGCTACAAGACATGATCAATGAGGTCGACGCGGACGGTGAGTCACCATTACTACTGCTTTAGCAAAGAGCACGCCGCCGTGATGCGGTCGCTAGGGCAGAACCCCACGGAGGCTTAGCTACAAGACATGATCAATGAGGTCGACGCGGACGGTGAGTCACCATTACTACTGCTTTAGCAAAGAGCTCGGCGCCGTGATGCGGTCGCTAGGGCAGAACCCCACGGAGGCTGAGCTACAAGACATGATCAATGAGGTCGACGCGGACGGTGAGTCACCATTACTACTGCTTTAGCAAAGAGCTCGGCACCGTGATGCGGTCGCTAGGGCAGAACCCCACGGAGGCTTAGTTACAAGACATGATCAATGAGGTCGACGCGGACGGTGAGTCACTATTACTACTGCTTTAGCAAAGACTTCGGCACCGTGATGCGCGGACGGTGACTATCGCACGAACGCGCGACTGTATCCCGACACTAGTCAGATCGCCTGTCAAAGTAGATAAATTGATTGATACTGTATCGCCTTTGTATAGCTGCAAAAAGTTGCCACGTTGTCGGCCCCGTCATTTCCCATCAAGTGAGAGTGAGACTAGGGCTAGTCTCTGGTCAGTATTTTTTAAGTAAAATATGAACGGGTAATAACACAAATGTAACTATTCTGCAAATATCCTTTAAGACTTTTTATTCGAACAAGCACAAACAGTACCCAAATTTACCAATCGGCCACAGCGCAGGAAAAACAATATTCTTACCATTCATCATCCTCCGAGCGTTATTCCCGGTTGTGCCCTAATGCCCGGGGCCCGCTTTGACACCTAATCCCACGATTTGGCATAAGCACTAGTTTTACGAAAGCGACTGCCATCTGACCTTCCAGTCCAGAGAGAAAACTAGACCTTATTGGGATTAGACCAGGGGGCCTAGACAAGGTTTTTCCTTCACTTTCGTTGAAGCTAACGGTAAATAGAACCGATGACCGCCGCTTGACAGCCGCATGCCTCAACCACTAGCCTACTGTAGCTACATATATATATCAATTGCCAATCAAAACTCTAAAACTTGAGCCGATGCAGCAAACTCAACCTTCAACAAGCACCATATCTACTGCCTTACCTAGTTACATACACCCACACACACATCGGCATCACTCGATTAAGATAGCATATTAATGATATAATCGGTAACTGCTACGTGGCGTAGATATAGTAATGAGTCATTAATACCTGAGTAGCATTGGAATTCAGTCCAATCATTAATAAGACATCTATATTTAATATTGAACACGGACAACTAATGTTTTTCATAAGACCGCCGTCGCCACACGTTGGTCAGTACAGATAGGGCTTGTAATTTGGATTCAAATTGTATGGAAGATCTTTATGTTCGGATCCGAATCGGGACAATTCTATACGTACCACACTTAACGGACCGGTAAACGTTAAATATGTACAGTGATTACGCCTAGACGTTAGGATCCCGGGGTCAAGTAGTAATAGAAATGGCATCAAATATAATGACCACCAAAATTTGATACCCGCAGCTCTTTTATCAAAAAATATACTGAACATTAAATAGTTCTACCATTACAATAGTACTAGCTGTTTTAGAAACGAATGCACATTGAATTGTATTCGAAGACCAAATTTAGTAAATGATCACCAAATCTTAGCGAGCAAATTAATACAATATTTCTACCTAAATAACCCACTATGATTGCCATAAAGTGTATGCATGTTATCAAATAAAGTATAATGATACCAAATTTACAAGTGCTTACAGTAGTACCGCAAATATAAGTTACAACGATGTGCGCGTTTGCGCAGGTTTTGTTTTAACCCTATAGGCATTTGATTGAATAAAAGCTTTGTTTTTTTTTGTAGTGTTAATTAATTTAGGGAAATTGAATTTCAGGTTAGTAAACATTTTCTAGTAACTTAAATGATTCCTTGTTTACAGCGATCGAAAAGTAAAAATAACTACCAAAACCCAAATCAGCGCACCCCACTTCCACGTGGTCTTGTCTGTCCTACCCCTAGAGTGTATATAAAAGCCCGCGGAGCCAGAAGCTCGCGAAGGAGGTCCTGAGATGAACGGGTGCGCTCGTGAAACGAAGGGCCGACGAAGCGAGTTTCTGGCGGGAGACTGAGTCCCAGAAACGAAAGTGGGGCTCCGTCGATATTAGGAAATTATTTTACTGTTTTTGGGTTAGCAATGAATTATTATTATTAGGATAGCATTTTCTGTAATAGGATAGTAAGATGTTATAATTTGGGTTATTTTTTCTCATTAATAGGAGATACAATTTTGGTGATCATTTCCTACTTTTGGGTTAGCAATGATTTATTAGGATAGCATTTTCTTTGATAGGATAGTAAGATGTTATAATTTGGGTTATTATTTCAGATGAATAGGAGATAACATTTTTGTGATCATTTAACTATTTTTGGATTGGCAATGATTTATTAGGATAGCATTTTCTTTAATAGAATTGTAAGATGTTATAATTTGGGTTACTATTTCACACTAATCATTTACTATTTTTGGCAGTGAAAAGTGTTTTTTTGGCGTTATGTTTTACTATATCTGGTGGTCCGTTAAACATATGCCAATAGAAATGAGATCGTAGCACCAGGTGGTACATACAACAGTTTGCAGGCAATGCATTAAATCTATCAGGCAGTCTATTGTTTTCTACTATCGTTTGCCTACTCAATAGCATAACATAATCAGTGCAAGCCAAGAAATTATAATAAAAACCTGTATTGAACGGAATGGTATTCAGTTTTAAAAGGTGTGATATGGTGACATCACAACATTGTTTCCGCCATTGAAGTCATGGTCGCACTAACCACGTGTAGAGAGAAGCAGAGCAGTAATGGTTACATCGCTTCATAGTAAATCATTTTCCGAAGGTGACACACGTAGGACGTATCGATTTAACCCTCGCATATTCTCATATGCGAGGGTTAAAAAATTTCTAATGAAGTATTTCCAGTGCTGGTAGATAGTTTGACTTCTGAAAAACAATATACGATGTTTTCTTTTACAAAAGTAAGCGTTCTAATTAGAAAGAGACTTAGAATTAGTGTATGTCGCCGCGACACAGCTCGATTATTACAGCCGTGCAGGGGTGGCGTTCTGTGGAGTGCATTGATCGAATTCTCCGTGGCATGGCTAAGCCTGACTGATACAAGTACTTTATAAAAAGGAACTAAAACTTGAGATCATTTAAGTTGGCAGGATGGTATCAAAGTAGTCCATTCAAAAAGCTACTCTACTCTCCAAGGTAAAAGATTCAAATTCCAGTGTCAGTTTTATAAAAAGTCGGCAACATTAAATATCTCAACGTTTACCGATAGTTAAACCTAGCAGAGCATTTGTTCGCGTTATAAGTAATGAAAATAATTCTACTCCCGAGTCAGGAATATTACAACATCTGACCCTAGTTTCACCCGTCTTTTTTACCCTATACGTCCGTTTCGTCGTCTAACCGTTTTGCATTTCTAAAGGTATTCACCGCCATTATTGCGATCCCCTGCGGTTCCTGCGAATATCGCATGTTCTCAGGGGTCCCACGATTTCCCATTGCCCATATATTACTAGATGGGCGTGTCGTGTAAGCACGTTTAGACCTTCCGTCCCGTCCTTGCGTTCAGGACTTACCGGGATTCGTCTATAACAAGATCTTTGTTCTCGTCTGAATGAGATGAAATGAAAAATGCATGCGAAACTGGTATTGAATAAAATTCTGCATGAAAGAGCATTTATTTACAACTAGCTTCCGCCCGCGACTTCGTCTGCGTGGGCCCGGGATAAAAACTATCCTATATTTTATTAATCCAGGCTATAAACTATCTTCGTGCAAAATTTCATCCAAATCGGTTAAGCCGTTTAGGCGTGATTGAGTAACAAACATCTAAACATCCAAACATCCAAACTTTCGCATTTATAATATTAGTAGGATTAAGAATACGAAGCTATCTTCGACATAAGCTTACGATTAGGTAGGTAAAATTGTATTGTATAAGTTTTATTGTGAAGTTAAAATTCGTGACATGCGTGATTATAAGTATGTGCGCAGTTTTCTATTTAATTAGAGAATATTGTAAAAAACGCAAAAATAACCATTTGTCTAGGTCAAAATGTTGAAGAGTCGGTTGTTTTAAAACCCCCTGGTTACTTTGAAGGTTTAACATTATTACAGTCGCGTACCAGAATAACAATGTCGTTTGAATGAACACTGCGCAGGTGACATTTCATGTGACTTTAGCGAGTCATGTAATGCGACAAAGCAAATGTTTAATTAACTGCTAACCAAACAAGAATTAAACCGTATTGTTGAACCGCTGATTCACCGTGTAAGCGACTTGTTTGTATAGTAGAAACACTGTAATAAAACTAAGTAACACACTCAATTATTTGAAGCTTAGCTTTGCCCTTGCGTGGCACAGCCTGTTTAGAACATGTCTATCACAGTTCCGTGCAGTGCTATCCCGACTATACTACCGAGATAAAAAACATCTTGTTAACGGGGACGTAAAGTACCTCCATTGTTACAAATGTCACAATCGGTAGAGCAGTTTAAGCGTGCACAGACCTACAACTAACATCAGTTCATAGAAGTAGATTCACATTGAAGCCTCCTTGAGATGAGACTCACACGTTACAGGCAGTAGCAGCATTGAAACCGGGCAACTTGGCATTTCTAATGTAAGGAATTGTAGGTATTAGCCACGTCACACTAAAACGTGCACATGCTGCCGTTTTACTTATATTTGTTTATGTCCATTTTACCTCAAATGAGACTCAAATTTGACAAATTTCAAAATAAGGATTTTATTTACATACTGTGCGGTGTGCGTGTAACAGTTCACTTCGAATCTAAATAAACACCCTCATAAACTTGTTCGTCTCTACATAGTATAAAAAGAAGTCACTTCCCGCTGTCTGTCCATATGTATACTTAGATCTTTAAAACTACGCAACGGATTTTGATGCGGTTGTTTAATAGATAGAGTGACTCAAGAGGAAGGTTTATATGTATAATATAGTACCCGTGCGAAGCCGGGGCGAGTCGCTAGTCAATAATATTAGATGCCCAAAGTATCCTTTTAGAGAGAGCTCCCTATTCAAGCCCCAGGTCCGAAGGCCCTAGGACGAGCCCGACGGACACTCACTATCCTCAGGTGTCTTGCAAGCGAGACCTGAGGCCAAAGCCCCGAAGGTGACCGGCAAGGCAAGCGAGGCAGAAGGCCGAGCTTTTCCTTGGAATTAAAGGCCTAAAGCAATCATTCAGAGATCGGTCTCAATGCGAGCCCGAGGGCCTAAGGCCGAGGCCGAGCCCCCACGGATACTCGTTATCTCCGAGTAACTTGCAAGCGAAACCTGATGAGGGCCGAATTCCTGAAGGTATACGGGGGCCTCCCCGTATACCTTCAGGAATTCGGTTGCCTAACCGGAGCCGAAGGCTGAGCTTTTCGTCGGAATGAAAGGCCCTAAGCATGCTTTTAGAGAGCGGTCGCTATGCGAGCTCGGGGGCTGAAGGCCCGTGGGTGAGCCCCCATGGACACTTACTATCTCCAGGTGTATTGCAAGCGAAACTGGAGACCAAGTCCCGAAAGTGAGCGGCCAGGCAAGCGGGGCCGAAGGTCGAGCTTTTCGTATAACAATGTAAGGTCCAAAGCATCCCTTTACCCCATTATCTTCGGGTGTCTTGCAAGCGAAACCTGAGGTTCTAATTCCCGAAGGTAAAAGGGGAGGAATGTGAAGCCGGGGGCTGAGCCCTATAGCATGCTTTTAGAGAGCGCTCCCTAGGCGAGCTCGAGGGCCGAAGACCCGAAGGCAAGCCCCCACGGACAATCCCTAGGTGTCTTGTAAGCGAAACCTGTGGCCATAGTACCGAAGATGAGCGGCGAGGCAAGCGAGCCCTCACGGACGCATACCATTCCGTGTAGATGAGTGGCGAGGCGAGGTAAGACCCGTAGGTGGAGTGGTGAGGCAGGCGAGGCCAAAGGCCGTGCTTTTCGTTGGAATGAAAGACTCCAAGCATTCTTCAGCAAATGCTCTAAATGGACGGACACTCATTATCTCCCTGTGTTTTGCAAGCGAAACCTAAGAAGCGAAGCGAGTCCCCACATACATTTACTATCCCCCGGGGTCTTGAAAGCGAAACCCCAGGCCAAAGTTCTGAAGGTGAGCGGCGAGGTAAGCAATTTCGTTGGAATGAAAGAATTGGCGAGCAATGACACCTAAGGACACTCATTATCTTCCAGTGTCTTGCAAGCGAAACTTGAGGGCCGAAATTCTGAAGGTAAACAAGGGAGGCAAGCGAAGAACAAGCGAAGCGAAGGCTGAGGTTTTCGTAGAAATGAAAGACCCAATAAAATTTCAGTCACGGGAGTTTTCTACATTAAAAAAAACTCGATTCTCCGCGGAATACCGTTTTGTCCAAATTTTATACCCACATCCCATTGGTGAACTATGATAATTCGAGATAAGTATTCAACTCAACCTATCAAACAACTTTAGATGACCTCTGATTTCATAGCAAATATAGGAAGGCAGAGATCAAGGTTACTGGTTTTTCAATATCAACAGCGACGTCGTTACGTCGTTAGTGACTGAAGTTCCAATATAATTAGGTTTCTAATGTCTAACAGTTACTATCGGTGGAGGTATCATCCTGTTTTGGTTAATATATAGTCTTTAGCCGCCTAGCACTATTTTACCTCCCGTGTTTTTTCACGTTTTATCTATATTTTGCTAAAAGTTTGAATGGGATTGTTTTTACTTTCTAGTCAAATATATGCTTGCCAATTTTCAAGTCTTTAGCTCATAGATTCAAGGAGCTCCCATACAAAATTCAACCCCAGTTTTTGACCCCCTTATCTTTATAATTTTTATAACCTGGCCGGGGATTTTTTCAACAGATTAGGAAAGTGCATCAAATCCGTTCAGCCGTTTTCACGTGATGCGCGTTCACATAAACAGACAAACAGACAAAAATTCTAAAAACTTTTGGAACGTGTTCTGTTATTTATCGATTCTAAGTGTCCCCAGCCAACTTTTTTTCGAATATCATCCATGTACAGACTTTCGACCCTCTTCAGCTTTATTATATGTAATAGCACTAGCTTGATACAGGAACTGATATCGTAGTGTGCCGTAGTAAGCCGGCAAACATGATACCGCCTTATCAGTCGCCTGCATTGCTGTAAATATTTTGCCATTCCAATATGGCGGAACCAGGGAAACTTATTCTTGTCTGCTTTTAATCAATCCCAAGTCTTTGTGTTCTATGATTTTTTTTATGTGAAAGAATCCCGAAACAGTTGAAAATAAATCACTAACTTATATAAAAATATCTCGACACTGACTGTTGCGGTAAAATGTTTTTCAATTTACCCTTTTTAGGGTTCCGTAGTCAACAAGGAACCCTTATAGTTTCGCCATGTCCGTCTTTTTGTCTGTCTGTCTGTCCGTCTTCGGCTTAGCTCAGTAACCATTACTACTAGAAAACTGTGATGGCATGGGTATATGGATCAATCACGCCGACAAAACAGTACAATACAATATGGAAAAAGATTTTTTTTTAGGGTACCTCCCCTACACCTAAAGCGAGGATGTAATTTTTTTCTCGTCAAACCCATGGTGTGGGGTATCGTTGGATAAAAATGAAAATATTATGGGTTTTCTAAAACCATTTTTCAAATCAGTAATTCATTTGCGAGATATTGGGCTTTAAAGCCCTAATTTTAGTTCGAATCATGTGTCGTCGTCGTCGTCGTCGTCGTCCCCACTTGCCGGCTAAAGGGCTACTACTGGGGATGTGTATAATGAATTTAAAAGGAAAACTATCACGAACAAGTAGGCATAAGTAGTTACCGAGTAATAGTCGACCAACTTAATAATGTCTAATTGAAAAGGCCAATTTTCGTACAAATTCGGCCAACGCAACCGCACCGCACATCGATGCAACTAAGACAGACAGGCAACTACGGAACCCTACACTGCGCGTGGCCCGACACGCACTTGGCCGGTTTTTATTGTAAACTTTCCTACACCTCGTTATCGAAAATGTTCAGAGGACATAAGGATCTATGGAAATAATCTGTTTCCATACAATGTGACGCTGTGTGTGGACAGTCCAACACTTAAACAAGCGTGATGGCAATTTAAAAATCATTAGTGACATTATTTGGGCTAATAGGGTCCATCAGGCAACCTCAAATGAATAAGGATAACTGACATATACTGCGCATGTGATAAACAAGAAGAAAAATATGTTTATTTACCTTATTGTTAATGATGACCTGTCGGACATGGTCGTCATGATTTGTGCATAACGTAAGCAAACATTTAAATAAAAACAACAATTATCCAATAAATTTCAGACCAACCAAAGGCCATAGTGCATTAAATTCATTTTAGTTAAATACGCAATTTCCCAATACTTATTCATCTTATTTAGGAATAAATTACATCATTAGGCTGTGATAGTCACGTTTTTCGCATGACAAAGGCAAAATAAAGAAATTACTTTCTGCCACGGGTATCTCCGTAGTCCGTACATACTAGAAGAGCGTATGTAGTGTAGTGCAGTGAATCTCAACGGACGGAATTTGACGGATCGTGCCAGATGTTTCGTGTTTTGTTTATCACGTGATAAACGCGTCTATTACGCCTTCTATACATATAGAATGATCTCTTTTGTGCTTGACATAGAAAAAACATTTCAGCAATTATGCAAGTGCGAGAGGCAGTGTAGTGAAATAAAAACCATTCCATACTGGGTTCCCTAATTATGAGAATGGATCACCTTTCCTTTATTCTCCTGCTCTCTAAGTGCTCATATCCTTCACAATAATCATAATTGTTTGTGTAGTTAGTCGCACACACATCTAAATATAGCATTCACATTTAAACAGAGACAATATCGCTGTCAGTCGGTGTGACTAATTAATATGACAATTAGATGCTGTCGATGGTCGCAACACTGCGTTGCGGCTGTAATTAATTGTGACATGGTATTAACTGGCGTGCCCGCACTGACACCATGTCACCGTTTATTAGTAGGGGCACGTGTTTACTAGACTCGTTACTTCCCCTAGGGATCATTTTGACGGTAACTTTGCGAAACTGTGCAAAGTTAGTTTTGAGATTCGTTCTAGACAACCTCTGCGGAGATTTTTTTTTGTGGTAATTTATGTGTATTCAGGAAGAGCTCACTTTGCATGATAATATAACAATAGCTCGTTAATGTCACCAGTGTCACCACATAACACAGTAGCGTTTTTTTCCACGAAACCGACTGATTATAATGAAACCTTTTCACTTTGAAATACGGTCTACAATCGGACATCTTATGTCGTCTCGACAGTCCTCTCGGAGTATATCTATGTACTCCGTACATACTCTGTCTGGCGATTATGGTTCAACGATATACTTTTCACTGCACAGCACGCCATTCACAGGATGAACCAAAGCGACTTGACGGCTAACCAATGAATAATAAGTTGGAAAGCTTTCAAGCATATTGGCATACGATATGTGGCCGAGTATTGTCATGTGCGCCGTGTACGGTCAGGTCTGTATGTACAAATTTTAACCCTTTTTCGTAGACATAAGTTCCAATTTGTATACATATTATAACCGCACTAGCCGAACAAGATAGGTAGACAATTGTTGCGAAATAAAACCTATGAATTTAGTTTGTCTACTGGGTTTAGTCGGGTGTCCACAAGTAAAGACCGTCTGTTGTCTGGGGTTGCCAACTAGTTGCCAACTGCAACAGACAACGCCTACGCTACCTGATGAGTTGGTTTCAGAGGTTATTAAACTTTTTAAAACAATAAGTAACATGTGTCTGATGCTTGTTAAAGCATTTAAATCCTCTATACCCACAGATTAAGTAATAGCACTACTATAGCTTTTAGTGGTCTGTCTGGCATAAGGCCTACGGAGTTGAATGACCTCGGGTTCGATACCATCCAGCAGCGGTTGGCATGCACGTGGACTGAAAATGTTTAAAGACAAAAAGCTACCTGTTGGGGCAATTCAAGTATCCCTCGGAGCAAAGAATAATCTTAGCGCTTTTAAAATAGTCTATATTCTTTGGGAACATATATACCCTGCCGGATCTCTGACGTCACACCACCGTTCTTTGGCATTTGCATGAAGCCTTCCAAATCCGTAGCCCACAAGTCTGGCTATCGGACCGTAAAGCCGATTCCTGCGAGCATTGCAGCTGTAAATTGTCTGGTGGGTGCGATAACACGATATTTTTCTGTCGGCCTTCTCAAACACCGCCGTAAGGCCAGATTGCCAAGCAATATTTACCTTTTTAAATATCAGGTCTTGCACACGGGCACCGTAGGTACGTTAGGGACCGGAGACCGGGACATGAGTCGCGAGGCATAATTACACTCGGAAAGTAATGAAAACGACCCCACTTGACATGCAATTTTATACAACATTGATTTTTTGGCTATCCCGATTCTAATATAATACCTGTCTTGGAAAATGAGAAAGTAAGTCTACCTTAAGAATTGACCTTAGCAGACTGGAATCAGGAACACGGGCCAAGAATACTGGTTTTACCTCACCCATTCTAATACCAAGCTGGATCCAATTCCAAGACCAAATTACTCTCGTTCTAATCCTGTAGCAGATCGCTAGATTCAGCGAAGCCCAGTATAATTGAGCCGAACACTCGATTTCTGTCGAATTGCTCGTAAACTCAAGACTTCCGAATAGTTTAATTAAGGAGGTAAATTACTATTATTGCTGCAGGGAATTCATTCACGCTGACAAATTGCATTCTCGCCGCGGCTGCGCTGATACAGTCCGTGTTACCATCGAAAACTTACTTAATGTTGTAGTTGTACGGAGCGGGATGCTTCGCGATGCCTTTGTATATTAAAGGAGAATTATAATTCCCCTGGGCAACCCCCCACCGGTCGTCAACGTCCCGCCGCCGCCGCTTGTAATTATTGACCGTTCCCGGAGCGATTGTTTACTACTCCCACTCCCACTCGCACCGAGCGGAGCGCCTCGTGCCATTCCCACAATGTATATACATATTATACAACTTGCGTTACTGACCGATTGACAGACAGCGCACAGCCTAAACCGCTAAAGATATAAGCATGAAATTTGGAACATTGGAACATATATTATTTACAGTACGCGGACGTGTACTAAGAAGGGATTTTTCGAAATTCTACCCTTAATGGGGTGAAATAGGGGTCGAACCGTTGTATGGAAATCGTTCATTTAGAAAGTTGTAGACTTGAATCTTTGTATGGAGGTTTCTTACTAAAAAGCAAAACAAATGATTTAGCGTTGTTATAAAAAATCATCCCCTAAGCCCCCTTAGAAAGAGTTGAAAGTTTGTATGGAAAACAAGTCGTTTTTAAAGTAAGACGTTTAAAACTTCGGTCACGAGCTCCTCTAATGTACAGTCGAAAACATTGATAAGGGTTCTTTTTTCTAATTCATTTCTTGGACGGGTTAAGATAGGGGGTGTTTAGTGTAGAATGTGTAGATTACGATCATTTTTTAAATGTTTACCGTAAGGGTAGTAGTAATAATTGCGAAGTTCAGCAGAACATCAATGTTTATAAGAAGACATGTTTATACGAATTCCTGACAGATCATCACCGCACAGCCGAAACTACTGGACTAGAAACTTGAAATTTACACCAGAACTTCCTTTTATGACGTAGACAAAGGATAAGACGGGATTTTTTGAAAAACTATATCTAAGGGGGTTAAAAAGGGGTGCAAAGTTTGTATCGGGGAAACTATTTTTTTTAGCTAGACTTGAAACTTTGTAGAAAGATTACTCATTAAAATACAAAAAAAGCAATCTGCGTTTTAAAAAAAATCATCCATAAGGGCGTGTAATAGGGGTGCAAAGTTTATATATGGAAACTTTATTTTTTGATCTAGAGACTTAAAACTTTGTAGAAAGATTACTTATTACAATACAAAAAGTACTTTCAGCGTTTTAGAATATTCCACCCCTAAGGGGGTTAAAGAGGTGCAAGGTTTGTATGGGAAACACTTATTTTTTAAGTTAGAGATTAGAAACTTTGTATAAAGATTACTTATTAGAATAGAATACACAAAAGTACTTTCAGCGTTTTAAAAAAATCTATCCCTAAGGGGGTTAAAAAGGGGTGGAAGTTTTGGATGAGAAACACCGTTTTTTAAGCTGGAGACTTAAAACGTTGTATAAAGATTTCTTATCAGAATAAAAAAAAACTTCCTTCAGCGTTTTGGAATAAGTCCATCCCTGAGGGGGTTAAAACGCGATTCAAGGTTTATATGGAGACCAAAAAAATGTTATAGTAAGAGATTTGTAACTTCGGTCAGCATGTATGTTAAAAGACTACAAATCTGATTTCAGAGTTTATTGAAATTCATCTCCTATAAAATGTTAAAGGGGTTTCAAAGTTTGTATGGAGACCAAGACATTTTTAAAGTAAGAGATTTGTAACTTCTGTTAGACTGTTTGAAATTGATTCCATAAGGGGGTTAAAACATAAGTACATGCCGCTAAATGGAGTTGGATGTTTGTACGGGGAACAAGACAATTTGAAAGTAAGGGATCTGTAACTTCGGTTAAAGAGTAGGAAACTAATTACAGCGTTTCTTAAAATTCATCCTGTAAGGAGGTTAAAACGGTTTGGAAGTATGTATGAGGAACAAGTAATTTTTGAAGTAAGGGAATTCTTAGGTCATACATATACTATATGGTAAGCCATTTATTAGTTAAAATACATAATACGACTGCTAGCAGAAAAGTAGGTTAGGTTAAGTTAGAACCATGACACTTACATAACCGAAAGCTACTAGAAATGTATGTAGGTTAGGTGAGAACTGCGATGCTCCCAGACCCGAAAAGAAGGTAATTTTCATTTAACCTACGGATTATTTTGTTAATTTAAAAAGTTTATTTGGGATAATCGAAATATGTTATTATTTAACACCGTGTACAGGTAGCCCCGACGAACGTGAGTAAAACTACTGGACGGATTTTAAAAAATCCAGTAATGTAGTAATAAGACATTTATATTTGTAAAAACGGAGTTTTCAATTTAAACGAATGAAGTCATCGCACTGTTACCTTTTACGCTTCTACTGTTACCTGAACGGATTTAGATAAAAAAATCCGTACAGATAATTTGATACCCTTGGCTGGGCTTATAGTTTTTATTTCGGAAATCATCCCTTAGATGGTAGATTGTTTGGGTCGGCGATAATTAAGGTTCTAGCAATAATTTTTCTAAGACTGTATCAAATCAAGTTCGACGCGGACGAAGTCGCAGACAACAGCTAGTATATTTAATAAATCATTGACCCAGCACAATGTTATTGATATAAACTTAGATCTCTCCACGTAAGCGATCGCTTTTCTCAATCGGATTTCCCATCAATGTCAAGCAATTTGCGTTCCCTTTAGCATACTCGTAGTTGGCACGGATGGATCACTCGTTGTCCAGCTCCAGGCCGGGCGTCTGCTGTCGCCGACAACTTGATAAATGGTCCGCTCTCGTGTAGAAAGCGCCGATGCAACGTTGCCCGCACAAAGTGACTTTCACACACCCGGCGACGTCACTATTTATTTTGATCGCGTTAACAACTATCGCTCTCGTACGGAAAGATTCGGTTTTCGAATTTCGCCGGCCGCTTCTCGCGTGGGCTCGCTGGCGTTTCCCACTGACTGATTTCCGCAAAGGCCCAGTTGCAGCCAAGTTTCATTGACCCCTCTGCAAGGCGAGCTTTATGGCGTTTCGAGTGCAGTTTTACGCGAGCGCTGAACCGAACGGCGCAGCTGGGAATCCTGATAATGGCTGTAAAATGAAGCTTCGAAATGGGGCCGGCTATCCGCACCGGAGCCGACGAGTTAGCTTACAGCTTCGTCCTGCTTTGATTTACGATTAGAGAGCGTTGTTCCCGCAGCCGAATGTTTAGCGATGGTCCCCGTCCCCTAGTTGGCAAGGTTCTTGCGGTGATGTCACGCGCGATAAGAAGTCGTTCACTCCCCGATATGCGCTCGCGGTGGTCGGCCGGCCGTTCCGCGCCGACGCTATTTGCGGACGTATCCCGCGGGAACGTTAAACCTGGCCGACGCTTCGACAGCTGACTGGACACCGATTCCGTTTTAATAAACATCTAATAAATCCGCCGGTCGACCTTCGCCGCTAATGATGCGGCAGTGGCTCCTGCTGCGAAATGAATCTGCTGTCCATAATGACACACATATATTACGCTTAAACGACGCCTACATTGTCAATAGGTCTGTTGATTGAAGCGGGGCAGCATTTCTTAGCATGAACAAATCGCATCTTATGAACCCTATCACCGCGGAATGGAGTGTCGCGCACTAAAGCGAAGATCTGCAATAAAGCCAGCTAAAATAAAAAGCGACGCTTGACGTAATTATGAGCTCGTGAAGACTCCAGTAACGAGCTGTCTCAACACCGATAACTTTTAATGAGGCGATAAAGCACGATGAGACCGCAACTCGGGAAAACAAGGATTTGTGGATTGCTGAGCGTGTTTTTGTCGTGTGGGGCGGGGGAGGCTAGACGCGATCAATACGGGCACGTGGCGCGGGGCTTGAGCACTCTAGCCCGCCTGCAGCCGAGCACACCCGCTCCGCCCACGTAATCCCCTCGAGCCGTGCATTGGATTTGTGAGCGGAAATGTAAACTTTGGAGACACGTGAGTCCGACATGGTCTACCTGTATAGGAAATCCCCGAGCACGATTTTAAACTTAAAATTTTCTAGTTCATCATTCACGTTAGCGTTATTCATTGTATCTTTTGCCTGCATAAAAATGCAAATTGTCGCGCAGGTGGGCCCTGCATTCCGCTTCGCTCGTAGAGGCTACGCCAATTAGTATGAATGCGCCGAGGCGATGCGATCCACTTGCCTGACTCGATTGACCTGAATCGACCTCCCATTACTCAGCGTAGGAATATGGTTCATCGATCGAGAACTTGTAACAGGTTGACCGAGTTTCCCGTCTTCTACCTGGCGTTTGGATTCGTTTCACTTAGAAAGTTGGTCTGTAGCGAGTTTATTATAATAGAAACTGATATCGATCGAGGGATATCTAATGTACAATCCGCAAAGTTAACACACGATTATTATGATACTTGCGTATAGTATTGTATTTTCTGCTGTCCTTTGTCTATCCACGGACCGTGTTGGGTCGCGGAATAATCAAGAGCCTTCCTAGTCTCCCGTGATTTACGAACAAGACGCATGCGCCTGTTAATGCTTCTAATCTGGGATCACAATGAATATAGTTTACCGGTCAAGCAAGAGCAACCCGCCATCGATCTCGCGGCGCCGCGTCTTTCTCACGCTAGTCCACGCTGAATTTTTAAAGCCTTCTCAAGTATTCATACAATAATAAAACCAAAATCCGCCCAGGTTTTCAAACTAGCGTTTTACTATCAATCTTCTATTCATTGCTACTTGTAGTCTCCCTACTCACCGTATACTCTTCCTCGGTAGTAGAGAAAGCGATCGTCCCCCTTATTCTAACTACAGTATATATAAGTACCTCTCAGCATTGTGGCCCCGAAATTCATCGCTCTTGCATATACATTGCGCCTCCATCGACTGTATCAATTGCTAGTCGCAACATATATAAAACCGCAGTCAATTTAGTGCCAGCCCGAGTTTTATGGAGGAGTTGCGTCAAGGGCTGACCTTTTCCTTCGGCATTATTATGTAGTTCGCGCCCCGATGCCGTCATTTGTTCCCCGTCGAGACCATTTGTTTTCCTCGTGGCTTCATGCTCGTGCCTACGCTATTTTTTTCAGCTCCAATTAGTGCCAGCTAGTCAACAGGCTATTAGTTTCCTCCTACAATCATTTACCTATTTGTTAACCACAAACCGTCATTGTAACTGTTTTACACTATCCTGTTTGTTAGGTTGACTTAATAATGTTTATACACTAATTGTGTTTAGGGCTTGTCGTGTGAAGGAATTTCTGGGAAGCGTCTCTGGTTCGTGTCGAGGCTACAAGTCAGGCATAAATCACTCAAGATGGCGGACAACGAATGTACGCGCAAACCAAATGCGACGTGCACCGTTCCCCCAAATAACTTTAGGCACTGCGACAGCATTTCTGGCAATAATGGCGCTGCTCGTGTTCAGAGTCACCAGAAGTGATCATCTAAATGATTGTAATTAAATAGACATCATGCGAGATTACGGCGAAGCATAACCGCAGTTAGGCAATGAACGAGCATACTGAAACGGAGGCGAACTCGAGCCTTCGGGCCCATCGAAGCGTGGCAGCCATTTCATATAACGCATTAACATCACATCAGTTACACCAAGTATAGCCGTCAGCGAGCAAACTGTAGTGGTAATAGTTAGGACTTGGCCTCGCGCCAAGCTATTTATCGGGCCATCGGATTGTCGCTTCAGGCACACCGCCCCCGTGAGCTCGCCTAGATAACTGACCCATTGTTGTCGTCCTAATTGCTCCCAGAGTGCCCTTTGAGAAACTGAATCACGGACCAAATTAGTTGTACCGACTATTTGGGAGCGGCACCCGCGTTTTGCGCGACAACCGACGCATACTAATCGAATGGATTCGTAATTTGAGGGCGCGTTAGGACGGAATTCGCCCTGATTGAAGCGAATGTTCCGTTAAGAATCCGCAATAAGCTCGATTCTCCATACAAATGTAGTTACGCTCTAATTTTAAAACTACGTGTTGGATTGTAACGAAACTTTGCATATACAATGACATGAGGTATATCTATGTCTGTAATTAGTTTATGTAGCTTCAGATACCATAGTAAAGCGAATTTAAGTTTTTCATACAAAACTTGTTTTTGCTGTATTTCGTTTGTTTTATAAACTGTAACCATATAAACTAATCACAGACAGATATACCTCATGTCAATGTATATGCAAAGTTTCGTCAAATTCCAACACGTAGTTTTAAAATGAGAGCGTAACTACGTTTGTATGGGAAGGTGAAATTTGGCCGAGCTTACTGCGGACTCTTAAAATACAGCACGATCCCTTTCTTTAAAAGGCTGGGGAGATTTGCAAATTGCCACAGCGATTTGCATAAGAGCCTGGGGATAATCCTCTGCTCGCGATCACTGCGCCGCGATAAACACTGTTGACACCGAGCAAAACGCAGCGCCAGTCTGGAATCGCAGATTGCAAATGAATTTGCATATTCCTTTTGGCGAGACGCCAGTTTGTCGCGATCGCATGGACCAGACTTGCTCGTGTAATCGCTTGTGTCGGACCATCGCCCCGGCTCTCGTCTACTTAATTTGATGTGTTTATTCTTATAACATGGATGAGGAGACACGAGCGATCCGTCTTATCTTGACGGATGCTGGATTCGGGAATCAGTAGCTTTGATGCTAGGCTTTTAGATGCAGTAAATTTCGTAGTATAACGCGTTCGCTCACCCCCGGTGTTCGTCGAATTATTGCAGCATCTTCCGCCTTCGCTGTAGCCAAATCTATTGTTATATTTTTAAAAGCGCCAACAATTAAAATTCATTGGTCTGGCGCTGCGCTGTTTTAGAGCATCGCAATTAGTTTAATAGTATATAGGTGGCGCGTTAATCGGGTATTCGGTCATCTAATTGCAGTAAAAGGATTGTATCGGTGAGCGCTGACGCTATGTTGACTCACGGCTCACGGCAGCCTTGCCGAGCTACACCGGCGGTGCAATACACGTACCTGTACCATAACCGTTAACATTGCTCACTGATGCGGCGACTATTGTTTCCAGTCGTCCTGAAGCCAAATGGCTTGTTTCAAACCTACAGACCATGACACTTCAAAATGTACTCTTGACGGTTCTTTTTTCCATTGAGCATCACGTCGGTTGCGGAGACAGTTTTAAAACCCCGTTCAGATTGTAAAAACGAATGGCTATGCGATAACCGATATTAGCTAGTCCGCTCATTAGCCAGATCTATACCATCACTAATGAACAATAAATCTTTACGCTTTATATAAAGCTCATTTGGCTTAATTACGCATAAACTCTTCCTGAATAGTGTATTTTTCGCGAGACAATGAGTGAATTCATCTCTTATAGACATAACGTGTGTTGGTGCTTGCAATAGATAACATTATAACCAACTAATCTAACAATAGATCGATTAACATACTGTCATTTTGTGTGTAAATGTGAAAATATAGTTGTAGTTAAAGCGACGAGTTTAGATTTGCTTTTAGTTTGTCGGTTTGATTGCGGCTCGCCGCTTCGCTGCCGTTTTAATCGACTCGTATTCGGCACATGACGATATCATTTGATCGAGATTTGACACAATAATACGATATATTTATAGTATTTTAAGAGCTGATTTATTATATTTAATACGTCGCGCCGGGTGTAGGTGTTGTACATTTGATTCACATTGTAACAAATCGAAAGAGAAAGTAAGACAGCTATCAACGACTAAATAAGGTTGTACAATAATGAGATTGTAAAGAATCGGTTGAAGCCTCACATGAGGCTGCGTTATAATTCACACGCAGCGGTATCGACCAGGAGAAGCCATCCGAGCCGCCCGCAGCGCCCTACAAACATACATACCTAGCCAGCCTACAGGCGTACAGGCAGACAGACACGGACACGCCATGTCAACGGATCGAAGAGGTTTTTCTTCTAGTACGTTCCATGATGCAACTGGTTATTTATCAAAGAATTGTGTAGTTTACATTCCGAATAATCCGAGTTATGACAACGTGTTACTCTTAGTGAGTAAGTAATCATTTGCGGTGACGTTCTGTTTGTCCTGTCCGGTCGGCCAGTCACTCACGATCGAATTATCTTCACACTGGACGGGAATTCCTGATGGCATTTAACAATACAGTTTCCTTAAATCCGCGCGTGTGTCCTTGACTAAACGGTTTTTCATACACATTTTGATGTTAACAATACAATGTGGTGTTTAGTTTATGTTAACGATAAACATGGAAACTCAGTTTCCAGTGTGCTGTGAGAACGATGCAAAAACAACAAACACGGCTGCAGCTGGCTCAAGGCGACGAGCAGCCATTGTCCCCCCACTCCGCCCACTACCCTTAAATGGAATCGGCTCTTATATTCCGCGCCAATGAACTTCACCGAGAAACGATAATCACTCATAGTGTAACTCGGTGCGCGGAATGTAGTGTATAAGATAGGGATTGGAATTTGACGAAACTCATTCCCATTTCTTGGTAGATATATAAGCTACAGAGTGAGCTTCCTTCCGAGGCGTTTCCTTTACTAGCTGTCCTCATTCCACTGCTGAGTCATTCATTGCGTCATTTTTGCGCAGCGGAAACATAAGGTTCTCAATCTATGTAGTTCTAATCTTGTCGATATAAATGAGGATGCCCTCTTCCCTTCAGGTGATTCGTCCCGTTTGCTATTGGCACCACCACGACCTGAACGACTACAATCCAGGCCCAGGTGCTAGAACAAGTGCCGGAATGCGGCGTGCATTCTCGAAAGTTCAGCGAATCGCGCGGCCGGTATAAATAGCCCGCGGACCACCTCGCAAAGGTTAACCCACAATTAGATGCGCCAAACTTAACTCTCACTTATTTTTGCACCTTGGTGGAGCGTTCACCCTGGCGATGATCGCCCGGTACAATCAAACTAGGAAGCTGGATAGACGAGAAAAGCCCTTGAAGGTTCATGAAATGAATACGGCAGTGCTGGTAGATGAAGTAGTTAATAGGAACATTAAAAAAGGGCCCAGGTGTTATAAAGATTTGATTGTTAAAGAATATAAGATTACAATTCTTTGTAACAATTTCCCATTAGGTTGATACATACCAAGAAAAATCAAGAATTATTTTGGGATAGGCATTTTGAGTTTTTTTTTAATACAACGACGGTGGCAAACAAGCGTACGGCCCGCCTGATGGTAAGCGGACACCGCAGCCTATAGACGCATGCAACTCCAAAGGAGGAACATGGATTCGCCGTGTTGACAGCTGAAGGAACAAATTCCCTCGCTCTCAACACAACGCATCCTCTGGAGCTCTGGCGACCTTGCTCACCACCAGGAACACAACAATTGAGTTATTAAATCCGTAATCCAAGTATATTTGTTACGAAAGCAATGCTAGAATTTTAATGAGCGTCACTAAATCCCTCACGATCTTGCTCGTAAATTATTCTATTTCGTGGTATCGCGAGATGTGTGGCCGTGCGGATCGGATCGCGCTTCGCGTATTGTTTGTTACGTCTTTGAATTATTCACAACATGCGCCTGTTTACACCGGATGCAAATCCGATGGCTTATCCGAGACGCCGGCGAGGCGACGGCTGGGAACGAAATTCCGTCCTTGTCTTGAGATTTTCATGACTGCTAGTTACCAATCTCAATTTGTCCCCTATGTAAAAAAAAAAATTGCTCCACGCGTCGCATATTGTTCGCTACATGTGTTTGCTGTCAAAACAATTCCACCTCGGAATTTGTAATAGACGCGCCCTCGGCAAGCTATAACGATGTGTTAATGTTGCTGATAACACTGACACATCGTCGGCAAACGCCATGTTCGCCCGAAACTCCGCCGTTGCCGTGCGAATGATTTAATCAGCGGCCGACGATGATGTCACGGCGGCACGATCAACAGTTTGCTTCATTGTCATTGTGCAAGACGCTCCTGCCACCTCGCATCCCAACTTCTGCGCAAGCCCAACTCCAAACTAAAACATAACACTCATGTAATCTACATAGTCACCATGCATGGATATATTATATTTTTATGGCTTATTTACGGGCAATTCGAATCATACGCCTTCATAAGTCTTTATTACGCCGTAAATATAACTCTGGACGTTTCAGAAACCCATTGTTTCCTTGATATCCATCCAGGCATTTATATTGTTTCACGAAATCGTCTATATTAAACCGTTTTGCTGCATAAATTACGACATTCCAGGATATTATTGTTGGCGTAATAGTTGTCGGTTTCATCAGAGATGTACACGTGCTTATGAAACAATGGAACCTCATTGAATAAACTAACATTTGTCACCTCACTTCCCTTCTCCAACGGCTAAAAAGCTAAGCGTGTCAACTCTATTTGAACAACGATATCCCTTCCACTAGTCAGACGTTTCCGAAAGATTGTATTTATTGGTTTTAGTTTTAGATCGTCAATTAAGGTCATAAATTTAATTTAAAGGAAAAGTTGAAAAAACTTATGCCCCGAGCCGGATTCGAACCGGCGACCACAGGCATTCATAGCCCGTCGCTACTAACCAACAGAGCTATCGGAACAATCTGTCTCGGCCACTAAATCTTTCAATCAGTTCCTTCTTACAACGCCTTAGGCATTTAAATTTATAATTTCGTTAGCAGCGTTACTGCTTAATACAAAATTGATTAAGGTCATCTCTATATTTCACGTAAACAAAGCTTGTTCTAGTAATAATATTTACTGAATCTGAAAATATTCCATTATGGCAGGTGCCAAGGTTGGCTCCGTGAACTTCGATGCCCACACCACGGCTGCTGATGATATTAACATGCGGATTGATTAATGAGACTAATGAGTATTACGCCATCGTTTACGAGAAGCGGCTCGTTGGGTGTTCTGGGCAAAATAACAAGTTTTGTATTATACAAACATTTTGGAAATTCGAGAGGGATTGAAGCATTCAGTCATCAGAAAGGTATAAACGTTTTGTCTTTGTACTTGACGGTGAAGCTGATGAAGCGTGAAGCTCTCCATCTCACCGCATCGACAGAATCACATTGATTTCCTTATACATAACATGACTTTAAGTATTCAATACAGGACGGGAATACAACAGTGGTTGTGTTAATCATCCAGCACAATATGCCTGCTAAATTACCGTGAAACAACAATATAATAGTACATTACGTACCTAGGGCGGTGAATTCGTGAATGGCCCAGATCGCAGATGTTTGTGGCCCGAACCGAAGTTGAGGGCCATAAATATGCGATCTGGGGCTTTACGAATTACCGCCCGTGGTAAGTACATAATTTTACGTCTTCATCTGGCCACAATGCGAGTTTTACCGTACGCGCAGCGTGCAGTAAAACTCGCATTAGGCTATAATAAGGACTTTATATTATTTACGTCACACCTGGCTAGGTGTGACGTAAATAATATAAAGTCCCTGATAATCATGATATGATCTTCACGTCCTTGAACATATTGTTAATCAGTTTTAACGTCTTCTTGATGGTATTATGATAGCCTAAATGGTGTCCGATAAATTTCGTAACTGACCTGCCGCTTTCTCGTTTTCCAGGCAACGGCACGATAGACTTCCCCGAGTTCCTCACAATGATGGCCCGCAAGATGAAGGACACCGACAGTGAGGAGGAGATCCGCGAAGCGTTCCGCGTGTTCGACAAGGACGGCAACGGTTTCATATCGGCGGCGGAGCTGCGCCACGTCATGACCAACCTGGGGGAGAAGCTCACGGACGAGGAGGTCGACGAGATGATCCGCGAGGCCGATATCGACGGCGACGGCCAGGTCAATTACGAGGGTACGTAGCGGTTTGTTTACTTATGTGCAGTGGGACGTACAGCCAGCAGAGAAACGTGACCCCTCCATACAATTTTGTGTTTGCGGCCATGTTTCTCTGGTGTGTAGTGACAGGTTGTACGTACGCCTTAAATACAATGGCGAGATCGCTCTGCTCGGTAGGTGTTAACTTCTTACCGGCTACAGGTACACTGCTAATCAATCGAGCTACTCGTGCCATCCTTCTATAACTAGTAATGTTTGAGAGAGAGACATAGCACGAATGCCTCGGATGTTCTCAACATTATACTATAGCCGGTATCAAAGAGTGCTTGGCCGCTTTGTTGAGACAGACATAAGGTCTTTGACGGACTTTAAAAACTAAAGCGGTGAGATAGAAATCGATCTAGTTAATAAGTCGAAAATAGCTGCCTTTTTTGACCGAACAATCAAGTCGACACCTGCCAGCACCTTGGCATTAGTCGCACGGTACTTTTTAATCTACAAGGAAAGAGTGTTGAGTGATAGGAGAGACTTGCCATTAACATTGCTATGCATGTCCTACACTTCACTTGGCGCCGAGGAAACAAACCCTTCGCAATAGATTCAGCGGCTTGTGCCTGGTTATGCCAAAGTTAAAATTCTAAAAACTTTTAGAAAAATTGCTACGCCAATGGAGAGAGTTCTGGGCATCGACCATTTAAAGTTGAGGCATCCTCGTCACTCGCACCTACCAGAATAAATAAAGATGCGGATGCTACGAGTATATCCATAACTATAGATACCATCGTACGTGACCTACAGAGGAATCGAAACATCGTCGAATCGTGGCTTCCCAATCACTAAATAAAAATGGTGGCCAATATTCTGGCACTTCATTGTCGATACGTCACGTATCACATTTATAACATACTTGATTATGTGACATGTCCTTTGTAATGTCAAACTATGTACTTGTCTGTTAATGTCCGTGAATGTTTTAGCAAAAGATGTCCAGAGCCTTCTCAAGCCTGTTGAACCTTCCCTATACATGACTTTGATATACAACGCAATGCATAAACAACGTTATTGTACTTGTGGCCACTCCCTCCCACGTGGAATGTAGCTGGCGACAAGTTTCGACGTGATGCTGAGCCAAAACGGCACGTGAGCTGAAGACACGCCGCCCTCTTGGCTCGGCACGCCAAGTATAAATGGACACAGTGTGTGTAACCTAGGAGAGTACCACCCTCTAGCGGTCCCGCATGTCATGTCGCGCACTAACCCGGTGGTGGAGCTATTTCGACTCCAGACTCGATAAATTTCTCCCCGAAAACAAAGTTTACTCGCTCCGAACATTTATGATACTCATGATTTACGAACCGAAAATTTTACATAATCCAAAACCGAGCGTTCTTTTGATACTCGTAAATTACCGTAGCGCTTACAAACCGTCGTTAAGTTCAGAGGAATCGAGGTGATGCTGTAAATACATGTCGTGATCATGACTCCCCGTGGGTAGCCAGTAATGTTGGTGGAATCGGGAGCGGCCGAAACTCAAGTAAACAAGTGACTGTAGTGTAACAAAGAATGCGACATGTATCCGGGGTAAGGCGAGCGCTGCACGGATATAGTGTTGTTTCTGCGATTGTGAAAAACGTTGCGTTTGGGCGCGCGCCAGCGCCTCGCGGCGATGCGCCGGTGTCAACAACGCGCTCCTCGTAAATGTCTTGTCGCCTACAACCGTAATCGCGAAATTTCACACATTTATCAAACGCAAAACGATACGCGAATTAGACGCGGATACGCCGCGGAACTAAATCCCGAAAACGAAGGTCGAAACTTCCAGAGTACCTAATGTTGTCCTCTAATAGGTACAACAGAATCTATATCCAGATTCGCCGTGACCCGATAAACAAGCGCTGTTTCCCCGGTTCCGTTGTGTTTTAGTAATCTTTGGCGTGAAATTTAATGAAAACGGAACAGCGTCAAAGAAACCTAATGCAAATTCGTATATACATATATGAATGCGTAGTTGCCGTGGTATTTGGCTAGTAGATGTAGAGTGGGCGGGTGGGCCTGAAGCTACAGTTGTTTCTCTCTTGCAGACTTCCATGCCCTCGCCAAACTCGTATTCTCTTGCGCCGCAGCGCCGCAGGCCGCGTCCCCCTCGTAACTAACCCGACACCTCCGCAATAACGCTGTGATATAGCCCCCAGTAGCTCTACGCGACCATAGGTACCTACACCTACCAGTGTTCTGAATGGTTTGATCTTTTAACTGTTCCTTCACCCTGGACTGTTAGCTGCCCCGCCCACCCCCTCGCATCTCACTCTCTGGGTTCTGTCGGTCGAGCGGGACCCGGCGACCAACCGGACGTTGGTTTCTGGGTCCGCTTGTGGTTTACGTGGAAACGTTTGAAACTTTGTTAAGTGTGGAAAATAGATTAATCGATTAGTTCATAGATATCAAAATACAGGAAGAATAAGTTTATGGCCGTGGTAATAAAGTAAGACATGCTCTTTCCTGATCAGAAAGATTGGTTAATAGCATTCACGGACGCTGTTGTTTCGTAAAAGTCATTGACTTTCGATCGGAGTTTGCGCGCCATCCTGTGCGTTAGCAAGCAAGTTAGATGGTGTGCGTGGCCTCGATGCTTAGCGATGATCAGTAATGACAAAAAGTGGAAGATGGTCATATTAAACATGGGAACAGCCACTAAATCGAAAACCTGGTTAACACTTTACTGTGCGTTAAGTCAGAGATGTAAGGAATAGCTGATATTTTTTGCGATTTAGTGGTTGGTCTCCTGGGAAAAGTGGTTCAGTACAACTATCGTCACTTTATGTCATTCCTAATATTTCAACCAGTAGCGTATCTCAGGCGCTCACATTTCTAAAAGTGACGACAGCGGTTTGGAAACAAAATTGCATGTATTCTGATATCTATGGGACGATCATTGACAAAGTTACAACCGAGCTGCGTTGGGACTAGGACGTTTCTGTTAATACTGGTGCATGTGTCTAATATCTGTATAGCGTTTAGTTATGGAAATACCACCTCGGCCCGCCGCCACCGCAGAGGGTGGTATTTCGCACCCCGTAGTGGCATGACGGCGGAATGTTACCGGTCTATATGTTGTTCGTTTCGTACATTGAGCACTGTTGTCACCCCCGAAGGGTTCCTGTCGATTTATCTTCTCTCGGTTTTGTCTAACTTAGCGGCCCTTCCTAGTGCATCTCACGTGTATCGGTTATATCTGTTGTGTTTAACATTGACTAACTCGCCGCGGAGCTGCGTCGCGGACCGGTACTGACTGTGTGTTTGTTTGTTTTCAGAATTCGTCACCATGATGACGTCGAAGTGAGCCGCCGGCTAGTGTGTGTGTAAAAAGCAGAGAATTCAAATATACATTTTGTTTCATGACACACAATATTACCATCGTATTGGACCTGCATTTCTCTAGTGTTTGCGATAAATTTAAATATTGACATCGTTTCAGTTGAATGATATATTGTAACGTGCGCAGGCGCGGCGCGCCGGCGCCTCCGCCTCTCCTTTTTATTTAGATTTTAAACTATTCCGTTAATTTTACTATGTAAGAAACAATTTTAACTGTAGCGGTACAAAGGGAAAACGAATAGGTGTGAAACGTCGCAATGTGATGGTAGCGGCGGCCAGCAACGTCCGTGCGCGCGCGCGCGGACGTGCGTACGTGCCCGTGCGCACGTGCCCGTGCGTACGTGCCCGTGCGCCGTGCGCGCGTGCCGCCGCGTGCGTGCGTGCTGCGTGCTTGTGTGTGGCGTCGCCGCACCCTATACATTTTAATGTCCTTTTTTTTTCAAGTATGAGATATTTAAGTACGTGATGAATAAAAAGTTTAAAAAATCCCAAAAAAATGTACTATACTGTGCCCGTAAGGATCCGTAGCCGCGAGCTCGCGCTCCGAGTACACTAACGATCGTAATTAATGTTTAAATTTAACTTACTCGGTAAACGAATAAATTAGATTAATTGGTACTGCATTTGTAATGTACATGACTTGATAAATATTATATTTCTATTGTTGGTGAACTTATCTATCGACATGGGAAGTAATCTGCTCTGCTATCCTCTCAACGCGTCAACGCGCTCGATTCATTCTGTTATAAAATTATACAAAAGACATACTGAAAATAAATGTTTCTTCATTTTTAGGTCAATAAGCATCGGTGTTTCATTTCCAACCGGAGTGTTTGATTGGTTTGCCTCTTTGTTCCTAAAGCCCCGATCATTAGATACCTTCTCTATATACCTCTTCTAGGACACAAAGCTGTATAATTGTAGCCTGTCATGTGTACATTTCTCAAATCTATGTAATGAAGTAACACTCTGTTAGTATTTCCAAATTATATTTATTGCATAAAACAATTACATTCTAAATGGCTGTATATTGTGTTGTCATTGTCCGATCCCCGCCCGCCGCGACGCGCGACGCGCAGAGCCGTCTCGGGGCCAACTGCATTCCAACTGCATTCCAACTGCACCCAACTGCGTGTGCAGTCAGCCCCGGTAACTGCATTCCAATTGTAACTTGTATGGGAACTGCACGCCAACTGCGTAGTTAGCGTGCAGTTCAGTTCCCATACTAGTTGCAGTTGTTACTACATAAGTCGCAGGTGCTGTGCAGTCAGCCCTGCTCCTAAGTGGTGACACACTCACTGCTCGTTGTACACTTACCACCAAAATACCACATGTTGTAACACCAAATGCATGTTTCCCGTAGTTTAAGATTACTTTGGTTTTTTTCGATGATGTTTCATTTGACCTAATGCATTTTTTTCTTAAATAGAAAGCTTTATAGGATTATTATAAAACAAACCTAACCTAACCTAATGACTTTTATTTGATGATATTCAAAGAATACCCGAAAATACCACTGCTTTGACGAAAAATGCATTAGGTCAAATGAAACATTTGTCAAATGATACATTTGGCTAAAAGTTGTTTGGTCAAGAGACAGGACCCCGTTTCAGATGTTCCATTTTAGACGTGGGTAAGTACAGAAATATTTTAATCGGAAATAAATTCAGTATATTTTTAATTTGGTGTTTTAGAAATGTGGTATTTTGGATACAAATTATATACAAAATTAACTATTGTAGTTGGTAAGAACAAGAACTAAACCGCACTTGAAAGCTCAAATCGTTAAGACTAAAGCCAGCCTTATACGGTATAACTATAGAAGGCTAAGCTTAGCCTTGACGGCTTGAGCGTTAAGGATCAGTTGAGCCCAACGATCAGCCAGCCGTGGGTGTGCTCATTCTGGCAACTCACATGGTCCCTAGCAAAAGGACCGTCAGAATGGCGGGAATTTGAATGAAATGTTGACAGATATTTGGTACCTTCTATGTACCTCTCCTGAAAACGAGCTATCTTCAACATTCACCACTCAATCACCCGCGATCCTGACGCTCACTAGCAAAAGTCTCCTGTATTTGCACTAGTACATCGGAAATCTAAAAGCCAGTGCCAGGGACCGGAACCGGGCTCGGGATCAGGGTTTCCGTAGACTTATTCAGAAGTTTTATTTAAAACCCTATCTATATCGATATGATAAGGTAATCTTATCAATAGTGTGGTCGAGAAAACTTGACGCCGGACTCGTAGTCACACCATTTAGTCACACTGCACGTCCATCATGCGACGGCCGCGACATACTCTCGATTTTCCCGATTATATCTCTTGTTCCAAGTGTTCTAATAAGAAAGAGACGGATAGTGCGAGAAAAATCGAGAGAGCTCGCGCGCCTTCGCATGATAGCCGTGCTGGTGTGACCACGAGGAATTTATTTTCCTCGTAGCCACACTGGTTCTGGCGCTTCGCCGGCCGCTACTGCGGCACGCTCGCTCGGCTCGCGGGCGTAGGGTCGCAGTACACCTAACACTCCTCGCTTCGCTGCGGCCCTAGCACACTAGCAAAATGACGACTTTTATGCACATGAATTATGTCCACAACCGACGTATAAAATTTTACCGTCATGACTTATGTCTTGCACATAAAATGATTTTTTTTACGTCAAATGCTAACATGCTCTAGATTTTGGCACATAAAACGTGACGGTATGAACCGTTGACGGACAAAATTTTATGTAGGTCACTCGAGACCTCAGATAAATTTTAACACTATGAAAACGATACAATTGGCCGCAGGATATTTGTCAAATTTCTGTCACAACATACGGTTTCAGTTTCAAAACTTAAAACTTATTATTATTCGTTTGCTGTTTGGATTGACTACTTTTCTACGACTTTTCGTTTGTCCATTGGATTTCGATATCGCATATTAACACGACCCGTGTTTACGTATTTTGGACCTGACTGTTTCGCACCGGAACTTACAAGGTAATTTTATTTTATTTAAAAGGCCTACGAATACATATATATGTAATATGCGGATCTTCAAGAAACCTGACCAACTCCTACATTGATTTCAGGATGGCATCACCTTACATCAGTTGCCTAATATCTTGGCAGGCCGACAAACAGAGGCCCTACCGCGAAACGAAAACGAACTTCGTTCGTGTATCTCCATCTCTGTCGCACTTGCAAGTTCGAGCGACAGAGAGCGAGATACACGAACGAAGTTCGTTTTCATTTCTCGGTAGCCCCTCAGGCAAGGAAGTTGCACCGGCGTCAAATACGCGATGCCTCCAACCCTTTCGAGTGGCCGGAGCCGGAATTTCGACACATACGATTATAACAGAACTTAATACAAGAGTACAACTATTTAGTAGCAGTGCAGTGCTTATCATTACTCTTTAATTAAGTAGTATTATATTGGGTCTCTAACCATAGACTACGATTGAACGAATTAAATGAATGTAATAATTGGTAGAAATTCGGTTGTACTTGTACATATTGGCAACACTAAACTCCTTTTTCCTACATATATTTTACGCTATGGCATAAATATATGTGTTGCGAGATTTCATGTTAGCTAAATAACGTAAAAATGGGCACAATCGTAAAGTTATACGTTCAAACATAAATATATGCCCGATTAGTGTGCTAGCCCGGCTGGTGTGACCACGAGTCTGTCGCTTATAACTTGGCCTGCCACTAACCCATTTGAAAACCCTATCAATATGGTAATAACAATAGGTGAACTTAATTACTAACATATGCTTACCATAAAACAATAGGGTAATCCTGAGATCCTATCATAATGTAACCAAATCTATATCCGGTCCGCGTTTTCCGGTCCTTGCTTAGTGTACTATGAATGAATGATTTATTTGAAAAACACAACCACAACATTACATACAAACTGCTTAAAAAAGAAAAAAAAAGAAGTACAATGTTGAGGGTGGTCTCAAAAAGGAGTCCACTCAGCATGGGGACCCACGACTCTAATTTTCAGTGAATCCACTTTACACAAGTAATAAACATAGAACAACACAAACAAAAATAACCCAACACTAATAATCATATCAGCCGAAAGACGTCCACTGCTGGACATAGGCCTCCCCCAAAGAGTGCCAAACTGACCGGTCCTGCGCCACCCGCATCCAGCGGACTCCAGCAACCTTTACCAGGTCATCTGCGGGGGGCCTACCCACGCCGCGCCTTCCGGTTCGTGGTCGCCACTCGAGAACCTTTCCGCCCCAACGGCCATCGGTTCTACGCGCTATGTGCCCCGCCCACTGCCACTTAAATTTAGCGATTCGAAGGGCTATATCGGTTACCTTGGTTCTGCTGCGGATAGCCTCATTTCTGACGCGATCACGCAGAGAAACTCCCAACATAGCCCTTTGGGTGACTTTGAGCCTTCGTATGAGGCCCATAGTAAGCGACCACGTTTCACTGCCATATGTCATCACTGGCAACACACACTGGTCAAAGACTCTCGTCTTGAGACACTGCGGAATATTGCACGAAAAGATGTGCCGTAGCTTCCCGAACGCTGCCCAGCCGACCCGGCACTATACCGACGACATCCCGGACATCAGCCTGTACGAGATTGTAATGGCTCTTAAACAGCTCAAGAACAACAAGGCACCCGGTGAAGACGGAATAACAGCCGAACTCCTGAAGGCGGGTGGAAAACCAGTCCTTACGGCCCTTCAGAAGTTGTTCGATTCCGTCTTACTGGAAGGGAGAACTCCAAAGGCATGGAACGGAGGGGTGGTGGTGCTGTTCTTCAAAAAGGGTGACAACACCCTCCTGAAGAACTACAGACCCATCTCACTTCTGAGCCATGTCTAGAAGCTGTTTTCGAGGGTCATTACAAATCGTCTCGTACGCAGGTTAGATGACTTCCAGCCTCCCGAACAAGCCGGTTTCCGAAGAGGCTTTAGTACCGTAGACAACATCCACACGCTCCGTCAGGTTATACAGAAGACCGAGGAGTATAACCTGCCCCTCTGCCTAGCGTTCGTGGACTACGAGAAAGCCTTCGATTCGATTGAAACCTGGGCTGTACTACAGTCTCTCCAGCGGTGCCAAGTTGACTATCGCTATATCGAAGTGCTGAAGTGTTTGTACGAGAACGCCACTATGTCAGTTCGACTCCAGGACCAGAACTCGAAACCTATTCCGCTGCAGCGAGGAGTCAGGCAAGGAGATGTTATTTCTCCAAAACTGTTCACCGCTGCACTGGAGGACGTTTTCAAAACTGGACTGGAGAAGGCTAGGCATCAACATCAACGGCGAGTACATCACTCACCTTCGGTTTGCTGACGATATAGTAGTCTTGGCTGAGACCATGGAGGACTTAAGTACGATGCTCGATGATCTCAATAAAGCTTCCGAACGAGTTGGTCTAAGAATGAACATGGATAAGACGAAGATCATGTCAAATACCCATGTAGTACCAACTCCCATTACAATCGGACACTTTACACTCGAAGTTGTAGACGATTATGTATACCTAGGACATACTATCTAGTTAGGTAGGTCCAACTTCGAGAAAGAGGTCAATCGTCGAATCCGACTCGGCTGGGCAACATAATAAAGTCAGATCTAAATAGAAGGTGCAGTAAAAAAACCAAAATGATGTCAGGACAGGATTGATTGAGAGACCACATAGCGATAAATTATGAAAACGTGTATTTGAAACAAATATTGCTGTCAGCCATCACATCACGGCGTCTTAGTATCAATACAATAGCATCCATCCCTTTCTAGCGTGGCGGAGATAGGTAGATGGTGAGTGAACGAGCACGAAGCTTGTGCGCCGGAGCAGAGCTGCGGGCTCCAGTCCTGTAAAACGGCATATAGTTAATAAACGCTCCTCAAAATAACATAACCCTATTCGAAATTGTGCACTATCCCAATTCTTCACAACGGCAATTTACTTGAGGAGGAATAACGAATTTGACAGTGGCAGTCAGGATGGGAATTGCGAAAAGGATATAGGTAGGTATTCTTAGTTTGGTTTTGTGTAAAGCCCAGCATGATTGAGATTTACCCGCGCCACTGCGGCAGTATCACGAAAATAGGTTTTACAGATCCTACTAATATTATAAATGTGAATGTTTGGATGTTTGGATGTTTAGATGTTTAGATGTTTGTTACTCAATCACGCTAAAACGGCTCAACCGATTTGGATGACATTTTGTACGTAGATAGTTTATAGCCTGAATTAAAATATAGGATCGTTTTTATCTTGGGTCCACGCAGACGAAGTCGCGGGCGGAAGCTAGTAGTCTATACATGTGACATGCGAAGTGTTTGCGGACGTCGGTTTTCGTGATAACGTCCGGATTACTTAAAAGGCGTCAGAGGTAGGTACTCGTAACTACCATGGTTGAGATTATTTAATGTACCTAACCGACTTTTTATAAAACTGGAATTGGATTCTTCCTGCACGGTCGAGTTGCTTTCTCAGACCAGGTTGCTTTATGAATACTTTGAGTCAACTCCAATACCTACCTTCATGTAGGTATATATAAATTCAGACTTGCCAGAGTTCGCCAGTAACATGAATACAGAACAGTTCATTCACGAAAGTGTTCTTTGACGTTTCATTAAATTTTTACAAAAAAACGTAAATAGGTACCTACATTATAGGTCTACTCACAAATATCTCAACACGTCTCTAATGCCTCGACAATAAAGACGTGTTCAGATATTTGTGAGCACTGACCGCTTCGATATATCTGATGGCGACTATACTAGTGGTTTCACGAAGCCACGAGTTACAATCTAAGCAAGCAACTGATCATCATGATTAGCCAAGACGACGCACTATCAGTCTCTATAAATTTTCTAATAAGAAAGGGAAGGATAGTATGTCGCCGCGAGAGAGCTCGCGCGCCGTCTTGCTAACCGTGCAGAGAGAGAGGGGCTACCGCGAAGTGAAAACGAAGTTCGTTCGAGTTTCTTCCTCTCTGTCGCTCTAACTGGCAAGTGCAACAGAGAGAGAGAGAGAACCACGAACGAAAGTCGTTTTCGTTTCGCAGCAGGCCCTCAGCGGCGCTACCACGAACTTCGAAAGTCGAAGTTCGGGTATTTCCATCTCTATCGCACTCCCTAACTCGCGTGACAGGGATGCATGTATTACGAACTTCGACTTACGAAGTTCGTGGTAGCGCCGCAGATTTGTACGTGCGAATTGCTATATGCTTGCGCTTGCGAGTGGCTATACTACATATGTTACTCGCTTATGGCTCGCGCCGGCGCGTCTCACCCTTGACTGTGTTTTGTCGGACGGTGGGGGCGTGGCCTATGTGCGCCGCGGGACGTGTTACGGTTATCGCCGCATTTAAGGTGCGGGACTGATCGCACGTCCGGCGTCGCGTGTATTTTTGTTATTGTTTGTTAATAAACTATCTACAGTTTTTGTATTCTCCTATGTGTGCATGTTGCTGTTGTTTTTCGTGTGTTTCTTATACCACGTTTCGTTATTGGTAATTAGTTGAGAATTAAGGAGGAATGTATTCTAATATTTAGGCTTGCAAGCATGATAGTTACTGTACACGCGCCGCACCGCGTTATGGGGAAGCGGTGCGATCGGCAGCTCGGAGCGCGCGTTAGGGTGAGCCTATTATGGACCTACCGAAAGAGGAGGTAGCAAAAAGCTCAGTAGGAACCTAAGTGTGACGGAAAGGGAAATATCATTTGTTGTCTTTGTCATAGTTCCACTTTTTTTATTGGCCACAACTGATTTAGTATGAGGTTGCGGCAAATAAACCATTACCCGCCAAAATTAAGTACTTAGGTAGGTTGTTTATTATGGTAATCCATTTGGCCATTTTAAGATCAGTGCCGCATATGAACTTTTCTGCGCCTCATTTTGGCAACACGCATATATATGTAGCTAGCTTGTCCTGAGTATTACTTATAGGGCCATTACCTTTACGAGGAACAAAACCACCAATCGCATTGCTGGGCGCGCTCGCGTTTCGTGCCATAATACAAAGAAAACCAAATGTACGAACAAAAAAAAATGAATTACAAAACTACAATTGAAAAAGATAAAAATGCTATTGGTGCATGTATTCGTTCCCTCGCTCACCGCCCTGCAGCCTCGCTCGGCTCGGCTCGACACGGCCACGGCTATACGGCGACAAGACGGCGGCGGCGCGCGAGGGCTTCGGAATGTCCATGTTCAGGCACGACAGCTCCCACAGCGCAGCGCAGCGCAGCGCAGCGCAGCGCCGAGAACGACCGTAGGTATAGTACTTAGGTTTGTAAAACTTGTAGGTACGTAAGTAGGTACATATATTTCCGAAGGGTTAATCCTATAGTTCTAAATTTTATAAAGATCCGATAATAAAAAATTAGTAACTCGGTTCATTTTTTGACATTGCTGGCCGAAATAAGGTATAGGGTCGGCGACGAGCATGTTTGTCCCCTGCAGTTGCATGCTTTCATAGGCTACGGTAACCGCTTACCCACCACCCCACCACCCCACCAGGCACCAGGCGAGGCGTCTTTATAACACCAGAATTAACCTTTTGAATTATACGTCGGTATACCTTTAATCGGTCTGTTGAACGACGGTTCATTAAGCACGTTTATCCTGTGTAACGTGACCCTATTACAACTAATGAGCTCCAATTTGCCCGATTAAGTTAGTACGTGTGCCTACCAACATGATTAACACCTAATAACGACGGCCTTGAAACAGTATTAGGATAACATTTAATTTAGTACTTAGTGCGTCTTTTAATCAGCCATCAGTTATGTAATACCAGAGACTGGTTAATTATAAAGACTGCCAATGTTTATATACAGTCGCGTTCGAGCCTGCTCTGGCTAGCTAGTTCACTACAGATAGGTGTACGATTCATTTCGCATAGCAACGAGACCGATGCTCAACACAATAGAATCTTTGAATTTAATGAAACTGCTCTTATAATAGATGGCGCCAATGTGTTAGCAGTTCTAAGTGCCATATCTATCACTGGCGAGTTGATCTGACACATATGCAGGCCGGACGGATCTCATTTATAAATTGCCTAACTTTCCAAACAACCAATATTAAGAGGAGAAAACCTAAATTATACTCCCTCAAATGTAGACCTAGCTATGTAAATATTTTTTTCTAACATAGATTAATGATGACTATGTTTCGTTTTGTTTTTACATTTGACTAGCGGAGGCGAAGATAAATTTAGTTTAGTATCAGCGTTTTACAAGCGGCTGACGAAATCATGTATACCTACATAAAACAGAACAAAGGAGCATAGTGACTTAGTTAATCTATCTTACAAAACTGATTTGCATAGGTTTAGGTTGGGTGGAGGAAGTCGGGGCAACGGCGACTTAAAATTCAAGTTTTTGTATGGGCCGCGCCAGCCCGCACCATAGCTCCTATATGACGTAGTAACCTCTGATTGGCTTACACGGCCATGGAAGACGCTGTCTCCCTTCTTGACACTGCTTGTGTAGTCCTTAGGGTGGGTTGCACCAAACCGTCTGTAATCGTAGCGGTGTTCGTTAAAATCTGACTGTATGGAAAGTTTTACTAAGTTTGTATGGAATGACAGCTGTCGGCGCCATATTTAACGTTGATCGGTCTGTAATCGAAAATGGGTGCAACTCGCCCTTAAAGGCCATTGATTACGTACGATTACTATGGTGTGAAACAAAACAACCGAGCCATGACAAACCTGTTTAGTGTTTCTGTTTGTTATGCTTGTCGTCCTTGCAGCCGGCGCCGGCCGCCGGGTCCGCCGGGTCCGCCGGGTCCGCCGGGTCCGCCGGGTCCGCCCGGTCTGCTCGGGGCGGGTGCTGCGGGTAGGCGATGTTGACGAGCGTCTGCAGCAGCGCGCGCGTGGGCCGCCCGCTCATGCGGTGCGCCTGCAGGTAGGGCGGCGGGTCGTGCGCCAGTTTGCCTACCCCCGTGATGTCGAAATGCAGCCAGTCCTGGCATATGAAGTTCTGGAACACGGATTCAATTTGTTACGAGTCGTTCATCGGGTCTCCTTCCATAAAATTAAAGTTCCGATTTTTTCAGTCCCATAACGCTTTCCATCATCTTTTTTTTAGTCATACTGTCGAAAGTCATAAAATTAAACAATATAAATTGGAGTTCCTATTTCTGCAGGTCATCATTGTTGTTAGTCATAAACTTGGTAAGTCATAACATTCAATGTCCACTGTCCAGATTGTATGCCATTATTTACATAATGTTAAAGGCAATAAAGCTTACCTATAATAAATGTTGTAAAGGTCTTTTTCGCAGGACATACTAACTAATAATTGGTAGTCACCTCATTAGTTCGGCAGTCATATTAGTTCGGCAGTCATATTAGTTAGGCAGTCATATTAACATTCTATGTCATGATGGTGTCAGACATAGATGTTACGTAAATGAGTACCTAAGTAAGTACCAATATAAAATAATAATACATTTCAAAACCTAGCTGTTATGCCTACTTAATCTTTGTATGTTAAGAAAATAGAAACGTTCTGCCCTTATTCTTTAAGTAGGTAGTCATTTACCTAGCTACCTTGGCTGAGATGTACAAAATTAATTAAATACAAAATGTAAATACTTTTCTAATTTAATATTTCAGATGCAAAGTACAAAATACTTTTCCTTTTTGTATTTAAATACTAAATGCAAAATAGGTATTTTCAAAATAATTTAAATTCATATAAAATACTTTCAATAAGTACGGCCTATTCGTCATTGTACGCTTGGTGCTTGCTTGCAGCTTTCATACAACACCGCACAACTGTCCACGGAGCGGCAACGTCGCATCAGCGACGCTGCATGCAAGCTTCATGCCGCTGGGCGTACCGCGTGTTATACGCCGGGCTGCATCGCACGGAACAGCACGTTGAGTATTTGTGAGAAAAAATGGCGGGAAAGGCTGCAAAGTTTGTGAAAATAGTGGAAAAATATCCGTGTCATATGAAATACGTTGTCATCTGCTGATAGTTCTTTTGCAGCTACGAACAGTCTACAATTAATTTTTCTTTCTATATATGGATCCAATATAAAAGGCGTCGTCGCCGACTTCGAAAATAATAATAGACCAAAATAACGTGTTCATCACTGGACGACATCATCACGAATCAAAGAAAATGCAGGCTGCGATACGCTTACGCTACGCTCCGCGGACAACGTCAGTACGCCGAGCTGCATGCTGCACGGCGATGCGTGCAGCGTCTATGCAGCTACGCCTCGTGGACAGTAGGCCTAATCGAAACAAAAACGAAGTCAATCTCGTTAAAAAGCGAACAGTAACGTCATGTTTCACAGATAATAACGTTAATTTTGTTTTAACTGTCATTTTGGACAAAGACTTTCAAAGTTGCAGCGCACTAGTGGCCATTTGCCGAATCGCTGACCCATTGAAGGTAATACTTTCGAAACTTAGCAGTAGAATAGTATTTCAATTTTTTTTTTAATTTATTGAGTAAGACAAAACAAAGAATATCATTATAAAGCCCATCTAGGCAAAACCTTGGAGAGGTGTGTGTGCCGATGGGGAGTTCTTAGTATTCTATTGATCTAATTTATTAGTTAAATTAAAAGCTAAGTATTTTAAATAGGTTAGTTAGTACAACTTAGTTTACAGAATATAGGTTACATTATTGCATTTTAAAAAGTGCATCTTTAATATATTTCTTATTTTACAACCTTTCACATATAACTTTTGTACATGTTCAGGTAATTGATTCATTATTTTAGGCAGTAAGTATGAGTATTTTCGAGCACCATATTTGTTATTATATTTAGGTAAACAAAATTGGCTTTGGGATGATAACTTTCTTAATCTAATACATCTTTTCTTAACTTTGAGTTTTGTAACATTGTGATATTCTTCAATTAAGACAGCTAGTTTAATTTTTTTTGTACATGTAGTAGATTACAGTATTTAAATAGTTGTGAATAGTCGGTTACATAATGCTCTTTAATATTTTTTGGTACAATAGTTTTGAGTATTCTAATTTGTAGGTTGTATATTTTTTCCATATAGGTCTTAAAGGTTCTACCATAGGTACCTAGGGCGTATCCGATCACAGAGTCAGCGAGGGCTAGGTATAGCAGACGTAGGGTTCTGTACGGTACTTTATGCTTTAAAATGTATAATCTACTCAAGATAGCTCTCAGCTTATCGCATACGTAATTAACATGAGGTCCCCAGTTGAGCCTGTGATCTATTATAAGTCCAAGGTACATGTGTTCCTTTACCACTTCTATTTTTCACAGTTACACGTAACTGTGCAGCTGTGTTGGTGTAGGCACTTGTGCTGATGGGCAACTACAGAAACTTCGTGTGCAATTGTGTTATGAGCCGAACGAACATGCATTATTTTTGTTTTTTGGGCGTTAATAACAAGCCCGACGTCATGCGCCCATTTACAGAGAGTGTTAAAGTTTGTTTGCATTACGCTCTCGGCCTTAGCTATATCTCGGTCGGCTGTGATAATGCATGTCGTCCGCGAACTGGTAGACAGAGCCCTCAGTTATAATGTTACACATTTCATTAACATACAACAAGTATTCGGTTGGGCCAATAATAGATCCCTGGGCCATCCCTTTATCCGTTTTTACAGCTTCACTGTATGTGTTATTAACCTTAACTCGAGTATATCTGTTGGCGTGATAGTTTTTTAGTAAATTAACTAGGGGGCCCTGTATACCGTTCTGCTCTAGTTTGCTGAATAGCGTTTCGTATTTCAGCATATCAAAAGCTTTACTGAAAGCAATGAAAACAACGAGCACATGCCTTTTTTCATGCATGTGCTCGTTGATTTCATTGCTGAATTCACAAAGGAGCTGTGAGGCACTTCGGTTTTTTTGAAAACCGAACTGTTTAGTGTTGATTATTTTATGTCGAGTCAAGAAATTACTAATTTGGTTACCGAGGTATCTCTCAGCGATCTTGTCACGACACGACAGTATAGTGATTGGTCTGTAGTTGTTATAATCTGTGTAGGTCCCTTTTTTGTAGATAGGTCGTATTATTCCAATTTTAAGTTCGTCAGGATACACAGATGTAGCAATGCAGGAATTAATTAAATGTGTTAACACTGGTGTCATTTTTGCACAGTTATTTTTTATGTGTATGGTTCGGATTTTATCATAGCCCGGGCTTTTTTTATCATACCTACCTACCTAGGCACCTAGGTACCTGCATAGGCATAGTCGATAATGTAAAATTCCTCGGTATACGTCTAGACTCAAAGCTAAATTGGATTCAGGAGCTAGACGCTATTGAAAACTCAGACAACTCAGCCTGCTATGCCTTAAGAAGTCTTAGGGACGAAATTGGCATAAAACAATTAAAAGTTGTGTATTATGCCTTAATCGAGTCCAAACTGCGCTACAGCATCATGTTTTGGGGTAATAGCTTTAAATATAATATTAGCAGAGCTCTTATCGCACAAAAAAGAGCCATAAGAATAATGTTTAGAACCCCGCAATGGGTGTCTTGCAGAGAATACTTTCAGACATTAAGGATTCTGACGGTGCCTAGTTTATACGTTCTTATATTGCTCACTGAATTTGTTAAACATAAAAAAAGGTTCGAATCATATGAAGAACAAGAGATTCGTGTACAAACGCGCACCAGAAATATGAAAACAAATGTTTGCCCGATGACTACTATAGAGAAGCAATGTACTAGGAACCAGACTGTCAAGTTGTTTAATAAACTTCCTGTAGAGCTAAAAGGCATCGTAAAATATAATAGTTTTAAGGAAAAATTAAAGCAATTTTTGTTAAGAGGGTGCTTTTATAGTGTTGACGAAATATTTGATAGAGAGTAAGTAGAATGTGTAGTTATTAGATTAAAGAGTGTAGTTATTAGTTATTAGATATAAGATATTATATTGTTAGCTGTAAGAAATTCAAACACAATCTTGTATTGTTTACTGAATAAATATGTCTATGTCTATGTCTATGTCATTTAAGTTACTTATTATTTTGAATATCTCATCACAAGACGCTTTTTTTAACCGAATTGCTACCTCTGCGCGTCCAGCGAACTTAGTGATCAAGGATATGTTTATTACAAGAAATTGATATATTTTCAACATTTTTATGAAATTCTCTGACAAAATTGTTACATACCCCTTTCTCGTTCATTTTAAAATGTTTTAGAATTACATCATCAATCGAGTTATTTATTTTACCACTTAACTCATTGATTATACGCCAGATTTCCTTCGAATTCCTGAAATTTCTACAAATTTCTTTTTTAATATACTTATTTTTAACATAACATAATGTATATATAATGTATGTATATATGTTTAAGCTTTCTTTGGTTTAGGCATATTTACGAGGCGAATGAATATATAAAACGCGAACCGTAGCAGCGCGCGGCAATCACTCTAAAGGTGGTTTCCGATCAGCGAAGCGAGGCGGGGCGTGGATGGGCGAGAATTGAAGCTAGTATGGGACTTACTACCTATTTGCGCTGAGCGCGCGCCTACGCTAGCCGGTCGTCTATGTAGGGTTGCCATCTCTAAAATTTGGCAATCAGGACAAGACGCGTGAAAACCCCGGATTTTGGAGCCCAGAACCCGGACATGTCAACGGGTTTTTAGGAAACTTAGTACTTATAATAAAAAACAATTTAAAATGTCGTAAACATTTTTTTACTTCAAATTTTTAAAACCGGACTACAAATGAAACCTCGCCCGGGCGCTCCCCGGACGCCTTTTAAACTAGGACAAATCCGGGGAAACCCGGACGGATGGCAGCCCTACGTCTATGTAATATGTCCGTACCTTCAGGAAAGCCGCGCCGATACAGGGCGTCGCTTTTCCAGAACCGTGGTTCCTCAGGTCCACCGACGGGTTATCTGGAACACAATCATCAACCATTACACCAAACCAGAGCTTAATCATTCATAACTTCATTGCCAATTGTATCACGCCTATAGGGAACAAGATGACACAGTCCTGCGAGAAAGCATATCCAACGATTTAGTTACACCAATGCCCACTACATAAAAGCTTAGCTTAGCTTTAGCTGTTTGTTGAGGCCAACTGTGTTGTATTTATTTTGTGACACAGTTTCGGACATGTTTTCTTATATTGTTATATAAGAAAACATGTAACGCGTTAAGTATGTTTTTATTTATTTGTGTCCATATTTAGGTTTACTTAATTTAAGTACCTAGTTTAAAGCTTATTTTAGGCAAATAATTACTGACTGTTGAGTTTGTTTCGGCGTTTCTGCTTGACATTGGTCTTCTCTTTCAGGAACGGTGGTGTTAATGTGTGCAACTGAATGCTTTGAGTGTACAAATTATAAAGGGCACCTCGAGCCGCGACGCGAGCCCCGCTGGGGCCGCTGGCAGCCGTCATTCGCTGCACGCATCCCCCGGGCATCCTCGTACTACTCCAAGGCGGACTGATGACCTGGTAAAGGTCGCAGGATTCGGCTAGATAATGCGGGTGGCGCAGGACCGGTCATTGTGGCACTCTTTGGGCAAGCCCTTTGTCCAGCAGTGGACGTATATCGCCGTTCAACGCCTGCCTTGAGCCTTGAGGGGAGGAAGGTGTTTACCGGACATACCGATGATCTGTCGGTTGTAGTAGTCCCACAGCGGGAACCGCCAGGGCCGGTCCCCGGTGGCGGCGCCGGCCGCGCGCGCGCGCAGCCACAGCTCCTCGCGGTTGCTGAAGCAGCCGTAGCAGCCGCCGCCCGTCGCCATCTTGATGCCCGCTGCACGCAAACAAACACACACTTTTCACCAGACTAATCGATATCAACAAAAATATCAAGATCAAGATTCGCCGCTATCCTTACTAATCCTACTAATATTATAAATGCGAAAGTTTAGATGTTTGTTACTCAATCACGCTTAAACGGCTGAACCGATTTGAATGAAATTTTGCACGAAGATAGTTTATAGCCTGGATTAAAATATAGATTAGTTTTTATCCCGAGTCCATGCAGACGAAGTCGCGGGCGGAAGCTAGTACTTACATATGACATACTTTTTATTTTACGGGCATGCCTAGTGCGAGGCTTACTCGCACACCGAGGGTTCCGTACAAACTTTCACACACCACACCCGTCATGAGCTCATGAGTATTAATTCTGGAAAAACCTTAACAGCGCATATAAGTGTATTCTTATATTAATGTAATCACTTTACATGCCACTAGATGGCTGAATGTATATGGATCTCAAAATATTACTGTTAATACCATCATGCAAATAAATAATTTCATTTCATTTCGTTTCATAAGTTACCTTCATGGGTACAGCGCCATCTATCGCTATATTTTGTTATTACCTACTAGGTTTTGTACCTAGTTTGTTTTTCAGCGATACGGTAATTCTTCATCACTTGTAGGTTGTAGGGCCTAGCAGGAATTCGTTGGTTTTTGTGAGGAGGCTCAATAAGGATATAAAATTCTCCATGGACTAGTTGAGATACTGCTTTATCTAATAAATGTATCGACTGTGACCTTTTAGGCCGCGGCCACAACACTAGTGCATGCTCCCGGGATTTCCGGTACTGAAAGTACCGGGAAATCCCGGGATTTTCCAAGATACTGATATTTTATTCTTATTACTCGTTATTATAGAGGCTATAGTAATACATAATCTACGGAAAATTCAAGTGTCTACAGATTACGGTTCTAGAGATATACCGATTAATATGGGCGGGCAAAAAAACGACATAAAATTATGTTTCATGTATACGAGCACTGTTTAATGTTTAATTTATTTATATTTTTCTGAATGTATGTTAAAGCAGCAATAGTAAAACTAATTCTATGAAATCTTTAACAGTCTATAGCCATTGCTGATACGCAGACAGTCGGGTGGACAGCGGAAGCTTAGGAAAGGGTTCCGTTTGATATCCTTTGTGAACTCGACTCTAAATGATATCTAGTTGAATTCCTTGACCCCAAATATGTATATTTAGTCACAAAGTTTGTGATTCCACGTTAATGAGAACCCGAGATATTAATAAATGGTTGATGTTGGTCTTGGTGTTAGTAACTCTTCATTTTCGGCGTTTAATTTTAATAATTTATCATTACAATTTAAAATACAAGGTGCTATAACTCAGTACCGAAAAGTATCGAAGTACCGGGAATTCCCGGTACTGGCTCAGTACCGGAAATCTCAGTCCCGGTTCTTGGACTAGTACCGGTTCTGCACCCCCTACACAACACCCAGACACTTACGCGTGAGCGTGGCCACGTCGATGACGATGCTGGGATGGTACTTGGCCTGCCCGTACACCAGCGCGTCCGCCAGCATCAGCCGACCCTCCATGTCCGTGTCCTCTATCTGCACGAACAGTCAGTAGATTGTGTCTCAAGGGACCAAAATGTATTTACCTACGTCATACCTGGCCATAAATTAGGAATTACCGTACACTATGCGTGATGAAAAACCCACTTTCTGGTTCTGACCAGAAAGTGCGTTTTTACGTCTCTCCCTGGAGAGACGTAAAATTTTGTACTTCTCACGGGCAGCAATAAAGAAAGCGTCGGATCGCATATTTATCGCCCTCCCTTCGGCTCGGGCGTCAAATACCTGCGACACACGAGTAAAGAAACGGAACAGACTAAGCTAGCTTTTACTGTACTGTGTGTATGAATAATCACAGAAAAAATAAAGATATCATATTTTAGGGTGCGGAATGCTTCATATAATGTCAGAAAAACTAACATTTACTTGATATACATTAAATTGGCATAAAGTTATATAAGTAGTATACCTAATGTAACGTTTTATATAACGGTTTTCTGCTATATTTTGCTTTATTCTAAGTCTCGATTGATATAATAGGCAAGATGACATAATTTGCAAGTGGCATAATTCTATATTCGTATAACGCATTTATGACATAAATATGTTTAACATACATATTGTTTCAAATAATTGCGCTTTCATATAACAATGTCTACCACAAAGTAGACGGAGCCCCGCTTTCATTTCTGGGACTCAACCTCCCGCCCTCCGCCGTAGACTTTTGTAAGTACTTACATAATATGTAATATAAGTATTACTAAAAAATGTTCGGTTCTGGCACTGTATGGTCGCTGTTCTACCTAACACTCCTCCTCGCTTCGCTCGTCGTCGTACCTACCTGAGACCTGCCTTAAGGTGGATTATGCGATATGTTGAAAGTGCAAAGGTACTTTAAAAATTTTGGTATCGTGAAATTGATGGCAGTATAAAATCACAATTAACTTTTCTCTGTGACCATCGGTTTTTGAAATAAGGGGAATGAAAGGTGAAGATTACAACGCAGTGACTGACAGGCGCCGCATTCCGACGGAGCTTCGACGGGTCTCGCTTATGTATGTTATTACTAGCTTCCGCCCGCGACTTCGTCCGCGTGGACCCGAGATTAAATCTATCCTATATTTTAATCCAGGCTATAAACTATCTTCATGCAAAATTTCATTCAAATCGGTTCAGCCGTTTAAGCGTGATTGAGTAACAAACATCCAAACATCCAAACATCTAAACTTTCGCATTTATAATATTAGTAGGATTCATTATATCATTATTTATAATGATTTGCTTATATCTAGTTATTTATTGTAAAATCAACATATCTTCTGAAATGTATAGTATTGACGAACTATGACAAGTAAGTCATTATGATAAACACACACAAATATAGTAAGCTTGCTTCTGCCCGCGACTCCGTCCGCGTGGAACTCGTTTATATCGTAGCACCATACAAACTTTCATCCCCAATTTCACCCCCTCCGGGGATGGTATCCGGGATAAAAACTATCCTATGTCCTTCCCCGGGATCCAAACTATCTTCATACCAAATTTCATCTCGATCGGTTCAGCGGTTTAACCGTGAAGAGGTAACAAACAGACAGACAGACACACTTTCACATTTATAATATTAAGTATGGATATCTTTTATAAATACTATAATTGTAATTATAACCTTAAATCATTATATAACTTTTTACATTAGATCATTTGAAAATTATCTGAAACAATATTATACCATCCGTTAAAAAGTACCTAAACAAAATGATATAAAAGTTGAAGAACAGTTTAAAAAGGCTAGAAATACTGTATTGACGGTTACGTATATTCAAAAGGCAAAAAACCTATATATAACAGTAGGAAGTTCATAGACTGTAAAGGAAAACCTTCAAAAATGTGGACCCTTATTAATAGTCTTACTAATAACAAAGTAAAGGCGGTTTCAGTCCCCACCAATCTACAAACTAATAATGGAACTACTGACGAAAAGGAAATATGCGAAATTTTTAACGAATTCTTTTCAACTAGCGGATCTACTTTAGCCTAGGACATCAAAAACAAGCATCAGATAACTCCAGCAACAGCCCCTATAACCAGAATGACAAGCAACGAGCTTACACAGATAACTCCAACTACAGCGGACGAAATAACAAGCATCATAGACAATCTTAAACTTAATGTGAGTACCGGTTTGGATGGCATTAGTGCAAAATCAATTGATCAGTGATGAACTTGTTAAATGAAATGAAATGAAATGAAAATTATTTATTCCAGACAGAGTCCATAGGTGCAAATTAAGTTAAATAACAATATAATTACACAATTTAAGAATGTCAAATAATAATAATAAATAAATAAATAAAAATAAAAACCTCAAAAAATAATAATAATAAATAAACTATTTGCCTTACATACGGCTACCCCAAGGCCGCAGTGTAAGGCTTGTGGTACTCCCGCCATCGCTGATGCAGCGGGCTGGCATCCCACTCTCTCACCGCTGCAAGCAATGTATTGGAGGAGCCATAGATTGCCTTTCTGGCGTTAGCTGTCCTAGCTCGTTAAATGCACATTTTCCTTTACATGTTTAAAAGCAGGAATCTTTCCGAATAGTCTCAAAATTGCAAAAGTCACACCTCTACAAATCAGGAAACAAATCTGACCCCGGTAACTATAGGCCGATTTCGGTGCTCCCAGTAGTTTCAAAAATTTTAGAAAAAAATATCTATAATCGTCTTGTTGCATACTTAAATTCAACAAACTTCTTTACAAAAAACAATACGGTTTTAGAAATCTCTCAGCTACCATAGATCTTGTTACCAAAATTAAAGTGAATATCGATCAAAAACCAGTAGTTCTCAGTTTTTATAGATCTGAAGAAAGCCTTCGATACAATTAGTCATTAACTGCTACTAAACAAACTAAACGCTATAGGTATTAATAAAACTGCACACAAAATTATTAAATCGTATTTATCTGAACGCTATCAAATTGTAAAAATAGGTGATCACGAAAGTAGCCCGAAAGAACTTACATGCGGAGTGCCTCAAGGATCCATCTTAGGTCCGTTATTATTTCTTATTTATATAAATGATATGCACCAGGTTGGCCTAAGAGGGGATATTACGCTATACGCTGATGACACAAGCCTATTTTATTTTGGTAATACAATCACACACATCATAACTGAATCACAAAGTGACTTCAATCTACTAAATGAGTGGTTTCAAAATAACTTACAATAAACATAAACAAAACTAATTAAATAATATTTTTTGGCAAAAAACAAGAAAATAACTGAGTACGATCCCTTAAAAATAGACAATCAGATAATTAAACGTGTCGATAAAGAAAAATACCTCGGCCTAATCTTAGATAAAAACCTGAATTGGAAACCGCACATAGAAAAAATTAAGTTAAAAATAACCTAATTAATAGGAGCACTACGCGGTATTGCTAGATTTCTTCCACACCAAGTGAGGTACACTATATATAACGCGTTGGTTAAACCCCATCTCGACTATCTAATTGAAGTTTGGGGCACGGCCGCTAAAACTAATCTTAAAGCAATACAAATAACTCAAAATAAACTAATCAAAAATGTATTTCAATACAACTACCTAACACCGTCCAACAAAATATATAAAGAAACTAAATTACTAAATATAATGCAATCATACATATACAATACATGTATTTTAGTTCGTAGTGTTAAATAAAAACATACTTACAGAAATAAACTACGAAAAAGAAAACCAAGCAAAAAATCCAGGTTCGAAATGCGAACGATCTAATTTTGCTTTCACCACGAACAAACTATGGGAAAAAATGCTTGTTGTATGAAGGTGCTCAGCTGTACAACAAGCTCCCCAAACATATAAAGAATACAAAGTCAGTATATCACTTCAAAAAAATGCTCAAAAAACATATACTAAATATTAATACACAAGGAAATGTATATTGATTTAAACTTTCACGAACACATTTTCTAAATAAAATGAGACTTAACCGCTTAAAGTATATTATCATAATCTATATATGCTGCCAGCGTAATGGGGTCCATGCCGCAGTCTGACCTCCTAGAGGCGGTGTTCTTTTTATAACTTCCCTTTTCATACTTTCATTTTTAGTTATAGCCTATTTTGTTTTTTTTTAATTAAGTATTGTATTTATAATTAAGCTAATTAAGCTATTAACTGTATTTTCTTATTTTATGTGCTATTATTATTTTACACAAATTACATAATGGTGTCATGATTAATTTATATTTACAACGATGTTTCGAACGTGTCGTAACTTAATAATAATAATTAAAAAAAATGTGTATATATATATATATATATATAGTACTTATACAAATAAATGTACAAATAAAATAAAAATAAAACTTTATACCTTTTATACCAGACTTAAGACTACAAACCAAATACGCTATGCCACTTCCAGTCTGCGTAACTCAATGATTTCGTTATCTTACAACTCGGCGCACGGGTCTTCTTAGCCGTGTTGACAATTGTACCGGCACAATGCTGTCGGAGTGTTGTGCAGAATTACCCACTTTTTACGTATAGAATTACCCTTTTTATACTTATTTTTATACTTTCTAACATATGTTTAATTTTAAGTTCTCATAATAAGTGAATTGTAAAATTCTTCATGAGAATAAATGATCTTTAAACCTAAACCTACCATCCGTTACATTATAATAAGCAATGGTAGGTATATCAAACCAAAATAGATTAAGTGAAATTATATAAAACGTCGTGCACCCCATATTTTATCTATCCCAAAGACTCAACTAGGTAAGTAAAACCTTTATTAACTACCAACATACGTACCTATGTCTAATTTATGTATCTTTAATGCGTTAGATATTTTATAAAACAAGGTGGTGCAAAAAGGTATTGACCGTGTTAGGTATCGATTTTGGTTGCTTTTTGTAATTAGTACTTAAAGTGCACAGAATGAATAGGTATGTGCCTATCTCGCGAATGGTCTATTATTATGGTAATAGCAACAATAGGTACCTGACGATAGTTATGCGACAAAATAAAATCTTTAGAGTAAGTAATTTGTAATCAATAAATATTAAAAACTAATCATTATCGCGTTTGTTTCGTTTTGTCCGCCTGCGCTAACCCTACCAGATTAAGTATTGCGTGCTCTTTAGTCTCTGTTCCGTTTCTTTACTCATGTTCCTGCGAGCTGAGAAATTATTTGTTTTACCGCCCTAGGTAAGTAATGTACTATTATGGTGATGTATAATTATTCGATGCGATCTTGAGCGTAACGAGGGATTCAAGTGTTTACGCCCGAGACGGAAATAATTTTGCCACCAAGTGGCACACGCTCATACAAATTGTATGATGCGTGATTCTAGTGGCTGAATTTTGAAGAGGTCCTTACTCGTATATATTTTTAGTGTCACGTTGAAGTGAAAGTTGCAGTAAAGTGTACCAGGATGTTGGTCCCGTTGAGCGCCGGCACGACGTCGCCCACGCGCATGCACTGGCCCGAGATCATGTTCTCGCAGAGCGGGACCACGAGCTTCACGTTCAGCTCGATCTGCAATATTGATTACTGATCATAATAATTACATTTAGAAAGGAAAGAAAATAAATAATTTAATTTATTTAAGAAAAATAGGTATATACCTACCTACATAAGTGTATAAGCAAAAATAACTTCATTAAACGTAAAGCATAAACAGTAACTGTATCCCGAATTCGGAAAACTAACTGAAAGAAACCGGCAGTATTTCATACAAACGGTAGGCTGTGTCACACGGAGCATCATTTTGGATTGATTGATGTCATTAATAATAATAATAATCGGTTCAGTCGGTTAAACGCTACGTTCATACACGTAATTTTTTTACGTATATTCACTGTCCGAAATAAAAGTTGCGTTCGGTCTGTCAAGTTGACAGTGACAGTGACACTGACACACAGTTTGGCGACGCGTTCACACGCTGCAATCTGCCGTGCCACCTTAAGCTATAACCACGAACTTCGAATGTCGAAGTTCGGATATTTCTATCTCTATCGCACTTACATAACTGCTTATTTTTACTTAAGATACCTATGTACTCCTTAAAATATGTTTAGCGTATTAGGTATTTGTTTTGTGTTACCTTCCAGGAGGTAACTCATACGTAAAGGTCCCGACGGAAGACCAGCGCTGGCCTCCTAGGTTAGCACCATGCTGAGTCGGGGCCTTTTCGTGGACCCTGCTACTTTTACGTTACTGTGTTTTGTTTTTTATTCCCATTGTTTTGTCCACGAATAAATGTTATCTTTCTTTCTTTCTAAATACAAACAGACTACTGACATCATATCCCTTCCTTCCGGCTCTGCTGCAGCTGGGCAACAAAAAGCAAGTGGGATTATAGTGTTTGACACTGATTAACATAATAGGTATAGTGTTTGAAACTGATTAACATATAGGTATAGTGTTTGACACTGATTAACATAATACGTATAGTGTTTGGGTGTTGTTTATCTATGAACATAGATAAGACGAAGATCATGTCAAATGCCCATGTAGTAGCTACCAACTCCCATTACAATCGGACACTTTACGCTCGAAGTTGTAGACGATTATGTATACCTAGGACAGACTGTCCAGTTAGGTAGGTCGAACTTCGCGAAAAAGGTCAATCGTCGAATCCGATTCGGCTGGGCAGCGTTCGAGAAGCTACGGCACATCTTTTCGTCCAATATTCCGCAGTGTCTCAAGACGAGAGTCTTTGACCAGTGTGTGTTGCCAGTGATGACGTATGGCACGGAAACGTGGTCGCTTACTATGGGCCTCATAAGAAGGCTCAAAGTCACCCAAAGGGCTATGGAGAGGGCTATGTTGGGAGTTTCTCTGCGTGATCGCATCAGAAATGAGGCTATCCGCAGCAGAACCAAGGTAACCGATATAGCCTTCCGTATCGCTAAACTTAAGTGGCAGTGGGCGGGGCACATAGCACGTAGAACCGATGGCCGTTGGGGCGGAAAGGTTCTCGAGTGGCGACCACGTACCGGAAGGCGCGACGTGGGTAGGCCCCCCACGAGGTGGACTGATGACCTGGTAAAGGTTGCAGGAGTCCGCTGGATGCGGGTGGCGCAGGACCGGTCACTGGGACTCTTTGGGGGAGGCCTATGTCCAGCAGTGGACGTCTTTCGGCTGATATGATGATGATGATGTATACTGTTTGACACTGATTAGTACATATGAGTGGGAACGAGACACCTCTTTGGTGATCAGTTCCTACTTTTATTTGAGGTAGGTACTATTAATTAGTCTGCGCCGTTATTAACTCACGCGCAGCGACTGTTTCGATAGGGCCTCTTTCCATTCAAATCGTTGTATTTGTTTGGAATCAGAGAATAGTAGGGGCCAGAATTCCACGGCCTTAGTCCAGTCAAACTTTACTACTATCATTTATTTATTTATTTATTAGGCTCACACATCAAGTTACAGTCAATCATTCAGTAACATTAAAAGCTTAGTGTCTAGATTTGGACTACAATTCTAAACAGTGTCACAGAAGATTCACCAGATGGAATTACATATAAGTATTGGCCAACTTACAAGGATAGGCAATGTGCATAAGATTTTTTTTACATTCAATAGTCAACAAGGGATTGCCAAACTCATATCCCTTTCCGTCTATATCTCGTTGGCCTATTTTTCTAGCCTCTGCAATAATGTCCAATTATATTATATCATATAATTAAAATGTTTTACCCCTAACTCTAACTCTAATTATGGAGTCACTACAGAGGAAATATTTGTATAAAAGAGAATAAACTGAATAATGTTACTAATAGGCGGTCTTACTGCTTTAACGCATTATATACCAGGCTATTGGGTAACAGGGAAAAAATATGAATATACATAATATCATAGCCATATGTATACACGTGTAAAAATATGTGTGCATACATAGCATATCTCTTATGTCGGCGTATTTAAGATTTCTGTACATATTTACGAGAGGATGTAATACATGCATATTAAGGCACTCGACGACGTGTTGTACACAGTGAGGAGTTGCCCGTGGTGTGTACCCACACTGTGCGACCACGGGCCTTACCGGGCTGTACCTTAAGTTCCGCCAGTGCCCGGAGCGCGCCGAGCGCGGCAGCCGCGCCGGCCATGCTGCCGCGGTTCTCCACCATATCCTCCGGCTTCTTCAGGCACAGCCCGCCGCTGCAACACAAGCAAAGGCTCGGGTACCAATGCAACACACACACAAGGTTCAGAGACCGATGCAACACAAGCAAGGCTCAGGGCCCAATGCAACACACACAAGGCTCAAAGACCGATGCAATACACACAAGGCTCAGAAACCAATGCAACTCACACAAGGTTCAGACATTGATGCAACACACACAAGGCTCAGAGACCGATGCAACACACACAAGGTTCAGACACCGAAGCAACATACACACGGTTCAGACGCCGATGCAAACACACACAAGGTTAAGACACCGATGCAACACACACAAGGTTAAGACACCGATGCAACACACAAGGTTCGGACAACGATGCAAACACACACAAGGTTAAGACACCGATGCAAAACACACAAGATACAGACACCGATGCAACACACAAGTTTCAGACACCGATGCAACACACACAAGGTTCAGACACCGAAGCAACTCAGACAAGGCGCAGGACCGATGCAACACACACAAGGTTCAGACACCGAAGCAACACATACAAGGTTCAGACATAGATGCAAACACGCACAAGGTTAAGACACCGATGCAACACACACAAGGTTCAGACACCGATACAACACACACAAGGTTCAGACACCGATGCAACACACACAAGATTCAGACACCGGTGCAAACACACACAAGGTTCAGTTCAGACACCGATGCAAAACACACCCAAGATTCAGACACAGATGCAAACACACACAAGGTTCAGACACAAATGCAACATACACAAGGTTCAGACACCGGTGCAAACACACACAAGGTTCAGTTCAGACACCGATGCAAAACACACCCAAGGTTCCGACACAGATGCAAACACACACAAGGTTCGGACACAGATGCAACATACACAAGGTTCAGACACCGATGCAAACACACACAAGGTTCAGTTCAGACACCGATCCAAAACATACAAGGTTCAGACACCGATGCAAACACACACAAGGTTCAGAAACCGATGCAACACACACAAGGCTCAGACACCGATGCAAACACACACAAGGTTCAGAAAATGATGCAACACACAAGGTTCAATTCAGACACCGATGCAAAACACATAAGGTTCAGACACCGATGCAAACACACACAAGGTTCAGACACCGATGCAACACACAAAAGGCTCAGGACCGATGCAACACACACAAGGCTTAGGGCTTACGTGGATCACATAGTACATGCTGCTTAACGTTAAATATGACGCCGGCAGGGTTGTACGTTTTCATATACTACATTTTCGTAGAATTTTGCTTCATAGAAAATGTTTCTCATATTATCATTTCATAGAATGATAAGTTTCTTGTGCACTTTGTAGAAGCTGTATTTGTAGATTTTTATAGTTGAGATAATTATTGTTTCGAAATTCATGTCATAGTGTTTTAGGTCATATATTATTGTTCCTTCTTATAATATTCAGTTAAGAGTCCGCAGTAAGCTCGGCCGAATTTCACCTTCCTATACAAACGTAGTTACGCTCTTATTTTAAAACTACGTGTTAGATTGTGACGAAACTTTGCATATACAATGGCATGAGGTATATCTATGTCTGTAATTAGTTTGTATGGTTCAAGTTTATAAAACAAACGAAATACAGTAATAACAAGTTTTGTATGGAAAACGTTTTATTTACTGTGGTATCTGAAGCTACATAAACTAATTACAGACCTGGATATACCCACAGACCTGTAAACCTATAGACGTCGCTTTGTCGGGCGACCCCCGCTGCCTCACATACGGTGAATTCACTCTATGTTTGAGACACGCCCCCTTTACTAAGTTCAGACTGCGGACGGCGTTTGCGCAAGTAACATCGTTACAAAACGCATTATTATTAGAATAGAATAGAATAGAATAGAAATTTATTCGGATAACACATCATTACACATACATTCACATAATGCACCTTAAGAGCTAACAAATAGGGATGTGCTACCGAAAAAGTCTCCACTCAGCAATGCAGTCGACACAGCAGTGCCAACGGCGCTGGTTTTCTGTGGACCCAGTGAGGTGTGCGGGACAGCATACTGCGCGACTCGTATTAAGGGCGGTATAAATACATAAAGATACAAAAAGTAATATTCAATACATATAAGTTTATAAATAAAATTGTGGTTAAATTAATTTGAATCTCTAGAGTTAGTTAAGACTGCACCGAGCATAATCGGCAAAAACGGTAGTCACCGTTTCGACGGTGGAGTTCACAATTCTTTACAATAAAATATAAATTATATGTAATTATAATCACAAAGAGTGAGTTTACAATAATAAACTATAAATATTCTCAAATCATCTACAGTTTAATAAATACAATTCCGTAAAGTTGCACAAAAAATGAGAAGAACGTGTGTCGGCGTTTAGGTAAAATTGAATTAAAAAAATGATACTTTAGTTTCAAAATCCTACTCAAACGAATCTCCAATGTATTTACTACAAGAGAATCTAATTCTAACATTTCAAAATGCTTTGGTTATTTACTTATGATTTTTTTAAAACGCACTTCATATCCGCCATATGAAATTACTATGGAACAAAATGATCAAATATAATACGCGAGCAACGCATGACATATTCAGTCACCCCCGAGAGCTCAGAGAGAGAGTACGTCTCAATGCGGCGCGGTGACACATAAATATACTTCGATGTCAATTGTGTATGAATACAGCAGTAATACGCAGCAAAACAGGGTAAGTTTTATTTTTGATATTATAAGCTTCTAAGCAGGTCGATCACGTTACGCATTGTACGCGCTTCAATTTTTATATGGAAAAATGAGAGCAGGATCTACCTGACGCGCGTTCGAAACGTTACGTGGTTGCCCCTCAGGAGCAACGAGAACTGATGGCGAGGGTCTCATGACGGAGCCAGAAGATGGCTGGTGGAACTACGATGGAAGGGGCTAAGATAGTCAAGTTTGGGCTCGTTTGCTTTGTTATCTCCAGTCCTTACCATTAAACATGATGGCGAGGGTCTCATGACGAAGCCGGAAGATGGCTGGTGGAACTCTATGATGGAAGGGGCTAAGATAGTCGAGTTTGGGCTCGTTTGCTTTGTTATCTTCATTACTTACCATTAAACATGATGGCGAGGGTCTCATGACGGAGCCGGAAGATGGCTAGTGGAACTCTATGATGGAAGGGGCTAAGATAGTCGAGTTTGGGTTCGTTTGCTTTGTTATCTTCAGTACTTACCATTAAACATGATGGCGAGGGTCTCATGACGGAGCCGGAAGATGGCTAGTGGAACTCTATGATGGAAGGGGCTAAGATAGTCGAGTTTGGGCTCGTTTGCTTTGTTATCTTCAGTACTTACCATTAATCATGATGGCGAGGGTCTCATAACGGAGCCGGAAGATGGCCGGTGGAACTCTATGATGGAAGGGGCTAAGATAGTCGAGTTTGGGTTCGTTTGCTTTGATATCTTCAGTACTTACCATTAAACATGATGGCGAGGGTCTCATGACGAAGCCGGAAGATGGCTGGTGGAACTCTATGATGGAAGGTGCTTAGATAGTCGAGTTTGGACTCGTTTGCTTTGTTATCTTCAGTACTTACCATTAATCATGACGGCGAGGGTCTCATAACGGAGCCGGAAGATGGCTGGTGGAACTCTCTGATGGAAAGGGCTAAGATAGTCGAGTTTGGATGTTAGTATGTTTGGATCTGGGGGCACGGCAGTGCCCCCGCCAAGTCGAGCGCGAAGCAAACACTGCCGTACCATCCTTTACTGGAACCATTTCGCCGCATTTTCAGGCGCTATTTGAGAACCTCTGGATAAGACCAGAACGCAGAAATTTTCGTCATCCAGTAAGCTATAATCACATACTTAAAATCCAAAATTTCAAGTCTGTAGGTCATTTAGTTTCGAAGTTAAGCGAAAGCAAAGTTTCGCGTGGACCGCTTCATGATGTCAAAAATCGAAGGTCTGAAGTATCTGATGAACCCTCAGCTGGTCTCAGCTGTATTAGAGATGGTAATGCCCTCTTCTACTATTGGTACATAAAAAAATCGATTGTCGTTGCAAAAATCCAGCGTAGTGGGACACATCTTCTAATTTAAATTTAATCTGGGAGCACGGCAGTGCCCCTGCCAAGTCAAGCAAAACAGCGGCACGGCCGTACCATTCTTTTCTCGAAGCAGTTCAGGCCATTTTCGACCCCCTATAACTTCGTTGTGGATAAAACTAGAAGCCTGCATTTTCATTAACCAAGCATGCATTGTATAAACACGATACATTTCAAATTTCATTCAATTTGAACCAGCGGTTTAAGATTTATAACTAGTCAAAGTTTCTTAATTTTGTCACTCACTGACTGACTCACCGATCATCAAAAGTCTAAGGCACTTCTTGCAGACATAGAAGCTTCAAATTTAGAATACAATTAGTTTTTAGTGTATAAATCAAGGGGACGCTAAAAAAAATTGCACTGTCCAGTTTTCTAGATACACCGACTGCATAAATAACTTTGTGATCCCATATAAACATATTTGATTACAAAGTTATATTTGCAGTGAATGGGACAAAAAATCAAGAATGGGATATTGACACAATAACCTACAAAAAGAAGTGAGGTCCCAAAAAAAACATTCCATGAAAAAAGAGGCCAAGTCTCGAAACTCATCCACCGCATCAACCGCAAAAAGTTGTGAGATATTTGGTAGTACCAAGTCTCAGGCATTCTTATTATTCTTTATTTACTAGCTAAATAAAATTTTGTGACTTGGCAATCACACAATAGTTACTACATAGTTGTAGGTATGCAAAAATCCATAAATGCAGTAAAGTTGTGTGATTGTCAAGTTGCAGAATTCTATTTAGGTAGCAAATAAAGAATAATAAGAATGCCTGAGACTTGGTACTACCAAATATCTCACAACTTTTTGCGGTGGAAGTTTCGAGACTTGGCCTCTTTTTTACATGGAATGTTTTTTATGGGATGTTTGTTACTCAAGCTATTATTATATACTAGCTTCCGCCCGCGACTTCGTCTGCGTGAACTCGGGATAAAAACTATCCTATATTTTAATCCAGGCTATAAACTATCTTCGTGCAAAATTTCATTCAAATCGGTTCAGCCGTTTAAGCGTGATTGAGTAACAAACATCCAAACATCTAAACTTTCGCATTTATAATATTAGTAGGATACCATCCATGGTTTTATACGCGGAGTTGAGATGTATTATAAGAGAATAATGAGCTACTAACTTTTAGCTTGTGACCGGCCGTATCGATCGAGCGAGCCGGCGGTAGTGTGCGTGATGACGCACACACAGGTGCAAATGCCAAATCGGTGCCCGCGTCAAAAGCTCGGCGCAGTCTTAATATATAAAAGAGGAAATACAGTAGCCCGGCTATTTAGCCGGAGGAGATCATACCCAAACTGCATCACCACTGTCGGTCGTCACTACGAGTATAAACGCATATCCTGGAGGCGGAGGCCAAGAAGGAATGCGGATATAGTTTCACCGTAAAAATCAGGCGAAAATTATATAAACTTCTTTACTTTATAATTTACTACTTCTATATAAGTTCTATTGAATACGCGCATTTTTGTTAATGAAAAAACCTAACAATTATGTAATGGTATATTATAATTCAGTATTATCTCAAGGTCGTAAATAATTCAGCATTTTGTCATTTCCTGATGCATACATTTTTAAATTTAGGTCGTAAATCTCAAAATTTGTATATTCAAACATGTTTTCATCGTAAAAATACTGATACCATTTTTGCTTGCGAGTTCATTTTTTTCCTAACTTCCGATCCAGAGATTTCACTTATACTCTCTTATGAATCTTATGATCTTACTCACTTATGTATGATCTTACTTGATTTCAATAATACAAGCTTTTAGCAAAGCAGTGTAGGTACAAATTAGCCTGATATTGAATTATTTCCAAATAAACCGTATCTTGGTCAGGATATTGCCTTACCAGTCGAAGGTGACTCCCTTGGCGGCCATGAGCACGATGGGGCCGCCGCCGGGGTTGCCCTGGTACTCGCACTCCAGGAAGATGGGCGTCTCGCAGGAGCCGCGCGCCACCGCCAGGAAGGCCTGCATCTTGTTGGCCTCGATCCACGCGCGGTCGTGCGCCGTCACCTGGATGCCGAGCGGGCAGAGCTTGTCGATTGCTTCCTGGGGGGAATGGTCAAGGTCATAGTACATTACCGCAGAGGCCGGGGAAATAGTGATTACCGGCCAAGATAGACGGACGAGCGTAGCGAAGCCGGATATGGATACGAGGCTGGCATGCCTTTTCACGCCGAGGTAGGTATGTATAGTGATTTTCTCAAACATGCCATGCAATTAAAGTTTTCTTCAAGTTTTTAATGGCTGAATGCCACGATGTTTGAAAGTTTAAAAAAAATATGTACTTTTTTTATCGGCCAAGAGCCAATTTATAGATAAGCACCAAACCTAAAATTAAATATTCTGAGAGGTATTTAGCAGCTCTATCAGGGGTCTCAATTGCTTCCCATAAAATGTGAGATCCGATTTTTTCAGTCCATAATGTTAAAGGCAATAATGTAGTTAGTAATAATTTTTGTCAGGTCTTTTTTCGCAAGTCATAATGATTGGTTGTCATCTGATTAGTTATAGTCGTATTATTCAATGGTGGTCTCACACTACATAATGTTAAAGCCTATAAACACAATTCCAGAAAAATAATATCCCATAAAAAACATTCCATGTAATAAAGAGGCCAAGTCTCGAAACTCTTCCACCGTAAAAAGTTGTGAGATATTTCGTAGAGCCAAGTCTGAATCTGAATCTGATTGCAGTCACAAAATTTTATTTAGCAAGCAAATAAATATTAATAAGAATGACTGAAACTTGGCTCTACGAAATATCTCACAACTTTTTACGGTGGAAGAGTTTCGATACTTGGCCTCTTTATTACATGGAATGATTTTTATGGGATCTCACTTCTTTTTGTACGTTATTGTGTTATCAATACATACGAATTATGGATGCAGTCCTATTCTTGCTTTTTCATGTTTTGACTCATTTACTGCAAATATAACGTTGTAAGCCTATATGTTTATATGGGATTACAAAGTAATTTATGCAGTTGGTGTATCTAGAAAACTGGAGTGAAATTGCATTTTTTTTGTCTTGATTTATTTATACACTAATCACTAATTGTATTCTAAATTTGAAGCTTCTATATCTGCTAGAAGTGCCTTAGACTTTTGATGATCGGTGAGTCAGTGAGTGACAAAATTAAGAAACTTTGAATAGTCATAATTTTTAAACCACTGGTTCAAATTGGATGAAATTTGAAATACATCGTGTTTATACAATGCGTGCTTGGTTACTGAAAATTCACGCTTCTAGTTTTATCTACAACGAAGTTATAGGGGGGTCGAAAATGGCCTGAACTGCTTCGAGAAAAGGATGGTACGGCCGTGCCGCTCGCTGTTTTGCTCGACTTGGCGGGGGCACTGCCGTGCCCCCAGAAAATACATATAATTTTTACTACCGAATGTTATTGAACGCGTTCTTCCAGACTGCTTTATAATTAATGTGGCTTTATAATTAACTTGGGCAAAAATAAAGAGGGTATGGAGTGATGTTATTGAAAGGTACGAGTATCTATGCCGTTCACTGTTTTGTTTATTGATCAGGATACGTTAAAATAGTGTTTTTTTTTAAACTTTTTTCTCTAAAATCAGAAATGACCGAGATATTTGACCCGAAAGTTGGGAAAATTTTTTGATGGATGTTGTGTCATTATTGGATCTGGCGCTTTGCCGGCCGCTGCCGCGGCACGCTTGCTTCGCTCGCTCGGCTCGCGCGCTTAGGGTCGCGGTACACCTAACACTCCTCCGCGCTTCGCTCGTCGTCGTACCGACACCGACCTGCCTTAGAGGTCCAATATCTTGGCTACTTTTAATTTCGGAGAAAAAAGTTTCTAACAAAACATGCTTATTTAAACGTATTTTTTACCTAGCACCTACCTAGCACCCCTTTCAAATGTGTCTGGAAATGTTTCTGAGTAATTATCTACATGACTATGGATGTTATAGATTTGGTCTCTTAGACGTAAATTCACTTTAGGCATTAAAACGATATTAATAACAACCATTAGTACGTTGAAATATATGCCTTAGAATGTTTATGAATAATTATGGATATACCTTTGATCGTTATGGACATCAATTTCCTGATTTTTGCTTTGTGATTATAATACTTAAGAGTCCGCAGTAAGCTCGATTCTCCATACAAACGTTGTTACGCTCTCATTTTAAAACTACGTGTTGGATTGTAACGAAACTTTGCATCTACAATGACATTAGGTATATCTATGTCTGTAATTAGTTTATGTAGCTTCAGATACCACAGTAAAATGAATACAGCGAATTTAGGTTTTTCATACAAAACTTATTTTTGCTGTATTTCGTTTGTTTTATAAACTGGAACCATATAAACTAATTACAGACATAGATATACCTCATGCCATTGTATATGCAAAGTTTCGTCACAATCCAACACGTAGTTTTAAAATGAGAGCGTAACTACGTTTGTATGGGAAGGTGAAATTCGGCCGAGCTTACTGCGGACTCTTAATATTATAGGTCATTAACGTTAGAAGTATAAAGCGTTAGGTATACTTAACAAAAATTATGACTATTGATGTTTATGTCTATAAATGATATGGATATCAATATCTGACTATCGAAATTCGGAACTAAGTTTATGGGAAACAAAGGAACCCCTCTATCAGCTGTCCACGGATTATCCTCGGTTTACGGGACACCCTGTATATCGTTCAAATTTTAATATTTGTTTCTTTGCATTAAAGCGATATCATTTTGATGAAATAAAAATACTAGTAGACTATCGAATCTATACGAACAATTTAAAACATATAAATACGGAACACTGAAAATAGAATAGTCACAAATTGATCCACTAAAAAAAATGGTTCGCATGACACCTTGTAAAAAAATGACAAGTAGCCAATTTGATTATCAGGTGGCTACGCTTGGTTGCTGCCGGTCACAGCTGCCGGTGCACGGTGTAGGTAGATAAGCAAGTGCTTTTGCGTGAACGTGAAAATGCACACAATCGTAGATAGGTGCTGTAGCAAAAAATATTCTTAAAATAATAGTACATTGTGCCACGAGGTTGCAAAGTGTTCTTTACGAACGAGAGCCTTATCAGAAGCCCGACGACGGGTCTCAAGTTTGTGAAAAATCTTACCATCCGTGTCGCACGCAATGTTTTTCATCCCAATTTGAAACAAAATAAATACTAATCGCTATAAAAAAATACAAAATAGCAATCGTCTATTTTTAGGCAAAGACCCTACGGCATACTGCCACGATTTACAATCACTATTAAAAAATTACACATATAACATCTTTAACTAAAGTGTTTAAAGATCTAAAATTCTTGTTGGTGGTGGTGGTTGGTGTATGAGGTTTGACGTCTATTTGAACTAGTTAGAAGTTTTCTTCCTAGTTACATTAAAATATCACTAGTTCCATCAATAATAGAACTAGTGGGCATAGAACGTGTAAGAAGCCGTTTTAAAAACCTTGAAAGCTGTATTTTTTTCGGCTTCGGAACCGTTATGAAGACATTTCCGAATCTCTTATAGGAAAAAAATACAAATGTATTAGTGATAATCTAAAGAATTCATCCTGTATACCTGGTACCCAACGTTCCGACGGCGACGGTTGCCGACCACCACCGCCTCGCTCGCGGTCATACCTGCGCCAGGTCCACGGGAGTCATCTTGTTGGCGGGCATGTCAGCCAGGTAGCGCGCCCAGTTCTGCGCCCGGCCGCGGACCGCGCCGACCGCCACCGCCTCGCTCTCGGTCATACCTGCGCCAGGTCCACGGGAGTCATCTTGTTGGCGGGCATGTCAGCCAGGTAGCGCGCCCAGTTCTGCGCCCGGCCGCGGACCGCGCCGACCGCCACCGCCTCGCTCGCGGTCCTACCTGCGCCAGGTCCACGGGAGTCATCTTGTTGGCGGGCATGTCAGCCAGGTAGCGCGCCCAGTTCTGCGCCCGGCCGCGGACCGCGCCGACCGCCACCGCCTCGCTCGCGGTCATACCTGCGCCAGGTCCACGGGAGTCATCTTGTTGGCGGGCATGTCAGCCAGGTAGCGCGCCCAGTTCTGCGCCCGGTCGCGGACCGCGCCGACCGCCACCGCCTCGCTCGCGGTCATACCTGCGCCAGGTCCACAGGAGTCATCTTGTTGGCGGGCATGTCAGCCAGGTAGCGCGCCCAGTTCTGCGCCCGGCCGCGGACCGCGCCGACCGCCACCGCCTCGCTCGCGGTCATACCTGCGCCAGGTCCACGGCAGCCATCTTGTTGGCGGGCATGTCAGCCAGGTAGCGCGCCCAGTTCCGCGCCCGGCCGCGGACCGCGCCGACCGCCACCGCCTCGCTCGCGGTCATACCTGCGCCAGGTCCACGGGAGCCATCTTGTTGGCGGGCATGTCAGCCAGGTAGCGCGCCCAGTTCTGCGCCCGGCCGCGGACCGCGCCGCCCGCCACCGCCTCGCTCGCGGTCATACCTGCGCCAGGTCCACGGGAGTCATCTTGTTGGCGGGCATGTCAGCCAGGTAGCGCGCCCAGTTCTGCGCCCGGCCGCGGACCGCGCCGACCGCCACCGCCTCGCTCGCGGTCATACCTGCGCCAGGTCCACGGGAGCCATCTTGTTGGCGGGCATGTCAGCCAGGTAGCGCGCCCAGTTCTGCGCCCGGCCGCGGACCGCGCCGACCGCCACCGCGTCGCTCGCGGTCATACCTGCGCCAGGTCCAAGGGAGTCATCTTGTTGGCGGGCATGTCAGCCAGGTAGCGCGCCCGGCCGCGGACCGCGCCGACCGCCACCGCCTCGCTCGCGGTCATACCTGCGCCAGGTCCACAGGAGTCATCTTGTTAGCGGGCATGACAGCCAGGTAGCGCGCCCAGTTCTGCGCCCGGCCGCAGACCGCGCCGACCGCCACCGCCTCGCTCGCGGTCATACCTGCGCCAGGTCCACGGGAGTCATCTTGTTGGCGGGCATGTCAGCCAGGTAGCGCGCCCAGTTCTGCGCCCGGCCGCGGACCGCGCCGACCGCCACCGCCTCGCTCGCGGTCATACCTGCGCCAGGTCCACGGGAGTCATCTTGTTGGCGGGCATGTCAGCCAGGTAGCGCGCCCAGTTCTGCGCCCGGCCGCGGACCGCGCCGACCGCCACCGCCTCGCTCGCGGTCATACCTGCGCCAGGTCCACGGTAGTCATCTTGTTGGCGGGCATGTCAGCCAGGTAGCGTGCCCAGTTCTGCGCCCGGCCGCGGACCGCGCCGATCGCCACCGCCTCGCTCGCGGTCATACCTGCGCCAGGTCCACGGGAGTCATCTTGTTGGCGGGCATGTCAGCCAGGTAGCGCGCCCAGTTCTGCGCCCGGCCGCGGACCGCGCCGACCGCCACCGCCTCGTTCGCGATCATACCTGCGCCAGGTCCACGGGAGTTATCTTGTTGGCGGGCATGTCAGCCAGGTAGCGCGCCCAGTTCTGCGCCCGGCCGCGGACTGCGCCGACCGCCACCGCCTCGCTCGCGGTCATACCTGCGCCAGGTCCACGGGAGTCATCTTGTTGGCGGGCATGTCAGCCAGGTAACGCGCCCAGTTCTGCGCCCGGCCGCGGACCGCGCCGACCGCCACCGCCTCGCTCGCGGTCATACCTGCGCCAGGTCCAAGGGAGTCATCTTGTTGGCGGGCATGTCAGCCAGGTAGCGCGCCCGGCCGCGGACCGCGCCGACCGCCACCGCCTCGCTCGCGGTCATACCTGCGCCAGGTCCACAGGAGTCATCTTGTTAGCGGGCATGACAGCCAGGTAGCGCGCCCAGTTCTGCGCCCGGCCGCAGACCGCGCCGACCGCCACCGCCTCGCTCGCGGTCATACCTGCGCCAGGTCCACGGGAGTCATCTTGTTGGCGGACATGTCAGCCAGGTAGCGCGCCCAGTTCTGCGCCCGGCCGCGGACCGCGCCGACCGCCACCGCCTCGCTCGCGGTCATACCTGCGCCAGGTCCACGGGAGTTATCTTGTTGGCGGGCATGTCAGCCAGGTAGCGCGCCCAGTTCTGCGCCCGGCCGCGGACCGCGCCGACCGCCACCGCCTCGCTCGCGGTCATACCTGCGCCAGGTCCACGGGAGTCATCTTGTTGGCGGACATGTCAGCCAGGTAGCGCGCCCAGTTCTGCGCCCGGCCGCGGACCGCGCCGACCGCCACCGCCTCGCTCGCGGTCATACCTGCGCCAGGTCCACGGGAGTTATCTTGTTGGCGGGCATGTCAGCCAGGTAGCGCGCCCAGTTCTGCGCCCGGCCGCGGACCGCGCCGACCGCCACCGCCTCGCTCGCGGTCATACCTGCGCCAGGTCCACGGGAGTTATCTTGTTGGCGGGCATGTCAGCCAGGTAGCGCGCCCAGTTCTGCGCCCGGCCGCGGACCGCGCCGACCGCCACCGCCTCGCTCGCGGTCATACCTGCGCCAGGTCCACGGGAGTCATCTTGTTGGCGGGCATGTCAGCCAGGTAGCGCGCCCGGCCGCGGACCGCGCCGACCGCCACCGCCTCGCTCGCGGTCATACCTGCGCCAGGTCCACAGGAGTCATCTTGTTAGCGGGCATGACAGCCAGGTAGCGCGCCCAGTTCTGCGCCCGGCCGCAGACCGCGCCGACCGCCACCGCCTCGCTCGCGGTCATACCTGCGCCAGGTCCACGGGAGTCATCTTGTTGGCGGGCATGTCAGCCAGGTAGCGCGCCCAGTTCTGCGCCCGGCCGCGGACCGCGCCGACCGCCACCGCCTCGCTCGCGGTCATACCTGCGCCAGGTCCACAGGAGCCATCTTGTTGGCGGGCATGTCAGCCAGGTAGCGCGCCCAGTTCTGCGCCCGGCCGCGGACCACGCCGACCGCCACCGCCTCGCTCGCGGTCATACCTGCGCCAGGTCCACGGGAGTCATCTTGTTGGCGGGCATGTCAGCCAGGTAGCGCGCCCAGTTCTGCGCCCGGCCGTGGACCGCGCCGACCGCCACCGCCTCGCTCGCGGTCATACCTGCGCCAGGTCCACGGGAGTTATCTTGTTGGCGGGCATGTCAGCCAGGTAGCGCGCCCAGTTCTGCGCCCGGCCGCGGACCGCGCCGACCGCCACCGCCTCGCTCGCGGTCATACCTGCGCCAGGTCCACGGGAGCCATCTTGTTGGCGGGCATGTCAGCCAGGTAGCGCGCCCAGTTCTGCGCCCGGCCGCGGACCGCGCCGACCGCCACCGCCTCGCTCGCGGTCATACCTGCGCCAGGTCCAAGGGAGTCATCTTGTTGGCGGGCATGTCAGCCAGGTAGCGCGCCCGGCCGCGGACCGCGCCGACCGCCACCGCCTCGCTCGCGGTCCTACCTGCGCCAGGTCCACGGGAGTCATCTTGTTGGCGGGCATGTCAGCCAGGTAGCGCGCCCAGTTCTGCGCCCGGCCGCGGACCGCGCCGACCGCCACCGCCTCGCTCGCGGTCATACCTGCGCCAGGTCCACGGGAGTCATCTTGTTGGCGGGCATGTCAGCCAGGTAGCGCGCCCAGTTCTGCGCCCGGTCGCGGACCGCGCCGACCGCCACCGCCTCGCTCGCGGTCATACCTGCGCCAGGTCCACAGGAGTCATCTTGTTGGCGGGCATGTCAGCCAGGTAGCGCGCCCAGTTCTGCGCCCGGCCGCGGACCGCGCCGACCGCCACCGCCTCGCTCGCGGTCATACCTGCGCCAGGTCCACGGCAGCCATCTTGTTGGCGGGCATGTCAGCCAGGTAGCGCGCCCAGTTCCGCGCCCGGCCGCGGACCGCGCCGACCGCCACCGCCTCGCTCGCGGTCATACCTGCGCCAGGTCCACGGGAGCCATCTTGTTGGCGGGCATGTCAGCCAGGTAGCGCGCCCAGTTCTGCGCCCGGCCGCGGACCGCGCCGCCCGCCACCGCCTCGCTCGCGGTCATACCTGCGCCAGGTCCACGGGAGTCATCTTGTTGGCGGGCATGTCAGCCAGGTAGCGCGCCCAGTTCTGCGCCCGGCCGCGGACCGCGCCGACCGCCACCGCCTCGCTCGCGGTCATACCTGCGCCAGGTCCACGGGAGCCATCTTGTTGGCGGGCATGTCAGCCAGGTAGCGCGCCCAGTTCTGCGCCCGGCCGTGGACCGCGCCGACCGCCACCGCGTCGCTCGCGGTCATACCTGCGCCAGGTCCAAGGGAGTCATCTTGTTGGCGGGCATGTCAGCCAGGTAGCGCGCCCGGCCGCGGACCGCGCCGACCGCCACCGCCTCGCTCGCGGTCATACCTGCGCCAGGTCCACAGGAGTCATCTTGTTAGCGGGCATGACAGCCAGGTAGCGCGCCCAGTTCTGCGCCCGGCCGCAGACCGCGCCGACCGCCACCGCCTCGCTCGCGGTCATACCTGCGCCAGGTCCACGGGAGTCATCTTGTTGGCGGGCATGTCAGCCAGGTAGCGCGCCCAGTTCTGCGCCCGGCCGCGGACCGCGCCGACCGCCACCGCCTCGCTCGCGGTCATACCTGCGCCAGGTCCACGGGAGTCATCTTGTTGGCGGGCATGTCAGCCAGGTAGCGCGCCCAGTTCTGCGCCCGGCCGCGGACCGCGCCGACCGCCACCGCCTCGCTCGCGGTCATACCTGCGCCAGGTCCACGGTAGTCATCTTGTTGGCGGGCATGTCAGCCAGGTAGCGTGCCCAGTTCTGCGCCCGGCCGCGGACCGCGCCGATCGCCACCGCCTCGCTCGCGGTCATACCTGCGCCAGGTCCACGGGAGTCATCTTGTTGGCGGGCATGTCAGCCAGGTAGCGCGCCCAGTTCTGCGCCCGGCCGCGGACCGCGCCGACCGCCACCGCCTCGTTCGCGATCATACCTGCGCCAGGTCCACGGGAGTTATCTTGTTGGCGGGCATGTCAGCCAGGTAGCGCGCCCAGTTCTGCGCCCGGCCGCGGACTGCGCCGACCGCCACCGCCTCGCTCGCGGTCATACCTGCGCCAGGTCCACGGGAGTCATCTTGTTGGCGGGCATGTCAGCCAGGTAACGCGCCCAGTTCTGCGCCCGGCCGCGGACCGCGCCGACCGCCACCGCCTCGCTCGCGGTCATACCTGCGCCAGGTCCAAGGGAGTCATCTTGTTGGCGGGCATGTCAGCCAGGTAGCGCGCCCGGCCGCGGACCGCGCCGACCGCCACCGCCTCGCTCGCGGTCATACCTGCGCCAGGTCCACAGGAGTCATCTTGTTAGCGGGCATGACAGCCAGGTAGCGCGCCCAGTTCTGCGCCCGGCCGCAGACCGCGCCGACCGCCACCGCCTCGCTCGCGGTCATACCTGCGCCAGGTCCACGGGAGTCATCTTGTTGGCGGACATGTCAGCCAGGTAGCGCGCCCAGTTCTGCGCCCGGCCGCGGACCGCGCCGACCGCCACCGCCTCGCTCGCGGTCATACCTGCGCCAGGTCCACGGGAGTTATCTTGTTGGCGGGCATGTCAGCCAGGTAGCGCGCCCAGTTCTGCGCCCGGCCGCGGACCGCGCCGACCGCCACCGCCTCGCTCGCGGTCATACCTGCGCCAGGTCCACGGGAGTCATCTTGTTGGCGGACATGTCAGCCAGGTAGCGCGCCCAGTTCTGCGCCCGGCCGCGGACCGCGCCGACCGCCACCGCCTCGCTCGCGGTCATACCTGCGCCAGGTCCACGGGAGTTATCTTGTTGGCGGGCATGTCAGCCAGGTAGCGCGCCCAGTTCTGCGCCCGGCCGCGGACCGCGCCGACCGCCACCGCCTCGCTCGCGGTCATACCTGCGCCAGGTCCACGGGAGTTATCTTGTTGGCGGGCATGTCAGCCAGGTAGCGCGCCCAGTTCTGCGCCCGGCCGCGGACCGCGCCGACCGCCACCGCCTCGCTCGCGGTCATACCTGCGCCAGGTCCACGGGAGTCATCTTGTTGGCGGGCATGTCAGCCAGGTAGCGCGCCCGGCCGCGGACCGCGCCGACCGCCACCGCCTCGCTCGCGGTCAAACCTGCGCCAGGTCCACAGGAGTCATCTTGTTAGCGGGCATGACAGCCAGGTAGCGCGCCCAGTTCTGCGCCCGGCCGCAGACCGCGCCGACCGCCACCGCCTCGCTCGCGGTCATACCTGCGCCAGGTCCACGGGAGTCATCTTGTTGGCGGGCATGTCAGCCAGGTAGCGCGCCCAGTTCTGCGCCCGGCCGCGGACCGCGCCGACCGCCACCGCCTCGCTCGCGGTCATACCTGCGCCAGGTCCACAGGAGCCATCTTGTTGGCGGGCATGTCAGCCAGGTAGCGCGCCCAGTTCTGCGCCCGGCCGCGGACCACGCCGACCGCCACCGCCTCGCTCGCGGTCATACCTGCGCCAGGTCCACGGGAGTCATCTTGTTGGCGGGCATGTCAGCCAGGTAGCGCGCCCAGTTCTGCGCCCGGCCGTGGACCGCGCCGACCGCCACCGCCTCGCTCGCGGTCATACCTGCGCCAGGTCCACGGGAGTTATCTTGTTGGCGGGCATGTCAGCCAGGTAGCGCGCCCAGTTCTGCGCCCGGCCGCGGACCGCGCCGACCGCCACCGCCTCGCTCGCGGTCATACCTGCGCCAGGTCCACGGGAGCCATCTTGTTGGCGGGCATGTCAGCCAGGTAGCGCGCCCAGTTCTGCGCCCGGCCGCGGACCGCGCCGACCGCCACCGCCTCGCTCGCGGTCATACCTGCGCCAGGTCCAAGGGAGTCATCTTGTTGGCGGGCATGTCAGCCAGGTAGCGCGCCCGGCCGCGGACCGCGCCGACCACCACCGCCTCGCTCGCGGTCATACCTGCGCCAGGTCCACAGGAGTCATCTTGTTAGCGGGCATGACAGCCAGGTAGCGCGCCCAGTTCTGCGCCCGGCCGCAGACCGCGCCGACCGCCACCGCCTCGCTCGCGGTCATACCTGCGCCAGGTCCACGGGAGTCATCTTGTTGGCGGGCATGTCAGCCAGGTAGCGCGCCCAGTTCTGCGCCCGGCCGCGGACCGCGCCGACCGCCACCGCCTCGCTCGCGGTCATACCTGCGCCAGGTCCACGGGAGTCATCTTGTTGGCGGGCATGTCAGCCAGGTAGCGCGCCCAGTTCTGCGCCCGGCCGCGGACCACGCCGACCGCCACCGCCTCGCTTGCGGTCCTACCTGCGCCAGGTCCACGGGAGTCATCTTGTTGGCGGGCATGTCAGCCAGGTAGCGCGCCCAGTTCTGCGCCCGGCCGTGGACCGCGCCGACCGCCACCGCCTCGCTCGCGGTCATACCTGCGCCAGGTCCACGGGAGTCATCTTGTTGGCGGGCATGTCAGCCAGGTAGCGCGCCCAGTTCTGCGCCCGGTCGCGGACCGCGCCGACCGCCACCGCCTCGCTCGCGGTCATACCTGCGCCAGGTCCACAGGAGTCATCTTGTTGGCGGGCATGTCAGCCAGGTAGCGCGCCCAGTTCTGCGCCCGGCCGCGGACCGCGCCGACCGCCACCGCCTCGCTCGCGGTCATACCTGCGCCAGGTCCACGGCAGCCATCTTGTTGGCGGGCATGTCAGCCAGGTAGCGCGCCCAGTTCCGCGCCCGGCCGCGGACCGCGCCGACCGCCACCGCCTCGCTCGCGGTCATACCTGCGCCAGGTCCACGGGAGCCATCTTGTTGGCGGGCATGTCAGCCAGGTAGCGCGCCCAGTTCTGCGCCCGGCCGCGGACCGCGCCGCCCGCCACCGCCTCGCTCGCGGTCATACCTGCGCCAGGTCCACGGGAGTCATCTTGTTGGCGGGCATGTCAGCCAGGTAGCGCGCCCAGTTCTGCGCCCGGCCGCGGACCGCGCCGACCGCCACCGCCTCGCTCGCGGTCATACCTGCGCCAGGTCCACGGGAGCCATCTTGTTGGCGGGCATGTCAGCCAGGTAGCGCGCCCAGTTCTGCGCCCGGCCGCGGACCGCGCCGACCGCCACCGCGTCGCTCGCGGTCATACCTGCGCCAGGTCCAAGGGAGTCATCTTGTTGGCGGGCATGTCAGCCAGGTAGCGCGCCCGGCCGCGGACCGCGCCGACCGCCACCGCCTCGCTCGCGGTCATACCTGCGCCAGGTCCACAGGAGTCATCTTGTTAGCGGGCATGACAGCCAGGTAGCGCGCCCAGTTCTGCGCCCGGCCGCAGACCGCGCCGACCGCCACCGCCTCGCTCGCGGTCATACCTGCGCCAGGTCCACGGGAGTCATCTTGTTGGCGGGCATGTCAGCCAGGTAGCGCGCCCAGTTCTGCGCCCGGCCGCGGACCGCGCCGACCGCCACCGCCTCGCTCGCGGTCATACCTGCGCCAGGTCCACGGTAGTCATCTTGTTGGCGGGCATGTCAGCCAGGTAGCGTGCCCAGTTCTGCGCCCGGCCGCGGACCGCGCCGACCGCCACCGCCTCGCTCGCGGTCATACCTGCGCCAGGTCCACGGGAGTCATCTTGTTGGCGGGCATGTCAGCCAGGTAGCGCGCCCAGTTCTGCGCCCGGCCGCGGACCGCGCCGACCGCCACCGCCTCGTTCGCGGTCATACCTGCGCCAGGTCCACGGGAGTTATCTTGTTGGCGGGCATGTCAGCCAGGTAGCGCGCCCAGTTCTGCGCCCGGCCGCGGACTGCGCCGACCGCCACCGCCTCGCTCGCGGTCATACCTGCGCCAGGTCCACGGGAGTTATCTTGTTGGCGGGCATGTCAGCCAGGTAGCGCGCCCAGTTCTGCGCCCGGCCGCGGACTGCGCCGACCGCCACCGCCTCGCTCGCGGTCATACCTGCGCCAGGTCCACGGGAGTCATCTTGTTGGCGGGCATGTCAGCCAGGTAACGCGCCCAGTTCTGCGCCCGGCCGCGGACCGCGCCGACCGCCACCGCCTCGCTCGCGGTCATACCTGCGCCAGGTCCAAGGGAGTCATCTTGTTGGCGGGCATGTCAGCCAGGTAGCGCGCCCAGTTCTGCGCCCGGCCGCGGACCGCGCCGACCGCCACCGCCTCGCTCGCGGTCATACCTGCGCCAGGTCCACGGTAGTCATCTTGTTGGCGGGCATGTCAGCCAGGTAGCGTGCCCAGTTCTGCGCCCGGCCGCGGACCGCGCCGACCGCCACCGCCTCGCTCGCGGTCATACCTGCGCCAGGTCCACGGGAGTCATCTTGTTGGCGGGCATGTCAGCCAGGTAGCGCGCCCAGTTCTGCGCCCGGCCGCGGACCGCGCCGACCGCCACCGCCTCGTTCGCGGTCATACCTGCGCCAGGTCCACGGGAGTTATCTTGTTGGCGGGCATGTCAGCCAGGTAGCGCGCCCAGTTCTGCGCCCGGCCGCGGACTGCGCCGACCGCCACCGCCTCGCTCGCGGTCATACCTGCGCCAGGTCCACGGGAGTCATCTTGTTGGCGGGCATGTCAGCCAGGTAACGCGCCCAGTTCTGCGCCCGGCCGCGGACCGCGCCGACCGCCACCGCCTCGCTCGCGGTCATACCTGCGCCAGGTCCACGGGAGTTATCTTGTTGGCGGGCATGTCAGCCAGGTAGCGCGCCCAGTTCTGCGCCCGGCCGCGGACCGCGCCGACCGCCACCGCCTCGCTCGCGGTCATACCTGCGCCAGGTCCACGGGAGCCATCTTGTTGGCGGGCATGTCAGCCAGGTAGCGCGCCCAGTTCTGCGCCCGGCCGCGGACCGCGCCGACCGCCACCGCCTCGCTCGCGGTCATACCTGCGCCAGGTCCAAGGGAGTCATCTTGTTGGCGGGCATGTCAGCCAGGTAGCGCGCCCGGCCGCGGACCGCGCCGACCGCCACCGCCTCGCTCGCGGTCCTACCTGCGCCAGGTCCACGGGAGTCATCTTGTTGGCGGGCATGTCAGCCAGGTAGCGCGCCCAGTTCTGCGCCCGGCCGCGGACCGCGCCGACCGCCACCGCCTCGCTCGCGGTCATACCTGCGCCAGGTCCACGGGAGTCATCTTGTTGGCGGGCATGTCAGCCAGGTAGCGCGCCCAGTTCTGCGCCCGGTCGCGGACCGCGCCGACCGCCACCGCCTCGCTCGCGGTCATACCTGCGCCAGGTCCACAGGAGTCATCTTGTTGGCGGGCATGTCAGCCAGGTAGCGCGCCCAGTTCTGCGCCCGGCCGCGGACCGCGCCGACCGCCACCGCCTCGCTCGCGGTCATACCTGCGCCAGGTCCACGGCAGCCATCTTGTTGGCGGGCATGTCAGCCAGGTAGCGCGCCCAGTTCCGCGCCCGGCCGCGGACCGCGCCGACCGCCACCGCCTCGCTCGCGGTCATACCTGCGCCAGGTCCACGGGAGCCATCTTGTTGGCGGGCATGTCAGCCAGGTAGCGCGCCCAGTTCTGCGCCCGGCCGCGGACCGCGCCGCCCGCCACCGCCTCGCTCGCGGTCATACCTGCGCCAGGTCCACGGGAGTCATCTTGTTGGCGGGCATGTCAGCCAGGTAGCGCGCCCAGTTCTGCGCCCGGCCGCGGACCGCGCCGACCGCCACCGCCTCGCTCGCGGTCATACCTGCGCCAGGTCCACGGGAGCCATCTTGTTGGCGGGCATGTCAGCCAGGTAGCGCGCCCAGTTCTGCGCCCGGCCGTGGACCGCGCCGACCGCCACCGCGTCGCTCGCGGTCATACCTGCGCCAGGTCCAAGGGAGTCATCTTGTTGGCGGGCATGTCAGCCAGGTAGCGCGCCCGGCCGCGGACCGCGCCGACCGCCACCGCCTCGCTCGCGGTCATACCTGCGCCAGGTCCACAGGAGTCATCTTGTTAGCGGGCATGACAGCCAGGTAGCGCGCCCAGTTCTGCGCCCGGCCGCAGACCGCGCCGACCGCCACCGCCTCGCTCGCGGTCATACCTGCGCCAGGTCCACGGGAGTCATCTTGTTGGCGGGCATGTCAGCCAGGTAGCGCGCCCAGTTCTGCGCCCGGCCGCGGACCGCGCCGACCGCCACCGCCTCGCTCGCGGTCATACCTGCGCCAGGTCCACGGGAGTCATCTTGTTGGCGGGCATGTCAGCCAGGTAGCGCGCCCAGTTCTGCGCCCGGCCGCGGACCGCGCCGACCGCCACCGCCTCGCTCGCGGTCATACCTGCGCCAGGTCCACGGTAGTCATCTTGTTGGCGGGCATGTCAGCCAGGTAGCGTGCCCAGTTCTGCGCCCGGCCGCGGACCGCGCCGATCGCCACCGCCTCGCTCGCGGTCATACCTGCGCCAGGTCCACGGGAGTCATCTTGTTGGCGGGCATGTCAGCCAGGTAGCGCGCCCAGTTCTGCGCCCGGCCGCGGACCGCGCCGACCGCCACCGCCTCGTTCGCGATCATACCTGCGCCAGGTCCACGGGAGTTATCTTGTTGGCGGGCATGTCAGCCAGGTAGCGCGCCCAGTTCTGCGCCCGGCCGCGGACTGCGCCGACCGCCACCGCCTCGCTCGCGGTCATACCTGCGCCAGGTCCACGGGAGTCATCTTGTTGGCGGGCATGTCAGCCAGGTAACGCGCCCAGTTCTGCGCCCGGCCGCGGACCGCGCCGACCGCCACCGCCTCGCTCGCGGTCATACCTGCGCCAGGTCCAAGGGAGTCATCTTGTTGGCGGGCATGTCAGCCAGGTAGCGCGCCCGGCCGCGGACCGCGCCGACCGCCACCGCCTCGCTCGCGGTCATACCTGCGCCAGGTCCACAGGAGTCATCTTGTTAGCGGGCATGACAGCCAGGTAGCGCGCCCAGTTCTGCGCCCGGCCGCAGACCGCGCCGACCGCCACCGCCTCGCTCGCGGTCATACCTGCGCCAGGTCCACGGGAGTCATCTTGTTGGCGGACATGTCAGCCAGGTAGCGCGCCCAGTTCTGCGCCCGGCCGCGGACCGCGCCGACCGCCACCGCCTCGCTCGCGGTCATACCTGCGCCAGGTCCACGGGAGTTATCTTGTTGGCGGGCATGTCAGCCAGGTAGCGCGCCCAGTTCTGCGCCCGGCCGCGGACCGCGCCGACCGCCACCGCCTCGCTCGCGGTCATACCTGCGCCAGGTCCACGGGAGTCATCTTGTTGGCGGACATGTCAGCCAGGTAGCGCGCCCAGTTCTGCGCCCGGCCGCGGACCGTGCCGACCGCCACCGCCTCGCTCGCGGTCATACCTGCGCCAGGTCCACGGGAGTTATCTTGTTGGCGGGCATGTCAGCCAGGTAGCGCGCCCAGTTCTGCGCCCGGCCGCGGACCGCGCCGACCGCCACCGCCTCGCTCGCGGTCATACCTGCGCCAGGTCCACGGGAGTTATCTTGTTGGCGGGCATGTCAGCCAGGTAGCGCGCCCAGTTCTGCGCCCGGCCGCGGACCGCGCCGACCGCCACCGCCTCGCTCGCGGTCATACCTGCGCCAGGTCCACGGGAGTCATCTTGTTGGCGGGCATGTCAGCCAGGTAGCGCGCCCGGCCGCGGACCGCGCCGACCGCCACCGCCTCGCTCGCGGTCAAACCTGCGCCAGGTCCACAGGAGTCATCTTGTTAGCGGGCATGACAGCCAGGTAGCGCGCCCAGTTCTGCGCCCGGCCGCAGACCGCGCCGACCGCCACCGCCTCGCTCGCGGTCATACCTGCGCCAGGTCCACGGGAGTCATCTTGTTGGCGGGCATGTCAGCCAGGTAGCGCGCCCAGTTCTGCGCCCGGCCGCGGACCGCGCCGACCGCCACCGCCTCGCTCGCGGTCATACCTGCGCCAGGTCCACAGGAGCCATCTTGTTGGCGGGCATGTCAGCCAGGTAGCGCGCCCAGTTCTGCGCCCGGCCGCGGACCACGCCGACCGCCACCGCCTCGCTCGCGGTCATACCTGCGCCAGGTCCACGGGAGTCATCTTGTTGGCGGGCATGTCAGCCAGGTAGCGCGCCCAGTTCTGCGCCCGGCCGTGGACCGCGCCGACCGCCACCGCCTCGCTCGCGGTCATACCTGCGCCAGGTCCACGGGAGTTATCTTGTTGGCGGGCATGTCAGCCAGGTAGCGCGCCCAGTTCTGCGCCCGGCCGCGGACCGCGCCGACCGCCACCGCCTCGCTCGCGGTCATACCTGCGCCAGGTCCACGGGAGCCATCTTGTTGGCGGGCATGTCAGCCAGGTAGCGCGCCCAGTTCTGCGCCCGGCCGCGGACCGCGCCGACCGCCACCGCCTCGCTCGCGGTCATACCTGCGCCAGGTCCAAGGGAGTCATCTTGTTGGCGGGCATGTCAGCCAGGTAGCGCGCCCGGCCGCGGACCGCGCCGACCGCCACCGCCTCGCTCGCGGTCATACCTGCGCCAGGTCCACAGGAGTCATCTTGTTAGCGGGCATGACAGCCAGGTAGCGCGCCCAGTTCTGCGCCCGGCCGCAGACCGCGCCGACCGCCACCGCCTCGCTCGCGGTCATACCTGCGCCAGGTCCACGGGAGTCATCTTGTTGGCGGGCATGTCAGCCAGGTAGCGCGCCCAGTTCTGCGCCCGGCCGCGGACCGCGCCGACCGCCACCGCCTCGCTCGCGGTCATACCTGCGCCAGGTCCACGGGAGTCATCTTGTTGGCGGGCATGTCAGCCAGGTAGCGCGCCCAGTTCTGCGCCCGGCCGCGGACCACGCCGACCGCCACCGCCTCGCTCGCGGTCCTACCTGCGCCAGGTCCACGGGAGTCATCTTGTTGGCGGGCATGTCAGCCAGGTAGCGCGCCCAGTTCTGCGCCCGGCCGTGGACCGCGCCGACCGCCACCGCCTCGCTCGCGGTCATACCTGCGCCAGGTCCACGGGAGTCATCTTGTTGGCGGGCATGTCAGCCAGGTAGCGCGCCCAGTTCTGCGCCCGGTCGCGGACCGCGCCGACCGCCACCGCCTCGCTCGCGGTCATACCTGCGCCAGGTCCACAGGAGTCATCTTGTTGGCGGGCATGTCAGCCAGGTAGCGCGCCCAGTTCTGCGCCCGGCCGCGGACCGCGCCGACCGCCACCGCCTCGCTCGCGGTCATACCTGCGCCAGGTCCACGGCAGCCATCTTGTTGGCGGGCATGTCAGCCAGGTAGCGCGCCCAGTTCCGCGCCCGGCCGCGGACCGCGCCGACCGCCACCGCCTCGCTCGCGGTCATACCTGCGCCAGGTCCACGGGAGCCATCTTGTTGGCGGGCATGTCAGCCAGGTAGCGCGCCCAGTTCTGCGCCCGGCCGCGGACCGCGCCGCCCGCCACCGCCTCGCTCGCGGTCATACCTGCGCCAGGTCCACGGGAGTCATCTTGTTGGCGGGCATGTCAGCCAGGTAGCGCGCCCAGTTCTGCGCCCGGCCGCGGACCGCGCCGACCGCCACCGCCTCGCTCGCGGTCATACCTGCGCCAGGTCCACGGGAGCCATCTTGTTGGCGGGCATGTCAGCCAGGTAGCGCGCCCAGTTCTGCGCCCGGCCGCGGACCGCGCCGACCGCCACCGCGTCGCTCGCGGTCATACCTGCGCCAGGTCCAAGGGAGTCATCTTGTTGGCGGGCATGTCAGCCAGGTAGCGCGCCCGGCCGCGGACCGCGCCGACCGCCACCGCCTCGCTCGCGGTCATACCTGCGCCAGGTCCACAGGAGTCATCTTGTTAGCGGGCATGACAGCCAGGTAGCGCGCCCAGTTCTGCGCCCGGCCGCAGACCGCGCCGACCGCCACCGCCTCGCTCGCGGTCATACCTGCGCCAGGTCCACGGGAGTCATCTTGTTGGCGGGCATGTCAGCCAGGTAGCGCGCCCAGTTCTGCGCCCGGCCGCGGACCGCGCCGACCGCCACCGCCTCGCTCGCGGTCATACCTGCGCCAGGTCCACGGTAGTCATCTTGTTGGCGGGCATGTCAGCCAGGTAGCGTGCCCAGTTCTGCGCCCGGCCGCGGACCGCGCCGACCGCCACCGCCTCGCTCGCGGTCATACCTGCGCCAGGTCCACGGGAGCCATCTTGTTGGCGGGCATGTCAGCCAGGTAGCGCGCCCAGTTCTGCGCCCGGCCACGGACCGCGCCGACCGCCACCGCCTCGCTCGCGGTCATACCTGCGCCAGGTCCAAGGGAGTCATCTTGTTGGCGGGCATGTCAGCCAGGTAGCGCGCCCGGCCGCGGACCGCGCCGACCGCCACCGCCTCGCTCGCGGTCATACCTGCGCCAGGTCCACAGGAGTCATCTTGTTAGCGGGCATGACAGCCAGGTAGCGCGCCCAGTTCTGCGCCCGGCCGCAGACCGCGCCGACCGCCACCGCCTCGCTCGCGGTCATACCTGCGCCAGGTCCACGGGAGTCATCTTGTTGGCGGGCATGTCAGCCAGGTAGCGCGCCCAGTTCTGCGCCCGGCCGCGGACCGCGCCGACCGCCACCGCCTCGCTCGCGGTCATACCTGCGCCAGGTCCACGGGAGTCATCTTGTTGGCGGGCATGTCAGCCAGGTAGCGCGCCCAGTTCTGCGCCCGTCCGCGGACCGCGCCGACCGCCACCGCCTCGCTCGCGGTCATACCTGCGCCAGGTCCACGGGAGTCATCTTGTTGGCGGGCATGTCAGCCAGGTAACGCGCCCAGTTCTGCGCCCGGCCGCGGACCGCGCCGACCGCCACCGCCTCGCTCGCGGTCATACCTGCGCCAGGTCCACGGGAGTCATCTTGTTGGCGGGCATGTCAGCCAGGTAGCGCGCCCAGTTCTGCGCCCGGCCGCGGACCGCGCCGACCGCCACCGCCTCGCTTGCGGTCATACCTGCGCCAGGTCCACGGGAGTCATCTTGTTGGCGGGCATGTCAGCCAGGTAGCGCGCCCAGTTCTGCGCCCGGCCGCGGACCGCGCCGACCGCCACCGCCTCGCTCGCGGTCATACCTGCGCCAGGTCCACGGGAGTCATCTTGTTGGCGGGCATGTCAGCCAGGTAGCGCGCCCAGTTCTGCGCCCGGCCGCGGACCACGCCGACCGCCACCGCCTCGCTCGCGGTCATACCTGCGCCAGGTCCACGGGAGTCATCTTGTTGGCGGGCATGTCAGCCAGGTAGCGCGCCCAGTTCTGCGCCCGGCCGCGGACCGCGCCGACCGCCACCGCCTCGCTCGCGGTCATACCTGCGCCAGGTCCACGGGAGTCATCTTGTTGGCGGGCATGTCAGCCAGGTAGCGCGCCCAGTTCTGCGCCCGGCCGCGGACCGCGCCGACCGCCACCGCCTCGCTCGCGGTCATACCTGCGCCAGGTCCACGGGAGTCATCTTGTTGGCGGGCATGTCAGCCAGGTAGCGCGCCCAGTTCTGCGCCCGGCCGCGGACCGCGCCGACCGCCACCGCCTCGCTCGCGGTCATACCTGCGCCAGGTCCACGGGAGTCATCTTGTTGGCGGGCATGTCAGCCAGGTAGCGCGCCCAGTTCTGCGCCCGGCCGCGGACCGCGCCGACCGCCACCGCCTCGCTCGCGGTCATACCTGCGCCAGGTCCACGGGAGTCATCTTGTTGGCGGGCATGTCAGCCAGGTAGCGCGCCCAGTTCTGCGCCCGGCCGCGGACCGCGCCGACCGCCACCGCCTCGCTCGCGGTCATACCTGCGCCAGGTCCACGGGAGCCATCTTGTTGGCGGGCATGTCAGCCAGGTAGCGCGCCCAGTTCTGCGCCCGGCCACGGACCGCGCCGACCGCCACCGCCTCGCTCGCGGTCATACCTGCGCCAGGTCCAAGGGAGTCATCTTGTTGGCGGGCATGTCAGCCAGGTAGCGCGCCCGGCCGCGGACCGCGCCGACCGCCACCGCCTCGCTCGCGGTCATACCTGCGCCAGGTCCACAGGAGTCATCTTGTTAGCGGGCATGACAGCCAGGTAGCGCGCCCAGTTCTGCGCCCGGCCGCAGACCGCGCCGACCGCCACCGCCTCGCTCGCGGTCATACCTGCGCCAGGTCCACGGGAGTCATCTTGTTGGCGGGCATGTCAGCCAGGTAGCGCGCCCAGTTCTGCGCCCGGCCGCGGACCGCGCCGACCGCCACCGCCTCGCTCGCGGTCATACCTGCGCCAGGTCCACGGGAGTCATCTTGTTGGCGGGCATGTCAGCCAGGTAGCGCGCCCAGTTCTGCGCCCGTCCGCGGACCGCGCCGACCGCCACCGCCTCGCTCGCGGTCATACCTGCGCCAGGTCCACGGGAGTCATCTTGTTGGCGGGCATGTCAGCCAGGTAACGCGCCCAGTTCTGCGCCCGGCCGCGGACCGCGCCGACCGCCACCGCCTCGCTCGCGGTCATACCTGCGCCAGGTCCACGGGAGTCATCTTGTTGGCGGGCATGTCAGCCAGGTAGCGCGCCCAGTTCTGCGCCCGGCCGCGGACCGCGCCGACCGCCACCGCCTCGCTTGCGGTCATACCTGCGCCAGGTCCACGGGAGTCATCTTGTTGGCGGGCATGTCAGCCAGGTAGCGCGCCCAGTTCTGCGCCCGGCCGCGGACCGCGCCGACCGCCACCGCCTCGCTCGCGGTCATACCTGCGCCAGGTCCACGGGAGTCATCTTGTTGGCGGGCATGTCAGCCAGGTAGCGCGCCCAGTTCTGCGCCCGGCCGCGGACCACGCCGACCGCCACCGCCTCGCTCGCGGTCATACCTGCGCCAGGTCCACGGGAGTCATCTTGTTGGCGGGCATGTCAGCCAGGTAGCGCGCCCAGTTCTGCGCCCGGCCGCGGACCGCGCCGACCGCCACCGCCTCGCTCGCGGTCATACCTGCGCCAGGTCCACGGGAGTCATCTTGTTGGCGGGCATGTCAGCCAGGTAGCGCGCCCAGTTCTGCGCCCGGCCGCGGACCGCGCCGACCGCCACCGCCTCGCTCGCGGTCATACCTGCGCCAGGTCCACGGGAGTCATCTTGTTGGCGGGCATGTCAGCCAGGTAGCGCGCCCAGTTCTGCGCCCGGCCGCGGACCGCGCCGACCGCCACCGCCTCGCTCGCGGTCATACCTGCGCCAGGTCCACGGGAGTCATCTTGTTGGCGGGCATGTCAGCCAGGTAGCGCGCCCAGTTCTGCGCCCGGCCGCGGACCGCGCCGACCGCCACCGCCTCGCTCGCGGTCATACCTGCGCCAGGTCCACGGGAGTCATCTTGTTGGCGGGCATGTCAGCCAGGTAGCGCGCCCAGTTCTGCGCCCGGCCGCGGACCGCGCCGACCGCCACCTCCTCACGGTCGCCGGCGCCGGCCGCCGTGCCGCCCCCGATTCCATCGAGATCTGGGTGATGCCTGAATTTCTGGAACCTTGACAGAAACACGTGTTTAAGTTTCAGAGAAATTCAGTTTTGAAATCAAGACAAAATATTTATTTAGCAAATAGGCCATAAACTCACTCAACTCAACTTCAAAAGAAAATAACTACTGTATCAACGTTTAACATGTAAAAAAAAAGAGAAACATTCCAATTTATAATTCGTAGAGCTGAATAAAGTCTCAAAACGTCAAAATTCAAATGATTAAATCTGATAGGTACTTCATAGGATCTCCAGAGATGTGATGGCCTATAAGGTCAATATAAGCTTTTCGCATTGGGAATCTAGAATGATTTTGACAAGCAAAGCTGTGCTAAAAAAAACTACTTTAGCCCTAAATGCTTCATTTGACCTAACGCATTTTTTTCTTAAATAGTAAGCTTTATAGGATTATTGCAAAATAACCTGACCTGAACTATGACTTCTATTTGATGATATTCAAAGCAAAACCGGAAAGTTGACTGTTTGAAGAAAAATGCATTAAAAAAATTAGTAAGTCAAGTGACAGGAGTCTGTTGAAGTCACGTCCAACCTGGCAGCTTGTCACCTTACTTATACGTTTGACAGACGAGTGTGGCTATTTTCCGAAAATCATTTTTCTTCGTGGCAATTATTCCGTTCCCATAATTCCCCGGTGTCATTTTTCTCCAGTCCTCTATTTTCTTGGTGGTAATTATTCCGTTCCCATATTTTCCGCGCCTTTTTTTCTCAAATTTTATTTTCTATGGGAATTATATTCCGTTGCCATATTTTCCCAGTGCCCATAGATAATATTATTCAAATGGTATATACTAATAATATCTGGTTACCTCTACCTACTTCATATATACTATAGTTCATAGTAGTTTCAGAGAGACTATGGCAGGTCGGTGTAGGTACGACGAGCGAAGCGAGGAGTGTTAGGTGAACTGCGACCCACAACCCACAACCATTTTTTTTTAGTAATATTTACTTAGGTACCTAAGTACAAAAGTCCAGGTGATTATCTAATATAAGGAAGTGAATTAAAAAAAATCGGTTCTGGCGCTTCGCCGGCCGCTTCGCTCGTTGTCGTACCTAACGGAGACCTGCCTTAGGGTAGAATATAGGTAGGCTACACAGCCCGCAGCGCCGGAACTGACGCATGAGTAAATTACGTTTAAAACATTACTAGATATTTACGAGAATGGAAAGAAAAGGAAGAGAAAAAAACTAATAATAGGTGACGGGAAAAATTCCACTGAGAAAATATGGAACGGAATAAAATGCACATAGATAATAAAATATTGGGGAAAAATGCCACCGAGAAATTATGGGAACGGAATAATTGCTACGAAGAAAAAATGATTTTCGGAAAATATGAGCCACACTCCAAATGTATAACATCTGATCTGTCCAACTGATGACAGTGATGACTCATTCCACATGTAGGTATGGTGTCGACTCACGTCCAGGAGGCGAGCGTGAAGGCCTCGCCCACCGCGTCGGGGTGGGAGCCCGAGTCGTACTCGACTGTAGGTATGGTGCGACTCACGTCCAGGAGGCGAGCGTGAAGGCCTCGCCCACCGCGTCGGGGTGGGAGCCCGAGTCGTACTCGACTGTAGGTATGGTGCGACTCACGTCCAGGAGGCGAGCGTGAAGACCTCGCCCACCGCGTCAGGGTGGGAGCCCGAGTCGTACTCGACTGTAGGTATGGTGCGACTCACGTCCAGGCGGCGAGCGTGAAGGCCTCGCCCACCGCGTTGGGGTGGGAGCCCGAGTCGTACTCGACAGTAGGTATGGTGCGACTCACGTCCAGGAGGCGAGCGTGAAGACCTCGCCCACCGCGTCGGGGTGGGAGCCCGAGACGTACTCGACTGTAGATATGGTGCGACTCACGTCTAGGAGGCGAGCGTGAAGGCCTCGCCCACCGCGCAGGGGTGGGAGCCCGAGTCGTACTCGACTGTAGGTATGGTGCGACTCACGTCCAGGAGGCGAGCGTGAAGGCCTCGCCCACCGCGTCGGGGTGGGAGCCCGAGTCGTACTCAACTGTAGGTATGGTGCGACTCACGTCCAGGAGGCGAGCGTGAAGGCCTCGCCCACCGCGCAGGGGTGGGAGCCCGAGTCGTACTCGACTGTAGGTATGGTGCGACTCACGTCCAGGAGGCGAGCGTGAAGGCCTCGCCCACCGCGTCGGGGTGGGAACCCGAGTCGTACTTGACTGTAGGTATGGTGCGACTCACGTCCAGAAGGCGAGCGTGAAGGCCTCGCCCACCGCGTCGGGGTGGGAGCCCGAGTCGTACTCGACTGTAGGTATGGTGCGACTCACGTCCAGAAGGCGAGCGTGAAGGCCTCGCCCACCGCGTCGGGGTGGGAGCCCGAGTCGTACTCGACTGTAGGTATGGTGCGACTCACGTCCAGGAGGCGAGCGTGAAGGCCTCGCCCACCGCGTCGGGGTGGGAGCCCGAGTCGTACTCGACTGTAGGTATGGTGCGACTCACGTCCAGGAGGCGAGCGTGAAGGCCTCGCCCACTGCGTCGGGGTGGCAGCCCGAGTCGTACTCGACTGTAGGTATGGTGCGACTCACGTCCAGGAGGCGAGCGTGAAGGCCTCGCCCACTGCGTCGGGGTGGGAGCCCGAGTCGTACTCGACTGTAGGTATGGTGCGACTCACGTCCAGGAGGCGAGCGTGAAGGCCTCGCCCACTGCGTCGGGGTGGGAGCCCGAGTCGTACTCGACTGTAGGTATGGTGCGACTCACGTCCAGGAGGCGAGCGTGAAGGCCTCGCCCACTGCGTCGGGGTGGGAGCCCGAGTCGTACTCGATCTGCTGCGGCGCGAACTTGTATGGCTGCAGCGCCTTGTGGCCGGCACCCACGCCCCAACGCGTGTTCTCCTGAAACGTACGCAACAGAAGACGACCAGTCAACATCAGGTATATTGCCTATATGCATAGCCCAAAGGCGCCGGCCGAGAGAATTAATGAAACATTGCTACTGTTAGCAATTATAGTTTTAAAAGATTGTGAAAAAGGTCATATTTATGCAGTGGCTTTTTTATATATTGTTTTGCCGGCGGATGGCACTTTATTTTTACATTGTCTTCGATTTTACTTGTTTTCACCAACTTTCTAGTGAAGAAAGAGGAGAAAAATGTGAAATAGTGTAACATAACAAGATTGAATTTTATTCAAATCAAATCAAATGAAATCAAATCATATGGGTAAAGTATATGTAATTATTTATTTATTTTATTTATGCAAGCAACCATGGTATTACAAGATCTTATATATATATATATTATAGGTACAGCATGGACCCTGTTAGGGTGTAGCAATCTTATTCTAATTACTATACTATACTCTTTTTTTGTTTTTATTATATACTATTATTATTACGAATTTAAAGGTGTTACATTATCACAAGGTGTTTATGGGTAATTTATACATAGGTTCACGTTCACAAGTTACAATTATTGGATACAATTTAACATATAATTTGAGATAAAGAATAATTTGTATAACTATGGCATATCAGATTTATACTGAATATGAATTATTTGATTGCATAGGTGTATACAGCTATTTCGAATTAAAATGGTCATCTTTAAAAAAAATCGTCAATAGAGTAATAACATTTCCGGATTAGTATTTCAGAATCAGAAAATATTTCTTGTTTAACTGTGTACATATAGGATGAACAAATTTGAAAAGTATCAACAGTTACCTGTTACAGGGATCCTACTAATATTATAAATGCGAAAGTTTGGATGTTTAGATGTTTGGATGTTTGTTACTCAATCACGCCTAAACGGCTTAATTGATTTGGATGAAATTTTGCACGAAGATAGTTTATAGCCTGGATTAAAATATAGGATAGTTTTTATCCCGGGCCCACGCAGACGAAGTCGCGGGCGGAAGCTAATACAATAATGTTTACACCGTTGCTATGCACTCACTTAGTTACCAATCAATTTATACGACAAGACGGCTCTGTCCTAAGTAATTCGAATCGAACAATCGTTATCTAGTTTATAATAGTGACAGCGCCATCTAGCGGTCCACAAAAGTTAAATCGTCTTAAACATACTCCCGCCTAAATGACTGAAGGTCATTTAGTAAACAAAATAAACATAAACATAAACACAACACAACGGACTGTACTGCACTTCACTAAGATATAATGTCTATTTTGTCCACTATTTACACTATTTGTCCAAACTCTCACTTTATAAAGGACACAATTTTGAAATTCCGCGTCTCAACACTCCTGACGAGGTGCGTATATCGTATGTTCGGGTAAGTTGTACCTTTTCAGGGTATTTCTTAATAACTCGTCCCATAGGCCAACGAACAGGGGGGAATCTTTGGTGCTTTATAATAATTATAATGCCTAAATCTTCTTCTACACATTCTAGTTTCGATTGCCTCCATTTAGGTCTTTGTTGGGGTGAAGTCAAGTACTCAGATTGCAGGCTGACGTTTATCGGTTCTGCAAAATCTGTTCTGGTGATCAAAAATGATCTGGAGGGTTTGACTCGACTGCTAGATAAAACTTCTATCGTTTGTTCTGTATTCTTCGCAATCTGTCTCAAGAATGTAACGTATTCCCGCACAAAACGTTTAGCGCTGTTTGCTGCGTTAATCAGACAATATATGCCCCGCAAATATGTAAACATCATTACTGGAGGGCCATGAAGAGTCTTGGCGTGAGCTTTCAGAACGGTTAGTTTGCTATCATTCTCGTTTGTCACTAGAACTGCAACTATATTCTTCCTTTTATCGAATGCTGTAATTATTGGAGTTGTTTTTGCTTTTACGAGGGACACGTGCAATTCTCCAGCTTCGTTAATAAATAGCTCTCGCGTATATGACAGCTGCATACGCGGATGCTGAGACATCAGCAAACCCATGCAGTTCTGGGCTTGATTTCTTTATAGTGCGTATCCAACGATCTAAGCTGGCCTCTCTTAAAGCTGGCAGTTCTCTCCTGTACTGTGAGCACTCTCTATGTAGTTCTTCTGAAAGTTGATAATCCCATGAGATATTTTTATTACTATTGGCTAGTATGACGCTTGGTTCGATCCATCCCATAGTCAAATATAGATGCAATCGTAAATAAAACTGCTCTTTTTGTCATGGGTGAGGTCTCTGAGATTTTGATTTGGTTTGTAATAGATATCTTGTCACACTCGACTTCGCATGTTATTCCTAATATCACCCAACTTTCTTTTCGTTTTAAAATAAAAAATAAAATAAATAAATATTACGGGACAATCTTACACAAATCGACCTAGTCCCAAACTAAGCAAAGCTTGTACTATGGGTACTAGATGACGATAAACATACTTAAATAGATAAATAAATACTTATAAAAATAGAAAACATCCATGACTCAGGAACAAATATTCGTGTTCATCACACAAATATATGCCCTTACCGGGATTCGAACCCGGGACCTCTTGCTTCGTATGCAGGGTCACTACCAACTAGGCTAAAGCGGTCGTCAATCTTTTGTTTTTTTTTCTTTTTTATCTCAATTGTTTGTGTGTCTTCTTTTTTCTGTTGCATGCCTAATTCTCTTATGAAGTCTTCGGGTTTTGAACATCACTTCTCCAATGGAAACCCTCCGGAAATTTCAGTGGCTTGTTTTTCTTCGTCTGTCCCGGATAGCAGGTCGTCCATGTAGAAGTCTCGTAATATCGTTTTCTTAGATTCTCCTTTCTTTCTTTTTTCATTGTTGTATTCTTTCAATAAGTCAGGTTTACTCTTAAGTCTGTAATCTGTAGACTTCCAGCGGCTTAATGTTATCTCTCGGCTGTTACATGGCAGAATCGGTGGCTCGTGTCTGAATGGCAGTTCCACTATGTAACGTCCGTCGTCGTCTCTTGTGGTAGTTTTCTGGTACAAATCTTCTACTTTAATTTCTTGTTCTGTGAGCTTATGTGTCTCTTCCGCTACTGTTTCTATCTCCCAGAACTTCTTTAACATTTGGTTTATCTCGACATTTAAATGCATGCTGATGAATAGTTTCTCTTCTTGGTCTCTCGCTGCCTCGACTGTGATTTTTCCTGATATTATTCAGCCCAGGTGTGTGTGTAGTGCTATGGGAGAGCCTGGAACGCCCTTAATGAGGCCAGGCTGAATCATCTCGTTGTACACTTCTACTCCCAGCAGCACGTCGATGGGTCCTGGTTGGTAATAAGTCGGGTCAGCTAGTTGTAGATCTCTCAGATGTACCCAGTTCTCAATAATTAGTTTTTATGAAGGCATGATGCTTGTGACTCGCTTTACTAAGTATGTGGTAATTTCCATATTCTTGTCCGGATTATATCGTGAAGAAATTTTGATATCTGCGGCAAATCTGATGGGAGTGCTCATCTGGCCAAGACCAGATACGTGTCCATTCACATGCTTTCTCTTCAGTCCCATAGTTTGAGCTGCAGACTCGCTGATGAATGATTCTTGGGAACACGGATCCAATAAAGCTCTTAGTACAAATTCTCTTGCCTGTTCATTCATTACGTTAATCCATGCTGTGGACAACAGTGCCGTCATGCTACCCGTCGGGTAAATGGGTAACAATCTCTCTCGCGTTTACTATCTTGTTTTATTTCTCTATCTCGATTAGTTGCTTGAACCTTGTTTTCTCTCTCTTGTTTTACGTCTTCCTTGTTTTCTTTCTCGTAGGATTGGTACGGTGTGTTTCTGTGCAATAGTGAGTGGTGTCATCTTCCGCACTTCTGGCATGAGAATCTGCTCTTGCAAAATTTTACTGGATGCCCAGGAATAAGGCAGTTAAAACACAGTTGGTTGTTTTGTATGAATTCAGTTTTCTTCTCTAGTGTCAATTCTTGAATTTCTCTACACTGGTATAAAGGATGGTTGTGCTTGCAGAATGCACACTTGATCACTGGTTCAACGTGAAATGTTCTGGACTCGACGGTGAAGTGAGGTTCCCGCTGGGCGCTTCTGGAAGTACTCTTGTACATGTTCATGTTCGTCGATTGTGTAGGCTGCATCATCCCTAAAACTCTGAATCTCTTCTCTAAAAACTTTTTGAACATCCACAGTGCTGGTACTCCAACTTTTTACCCCATTAAGGCAAATCTTGAAATATAAGATTTTTCTGGGGGGTCACACGGAGAGACCCTTTACTTGTTTCATACATCACCAGGTCGTAATTGCACTCTTTCCCGGGGAACAACTATGTCAGTGAGAAATCAGTGGTTTTGCAGCTTTATTTGTTTGTTTTGTTAAGAAATTCTCAATGGATCGACATGGGAATTGTATGTTCGATAGGCAGGTGACTAAGCTTGCTTATCCTAAAACAAAAATGAATTATGATGAACAACTACGAAAAACGACGTTTTCTTAAATCGATTATTTTTTTAACTTAAACATCCTGTAGCTCCTAAAGTATCGATCGTAGAGTATAAATAAATATGACCAATTTTGTAGCAAATTTTATGGAGAAACTTTTATCCGGAGTAATTATAATAAACTTGACTAAACTGACAAATTATACATTATAATGATTTAATACTGGTTTTTTAAAATTAAAAAAATCCTTTAAATTGTAAAATACTCTTTCAATAAGCCAATTTCGCAAATGAGTTTTAAATTTATTTCCATGCTACATTTTAATTTCTACAGGAAGTTTATTGAAGATTCGTATAGCGGAAATGAAAGTACTATGTCGTATTTGTATTGGGTTCTTAAGTATTTTCTTGATGCTGTTTTTTTCATAAAAATTCTACATTGTTTTTTACAAACTGACATAATTCTAAAATGTAGATAGAAGTAAGTGTGAGAAATTTATTTTCTCTAAAAACATTTCGCGGTGAATGTCGAGCATGCAGTCGGTATATGGTTCTGATACATCTTTTTTGGAGGATAAAAGTAGACTGAATATCAATTGAATTTCCCCAGTAAATGATTCCATATGTGAGTATAGGATATACATTTCCAAAATAAGCATAATACCTGATAATGTTTTCGGAGCATGTCTCAGACAAAATGGATAGAGCATAGCAGTTGCTTGAAATATTTTTATTAATAATTAATATTTGTTTTATTGTCCTTATCAGTCGGGTGTAGTTTTCTTCTTGCAAGATGTTTGGCGGTATTTCGTTATACAGGGTGTTTGCTCCATCGTTTGCCAAATTAAAACAGCAGGTAGGTTGGGTCATTAGCTATCTATTCCGGCCTCCAAAAAAATTTTGTCTACTGGTATTTTTTTTTGTATTATTTTTAAATAATTTAGAAATTTTCTATATGCTAACCCATCAAGTTGAAACACTTTAATAAAAAAACGATCGAGAGAGAAAATAACGATTGGCAAACGATGGAGCAAACACCCTGTATATACGCGCACATCTGCTGTAGGAGCCGTTTTTAATAATTATTAATTTAGATTTGGGTAATGCCAACAAGTTTTTTGATCTCGTGTTATATTTATTGCATAGGTCTTTTTTTGGGTGAATAGATGAAAATTTTTGCGAACAAATATTATTGACTCTAAAATATATAAAGATGGAAGTGTGAAAAGATTATATTTTACCAAGTGTGGTCTGCAGCTGTCCCTGCCAAAGATGTTTACTAATATTCGGATGCATTTTTTTTGTAAGAGGAACAGATCATGTGCGTCAGTACTAGCGCCCCACAGGATAAGCCCATACTTAAGCCATGAGTACGCGTATGCATAATATGCTGACAGAGCTGCTTCAAAGTTTGTATTTGCCTTAAGTATGCCGAGGGTGTATATGAATTTTGAGTTTATTCCTTACGTTTTGTACATGGGGTTTCCAATTTATTCCGGTATCTAGTGTTATGCCTAATAGGTTAAAGTGATCGACTTGTTGTATATTATGATTTTTTATTTGTATTATGTAGGTAGTTCGATCAGTATGAGTGAGTGAGTAGGAAGACAATGCACTAAACTAAGTAACAAACAATAGAAATAAAACATCAAACTTTTTAGATCAACTTTTTAATTATACAATTTATAATCATAATCAAGTAACTATATTTATTATTATTGAGTTTAAACATTTTTATTGAGTTTGCACGTACACGATGATGTCTATGATATTAAACGTGCAAAGTTACGGAATTAGATATTTGAAAAACGTAATTATAAAAAGCCCAAAAATTGTCCGTAATTACGGAATGGAAGCCCTAGTCTCAAATACCCTTTTCACACCTTTCATTCGGAAAAGTAGGTTTTGCTCCACGACGAGATGGATCAAAATGCTACTTTTCTGTTCAAGCTACTTTTTTAATTTATTCAGTGGCATGGAGCATTTACGCAATGTGCCAATTGAACACAGGTTTTAATCAAATAATTGATTGTAATATCATCGTAATCGAATAAAAACGAACATACTTATTTCAAGTTTTAACTTTAACAACTTTAAAAGAAAATATATGATATTTTCGTAATATTTAAAACTGTACCTAATAAAAATTAAGAAAATTTGTTAAAACTTGTTGAGTAATTTTAACAGCATCTTTTTCAAATTTCTTCTTAGTCAGTGTGAAAAATAGTATGTGTCACTCGGTAGCAAAATTATCTTCGTCTCGGGCGTTAACACTTGTATCCCTCACTACGCTCAGGATCCTACGTTAGGATCCTACAATAGAATCCTGAGCGTAGCGAGGGCGCTACGCTCAGGATTCTTTTGTAGGATCCCTCGCTACGTTCAGGATTCAATACACTGCCCTCGCCGTAAATATACTATTTTGCTCCTTAGTGACACAATAACTATTGCCATTAATGGCAGTAAAGTTGCCCTGCTGAGATAAACGTGTAGGTATTATCGACAACACAGCTAACTGACCATCGGTGCACCGTAAAGTGCATTGTAATAAGGTTCTATATAATCACAGGATGGCCAGTTAACAGTCTTGTTGTTTGTACGTTTACTTTACGAGGGTTTGGGTATCTCTTTTTGCGTAATTATTTTAACGTTTTATGACCAAACTGTCAAAAGCCGAAAGACGGACTTCCTCAACTGTTTGATTTTATTGTACATCGTAGACCACGAAGATGACCTTCTCACAGCGAGTTCCTCCAACATGCAGGCCTGCAGGGTCTATAGTTTCAAGTTCACCCGGCTCCCGTAGTGTACCCGGTAACCTGTCGTGATGACACCGACGGGACGAAACGCAGCTAATCTAAACTGACACTACACGGAGAGTATTAGACCAGTAGTGGGACCGGATTTTCGCCCTAAAAGTTTTGATAATTCTAAAGATGGAAAAGTGATGCTTATATGGCATCGGACATATTTTTAAGCATATTTGCAATATACGATGAAAAGTTAGAACGAGCGTTAAGTATAAATTAGGTATTTATATATTTTTATTTATGATTTGTGAATATTGAATTTAAGTGCAAAGTTTTAGCTTCATCGTTTCTAATATGTATGAAGCTTTATGTTGTTAAGTTTGTAGAATTTTTTTTAAGCAGCTTCTTTGTGAAACCGGAATTAGGTTATTACTTTGTCGATATTGAATTAAAGTTAAAAAATCCTCAACAGTATCTCCAGTTCCTTAAGTTAATAGACAAAGCTAAAAATGTAGAAGAATAGGATACATGCTATAAAAGTAATATGCGTTTTTTGTCCTGTAAGATCTAATATTGAATTAGAGTCTGTAAAAATAAGTCTAATACTATAAAAAAATATATGCAGCCATATTATGAAAAGTAAGAAATTTCTGTATATAGCTTGCATTATAATAGTACAATCTATTTAAAATGGCGCGAAATTCATAACCACGCCGTGCTGGCCCGCGGGAGCCGATCGCAGCCGACCTAGAGAGCGATACCTCACCCCGCCCCCCCGCACTGCCGTGCAAGCGCTGCTTGTGTCTTTCAAATCCAATGATGTAATATAAAAAAGAGGTAGATATATGTTATAATCGCTCTAAAAGTGGCACACTAAAACTCAGTCAATAGGCATGATGCCTCATGTTCAAATTGATAACGTAGTGATGCTAAATGAATAGTAAACCATCAATGTATCGTAATCTATATATATAAAAGAAGACTTCCTGACTGATTCATCACCGCACAGCCGAAACTACTGGGACTAGAAACTTGAAATTTACACCAGAACTTTTTATGACGAAGGCAAGGGATGACGGGATTTTTGGAAATTCCATCCCTAAGGGGGCTAAATAGGGATGCAACGTTTGTATGGGGGAAACATTATTTTTTGAACTAGAGACTTGAAACTTTGTAGGAAGATTACTTATTAGGATACAAAAAAGTACTTTCAGCGTTTTAGAAAATTCCACCCCTAAGGGGGTTAAATAGGGGTGCAATGTTTGTATGGGGGAAACTTTTTTTTAACTAGAGACTTGAAACGCTGTAAAAAGATTGTTTATTAAAAAACACGAAAAGTACTTTCAGCGTATCAGAAAATTCCACCCCTAAGGGGCTTAAATAGGGGTGCAATGTTTGTAGACTTGAAACTGTAAAAAGATTACTTATTAGAATACAAAAAAAAAAATTTCTGCGTTTTAGAAAATTCCACACCTAAGGGGATTAAATAGGAGTGCAAGGTTTGTATGGGGAAAACATTATTTTACGAACTAGAGACTTGAAACTTTCTAATAAAATTACTTATTAGAATACAAAAAGTAATTTCTGCGTTTCAGCAATTTTCACCCCTAATGGGGTTAATAAGGGGTGCAAGGTTTGTATGGAGGGAACTTTATTTTTTGAGCTAGACTTGAAACTGTAGAAAAATAAATTATTAAAATAAAAAAGTAATTTCAGCGTTTAAGAAAATCATTTTCTATCCCTGCGGGGGTTAAAAAAGGTTTAAGGTTTTGTACGGGGAACACTGGATTTTTTAGCTAAAGACTTGAAACTTTGTACAGATTACTAATTAGAATACAAATAAATTACTTTCAGCGTTTTAGAAAATTCCACCCCTAAGAGGGTTAAAAAGGAGTGCAATGTTTGTATGGGGATAACTTTATTCTCGTAGCTAGAGACTTGAAACTTTGTAGGAAGATTACTTATTAAAAACACATAGTACTTTCAGCGTTTTAGAAAATTCCACCCCAAAGGGGGTTAAATAGGGGTGTAATGTTTGTATGGGGGAAACATAATTATTTGAACTAGAGACTAGAAACTTTGTAAAAAGATTACTTATTAAAATACACAAAAGTATTTTCTGCGTTTTAGAAAATTCCACCCCTAAGGGGGTTTAATATGGGTGCAAAGTTTGTATGGAGGGAACTTTATTTTTTCAACTAGAAACTTAAAACTTTGTAGAAAGATTACTTATTAAAAACACATAAAGTACTTTCAGCGTTTTACAAAATTCCACCCCTAAAGGGGTTAAATAGGGGTGCAATGTTTGTATGGGGAAACATAGTTTTTTGAAATAAAGACTTGAATCTTTGTAGAAAGATTTATAATTAGAATACAACATTCATCCCGTAAATGGGCTAAAAGGAGTTGGATGTTTGTACGGGGAACAAGACAATTTTAAAGTAAGGGATCTGTAACTTCGGTTAAAAACTAGGAAACTAATTACTTACAGCACTTCTTAAAATTCATCCTCTACGGAGGCTAAAAAGGGTTGGAAGTATGTATAGGTCATACATAATCCGACTGCTAGCAGAAAAGTAGGTTAGGTTAAGTTAGAACCACGACCCTTACAGAACCGAACAGCTACCAGAAATGTAGGTTAAGTTAGGTTAGAACTGGGATGCTCCCAGAACCAAAAGGTAGGTAAGTAGTAGTAGTAGTAAGTAGGTGCGGATTATTTTGTTTGTTTTTTTTTGGTTAATGAGAATGATATTATTCTCTAACACCGTTAAATGGGGACGGCGGAAGGAGATGGAAAGTTCTTCGTCTTTTAGCATTAGATTACGTTTGCTTTCAAAACTATTTTCAGTAAAGTAGCTTTCTTTAATACATTATGAAAAATATAACATTTAGGCTGAAATGACTGTTGATGATTTTTAAGATATTTATATGTGTAAAAACAGTTTTCAATTTAAACTAATGAACTCATCGCACCTTTTACGCTTAATCCCTATTTTTTGCCAAGCTAATAAAATGTATGATATTTTTTATAATGACATTAATCACGCTAAAGTATCTCTTTCTCGAATTATGATGGTAAATAAGCAAACGTCTAAGGTAAAAAATCTATTTTTTTTATTATTTTTTCAAACGGTTGGTTGTACGTTATAAAGTTAAAAAAAAACAATTACCGTAGGTTTAATATGCTTTCAAATGACACCTCACATGAAGCAATCAGTAAAATAGAACCCGAGATTTGAACAAAAACCGATGAACGTCGGCCGCCATCTTTGTGACAGCTATGTCCGTCCCCCTCTCCCTGAACTAAAACCGGTAGATTCGTACTCGGGAGAGAACAAGAAACATCCATACCAGATTTAGGTATATAGAAGACGTGTCCACGACTTTTATCAATATTGGCCAATTTCCGCCGTACTATTATGTTCGTTGCCCTCCATGATTACTTTCTCTTTCAACCACAACAATTATACACTAAACACGAAAAACGAATTATGAAAAAATTGCACACTGCCAATTCGAAAAACTGTCTCCCGGTCGGCTTGTCACTGTCCCCGCCCGCGTGCCTCGTGCCGCCTCGCCGTAGTTACCCCTCCGCTCACCGCGCATTCCCCTCTTGCGCCTATTGGAAGTGATTATATATTGAAAACCACTTAATAGGTAATTTTAAGGTGGATTATCATTTCATCTATTACAATTTGACCTTTAGGAAAACTTCGAAGTTCGTTTGGCTGATATATTTATTTCACAAGACTTTTTCAAAGTTAATATGGCTTTAGGTATTAACTATTTATTCAGTATAAAAAGTGGCCAGACACGTAAAAGAGACATATATAAACCATAACCTATACTGATACCTTATATGGCATTTTATTTATTACTTTAATAAAAATATTATGTATAGGTATTATGAAGTTTCTTTTACAAAACGAAGTTGATTTTATATGCATCACTAAGAACATAAACAGAAGTATACAGTATATCATAAAGTAAATAATTCTTACAGCATTTTCGCCAGATTTTTACGTAATTTATATAGATAAGTTTTTATTATTTAGTACCGTCGCGGTATTAGTGGATTATTAATTAATATTTATTCAAATTACCCAATCTACTTTTTGGTGTAGAAATCGGGCTGATATCGATATAATGTTGTTTTTCCATAGAGCGAAACCGTACCTACCGCTCTCAGGCTACTTTGCGTTGTTCGATGCCTGCTGCCACAGCGCACAACGCGGCGCGCGCATACATGCCGCGCTTTTTAAATGTATTAATTTACGCACGGAGTACTTACGTATCAATATTTAGTGTCGCCGTAAGTTTATTTTTCTTAACTTTTGTTTGGTAACTGAGATCATTGTCATGACCGTTTACTATTAACTCTACAAACATTAATTCAATATTGGCTATACTGCTTAGCCGGAAATCAATATCTAGACAAGCCGATTGTCTACATTTCTAACTTTTTCCGATATGTTAAGTGGATCGATAACATCGTCATTTTGCAATATCAGCTACTCCAATTCTTTATTTACAAAATAATTTGCATTTTTACGTTCACCGGAATGCAGAAGTTCCAGATTTCTAAAAACAGAATATTGTATAAAAATAAAAGTGTTATTGGATATGTTACAGGTTTTTGTAACTCTAATTCTATATTGACATAGTTATTGGCAAAAACGAAAATATTTAAATATAGCCGAAAGCTCCAGTTAAACTTTTCTAACTTTTTACATAAGTATTATTTACCATGCCTCCAACGACATATCAAAAAAGAAAAAACTTTAATGTTGTAAAAACCTATTTTTGTTCAACCGCTGGTCTATATACGTTAACAATTATTTCTGTACACAGTTAAGTTAGGTTCTTACTCGTAAACAACCGAATAATTAATTAAAACTACTTGCCTACGTACACATGGTCCTCTGTCTAACAAACCCGATTTTTATCAGCTAGAAAACTCAAATCATGGCATGCAACTCCACCATAAACCATGCCTAATAAGTAGGTAAAGTAGGCATACGCTAACACACATATTATAGGTACTAACAAAACAATGCCGGCCCAGAGTAGCATGATAGCTTTCATGGTTATATTTTACTTGAAGTTTCGAGGCATTGGGCGGTAAAACGTGATCGTTAAACCTATCGTGCTAGAGCAACTTTAGATAAAGCCAATTTGAATACATCGCTTCCGCTTGTGTGTGGAGGAATGATCCGGCCAAGCTCGGCTCGGAGTCGTCCTTACCCGGCCCACGTCGAGTGCCTCCAGCTCGTTGTACCTGGCGTGCAGCGGCCCGAAGCACGACAGGGCGACGGCGGCGTACTCGTCGACGCCTGTCACCACGGCGGCCTCGCCCACTTTGAAGTTTGGACCCAGCCTGGAACAAGATATGCCATTTAAGACTACACTTATCGCGGCGAATCTCGATCCCTACGACAGCATCATCTCCGTATAATTTATAACATTAATAAGTTTCTGTCAAAAAAAAAATTGGTACAAGCTTTTATTGCCGACTGTACTTTTCTGTATACCGTCGTCAACTACTCATTGAGACGATTCTAACGAACCCAAACTCGATGGGGTATGTGGTTTTATTACGGAGTTCCTATGGCCACCTTCCAGCTCCATCATCAGATCAGCTCCACATCATCATAATATTGCATTGTCACGCGATTTGCATATTCGTGCGGAATTCCAACTCAATCGGAAACCGGGAAGTGGATCAAAGTTAACTTGCAAGATTTGATTACAGACAGACAGACAGACAGACAACGGGACAGGTGAAAGTAAATAAAAGCTTGTAAAAAGGGATCAAGATTCGTCGCGATACTTTTAGGGTAGTGTTCGTTTTAGTTTGAGGGTAGGCGAAGCCTATGCTCTGCAGGCCACGGTGGCTACAGATGTGCCGTCCTGCCGCGGCAATGTCAACGTCAATGTCAATGTCAATGTCAATCCTATGTGACTTACTTATAATATCTTGAGATAAACGAGATACGCTTAACAAGTCTAAATCTATTTTTTTCCATGCCTTTTAACAACATATTCCTTTTTTAATTTAACTTACCAATTCCTTATACGAGCCTGTCACGTAACTCGAACGTGTAATTCGTTTTCACCATAGTGAATCATGGCTAAATACTGTATCTTAAGTTACATGGTGATAGCGTGACAAGCTCTGTCAATGTCAATCAATCAATCATAATTTATTCATCAGAATATATGGTACATTATAATTAACTAGCTTCCGCCCGCGACTTCGTCTGCGTGGACCCGGGATAAAAACTATCCTATATTTGAATCCACCTGGATTATAAACTATCTTCGTGCAAAATTTCATCTAAATCGGTTGAGCCGTTTAAGCGTGATTGAGTAACAAACATCTAAACATCCAAACATAAACATCCAAACTTTCGCATTTATAATAATTATAATATTAGTAGGATACATTGATCCATTATATATTCGGCCGTTAGGCATGTAAATATTTCTTGAAACTATTGTCAATTTTTTACAATTTCCATGCAAACAAATTCAAATGTCAATCCTTCTTATATTAGCTCTATTTACATTTTACAGTCTTAGCAGTCATTAACATTATATCATTATATTCAATTAAATATAGAGATACAAAATTGTTTAAATCTATGGCGTCACATAATCCAATTAAATAATGTCAAATGGAAACAATTAATGATATATTTGACGACCGGTTAGCCTAGTGGGTAGTGACGCTGCCTACGAAGCTGAAGGTCCTGGGTTCGAATCCCGGTAAGGGCAAATATTTGTGTGATGAGCATAAATAGTTGTTTCTGAGTCATATATGTTTTTCTATGTATTTAAGTATTTATATCTATTATATATATCGTCGTCTAGTACCCATAACACAAGCCTTACTAAGCTTACTATGGGACTAGGTCGATTTGTGTAAGATTGTCCACTTATATTTATTTATTAAAAAAAAAATTACAATAGTCATTCAAATTACAAAGTGCGAAACAATTTAATTACTTTAGCTGTCACATATAATTTAATACCATTCTATATTGCATGCCACTGTTTATTATAAATTAAAACTTATCTTAAAAACATCTATCGTATAATAAGCCCTATTGATGAGTTCCTCCTTCAATTATTTTTTTTAACTTTTCTACATGTAGTTGTTTGAGTACATCAGGTAAAATGTTGTATATTTTAGAGGACATACCTAGAATACTATTGCGAAGGAGGGCTGTTTTGCCAGGAACAGTGTTAATTCGATATTTATGACGGGAGGTCCTGGGCTTCGTTGGAAACATGTTTGGGTTTGACTTTACAAAAACAGCTACTTCATAAATATATAAACTAGCCAGTGTCAAGATCTTAAGTTCTTTGAAATACGGCTTACAGCTGTCAGTCTTTTTAATGTTACTCATTGCTCGTATGCATTTTTTTTGAGCTATAAACACATTTTTTTAATTTGTGGAGTTGCCCCAAATTATAAGTCCGTAGCGAAGTATTGATCCTATATATCCATGATAGACTAGTAATGCAGTTTTCTGATCTGATAATTTAAAAATTCTTTTGAGAGCAAAAACAAAGGATCTGGCCGGATTGCAATAGTAAAATCGCCCCTGGCTGAATTAGAAATATTGTTACGCATGTTTATTTGTTTTATTATAAGATTTAATTTGACTGAATATTAAGCCTTAAATACTTACTATTAGCGAAATAATAAAAAAATATAAAATTCTTTTTTTTTTCAGCCAAACTACTTTACAGATTGACATGTCCTTTGGATATTTTATACATGTATTTAAGATACATTTATAAAAAAATTAAAAAACCTAGCGTTTTTCAGTCAAAAATTTTGGCTGATTAAGTTTTTTTTTGTTTTTTTTTTACTCGCAAGTTAGCGACACCATATTTTGACATAATATACACAATTTTATATTCTATTACATATATATATATTTTTTAATATTAATAAGGATCAATAAAATGGAAATAAGCTATTTGTATACGAGTTGTTTGTATTCAAATTGGTTCCGTACTTTGTACCGTACCCATCATTATTCAATAATAAACAGAGTAACCCGTGTTCGAAATTCAAAGACTCGCATTTTGAACTTCGAACACGTCGGGCAGAATCTTACTTTCTATTTAAAACTTAGATCCTCTGTGGTTTATGTGCACGGCACGACGTTCGTATTTAAGCAAGTAAACCTGCCGAAATATATGCATGTCGCTTTGTTTCGTGACTGCCTACCCAACGATGAAGTATTTCTGGAGGAGGGAGAAATCGAACTTTTGAAAATATGCTCAACATGTGGCACAAGTCGTGACGAAGATATAATAATACAGTTACATGTGATTTGTACTGTAGTTCTTGTGCGGGCAAATTATTCTACAAACATATGCACATTTAAGTGCAACTTGTATTCAATCATTATTATTAGTAGATAAAGATTGATAAGATAATTGTTAGTAATAGATTTACAAAACATATATAACACATATTAACTAAAATATGTCAGCGTCCAGTGAATGTATTCGTAATTGCAGTAGTTGCAAAAATCATTTTTTATTTATTTATTTATAATATACAATACAATACAAATACTCCTTATTGCACACCTCATACAAACAAAGCAGTTAAGAAGAAAAACAATACAATAACATGTAGGTAGAGGTAGACAACAGGCGGACTTATCGCTGAAGAGCGATCTCTATATATTTGTGCTAAAACTCAAGAGCATTTTTTTTACTGATGTACGTACATATGAGTCATAAACATGATGTTCACTGAAAATAATTTTATGGAGAAAAATGTAATACAATATATTTTCTCTTCTCTGTATATATAAAACAAAGTTGAGATCTACAAGTATCTGCCCGTGTAAAATCAAAAGCTACCGAACTGATTTCAAAGTGGTTTTCACGGAGTTTCAAGGGGAGTTCTGTGACGTAGGTTTACATTTCTAATCGTTAGAAACACCAATTGTCACAGTTTTTCTCTAGAGCGATTGTTTTAGACCCCGTTGCTAGCTTCCTAGGTATAATGAGTTTATCAAATGATCAAGCTCTTGTGCAATGCTACTGGCATGCCAGTGCTGGAATAATGTAAACAGGTATGAATTTTTGAAGTAATACAAATTTCGAAAGTATTTCTTGTTTCCAAAAATAAAAGTTTTTTGCGTAGAATTAGCTATTCCCATTGTTTAAGGAAGTTGCCGTTCGTGGGTGCTCTTTTCTTCCACCCTTTTACACAAATAGCTTATTTCCACTTTGTTGATCCTTACTAATATTTTTGAAAAAAATATATGTAAAAGAATATAAAATTGTGTATATTATATCAAAATATGGTACGTGTCGCTAACTTGCAAGTAAAAAAAAAAAAAAAAAACTTAATCAGCCAAAATTTTTGACTGAAAAACGCTAGGACTTTTTTTTTATAAATGTATCTTAAATACATGTATAAAATATCCAAAGGACATGTCAATCTGTAAAGTAGTTCGGCTGACAAAAAAAAATTAATTTCATATTTTTTAATTAGTTTGCTAATAGTAAGTATTTAAGGCTTAATATTCAGTAAAACTATATCTTATAATAAAACAAATAAACATGCATAACAATATTTCTAATTCAGCCAGGGGCGATTTTACTATTGCAATCCGGCCAGACCCTTTATTTATCTTTGTATTCAATGTTTGGGTATGTATTTTCAAGTTTAATTGGTTATCAATGTTTAAGCCTAGAAATTTAGCTACATTTGTGTGTTCAATACATTCGTCATTATATTTTATGTCAAGATTAATTGAATTGTGTTTTTTCGATGTTAATTTTTAGTCTATTTATTTGCAGCTAGTCAATAATAGTCTTGAGCGTATTATTTATTTCTTTATTATATGATAATAGACTTTCTGACTTAATGAGAACAGTACTATCATCTGCAAATAGAATCATTGGATGTTGAACGTTTGTTGGCAAGTCGTTTATATAAATAAGGAAGAGCAACGGACCCAAAATGCTGCCTTGTGGAACACCACGTATCAATGGTCAAAATTTCGAATAATTCAATTCAATTCAATTAAATTTCTTTATTTCGGATAAATATCCATATCGGGTTAGTTACAGTAGGAACTTATATCTATGTTAGTTACACATTAATAAAAAGATAAAATGAAATTCAAATTCAAATCAAAACAAATCAAAACGCGGAGTGACACAGATCACGGCTATTTTATATATCTTACTAATGTCCTGATCTGTGCCACCCAGTGACAAAGGATGGGACAGTTGTACCTATCCGCTATCACCATCAAAATGCTGTTTTGACTCCCCCTGACACGGTCCATCAACGATGCAATTTTTTTCTTATGATCGCGTGGAACCCATTCGTGTGAGCGTCCGCGAACACTCCTGAGGCACTGCACCACCTAGAAAGTCTCAACAGCATTCTGAAGGCGTTATTGTACTGGATGGGAAGGGCGTTATAAGCTCGTTTCGTATATCGAAACCACCTGTGCTGCTTGAGTAAAATGATTGGCAATATGCTTTAAATAGCGTCACTTTTACCTCAGCAGAGCATCTCGCAAACCTGCGGGCCAACATATTACTCCTCACTGTTAACGCCCTCCGCTCCCTCTCCACGTCACCGTCATCACACAAGTCACTCGAGAGTATGTGACCCAAGTATTTAAACGACTTCACTACCCTTAATACCTCTCCACTAAGAGTTACTGGTGGGTTAAAGTAAGGCTTAATTCTTCCTGCCTTAAAGACCATCACTTCACTCTTGATGGAGTTGCACACAAGCCCATGAGTAGTGGCATACTCTTCACACCTGGCCACCAACTGCCTAAGAGCCCCGATAGATGGACTCAGCAGCACCATGTCATCGGCATAGCTAATATTGTTAACACACATGTTTTCAATATAGCATCCCGCATGCATGCCACTGAGTCTTGCTATCAGGTTATTCATATACCAGTTAAACAGCCTCGGAGACGTTAGACCCCCCTGTCTCAATCCACATTGCATCCTATATTCGTCTGACAAAACTTCAGCCCACTTCGCCTGATTACTTTGGTTATGGTACCAGTAATCCAGAATACCTACACACTCATCAGGTATATACCTGCTTCCCTCAGTTTCCGCCAAAGAAGCTCGTAGTTAACTCTGTCAAATGCCTTTGACAGGTCCAGGAAGCAGGCATAGACTGGAGTTTTTCTGTCCGTATAATACGCGACAGCATGCTTCAAGCACAGAATGGCACTTTCTGTTGACAACCCAGTTCTAAAACCGAACTGGCTAAGGCTGGCTTAATAATAAGCTACCTCCTCTTTTGTGTTTTTACTCTTTTAATTTCGGTACATTGCATTCTGTTGCATAGATATTATGTAACATTTTTGTAATGTTGTAATACAATTTCGAACAAATTAAATTCGTTGTTTTGTTACTCTGCCATTTAAAATTCATACAAAATTAATCATTTGCCAAATAATATTCCCTGAACAGTTATTCTATGAAATAATAAAAATTGGAATGAACTGGCCATGAAATAAAATTACACCAAACAATATTTTTTCAAATATTTGCCAAAGTTATGCTAAGTACGTGAAGTGTGCGAAATGAAAATTTGATTTGATTTGTTTGGAAAACGATATTGGCCCAAACAAAGTGTTTGCTTAATAAACTTTTGTCTTAATAACACTTGACAAAGTAAAATGATGCCAGATGATATTTTGACCAAATGAACAAAATGCGAAACAAAAATGTGCTATTTGTTCGTTTGGAAAATGAAACTACTGCCATAAGTTTTGTGGGAAGTGAAATTTGGCGAAAAATATTTTGCCGAAACGGCAGGATACCGTTTTTTTAATAATGTACGTAGTAGCAAGTAGTAGGTAGTAAGGATGGATGGTGGACAAACCTTCTGTAATCGTAAACGGTGTTTGTTGAAATCTGAATGTAAGGAAAGTTGCCAAATTTGGGTGCCTGCCGTTTTGCCAGTTCTTTTGCAAAAATTTCATAACCCAAACAAACTTTGGCAACCGTTGTGTTTGGTAATGCAATCTTTGGAATAATTTTAGTAGGCATATTTTCATTTGGCCAAATTTTCACTCAGCATAATATTACTACGGAAAATAACGTTCAGGCATTTGGTCTTTTAGCAAATACTTTATTACAGCAGAAAGTCTTTAGACAATAAACATTTAGTCAAATGAATTGATATGACAAAAAAATTAAAGAAAAAAATGGGAAATGAAATTCTGGCGGGTGCGTAACGATGCCTTTAACATTTTTTGAAACAATACTAGTCGCAATTACACTCATTTGATATAATTATTGTCTCATATAGGTAACAACAGTTAATATAATTTACAAATGATATAGTTATTATTTTATATTATGATAGGCTTCTGCCCGCGACTTCCGCGTGGAACTCGTTTAAGAGGCCTTACGCCTACATAAGCAAAAGCGGGAAGAGTATTTGCAAAATGCTTCCTTTTTCATTCATGATTACGACGTAACTTTTAGTATTTATTCAAAACTGATAATGTAATGTGAATTGTAATGATTAATGTACCAAATGATTCTTGTTTACTGCAAGATTGAAAACCGAAACGACACTTTTCACTGCAAAATTTGCAAAAGACTCCCAAGAAATCTCATTTATTTAGGTTTAGAAAGGGTAAAACCTTTAGGTATCTTACACTAATCTAAACAAACAAACAGAACATTTTATCAGTCCATATTAAATTAAGTTTGGCCCAGGTTGGGGTCGTGTAGGACTAAAAGCGGCATAAATTAAAAACGATAAGACTGCATGAATGCTTAAGCTTTGTTTTTACCTGGGACCGAGATTTTCTCTGCTTTAATACTACGAAATCGATTTCTATACAAAATGAAACAAAAAACCAATAACTGATCGTTTACCAAAAAAATAACAAAATAAACTGATAAAAAGAAAACACAAAACCTTCTCATCGCTGGGGTTCGAACTCACAACCATCAACAAAGTAGGGTCGGTCGTCGTCTGCCGTCAAGCGTAAGCCAGCCTTTTGGGAGAAAATAGGGAAACGACGATTTTCTCGAAAATAAGACCAAGCTAGATCGGTTTCTCGGCCCCGTAAACCCCCATACTGCAAATTTCATCAGAACATGATTACAACTTTAAACATAAAAATATTTACACAAATATTGCTTTAATAGTATCGGATAAGACCGGTAGCGCCATCTATTATGGAGTTTTTTACTCTGGATTTCTACATACAAACTTACAAGCAAGTTTTCAAAAACGCTGAAATTGTTTTTCTTGTGTTTTAGTATGGAACCATTTTAGGTAGTTTCAAGTCCCTAGCTCGTAAAAATATATTTATTTATTTAGCTTACTTAAACTACACATTTTTACATAATATATACTTTCCATACAAATTTGCAACCCATTTTTGACCCCCTTAGGGTATACATTTTCAAAAACGCTGAAATTACTTTTCTTGTTTTTCATTAGGGAACTTTTTTACGACTTTTCAAGTAAATTAATTCCCATACAATTTTTCAAACCTCATATCACCCTCTGAAGAAATTATATAAAAAAAAGGCCGCGCTATGACCTATTCTGAGGTCTAAACTACAATATTAGAAAGTGCCATCAAAATCGGTTCAGTAGTTTTTGCTAGAAACCCCCAAAATTATACTGGATGTCTTCGCCGCTACGCGACGTCCACTTGACAACAAAAGATGGCGCTGTTGCGTATACACGACTTTATCTAATCGGTTAGTCTCAAATTGGGTAATTATGAGGGTCACCTGAACTCCATCACTTTTATTATACGTTTCATATGGTTTGACTAGGGTTTGCAATCCGGATCCAACTTGTATGGAAATATCCGGATCCGCGGATCTGGATCCGAAAATTTCTATACAAGTCGGATCCGGATTGCAAACCCTAGGTTTGACGGAGTTTAGACGCCGACAAAAAACTGGAGAATGACCTACTAAGGCTAGAATATGCTTGAAAATTGGCGATGTTCTGCATCGCGCTATTGAAGTTTTTAATTTATTTTGCATACATTAACCGTGGCCGTAGTATACGAGACTGGCTGCGCCATTCGAGTTAGCAAGAAAAAGGGCGCAAACGCCATGAAATCCGCGGCGCTTACCCGTTCGGCCGACGCACAATAAGTTCTCACGCGCTAATTTGCAAGTGAAAATAAGTAGTTTACTTCTGTCGCGACGGTATTCGTCGATTCGAAATGTCAAAATATTCAAGTTTTCACTTCTGCTGGCACTCCCGGAGCTCGGAGTACAACCCGGTCTTTTTTATATACTATCTATTTTGATTTTAATTTGAATCCATTTAATATAAAATTGAATAATATGCGGTCTCCTGCGATACAGGCAAAGCCTAATAGTGCAGGGACTGGTACTTAATAATATACTACGTGTAAACTGTTTTGCTGAATAAATGTCTTACGTCTTATTTAAGTAAGTACCTAAAATTTACAAAGCGTTTTTTATGCGCCTTGAAAAATCATGCTTGGTTAAGTACCTACTTGCTTGAAAACTGACGACTATTCCTAGATATTTTTCTAGCACGAACGAGAGATTGACAAAATAAAAACATCGACAGTCCTGTTATCGATAAGTACATACTTCTATTTTATTATATTCTACCTACAAGGCCTACCTCGGCACCGCGTGTACCGTTCTTGCACAAATTGAACAAAATCCGAACACTATTGATAAAATGTATTTTAATAATTTGCAATGAATAGTTCTTTATATAGAGCAGCCTACATGAAACTTTCAGTGTATTGTTTTTTTTTGTTTATCTTGATTGTAGTATAAAAAAAGAGTTACAAAAATATTTAAGGCAGGGGAACTTTATCAAGTCAACGTTGATGTCTACTACAAAAACATTCTACTGAAGTCACGTTTTATTTGTTCAGAGTTGTGCATGTTCACTGACGTACAAATCACTGTACTTGCGGCTGCTTGTACTTCATTATAAGTCTGTGAGGAAAACATGCAGTATAGCTATTTGAAAATTTTCACATGATCCAACTCATCGAATTAATGATAAAGAGGCAAAATCATAATATACATTTCATTTCATTCCTCTACTTATTACCAATGTAAAAAAGTAATCAAACTTTTTATATTCATAGACTTTATTCATAAAAAAAGTGAATAATTGACATATAAAGTGACGTTTATTCACATTGCATATATATTCTAAACAAAATATATATTATAATTAAAATATAATTCAATATATATATTCTTAATTCAGTAACACGAAGAAAGAAAGTTATGAAAGTATTCCAAATTGTTTTCTGAAGCATGTAAAATATACATAAATTGATAGTTTTGTTATTATTATCTATTTTCTATCGCACCCTATTACCATATATACATATATCGTCCATTTGATACAAAAGGGACACAACTAAAAAAAAAACTAAATTAATTTTATTGCAAAATCGACATTATAAACCCTAATATTATCACGTGGCACGAAGACAGTTATCGATTTGTCGTTAGAAATCACCAAAATATGAATGTGCCCTTTTTGCACTATGGCACATTCGTAACTAACTTCAGTAATAAACCGCCATTTTGTCAGTTGCGACACGACCTTCGACCCGAACGCACGGAAGTTTTGTGGAAAAGGGCCATAAGCCAGAAAAAAATATAAATATTATGAGCAAAAGTGCCATATTTATGCATGTGACCGTTTTGATTACAAATCAATATGTAAGTATTGCATTTCTTTATGCACAAAGGGGTCGTAATATGGAATGTGGCAGTTTTGATTTTAAAATGTGCACGTAAATTGAACATTTCCGAAATCAAAACTGCCGTTTTTGACTGCAACCGTTTTGAATTTAAAATATATTTAAATCCATCCGTCAAAATCAAGTGCCTTATTTCTACATGTGTCCTTTTTGAATAAAAATAAATACGTATGTATAGTGTTTCTTTATATACAAAGAACTCGTAATATGTTATGTGGCAGTTTTGATTTTAAAATGTGCACTTAAATTAGATATTTCCGAAAACGAAACTGCCGTATTTGCATTTGCAACTGCTTTGAATTTAAATCCACCAATAAACAGTGCCATATTCTGGAATAAGTTTGTTTTGCATTCAAAAAAAATTAAGTTAATAATATTATTATTAAAAAAAACATATTAATTTGTCCGTTTTGCTTGAAAGTAAAGTAGAAAACAACTAAAAATTTTAAATGCTATAATCCAATTTCTACATTAGTGTTTTATTTTCAACTCTTTATTTAATATTTTAATGAGGTAAATTTATAGGGCTTTAATTGGCTTCACGTAAAATTAAGTGCGTTTGTATTTCCTACATACAAACTAACTTACTTTTGACAATGAAACCAAATTTTAGAAGTTGAACTATGTATTAACTGCTGTGTAAGAAATAATAGGTTTGTAATGTAAATAATTATTTTTTTTATAAGCCAAGTTCAAGCTAACAGAACTGGCGAGCAGCACCGTGTGCCGTGTGCCGTGTGTTACACGAAACATTTGGAGCCACTTTTGACCCCCTCATAAATCAAAAACTGTTTCACATAAACATGACAAATTTGGCCCATATATTAAGACTCGCGAGATACATATGTGCTCCAAATTTCATGAACACACCTGAAATGATTATTTAGATATTAACGTCCAAAAATCGTCATTTTTATCACTGACCTACCTATAGATCAAAACTGGGATAGATCAAAACTCTAACCCAGTTCCAGATGACCTAGAAAGTTCAAGTTTGGCAGCCAGATAGGTAGTTGGGGGAATACAAAGTACAAAATCAGAAACTAGTAAATTTTAATCATTTTATTATAATTTTTCAATTAATTGATTCTATTAGGAACACTTACTCGTAACTTACTTAATACTTATTAAAAATGGATGCTACGATGACGTTACGTCAACACGGCGAATTTTGAAATACCTTGACGGCGTGTCACTATAGCAACGAGACTGTTAATACCCCGCCGTCATAACACTATATTTTTCTTGGGAATTCACTAGATAATAGGTAATTCGTTACGTAATCGTCTTAAATAAATAACTTATTACTTCTTATATTGTACAATGAGTCTTACTGGTGGGTGGCGTTAGTGCTACGTTAGTTCTCATTAATGTAGAAGTTGTAGCAACTAACAATTATATTATATAAGAAGCTCAATATGTAGGTAATTAAGTTATACAAATGTACCTAACTCGTTAAGATAGAGAAAGAGAAGATAGTAAGACAATTTTTGATCTCCATTTTACATACTTGTGATGTACAAATTATATTTCACCCAAAAAATGATTGGGCTAAGAACTTTTTTATTAGTTTTGATGAGTGTTTAGTGAGGTTTCACTTTGTGATATTGTTATTAGGTATGTATTTATAATACATATTATTTGTTATCATGTACAAGTTTTAGTAACTAGCGTAAACATTGCTCAAGAAGCTAAATAATTATGTAGGTATACTTACAAATGTAACTTGTCCACATGAACATAGTAAGACAATTGTTGATCTCGATTTTACGTGTGAGTTAAAGAGAAAATGTTGCAGTTAACTTTTTATAAACATATATTTTATTCCATTCAAATGATTATGCTGATATAAAAACTTTTTTATTGATAAAATGATTATTCAGTTTATTTTTGCCTCAAACATGGGCTATTTTGTTATTGTGTATACATGTTTACATGTGTATACATGTTTATTGTTATCAGAGGAGTAAAAAACAATAGATCTCACCTGTTGATTTGAGTTTTTTATTCAGATTTATTGCTTTCATAGAGACTATCTCGTATATCATGTTCTGACAAGAAGTAAATTTAAAGGAAGAAGTTATGATTCTTTTGTTTCTGTTAAAAATAATATTTCTGTGTCTTAAGACATACTTTCGTATCTTTTTTATCCAATAAATGCCTATTTTTTTGTACATGTCCTTTTTTTTATGAAAAATAATGCAAAACGGACGTTTACGCTGATAAAAGTTTGTACGGCAACATTTACTTTAAGAAGACCAAACACATCAAAAGAGGGTTAAAATAGCTACAATTTGGTATACTACACTCATAATGTTAATGTAATAAATAAAATTTAAAAAACAAAAAATCAATGTATAATCTTTAAAGTACTCTCCTTTAAATAGTACATTTTTGACTTGTTTCGCTTTTGTATTTAATGGACGATATATATCTTTGTATTACCTCTGACGTTGAAGTGATACTTATCGATAACAGGACTGTCGATGTTTTTATTTTGTCAATCACTCGATCGTGCTAGAAAAATATCTAGGTATACTGACGACACAAGTCCTTTGCCTTATTATAAGTATTTGGCGTAAAATATGTTTTCCCAACTGAAACATTTGACAACCTACCTACATGAAATTTGGTCAAAGTACCAGTTGCCAAAGATTGGGTTTGTGTTATAATAATACTAGCTTTTGCCCGCGGCTTCGCTCGCGTTAAACTCGGTTCCCCTTTCCTGATTTAGAACACAGAAGAGAACTCGGAACAGAATATTATTTTAATACGCTACTGTAGACGATATTATATGTCTGTCAGTACTTTTCGGCCCGGTATTAGTTCATCAGTTATTTCCTTCCATGAAGGGTTGCAAGTGAAAGTGACAAAAAGGTCAGGTCTGCCGTAAGTTAGCGTGTTTCAGAAACCTATCAGCGCCATCTATCGGAATCCATGAACAACACTTTATTTATCTTTCAAATGTTGATTTTCTTCTCAAAAGCTGATTGATTTTAAAACATGAAATCTAACCATAAATCATATTATTTTTAATTTGTTTTAATTAAATTATTTTATTATTCATTTGTATCATTTTTGCGGAGTCTCACACAAATTGTATCCCCTATTGTAGGGGCTGGGGGAAGGTTTCCAAAATGAAATAAGGCAGGTATTATTCGTTGGTAACAAAGAGTGTGTACAAATTTTTAGCTTTCTACCTTGAAAACTCCGAAAAGTCCCATATAAAATTTCACCCCCTCTTTTAAGGGGTTGGGGGCAGATTTCCAAAAAAATGCACGATTTTTTGTTGATCACAAATAGTCCGGATACCAAATTTAGCTTCCTACCTTGAAAATTGCGGAATGCTCCAGACAAACTTGCACCCCCCATTTTAGGGAAGTGGGGTGTTAGAAAGAGACAAAAAGTAGCCTATGTCACTCTCCAATATCCCTTCAACTATCTCCACTTAAAAAATCACGTCAATTTGTCGCTCCGTTTTGCCGTGAAAGACAGACAAACAAACACACGCATACACTTTCCCATTTATAATATTAGCATGGATGTCAAGTTTTTTGCCAAATTATAATTTGGCAAATGAAATTTTGTGAAAAATTGTTTGTGAAGTGAAACTTTGTCAATTTTGTTTTGGCAAAACATAGGTAACCTGTTTCTATGGCTGGCGGCGCCATATTAAACGTTGACGAATTAAACGGTTAGCAATCGTAAGTTGGTGCAACCCGCCCTAAGTGAATGGTTCAGGAGTATTCCTTACACATTAAGCTGCTGCATGAGTTTTCCTTGGGCCTTTTGGTCCAGTTCGCGCCCCCACGCAGACAGCTCGTACTGCTGCTTGTGCAGGAACACGCCCACCACAGCCGCTTTCTACAAACAACACAACACAACACAACAATTACACATCTAGTCACAAGTAAGTAGTAAGTAAAGTGCCGCATGATAACTCAGTTGGCTAGACCGACCGCGTACGTCTGAATGACGCAGGTTCGAATTCTGTTCGGAGCTTAGGTTCGGAGCGATATTTTTTTCCTTTCATATGAGATTTTCTATAGTTGGTATGAGACATCATTCTAAATATAGCAAATGGGTATAACAAATTGCATGGTTTGAGTTTGATTAAGACAGCCTTATCATCGGCCCACCATTAAAGTGAAGATCCACCAGAGACGTGCGAAGCTGGATGCTACGTTAAGAATGCATCCTTTCATCGCAACTTTTCTGAGATGAGTAGGGTCCTAGAAAACTAGCGACTGGCTGCGAATCGGGAAACGCATCGGCGACTCCCTCTTGAACAAACTGCGGCTTACAGATGACACCGCAATTATAGGAGCCACTGAGAACTACGGGACCGAATTGGGCACATCATATCAGTGCAGAATACGCGCTACTGATCAACCAAGCAAGTCCAAGTTGATGTTCATCGACCGGTGCGGCAGCTCACAGAGAACTAATAAGCTGTATGATCTCGATACCGTCGATTTGGGGGGACCCAGACCCAGGATTCGAATGAACAGCGAGTACGCATGAGTTTGAGTCTTTATAAAACTCATGCGTACCCGTCTCTTCTCAATCTTCCTGTACGCTTCCGAGACTGCCACTAAAAGCCCGGATCCTGAGAAAGATAGACGCGTTCGAGATGCGTGCTGGCGCAGAATGCTCCGGTTACTTCGGACTAAAAGTCGCCCATGCGAGTCATACTACATGCGCTTAATATCACAACGAGGCTGTCCACCGTTTGCACTCGGAGAGTCCTCAAATTCTTCGGGCACACAATTAGACGCGGTGCGGATACGCATCTTAGGATATGCGCTCCAAAAGTGGCACACTAAAACTGAGTCAATTGCACCAATTTGCCTCAGTTACGCGTCGTTAATGGAAACGTATAAACATGTCTCAGCTGTCAGATTTGGTGGTCATTTCTAAACAAGGAATTTCGTATAGACAACGTATCTACCTACACCTCTTTTTATATTACATCATTGTAGAAAAGGGCATAATTACTGGGCGTGTTGATGGAAAGGGGAGCAGTGGTCGTGCGCCCAGGAGGCAGGAGGTGAACAGATGTGGGCCAAGAAGTTACCTTTAGTGAGATTGACTAACGCAGCTTTTACCACGAGTTAACGATTAACGTTAACTTCCGTTCAATCTTCAAATATGTAACGTTTCAACGATTAACGAAGTTAACGTTTTTATGTAACGGATTAGCGGTTAACAAAGTTAAACATTTTGATTACCGGTGCCCAGCTCTGGGTTTTGGCCTATATTCACATTGATTAGTGATTAGTGCGAGTTCATACATTTGCTGCGAGTTTGCTGCGAATGCGAGTAGCTTTTGTATGGACTCGCATTAATCACTAATCAATGTGAATACAGGCCATTTATGCTAGTGACACGAAATTTTTGCTGTCAGTGCCAATGAGTGCCAAGTACCTAGTACCAATGATTATTCCGATGCCATTCTTGCTTACCCTGTTTACTAGTCCACTGCTGCCAGCGCTTTTCAGAGTTTCCTTCGCGGCAGCCTCGCAGGGAGATTGCCCAGCCTCAGACGCCAGCAGCCGCCGCCCGATCCTGGAACCAACGCCATGCTGCAGATATCTTGAACTAACCAATAATTTTGAACCCATAGTCAAATAAAAATAATATTAAAATAAATTTAAATAAAAACGCAACACATATTGTGATGGATTTAATGTTGTGAGGAAAATAAGCCAACTAGATTTTTGGAAAAGGTGATTTAATTATCTCGTTATTTTGAATTTGGAAGGTAGCTAATATGAATTTTCTTGCATGGCCTCGCTTTTCCTCGAAGGTGGAAAACCTCCATTATTAGGGGACAGTCTTCAAGATAAGATAATATATACCTAGATAGGGTCCCGTATTTTGTAGCAAGAATCGAAATTTATTATTTCAACATTTACAAAAACAACTAAACAGTTGACAATTGTTTATTTTTTACTTCTGACGCGTATCATAATCGCTACGTGTATTAGGTACACCACATGACATGCGTTTCATCCGTGCTTCACATAGTCTAGCATATTGATTGAAAAAAAGAAATTAAAAGATTTTTCAAAAAACCCATCTGCCTTTTTCAAATATTATAGCCTATGTCACTTTAAAGTTACTTTAAAGTTTGTCACTCTTTAGTACCACCCAGGGGACACCTGCAGGGTTGTGGTGGGTTGCTGCTGCGGACGCGAGTGACAGTTGTCCCCCCTTTATCAAGTGAGGCTTCGTTCACACGGCATTGTACGTTATTTTGCAGTAGGTTTCTCTTAACGTATACATAGTGGCACATACAAAATGTTGTTTATACGTTAAAACGAATACTCGCCGGACTTGTCAAGCAATCCGAATACGTGCAGAAAATGTGCAGGACAATGCCGTGTGAACCCAGCCTCAGTGGGCAACTCTACTGTTGTTCATTTATTAATTGCATTATATGGTTACAAAAGTTCTTAAAAGTGAGTATATGCTCCAATATAAACCCTGTCAGGGCACAGCAATCTTTATAGACACTTAAATGATAACAAATAGTACCTACTCTAATACATAATACACTTACCGGCAGAAAATTTGTCCCAAAAACTTTTCGTGATTTCAAACTATAAATTGAATAGATTAAATAATGTTTTAAATAATTACATGCATTTTTCTAATTTGGGCCAAGTTTATTGCCGGTGAGTATATTAACATGTCTTTCAATTATATTATACCAAATTTATCTACATTATTATATTAAATTTATATGTCAAATTATATTTACACCTATTTTATTTCAAAAAAAATCTTTTAAGTTAAGAGCTAGGTATTCTTAATTAAGAAATCTTTTAACATTTTACAAAACATAGTGAAATTTTCTATTTTCCTAATACTGAGGCGAACTCCATTGTATATGTGTACGTCCATTATGATGCGTACCGGCTCTGACAATTTGCATTTTGCTAAATGTGTTCGTTAGTTTATTTCTACTTCTCAGATTATGATAAGCCGTGCTGCAGTTATCTCTATTTTGTTCCAGTATAGTTTTGTTATTTCTTACGAATTTATCTTGGTTTACTAACCGAAAATTATTTAGCAAATTCTTAACTCCCCAAACTACGTTTCCCATATTTTTATTTGGTCAAATTTTTATTTCCCTACTCAACGTTTCGCACTGATATCATTTCCCAAATAATGATTTGATAAATTATTGTTAGACAAATTATTACCTGGGATTTTTTTAAGATGACAATTATGTTTTCGTCAAATGTATTGATTGGCATACCTTGATTTAGCAACATATTGAATGGCATTATGAAATCTAACCTAGTTTGTTACAATGCAAGGTTCAAATTGCAGTATGATTTGATTGCATTAAGCGGGTAGGGTGATGCACCATTCAGCTAAATGGGTAGACTGGACCGCCTTAGCTCCGGCCATAGTAAGTCAATGGCTCCGGCGCTGCGGGGAGAGCAGCCCTTTCGCCCTCGCGTGACAAAGCACGGTCGCCCGTGCGGGCGCGGTGCGGGTATACAAACGCACGGCAATTATTTTAACCTAACCTAAACCTAACCTAACCACCAGCGTGTCGACGTCACCCCGCTTCGCGGGGTGCCTATTTCCGCTCTAAGGGACACAAGATAACCATAACCTAACCTAACAAAAATACAATTGTTACGATTGGTTTTGTTTACTGGCTTCGCCCCCCGGCCCCCCTTCTTTGGGCTTTTTAAGAACTCGTGCAGCACTCTAGTTGGTATTATGAGATTTTATGACGGTAATAGTACATTGTTTAACGAGGGGCGTAAGTGGAATATTGCGAACAAGAGTCTATCAGAAGACATTTGTGAGGAAACAAATACATTTTCGATGAAATGAATACAAATCGTAATAAAAACTGCGACATGTCAGTTGTCCATTTTGCTGAATTTGACGTGAGGCGCGTAGGGCAAAGACCCTTGCTTCGGTATACAGCCACGATTTGAAAACACTTAAAAACATTTTACATAGACACTAAATAACTACATATTAAATCTGTAAATAATTCTGTTAAACATGTTTTAGTAGTGTTTTTACGTTTAAATTTATTTATAAATAAGTACGTTTTCAGACATCGTATTTGATATAAAACCTCTTTGCTTTGTAACTGCCGCATGAGTGACAGATACAATTTAAGAAAAATACCATTACGCTCATGGGCGTAACATAGGCTATTACAGCCCTGTATGTCTGCGCATTATGAAGCCCGTTTCGAGCAAGTGTGATGAAAAATGATATTAGGGAAAATGAGATTTAGATCTTACGTAGCATCGGAATTATGAAAAGAATCAAAAAATTTATGAAATCATTTGCTTCATAATTAGTTGACAATATGTTATTTGCCTTAGCAAATCATTTGCTACACAATTATTTACCACACAAAATTTGGCAATATGTTATTTGCCTTAGCAAATCATTTGCTACACAATTATTTACGACGTAAAATTTGACGTAGTAAAATTTTGCAATACCTACATATAAAAGTGTACCGAAATAAAAAAATACGAAGTAAAATTATGCCAAGGATTGGTTTGCCAAATAAAACTTCGGCGAAAAGTTGGTTGCCAAATGAAATTTGACGAAACATAATTCGGCAAAAAGGCAGTACACCACAAATTTCATATGTAGGTACATACATAGTGTTAATATTTTTAGATGAGTAAAGTGACATCTGCAACTGTCTGTTTGTTTTATGTTCCCTAAGATTCGAATGCACTTTTTCTGAAGTATGAACAGGTTACTGACATGCAAAGAGTATAATAAGTATATTTATGTAAAGAGTGGCAACTCCGAGAATTACTGGGTCTCATAGCCACCAAGCGGGGGTTGGTGGAACTACACTGACACACGCATATACAGGCACTCACATATACCTATATGCACGGACACATCGCAAACATACACATACACTCGCACGCACACATACGCGAGCGAAAATCCAATATGTTTTTTCTCTCAATGGTATAAAATTGTAGGTCACTATAGTAAATTGTGCGGACATTTTACAGAATCACAAGCTCTTCCAACCTACCAAATGTTATCCAATTCTGTCGAAAAATTGAAATCGACAACGATAGAAAAATGATGTGGTGTTATTTTGGCTGGCAATAAATTCATTTCATTTCATTTCATTTCAAAAAATTGGCTTCGTGTAGTTGCGTATGTCTCAACCAAGAACTAATAAACGATATAGTACCTACTTAACAGCTGGAAGATTGACAGCTTGAAGAGTTAGGACTTCTCAGTAGGTAATCACAAGTCAAGACTCGGGTAATAACTGTTTATTCAGTATGCCTTATATACTATTGCATTTACTTGTGTTCCCGTGAGTGGAAACTGCTATCAAGGTTACAGTACAAAGTCCAGCAGGCGGCTATGCCGAGGTCGAGGTATTATGTTACAGTTTGTTATGATTAAGTACTAATGGAAAATAGGTAGGAACTTTCCATCAGGTGTGCCGTGTGCCCTCACTACAGCCTCCCCGTTTTTTTGAGTCAAAAAATAGTAGAATACCTATACAATGAATACTATGTTTTTGGCTTAAAATTATCTTAGATTTACTTAGGTCTATGGTTCACATGATATGGTTGTAGTGTCTTACTACTACTTACAATGTTTACATTTGTTGTTCCTTATGGTGTGGTATGTTGGTATGCGGTCTGATGGTTCTGTCATTGGTTTCTTATAATATTTTACTTCTACTTACAATACACTTGTACAATATTTCAATATAAACTCTAAACGTCCTGTATATGGCTTCTAAAGAAAGAAAAGAAAAAAGAAAAGAAAGAAGACATTTATTCACTACACAAAAGACACACAGAGACAAAGGGAGTACAGTGAAGGGGAGTACATACAATGCAATTGACACATAATGTGTGTGTCTTCGCGGCAGTGAATCGGTTCTACATGTTATCTTAATGCTTACATTGCGAATACATTGTTATGGTTATCATACTTCACCGGTGGTCGTCCCTACTGTAGGACTTCGTGGATTTTTTTATGTTACTGGCTCGCTGCAAATTAGTTTAGATCAGTGTGTTCTGTGAGTTAGTTGGTTTAAACCATTCTTGTGTTTTATTTGTTATTATTAAAAATATAGAGTTTTTTAATGTTGTCGCGCCCAGCGCGATTCGCCATACAACAATCGGTATGTATCAACCATTAGTAATGTCAAACTATATTTTGTAGTATGGTAACACCATGCTTGGATTTGACTAACCTTTAAGTTGGTACTGTGCAATAAAAAGATGGCGGGAACGAATATGGAGGCCAGACTCACCATTGGCAAGGTGGGTGATTAAAGGGAAAAGCACCAAGAAGTTAGGAGCCCCGAGCTCCTAGGAGGTCCATCTGCAAGACCCCGGTGAGTGTTTACTTTGCATATCTTTATGTCGACTTATAATTGCATGATCAGTGGAAAGATGAGAGGACTGTTGTAATATGAATAATATGACATCCTTTCCATTACTTTAGTAGTCCAATCATGCAGTGCACAACACACTTAGAATTGGACAGGGAAGCCTGGAGCTCCCATATATTGGTAGTGTGGTCCGGAAACACACTGGCACGGTCGACTGAGCTGGAGCAACCGTGGCGATGGTGGGATGGTGGAGACCTCTGGGGGGCCATAGACCCCCTATCCGGCTTAGTGACTAACAAGCAAACATGAACAGAGTCACCAGGGGTATACCCTGTCAAGACCGGAGCAAGTCGACCGATGCCCAATGAGATATTAGAGGTGCATAGCCATAAGGAAATAATATTCATGAGGTCCCTCTATAGCATACGTGGGAATGCAACCACGAAAGAGGGAATTAGAGTATGGCAAGGCACTCGGTAAAACCGAATAATGCATTGTGAGTGGCACAGCCACACGAGAGGCTAGACCTCACCTTATCCGTATACACATACAAGTAACATCAGTAGAATAACGGGTCGACTCATCTTTCCACTCTCATGATGATAAATGTGTATTTTATGAACCCTATGTCGTCAGTATATACCTGAGTTACATATATGTGCCGTGAGAACTTCACATATATAGTATAGGAGGGACGACAAATGTGTTAATTAAACAATTTGTATATTGTTAAGTGCCGTGTTAGTGTATGTTTCCGTTTTCTAAATGTTAAACTTTTTTGTTAATAAATTAAAAGATTCACGCCTTTATTCCCAGAAGGGGTAGGCAGTGTAAATGATACTGTGAAAGATGGACAGTAACTTTGTGTGTTGTTTGTTGCTGTTTGCTGTGAAACGGTAAGTTTTTAATTTGAGTTTTATTGTTAATAGTAATAGAGTTTAGTTCTGATTGTGTACAATATTAAATTTTACTGTGTTAGTATTTAAACTTGAACTTGAAAAGTTGATCTTGAATTGGTTTATGGTTCCGTGTTTTAAGGCGTTTGATTTCCGTTGTTTTCCCTTTTTTATATGAAAGCTCTTATCCTACAGTAAATATAGTTATTTTTAATTTTGATGATTACTTCTACATGATTAAAATATTATATAAGTATTTTCCTATTTTTTTTATTGAATTTTACAAAATATATATTATTTTAATGCTGCTAAATAATTGCAAGTTTGTTAATGAATTTATGTGATTTGATACGTTTCCTAGGTTTTGATGTTATTTATTTATTTATTTTTACTTTTATTCTGACCTTCAATATTTTTCTTTAATAATTTTTTTTCTGTGATTTTTATTTCATATTTATCTTGGTTAATGTTTCTTTATTTAATTTTTACAAGTCAAAATTGTTTACGTTATTTTTTATCATTATTATCCTTTGTTTATCATTTTTATAGCCACTTTTTTTTTCACTCTAGCCTGAGGTCTTATCCTTTGTAACTAGGTAGCTCTATGGCAGGGATATGCATTTATGTGGTCGGCCGACCTTAGATATAATATAATTATTTGCTGAAGGTACAAGATACTGTTTAGTTTATTTATAAAGCGCGCACACATATATCAATATATGTATATATGTAACCAGGCAGATCATTTAACACTTCCTCACGTTAACCCTTTATCCTTACCATGTGTCTAAAGACCTTCATGATTGATGCTCGATCAAATCATGATCAGGTTCCAAAGATTTCTTGCCTGCTTGTACCTGGCGTACCCTGCTATATCATCACCTATACATTTTTTGTCGTCCACGGTAACCATGGCGCACGTATGCGTTTACGCGACTGCACGAGGGGTCTCTTGGACGCTTGATGCTGGCAAAAAGTATATTTGTGATATATGTTGTGTTCTCAAAATGGATCCAATGCCCTTGCGGGGAAAACTCGTTCGCTCGCAACTTGGTCATTGGTTTTGAGACACAAATTTTTGTGAGAAGGGCGAGTGTATTATGTTGTTATTTTTACTGGCTAAATACATTATTTGCTTGTTCCTGTATTTGTAAATTAACGTTTTCAAAAGTTAAAAAAAAACTGATATTATTATAGAAAGAGTACAAAGAGCGGTTCTTAAAATTATACTCAAACGTGCTATTAGGTGCCCGACAGCTGTGGTGTACAGGGATAGTGACGTTTTGAGTGTCAGAGGTATTTTTATTTTGCGAGTTGCTCTAAAAATGCACAAAGAAACGTTAAGATCTTCAAATTATGAAACGCTGGCGCAAAAAAGAACGTTTCGTATTCCTGTGGCCCCCACTAAGTCAGTTTTTGCCAAAAGATTCTGCTCATTTCTCCATCCTTTCTTATACAATAAAATATGCGCCAAGTTTCCGCTCAAGGACTACTCTACCAGAGAAGTAAAAAGTAAATTACAGGCATGGCTCAAATCTCTGTCATATGAGGACATTGAGGATATCTTGAGGATAGTCAAATGAGGACGGCACACACATCCACACACAATCACGCACTTACCATAAAAAATTAATCTAATCTTACCATATTTAGAAATAACATCATATAATTATGTAAGTATAGCTAGATAATATTTAATATCAGAGACCTGGTTAGAGGAATATTAAACTGTCATCTGTATTTAACGTTTCGAATGAATATTTGTACTGTACACTTGAATAATTGTTTTGGTTACCTACGAGACAGGGTACGCCTAGTGTAGGAACCAGTATAAACATTACCGGAATGTATACTAGTACATATTTCCGTTTTGTATTTCTATGTAGTTTGTTAACTTCTTATGTACAATAAAGAAAAAAATAAATAAAATAAAAAATAAAATTATTATTATCATGATTTCCACCATTATTCCAACATTCCAATTACAGTTGGAAACCTTATTTGCTGAAAGTTCAATGAATTACTTGTTTTGCTCTTTTATTTGTAAATTTTGTTGGTCAGTTATTTAATTTAATTTTCTGAATTTAGGTTGTCACTTAAAAAAATGATAGGTTATTTTCTCTTTTTAAAAGTTATTTAGTCAATTGAATATAATGAATATAACAGGTTTTTGTTTCGTTCATTTTAAATATTATCTTGTTATTTTTGTATAATGGAAATAATTTCTTATTTTTGCTCTTAAATTATTGTCTAGTAAATTAATATAATTAATATTTCATATAGCTTATTCTTCTATTTAAAGTATAATCTAGCGTCACTGTTAAAAATAAATGTATTAATTTTTCCTTTTATTTAGATTTATTTTAATGAATTTGACATATTCATTTCTTTCCTGGCCTGTACCCTGGCTGTTTTGCTAATAGGATTTACGTATTTTCTCTATCACTACTACGCACGATCCTTGAAAACATCTTCATATAAGAATTTCAACTACTTTTAGGTGATCAGTCTAATCGTACTGTGAAAAACTTACATGTTTTAGCCTTCTCGGATACTGATTTTAAGGAAATTTAAAATAATTGCTAAAATAGTGTTACTACGGTATGGTTAAAATTCGGTGTTTGTAGGTATTTGGGTCTATACTCATTATTACGAATACTTGTGCGCTATGAAAACAATTTCTATATGGGTCATCGATAATACTGGTTCTTAAAAAAAAATCTAGTCTAAAACAATGCGCGAAGCTTTATTATAAAATGTGTAAGTCGGCTGTAACATCAGCTGTCACGTGCCAGAAGGACATGTCGTAATTGTACTATTATAAACTCAATTAAAGAAGCTATAAGATTCAAAATTCATATTGCAAAGTAATTATGATACCGCAATTTTAACCATATGATTACCTACTACTTATTACTAGTGTAGTTTACACTTTAAAAACATGATTCTATCTTTGAACTATTTTTCTACGTACTTCTTTTAACTTTTATTATTTTGTAATTTTTTATTAATTAGACTTGCTAAGTCATCAGATGGCCAGTTCAATAACTAGGTAATGTATAATTGTCAATAAAGGAATGTCTCTAATATTGCGATATTTAAATTAACTTAGGCTTATTATATTTTAGTGACACTAAATTTACACATTATTTACGAAGTAGTTCTTACTTAGCTACTTTTCTAATTTACTTTTAAAATAAAATAAAAAATATTATATAATGATTATTAAAGGAATACGATACGCTTTCGATGTCTTCGTTGTTTCGTCTCGTTGCTCGTCCTGGACGCTGTGGTGGTTGCGCATCATCGCCGTAACCCTCTATGCCATCCTCGTCCTCGTGGTGGCGTTGACTGTGGATGGAATTTTATCGGGCTTCCCCTTCCCGGCGTGTGGCCCTCCGCTCGTTCCACGGCTGCCGTAGTGGAGCGCTGAGCAGTCTCCGGGTCCGGTGGTACGCTGCTGCTAGCGGGTTGCTGTGGTGGAGCTGCTACCGTGACTCGAAGATCCCTGAACAGCCTGATAGGGCCCACCAGCGTGATATCGGCGCTCATTACGGTGATCTGGATCTTGTCGGTCATCCTGTCGGCTTGGCTGGCGCAGTGGAGCCGGCCGATGCTGGCTCTGGCTGGTGCAGTGGAGCTGGTTGATGCTGGTTGGCTAGCACAGTGAAGCTGGTTGGGTAGCGGCGGCGTCTATGGTCTGCTGCTGAGCAAGGCTGCCTGGTGCAGCCGTCTGGCAAGGATCGCCATGAAGAGTTAGGACTTCTCAGTAGGTAATCACAAGTCAAGACTCGTGTAATAACTGTGTTTATTCAGAGAAAATGTATGCCTTATATACTATTGCATTTCCTTGTGTTCCCGTGAGTGGAAACTGCTATCAAGGTTACAGTACAAAGTCCAGGCATGTGCAGGCGGCTATGCCGAGGTCGAGGTATTATGTTACAGTTTGTTATGATTAAGTATTAATGGAAAATAGGTAAGAACTTTCCATCAGGTGTGTCGTGTGCCCTCACTACAATAAGTAAAACACACAACATTGGTACAGGATTTATGTATTAAGGAAAAAAATGTTGTGGTTGACATTTGGCTTAGCGCCACTACTTGTAGTAGCAAAAAAATAAATCCAGTTTCACTACTTTAGTATGAAACATGATTTGTAAGGAACAATCGAAATAAATCAAAATTGAAACAAATACCTGCTCTAGGTACATTGCATTATTCAGTAACAGCTGCACAGAACAGTGAATATAACAATATATGCAGAGGCAAACATGAAACATTTGAGTAGGGTTTGGAAAACTCTTGCCACCGTCTACATAAATATCATAAAACTCTCAGAGTTCAGTGGATGGAGAGCATCAGGAGATTCAGGAGGCACTCATCGCTCAAGCACAGACTTAGACGTCGAAGGTTGCTCAATAATGTCAGAGTTCAGTGGACGGAGAGCTGAAAACAAACAATTGACCGTATACTGCCTACTGTTAAAATAAAACCTTCAAAAATAAGGGGTTCGTCTAGGTCACTCTATCCACTTAAGCACACTTAAGCTGTTACCCTGGAATACACACGACTGTCAGAGAAATAACATATGATGGAAGACACATAAAATGGAAGTCACCTATTCTCTTGTTTCTTATACACCCTGAGTGGGTCTGTGTATGGTAGTCTGTCACGGGTATTATCAAACCGCGATTAGAATACACTTGAGCACATATACCGTTTTCGAATTAATACATGAAATGACATTGTCAATGGTAGTGTGCCGATAAATGAAAATAATTATTTCAGTACGAAGAAGATGTAAAGCTTAGGAAAATGACAAATTATATTACCTGTTTAAATAAAATACAAATAATGTAATATTATTCCCTCATAACATAACATCATCGTCTTCAGAGCTGTCTGTATCATCACCTGGTACAAAGAAAGTAAAATAGATAATTAGTGTGCTAAATAGTGTTAAATACACATATTCACATTTGACAGCATATAAATCGTTTACTGCAGTACCTACCTATGTTGATAACTACTTCAGTACGAGTACGAGGAATTTCCAAGGCTTGGAAATTTACCCCCAGCTTTTTCTAGCGGTTTGATAATAACCGACATCCACGCGACAAACATATCAAGGCGCCTCTCAGGATGAGGAAATCTGTCGTATATGTACCTGGAAGATATATTATATGCTTATGAATCTACGTAGTATTTTGTTATTTATAAATAAATGAGTATTTTCATTTGTATAGTTCTAGTGAACAAATTACCGAAGTCGGCACATCCAGTTACAATACGCTCTTCTTCATGTGGATAGCATTTTCATTTCACCACACGTAAAAGTCCAACAAATATTATAATGATTGTAATCTTTGAACAATATAAAATAATATGTATGATTTTAACGATCCTTCTTTTAAAAAATGGCTTCCATTTTGTTATGATATATATTTTTTTTAATGTTTATGGCCTGGCTTATTATGATAATTTTGCCAACAGTGTTGCCAGCACTGGAATTCGATTCGATGCGATTTGAGCCTGGAAAAGATCCGAAAATAGTCGCGAGGATCCGCTAAGTACATTTTCATAATTTCTCAATATATTAGTGTTTAAAAGATTATAAGTATGTCCTTACTAGCATAAATCTGCCATGAAATGACGTTTTAAAAAATTTAGCTCTTTATTCACTCACCCAGCACGTCTATCATGAGACGGCCGCGACATACTCTCAATGTTTCTCGCACTATAATTACCTCTCTTTCTAAGTGTTCTAATAAGAGAGAGAAGGATGCTGCGAGAAAATCGAGAGAGCTCGCGCGCCGCGCCGTCTAGTGATAGCCGTGCTGGTTGCATGAACATTATTGTAGATTACAATAGATAACATTTCACAAGGCGTATTTTTGATCATAACTTAGTATCTTCGGTCACAGTATAGCAAAGGAGGGGCGATTTAAGGACTTTCAACATTTCCGTTTTTTTTGCGTTTTTACTAGTTTTTTGATAAGAACTTTAAAGAATAGATAAAAAAAGCATCTTATCATATTTTTTTTATTAACTTGACCGTGTACCAACTAGAGCGGTTCAAAGTTCGTTATTGGGTGAGGTGGAGCAATCAGCTTGCAGCAGCACTTAATTTTTTGCCAAAGTGGTGTCATTATAACACCTATTTAAAATGATTGTTACGTATAGAACACGTCAAAATAAGCATATCTAACTTGGAAAAACTTTTCTCTAAAGAAGTTTATTCCGCTCTTTTATTTAAAAAAGTAACCACGAAGACGGCGGCGGGAGCGGGGCTCCCGACGCCATCTTCTATCTAACCTATCCGCCATCCGAGTCGGTTCACGAACCCAATTTTTTTAAGTCCCAGAACCGTTTAAATGACTGACATTTGAACCCAAATATCTCGGTAAATATCGATCTGAGAGAAGAAGTTTCATGAATAAAACATGCTTATTTTTACGCATTTTTTACGATAAGATTTTTTTTTTTTTTTTTAAGTCCAGAACCCGGTCCCCCTTTTCTATACCCCAACCCTATCTTCTAATAATCGTGAATCGTCTACTTAAATCTTTAAAAAAAAACATTAAGATTTGAGACCTATAGGAGCAGCGCATCACCACGAGCGAGCGGTAGAGCGTCATTCAAACCGAGGTCCTCCATCTCCCTATGTCGCTTTTTTCATCAATTCTATACGTGCAACCCAGCTCGTTTATCACAAGACAGCGTGCGAGCTCTTTCGATTTCTCTCGCACTATCTGTCTCTCTCTTTACACTTAGAAAGAGACATATAGTGCGAGAAAAATCGAGAGCTCGGGCGCCGTCTTTCAATAGCCGTGCTGCATAGTATTGATGCATTCAGATTTAATAAAAATAAAAAATATAAAATAACAGTCCAGTCAGTAGGATACGATCCGAAATTGTCCTATTTGAGTCAGGATCCGTACAAGATATTAACGTTCAGAGAGCTTGTAGGATATAGCCTATTATAAAATAGAGGATATTTAAAGTAAAACCAGACTTCTAAAGATGTAATATAACTTTTCGATCCACGGACAATAGTGACATAAGAGAGTGACATGAAAAACATTAGTTGCTTAGCAACCACTTGAAATTCCTTCAAGGAGGTTTCGACTTTAATACAAGATCCGCCAGAGGTCTGAATTATCCGAAATCGGACCTAAATATCCGCACTGGCAACACTGTTTGCCAATGACAAGAGTAAAAAATACGTTCCGTTCTACGGATTTCATACCTACTTGCAGATAAAATTGGTTACTGAAATAATTTACGTATTTTTTTTTATATATTTGTTTGTTAAAATAAAGTGGACATTAAATTATAACTCAAAACATAAAAATATATTGTACATCATTTCAAAATCTTAAATTTATTGTCGTGGGTCTATGGTACTGACATCTATTTCCATTTTTTGTCAACAACATTCATTATAGCAAACCTCTTCCCCAGAGATGTCAGAACTTTCCATACAATAAATCGGAGTGTTGCCGCTGTTAAGTTTCCAGCCGCCCCTGCTGACATGTGTGCTGTTTCCCCACTGTTCCCCACAGAATAATGCCATAATTTAATCAGGCGTGCCCGTACCTAAGCATACTACGCGCTGATTGCAGTTTTTAAATTCGTACAGCTCTTTAATTGATAAAGTGCATTAGGTAAATTGCGACAGTTTTCCCGAGATTTTTGCAACATGCTTCTAGTTAGAAGTTCTTAAGCCGCCCGAAGGCCTCTAACTGGGCTTACGGACTTCCACAATTATGAAAAATACAATGACACCTCATATGCTAAAATCCATCAAGCTGTTTGGACTGTAGCCCGTGAAATGGAATTTTATTGATCACATACTTACATATTACATAAACTCGAAAAACATAAACCTCCTTCTAAGGCAGTCAAGTAAGAAGCATTACCCCTCATATCTCATCATCTTAGCAGTATCCTAAAATTGCACCTTGAAGCAGCTCGAGGTTAGGTTGTTGCCTGTTCAGCAGGATCATCTGCCATGACTCATGACCGGCTCGAGGGTAGAGTGGAGGGAGCGGCTGGTTTAGGCGCCAGATGTCAAAGGGCGCCAAAATGAAAAAATGAGAATTGTGAAGTAAAAGCGTCAGGCCTAACGACCATCTTGCGCCACTGACCCTGTCTGACCCTGATTGAGGGCTAGGGCCGACCTTCCTAGAGCGCTGACCTTCCAACAAAGCGAAGAAAACAGGCCTCAATTGAATTAGGCTTTGTCAAGAATGTCAAGTAACAACCGGTCTTTTTTTATAAGTACAACGACGGTGGCAACCAAGCGTACTGCCCGTCTGATGGTAAGCGGACACCGCAGCCTATAGACGCATGCAACTACAAAGGAGTAACATGGGCGTTGCCGACATTTGAGGATTTGCCATGTTGACAGCTGAAGGAACAAATTCCCTCGCTCTCAAAACAACACATCCTCGGGAGCTCTGGCGACCTTGCTGACCTCCAGGAACAGAACACTACTACAGAGCAAGTAGTAGTGTTATTATGGCTGTGGTCTTCTGCAAGGCGGAGGTACTTCCCCAGTTGGGCTGCTCCAAATTCGAGCAGGATGTCATTTTGCTGTGCCCTATTAAGTCTCAACCAGTGATATTTACGGCTATTCTCAAATTTTGTGTCTGCGTCTAATTACCACAACTCCATATAAAATGTAAATGGCTGCGGTAATTAGATGCAACTGCAGACACAAAATTTGAGAATAGCCGTTTGGGGGCAATTAATATCAAGGCTACACCACACTTCGGAGGATGGTGCTGAAAGGCCTCTTGTTCTGCACATTACCAAGCTTAACAACTACTGTCATGACTTATCCTGAAGTAACAATGCCCTGCAAGACATGGAAGAGCAATGCCTAAAATTATAGTGGCTTTACCAAGGACTCCTGCTGGTCCACTTCAAAACATAAAGTAAATGTGTATTATTAAACATAAGTACAATAACATTACATTATAAGTTAAATATTGTGATTGTGATAGATAGTTTTTATAGAGACTCGTACCTGCAGACAAACTGTTAAAACAGTTTGGCAAGAAAATGTATAGATTAAGATTTGTATCCCATTGTTTAGTAACAATAAATAAAATAAAACAACATATTCACTGTTCACAGTTAAAATTCTCTTAATTAAAATTCGCAAATGTATAGGCTATCTTTTATTTCCAATATTAATTTTGAAGGAACTTGTCTTAGGAACATGTCTGATTGTCAGTGATGTCCTTGTTTCCCTTCTAAAAGTGGAGCCTCTCACATATCTGTCTGAACATAGCCCCAAATTGATGACAGAATCATCTACAATATCATCATATAATTCTTCAATACAATGCAAGTAATGACAAAAAAGCTCATCTTGGAGAACCAATAAGCTTCTAGGTTCCAATAAGAATGAAAACACAGGGTTAGGAGCCACTACATCACCATCATTTGGTTCTAAGAACTTTAAAATAGTGTGAGAACCTAACGAAATTGTTGTTATCGTTGGATAGAATAAGGAGCCATCTAGATGGGGCATTATTCCCTGTCCGGGTAAATATTCATTAACTAAAATGTGGTTAGGTCTGTTTCCTCCCATGAGGTTCAGGTTGTGAACTGTCTCCAAGCACGAGTCCAGCCAGGATGGGATTGTCTCTGCGATCATCCCCTTTCTGTGTGGAATGCCTCCCCAGTTTTGAAGCCTTCTATTACTAAGCTGCGTCCATTTTGGCTTCGGCGAGGCGTAGATATTCGACAAAATTGCCTTCTCTTCATCCTCTGATATGAATTCGGACACGTAGTAAGCGGTAGATGGAGCCTGGAGAGAAATAATTTTAAACAAAACCTGTTGTTTTAAAATATTTTATGATTTTTATTAAGATGTGCATTGAATTATACCGAAGTTATCGAACGCTGTTCTATAATATGCATCGCGCGCTACTGAATGCGCCAGAATTATTAAATATTTACAGTCAAAAACGTCTTGAAAATACCGAAATACTTTGAAAACAATGGCCAAAGAGTGTAATAAGTATATTTAACTTGGCTTTGCAAGTGCAATACGAAACAAAACTGTCAAGTGTCAAGAGAGTGTCAAGTGCAAGTGTCAATTGGACAGCCGGGCTAGCACACTAATCGGCCATATATTTATGTTCGAACGTATAACTTTACGATTGTGCCCATTTTTACGTTATGTAGCTAACATGATAATCTCGCCACATATATTTATGCCATAGCGTAAAATATATGTAGGAAAAAGGAGTTTAGTGTACTATAGTGTTGCCAATACGTACAACCGAATTTCTACCAATTATTACATTCATTTAATTCGTTGAATAGACTATGTCTATGGTTAGAGACCCAATATAATACTACTTAATTAAAGAGTAATGATAAGCACTGCTCTGCTACTAAATACTTGTACTCTTGTATTAAGTTCTGTTATAATAGTATGTATTGAAATTCCGGCGGGGTGACGTTTTATGTGCCAAAATCAAGACCATGTTAGCATTTGACGTAAAAAAAATCGTTTTATGTGCAAGACATATAAATGGTCACATTTTACGTAGATGACGGTATACCATGTTAGCTCATGACGGTAAAATTGTATACGTCGGTTGTGGACATAAAACATGTTCGTAAAAGTCGTCATTTTGTTAGTGTGCTAGGGCCGCCGGAACCATTCAGCTTTCACCCGTAAGTTTCGATAGATTTTAATGTTATTAATGTAACGATCTAAGCTAAACTTAATAATCACTATTAAACGTTTATGTAAATATCATCATGTTCAATTAATCGTGCAAAATCGGTATGTAAATAAGACATATTCTGTGGATTAAAGAAGTTATGTTTATTTACATAGTGATGTGTATTTTTTATCGAACTCGGAACAATAACTTATCGACATTGACATGGATGTATTTATCAGTATATAGAAAAATCTGTGTTGGAACATACGAAATTACAAGTTTGCTGAAGAATGACAACAAAATGGTTTTCTGGTTGTCCTATGTATTGAAGACAATTTACTGTTGCATTGATGTATTTGTCTAACAAAACTTGACTTTTTGATTTTAGTTTCCCAAAGGATGAAGATATAAAACAAAAATGATTAATGAATTAAAAAAAAAGAAATTGGACAAAAAATCCATCGTCACACTGTTCAAGACACTTCACAGGACTGCCAAGGAAGGTCACAGAAAATCTAGTAAAAAGTGACCTTGATTTGGTTGGAAGCCGTAATTCCCACACGTATCAACACATGCCTAATCACGCTGCGGGACTGCATGCAGGCCTGCCGATTTCGCTCGTGTAGCATCTCCTTACGATAACAGATTGGTATGATTTCTGGATGTATGCAGTAGCATATAAGCAAAATGCATAATTTTAAGTATAAAATTATGCATTTTGCTTATATGACGACTGAAAGAAACCGCTTTTCATGGAGTGCAATATTTATTGAACTATAAATAAATAGTACAATTTAGTTTGGTTGTATAATTTATCAATAAACAAGTCGACACAGTAACATCCGTAGCAAAGGACAAAACTTGTGACAACCTACACAATTGAGGAATAACAAATGCATGTACATCTCTTTCTAACGCGTTAGTACGGTGTAAAGAAGTAAAGTACAGGTATACGTCTCTGCTACCTATTTTGGCGCTCCTTCCATGTTTATCCTTGTTCCTAGGAGCACGTGCCTGCCTGTAGTGATGGGACACATGCAATACTTTATCGAATTTTATACAGTAGTACTAGTCATAATGATTAGAATGATTTTACTATATAATCATCATCATCATCATCATCATCATCATCATCATCATCATCATCATCATTATATCAGCCGAAAGACGTCCACTGCTGGACATAGGCCTCCCCCAAAGAGTGCCACAATGACCGGTCCTGCGCCACCCGCATCCAGCGGACTCCCGCAACCTTTACCAGGTCATCAGTCCATCTTGTAGGGGGCCTACCCACGCTGCGCCTTCCGGTTCGTGGTCGCCACTCGAGAACCTTTCCGCCCCAATGGACATCGGTTCTACGTGCAATGTGCCCCGCCTACTGCCACTTAAGTTTAGCGATTCGGAAGGCTATATCGGTTACCTTGGTTCTGCTGCGGATAGCCTCATTTCTGATGCGATCACGCAGAGAAACTCCTAACATAGCCCTCTCCGTTGCCCTTTGGGTGACTTTGAGCCTTCTTATGAGGCCCATAGTAAGCGACCACGACCACGTTTCCGTGCCATACGTCATCACTGGCAACACACACTGGTCAAAAACCCTCATCTTGAGACACTGCGGATTATTGGACGAAAAGATGTGCCGTAGCCTCCCGAATGCTGCCCAGCCAAGTCGGATTGGACGATTGACTATATAATAATTAAAAATATATTCAGCAGTCGTAATACCACGCGTTAATATATAATAACATATTACAAATACAAATAGTTTATTTGTTCAACATAGGTACAATTGTACTTAGGCACAGATCTTAAATACGTGTAGCCACCATGTTGGGCCGTAAGGCATACAAATTTTAGCTAAATATTAATGGACTGTCACTACGGAGGTGTACAGTTACCATTAGTTGTAGTCTGACAGAAATTCATTAATCCTACTAATATTATAAATGCGAAATTTTGGATGTTTGGATGTTTGTTACTCAATCACGCTTAAGCGGCTTAACTGATTTGGATGAAATTTTGCACGAAGATAGTTTATAGCCTGACTTAAAATATAGGATAGTTTTTATCCGGGGTCCACGCAGACGAAGTCGCGGGTGGAAGCTAGTGGTATAATATGCTTTGTTCACTAAAAATTTAAACAATTTGGTTTTGTAATTATTTATGTGATTTATGTATATTTCTTATGGGGTTCGGAAGTTTATTAAAAAATTTAGGAGCCATCCCAAGTATATTGCGAAACAAAAAGTAAATCAAACATAACGTGCACTCGGTTAATTCCGAAAATTACTAATATCTACTAAACGCGACTACATTATTTGCTCTGGCAACACTCCCTGTTTCCATACGTTCAAGTTGAACGTCATAGGGAGTGTTGCCAGAGCAAATAATATAGCTGCGTTTAGTAGATATTAGTAATTTTCGGAATAACCCGATTTTCGGAATTTGCCGAGTGCACGTTAAATGTTTGTTTTTGTTTATAAGTACGTTTAGGACATTATTTTTGTTACTCATAAATTATCTTTATCTGACTTAATTATGTTGAAATAGAAGCAAATATAATGGATTCCATTCTCGATTCTGAAATAATATATAAATATATTATAATTTTGCGGTTATTAAAGAATACGTTGTACAAAGTAGGGAGTGAAGCAAAAGACGTTAATTTAAAAAAATAACAGTTTTATTTCTGGTTTTAAATTTCCCATTTACCTATTCTTAACTAACAAAGACAGAAGGCGAGGCGGCATGGAATAATCAAAATGATCTTATTTGGACTTTAAACTAACCTCTGTTGTTGACATAAACGGTGCCACATTCGTTACTGACGAAACAGTGTGTGGATTTTCCTGATCCCTATTATCTGTACGCGAGACCTAGAAGAATTAATAATTTCAATTAATAACTAAACATGTTTACTCAGAAACTCACTAGCATACGAAACGAGTGTAGCAGTGTAAGATAAACTTACTTCTGTTGTTAGTATAGATAGTGCTGCATTCGTTACCAATGAAATAATAGTGTGGACTTTCCGAATTGTTCCCGATTCTACAGATTTCCATTACAGATTCCCTTCTCTACAGATTCCTTTCTCTACAGATTCCCAATTCTACAGATTCTGAATTCTGCAGATTTCCATTTCTTCAGATTACCAATTCTACAGATTCCGAATTCTACTGGTTACGTAAATTCTTACGGACAGACGGACGGATATGGCGAAACTATAAGGGTTCCTTGTTGACTATGGAACCCTAAAAATCGGTTCTGGCGTTTCGCTGGCCGCTACCGCGGCGCGCTCGCTTCGCTCGCTCGGCTCGCGGGCGTAGGGTCGCAGTACACCTAACACTCCGCCTCGCTTCGCTCGTCGTCGTACCTACACGGACCTGCTTTAGAATTGGGAATCTGTAAACTTGAGAATCTGTAGAATTGGGAATCTGTAAACATGAGAATCTGTAGAATCGGGAATCTGTAAACATGAGAATCTGTACAATTGGGAATCTATAGACTTGAGAATCTGTGGAATTGGGAATCAGTAGACGTGGGCCTAAGCCGATTTTCCGAAACACCACTATCTTTACATAAGACCTAGAAGAATTTATATTTGCAATGGACATTTGCGCAAAGTCAATTTTAGACGGGGTAGATTTTACTTTAAAAACTGTATCACATCTGTCATCTTCCCCGAAAGGCGGGACTGTAGCGTTTCGCTACTAAGGAATGCACACGTTTAGTTGCGCTCTTACAACAAAAACATTGATTTCAAGCTAGATGCTCGAGTTTTCAGCAAATTAATGAATTAACGATAAGTTTAATAATATCATAGCTGTTAAGATCAAACAATAAAATGTGATTGAATAATCAAAAATACACGTCAACAATACTCACACAGTTCGTAAGTGAAGCGTAGGCACGGCATTTGGAAATATTAGTCACCTATTATTAGACGTCGATTCTGATTTAAAGTGCCGAGAATATATGACACTGCTTGGGGAAGGAAACTAATCAGCTGGTCGTTTTGTGGCGTCAATCCACATTTCCTTTATGTTTGGACATTTTAGCTAACATACTTTGAATACTTTATAATTATACCTAGATATTTTTCTAGCACGAACGAGTGATTGACAAAATAAAAACATCGACAGTCCTGTTATTGATAAGTACCACTTCAATGTCCGAGGTAATACAAAGGTATATATATATGTATATATATATATATGGTAATAGGGTGCGTTAGAAAATAGATAATAATAATTTCATATAAATATTTCATTCATAACAGGACTGTCGATGTTTTTATTTTGTCAATCTCTGGTTCGTGCTAGAAAAATATCTAGGTATATTTACAACACCAGCTTGAGAAGATCATTTACCACATTAAGTATATAAATAACTGTGCGCTGTGCACAAATATTTTGCATATGATATGTAATATTTTGCTATTTTTAAATTACTTACGATGTATTGCCACGTATTGCGTCTTCCGTTAATTATCTTATCGATAATAAACGAATATCTGGACATCACTACCTACTTTGCCTACTGCTAGACAAGGAAGGAGCGACTATTCTGTGCAGCGGGATAGAAAGAGACTTCTTTTAAAAGACATCAACGAGCCCCGAGCACGGTCTACACAGAATTGGGGCTGACAAATCATGACATGTGTACGACCCATTAAGCTGCACGGCTAGCACGCGACGGCGCGCGAGCTCTCTCGATTTTCTCGCACTATCCGTCTCTCTCTTATTAGAACACTTAGAAGAAGAGGTATAGTGCGATAAAAATCGAGAGTATGTCGCGGCCGTCGTGTGCTAGACGTGCTGGTAGCACTAATTTAACCTTATTTGAGATACTGTTAAAAACGTTACGTATGTAAAACTCATTTTCACTGCCGGTGCGTTTAGTTGTATAAAATACTATAAGACATCTATTCGAAGATTGATTTTATCATTAAAGTTAGTAAATTCATAATAATAACTTAAATTTATGATATCAAGTTACATTGTTTAATATTCATCAAACAATTACACAAATACTCAAGGGCAGTGCAATAACAAAACCAATACAGCTATAATCCTTTGACAGTAGAGATAAAGTGTTATTTGTTAATATTTTTTGTAAATATTTGTTAAATGGGCAATTGTAGAATGTGATCAAAATGGGCGGCTGCATCGGAATAACTAGGAGCAGAAGCGGGCCCGTGGGCGAGGAGTCTTCGGGGACCGTGTCGCGGCCTAATTCCGGTCCGTAGCAGGCCTGTCGCCGTGGTGACGGCCCTAATGCGTGGTGTGACTAAACGGGTCGTGTGCTTTTAGGTGGTTTGAGGAAGAACCAGTCGCTGTGCCATGAGACGATCAGGTGGAAATCGGATGTGCCGCTCACGGAGGGCCAGTTGCGGAGCAAACGGGACGAGTTCTGGGACACGGCTCCTGCGTTCGAGGGTCGGAAGGAAATCTGGGACGCGCTGCGGGCAGCGGCCGTGGCGGCAGAGGCGATGGACTTCCAGCTGGCACAGGCTATCCTGGATGGAGCCAGTGTGTCCGTGCCTAATGGGTACCTCACAGAGTGCTATGATGAGTGGGGCACCAGATACCAGGTCAGTTTAACATTTTAGTCAGGCATAAACAAATATTTGTCTAATTTGAATATTATTGATTACCTATAATCCTATCATATTTCTGTAAGATTCTAGGACTGGATAATGTAGGGACCTAATGTTACTGTATTATGCTGGTTAACATTTAATGAGTGAAGATAGAAGTATGGCTACAGAGCCTATGTTCTTGGGTGAGCTACAGCGAACCAAATACCAGTTCCTGTAGCAATACTATTTTGGTTTGTGATGGCTAGTTCTTGATTTCACTAGTGAAGAAGTTGAAAAAGGTCAGGTTTGTTTTGATTAAAAATTAATAATTATGATTCAATATATGGTACATATAACTTTTTATATATGCATTTTAAGCAGTAGTATTTTCTTAAAGAAAATCAATTAGGTATATAACTGTGTGATGTGTGGGTTTAGTCGGACACACATATCCCTCAGCCTGAAGGGTCCGTTGTCGACTTTGAGCTTTCGAGTCTCTGGCTCTTGGGGCTGAAAGTTATTCTTGCTCGTATCTGCGTGCTTCGAGGTTGCCTGTTGGTGTCCCCAATATCCTGGGGGCCACTCTGTTGCTGTATCGGATATGTGTCCGAGGTCTGCTGGACATAGTACGGCCGGTCCCGGGCTATATTGTTTTCTGATGGGGCCGTAATCCCCTCGTACTCAGCGGCTAATCTTAGTAACCTGTTTAGATCCTTATAGTCATTTTTCTTGATGTATAATTTATATTCTTTCTGCATATTTTCGTGTATTCAGTGTATCTTTTCTTTGTCGCTGAGGTTTCCGTACCTCCTCATAAGCGTTTGTAAATCTGTTACGTAGTCTGTGAAGCTCTCTCGAAACTTTTGTTTCCTAGCCACTATTTTATTCGGAAAATAGTAAAGTTTGAAGAGCTGCGTGAATTCATCCCACGACTTCCAGGACTCGGCATTGTTCCTGTACCACAATAAGGCCTTCCCTTGTAGGATGCGGGTTAGCGCGGGCAGAACGTCTTCCTTGTCTACGCTGCTGGCTGCGATCAGTTCATCTAGCCTTTCGAAACCTACGGGCCTACAGCCAAACTCTACGGGGTTTTCCGTCGTCCTGTAGGATAGGTTCCACTCTCGGATCGCCTTATTTAGCCTGTCTGTCTTACTTCTATCCTGGTCGTCTTCCATGGCTCTGGATGTGGGTTTCTCTGGTGTCTAGAATACCTCGCCGGCTTTGACGGATTCTACGAGCAGTTTACGGATCTGATCCACTGTTAGGCCCTCTGTATTTATGCCTCTGCTTTCTGCTTCCTTCGTGAGGTCTGGTTTGTGCAGCTGGTATATCCAAGCCGTCTGCATCTGTCGGCAGGGACCTATCGGTTTTCGTTGCGACGCGGGGTTGTTCAACGGGCGGGCGGGAATCGTCGCGTCTTGTTTTGTAAACTACACGTCGGTAACGGTAATTCGGAGTTTAAATCGTAACACTTTTGTTCGGTAAAGATATAAATTAGCCTTTCCCTGTCTCCTAAAGAACTACGAGACTCCTGTATGAGTTATTGCGTTGGGCGCCAAATGTGATGTGCGGGTTTAGCCGGACACACATATCCCTCAGCCTGAAGGGCTATCGAGGGTTTCCTAGTTAACTCAGACGGTAAGGAGCCTAGCAGGAGCAGGGGTAAATGAGAACAGCGGTCGGATTAATAGTTAAAACTGGGTCTTGCCGCCCTTTTATGAAATGCTACACACTTATGCTCTACACGGGCTCTATTATACCGCGGTACGGGGCACGGTTGCCGAACGGATACGATTCGGGTCGGTGAGAGGCGGTAACGGCGGGACAGTGATACTCCGGCAGTGCACCCGGTATCCAAGCGGCCAGGTAGTATCACGGACGCGGGTTCGTGATACTACCTTTTCGGTTCGCCAGTGGCGGGGAGGAAAGGAGGGCGAGGGGAGAGAGTTGGGCACACGGCGAGCCGCTAGCCAAACTCTGCCCGTCCGGCTTTTTTATTTTTTATTTTTTTTTGAACCTGACTGTTGCTATAATAGGACGAACCCAATATAGCGGTCGAATTGCGTGGTTGGAGGGTAGCCTGGGGAAAATCCAGGGGGAGCCTCCGGCACGACCACGCGGGAAAGTTTGTACACTGGAATACTCTACGAGTTTGCGCTCCAGTGAGATTGGTTGAACGGTATCAACCGAATCTGGGGTGTGAGTGGTGTCGAACTACTGGGAGTTTTATCGCTGGTTCGCTAAAACCTAGCCTAGCTGAGAAGAGTCCAGCAAGAAACTCAGCTAGGCCCGACTTGGGTCGGACTGACTCTACCCGGTATGCGGCGGTACCGGGACGAATGGGGACTGTATGTGTCTGTGTTGTCGCGATCTCGCGGTGGACGTCCCCGCCGGCGGGAATGCCGAAGTGTACGCGATGTGTTGGACGCCGAAAGCGCAGCGTTCCATCTTTCGATGGACGCTGTGATTTCGTCGTCCGGGTCCGTGTGTGTGTGCCTAGGACGCCGGACCGTGCGGCCCCTAATCAGTGAGCGCCGAGTAACGACAGAGGGGGGAGGGATGGGAATGTAATCAGCAGCCTTCCTAACTAACGGATTCCTATGGTGGGGAGCGTTGTCAAAATAACGTCTGGCAGCCTGCTTAAAGAAACCATACATGGTGCTAATCTCCATGTCGTGGTGCAGGCTGAGGTTCGATTGGTACCACGGGGCACCAGTCGCCCTACGGAGAAAACGATTCTGAATGACCTGAAGCGGCTTGAGTGATGACATAGGCACGTGAGCAAATGCTACACTTGCATATGTCATGATTGGACGAACACAAGTCTTGTAGAGTGTCAGCTTATTTCTAAGTGACATTTTACTAAACTTGTTGATCATCGGCCCAAGCCTTCCTAGTATGAACAACGCGCGGTTGCGAACCCTACGGATGTGGCTACGGAAAGTCAGTCTCCTGTCGAGGGTCACTCCAAGATATTTGGCCTCGTTGACCCAGGGGATGGGTCGGTCAAACAACTGGATCGGAGCCACCCGTCTTTCTGTACTAACGCAGTCAGACGGGTGGAAGACTATTGCAGTGCTTTTTTCCGGGTTGACTTCGATACGCCAAAGATTAAACCAACGACCTAGGTCGGTGATTGCCTCTTGGAGGTATCGCCGGATAGTAGCGTACTTACAATGGGTCGTAAAGAGCGCGGTGTCGTCCGCAAACAACCCCAGTTGCACCTTAGGGTGCCTGGGAATGTCGTTCGTGAACAACGAGTAGAGAGTGGGAGAGAGCACGGAGCCTTGCGGGACTCCGGCCCGGATGGGGTGTGGGTCCGAGTACGTTCCCTCCAGTCGGTATCGAAAGCTTCGATCACTGAGAAAATCTCGTATGGTGAGTACGAGTCTGTCCGGTATACCGAGCTGGTATAACTTGTATACCAGCCCGTTATGCCAGACCTTATCGAAGGCTTTCGCCACGTCGAGAAAGATAGCACCGGTCTTGAGCCCCTGGAATCGAGAGAAACCGTCCAACACGTGCTCCGTGACGCGGTGCACCTGTTGGACGCATGAGTGTCCGGATCTAAAGCCGAACTGCTCGTCGATGAGGAGGTTATTCTCGGCCGTAAATCTGAGAATTCTCGTGAGTAGGATCCGCTCATATAGCTTTCCAAGGGAGCTAAGTAAGCTGATCGGCCTATAAGAGGCAGGCGAGGTCCGGGGTTTGCCGGGCTTCGCTATCCCTATGACCGTTGCACATTTCCACGCGGCTGGAAAGTGAGCATTGGTCAGCGCGGCATTGAAGATGCCAACCAAAAGGAGGAGGAGGGTTTCGGGGAGAAGTCTCAGGATGCGATTGGATACACCATCCGCACCCGGAGCCTTCCTAATACGGAGACGCCTGACATGGGCACTGACTTCCTCAACCGACACCGGTAAAATGGGTGAAGTTACGGGGAGACGCGATCTCCTGTCCACCTCGGAATCGACCCTTCTAATGTGGGCTTCGTCGGTGTGGAGGAGGTTGGGCGAACATTGGGACTCTAGGCTGCTCGCAAGGCATTCGGCTTTCTCACTGTCCTCGAACGCGGGGGTTGAGTGATCCGGTCGATCCAAGGGAGGGATAGTCCAACAGGCATCGGATTTGAGAGATCTCGCTAGTTTCCAGTAAGCCAGATGACTAGGCGTTATCTCCCCCATCAGATCCCTGAACGAGTTCTCCCGAAATTCGGCAATTCGCTGTTTGGACTCGTTAGACAAGTCCCTCAGGATTTGCCGATTTTCGGCAGAAGGGTGACTTGAATAGGTACGGATGGCGCGATTTTTCCTTGTTACCAACTCCCTCAGTTCCCTAGGTAGGGGTCGGTGTTGGATGTCCTCCGCCGACACCTCCCTTGAGGCCTCGCTTCGTACAGCGTTGAGGTAGTTGGTGAAAGAATCGATCGCTTGGTCTGTCTGTTCGGTTGTAGTTATATTGTCTGGGATATCTCTAAGCAAGGGGGGATCTGTCTTTAAGAGACCTGTTTGCACCTTGTCCCAGTCCACGAGTGTCCTGGTACGAGGAGTACTATTGGGGTGAGGACCTAGTCTCAAAAGGACTGGCCTATGATCCGAGTCTAGTTCGTGTATCACTTCTATAGAACGCAGAGTTAACGCTACGTTCTTTAGCAGTGCTATGTCGAGTATGTCAGGTCGGTGATCTACGTTATGAGGGAAGTGAGTCGGTTCTAAGGGAGCAAGGAGATCGAAAGGGAGGCTATCGATCAAAAGGTGATGAAGGCTAGGGAGTTGAGGTCAGTCAAAAGTAAGTCTCGTTGAGGTGAAAGGTAGGTTGAAGCAATCGATATCGGGGGGTGACCCTCCATCGAGATGCGACAGACCGACACTTCCATATTTGTCAGGGGCGGGGGATTGAGTCTTATGCAATGCAAGTTACGTTTGTAGAAAATGAGCGTGCCCCCGAATGGCCTACCATCTTGCCTATCATCTCTAATCTGATGCCCGTCCGGCGGTCGCGCAGGCGCTTATATGTGGTCGGCCGGGCGGCGGTGTGGTGGGGCGCGTCGTGGTGCGCCGCTCTCCCCGCTCGTCGGTCCCCCGGGCCGGCGCCGTCATGTCGCGGCGGCGGCTGTGGCGTTTTCCATGACGTCACAACTGTTATTGCATATGAGTTTCTAAACAATCTCAAGGTAAACCTCATAATTGATGTTAATGGTGATGCTTACATTGAAAACATCATTAAAGACTAGCTGACCATAAATATTACTGGCATTCTCTTTTTTTAAGGTCAATAACTTGCTGATTTTTAATGTATACATGTAGTATGTATTCATAAAAGTTACATTTATGTTTAAAATAGTACAAAATATAAAGATTTAAGGCAATTACTAAAAGCTTTTTAAGCTTTTTGGGTTAATATTTCATATTATTGAGCCCACCATCTGCATTTTCTTTATTCAAGAAATAATACTATCAAAAACATAAACAAAACTTATATCAAGAACATTGGAAGGATGAATACACGATGAGACGATTTTTTATTTTTATTTATACAAACGAGTTGATTCACTAACCTTTCAAAAGTAGTAAAATCAGACTTTATTTTAAACTACATATTGTATTAGGTTACGAAACGTTTATATTAGTAAGAAGACTGATTATTGCAATATTTGTAATACTTACTACTTACTGTAGAATACTGTAGAATGTGTGGCGAGGAGGACGAGTGTGAGTGAGTATGAGACCAGGAACACTCACTGTGTGAATAGCATGCCCTTGCCAGACAAACAATGAATTACTTTGGTAGCGACTATCCGCAACCAAAGGAATTCAAGGTGCTCCCGCTGAGCTGCATCATCCGCTTTGTGGAAATAATGGAGCGAGCTTGGGAGTAGGCATAAAGGAGAGGGCAAATGCACAAAAGATCCCGCTGGGTCGAAGTGCATCCGAAATTGCCCTCATTTAGATAAGATAAGATAAGATAAGATAATACTTACTACTGAAAAAGTAATCAATAGTTGTACCTAGTAATTGTTGTTACTCATCGTCATCGTCAATACAATTGTCTGTACATGGCAAATATATTTTAAAAACTTTAATGGGGGGCCTTCATAAACACAACAGAGCCCAAAACAATGAATTTTTTGTCGGGTTGTCTGTGCGTTTGTGCACGCTAATCTCAGAAACAACTTAACCGATTTGGATGCGGTTTTCAGTAAGTTATGTTAGACTTCCCTTAACCTTAGTGTTTATTTTATTCAAATTGGTTAATTAATAAAAAAGTTATGTCAATTTAAGTTACGTAGTATGTTCGTAGTCACGTCTCTATGGTTAACAATATATGTATATGTATTTATATAGCAATTTATGTATGTTTATTTGTATGCTTTATGTGTGTATGTTTATTATTGATGTAATTGTGTATGTTGTGAGCTCGTTTACTTCCAATTTTGTCTCCTACCTATTTTGTAATTTTTTGTTGCTATTTCTCCGCTACCTAAAGGTTGTCTGGAAGAGATCGCTCTTTAGCGATAAGAGCGCCTGTTGGTAACATCTATGTTTTATAAGTTGTTATGTCTATTTGATTCATGTTTTAAGGTGTGCAATATAGAGTATTTGTATTGTATTGTATTGTATTGTAGTATCAGTATAGCATAAACTGGTAGGTAGTAATACTCATACTGATCGATACATATAATATTGAATAATAGGTAAAACAAAGACTGAGCTGAATTGGCTGACATTTAGGTTAAATAAATATAAAATGTCATAATGCTAAACAAATAAACGTACATACTTGCCGTACAAATTACTATTTCCTAACAAAACCTTTTTTGACCAAAAAAAATATAACAGGTAATCATTAATGTCAACATTTGACACAAAAATACTTACTCCTTCAGTAGAATCTAATTTAATAATAGTTTCAAGCAAGTTTCAAGTATACTGAAGTGGCTTATCAGTCGTTTTAGGATGATCCCGAGGTCATTAACAAAAAATTGTCCGTGAGGGCTCGCTTGCCTCGCCGCTCATCTCCGGTACTTTGGCCACAGGTTTCGCTTGCAAAGACACCTACCTAGGGATTGTAAGTGTCCGTGGGGGCTTGCCTTCGGGTCTTCGACCCTCGAGCTCGCCTAGGGAGCGGTCTCTAAAAGCATGCTATAGGCCTTTCATTGCTACGAAAAGCTCAGCCTTCGGCTTCACTAGCTTCCCCTTTCACCTTCGGTAAATCGGGCCTCAGGTTTCGCTTGCAAGACACCCGAAGATAATGAGTGTCCGTATTAGGGGCTCGCATTGACAGCGCTCTCTAAAGGGATGCTTTGGGACGACATTGTAAAGCCTTTGGCAAAGGCCAAAGGCCAAAGGGCCTGGCTGCCACCTGGGGATAGTAAGTGACCTTTAGCCCCCGAGCGCTTTCTTAAGGCTTGATTTGGAACTTTCATTGTGACGAAAAGTTCGGCCTTCGGCCTCGCTTGCCTCGCCGCTCATCTCCGGTACTTTGGCCACAGGTTTCGCTTGCAAAGACACCTACCTAGGGATTGTAAGTGTCCGTGGGGGCTTGCCTTCGGGTCTTCGACCCTCGAGCTCGCCTAGGGAGCGGTCTCTAAAAGCATGCTATAGGCCTTTCATTGCTACGAAAAGCTCAGCCTTCGGCTTCACTAGCTTCCCCTTTCACCTTCGGTAAATCGGGCCTCAGGTTTCGCTTGCAAGACACCCGAAGATAATGAGTGTCCGTATTAGGGGCTCGCATTGACAGCGCTCTCTAAAGGGATGCTTTGGGACGACATTGTAAAGCCTTTGGCAAAGGCCAAAGGCCAAAGGGCCTGGCTGCCACCTGGGGATAGTAAGTGACCTTTAGCCCCCGAGCGCTTTCTTAAGGCTTGATTTGGAACTTTCATTGTGACGAAAAGTTCGGCCTTCGGCCTCGCTTGCCTGGCCGCTCACCTTCGGGACTTTGCTTTGGTCTCCGGCTGTGCATATGCAAGACATATACATATATGGGGATAGTTAGTGTCCTTGGGGGCTCACCCACGGGCCTTCAGCCCCCGAGCTCGCATAGCGACCGCCATCTAAAAGCATGCTTAGGGCCTTTCATTCCTACGAAAATCTCAGCCTTCGGCTCTGCTTGCCTCCCCGTTTACCTTCAGGACTTCGGCCCTCGGGTTTCGCTTGCAAGTTATTTGGAGATAACAAGTATCCATGGGGGCTCGGCCTCGGGCCTTAGGCAATCGAGCTCGCATTGAGACCACTCTCTGAAGGATTGCTTTAGGCCTTTAATACCGGCCGAATCCGGCCGGATTGAAAATCATACCGGATTGCAATCCATACCAGACCAGCGGCTCGCCCGAGCCAGCCGAAACGCTCTCCCGAACGGCTTGGGCGAGCTGTCCGAATACTCGGCCGTGTGCGCTCGGTTGGTGAGGACACGCGTTGGGCAAACATGAAAAATGCTTTCGCAAGTCCGGCTGTCCGACTGTTCTCCTCTACAGATAGCATTTCTCAACCGATTCTTGTGAAATTTTAAGTTCAATAATGAATATACATAGATCATTTTGTCGATTCAGTTTGTCCAATTTTTTTTGAAGTAATAACTTCTTTAGCGGCGCTGTGCACTTTTTGTGATGGGGAAAATTGTTAAACTCGCCACAGGTCACGTGACCGTAATTTTCGTAAGACGTGAGATTCGAGACAGGTCACGTGACCGTAAGCTGTTACAATATCATTGAGTTTTCACTTCTGTCGGCACTCCCGTGCAATCCGGTCTTTTTTTTAATAGACTATTATAAACTAGTTTATGAGTTAAATGATGAGTACACATTTCGGAAACGGATAAATAAATATTCACCTTTTTATCAGCTAGCTGTCTAAGGTAAAACTTCGCAATCGGCAGGAAAACGGAACTGAAAACTCAGTCATTCAACCATGGTCGTTAAACATGCACATTTTTAACAATTTAATAAGTAATTGTATCTCCAACGAAATTTTTAACAAGCTTTTATTACACTTGACTTGTTTGTTCGTTAGTGCGGGATGTGTGTCTTGGAACTGAATTTTGAACCAGTTAACCTCAACCAATTGAGCTGAAAATTTGGACATAAATATATTTTGGGTATAAGTAAGTATATTTTGGATAACAATTCAATATTATGGACAGAAGGTGGCCATGGGAATTCAGAACTTAACCGACGTAACCCCGTTGAGTTTGGGCTCGTTAGAATCCTCTCAATGAGTAGTTGATGACAGTATACCAAAACCGGCCAAGTGCGAGTCGGACTCGCGCACGAAAGGTTCCGTACCATTATCTAATAATAAGGAATATGACAAACTATTTTCCCTCTGTAAAATTCTACCAGTAGTAAAACTATAAAAACGGCAAAAATATCACGTTTGTTGTATGGGAGCCCCCTTAAATATTTATTTTATTGTTTTTTAGTATCGTTTGTTATACGGGCAACAGAAATACCTACATCATCTGTGAAATGTTCAACTGTCTAACTAGCACAGTTCATGAGACAGAACTGTCAGAGCAGACAGCCTGGTGACAGACGGACGGACAACGGAGTCTTAGTAATAGGGTCCCGTTTTACCCTTTGGCTACGGAACCCTAAAAAGTACAGTTACATTAACCCCCTTTACTTAACACATGGTTTCCGTTGACGCGATATCGTGTCCTAACATTTGCGCCTCTGCAACGAATGCGTTAATCACCATTTATTTATTCAATAATACATTATCACCATTCATATTATTATTGTACCTACACCTGAATATACATTACATACATAGGGCAGCAGTTCTGTATCAGTGTGCTGCGCTTGCGCCGCCTACCGCCATCGTCGTGACATATGCTCACAGAAAACCTCCAATAGATAGAGCCTATAGGGCGACGTGCGGTCACCACGCATATATGTTTTTGCATTGGTAACCCCCCACTACCCCGCGCCATATTGTCAGTATCGACCAGGTACGCGATCTGTACGTGCGTGAAACAAACAGCAAATTAAAATTGATTTTGCGCTATAAAAATGGGTACTTGCTGTGTGAAGTGGTGTGGAAAAAACTCTCGAACGTCTGATTACACAAACGACGGAATAACATTTCACAGGTAAGTTCAATTTATCATATAATTGTAAATTTCATTCTGTCACGCGGAGTTCATTTTACACTGGTCCACAAGAAGTAGTGAAGTATGCATGTCCCTTTTCATCAAATGGGAATGACAATATACTGTTCCTTTCTCACGAAAGCACGTGACACTCTAGTGATGGGCTAGTGATGCTTTCGAATTTTACCGATTCAGATTCATTTAAGGAAACAATACGTTAATTCATCCGTGCTTTCGTGTACTATTTTAATGAAAAATTCACCAAAGATTATATTTATATCCTTGTCATTGCATTGTCAAAATTATTTTGTTAGAAATCATAGATAATGTGTACGATGTAGGTTTAAACTGCACCCGGCAACGTGGCGGACTGCAACAGTCTTAAAAGCTATGAGGTAAAGGGGGACGTAGTAAATTACTGTCTCGCTCTATTTTATAGCTTCCAGAGCTAATGAACGGAATATATTATTGTAGTACAGTCGCGTTCTTTAATTTATGATCCTTTTCGCTAAAATATTCTTTGTATTCCTATACAATTTGACAGGATTGTGAACCTTAAGTGGGTCCCAAATTAAAGTTCGTGACTGTACCTACAGTACGTCAATCATGAGACGGCCGCGACATACTCTCGATTTTTCTCGCACTATACCTCTTGTTCTAAGTGTTCTAATAAGAAAGAGACGGATAGGATAGAAACACAAATCAATAAATTACATTCATATACATACATATATAATGAATGCAATATAAACTTACTTATACATACCTAAATACATACAATTATATATACTCGAACAAAGATATCATGAGGTTCATCAGTCTTTAATAGTTAAAAAGAGATGCTTACGGAACTTACCTTTAAAGGAGAACTACCTCTGAGCTTGTCTGATGGTAAGAGGGAGATCATTCCAGACGGAAAGCAGGAAATCAGTACGTTGAAATAAGACAGAGAGTTTAAGACTCCTGGATGAACGTAGCTTGCAACCAGGACCAGGTGTAACAATATTTTTTATTTATTTAAGATATTCCGGTGCAGCTGGGTCGAAAAAGATGGTATAAAGTGTGCACAGAAGTTTGAATTTATACACCTTACTTCGCATATGTACATACTGTCTATTCAGGTTTCCTCACGATGTTTTCCTACGCCAAATTTCCGAAAAACTCATTAGTATAATCCGCGATTCGATTGACGCGGACGGTCGCATACTTGAACCGCTCACTAGGATACTATGAGAAATAATGAATTACATGATGAATCCAGCAACATAAAAACCGGCCAAGTGCGAGTCGGCATCGCGCACCGAGGGTTCCGTAAAATTTTCGGTTTCGCGATTTTTCCTTTATCTGTGCTATAAGAAAGACGTTGCTTCGTACCAAATTTCAAGATTCTGAGTTCACGGAAGTACCCTGTAGGTTTTGATTCCCTTGCGAGTTTCGAAAATTTTCGTAAATTTGCGGCATAAACGGCTGTATCTTTTAATTGCGTTTGCTTAGAAGTTTGATTATTTCACAGCTGCAAGGGACATTAGACCTGAGTATTTGGTATACATTTTAGCTTGATACCTCCACGCGTTCCTGAGAAAAAGTGTCTTGACAGACGGACGGACGGACGGACGGACAACAAAGAGATCCTATAAGGGTTCCGTTTTTTCCTTTTGAGGTATGGAACCCTAAAAACTAGTTGGATGTATTCACAAGGTACTTAAATACAAAATACAGTGTGTATAGTGGCCTCTTTTTTTAAATACCTATCGTAAATTTTCAATAATCACAATTATTTACCAATAGCGCTAGTGAGCACGCCCCGCCCTCTTAAATAATGATGAGGATTATCTATCATCAACGACATAATTTTATCACATTTAATTAATATATGTACTTTTTTATGACATCGTTTTTATTTGTCTTCCGTACCTAGCTAATATACCAATATTAAAATAACATACATAAGCCTAGCTAGCACATTCGCGTTAATGTCGAATAAACATCCCATTCGTCCTTTCCTAGTAAATATGTAAATACGAACGGGACGAAGGCTTCTTGTCCGACATAAATACGATAATGCAGTAAATGTTGTAAAATGCCTAGAAATAACTACTCGATGTGATTAACATACTTTTTTATGTTACTTACGTGGTAATCAAAATAGTCGATAAACGAAACATGATTATAATATAACAGTGACAGCAGTTCAAAAATTTAAACCATGTTAACGGGTACCGTGCCTACGCCATGTAAAATATTCTACTAACAATTAATTGCGGCACCGCTAAAAACCGTTAGCGAACAACGCGTCCCATCACGCTATTTTCGAAACAGCCAATCGCAGCGCCGTTACCGACCTCCCCGCAACCCGCACCTACCGCCAACTGTGGTGACCTTTGCATCGAACTAAATCGCTTATAGGCTCTATCTATTGGAGGTTATCTGTGGTTGTATCTATATTTTACTGACGAAACCTGTGGTGGATGCTTTATCTGTGGAATGACGAAACCTGCGCTGTGGATCTTGAATAATCTTGATGGTATGTGTAGTGGTTCGGTTTTATTATTTTTGTTTTTTTTCATCCTACTAATATTATAAATGCGAAAGTTTAGGTGTTTGGATGTTTGTTACTCAATCACGCTTAAACGGCTGAACCCATTTGAATGAACTTTGCACGAAGATAGTTTATAGTCTGGATTAAAAATAGGATAGTTTTTATCCCGAGTCCACGCAGACGAAGTCGCGGGCGGAAGCTAGTTAATAAATAAAAATAGCAATAGTAATGTGAAGTACCTACTGCTAAATCTGTAATGTTATCTTCGAACTTGTATGGAAATATCTCGGAATAAACTTATTATCTGTGAAGTACTTTTAAGTACATAATTGTGGAATTCCATAAGGCATCTGTGGTCTTCATCATCAATTCCACTCCACCAAATTCCGGGCACCAAAATCACTAAACCGTGCCTTATATAATTGAGGAGTTCCCTCAATTCCTCATGGTTCCCATCAACATCATCCAACGGGGTTTTTGAAAAAAATGGGACCAACCTGGAAGCATATACTTACAAACAAAAAAAAATGTACGAATTGGCTCATAAATGACGGAGTTCTGTCTGAGGTAACAAACATTGAAAAAAAAATTATGAAAATATACAACCGAATTGAGAACCTCCTCCTTTTTTTTAAGTCGTTTAAAAATAGCTAATCCTGAAACCAACATATGGTCGGCAGCACGCTTAGGCCCCCCCTGGAGTCGTAAGCGTCCACAGGCCACGGTCGCTTGCCACCGGGCGGGCGGGTCGTGTGCTTGTTTGCGACCGCCCTAGGCTAGTATAAAAAGTACTTATGTATTTACAAATTAGCCACTACGAAGCTTGTCGTAATGTATGTTGCTACACTTTGTCCAATTAAGTATAATAATAGGTCTGTAATAATGAAAATCGATAGTGGTGTAAAAGTATGTTTGTCCGGTGTTCCGATGCGAGATAAGACGTGTAATGCCCCAGAACGGGCGCGGGGCGGTCACTCATTGTTGTGACTCTAAGCACATCCGTTTGTTACTATTCTGGTTCCCATTTCTAGTCATTTCTCATAAGTCTGTCCAGCTTCTGCTCAGATTGTCTAAAAGAGTGTTGGGCGGAGGCGGTTACACACGGCGGCCTTATGCAGCGCTACAAATGTCATACCTACAGTATCGATACAGCACGGCCATCACAGGACGGCGCGCGAGCTGTCTCGCGGCGAGATAAGTCTCTTTCTAATTAGAAAACTTAAATGGAGTCTTGTGCTAGCCGTGTAGGTGATCTATGGCTACATAGACTAGCGTGTAGCGACAGCGGAGGTACTTATAGCGGACAATTCACCATTCATTTAAATACAGCCAGGAAAAACATTTCCCTCTTCGCGTGTGCAATCAAGTGCAAAAATATGTATCTATTGAATCCTCTCATAAATTTGTACTGAAACCTGAATTCGCTGACATAAGAGCGATCGGACACATTTATGAGTAAGTTATATGCACCCGTATTCTTACACTCCACCGGTCTCTGGTTTTGTATGTGCTTCGGTAGGTAATGCAGCTATTACCTACGAGTACGTGGCGTGTGGGTGAGGGTGACCCTCCTATATTATTTATGATTGAACCATGATTTTACAAGTTCCGTTCTCAACATTTGTAGGAATAATTAAGGTAGCTGGAGGCGTTATTGATTTACGTGACACAGATAACTATTCACAATGATATTTTCTTTACGTCACACCTGGCCATAAAGTGGCAATTACCTGTCAACTAGTGACGTAAAATGTTGTACTTACTCGCCACGAACGCTAATTAAGAAATACAACCTGCTGCGATCGAAGGCGTTCTTTGTTTTCCCGTCAGTCATCATCATTACTATAACATCATCATCGTTATATCAGCCGAAAGAAGTCCACTGCTGGATCAGAACTCCCCCAAAGAGTGCCAAAGAAACCGGTTCTGCGTCACCCGCACTCGGCGGACTCCCGCGACCTTTACCAGGTCATCAGTCCTCCTTGTGTTTGTTTTGTCTAAGAGCCACGCGGCGCCTTCCGGTAGTACAATAGGGTACCTCTTCAGTTCTCGTTTGTTGACGGCCAATTCAAGATCGAGTGTGATAGCGATCGATAGCCGATAGCTTTATCCCTTTGTGATTTAGATTTCATTATATTCACAATTCATTATGCAGCCGCCTGCCTGGTTATCTGTTTACCTATCTGTGTGCCAAATTCACTTACTTAAGCCGGATTCATACTTATCTGTTGTGTTTGACGCGGCAACGATATCTGTTTGATACATTAGATTGACCCTGGCCTAGCCAGCATGATAACATTTAAAATAATTCGTCCTTTACGAGTAGGTAAGTATATAAATTTATGCGAACGGGACGAGTGCTTTAATTCCGACAAAACCAGGCATTAACATGATCATGTTCTGTCTAGCTAATAGGCTGACGCGCTCTGCCCTGACAACTATGGTCTAGCTAGGCTGACGCGTTCTGCCCTAACCACTATGGTCTAGCTAGGCTGACGCGCTTTGCCCTAACCACTATGGTCTAGCTAGGCTGACGCGCTCTGCCCTGACCACTATAGTCTAGCTAGGCTGACGCGCTCTGCCCAAACCACTATGGTCTAGCTAGGCTGACGCGCTCTGCCCTGACCACTATGGTCTAGCTAGGCTGACGCGCTCTGCCCTGACCACTATGGTCTAGCTAGGCTGACGCGCTCTGCCCTGACCACTATGGTCTAGCTAGGCTGACGCGCTTTGCCCTGACCACTATGGTCTAGCTAGGCTGACGCGCTCTGCCCTGGCCACTATGGTCTAGCTAGGCTGACGCGCTCTGCCCTGACCACTAGGAGCGCATCAGAGAACGCCACGGGCTTTATGTACGTTTAACCATTTTAACATAGTAAGTAACATACGGTGTCCCTTATTTCACTCCCCAGAATTTTAATTTCAGTTTTTTAGGGTTCCGTAGTCAATAAGGAACCCTTATAGTTTCGTTAGGTCCGTCTGTCCATCTGTGGCTTAGCTCAGTAACCCTTACTATTAGAAAACTGAAATTTGGCATAGGTATATAAATCAATCACGCCGACAAAACAGTAGAATAAAATTCACCTAGTGTGGGGTATCGTTGGAGAGCCTGTTTAAAAATATTATGGGCTTTTTAAATATTTTTTTAACATTTTCAACTCGGTAATCCGTTTGCGTGATATTGGGCTTTGAAGCCCTAATTTTTGTTCGAGCCAAGTGTCTCCCCCCCTCTGCCGACTAAATGGCTACTACTGGAGATGTGAAAAAGTACTTGGCAGTAGCTTATTATAATTAAATTAAAAGGAAAACTATCATGGCTAAGAACGGTCACGATTCTGCAGCGCGTCCACCATGTTCGCTGAAGCGCGAGTGGACAGTTTTGGGGCTGTGTTGCGGAAAAAGATGGCATCACTTCTAGCCAGAATACGTGGCAGCTCAAACAGCGTCCTGAAAACTGTAGCCATTAGGAGTGAGTGCCCAATAATGCAACACTTAATTAAAAATACTGTATCTTTAGCTACATATATTTACTAACATAGGATAACATAGTATTAAGAAAACTACTAAAAAACTGTGGATCTTGTTGTCTGAATAAATAAATTTTATTATTATTATGTATGTCTTTCCCGCTCACGGGACAATGACGTCCCGGACCTTTGGGAGGCGTGCGTGGAGCTAGGTACCTACAAAGTACCAACTGAGCCAACACGTAGAGGCCCTTTTGACAATTTAATAAAGAGCGGATGCTGTCCCTGCCCGTGTCATGGGACGCACACAGAGACAGCACCCGCTGAGGATTATAGGGCCTATTGATGGTTGATGGAATCTAAATGAAACGGGTTATTGGGTTAAAATGATGGACTAGTGGCTGGGCTATTGGGTGAAACATCGGACGCCTGCCTTATAAAACTGTCTCACTTTTTATCTCTGGCAGACGGTGACTCGCCAACTGCTAGATGGGCCCCTATTAATAGCGACATAAAAAAATGGCCTAAGGGCAACACCGGTCAGAAAGCTGGGGGGAAGAGAGGTGGCACTGGACTTTAAACATATAGCCAACTCGCCACTTAGGTGTCCACATCAACCCTCGAGCAACAGCTCTTGCGACTCCACTCTGAACGGCCAGTAAAGGCAAGCCAGAGGCAGGGGGCCTGTCCAACCATCCACCCGATCGGCTCAACCAGACCACAGGACACCCCCAGGGGTACTTAGGTACGTAGGGTCGCTACTCCCTAACAGCCCGCCACAAGCTGCCTTACGTTGACTGATTGCACCAGAAATCTGGTGGGCGATGATTATTATTATTATTATTAAGAAGTAAACCTAGATATTTTTCTAGCACGAACGAGTGATTGACAAAATAAAAACATTGACAGTCCCAGTTATCGATACGTACCACTTCAACGTCAGAGGTAATACAAAGGTATATATATATGGTAATAGGGTGCGTTAGAAAATAGATAATAATAACAAAACTATCAATTTATTTATATTTTACATGCTTCAGAAAACAATTTGGAATACTTTCATAACTTTCTTTCTTCGTGTTACTGAATTAAGAATATATATATTTAATTATATTTTAAATATAATATATATTTTGTTAAGAATATATTTGCCTTAATATGCAATATGAATAAACGTCACATTATATGTCAATTATTTACTTTTTTTATGAATAAAGTCTATGAATATAAAAAGTTTGATTACTTTTTTACATTGGTAATAAGTAGAGGAATGAAATGAAATCTAAATTATGATTTTGCCTCTTTATCATTACTTCGATGAGTTGGATGACTAGTGAAAATTTGCAAATAGCTATACTGCATATTTTCCTCACAGACTTATAATGAAGTACAAGCAGCCGCAAGTACAGTGATTTGTACTATTCGTTAAACAATCGTCTATTGGCATCGGCCTCCCCTGACTGTAAAATTTCTCGAATACTACTGATGGCGGGGTCTAACAATTGAACTGACAAAAGCCAATCACCTTCAGTTATTGACATTACTTCGTTTTTTGCTGTTGACACGTCATCATTTTGTACTGGGTTGCGACTCAACGCGTCAACATGTTGCATTTGTGATCCAGCTCTGTGATAAGTATCGAATGTAAATTCTTGAGTGTCTAGAATCCATCTACTAATGCGAGGGACTATGGTTTGTTTTGTTATTGCAAACCGTACAGCGTTGCAATCAGTAATAATCTTAAACGGTGCGCCAAGCAAGTAATGACGAAATTTTTGCAGACCCGTAACTATGGCTAACAATTCTAGCTCAAAAGAATGATATTTTTTTTCATCATCATTTGTTTGACGGCTGTAAAAATGAACGGGTCTTTCGCCGTCTTCTGTAGTTTGCATTAAAATACACCCTAGTCCATCGCGACTAGGGTTTGCAAGATCCGCCAATATTTCGGATCCGGATATTTCGGATCTTTAAATCGAACGGATCCGGATATCCGGATTTTTCGGATAAAACGGATCCACAAGGTTTTTTTTGGTATAAAGTAGGAATTGTAAGGCCAAACTAAGAAAAAAACTAAAAACGGCTATACCACCGTATTTATATACCTGAAAGATTTTAAATAGATACGCATTCCCGAGGTCATAAGGGGTATAAAACTTTATTTTGTTTCAACTTTTAACTTACGACTATTAACTAACTAGCAAAGTTAGTTCAGTCACTGAAAGCTGTCACTTGAATAACTACAACCAGGTCGCGTTAACTCCGTACCTGGTGCTCGTACATACATTTCAATGAGCTCTATGTATACAGTTAATTCGATAGGGTTGTAAAAGAAATTGTCATGAAGACTCGGACGCCTTACTCAGTAATCGATTGGAAGACGAGCCAACATGGAAATCGTGAAAATCAAGGGAAGAGGTGTTTGTTTAGCAAGGGACATTCCATTAGGCTATTAAGACTAGGTATGTCTAGATATGGCAAAAACGGTCAACTATATACAGGGTGTAATCGTTAAGTGTAGCCAGGCGATTATTCTGTAAATATAACAGATATCAGAAAACTTAAAACTGATATCGAAAGTACGTTATCTAATAAGTAAAATCACATCAATACCTTTTAAAAATAAAACTATAAATCCAAAATATTAAGTTTAAACGCTCCCATACATTTAGTACGACGACGTTCGTTGAGGGGCTGTAATTTCACTAATTTCCCTACTGTAAAAGATACTAATATTTAAGATTGACTATTTACACAATTAAATTATAATAAAGGAATAAAACTATCCTTTCATGAAATAAAATTATCTAATGTTATTTTTAAGGAAGTTTTTTTTTGTTTACCTACAGCTGTTGCTCTTAGTGACGCCCGTGTAGTGCGATACATTGACGGGCCGTCTTCACTGTTTCTAAATGCACTTTTCTTGCAATTTACGGCGTAATTAAAGCAATGGCTTGGCGTACACGATTCTTTAGCTCTTCTAGGTTGTGTATTAGCTCATCGTAAACGTAATCTTTTATGAATCCCCAAAAGAAAAGATCAGAGGAAGTGAGATATTAAATGTATCGGAACGTTTCAACTTAATATTTTGGATATTTCTAGTTTTATTTTCAAAAGTTATTGATGTGATTTTACTCATTGGTTAACGTACTTTCGATGTCAGTTTCAAGTTTTCTGATATCTGTTATATTTACGGAATAATGGCCTGGCTACACTTAACGATTACACCCAGTATAGCGCACTATTCTTATTTTACATGATCATATTATAAGTCAAGACCATAACACTAAAAAATTATTACAATTATAAAACGTAGGTATTGTTGCTGCATTTACTTTTTACTTCCTGTGTCAATTCAAAGACTACATTGTGTCAAATATGCTTCTTAAATATTTCTTTAGGTACATCTAAAGAAACTCTTTAGTAAGTAGGTAGGTACATATAATCTAAGTAATATTGGATTTATATAATTACTGTCTGGGATGATGAAGTGGCGAATAAAAACAAAGATTGAGGTCATCATATCATACCGTGTTTAGCGTGGACTCGGTACAAACTTCATTTTGTAGCGGTATTTTCGGTTTTCATGGTTGTATTTTAAGGATCCGTAATATCCGAAAAATCCAGATCCAGGAGCCTCTCAGATCCGGATCTGAAATCTGGCGGATATCCGGATATTTCGGATATCCGGATTGCAAACCCTAATCGCGACTCGCATCAGTATACAAACTGATTGGCAGATTTGGATCAAAATACTTAGAGCTACGTTGTTCACTAAAGCACCCTTTAATTTATCAACCGCCATATCTTGTTCGGTACTCCATTGCCACACAGAGTCTTTCTTTAGTAAGTTACTTAAAGGTTTTCAAATTAGCGCGCAATCTTTAATACATTTCCGAAAATAATTTATTAACCCAAGAAATTGTCGTAGCTGGTGGACCGTTTTTGGAGTGGGATATTCACTAATCGCTTTTAATTTACGATTACTCGGCCGCACTCCTTCTTGCGATACTAAATACCCGAGAAAGGTAATATCTGATTGGAAAAAAATTCATTTTTCAATATTGATGGTAAGACCATTGTCTTCAAGGATTTGGAGTACATTATCTAGACATGCTACATTGTCTTCTAGAGTCTCTGTGGCAATGAGTAAATCATCCATGTAGCAAATTACACGGCCAAAACGCAAATTCCCCAAAACCGTGTCCATCAGCCGTTGAAAAACCGCCGGTCCATTACATAATCCAAAGGGCATTCGCACATATTCGAAATGACCTTCAGATGTCCCGAATGCACTTTTATGGATAGATTCCGTCCGGTTTAATAGGAATTTGGTGATAGCCACTTTTTAAATCTAGCGAGGTATAATATTTACAACCTCTAAGCCTATCGATAATGTCTTCAATCAAAGGCATCGGGTACTTCTCTTTGACTGTAATCTTATTTAACTGTCTGTAGTCTACACATAAACGTTTGGCTCCGGAAGATTTGTCTACAAGGAGGGCTGGGCTTGCATACGCCGAGTTACTGTTACGAATAATCCCGCTTTTTAATAAATCATTAGTTATCTCACGAGTAGTAACTTTTTCCGCTTCAGACATTCTATACGGTCGTTGATATACTGGTTTATTAGATGTCAACTCAATATCAAGTTCAACACAGGTCGTTTTTCCTAAACTCATCAAATCATTAGCAGTGATCGGAATTAGGTGAGCCAAAATACCTATTATTCGCAAGAGGACATAATATAAAGTGGTTGCAACCGGGTAGGAAAACAGAATTTTCTCTTAAATACCGGGTATTCGTTATTTTTCCGGGTACCAGTCGTAATGTTCAACATATATGTTTTTACTTATAGAACGGGATGTTTAATGTTAATCTAAAAGTTATAACCATTTCATACTTTTTCCTTCCTTTTTACTACAAACTAACATAAACAATCCCGTACTATAAGTAAAAATATGTATGTTTAACATTACGACTACTTATAGTACCCGGACAAATATCGATTACCCGGTATTAAAGAAAAAAAATATTTTTCTACCCGGTTGTATCCACTCTACATTATGTCCTGTTGCGAATAATAGGTATTTTGGCTCACCTAATTCCGATCACTGATCATTAGATATACATTGTGGGTGTTTCGAGAAAATGTTATTCAGTATTGATTCATGTTCTTTATTATTAATATTTTTCAATACCTCAATGTCGATATTACAAACCTCTAATGATTCGACAGTTTGGAACGTTAAACTATCTCCAATTCGAGCTTACATAATGCTCTTATCTTCTGTAAAGTTACGTCATATTAGGATATTGCAACCTGACAACGTGTCAATAACGTAGAACGTTGTAATTAAAGCAACCGAATCAACCTTCAAATGAACCGCAACCGCATGAGTTACTCTGGCTGATAAGTCGTTTGGAAATCCCAAAAGATTCACCGGGCTAGTCAATTGAAATGTCTGTAAATTGTTTTGTTTTGCAAAGTCAGTGGTTATTAAAGAAAAATCACTGCCCATATCGAAAAATGAAGCATTTTTCGATATGGGCAGTGACACTCAAGTTTATCTAACAATACCCTTTTGTAAAACGTTTGTTTGGATTCATTAATCATTTTGACTTCAACATCCTTTTCGACTTTGGCATTCACGGGTATCTTTGACTTGCAAGCTTTCTCTAAATGTCCTAACCTGTTACAGGAAGTGCATTTTACATTGTCCTTTATAGTACAATTGTTTCTTCTGTGTCCAGGCTCACCGCAACGGTAACAAATAACACCGATTAATGCATTCTTGTGACTGTTGGGCGCAAAAGTCTCAATTGTACCACTATTTACTTGGTTTTCCATAGCAGATTGGTTTGTACCGGTAGCCAGTCGAAAAGGATGCTTAGATACTGTACTATTTTTTATTAGTCACTTGTTTTTCGGGCTCCGTATATATTTTTCCGTGCAAAAATGAAGCAAGGTCGTCACAATATTTAAAACTACCTGCTGCGCTAATGATGTTCACATCACCTATCGATCCTACAATAATTGATATTACATCACGTTCACGAAATCCTAAATGTAACCGATCAATTTTTGCTTTTTGTTGAAAATAGAATTCATATAAGGATTGTTTAGGCGACGGCTTTGAATCTATTAATTCTTTAAGAAGCACACAAGCAGTGTTTCGTTTAACTTGAAACGTGTCTGATAACATATCACTCCACTCTTTCCGAGTCCATCTTGTCCATTTTGACTCATTCTTTTGAAAAGAATCTAACCACATTTTTCCGGTGTTTTTCAATTTTTGCAAGGCTTGATATGTTATCATTCTTATCATACTACTCGACCACCCAAAAGTACGCGCATTAGCATCCACTACGTCTAACCAGCTATTAACGTCGTCAATTAACGGATCGAATTCGGGAATCACTGAAGACAAAACAATGTTTTGACTCACGGTTGATAGTACTTCTCGGCTTCGTTTGCTCTGGTGCCGCCGCCGCCGCTTGGTTGCATGGCTGCTGTCCCTGTTCGATGAGCTGCTTGAACTGCTGGTGCTTGTAGAGGATGATTCCGAGGTAGTAGAACGTCGGCGCGATCTTCTCTTTCCCGCCTTTCTCTTCCGAGCACGCGGCATTGTGAAATGTGGGCGTCCGTGGTACTTAACACTTCTGATGATAAAAACACACACAATATGTAGTCAACTCTTTAATCATATCATTATATATGCAACTTTAGACTAGTATCTACAGTAATATAGAAACACACGAAGCAAACGATATATTTTAACCAGAATGCAATATATTATTTAAACGGCAAACTATTGACTAATTATTGATACAGAATAGATACAGCCATATGTATAGAAGGGGATCTACTTTAAGCTTTATTTTAAATCAAGTAACCAAGCTTAGAACGTGATAGAATATTTGAATTATGTTACCGTTAATCAAAAGAATAAGTTAATCACACCAATAAAACGGAACGATACTAATGTGACCGTCTTCGACGCTGGTGAAGGCAAAAGTGGCGGGCTGGATCTCCTTCCTTAGCACCATGACTCGGTTCTGCTGCGGAGGGCGCCATCGTCAACTTCAGGTTGGTGAACCGCCACCAACTTCAGGATGGTCTGCGTTTCTGCTACGACTCCAAAGATGGCGTTGTTTTCGGTTTAGCCGGCCTGAAAATACCGTTCCGACAACATGCACGAAGTTAGTTCATAGCCTGGATTAATGGTGCTCCTACACTGGCTGTTATAAATGTTATATTTATATAACATCAACTATTTCCTTTCAACATCCTAGTGTTACATAGCGTTATCCTTGTTACACTATGTTATATAACATTTATAACTTCGAAATAGGCATGCCGGTATACTTACCCACTCTGTTTCGACACATGTAAAATACTTTTTGCCTGTACCTATATTTAATGGAACTATAGGTTTAATCGTATATCTCATAAGCTAATATAATCCTGTAAACAAGTTTGTTTCCTAAATAAATAAAAATAATAATAATAACAGCCAGTGTAGGAGCACCATAAAATATAGGATAGTTTTTATCCCGGGTGCACACAGACGAAGTCGCGGGCGGAAGCTAGTCTAAACATAAATGATTGTCATGTTCCAGGTCCCGATCTACTGCCTCTCCCCGCCCATCAACATGGTGAAGGAGGCCAGCGGTCGTGACTCGCCCGCGGAGTGGTCGGAGCCAGTGGAGGGCGGCGCGGAGGTGGCGCTGCGGCTGCGGCTGTCGCACACCTGCCGTGACGTCACGCTGGCCGCCTGCGCGCGGCACAGCGTCGCGCAGTGCAAGAACAAGCTGCACGTGAGTACTGTCGTGTCTCACAGTGTCGGAGCCGGTGGAGGCTGTCGCACACCTGCCGTGACGTCACGCTGGCCGCCTGCGCGCGGCACAGCGTCGCGCAGTGCAAGAACAAGCTGCACGTGAGTACTGTCGTGTCTCACAGTGTCGGAGCCGGTGGAGGCTGTCGCACACCTGCCGTGACGTCACGCTGGCCGCCTGCGCGCGGCACAGCGTCGCGCAGTGCAAGAACAAGCTGCACGTGAGTACTGTCGTGTCTCACAGTGTCGGAGCCGGTGGAGGCTGTCGCACACCTGCCGTGACGTCACGCTGGCCGCCTGCGCGCGGCACAGCGTCGCGCAGTGCAAGAACAAGCTGCACGTGAGTACTGTCGTGTCTCACAGTGTCGGAGCCGGTGGAGGCTGTCGCACACCTGCCGTGACGTCACGCTGGCCGCCTGCGCGCGGCACAGCGTCGCGCAGTGCAAGAACAAGCTGCACGTGAGTACTGTCGTGTCTCACAGTGTCGGAGCCGGTGGAGGCTGTCGCACACCTGCCGTGACGTCACGCTGGCCGCCTGCGCGCGGCACAGCGTCGCGCAGTGCAAGAACAAGCTGCACGTGAGTACTGTCGTGTCTCACAGTGTCGGAGCCGGTGGAGGCTGTCGCACACCTGCCGTGACGTCACGCTGGCCGCCTGCGCGCGGCACAGCGTCGCGCAGTGCAAGAACAAGCTGCACGTGAGTACTGTCGTGTCTCACAGTGTCGGAGCCGGTGGAGGCTGTCGCACACCTGCCGTGACGTCACGCTGGCCGCCTGCGCGCGGCACAGCGTCGCGCAGTGCAAGAACAAGCTGCACGTGAGTACTGTCGTGTCTCACAGTGTCGGAGCCGGTGGAGGCTGTCGCACACCTGCCGTGACGTCACGCTGGCCGCCTGCGCGCGGCACAGCGTCGTATTTATAGTTTTTACCATAAAAAATACGAATAAAACACTAAACTACATATCCATACTAATATTATAAATGCGAAAGTGTGTCTGTCTGTCTGTCAGTTACTTCTTCACGCTTAAACCGCTGAACCGATTTGGATGAAATTTGGTATAGAGATAGTTTGAGTCCTGGGGAAGGACATAGGATAGTTTTATCCCGAAAATCATCCCCCAAGGGGATGAAGGGGGGGGGGGGTGAAAGTTTGTATGGAGCTACGTTATAAACGAGCTCCACGCGGACGGAGTCGCGGGCAGAAGCTAGTTTGTTATAAAAACATAAGATTAATTTTAATTTGAAAATCAAAATCGTTGTATTATTATGTGTATGTGTTGTATTATTACGTATATTACGCGACTGAAAACACTGACCGCCATTTTGTCTTCTGTGAGTGACGTCAGAACAGCAAATGCAATAATCAGAAGGCGTAGATAAAAAAGACATCCACATTTGACGTTATGTTTCTGCACATAGTATTTTCTGTGGTCTCTTGGTGTTGCAGTTACTACGTCACGATAATGGCGGCTGATTCAAATTTCTGAGATGTGGTTCGTAGGAGTAAATAATACAACGAGTCTCGGATATGGAATGATTGCTTTATTAGGAAATACATGGGTTTATATAGGCATACTCTAACAATGAAGGTTACTGGAATGAGGTTACTATTAATTAGGTTTGGTTATGTGAGACATACTATCAGGTTTCGAGGCCCTATGAAATAGGATCTAACAATAGGATAGTTATTCATTAGAAAAAGCTAGTGCACGTGCGTGAAACACCTGCATGACTCAAGGTTATTAATACAATGTTGCGCACTACACCTCACGCCTCTCCTTTTTTTTTTTTTTTTTTTTTTGAGACAAAAATTTGGTAACATATTTTTGGCTTAAAATTATCTGTTACAATGTTTTACATAAGTACTTAACTTATCTTATTTCTATACATTACTATGCGTGATACAATATGGTTCTTATATTATTCTACTGGTTTTACACTGTTCACTGTGTGATGCATATATGGATGTTCGCTCGTTGTCTTTTGCTTAGGTTGCGAATACATTGTTTAGTTGTTGGGGTTTTAATATGATATTTCATAAAACTAGGGCAGTGTCTATTGTTCTTGAATATGATATTTTTTAGTGTATGGGTGGTGATGTTCCCTATTTGGATTTAGATGTATTTTATGTCAGTGGGTTCTGGTTGCGTTCTTGGATCTGTATATTTGGTGGTCTACGATTAATGATGTAGTTATTTGCTTCAGTTTCGTTCCGTGAGCTTGTTGGATTAACTATGTTTGAGTTTTATTTATTATTTAAAATATAGGGTTTTTAAATGAGTTATACAATTTTAAATGGTTAGGTGCCGTGTTCGTGTGTTTCCGTTTTCTATGTCTAAATTGTGTAAATAAATTAAAAGATTCACGCCTTTATTCCTTAAAGGGGTAGGCGGTGTTCATGAAAGATGAACAATAACTTTGCGTGTAGTTTGTTGCTGGTTGCTGTGAAACGGTAAGTATTTAATTTGAGTTTAATTGTTAATAGTAATAGAGTTCAGTTTTGATTGTGTAAAATATTATGTTTCTCTGATAGTAGTATTACATAGTATTTAAAATTGAACTTGAAATGGTGATCTTGAAGTGATTGACGTTTTATGGTTTCGTGTATGTTTTTTTTTTTTTAAATTAATATTATATCTCTTAACCTACAGTATAGTTATTTTTAAATCTTTTTTTTTATATATATATATATTTTTAAATTACTTCTACGTCTTAAAACTATTATATTAGTATTTACTTATTGGTTTTGAAAAAAATTAACAAAACAAAATACATATTACTTTAATGCTGCTAAATAATTGCAAGTTTGTTATGAATTTGTTATTCTATACGTTTACTATGTTTTGATATTTTTATTTAATTTTATTTTGACCTTTAATATTTGTCTTTTATATTTATTTTAGAGAGCGTTTTCATGATAAATTTAGCTTGGTTACAATATTTCTTTTTTTTAATTTTACACGTCAATAATTTTCTTTGTTTATATTTATTTCATGAAGTTTTTATTTTATTTTATTTTTGTCGGAGTGTTCTTACTCACTTGTAGCCTGGTTAATCTGTTGTACCTAGGTCTATAGCTGTTGGTTTTGGATTTAGTTTTTATTTTGTATTATTTTTTTGTTTTTTTTTTACATTTGTTAGGTTTATATTTTAGTTTTTAGATTTTTTTTTTTAGGGATACGCATCTACGTGGTCGGCCGACCTTACATATAATATTATTATTTGCTCAAGGTACAAGATACTGTTTAGTTTATTTATAAAGCGCGCACACATATATCAATATATGTATATGTGTAACCAGGCAGTTCATTTAACACTTCCTCACTTTAACCCTTTATCCTTTCCATGTGTCTAAAGACCTACACGATTGATAACTCGACCGATACATGATCAGGTTCCAAAGATTTCCTGCCTGCTTGTACCTGGCGCATCCCTTATATCACCTATATGCTTTCTGTCGTGCCACGGTGCGTGGCGCACGTATGCGTTTACGCGACTGCACGAGGAGTCTCTCGGACGCTTGATGCTGGCAAAAAGTATATTTGTGATACAATGTTGTTCTCAATTTATTTGTTTGCATCTTTGCTTGTTTTTCTTTTGCTGTTTTATTTGTGAATTATTATTATTATTATTATTTTGTCAGTTATTTACTTTACTTTGCTGAATTTAAATTTACACTAATAGTTATTAGTTTTTTTTTAAAGTTATTTAGAGAACTGAAATATTATGATTTTAATAGTTTTTTCCTACATTTTAATTTAATTTTGTTATTTTTATATTTTGGGTATTTCTTCTTTTAAATTATTATCTAGTAAATTGAATATAATGTTAATAATAGCTTAATCTTCTATTTAAAATAGTATCTAATAATGAATTGTACATAATGATAATAGTTGCTTATCTGTCTATATGAGATATATTATTATTAATTGAATATAATGAAAGTAATATCTTATTCGTCTATATAAAAAATAATCTAGTGTCACTGTTTGTAAAAATAAATATAGTAATTTTCCCTATTATTTTGATTTTATTTTAATGAATTTTTACATATTTATTTATTTCCTTGCCTGTACCCTGGCTGCATTTTGCTAATAGAATTCACTTATTTTCTCTATCACTACTACGCACGATCGTTGAAGACATCGTTATTATAAGAATTTCATCTACTTTTAGGTGATCAGTCTAATCGTACTGTGAAAAACTTACACGTCTTAGCCTTCTCGGATACATTCTGTTTTAAAAGAAACTGTTTTTACTAAATCATAGCTATCTGATGAAATAATTTTACTACGGTATGGTTAAAATTCGGTGTTTGTAGGTATTTGCGTCTATACTAATTAGTACGAATATTTGTGCGCTATGAAAACTATTTCTATACGGGTCATAATAAAAAAATGTAATTGAAAAATAAGTCTCTAAAACAATGCACGAAGATATATATAAAATTTGTAATTCGGGCTGTTATATCAGCTGTCGCGTGCCATAAGGACACGTCTTATTTGCGCTATTTTGAACTCAATCTAAAAAGCTATAAGATTTAAAATGCATATTGCTGAGAAATTGATACCGTAATTTTAACCATAGGATTTCCTTATTCATCAAACGGCGTGTTTTTGTATTTGTTATTACAGTTTTAGTATATATATATATCATAATGTTCTATATATTACTACCGTGGATTAACATATGGCGCGGTAATTTCATCCTTTACACTAGATGAGTCACGCTATTGAGTACGTGACTTATATATTCATAAAAAATAATTTCTATTTGAATTTGATGGGATTATTGGACAAGACATAGGCTGGTTAGAAGAAAAAAAAAAACATGTGCCTATGCTCCCTGTGTTAATCCGCGTATGTCATGCGCTTAGGCTGACATTCATGTAAATAAACCATATGTGTATAGTGCTGTTTGTATTAAATCGCACTTTGTTCACATGACTATAAGTTAGAATTTAGTTCTTAGTTACGAAAAGAGATGAAACGGCTAGAGTGTGACGTTGTTTTCTTGGGTATTTGCTATCGCCGTGTTTACTTGATGTCGCGGGGGACCCGCTATTCTTATTTTAGTACTTTGAGTTAATCTGGTTTTGTTGCGTTTTTTTTTTAATCATATTAATTTGGATTACTGTCTGTTTCATTATATTATACTTTTGCTAAGTTATCAGATGGCCAGTCCAATAATTTAGCTAATGTACACTTGTCAATAAAGGAATGTCTGTATTATTGCGGTATTTAAATTTACTCGGGTTTATTCAATTTTAGTGACACTAAATTTACACATTATTTATCTATAATATATGAATGAAGTAGTTATTACTTAGCTACTTTTCTAAAATTCGTAAAAAGTATTTAAGATTATTTCAAAGTATACGATACGCTTTCGACGTCTTCGTTATTTCGTCTCGTCTGGCTGGCTGGCTGGCTAGTGGCTGCAGTGTGCTCCTCCGGGACGGCTGCTGCGTCGGTTGTTGATGCGGGCCGGGAAAACCCTGGACTCCCTCGAACTTGGGCCGGGATAACCCTGGACACCTCTTCTGTCTTGTTGTATGTTGCGTGGCGTGGTTCGTGGATTGAATTTTATCGGGCCCCCTCTTCGTGGTGATTGCTCCATGGTTACCGTAGTTGAGCGTTGAGCGGTCTCTGGGTTTGGTGGTACGCTACTGCTAGTGGTGTTTCTTCCTGATGATGTCCGTACCGTGGTGCTGCTACCGTGATTTGGAGCTTCCGGAACTGGTTGATAGGGCCCACTAGTGTAACGTCGGTGCCCATTACGGTGATCTGCATCTTGTCGTTCTGGCTGGCGCAGTGGAGCTGGTTGGTGCTGGGTTTGTGGTTGATGCGCTACGGTGATAGTTTTGGCTGGCCGCAAATTGTGTGAAACGCGGCGCGGTTTTTATCTTCTTCGCCGCAATGCAGGTCGCCGCGAAGCGACCTGGCCTGGCAGGATCACTATGAAAAATGTCCTGCCAGGCCTGGCAATGTCGCCATGAGATGTGGTTCGTAGGAGTAAATAATACAACGAGTCTCGGATATGGAATGATTGCTTTATTAGGAAATACATGGGTTTATATAGGCATACTCTAACAATGAAGGTTACTGGAATGAGGTTACTATTAATTAGGTTTGGTTATGTGAGACATACTATCAGGTTTCGAGGCCCTATGAAATAGGATCTAACAATAGGATAGTTATTCATTAGAAAAAGCTAGTGCACGTGCGTGAAACACCTGCATGACTCAAGGTTATTAATACAATGTTGCGCACTACACCTCATTTCAACCATTATTTTGTGGCGTTGGGAGAGCCGGGATAAATGAAACCAGTACTACTGAGTAACAACTGCCCTTTAAAGAGAGATACTCTTCTTTATATAATAACCATATTAGTCATAATCCCAATGGAGGGAGGTGGACACGTGTATGGTGTCGGGTAGATGAGCACAATAATAGTTTCCTCTTTCATGCCTTATATTATATGGTATACAATGGACCTGTTATATGAGTCCTGTAATATGATGCTTAAATGTTAACTACCTACTAATACCTATACCTACTACAATTTGTTTGCATAAAAAAATAGTGCGATATTATTTTGAGGAAATAATAATGCCATTAATAATATTAACATTTTAAAATATACTCGAAAAAATCGTAGAATAGCCTATTCTTATAAATATTTTGAATACGGCTCTGTAGCTATAACAACGCAGGCAAAAACACCCGACGCGTCCTAACGGTACTAAGAATACAAGTAGAACCGTATCAGATATGTTAATCACCAAAGCGGTATATGCATGGTGATGCATGCACTATACTACCTAAGATAGGTATTCATATAACCTTCCGTTCCAGGCTCAAGAAGATATAGAACCATGGCGTCAGCGCTGGTTCTACGGCGGCAAGCTCCTCGGCGACCGACTTCTCATCGAGGAGGCCAAGATCACGCCGGGGTACGTGGTGCAGGTCATCGTGAGCTCGGAGCCGCAGCCGCCGAGCTAGTCGCCTGGCGCGTCGCCTGGCTAGTCGCCTGGTAGCCTGGGCCATTCTGAGGTTGAGGTAGGGCGAGAACACGTGAGATCATTGTTCCAATTTTGTTGTGTGTCGACTTGATGGGCACGGTTAGAAACTTGTTATTAGATAAAATATTTCACACGGTTGAGGAAACGTTTAACAACATTTATAAAGATTAGATTTTCTCCTAGGTGACATTTGAAATTTTTCAACATGCCTCCAGATAGATTTGAAATTGGAAACTGTGTTCACAACAAAAGCATTGAAACTACAAATTAATTTTACATTGGGGTTGTTATAAATGTTATAATGTTTGGTGCCGTAAGCAGGATTTGAAATATTTATTATGTTTGTTCGCCCTGCCTTGACTTTCACAAGTCTTTACGGTTACACAATGATGGTATCGCTCAGGGAAAGTGTTCTCTAACATTTATTAAATTCTCCTTATTTATTCCGTGATCTCACGGGCACGGTTTCAAATACATGGTTCTTTTACGTATCGGCAATGACCTATATCACTATTTGTCTCTACAATTTTGTCATAAATCTTGTAAAAAGTGGTAATATTTTAACATCTATGTGGATTTTATCATGACATAATTGTCAATCGTGACAAATGTGATATTGGCTACTAGTGTATAAAAGTTAAGACTTGTGAAACCTTTTATTGTCGGAGCTCAAAGAGACTGAGTTCAAGTGATTGAAATGGTTACTTTTCACTTTATTTCAAAGTATACGTGCTGTTTTTGAATGACAATCTACTTTGAAACGGGTGAGTTAATTTTGGCTATACAATTGGAATACTAGACTATTCCGATCAGATCAATCAACTATTTTCGAAAATTGATAAATTCTCGAAAGTCTCCGATTTGTATGGGAAATATTGGAGAATATTCCCAATCTGGCAAATCCCCACAATAATCGGGAATCACTAATCTCCTTAAAACCTGATCGTTTTTGGCCGTGATCGATATAGTACTAGTATTTCAATATTCTCCATTTTGTGAATAATAATTCCTTACAAAAGGGATTACTATGTATAGAATAGCCGCGAAAAAAGGGCATTTAAAGCGACACATTAAAGTACCTTTTGCCATGGCTACAGATATGTATATAAATATATATGTATATGTCTACGTTCGTTGTGGATGTATGGTGTCGGTGTCACGAAGGGGCCTGAATGTTGACTGGACGTTGTAGAACATTTATTTAAACTGCTTAGAGTTTAGTGAAATTATTTATTAAATAGGTCTTAAAAATTAAAAATAGCTTTTCACAAGTCAACCGGAGAGCTTATATGCGCTTATATGCGGATTCATTGTACAATTTTAGAAATTATTAAATTAATTATGATACAAAAATGGAATGAACTTTGTTGGTAACGTAATGATGTTGACCTCAAGTGATTTGTCTGATGACAAATCAGGGTCCAACATTTATCATGGGTAAGGCGGGTTTCACAGTATTCACCTCCGATATCTCTAGCTAGTGTCATTTTGCCCGCTCTGTGATTAAATTCACCCTGAACCCTTTCAATGCCAATGACTCACATACGAGTCATTCCTCTGCAAACGATTTCCGCTACGAAACCCAAAAATTGTACTACGGGGTTACACACAATTTGTTAAGGGAAAATGGCTTAGATTTACCCTTATCATAATAATATAGGGGTCACTAATTGACCCCAGTATGAGTGAATACGACATATGACTGCATCCCGCTCGCCGGTTGGATCGTGAGTAGCATGCATCGTTTCCTCTTCGTACGTAATCTACTAAAATTATACTTTTAAATTTACTTTCGTTAATTTAAAGTTTTCTTTTGAATATTTAGGATGGAGGTATGCTTTGGTTGATTGTTTGGACTCGTTTGCAATTTGGTAGTCAGGTGGGTTTGATGAAGTGGGTCGTCACCAGTGTGTGAAGGCTTTTCAAACAAAATTAAATAAGAATAAGTTTCTGTAAAAAAATTCATTTTTGGTACAAGCTTTTATTGCCGACTGTACTTTTCTGTATACCATCATCAACTACTCATTGAGACGATTCTAACGAAGTCATACTCAACGGGCTTACGTCGGTAAAGTACTGAATTCCCATGGCCACCTTCTGTCTCCATCATCAGATTAGCTCGATAGTACCATACTATTGAATGTCATCTAAACTATACTTATACCCAAAATTTCAGCTCAATCGGTCACCGGGAAGTGGGTCAAATTTAACTTGCAAGATTTGTCCCATACATACATACTAACATACATACTAACATACATACTCGTACTAACATGGCAAGTTAAATTAAAGCTTGTAAAAAAATGAAGGCCGGTTATTTGAATTTGTCGGCATTATGTTGTTTTGCTGTATATTTACATTGACACGGCGCATGAGGTACATATGTCAGAACAGGCCGCGCCGCGCCGTGTCGCCTGTCGTCTGACGCCTGACGCCTGACGCCTGACGCCTGACGCCTGACGCCTGACGCCTGACGCATAGCATATAGGTACATAAAATGGTACTAAAGGTTTTTGGAACCGGTAGTGTGGACGTGGACGGACTATATATATACTTACTACTCTTTTCATCAATGTCGCCATAATAAGGCTATATATAATGCTGAGGCCCCAATAGTACATAGTTATACTAAGATACTGCCACTATCTAAATTGCAGCAATTCTAAATATGATAGACTTATTACATTTTACTGTCAAGTAATCGTATTGTACATCTATCGATATCAATTTATTTACATTTCTGTAATATAGTGGAAGTGACAATTACGCCAGTTGTACATATTAAAAGAAAATAATATACTTACATACGATGAAATATAAAAAAAAACATAGTCGTTGCGATCTGGCATAAATACGACGTAAATCGTATTTACTAAATAAACTAATGTGGTTTAACAAGGTTTGTAAATTTTGTGTCATAGCGAAATTTACGTTAAGTTCTAAGGAATTTACTTACAATATTTTAAATTACAATAATGCAAATAACAATAGGAAAAATGCAAGCTTTCATTATGTTTGATGAGATGACGTCAGAGGTAGTGATCCGATTTTCCCCTTACTGCAATGGACTATGATGCAAATCTGTAAACATATCTTTTTTTGAACATTTACTGAATATTATGATGTCTTTACTTGTCACCATTGGTCATCAAAAATGGTGCTTGAATGCCCAATCAACGGCTTAAAGTACCAGGCTATCTCATCGGTTAATCGCTTCACAAAATAATTTTGACGTTGTGATTCGTACAAATATTTGTATATTTATTTATATATTTAGTTTGCATGCAGGCTGTTGTCGTGTAGTTTTTTTTTTAAATCTATTATTTATAACTGTCGCTTATCTTACCGAGTTGTAAAATATTTGTTTGTATGTTCTCACCTGTGGCTGGCTGGCTGCGCACATCCGACGCTAGCTCCGTTCCGCCCTCGCCTTTGCTGGTTCAACCTTGTAACGGGAACATATGTACCTGAACATTATTGCCTGATATTATTGTATTATTTCACCGCGATTGCTTTAGGCATAGGGATACTGTCAATTCGTACACAGTTTGACGTTGTTTTATGGTTAAACTGTCGCTTCCATTCCCATACCGATCGCGGTCTAGTAAAATTGTCTACAGTAAGAATAATACTTTTCGCTACTAAATCGCCGTTTTTCATAACGTTATGAATGTGTGAAAATAACACATCTTCTAAAAAAATAAATCTTAGGCTGTGTATACTTCGTAGATTTTGAAAGCACCAGTCAGAAAATGACGCATCAGTTGACGGGTAGTGAGGGAAACTTCTGCAAGCTGATTCGATTCAATCGGCATTTGGCTCTCATCGTAATGCAATGTTAGTACAAATGATCCAAGTCGAAAATATGAACTTCAGTTATGAGGCTGGCAACCCCTTTTCACGCCAAAGTATGTATATTGTTTTGCTCAGACATGCAATAAAATAAATCAAAAAACGACAAGAAATCAAACTATCATTTTCATGGCTGAACGCCGTGATGCTGTGCCACAAATTGTGCAATGGAAATTAAAAAAGACCATCTAGCCGGCCTAGCCCTCCAATTTTGTATGAAATGCCATTACGGATCTCGTGTCGCTGCCCTCGAAACGTGACACTTCGAAGCCCATTATGAAGAACACAACGTCAATATTTCAACGCATGTTTAAGACAAATATATTACTTTCAAAACTTTTCTATATTTTTTTTGTTATCTAGAACAATTACAAATAGTATTTGTTATAACCACAACCACCCATCTTACCTTCAAGCTGTCGTCGATAGATGTATGACGTTGACGACTATGCATTAGTGAGTGTAGTGATACCTTTACTCATTTTGTTTTTTTTGCTTTGGCCATTTTAGCAATTGTTTTTCCGATCGATATCTTATTATTTATTTTGAATGCTCATACGCCATGTTTATAATACACGTCTAAATTAAGATTACAACAAGCTAGCTTATTTGGGTAAGGCTCTTCTAAACAGGTATAAGGTCAATGAGGCCAATTCCGTCTACGGGGCTATGCCGTCATATACACGCCTGCGTTGAATCCAAGCACTTTACGCCACTGCTGACTCGGTCGATAAAGCAACAGGTTTTTTTAGTTCGAACTAAAAAACATAGATGGCGCTGTGCAATCGACGAAGAAATATATCTGCTTTCGAAGTTCAGTTGTGTTCTGAAGTCGACACTGGAGTGCAGTGTCATGCAGTTTTACCAAAGGTAAATATAAAACAGTTAGGTTTCAAACTTTGTTTCTGTGCTTATTATAATGTTTAAGATGTCTAAAAGTACCTGCCTGTTAATTATGCATAAAAGCCCGCTAGTTTTAAGTAATTCACCGTGTAAAATTAGGAACCTCAAAATGATGAAGTGGGAAAATCGGTACATTATAAAAGGGGCTAAGCCATCATATCACATCATGGTATTTCCCGATTCCAGACGTTGTCAACTATGTTTTTAGTGTGATCATTTTAAGAATCGTTTAATTTTAATATACTTAAGCAATAATTTATAATGGCTGATTATTTTTCTATGAATGATAATTACAAACTGACTTATTTTAGAGCTAACTGAAAAGTCTGCGTATGGTTTCTGTGTCAGACGACAATATGGTAAATGCATTGCTAGAGACAACTTTATTCTATTCATTATTTTTGTAAGAATTATGTCGATGAACACTGCCCAGTATGTGGATTGATCTGTTAACGATGGCATGGGCTAATTATTACTACTAAAAATAGTCTTAGCCATGACGATAGACGATAGTATTTCGGTAGAATGTAGTACGACACTACATCTGACTGAATAGTACATAAAGCCATAGTTGATAAAAAAAATGAAGAGAAGAAATATAATAAAAGAGTCTTAAAAAGGTTGAGCTCATCTTATTGCCAAAACATGCCGGAATAACCCCAAAAACCTTTTTTGCCGATAACTCATATTGTAAATCTTGTATTCAAGGCCTAAAAGTACATATTTGATTGAAATCTGTATTTTCAACTAGCAAAGACTTGAAAAAATGGTTATGCTAGGAAAACAAGTTGTTAGACGGAATAGCCCCAATTTTTCGGGAAATTCCGTCTACCTGACTGTTTTAAAAAATATACCTATATATGTTAAATAAATTATGCTACTGAGATACTCTGAATTTCACAATTTACCTTGAAACCCAAGCCCATTGATAGCTAACTGCATGCACGCCATGGGTAAATAGTCTACATAAACGTCTCAAATTTTCAACCAAAGTTAGCTCAAATATATGACGGAATTAGCCACATTGACCTTAGTGCAAAAGAAATGGATTGCTCTGGGTAAAGTTAACATGCCGATATTATATTTTATTATGTTAAACAATATTATAAATTTTAGTTGACGGTCTAGTTTATGAAATTATAATAAGTGAAATTTTAATATTTAGCTATTAAATGTTAGGTTAAAATTGTATTCATGCGATATGATAATACAGGAAGGGAAGAGGCTTAATAAACAATAAACAACACTTTACCATAAGATTTTATACTTAGAACATAATATGTCCACTATTCACTGAGATATTGACTTGATTCCGTGGTTATGTAACCCAAAATATCAGCAATTGCATAAAAATACATTTTTTGCCTAGTATCAAGTGAAATTGATTATAAATTAAATCGTGTTCATATGACAGTGAATAGTGGCTTTAGATATTGTTGAATTCCGCCATGTTTGGTTACCAACAACCCCACAGAGGTTCGATCAGATGCAAAAACATGCCAGCTACTAGCGTGCTCAAAAACATCTCTACACCGACTAGGTATTGTCATTGTAATACTCGCCGTGTCTGGGGTTTTCGTGTGCGCCAGTGAGGACATGTTTGTAGTTGATTGTACGTATGTTATGTATGTATATAGTCGCATCATTGCATGATCATGTATAAATCCGAACGTTATAATTCTCATAGTATAGGTATAGGTACACATAATAAATCCGAACAAATTCGACATATCTTCGGGATTTCATTGAGTAACTAGTTCCACAGTAAATTGATAGCTTGACTCTTTAAGATCGCAAGTGCCGCGCTGTCTGCTACGTCCGAGCGAGTCTCGTTGACATTATTTATTGTGGCGACTTTATAAACGGTCTTGCGAATTGGAATCTTGTAGCCTGGACGGTAGAGTCGCTTTTTGAATGGACTAGTTGGATGCGACTCAGCCAACTCGAATAATCTCAAGTTAGCTGAATATTAAACAAAAAGCATGCAGATATACGCACGCGAGGGCAGCACTTGCGCCATGTGCTTTGGTAGGGTTAGGGCCAGGGGGAGGGGGTCAGCTGAGGTCACGTCTGACCTAGACTTACCTACCACACGCCACACAAGAACGATCTACGTTCATCGATCATCGAACAGGTCATACAAATATTCTCGGCGAAAATTGTTTAAAACCTTTACAAAATTTTAAATACATGAACGAGATTTATAAAGTTAATATTCAGGCCGATTAAGCTAGTCGCCGATGTTCGTGTTTCTGGCAAATAAGTCCCAGAGGAACGATTGCTCTGAACTATTGATATAGCAGCCAACAATATTATTAGAGAGCATTTACTGAAACAGAAAATAATGAAAATATTTTTACAAATACACACATTTGGGTTTACTTACATGACTTCCATTTCAAATACGTAGAGACCACTCATGTTACCAAACAAAAGCCACCAATATCGATCAATGTTGCACGATCGATCAACATCTATTGATAATCAATCGACGTAGATTATTATAGTCTGGAAAACAGTAGTTATAAACATAAATTTTATTTCTGTAACGTATGTATATCTGACACAATGTCTTACCTCATCCCAAATATATATCAATAACACATAAGTTTGGATCATGCCTGTATTTAATATAGATGTAGATAGATAGATAACAAATTCACTATGGAATAATGCTAAGGATATGTTGGATATGTTTTGCTTTCAAACACCGTTGTGGGGCGATGAAGTGGGGGGCCATTTTGACCTAAATATAATTATTAAATTATATTTAAAACTATTTGAGAACCTTCATTGTTGAGTTAAGTAGTAACTTCTGCTTACGAAAATGCTTCAGATATTGTAAAGAGGAAAATTATTGAAAGATTCATACACCTAGCAGTTAGGTCGATAGCTCAGTTGGTAGCAGCGACTGGCCGCACCGCGCCGCTTAGACCAGAAAGTCGCGGGTTCCAAAATGGGTCAAAATGGCGATGTTGATAGATGTCGTTTTAATTTTTATAAAGTTTAGTATTTACAGATATTTACTAAAGCGTATTACTTGTATGAATAAGCTCAGTACCGCTGATGCGAGACGAGGGTGGCATTATAATCCATGTCTCTTTGATTAGATGAAGTGTGAGGCGACATCTATCGCATAAAACCCTTGTTAATGTAAAAAAAGCGTTGCATTCTAAATGGTTTGCACAGGATTGCGTACAAAATAAAATACTTATTCTAAATTAAATGTTACTCCAGAGACCAGTACGTTATAAACACTGCACGTCAACAGTTTCACTAGAGGGCGCTGCAGGCACTACGACAAACGTCCCATGCGCCGTCAGACGAATGTCCCAGGCGACGTCAGACGAATGTCCCAGGCGACGTCAGACGAATGTCCCAGGCGACGTCAGACGGGTACCGCATTTCTCCACCGATTCTCGTCAAGTTTTGTGAGCAAGGCTCGTTAATGATATGTCTATAATTAACTAACGAACCGGCTGCTGCTTTATATATATTTTAGTGGATTCAGGTTTTGTTTATTTTTATACATTTTTTAATACAGACTCGCGAGGTGTACAGCTCACAGAGCCACTAGTTAGAAAGAGACGGATAGTCTACCTCGCGCGCCGTCTTGTGCTAGCCGTGTCGAGCACTCCATGCGCAGTGTGGAGAGTGTGCGACCTGCAACAGTCTCTAGCTGTCAATACAACGAAGCTTCCAATCAATAAAGGGTCGGCAATGCGCGTGGGTCGTTCTCCGGGAGTAAGCGCCCATAGGCGGTCTCTGCTTAACACCAGGCAGGCCGTGTGCCTGTTTACCACAGTCGCAGTGTGGAATAAAACATGCTGAGCGACGTCGATGTGCGTCGATGCCACGTTGCGCTACTTCACCTGAAGTCTCAGCGAGTCCCTTGGTTTGTTATATTATATATAACGCCGTCTAGGTCTAGTGCTACTATAGATATTGCTGTCTCTATAATTTACTAGAATCTGGCGACTGAGTAGTTTCAAGCTACCCTGTGGAGCTGTCTAATGAAGGATTTATATTGGTTGTAGTTTCCTTATGCGCGACAGAGACGGGGTTATCTATTAGAGGGAGAAATGTATACTTACTGTAAACTCAATATGTGTCTATGATGTACATTTATTAGCAAATTCTGTTAAATTGTGTCATCATTGGATATAAATAATACTTAAGCAAAACATTCGTTAGGAGTTGAGTGAAAGTAGTTGATTATTGAAAAAATTGTGCATCGAAAATTTCAGTTTTACCTACTTAATATCATATTGCCGCACCACGCCACTTTTAAATTATTTTTATTGTCACTAACATAGCCTTATAAATCCCATTGTTACTAACATTTTATATGGATTTCTATTTTTAGAATTTGGAAACGTGGAATTTGAATAGTGTAAGCAAAGGAACAGGCCCCAGTGGCGTAGCTGGGAGGGGAGCCACCCGGCGCGAAGATCGCGCTGGTGCGGGTGCAGGTGCGGGTGCGGTGCGGGTGCGGGTGCGGTGCGGGTGCGGGTGCGGTGCGGGTGCGGGTGCGGTGCGGGTGCGGGTGCGGTGCGGGTGCGGGTGCGGTGCGGGTGCGGGTGCGGGCGCGGGTGTCACCCGTGACGTGGCTCCGCAGCGAGGGCGATTGCGTCGAGTGTGACCCCCCAGAGGCATGTCGCCACTGATAAGCACATATATTTTAGTCTACCTCTACATAAGTAACGCCATTTAGTGAAATTACTATTTTCGAAGCACGATTTTTTTATAAACTATAACGTACAGTTGATCAAAAGTATTACAATATATGGCTTTGTAATGCGGAGAAAATGGATACAGTTTGTTTCTAGTACAACACTGGACGTGTACAAAAACAAAATAAAATAAATTCTTGCGTAATGCTAATATGTATTTGACATCACTTCGATTTAGATCACAGATGTTTTGCTTTAGTAATATTTATATTTGATACGATTACGTATTTGTTTATCAGCTAGAGGTATAGCTACATGAACTCCAGCTTGAACTCACAGCCTATAAAACTATTATATACTATTTATGAAAATGTGATCCATTTTGGAGAAAATATAGAGAGCCTAATCTCGAAATCAAAGAAAGTTTATTACCGTTGCGCCTTAATCGACTTTGAGGGTAAATATTGACCCAGAGATATGTGAAGCGGTGCGCCCGGGGCAGGCACAGCTCGCCGCCAGCGCCAGGCGTGCGAGGTTGGCAAATATGTATATGAATACACATATTCGTACTTCTTTGTACCTATGTTCATTATTCACCCTAAAAAAGCTGAAATATTGCAATCCTTAGCTGATGGACAAGTTCTTTTATAGTAAAAATGCCCTTACATCAAATATTTGACAGCTGTCATCCCAGTACAATTTCTGTAAGCATATGTCATCATCATTGACGTTTATTGTACCGGGGCGACGGCTGCCAAATATCGGTTGTTAAAAAAAATCAAATTATAATGGGTTGAATCGCATACTAATCATATCGAAAAGAGATTAAAGCTTCAGCTAAAGCGCCATAAGCTTTTTCCAATATGACCCAACAATGTTGTATATGAAGAGTTTTCAGTGTTTAAGCAATATTAGCATTTTAAATTTTCAAATAAAACCACTTGTGAATAACATCTTGTATTTAATTCTTAGCAATAGCGACCTTATGCGTGACGTCATAAGGGTGTCGTGAAGTACCTATAGGTCCTATAGGTAGACCGTTTAAAACAGCCCTCTCCTGCGCGGACCGCGGGTGCGGGTGCGGGGGTATGACGATAACGGGCCTGAACTTGATCTACACCTATCTGATATGTTTTGTTTAGTTAAGTACCGTATAAGTACCCGTAAGGGGTGACCCTCGCAATTCCGTAATAAATTCCGTACCGTCATATCAGCATATGACGGTACCGAAAATTAGGCTTCATAGGCCATGTTGCTGCAACATTGCCTATGAAGCCTAACTTTGCCTACCTTATAAAACTGGAATTAACTCGTTTGGGTGAGTAAGATACAAATGGTTGTACCCGGCAGCTGCTCGCATTCTTCTCACAAAAAAGCAGGTTACATACTTAGGTAACAAAAAGCCGTTTTATAAGGTAGGCAAAGTTAGGCTTCATAGACAATGCTGCAGCATATGACGGTAACGTATGTCCTAAAGTCACTTCCCATAACAGTTTTGTCCTATTGGACTTTTTCATAACGTTCAATAGTCATAACAATATTATTTGTCCTAAAACATGTCGAACTGAAGTAAAAGTGCCCTAACAAGGCCCACTGAATGTATCTTTCACTAAAAGTACGTCAAAAAAATAATCTATAAATAACAATAATAAACACCTAGACCGCACCCCGCTTAGGAAGCTACAAAAGTTTGTCGATAGCAACTAGGCTTACCCATCCCCAAACAAAGATCCCGTCGTCTCTCCTCTTTCTTCTTCTTCCTTCCTTCCTATAGTAAGTATGCAGTTGAGATCGAGAAGTTTACGTCCGGGGCCGCTGCCCGAGGGTAATCGTCGGGGCGCACCTGGAGCCGTTGCTGGTTGCCACAGCATGCGAACCAACAGTGATGCGGAGTTGAACAGGCGGGCTCCCATCGAACAATCTATTACAGCCGCTGCCCGAGGGCGATCGTCGGGGCGCACCTGGAGCCGTTGCTGGTTGCCACAGCATGCGAACCAACGGTGATGCGGAGTTGAACAGGCGGGCTCCCATCGAACAATCTATTACAGCCGCTGCCCGAGGGCGATCGTCGGGGCGCACCTGGAGCCGTTGCTGGTTGCCACAGCATGCGAACCAACGGTGATGCGGAGTTGAACAGGCGGGCTCCCATCGAACAATCTATTACAGCCGCTGCCCGAGGGCGATCGTCGGGGCGCACCTGGAGCCGTTGCTGGTTGCCACAGCATGCGAACCAACGGTGATGCGGAGTTGAACAGGCGGGCTCCCATCGAACAATCTATTACAGCCGCTGCCCGAGGGCGATCGTCGGGGCGCACCTGGAGCCGTTGCTGGTTGCCACAGCATGCGAACCAACGGTGATGCGGAGTTGAACAGGCGGGCTCCCATCGAACAATCTATTACAGCCGCTGCCCGAGGGCGATCGTCGGGGCGCACCTGGAGCCGTTGCTGGTTGCCACAGCATGCGAACCAACGGTGATGCGGAGTTGAACAGGCGGGCTCCCATCGAACAATCTATTACAGCCGCTGCCCGAGGGCGATCGTCGGGGCGCACCTGGAGCCGTTGCTGGTTGCCACAGCATGCGAACCAACGGTGATGCGGAGTTGAACAGGCGGGCTCCCATCGAACAATCTATTACAGCCGCTGCCCGAGGGCGATCGTCGGGGCGCACCTGGAGCCGTTGCTGGTTGCCACAGCATGCGAACCAACGGTGATGCGGAGTTGAACAGGCGGGCTCCCATCGAACAATCTATTACAGCCGCTGCCCGAGGGCGATCGTCGGGGCGCACCTGGAGCCGTTGCTGGTTGCCACAGCATGCGAACCAACGGTGATGCGGAGTTGAACAGGCGGGCTCCCATCGAACAATCTATTACAGCCGCTGCCCGAGGGCGATCGTCGGGGCGCACCTGGAGCCGTTGCTGGTTGCCACAGCATGCGAACCAACGGTGATGCGGAGTTGAACAGGCGGGCTCCCATCGAACAATCTATTACAGCCGCTGCCCGAGGGCGATCGTCGGGGCGCACCTGGAGCCGTTGCTGGTTGCCACAGCATGCGAACCAACGGTGATGCGGAGTTGAACAGGCGGGCTCCCATCGAACAATCTATTACAGCCGCTGCCCGAGGGCGATCGTCGGGGCGCACCTGGAGCCGTTGCTGGTTGCCACAGCATGCGAACCAACGGTGATGCGGAGTTGAACAGGCGGGCTCCCATCGAACAATCTATTACAGCCGCTGCCCGAGGGCGATCGTCGGGGCGCACCTGGAGCCGTTGCTGGTTGCCACAGCATGCGAACCAACGGTGATGCGGAGTTGAACAGGCGGGCTCCCATCGAACAATCTATTACAGCCGCTGCCCGAGGGCGATCGTCGGGGCGCACCTGGAGCCGTTGCTGGTTGCCACAGCATGCGAACCAACGGTGATGCGGAGTTGAACAGGCGGGCTCCCATCGAACAATCTATTACAGCCGCTGCCCGAGGGCGATCGTCGGGGCGCACCTGGAGCCGTTGCTGGTTGCCACAGCATGCGAACCAACGGTGATGCGGAGTTGAACAGGCGGGCTCCCATCGAACAATCTATTACAGCCGCTGCCCGAGGGCGATCGTCGGGGCGCACCTGGAGCCGTTGCTGGTTGCCACAGCATGCGAACCAACGGTGATGCGGAGTTGAACAGGCGGGCTCCCATCGAACAATCTATTACAGCCGCTGCCCGAGGGCGATCGTCGGGGCGCACCTGGAGCCGTTGCTGGTTTTTTTTTTTTTTTTTTTTTTTGTTTGTGAGACGCCTGAAGGGCCAAAGACGAGAGTCCTTGCTTTTGTTTACGAAGTTTTTAAAAGATGTATAGAGTGCGGACCGAGGAAAATCCATCATGGACGACTGGGAAGGGGACCCAGACAGTGTCGGACTCTTACCGACTAAAAACCTCGGTCATCACTCTCTACATCGCTCTCGACTTGCTCAAAATTTCGGAGGGGATAGAAGGGGAAATTGGGAAGAGGTCTTAAAACTACCCGCGAGATCCTTGCCTCAGCCAGTGCTGAAAGGCCGGGAGAGAAACATGCTTTCTCCCGTTTGGTTTCTGCGGGGTGCGCTGATCGGACATGGCGATGCTGTTTCCAGCCTTTCCTTGCTCGACCGTCGCCCGGTTCTTAAACTACTGAGTCGTTGGGGGCGTGGGGATTTCTGATGCATGCATAACTTATGAACTACGGGCTGCCTTTCTTTTGCCCGCCGGTGGAATGGTGGGTCGGAGATCTTTTTGGACCGCTTGTGTGGCTGTTGATACCATCTTTAAGGGGGGGCTTCCCTGCAAGGCCTGCTCTTTTTGCCTTGGACACTTTTTTCGCGTGTCTCCTCGCGCTGCCCTCTTTTCGTTTCCATTCCATCGGTAGTTACACTGCTATAATTAAGGGGGGGGGGGGACAGAAGTTTGTCGGACGGACAAACACTCACACGTGCCTTCAGGTCGACCCTCGACCGGCTTTCAGCCACTGCGGGCCCCGGCAGATCCTTACCCCAGCCAGTGCTGAAGGGCCGGAGAAGAATTTCATTCCTCCGTTTAGGCTTCTGCTGGGGTGATCCGCGCGTGGCTTGCCGGCCGGTGAGTCTTCCCCCTTGCCGTTACGTGCTCCTTCCGTCCGACAAACACCCGTCAGGTGAGGGAGAATGCTTGCATCAGAAATTTTTAATGCTAAATTTTTTATACATGCATACAGGGTACATAGAGTTGAGAAAAGAAAAGAACAAAACAATTTACTGAGTTAGAAAAAGGGGTGACTTAGTTTTAGGGTTTTTAGTTTGGGGGGCCGTTGCTGGTTGCCACAGCATGCGAACCAACGGTGATGCGGAGTTGAACAGGCGGGCTCCCATCGAACAATCTATTACAGCCGCTGCCCGAGGGCGATCGTCGGGGCGCACCTGGAGCCGTTGCTGGTTGCCACAGCATGCGAACCAACGGTGATGCGGAGTTGAACAGGCGGGCTCCCATCGAACAATCTATTACAGCCGCTGCCCGAGGGCGATCGTCGGGGCGCACCTGGAGCCGTTGCTGGTTGCCACAGCATGCGAACCAACGGTGATGCGGAGTTGAACAGGCGGGCTCCCATCGAACAATCTATTACAGCCGCTGCCCGAGGGCGATCGTCGGGGCGCACCTGGAGCCGTTGCTGGTTGCCACAGCATGCGAACCAACGGTGATGCGGAGTTGAACAGGCGGGCTCCCATCGAACAATCTATTACAGCCGCTGCCCGAGGGCGATCGTCGGGGCGCACCTGGAGCCGTTGCTGGTTGCCACAGCATGCGAACCAACGGTGATGCGGAGTTGAACAGGCGGGCTCCCATCGAACAATCTATTACAGCCGCTGCCCGAGGGCGATCGTTGGGGCGCACCTGGAGCCGTTGCTGGTTGCCACAGCATGCGAACCAACGGTGATGCGGAGTTGAACAGGCGGGCTCCCATCGAACAATCTATTACAGCCGCTGCCCGAGGGCGATCGTCGGGGCGCACCTGGAGCCGTTGCTGGTTGCCACAGCATGCGAACCAACGGTGATGCGGAGTTGAACAGGCGGGCTCCCATCGAACAATCTATTACAGCCGCTGCCCGAGGGCGATCGTCGGGGCGCACCTGGAGCCGTTGCTGGTTGCCACAGCATGCGAACCAACGGTGATGCGGAGTTGAACAGGCGGGCTCCCATCGAACAATCTATTACAGCCGCTGCCCGAGGGCGATCGTCGGGGCGCACCTGGAGCCGTTGCTGGTTGCCACAGCATGCGAACCAACGGTGATGCGGAGTTGAACAGGCGGGCTCCCATCGAACAATCTATTACAGCCGCTGCCCGAGGGCGATCGTCGGGGCGCACCTGGAGCCGTTGCTGGTTGCCACAGCATGCGAACCAACGGTGATGCGGAGTTGAACAGGCGGGCTCCCATCGAACAATCTATTACAGCCGCTGCCCGAGGGCGATCGTCGGGGCGCACCTGGAGCCGTTGCTGGTTGCCACAGCATGCGAACCAACGGTGATGCGGAGTTGAACAGGCGGGCTCCCATCGAACAATCTATTACAGCCGCTGCCCGAGGGCGATCGTCGGGGCGCACCTGGAGCAGTTGCTGGTTGCCACAGCATGCGAACCAACGGTGATGCGGAGTTGAACAGGCGGGCTCCCATCGAACAATCTATTACAGCCGCTGCCCGAGGGCGATCGTTGGGGCGCACCTGGAGCCGTTGCTGGTTGCCACAGCATGCGAACCAACGGTGATGCGGAGTTGAACAGGCGGGCTCCCATCGAACAATCTATTACAGCCGCTGCCCGAGGGCGATCGTCGGGGCGCACCTGGAGCCGTTGCTGGTTGCCACAGCATGCGAACCAACGGTGATGCGGAGTTGAACAGGCGGGCTCCCATCGAACAATCTATTACAGCCGCTGCCCGAGGGCGATCGTTGGGGCGCACCTGGAGCCGTTGCTGGTTGCCACAGCATGCGAACCAACGGTGATGCGGAGTTAAACAGGCGGGCTCCCATCGAACAATCTATTACAGCCGCTGCCCGAGGGCGATCGTCGGAGCGCACCTGGAGCGGTTGCGGCGATGAGGAGTTGAGCAGGCGGGCTCCCATCGAACAGTATACTACAGCCGAAAACACCATGCTCCGTGAAACCCCTTCCACACCATTGCATTCCCCAATTCCTTCGTCGCCGGCTTCTTTGTTTGCCTCAATCCCGTCGTCACCTGCGTCCACAGATAACCTCCAATAGATAAAGCCTATAAGCGATTTAGTTCGATGCAAAGGTCACCACAGTTGGCGGTAGGTGCGGGTTGCGGGGAGGTCGGTAACAGCGCTGCGATTAGCTGTTTCGAAAATAGCGCGCTTTGTCACACCATGGCGCCAGAAGCGTAGTGATGGGACGCGTTGGTCGTTAACGGTTTTTAGCGGTGCCGCAATCAATTGTTAGTAGAATATTTTACATGGCGTAGGTACCTGTTAACATAGTTTACATTTTTGAACGGCTGTCACTGATATATTATTATCATGTTTCGTTCATTGACTGTTTTGATCACCACATAACAAAAAAGTATGTTAATCACAATCACATCGAGTAGTCATTATTGGAAAGAAGCGTTAATAGATGGCGTTGTCGTCCCCAAAACCAGCCCTAACTTGCTGCAACTTACACTGCAATTACTTCAGTCGAGTGAATGACAGAAGCCCGTCCCTGCTTCACTTGGACTGCCACTTTTGGCTCGACACTGATGCGGAGTGGTTGTCGCGATAGCTGCGTATTCGTTCCATTGTTATTTTTTTTACCGTGATTTGTAACCTAGCCTATTTTTTGATTAAATTGAAGTTCGATTTGTAATTCTTGCATTTTCCTTCAGAATTGTGTTCTCTCTGCTAAAATCAGAAAGCGGGATATTTAGTACTTGCGCAAAGCCTTACCGTTTTGGTTTTATTACCGTTAAAGCTGTCTTGATTCGAATTTTACAATTAAGTTGTTCAGTTACGTCGTATTACATAATCAGTGCGTTGCCATAAGTAGTTAGTTACCGGTTACTTTATTACTGCGTACTTGTTTTAAATCAAATTGTGGTAATCGATTTTATGTAACGCTTCGTTTTAGTGTGTTTTCTTTGTTCGATTTATTGGAATTTCTACTTACTAATTACGTGTTTCTTAACGTAACGTAGTAACGTTTAATTTTTGAGTTACAATTAAATAAAACTTTTAGTGTTTTGATTCTTGTTATCTTGCATTGTTTGTTGGTTAACTATAACAATGGCTGATCGGAGGTCACGTTCACGTAGTCGACATCGTAGAAGGAGTCGTTACCGTGATAGTAGCAGATCTCCTGACTTTGATCTTAGGATGCAAATGCGGAGTATATTTGATCGTTTAAATGCATTAGAAAAGCAACCACCCCCATCGCTATCAGTGTCGCTGCCAGCCTTAGGTCATCAAGATCAAGAGGCTGCTGAACCGGGCACCCCGCCGGGCGCACCCCCAGCGCCGCCAGCCACGCAGCGCTCGCCCCGACGCAGCCGGTCCGCGGCTCGTGACCACGTGGCGGCTGGCGCCAGTCACCGGACGCAGTCTGCGGACACTGCGGTAGCTTCGGAACAAGCATCAACGGATGCACTGGTGAACGTGATGCGATCTATCAATAACGCGGTGAGATCTAACCAACCTTATTAAATCTCTAATTTTGACCCCAATATTCACGATATCGAAGTTTGGTGTAAGGAGGTAGACCGAGCAAGGGTAGCGAACAATTGGACTGACAACGAATGTTTATCTCGGATTGGTAATTGTTTAAAAGGGGACGCCCGAGTTTGGCTCAGTGAATGGGTAACAAACGACCGCAGCTGGAGCAATTTTAAAACGGATTTTAAACCTCTGTGCCCGAAAAAGCCAAATGCTGCTAACATCTTATTTGACGTTATGAAAACAACGTCAGATCAGTATGTTACCTATGCTGATTATGCACGGCGATCGTTGCTCCGTCTGCGGGCGGTAGTTGGTTTAAGTGGAGAGTTAACGTCTGCCATTATAATTCGTGGTATTGCGGACCCCCAAATTCGAGCGGCCGCCACAAATGCAAAACTCATGCCAAGTGACTTAGTTGAATTTTTGTCAATTTATGTCAAACCGACTTTATCAAAGCCAAGTACTCCTGCTACTTCGTCGTCGCGAGGTACCCGCGATAGTTCTAAATTCCGGCGCCCTAATGACGTTACTCGCAAGCGGCGCTTTGAGAGTGGTAAATGTTTTTCGTGTGGTTTACCCGGTCATGTACAGGCTTCGTGCAATAAAAAGACTAAATTTGAGAACGCTGGTACTTCTAATTCTAATCGGACCCCTGCTAGTACTCCAGGTACCTCGGCAGCAACGAAAGCTGAAGTATGTTCATTTTGCAAGAAGCCTGGACATAAAGTGGAAACCTGTTATGCCAAGATGAAATCAGAATCGCGTAATCAATGTAATGTAAACTTTTGCCGTGAGGTTGATGGTAGGCGTAATTCAGATATAGTTGCTGCCGTAATACAAGGTGTGCCGCTTGACGTCTTAATAGATAGCGGATCCACTATATCGCTCGTGTCTTCTGAGGTCTTAAAGCACTTTAACGTCCCCCGTAAGCCTGCTTTTCGCGTATTAAAGGGCATTGGGGGTCAGGAAGTAGAGTCCACTCATTACGTAACTTTACCGATTGAATTTGATGACGTTACTTTAGAAATAGATCTATTTGTTGTCGATGCCACGAAAATAAATACTCCGGTTATAGTGGGAACCGATGTGCTCAATCGTGAGGGTATAGTTTACACGCGTACTCGTGAAAGGCAATTTCTCACACGCAAAACTGCTAATCAGGAATCAGTAATGGCGGTTGAGCTTGATGAACAGCTTCCGATAAACACGGAATTAACTGGCTATGATTTGAACCACCTTTTGGCTCTGATCAAAGAGTTTTCATCGTCTTTCATAAGTGGTACATCTGTTTCAACTGTGAATACAGGAAGCATGGGCATCAAGCTTAACAAAAAAACGCCGGTGCACTAATAGACCATATCGGCTCTCACAGGCGGAGACCTTACGCGTCCGGGAGATCATAAAAGATCGGTAAGTAAGGGAGTTATTCAAGAGTCCGATTCAGAATATTCAAGTCCCATTCTTCTTGTTAAAAAGAAGGACGGCACAGACCGTATGTGTGTTGACTTCAGGAAATTGAATGAGGCCACTGTTAAAGATCGATCTCCACTACCCCTTATCGACGATCATATCGACCGGTTAGGGCGCGCTAAATTCTTCAGTAGTCTCGATATGGCCACGGGATTTCACCAGATTCCGATGGAGAGAGAGTCTATTCCGCTGACAGGCTTTGTGACGCCAGAAGGGCATTATGAATATTTAAAAATGCCCTATGGCCATGCAAATGCTCCTGTGGTATATCAGCGAATCATTACCAAGACTCTTAAGCACCTAATTGAATCTGATAAGGTCCTGGTGTATATTGATGACGTGCTGATTATCAGTGAAACCGTGGACGAAGGAATCGCTACCCTGCGCGAGGTTCTTCTGACTCTGACAAAGGCTGGGTTTTCAATTAATCTGAAAAAATGCTCATTTTTATCAACGAAAGTGCAGTACTTAGGCCGAACCATTAGTCAGGGTCAGGTGCAGCCGAGCGCGTTAAAAGTCAAAGCTCTGGCCGAGTCCCCCGTGCCTAAGAACGTTAAGCAGGTGCGTCAATTTCTTGGACTTGGTGGGTATTTTCGGAGATACATTGCGGGTTTCTCGTCAAAGGACGCTTGTATTGCCAAGCTAACAAAGAAACGTGTTCCTTTTATATGGGGCTCTGAACAGGAGACAGCTAGACGAGACATAATAGCACATCTGACGAGTGAGCCTGTCCTGTCTATTTATGATCCGAAACTACCTATCGAGGTCCATACGGACGCGAGTTCGATAGGTTACGGCGGAGTTTTAATGCAATTGCATGACTCTGGTCATAAGCGTATAGTAGGATATTTTTCGAAGTTGACCCAGGGTTCTGAGCAAAAATATCATTCTTACGAGCTTGAGACCCTTGCGGTGGTCAAGGCACTAAAGTATTTCAGACACTACCTGGTTGGCACGCATTTTACTGTTGTAACTGACTGTAACGCCCTGAAGTTTACACAAAAAAAGAAAGATTTACTGCCACGCGTCGCCAGGTGGTGGATGTATTTACAGGATTTTGACTTTTCGCTTGAATACCGCAAGGGTACCGCTATGTCTCACGCTGACTACCTTAGTCGCAACCCGGTCAATGTCATTCGGGTACAAAAACCTAAAATTAGGCTCAATTAGCTCAAGCGGCAGATGATGAGACACAATCACTTTTGCAAAAATTAAATGATGGTCAGTTATACTCCAATCAATATGTCAAAAAAAATGACCTCCTATACTATCGGTACTGTGCGACTGGAGAGCAAGCTCGACTTTTATATTACATCCCAAAGGGTCACAGACATAGCCTTCTCCGCGTTTTTCATGACGAACATAACCATGTCGGTGCTGACAAGACCTGTGAGCTCCTTTTAAAACACTTTTGGTTTCCGGGTTTTCGTACCTTTGTTCAAAAGTACATTTCTCATTGTGTGGTATGTCTTTCGCACAAAAAGTTGCCCCGTGCTCCCCATCAACCTATCCACTCGTATGAAAAACCGAATGTTCCTTTCGAAACCATCCATGCCGATGTACTTGGACCCTTACCAGAATCGAATGGACATCGTTACGTTCTCATTATCGTGGATAGTTTCTCAAAGTTTTGTCTTTTATATCCCATGATGCGCCAGGATGCTAGCGAGCTAAAGCGACATTTCACAAATGCTGTGTCACTTTTTGGCACTCCTAAGCTCATTGTTGCGGATCGCGGCCGCATGTTTCAAAGTGCGGAATTCACTAATTGGATGTCTGAGTTGGGAAGTCAAATCCATTTAATTACCCCTGAAATGCACCAATCAAACGGTCAGGTCGAGCGATATTGCCGAACCATGCTAAATATGATTAGGGTTGAAAGTAATTATCGACAGGAGGAATGGTCGACCGTTATGTGGAAGTTGCAGCTTGTTGTTAACATAACCAAGCACAGAACTACTCAGAGTTCACCTCTTAATCTGTTGGTTGGTATTGACGCCATGACATCTGTTATCCGCAACGTTGTGCGGGATGTTGCCATAGATGGAACTCACCAAAATAGGGAAAGTTTACGGGAGATGACAAGGCAACGAGTATCTGAACGGTTACAACGGAACCGAGAGCAGCAAGATGCATCAGTTAATAAACACAGGTACGAACCTCGTAGGTTCGAAGTGAACTCTATGGATTTCGTTATAAAGAAAGCTCAATCCACTGGAAAGCTGGACTCTGGAATGCGCGGCCCTTATCGTGTGATGAAAGTGCTGCCTCACGGGCGGTACGAGCTGCGGCTGCTTGCCGGTTCCTACGGCAAGACGACCCAAGCGGCTGCGGAGTACATGGTGCCTTGGAAGGGCGAGTGGACCCCGGACACATGCGCTGCCTTTTTTGAGGGTGAGCGGCAGAGTTTTCTTTTTTTGGTACTGTTGTTACCAAGCGAGCAGACCTCGCGTTGACTTTTTATTTTGCGAGCAGACCTCGCTTTTGAGCAGACCTCACAAAACTTGCAAGCAGACCTTGCACATTAGTTGGTTTCATCTTGTGAGCAGACCTCACACAACTTGCAAGCAGACCTTGCACATTAGTTGTTTTCATCTTGTGAGCAGACCTCACACAACTTGCAAGCAGACCTTGCACATTAGTTGTTTTCATCTTGTGAGCAGACCTCACACAACTTGCAAGCAGACCTTGCGCACTAGTCGTTTTGACCTTGTGAGCAGACCTCGGAATTAAAAAGTAGACGAGCAGACCTTGTCCCATTAAATGTGAGCAAACCTCGCATTATCACGAGCAGACCTCGTGATAATGCTCTTTTTGTTTAATTTTAACGACTTGTTTTTGTTATTGTTGTGCAGATGCAGACCAAGTCGAACCGGAGTCCACTGCGCCAGGCCCAGCAGCCTCCGGGTCCAGCTCATTGAATGATGGTGCCGCTGCGTTTACGCCAACTGACATGGGCATCTCTCATTCCACCACCACGGAGAGACCGAGACGTTCTCCTGTCAGGAAAGGCCGTATTGGAAAGAAGCGTTGTCGTCCCCAAAACCAGCCCTAACTTGCTGCAACTTCACACTGCAACAACTTCAGTCGAGTGAATGGCAGAAGCCCGTCCCTGCTTCACTTGGACTGCCACTTTTGGCTCGACACTGATGCGGAGTGGTTGTCGCGATAGCTGCGTATTCGTTCCATTGTTTTTTTTTTTACCGTGATTTGTAACCTAGCCTATTTTTTGATTAAATTGAAGTTCGATTTGTAATTCTTGCATTTTCCTTCAGAATTGTGTTCTCTCTGCTAAAATCATATAAAATAATTATTTCTAGCCATTTTACAACATTTACTGCATTATCGTGTTTATATATGTGCTTTCGTCCCGTTCGTATTTTACATACTTACTAGGAAAGGGCGAATGCGATGCTTATTCGACATTAATGCCAATGTTCTAGCTAGGCTTATGTATGATATTTTAAGATTGGTATAGCTAGGTAAGGAAGACAAATAAAAACGATGTCATAAAAAAGTACATATATTTATTCAATGTGATAAAATTATGTGGTTGATGATAATCCTCGTCATCATTCAAGAGGGCGTTAAGACGACGAATTGGGCATTTTGCTAGCAGGGATCTAGATTTATCTCAGCAATTATAAAACATATAAAAGCGACATTTGAAAACCTGATTCTTCATTTCAATTACTTCATTTTGTCAGTTGCCGAAACACGATTCGTAAAATTTAATAGCTTCGAAAAAAATATCATAGATACCTCTTGTAAAACAGGGATTTGCATTTTACAGGCAACCAAGATCAATTTATGATTCCAAATTTTCATATTAAATTGTTTTTAACCCATACTTCAATATGCCAGTTGGATTTTTTTTTAATTAATTGTAATTTGTAATTGAAACGAAAAAAATGGTTTTGTCGCATACCTTTTTAACCGACTTCAAAAAAAAGGAGGAGGTTCTCAATTCGGTTGTATTTTTTTTTTTTTTTCAATGTTTGTTACCTCAGAACTCCGTCATTGATGAGCCGATTCGTAAAATCTTTTTTTTGTTCGTAAGTATATGCTTCCAGGTGGGTCCCATTTTTTTGGAAATTCAATTGGATGATGGGATCCATGAGGAATTGAGGGAACTCCTCAATTATATTAGACACGCGTGTGGTGATTTTGGTATTTTCTATTATAACTCGTGTATTTACATCCGGAAATCATAAATTGGTGGAGTGGAATTGATGATGAAGACCACTGTTGAGGCCGCATCATCTACAGGGGGAGTGGGGGCGCGACGGGCCTAAACCTGTTGGTCGGGTAATGCGGGCCGAATCCGCCGCCCGCGACCCCACGCCCCACTCTCACATAAGTTGCCTTACAAGCAACACACGCTCTATACCGACGCGTAGTTAAGACATCACATATTTTATATTTTAGTTTGTGGAAACAAGATTATAGAAGTCTAGAAAATCTATGTCTTCATTATTTTCAACTAAGACCCCTAAGTCTTAATCATTGGTGACCCCGACGTGATTTACGAGAGCTACGCCGCCATTTCTGCACCATACGAGAGTCGACACTTCGAGAAGGACGAACAGAGGTCAAGACATTGAAGCTCCACGTGCTTCGTTCCAAGCTGCCAACCACCCTTACTTCAAGCCCGCCGGTCATTATCAACGAGCCGCAGCCAAGGTTTAGCAAGGGAAGTGCACCGTTCCATTTTATTCCTTCTGTTCCAAGCTTTATCCCCCTCTATTTGACTATTAAGCTCTGCCATCTTTTCAAAGTTCTCTTACGCACAAGCTTTAGTCACATATTAACGCATTACTTTGTATTAGTATTTTATTTGCATTGCACCGCTTAGCTTTTCATTTTAGTGCCAGCACATACCTACTGGTCGCTCTTTCGTTTGTCTGCGCTGCATTGCCGCTTAACTCCCATTTAAGGCTTGTATACCCGCTAAAGTCCTTGAGCGTATGGGCGGAGCCTCGACCCTCTCCCCGCGCAAGTCGCACAACCCGCCGTCGTTTATTAAGAGTTACATAGATTAAGTTACAGACGCGTCATCGCGCATCGTTACCAATGCAAGGGTGAACGTCGGTGGGTGACATTCGTCATGCTTAATTGAATCGTGATATTTGTCATACATAAATTACATAATTGATTAAGTTCAAAAATTATGTCCCTACTATTATAATACTATTTACTTACGATTAGTGTATTTCCGTCAGCACGGCTAGCACGAGACGGCCGCGACATACACTCGATTTTTCTCGCACTATCGGTCTCTCTCTTATTAGAACATTAGGAAAGAGAGGTATAGTGTGAGAAAAATCGAGAGTATGTCGCGGCCGTCTCGTGCTAGCCGTGCTAGTGAAAACGAAATTCGTTCGAATAACTCTCATTGTCGCTAGAACTAGCAAGCGCGACAGAGAGATAGACGAACGAAGTTCGGTTTCGTTTCGCGGTAGGCCCTCAGCACGCCTAGCACTAGATGACCGCGACATACTTTCGATTTTTCTCGCACTATACCTCTGTTACTAAATATTCTAATAATAGAGAGACGGATAGTGCGCAAAAATATAAAGGTAATAATAATAATCCATACCTACTGTTGCCCTTCGGTCATTTTTTAATGTCGCTATTAATACGGGCCCATCTAGCAGTTAGCGAGTCACCGTCTGCCAGAGATAAAATGTGAAACAGTTTTATTGGGCAGGCGTCCGATGTTTCATCCAATAGCCCAGCTACTAGTCCATCATTTTCACCCAATAACCCGTTTTATTTAGATTCCATCAACTAGCAATAGACTCTTACACCCCAGCGGGTGCTGTTTCTGTGTGCGTCCCATGACACGGGCAGAGACAGCATCCGCTTGGTGTACTCCTTGCATTTCATTAAATTGTTAAAAGGGCCTCTACGTGTTGGCTCAGAGCTCCACGCACGCCTCCCAAAGGTACGGGACATCATTGTCCCGTGAGCGGGAAAGACATATAATCCATACTATCCATACTTTCATATCCATACTCCATACTAATATTATAAATGCGAAAGTGTGTCTGTCTGTCCGTTACCTTTGGTGTAAGTGTAAGGTTGTTAAGTTTTAAACTAATTTTCGGTATATTTATTACGTTCTACTTCCTTGATTTGATGATGATGGCGTGTACAGTCAGCATCAGATAGTTAGTAGCATCCAAAGTAGCCAAATATATCGTAACACATTCCTTACCCCTACTTATAGTAACAAAGACTATTTCGATGAATGTACCGTTCCGATATATTTGGCTAACTGGGCTGCTACTAACTATATTATGCTGACTGTACAGAAATCGGCCTCGGGTAAATATATACTTATAGATTAGTTGTAGAGTCAGCATCATATAGTTAGAAGCAGCCAAAGTAGCCAAATATATCGGAACACGTCTTTATTACTATAGGAGTAAGGATGAGTTACGATATATTTGGCAACGTTGGTTGCTACTAACTATATGATGCTGACTGTACGTTAACCATACTTTGTTTCATATCAAATAATAACTTTGTATCGAACTTCGAGTTGGCATGCAACCCATAGGTAGGTACTTACAATATTTGCCAAGCCCACTATTTTTATTAGAACTTATTCTATTAACACTTGACAGTAATTAATACGAGCAGATAAAACAATATTGTTTCTATAATTGTTCATGCTCCTAAGCAATAGATATTGTAAATATATTTACTAATAAAATGTCTGGTTTTAGCGATTTCCCAATTTTGATACTGTTTAGATATTTAATACTTTGATAGAATAGGTATTTACTTGTGTATTCTTTTTCCTCTTCTCTTGTAAAATTTCTTGATATTACGTATTTTCCTCCTGCGCTTATTTAGCCCCAAAGACCCAAAATAATTATTGAAAAATTTGTGAGACCTAAGCTAAGACGTACTCTAGTATCGTAAGTTTTTATGTTACTAACAATCTATGGGCAAACTGGCCTGAGATAAAGAATTTGTTATTATTATTATTATTTCCCATCTTGAACTAAAAACAAAATCTAAACTATACCTACGTAAATGTTAATTAGGTACAAACGCCAACACAGTTAACTGACCATCCTGTATTTATACAAGAACCTTATTACAATGCACATAAAGTGCACGGATGGTCAGTCAGCCGTCTTGTCCATAGTACCTACTACTTTACAAACCACGAAATAGATTGTCCACTCTATGCAACAAAATTATCTATCACTAAAAACTAAACTATACGCAAATGTTTATTAGTTACCTACTATACGAATCACAAAACGGATTGTCCACTCTATGCAACAAATATAGTCCACAATTTCCACAAATATTTAAAAATTTCGGCGCAGCGCAAATTGACACTGGTCCGTCATGCAACGTGTCTCGTCCCGCACTGACCGTATGGACGAAAACGGGGAGGCGTAGGAACTTTGGCGGAATATTTCAGAAAACGAGATAATTTTTTAAGAAAATAAAGAAAGTAAGAAAATGATGCCCTTGTTCATTATTTTATAAAGAAAGTTATAAAATTTCAAATTATTCTGATAAAAAATGGAGCAGTAAAATGGTTACAAGTGAAAAAATAGGGGTGACTAGATTTCTTTCTCTCTCATTTTTATTGTTAAAATGGATTTCTGCGAAAACTATGACCCGTCGCATATCTTGCAGATTATGATATATTTTTTCCGACAGCAAAAATGTTACGTTATAATGTATAAAACGGTTACAAAACAACTCATTTTCACGAAAATTTCGAATGTGGAGCCTTAAGCAATCGCCAAAGCAATTTTGCACTTTTTTATAAGGCTTGTTTACTGCTCATCCTCCCTAATAAGTGCAGTGCAACTGTCGCTTTAATTCTCCATTTTATCTCCGTAGTCGAGCTATTTTAGGAACTATAGATTTTTAAAATTCCTGTTTAATTAAAGACTGTCCATAATCCTCGCAAAATATTCCATGACATTACGTAACATAGTTGTTTTCGCCTAGCAGAGCCAACCAAACCGGTGCCCATTGTCCCGATCGGCCGGCCGCCGCCGCCTTATCACTGCGCTTACGCACGGCTGTTGCCAGGCGCGCTGTTACCGAGCGCCTGCATCTACCTGGCGCAACGTGCCGCCACGGTGACTGCGGACATAAGCCGGACGAATTTACGTAACCTTTTCCTTTATTTGAATTTAGTACCTAAGTACTCATCCTCTTGTTTCGAGTGCCTTCACGATGTCGAATTTGATAAATTCCAGGAGTTCAATTAAGGGTCGTATGACCAAATTTAGAAATTTTCTCGACATTTTGAAGAGAAGTGATAGTATTTCACCGAAAGAAGTGGATGAATGCTCCATGAGGTTGGATCGCTTACGTGGGCTACTCAACAAATTTGATGAGTTGCAGACTCAAATAGAGATTGCCGATCCCACCTCATTGGACTCGGAAATTGATGTGAGAGAAGAGATGGAGAAGGATTTTTATTCATTGATATCGGACGCCCAAAAACTAATTGATTCGGTAACCGATAAACCTGAGTTTGCAAGCGTATAATCGGAAGTTCAAAGTCAATGTAATCATCGTGAAAATGAGTTGAACTTCCGATTACCTCAAATAAAGATCGCTAGTTTTGATGGTTCATACTTTAAGTGGTTAGAGTTCCGTGAATCATTTGACACGCTCATTAATAAGATTGAGAGAATCAGTCCCATTCATAAATTCCACTATTTGAATTCTTACTTAGAGGGCGAAGCCGCTCAGGTTATAAGTAACTTGGAGGTATCGGAGGCCAACTACACTAAAGCATGGCGCCTCCTCTGCGAGAGATACGACAACAAAAAACAGTTGATTAGCAATCATTTAATTTCGCTTTTTAATCTGCAGCCCATAGGCCGTGAGTCGGCCAAGGCTTTGCGGTACTTGGTGGATCATGTGTCCAAAAATTTACGGGCCCTAAATACTTTGGGGTGCCCTACTTCACAATGGGATATTTTAATTATCCACATGGTGTCGGCCAAGCTCGATAACAACACTTCCTTAAGGTGGGAAGAATTTAAAAACGACGGTATCAATGATGATTTGCCATCCCTGGCCGATTTTAATCGGTTCTTGAAGGGCCGCGCCGATGTATTGGAATCGGTACAGCGAAATAGGTCTGAGAAACCAGTTTTTAATAATAAGCGTGCATCCCATTTCTCCCACAACAAGCAAGAGAAAGCTGTCGTGAAATCTTTCACAATTTCAGCCACTCCCGGTGCTTCGACTGTTGCTCCTGCGAAGTGCGTATTCTGCCAAGGCGGCCACCGCATCTACGACTGCTCATCGTTCCTGTCGCTGTCGGTCGAGGAGCGCATATCCGGAGCGGCAAAGTTAAGGCTCTGTCTCAATTGTCTGCGTAAGGGACACACTTCATACCGCTGCAGAGCCATGCCTTGTCACACTTGTAAGAAGCGCCATAATACCTTGTTGCATAGGGAAGTTCCTCAGGTTGTAGACACGCCGGCCGCGGCCGAGCCCTCGCCGCCGCCGCACTCCTCGCCCGGGTTCGCATGCAACAACATGACCGTCGCGCATTCGAATGACGTGTTGTTGTCAACAGCGCTTATTGATGTTTACAATCCCGATACTAATGAGCATGTCACCGCGCGCGCGCTCTTAGACTCAGGTAGCATGACGTCACTGATAACGAGCAGTTTAAAACAGAAATTGCATTTAATGCCGCAGCCGAACACAATTAGTATAGTAGGAGTAGGTAATGTTCCATTGACCGGCACGCCCGAGCGCTGCGTAATACAAATACGTTCAAAATATGATTATAGAACGCAGGTAGATATGTCGTGTTTAGTTTTGTCCACTATTTCGAGCGTTTTGCCGCAGAAACATATTGATGCATCGCGTTTAAGGCTGCCTAAGAATATTAAACTGGCCGATCCTAAATTTAATGAGCCATCATCTATTGATGTTTTGATTGGTGCGGACCTTTTCTGGCATATGATTGGGTCTGAGCAGATTACGTTAGGCGATAATATGCCAATTATGCGAAAGTCGAAGTTAGGTTGGGTACTGGCCGGACCTATGAGCGTTACGCCAAGGTCAAACGGTATTTCTGTTAATACCGTAGTTCAATGCAATCACTTGTCAACTTGCGATATTAGATTAGACGAGTCGTTGACTAAGTTTTGGGAGCTGGAACAGATTCCTCAGCCTACCAAGCCGTATACCGACATCGAAAGTGAATGCGAGCAACATTTCGTGACTCATACCTATCGGGGCGAGGACGGCAGATTTTTTGTGCGCTTGCCACTAATTACGGAACCTGATTGTTTGGGGGATTCATTTAATTTAGCGAAAAAACGGTTTCTCGCGTTAGAAAGGCGTTTTAATAAGAACCCCGCGCTTAAGAAAATGTATCAAGATTTTATCTCTGAATATTCCGAGTTAGGCCATCTATCCGTGTCTGCCACTGCTATTCCAGAGCCCTCATTCTTTGTTTCGCATCATCCAGTACTGAAACCCACCAGTGAATCCACGAAAATTCGGGTAGTTTTTAATGGCAGTGCAGCTACCTCATCAGGTTATTCAATGAATGACTTGCAGATGATAGGCCCCACCATACAGGACTCGCTCTTCAATATTTTATTGAGATTTCGCAGTTATAAATACGTCCTGACCGGCGATATCGAGAAAATGTATCGTCAGATTAGAGTACAGGAATGCGATCGCGATTTGCAGTTGATTCTTTGGCGGGAAAACGAAAGCGAGCCGTTGCAAACTCTTCGTCTAAACACCGTGACTTACGGATATTCCGCCGCCAGTTTTTTGAGCACTCGGTGTTTATGGCAGTTAGGCGAAGAGTGTGATGATGTTAGAATTAAAAATATAATTCAAAGCGACTTTCTCGTCGACGATTTGTTGACAGGAGCAGACACGGAGGAAGAGCTAATTCAAATAAAAAAATCAGTCGACCATGCCTTATCAGCCGGTTATTTTCCTTTGCGCAAGTATCGCTCTAATTTACCATCTGTGTTACATGTTTTACAGAACCCTAATCCAGAAGGGAGTCTGATTATTAGTTCCTCTTCGCACACGCTATAGGCGTAGGCTGGGATTCTGCCACCGATGTTATTCATTTTCCCACCGAGTATTCAGCCAAAAACGAAAATCCCACTAAGCGATCTATTCTCTCAGACTCGTGTAAAATATTCGATCCATTAGGAGTGCTTTCTTTGCTAACCATCATACCGAAAATATTGATCCAAAAATTATGGATTTCTCGAATCGGGTGGGACCATCCTGTACCTGAGCCGATTAAAAGTTCGTGGCAATATTTTGTCAATAGTTTGCCTTACTTAACTTCGCTTCAATTACCACGGCATGTATTATGTGAGTTTCCTGTCAAAATTGAGATGCATTGTATAAACTCATTATTTAATTAGTCACCATTCATCACAATCATCACAATAATCTCATAGGATGCCAAATACGTTTTTTCCTTGACCGGTCTCTCACCATCACAGTCTATATGACAGCCCCCGTTTTCGCTATTCCGGTGCCTTCGTCTTTTTTTTCTAAACGCATCAGTGCTGCCAACGTGCCAACCTGATGTGCGTTAGTTCGAGCTTAACAGATAATATGATAATATAGAGCTAATGAGTATTGCCAACAATACAAAACATTTCTAATAAATAATTAGTGTAACAGCTCGGCCATCCTGTTCATAAACGAGCCTCATCGTTTTAATTTAAATTATTTGTTGTCATGTTAAACCATGCATTGACATACAATATAGCACCACATACGAAAAGAATACGAACTATCATGTCCTGCCATATACTTCCATCGGGTCCACAGCAGTTCTGTAGTGCGCGCGGTTCGCAGCGTCCTGAGTTTCTGCGCCGCCCAGGCTGGCCACCATGATGTACATTTTCGTTGACTAACCAAATGATATAACTTAAGGTTTGGAGGATAACTGCTAGTAAAACTCAAACATTACTTACCATTATATATTGTCAGGTAAACACAAACAGAATTATTTTCAAATCAGAAGCTAATTAAGTATATCTGGTATCATTTTCTTACACATCTGTTAATCTTGTATAACAGTTATTGCGCGTGACAAAAATTAGCCATGTGACCTGATAATATGTATTTAAATCGTTAATCAAATTATGGAAATTAACAAGAACATTTATAACATCTAACCCCTTTCCTTGTTCTCTCCAATTACACTATTCAGTAATAACAATAAAATTAGATACAATCAACCTTTTGTAACAAAATTGCAACACGTCGGTTTTTTTTTAATATTTCACTTTTTCTTTTATACGAAAAAGAAACTTAAATATAAAACTGAATTCTTATCAGCGCTAATGAGGTTATTTCAGACAGTGTCTGCCTATTTGTAAAAATAATAATTCACATTTGTAGTTAGAGATCAATTAACTTTTTGTACTAAAATAACAGTAAAGAAAAATAGCTTTTAAGTTAGTTCCATAAGCACAGTCATTATGTCAACGAGATCACCATTCTTACATAAACTTTGAAATATATGAACTTAAAACATGAAAACTGAATTTACGAGCGAGACCCATCGCTTTGTAAACAATAACAAACATAACTTGCTAGTTAGTAAAAATAAATCTCATAAACTAACTTTTCTTTTCAACTCTTCTACCATAATAAATAGAGAAAACAATAAGTAACGCATTATTAAAATTACTGGCAAAGCTATGAAGTTATTGCGTTATGAACCAGTGTACGTTTTAATGAAATATAGTCACACTCTAATCAATATAAAAATACTCGAATATATCATTTTCTAATCATCACATTCACTTGAGCTTTCATTGGATATGTCTGATTCTATATATCTATTAAAACTTAACCATGGTTTCATTTTATCAATTGCAACAATTGCTTCGTATCTTTCCCATTTTTACGGGTCATAGGAGTATCTTCAATCAGAAATCTGTCATTAGGGAGCACTTTTATTATACGATAAGGGCCTTGGTATTTCACAACAAGCTTTTGAGACTTCCCGTCATGTGGTATTTTCCTTTCCAAGCGTATCAGGTCCCCTATTTTGTACTGAGTGGACGGCTTTCTGTGTTTATTGTACTGTGCTGCATCTTTAATTTGCTTTTGTTTTATCTTCTCCCCAGCCTCTTCCCTCAAATTTCTTAATTCTTCGAGTGGAGTCCTATTCAGTGTGTCTTCTATTACGGAGGTCAATATTCCATCCGCTCTGCTAGTTATATTAAATCCGAAAAGTAGTTCTGATGGGCTCCGTTGAGTGGTTTGGTGTTTATTTGTGTTAATGCCTATTTGTATATCAATGACATATTCGTCCCAAGATTTGTCACATTCGTCATGAGTTGATGTTGCCAGGACTTCAAGTATCGTTCTATTATACCTTTCGACTTGGCCATTTGCCCTAGGTGTTGCAACTGCGTTTGTCACATGTTTAAATTTGTAACGTTTTACGAAATCACGAAATGCCTTACTCGTAAAGCTAGAGCCTTTGTCTGTAATCACCCGTTTTGGAACGCCAAAATACCGACAGTATTCTCCTATCACACGAACAGATGTAGACGATTTCGTATTTTTCACGGGACCAATAAATAACAATTTACCTTTTTGCTCTTCACAAACGGTCCCAAGTGGTCCGCATGTACCGTGTGAAAAGGTTCTGTGACTTTTTCAATGGGGTGTAGTTCTCCTTCGCGTTTTCCACCAGGTGTCTTGTGGTGCGCGCATTGTAGACACGAGGACACGTATTTTTGTACAAACCGACGCATTTTAGCGAACCAGTAACTGTTTCGTATTCGCTGCAGTGTCTTCTCGAAACCACAGTGCCCAACGTCATCGTGATTCATTTTTAAGATTTGCCAACGTACACCCTTTGGGACAACCCATTTTAATTGGTCATCGACTACTCGATACAAACGTCGATTCTTAAGTTTAAAGCTTTGGTACGTCTTTACAGCTTCTGTGGTGCCGGCATTTGTAAGTATTTCTTTGATTCTTCTCACATCGTCGTCTGCCGACTGTACTGTAGTTATCCAGTCTTCTTCAGATTGGTTTATTTCCAGAACATCTAACACCGGCTCAATGCATCTGCGTGAGCCATTCGAACACCTGGTCGATATTCAACTTCACACGTATACTCCATCAGGTGCATCCACCAGCGTGCGATCCGAGGTATCAAATCTCGCTTAACAAAGGTGGATTTGAGAGCATTGCAGTCAGTCACAATTTTAAATGGTATTCCTAACAGATAAACTCTGAATCTGTTCAGAGATTCTACAACCGCCAGTTTCGTTCGTATGAATGTAAATTACGTTCTTCTTTTGCGGTTTTTCGACTAAAATATGAGACTGGTAGGTCTATATTGCGTTGCATCAGAATTCCGGCTAACCCTTCTTTGCTTGCGTCCGTATGTAATTCAGTCTTTGCTTTAGGATCATATAAAGCTAGGACTGGACGTTCTGTTAACCTTTTCTGGATTTCTACAAAAGCTTGTTGTTGTTTGTCGGTCCAATTCCAAGCAGTTTCTTTCTGTAGCAGATCTGTCAATGGGGCTGTTATTGCACCGTATCCTTTAATGAATCGTCTAAAAAAACCCGATAAACCCAGGAATTGACGCAGTTCGTGTTGGTTGCTTGGCATCGGAAACTTGGAAACTGCTTCAGTCTTCCTACTACCTGAACGAATTCCGCTTGCACTCACTTCGAATCCTAAGTATTCGATAGTATCCATGAAAAAGTTACACTTGCTCAACTTTAGTGTGAGTCCGCCTTTCTTAAGTAGTTGTAGCACTTCTTGTAGTCTCTGTAATCCCTCTGTAAAGTTTTTGGACGGGATCAAAATATCGTCCATGTAAACTATGGCGTATTTTATCTTGGCCTCTTTGAGGATTGTGTTAATGGTACGTTGAAAGACAGATGGGGCATTTACCAGCTCAAACGGCATTCTATTATATTCGTATTGCCCATCTGGGGTTACGAAAGATGTTTTGCTGCGAGAGTCTTCAGAAATACCTATCTGGTAATACCCCGAAGCCAGGTCTAATGAAGTAAACAGCGTATTACCCGCTAACGAGTCTAATTGGTCCTCTATTCGCGGTAATGGATAGTGATCTTTTTTTGTTTTCCTATTAAGTGCCCGATAGTCGACGCACAATCGTTTCTCTCCCGTTTTCTTTTTAACTAATACGATTGGACTCGCGTACGGCGATGATGATTCCCTGATAATGCCACTTTCCAGCATTTCGTCGACCATGTTCCTTACTAACTGTCGTTCCGTGTGTGCTAATCGGTACGGACGATATACTACTGGTTCCTTATCTTCCAGTTCAATTGACATTTCAGCCACGTTCGTAAATCCGAGATCATCGAGTCCACTAGAAAAACGATCGTTATACTGCATCAACAACTGCCGTAATTGAGTTTGCTCCTCTGAGGATATTGTCAACCCTGAATTTATTTTGTGCTGTTCTTCGTCTGTAAACACTAAATGAATCTAATATTGGTGTTTCGGGCATTGTTTTTGTTACCGCTCTCGTTAAAAGAAAATCCTTTTTTATTAAAATGTTATTCGGGTTAGGGTTATATATTAACACAACTCCTTGACCGTTCTTGACATCGTAAATACCAACAACTTTACCGCAACGCCAAGTAAGTACCTGTGTTTTACAAATGAGTTTGAAAAAGTAATTATAGATATTCAAACATTTATACTAAGAAATATCTGGTTAGAAATACGTTTAATATTGTGTTGTGTATTGACAACTATTGATGGTGTTTGTCTTGGTGTATTTGTTTATATCATACGCCATTTTGTTTGTACGGACATAACAATCGAAAAATCACATCTTCAGTCTTACGATATCAACAATTACTGGAACACTATAACAGTTATATGAAACAATTTGTTGGAATATATTGTTTTAAAAAAAAAGTATTTACTTAAACTAGACACCTAGAACTGTACTAAAGTATTTGTTCATCATCATCTATTTATAAGAGCTAAGCTCTTGACGGTGGTGTTATATGCAATTTAATCTACGGTAGGTATGCCATTTACTCCTATTTATGGGAAGTGTAGTATTTTGTAAATGACTTTTTTTTACTTACTTTCATATAAATACTTTGACAGTGTGAATATAATTATACTAGTTTATGTTTATGAAGCATGCAAGTAATGAAAAAATGTAAGTACATATAAAGGAATAACAGTTAGATGAACCAGAAAGTGCTAGAAATCTTTTGCTTCCTATGCAAGATGCAAGAATCTAATGATACATACATACATACATTCACACCTTTATTCCCAAAAGGGGTAGGCAAAACACATGAAACTTATGTTCCAGCGCCACATCGAATGATATTTTCATATTAATTTAAAAATTTAATTGACTGAATGGCATTAGTCAGTATTTAATACTAATGTAATGTATAATTTGATTTTGCTGTTTGTGAAAACAACAATCTAGCATGATGATAAGACACAAAATGGGTTATTTGGTTAAAGAAGTATTTAGTTACAATTTTGTACTACTGGGTAGATGAATAAGAATGTTCAGTACATTACTTTACTGGCATAATTTATGCACATGTGTGCAGAATAGATTTGAGTTACATTGAGTGACATTTACACTGACCGGTTATGTAAACAATTGAGAGAGCTAGTACTGAATATGACTAACCGGCTAAAGTTGGATATGGGTGAATTTCATATTCGATGGGACTATAGTAGACAACATATTATATGTAGATAAAACAGCTGCTAATATGATTAATAGTTTCAGATGAATGGATTTGGAATGGATGACACCAATGACCATGATGAACATTATCTATCGGAAATGGAATCTGATGGAAGTGAGATCAGTGACGGGACCAGGTTAGGTTAGGTTAGGTTAGGTTAGGTTTTTTTTTTTTCCTGATCTCCCTCCAACATAATCGGAGCCTATTTTAAGCCAACGGTTTCACTCCAGTTCCATCGATTATGCCTCTCGCACTTTCATGCTGCATACTTTTTCTTTCTAACGTCCTTCCTCATTCTTACCTTGCTTTGTCTACTCTAACTAGCTATATTATTTATTTATACATACTTTGTCTTAATCTATCTAACATTCCGTTTCCTTCCTCTTTTCCATACCATCATATCTATCTAGCCGTCCTCTATTACCATACTTTATTATTTTCTTACTGTATCAACAATAGGAGGGAAGAGGATCCCCGGGTGTTTCTTTATTTATATTCAACAATATTTTATTCTTACAGTTTTTTGGCTTAACTATCTTACCACTATGTATGACAATTTTACTTCTTATTTTAAACTTATGATGCTAACAATGTTTCAGTTTTTACAATTTTTTCTAGAATGTTTCATAATGGACAGTTTATGCCAGACACATTTCAGTAACTTAATTTATTGCTTACAATTTTCTTATTAACTACTATATTATTTAATATTATATTTATATATATAACATTTAATACTATATTATTTGTCATATATATATTTTGTATGCTAGTTCTTAATATACGCAGTATATTATTTTAGCATACTTTTCCTTACTTATTTTTATTTTTTACAATAGTCTTACTACTTCAATGCAATACTTAACAAATCTGTCTCTGCTTTTTCCCATCATGATGTCTTTAATGCTGTCTTTAGTTAATGTCATGTCTATTTTTTGTTCCAGGTTATACCTCTGTATTCCATTCTGGGGGCATTCCAGGAGCAGATGGGTGACTGTCTCCGGCACCCCGGGCTCGCATGAGCATGATGGATTCTCCTTGCACTTAAACCGGTTTAAGTACTCGGAGAATCCACCATGCCCGGTCATTGCCTGGGTCAGTATGCCGCGTGGAACCACCTTCCTAACTATCCTGTGCGCTGCCACCGCATCAGGGAAGAATTTTTTTGTCGTCGCTGCTGTTGTGCCTTCTGTATACCTCCGGTTCCACACCTCAAGCGTCTCCATTCGGAGGACTCGCTTGACGTGTGATACCGGGCATAGGTCGTAGTTTGGTCTCCTTCTGGACGCCACAGCGGCCTCCTTGGCTAGCTGGTCGGCCCTCTCGTTCCCGTCCAAACCCGCATGAGCCTTGATCCAGAACAGGGAGATTTCCTTGCCCTGGAGGGAGATAGATCTAATGTTCCCCCTTGCTGTAATGGCTAGCGGGTGGAGGCAACGATGGTTTGTGACATTTTGTAGAGCCGCCCTGGAGTCACTATAGATTCCAAAAGAAGACCCAGCACTGCTAAGCGCCGCACTCGTTGCTTCGCGCAACGCCAGGAGCTCTGCCTGGTACACAGTACCATAACTCGAGAGAGCAAGCTTGACGGCTTTGGTCTCGGCGTCGCCTTGCCATATTGACAATGCGGCGCCGACCCTGCCGCCAATCTTGCTCCCGTCTATAAAGAGCTTAGTTTGGTACCTTATGTTGTCACTTAGGGCCTCCTGGTCTGCCAGGATCCCGAACTCTATTTTTGTTAGCTCCGCTGGGTGCGGCGTTTCCAATGCGGATCCCTTCCGCTCTATCTCCCTGTCGCCCAGCTGCGGCAGGTCCGCTCCCCTCTTGGCCTCATATAATGAGGCCGCCTCACGGACTCGGAGGTCGAGGGGGAGCATTCCTGCCAACAGTAACGCAGCGTTCAGGGAGACAGTGCGGTAGGCTCCGCACTGCTTCTGCGCGATACCTCTCTGGACTGTTTCAAATTTTCTCCTTGTCATCAATTTTTCCGCAGCCGGTGCCCATACGCTGGCCGCATATAAGATCACCGGCTCGATGGTGGCCACGTATATCGTCCTGATGATTTCGGGATGAAGTCCCCAGCTAACTTTTGCTGCCCTTGCCAGTTGCTTTTATATCCCAGTGGCCTTCCTGCAGACGTTGCTTATGTGGGTGTTAAAAGTAAGCTTTTGGTCTATCGTCACCCCCAGCAGTTTAATCTCCTCTGCAAAGCAGACCTCTATCCCTCCCATGACAAGGCGCGGGGTGTCATATTTGAGCCTGTTGGTAATAAGTAGAGCGTTTGTCTTATGTGGAGCAAACTTCAGTTTGCTCTTTACACCCCACGCCCTGACACGTTCGAGAGCGAGGTTCGCCTGCCTTTCGATTTCTTCAGCTGTATCTCCGTCAAACGCCATAACCACGTCATCCGCGAATGCCTGGCAATAGTTACCCTCGTCCTCCAGATCCTTCAAGAGAGGGTCCAACAGTAAGTTCCATAGGATTGGGCCTCCTATGGAGCCCTGGACACAACCCTTTCTTGTGGATCTCGTGTGTTGCTCTCCCGCATACCTTACTACGACCTCTCTGTCGCTGAGATAACTGTCGATGACCCTCCTTAAGTTCAACGGACAATTCTCCTCCGCCAGTCGGACTCGGATTTCAGGCCACCATGCACTGTCGAATGCTCCCTCTATATCCAGTGAAATCAATGTAATGATTTTCTTTTGTTTTAATTTGCTGCGGATGTATTGCATTAGGTTATAGAGGGAGTCTTCGGTGCTGCGCTGTGGCATAAATCCGTACTGACGGGGGCTCATCTTCGGTAATAGATGGAACTTAAGTCGGGTCACCAGCAGCTTCTCGTATGTTTTGCCCATAATGGACAGGAGGCCGATAGGTCTGTGAGATTTTGGGACGGTATAGTCGCTCTTGCCAGGCTTCCGCAAGATTATGACAACAGCTCTCTTCCACGCTACGGGGAAATACTCGCATTTCAGGCATTTGTTGAAAAGCAGCAGCATAATTTCCGGGTGGGCCTTCACAACTCGAAGACAGATGTCCGCTGTGAAACCGTCCTCCCCGGGGGCCTTTTTTGGACTGAAAGACTCGATCGCCTTCATGAGCTCCTCCAAAGTAAACGGCGGGTCGCAAGCATCAACTTGTCCCCCGGCGTTCACCACTTCGGCTCTCAGTCGGGTTTCTCGGTGCTGTTGATTGTCGCTTATGTCGAGGTCCTCCGGGTAAAACGTTTCAGCTAGTAGCTGCACGGAACCCTTAGCATCAAGGGTAACTCCGTCCTTTGTCAGCGGTAGGTCTTCAGATCTCCTTGTTGTTCTGCCTATGACTCTGTAAATCCCGTCCCACATGCTCTCCCTGTCCTGCTTCCCGCAGAACTCCCGCCAGCTGTCTATTTGAGCCTTCGCTGCCTCTGACTCATACGCGTCCTTCTGTTCCAGGTACTCTTGGATGACTTTTGCTCTGCGGATTGGGGCTGCACATCGGATCCTGCGCTTCCTACGGGTCACCTCTCTCTTCATCTCTGCGAGTTTTTCGGACCACCATGGCACGGTAAGTATTTCCTTAGCTTTTTTGGTAGGCATTGAGTGTTTGCATGCTATATCTATTTCTATATCTATAATTTTGTGTGTAAGTTGTTCCAAATGTTCCGTAGTGTGTATATGTGTAATGTCTGTGATTGTGATTTTGTTTTCTTCAAACAATTGGGTGAGTCTGCTATAGAATTCATCCCAATTTGCTTTTTTAGTATTGTATTTTCGTGTAGTCCTTGATATGCTAGCGCCTTTAGATTTTTTCAGGTTTAAGTGAAATACCATGCCATTGTGATCCGAGCTCGTGAGATTCTCAACTACGTTCCACCCGTCTATGAAGCCCAAGATGTTTGACGTGCAAGCCGTTATATCCACGAAACTCTGGTACCGTTTACCCCCCCTGATGGTGTCGAAGGTTGGCACCTTTCCCTGGTTCAGTACTGCCAGATCCAGCTCGTCAAGACAGCCGGCAAGCTCCTCCCCCCTGTGATCATTTGTGGGACTACCCCACCACGCACTCTTTGCGTTTACGTCGCCTCCAACAATCCATCCCGACGAGTCGATTTGCTGGCTTATGTAGGCCAGGCGTTCCAGGTCCGCATCGATAGGGTGATCATGCCGGGGGCATTCGAAGTAGACTGAGGTTAGATTGATCTTCCAGGCACCAGTCTGAATCCTTACCACCACGATGTTATTGGTGGTAAGCTTGGGGAACTGTATCACGTCTAAGTCTGGGTCAAAGACCGCTATGGCGGCTTTTACAGTTCCCCCGTCCACACTGGTGTTCTGGAAGATCCTCACCCCTCTGCGACTCCTCATTTCCCCGATGGATCCCACATACGGCTCCTGGATGAGTGCGACTGCTACTCTGCGCCTTTCCGCCTCGATCATCAGCTCATCGGTCGCCAGTCTGGATCGTTGGAGGTTCGCTTGCGCGATTATATATCTAGTGTCCTTCTGGCTGCCCTTAGCAATAAGCCACGGTTGCCCTCGCTATTTCGTCCCACCTCTTCCTAGTAGGGCAATCGTGGCTAAATGCGTTGTGGGCCGCTCGTTCCAGACCTCCCCTTGTGCAATTTTTGCAACTTGGGGGTACGTCAGCCAAATAGTCGGCACACTCACTCCTTAGGTGTGGGCCACCGCAATGACTACACAGGTCCACTGACTCTGTGCAGTACTTCTTGCCGTGGCCAAAACCCAAGCAGCGAGTGCACTGCATCAGCGGGGTCTGATCTTCGACCCGGATACGCTGAAGATCGACATGCGCGTAGCCCTTGTCTAGCATTCGTCGCCAGACCATAGGTGAAACACTGATGACCACATGGCTGGTGTGGGGATTCCGCGTCCTTCTCCGATATCGGACTTTCATTCTGTCGTCCTCAGCGTCGAGGCCGTCGAAAACACTCCTGTTCTGGTTCCTCAGGGCCTTTGCAATGTCCTCGTCAGTGTTGACTGCGAGCACACTCCTGAGCACCAGTAAAGGATCCTTGTTTTCGACCTCCTCCACGCTGAGATCGACACCATCCTTTTTCAACCTTTCCTTTATTCGGCTCCTGTCTTCTTTCGTCCTTAATCCTATTATTACTTTTCTATCCCGTGCCTTTCTTACTTTTTCCACTTTTATCCACCCTTCCTTTGCGTCAACCGCCCTCCTGATTTTATCCAAGATCTCTTCCCCAGTCTCCGTCTCGTTATTGGAGGTGACACACACAGAGTGTAGTGTCCCTCTCTTCTGGGTGGGTCTTTCAGGACTACCGGCGGCTGCTTCGGCATAGGTCTTTGAGGCCAACTTTTTCAACGTAAAGTCCAGTGTCTCCTTCAGTTCGTCCATTTTCGCATTGTTGGCCTCTATGTGCTTTCCGTGCTCCTCCAACCTCTTGGCCAACTCATGGTCATGAGGCTGGTGTGCAGTGGCGGCGGTGGACTTACTTTGCTCTTTCCTCCTTAGGTCGTCCAATTTCCGGCTATTCTCAATCAGCAGCCTTGAGTGCTCCTCCAAGGCCCTCACCATCACGTCCTGGTTAGAAGTCGGGGGCCCAGGTATTGTGGTCTCCACTTTGGGTCCAACCTGCTTCGATGGCCCACTGGTCTCCGCTTTCGTTTGTCCTTTTTTACCCTCGGCCTCCGACTCCTTAACCAGTGCATACAGCCTATCCAAGGCCTCACCAACGCTATTTTTTATCTCGGTCTTTAAGTTTTTCGAGCTGTTAATATTTAATTTGCCTTTTAAGAGACAGGCCTTCGCTTCCGCCACTCGGTTTTTGTAGCCTTGTGCCGGTGACGAAGGTGACGCAGGTATTGAGATGAACGTTTTGTTTGCGTTCTCTTTCTTTGTGCGCTGCGTCTGCGCCTGTGTCTGTTTAGGTCGTATTGCTGGGCTCTGTCTTGGTATTCTCGGTATGGAGGGGTGGAGCTTGCCCCAGCAGCTTCCCACTCTCCAATACTCGTCCTGGCACTCTTCTCTCCTACACTAATAGGAGAGGTCTCAGCTTCGGCTGCTGGTGCCCCCTTCGAGGGGGTTCTTAATCCTAGCATGTCGGAGGTAGTGTGGTTCCTCGTATAAAGGAAGACGTCTAATCAACAGGGCACACGTCACCGTGTTGTAGTCGTAAAATAGATGTTTGTGCAATGTCAAATGAGAATAATTGGGTCAACAATTTAAGTCAAGTACACAGAAATAAAACAATAGAGTCGCGGACTCTGTCAGAATTTTACCCCGACTAGGGCTTAAGGAATTACAGTAATATCCTAAAGAATTTCCACAAAACTCTATGTAGAGCCGGTCTACTATACAATATAAATTAGCAGAATACACTGCTAGTCTTAAAAATAACTTAAATCTACACACAGTAAAAAATAACAAAATAACAATGTAGAGACAAAACGGCTCTAGGTAGAGCTACAAAACTCCACCCAAAGGATAGCTATCTTCGAGCCGCGTTCAGGGACACCAAGCACGCCCCGCTAGCTCCAAGGGATCCGGAGATATGACCGGTTTCCGTTTTCGGTATCGGATCCAAGATGGCCGCCGAAATCAGATACCAGGCCGTATCTCAGGAACCAGTGGTCCGATCGAGACGCGGTTTCCTTCCCTGAAGAGGGCTCGCCGAGACGCACCGTTGGAGACCGGTTTCAGGAAAATCAGTCCTGAAAATTTTTCAGGCTGAAAAGTCCTGGATCTTCCTGAAAAAGTTTCGTTGGGTAGACCTTCGACCGGGCTTCTGCACAAAGAAAACCCCAGGTCGCTACGACTTCCCGTTTCGGAGATATCGGGAGTTGAAATTCCCCAAGATGGCGGCCTGAACTGTCAAAGTCGAACTTTGACAGGCTATAACTCCGCTCCCGGTGGTCGCAGAACCGTGGAATTTTCTCTGTCCGGCTTCGCTCTCTCTCCTCTCTCCTCCGGGACCACTTCCGGGAGTCAACATTTTCAGGCACTGAAACGGCCTGAAACCTGGAGGGGCGGGTAGATACTGAGCCCCGGGGTCCACTGAAGAAAACTGCCGGTCGCTAGGACTCCTAGTTCAGGAGCTATGACGGCTGAAAGAATAACAAAATGGCCGCCGAGCTGTCAAACTCCAACTTTAGGAGCTGATAACTCCTGAACCAGACGTCGTAGAGCTGCCGGGTTTTCTCCAGGGGTTCTCCCTTGACCTCCTCTTGCTCTATGCGCCGAAATTGAAAAATTTTGATGGGGATGGATAGGGGCCAAAAAATAAGGAGCAGGGACACCTTTCTCGGAATTTTCCGACAAGGGGTTCGGGAGATAAACTAAAATTAAAATCTGGTATCTAAAAACAAAATGGCCGAAAATGTTAAACTTCTTTGTTTTTGAATATTTCTGACCCTGGTTGCCGCTTCAGTCGGATAATACGACCTCTCTAAACACTATCCCGTGGTCAGAAACAATAAAAAACAATTAATTTAGAAAATATGGAGAAATTTTGAAAAACATTTATAACTCCCGAACCGATGGGCGAAAAATTCCGAAAAAATACACAAAAATACAGTAAGAAAAGACGCACAGAACACAATACACAGCAAAAATTTTGTCAAATAAAAATGTGAAAATTTCCTGAAAAAAAGAACCTAGAGCATCAAAAATTTTTCTAAGTCTAAAAATAGATAAAACTAACTAGCTCGCAACTTTGAGCAGTTTTAAAACCCGCGCGTCTCACTTAATTAAAAAGTTATTCACTATCAAAGTTTGGTCACAGAATTATTAAAAAAAAAAGAAACTATAAAAGTTAAAAATATGGCACTAGCGGTTCCGGGCTGCTGTTTATGCGGCGCACGATGCCTCCGAAGTTCAGCTCTCCGATGTTCAGGAGCAAAACCACGCCAACACGTGGTTTTTGTTTTTTTGACTGTAGTGTCTCGGCGTGACGTCACACAAAGCTGTGCTATACGTCAAAAGATGGGGCTCGACGGGGCGCAGTGTGAGGCACTTCGCTCGTAAAAATCCAGGCAGCAGAACTCGAGAAATCTCAAGTTAAATGGCCCAATTTCCACTTGAACCTCAAAATTTGAGGTTTTTCGCAATTTCACTTGTGTCACTGTCATTTATCACATGTAATTTCACTGTGCGCGTATAGGCCTTGCAAATGCGCAACTTTTGACACCTTTTTCACTGCGATATCGCGTAAAAAACCTATTTTTTCGATTTTTTAACCGCGGAGCACACTTATTTCGTGCCGTACAGGTGCGCGGGTGGTGCACGACGGTGGTTAGGTTACGTTAGGTTAGGTTAGGTTTTTTTTTTTTTTTTTTTTCCTACTCTTGGACCTCCAACGTTATCGGAGCCTTTGTGTTTCTAGGTTCTCTTGCATACCATTTCTCGCTTTTGCTGCTTCTCGTACTTTCATGCTTCATACATTTCTTTCTAGCATTCCTCTTCGTACTTTCGTTTATGGGTGGGTTGCCCATCTAACTATCTACTTTGTATTTTTATTTTATCTTATTGTCAGGTAAATAAGTCAGGACACAGGTTTTATTTCTGATTTCTTTCGTATACAATTTTTCTTATTACTATTTACATTTTGCCTTATAGCTATTTCCATACTTGGACGTGTACACATTAGCAGTTATTGGCCTTAAGCTTTCATATTTTCTTATTTTCTATCTTACTGTTTATTTATGATAACTGCACTATATTTCATACAATATATGCCTATCACCAACGCCAGCCAAGGTGTTTGAGTCGGCAGTGCAACGTAGCATCCGAGACCAGGTATCAGCGCAGCTGTCGGAGGCACAGCACGGGTTTCGGAAGGCAAGAAGCACCTCGAGCAATCTTCTGAACGCCATGTCATACCTGATTCCACAAGTTGACGAGGGGGTGCAGGTAGACGCCGCGTACTTCGACTTCAGGAAAGCATTCGACATGGTCGATAACGACCTCTTGTTGTCGAAGATGGCGGCGGTGGGCTGCACTCCCAAGTTGCTACAGTTCTTTGCTGACTACATGAGGGACCGGCAACAATACGTGGAGTACGCGGACTGCAAGTCTCAACCGTATTTCACCAGAACCGGGGTAAGTCAGGGTAGTAATTTGGGACCGCTGGAGTTCATTATTATGATTAATGATCTACCAGAAGTGGTCAAGGAGGCTAAATGCCTGTTATTCGCGGATGACCTCAAGTTGCTCTTGGCAATCAAGCATGAGGAAGACTGTGAGCGTCTCCAGAGGGACATAGACAGAGTGGTGGAGTGGAGCCAGAGAAACAAACTGCACTTCAATGTGGATAAATGCGTTTCCATGACATTCACTCGGTCCAAAACTCCTATCAACCACAGCTATGAGGTAGCCGGAGCTCAGTTGAAAAGAGTGGACTCCGTGAAGGATTTGGGAGTGCACATGCAAAGCAGCTTGTGCTTCAGGGGCCATGTTGTCAGTGCGTGTAAAAAGGCGTTCAGAATTCTGGGCTTTGTACTCCGCCGAGCAGTAAGCTTCTCAGACATGAAAGCCGTCTCGGCGCTGTACAATGCTCTTGTAAGAAGCCAATTAGAATGTAACGCGGCAATATGGGCTCCGCATGAGGCCAAATATAGCATCATGATGGAAAGGATACAAAATAAGTTTACCAGATACTTATACTGGAAACGGTATGGAGTGTATCCTTTCTATCCGCTGATGTATCCCACACTTTTTGTGATTGGCATGGTCGGTTACGACAAATTAGAAACTCGCAGGAATCTGGTGCTTGCGTGCTACTTGCTTCGGGTTCTCCGCGGTAGTATCTGCAACCCGGACATGTTACAAATGTTCAAGCTGTGCGTGCCTGACAGGTACACCGAGAGGAGGCGGCAACCGCAGCTGCTGGCAGAGCCAACCGGCAGAACGAATCTGCTCCGTAAGGCACCTCTCAGCCGTACTATACACGTTCTGAATCTCGTTGCCGACAAGACAGATCTTTTTTATTGCCCTATGTGGGAATTGTCAAAAACGTGTTTATATGTATTATGCTATGTAATGGATTGACATTTAATTTGAATTATTGTGTAATGACATATTGAAACCTAAATTGACTATTATGCATTGTAATAAATTGAATTTTTAATTTAAATTATTTAGTTAAGTAGTAATAAGGATGATTTTTAATGTAAGGTTAAGGCACTATTGTATTAGGGTTACCTGTAAAGATAGTTGCTGTGTGTGTAATAAATAAATAAATAAATAAATAAATAAATAAATAAATAAATAAATAAATAAATAAATAAATAAATAAATAAATAAATAAATAAATAAATCATAGTTTCTTAATCTACTTATTTCTTTTGTTTACAATTCTTACGATTTGCTTACAGAAGCAAGAGTTTTTTCCTACCTTTATTTAGTTGCATAATGGATGCTATGTTATTTACTTTTAATTGCTCTTTTATGTCCTGCTCGAGGTTGAAACGCTCCCTGGCAAACATCGGACATTCTATTATAAGGTGTTTTACCGACTCCTCCATACCCGTTTCACATACACACGACGAGTTGTCCTTACACTTGAAACGATACAGGTATGAGGAGAACCCGCCGTGTCCGGTAATAATTTGCGTGGTGAGGTTATTAATGCCTATACTTCTTATTACCCCGTACGCCACACGTGCGTCCGGGAAAAACATTTTAGTTGTTGACGCAGTTTCGCCCGTCACATACCGTTGGTTCCATAGCTCAATTGTTCCCAATCGGATGTTTCTTCTTGCGAAGGATACAGGGCACATATTGTAGTCCGGGCTTCTTTTTAACCTCAGTGCAGCTTCTTTTGCAAGCTCGTCAGCACGTTCATTTCCCGGCAGTCCAGCGTGGGCCTTGATCCAGAATAGGTAGAAACTTTTATTTCGGGCTTTGCATAGTCTTATTTTCTCCCTGCTTTCCACAGCCAGGGGATGGCGAGAGTAGCAGTTTGTGGTGGCTTGGAGGGCTGCCATCGAGTCGCTGAACACCCCTATTTCGTTGGCTGTGGTATTCGTGGCTTCCTTTATGGCGCGATTTAGGGCTAGAAGTTCAGCCTGGTATACGGTGCAGTAATGTGGCAATGCAAGCTTGACAGTTTTGATTTCGTCGGCGCCATTCCATATGGACAGCGCCGCTCCCACCTTTCCCTCAATCTTACTGCCATCCGTAAATATGCGCACTTCCAGGTTTTTTTTTTTTTTTTTTTTTTTTTTTTTTTTTCGCAACCTTGGTACTGCTCCTCGTTTATTATTTGCATGAAGGTGATGCTCTCCTGCTCCGCTGGATGTGGTGCTTCGGTGGCAGGGGCCATGCGTTCGATCTCCCTGTCTCCCTTAGGTTAGGTTAGGTTAGGTTAGGTTAGGTTAGGTTAGGTTAGGTTAGGTTAGGTTAGGTTAGGTTAGGTTAGGTTAGGTTAGGTTAGGTTTTTTTTTTTTTTTTTTTGTTTGTGAGACGCCTGAAGGGCCAAAGACGAGAGTCCTTGCTTTTGTTTACGAAGTTTTTAAAGGATGTATAGAGTGCGGACCGAGGAAAATCCATCATGGACGACTGGGAAGGGGACCCAGACAGTGTCGGACTCTTACCGACTAAAAACCTCGGTCATCACTCTCTACATCGCTCTCGACTTGCTCAAAATTTCGGAGGGGATAGAAGGGGAAATTGGGAAGAGGTCTTAAAACTACCCGCGAGATCCTTGCCTCAGCCAGTGCTGGAAGGCCGGGAGAGAAACATGCTTTCTCCCGTTTGGTTTCTGCGGGGTGCGCTGATCGGACATGGCGATGCTGTTTCCAGCCTTTCCTTGCTCGACCGTCGCCCGGTTCTTAAACTACTGAGTCGTTGGGGGCGTGGGGATTTCTGATGCATGCATAACTTATGAACTACGGGCTGCCTTTCTTTTGCCCGCCGGTGGAATGGTGGGTCGGAGATCTTTTTGGACCGCTTGTGTGGCTGTTGATACCATCTTTAAGGGGGGGCTTCCCTGCAAGGCCTGCTCTTTTTGCCTTGGACACTTTTTTCGCGTGTCTCCTCGCGCTGCCCTCTTTTCGTTTCCATTCCATCGGTAGTTACACTGCTATAATTAAGGGGGGGGGGGAGACAGAAGTTTGTCGGACGGACAAACACTCACACGTGCCTTCAGGTCGACCCTCGACCGGCTTTCAGCCACTGCGGGCCCCGGCAGATCCTTACCCCAGCCAGTGCTGAAGGGCCGGAGAAGAATTTCATTCCTCCGTTTAGGCTTCTGCTGGGGTGATCCGCGCGTGGCTTGCCGGCCGGTGAGTCTTCCCCCTTGCCGTTACGTGCTCCTTCCGTCCGACAAACACCCGTCAGGTGAGGGAGGATGCTTGCATCAGAAATTTTTAATGCTAAATTTTTTATACATGCATACAGGGTACATAGAGTTGAGAAAAGAAAAGAACAAAACAATTTACTGAGTTAGAAAAAGGGGTGACTTAGTTTTAGGGTTTTTAGTTTGGGGGGGAGGGTATGAAGTTATGCTAGTTTTTGTGCCTTTGTGTGTACTTATATACTTGGGGTTCCGGGGGGGGGGGGGGGGAAGGGGGGGGGGGTGGAAGTGGAAGCGACGTTCGGTGTGTGCTGTTTCAGCCGCGCAGCTCTTTCTCCAAATCTTCCGGTTGCCTGAACTGTGGTAGTTCCGGCCGCCGGACTATTTGTTCCTTAAGCATGCTACGCGGACTACTTTTTCTACGAACTTTTCCGTGTTTCCTCGGTTCTCTTCCGACCCCAGCAGTTCTCTCCAGCTTGTGCTATCCGGAGTGACTTTCACTCCGGTCTTTTGCTCAAGCTCGAGCCTTTCCCTGCAGAAGCGCGGGCAGTCGCACACAAGGTGCCAGATATCTTCGTCAATGGCCGGGTCGCAGACGCACGAGGGTGCGTCTTTGATTTTGAAGCGGTGTAGGTAGGCTGCGAATCCTCCGTGTCCGGTGAAGGCTTGAACCAAGAAGTTTGTGAGTTTGAGTTTCTTTATTACGCTGTTTGCGTCCCTCACTCGTGGAAAAAACTTCTTGGTTACTGCTCCAGTTTCGGAGGCGTCGTAGCGTGCCTGCCACTTTTCGACCGTTTCGTCTCTTATCGACCTTTTGACGTATGATATCGGCACCCTGTCGTACGCGGGCGCGGTCTTTTTCTTCAGAGCTGCTTGCTTTGCCAGTTCGTCTGCCCTCTCATTTCCTGGCGTTCCTACGTGAGCTCGCAGCCAAAAGAATTTAAGTTCCGTCCCGTTCCTCCGCGCTTCTCTTACCTGGTCTTTGATCTTTTGGACCAGGGGGTGTGTCAAATCCGGTGATTTGAGGAGTTCCAGCGACGATTTGGAGTCACTGAGAATACTGACGCTTTGCACCTTGTGCTTCATTGCGATCTGTACTGCCCTGAGGAGCGCGTACATTTCGGTTTGAAACACCGTGTTGTAGGGTGCAAGTTTGAAGGTTGAGTGGCGGATTTCTCCACCACCCTCCCACCATGTGAGTGCCGCTCCCGTCTTGCCTTCAATTTTACTACCATCGGTGTAAATTTGAGGGCCTTCTAGACCATGCCTATCGACCACGTCCTGATTGAATTCCTCCAAACAGACGTAATCAATAGAGAAAGCCTTTGACGGGTGTGGTCTCGCCAGAGCGTCAGTCCTATTCTCAAGTTCCCTTCCAGGTGGTACGTGATCGTCGCTGAATCCCCTCTTTTCTTTGTAGAGCTTCGCCGCTTCGTGAACGCGCAGATCCAGGGGGAGAGTCCCCGACAGGATCAGCGCCGATGTTAGAGAAACCGTCCTGTATGCCTTGCAGATCTTCTGGGCGAAACCACGCTGTATTGAGTCGAGCTGGTTCCGCACCATCACCTTGCTGGCAGCTGTGTGCCAGGCGCTTGCCGCATACAGGACGATTGGCTCTATCACCGCCATGTAGATGGTTTTCACTATCTCGCTGTTGAGACCCCATGACACCCTTGCCGCACGTGACAACTGTCTGTAGATATCCGTTGCCTTTTGGCACGTTTTCGCTACATGTGCGTTGAAGGTGAGTTTGCGGTCGATGGTTAGTCCCAACAGTTTGATTTCGTCGACGAGCTCTACTCCGATTCCGTCCATTGAGATTCGAATGGGGTCCCATTTCAGCTTCCTCGTTATAAGCATGGCTGCGGTCTTGTGAGCAGCGAAGTTTAGCTTATTCTGGGAGCCCCATTCTACTACTTTCTGGAGGGTGTCTTCTGCTTGTGCTTTTACGGCGTCTGAGGTGCTGCCCGAGAACACTAGGGTTACGTCGTCTGCGAAAGCCTGACAATGGGCGCCTGTGCCACTGAGTTGCTCTAAGAGGTCATCCAGAATTATATTCCAGAATATCGGACCTCCTATGGAACCCTGTACACACCCCTTCGTCGTTGGCTTCCCGCTGACCTCGCCCGCGTAGTGTACCTCTACCTTTCGATCCTCCAAATAGGAGTTTACCGTATGATAGAGGTTTCTCGGACAGCTTCTCTTCGCCAGTTGGGTCTTCAACTTTGGCCACCAGGCGTTGTCGAAAGCTCCCTCAATGTCCAGTGAGACAAGTAGAACGATGCGTTTCTTCGTTTCCACTTCCGTTTTTATGTGTCTCATCAGTTCATAGAGGGCATCTTCCGTCGACTTCTGGGGCATGAACCCGTACTGGCTTTTGTTCAACGCCGGGAGGACGTGCCACTTGATCCTGTTTATAAGCATCTTTTCCAGGATCTTCCCTAGTACCGACAACAGACCAATCGGTCGGTACGACTTTGGGTGCGTGTAGTCCTCCTTTCCGGGTTTTCGCAGGATACAGACATGTGCTGACTTCCAGGCTTTTGGGAAGTATGCTAGCTAGGCTAGGTTAGGTTAGGTTAGGTTAGGTTAGGTTAGGTTAGGTTTCCGGCGGTGAGGGGACGCATGGAGCCCACTCGGACCCCAGGAGATACCGCAAGAGGTATCCCCGAAACCCAAGAAAGTAGCCAACAGGCATCAGAGGGACAAAGAATGGACATCTAATGCCAGCACGACCACAAGAACTCTTACAGACAAATGCCAACCACTCCGCCCGTGCCCAGGACCTACTCATGCAGGTTGTAGCGGAGTGGGGCATAAGTGTTGCGGTCGTTGCTGAACCATGGTGTGTCCCTCCTCAGCCCAATTGGGTAGGGGCAACGGACGGGAGCGTGGCCCTTGTTACACCAGCGTTTGGAGATTTTCCCCCACTGGTCGGGATAGATAGGGGACCAGGGTATGCGGCGGCTGATTGGGAGAAAATGGTGCTTGTGGGAACGTACTTCTCCCCCAATCGGCCATTGCGCGCCTTTGAAAGGTTTTTAGAGGATCTGGGCAGCGTTATAAGGAGAGTTGCGCCGAAACCGGTAATGTTACTGGGGGACTTCAATGCGAAGAGCGCTGCATGGGGTTCGCCGGTCACAAATGTGAGGGGAACGACCCTAAATGACTGGGCAGTGGCAATGGGGCTTGTAATTGTTAACAGGGGCAACGCGCAAACGTGCGTGCGGTGGCAGGGGGGATCCGTGGTGGACGTAACGCTCGCGACCCCGGTCGTTGCCAATCGCATTGAGGATTGGCGGGTCCTCGAGGAGGTAGAGACCCTCTCAGACCACGTATATATACGCATGAGGGTCTCTCCCAGACCAGTACCTCCGGTACCCGTGGCGGAAGGGCGGCGACGGAATGGTGGCTTCCCTAGATGGTCTCTGGTCAGCTTGGACAGGGATATGGCAGAGGAGGCTGCGATAGTAGAAGCCTGGTGCACGCCTCCACCGGCCGACGCAGGTCTGGAGGAGCGGGCAGTTCGCTTTCGTGCCTCCCTCACAGCAGTGTGTGATGCAGGCATGAAGAGGTCGAAGCGACTGCCGGGCAAGAAACAGGTCTACTGGTGGTCGGTGGAGATAGCGGCTCTCCGAAACACCGCTAATGCCGCCCGCCGGGAATATACACGCTGCAGGCGCCGGCGGCACACTGCCGAAGAGGAGGAGCTACTCCACAGGGCTCTGGTCGAGGCCAAGGAAGCGCTGCAAGTCGTCATTGCCAAAAGAAAGGAAGAGGCCCGAGCAGAGTTCCTTGAAACGTTGGACAGGGATCCATGGGGGCGACCTTACAAAGTAGTAAGGAATAAAATGAAGTCTGCTCCCCCCATGGATTCATTAGAGCCGGGACTGCTGCAGTCAGTCATTGAAGGCCTCTTCCCTGAGGCGCCGGAATTTATTCCCCCGGCTATGGCAGTACCCATTGAGGACCCAGAGGGACCATTTGACGCGCCCCCAGTCACCGATGGGGAAATACATAGGGCAGTCATCAGACTGCGGTCCTGCAAGAAGGCACCGGGGCCAGATGGAGTGCCAGGGAAAGTAGCTGCCCTGGCAATTAAACAACTGGGGGCCCGATTGCGGGATGTCTATAATGACTGCCTCAAAGAGGGTTACTTTCCTCAATGCTGGAAAGAGGGCAGGTTGTGCCTGCTGCGTAAAGAGGGTCGTCCGGCGGACTCTCCCTCAGGATATCGCCCCATAGTTCTGCTTGACGAGGTCGGCAAAATGTTAGAAAGGATCCTGGTATGGCGCCTCGTCAAGCATCTAGAGGACACAGGCCCAAACATAAGCGACCGGCAGTTCGGGTTCCGTATGGGGCGGTCGACAATAGACGCAGTGGGCGCATTAAAAGAGTTTTCGGACTTAGCGGCGGGAAAAGGGGAGGGGGCCATTGCGGTATCACTGGATATCGCAAACGCATTCGGCTCCCTCCCTTATGAAGTAATAAATGAGGCACTTCGCTACCACGGAGCGCCTCCATACCTGAGGAAAATCATAGAGCACTATCTCACGGGGAGAGTGGTGCTCTATGAAGTAGGAGGGCGGCGTCTTGTGCGCAACATGGAGTGTGGTGTTCCACAGGGGTCCGTTCTAGGGCCCCTGCTATGGAACATAGGTTTCGATTGGGCCATCAGAGGGGCCCAACTCCCCGGCATGGTCACCATATGCTATGCAGACGATACTATGGTGGCCGTGAGGGGGAAACAATATGAGGAGACCCGGCGGAGGGCAGCAATTGCCACGGACCTCACGGTGGGCCGCATAAGCCTCCTCGGCCTCAAAGTGGCGCTGTCCAAATCAGAAGCAGTAGTTTTTGGAGGGAGGGGCTGGCGGCCTGGAAGAGAGGACTCGATCCCGGTTAGGAGTGAAGCGGTCCAGGTTAGGTCTCACATAAAGTATCTGGGCCTTATCCTGGACCGGAGGTGGAACTTCGAGGAACATTTTGTGAGGCTGGCTCCTCGACTCGTCGGTACGGCTTCGGCGCTTAGCCGCTTGCTCCCTAATGTCGGGGGCCCGAAAGCCTTTTGTCGCCGCCTGTATGCCAATGTTGTGAGGAGCATGGCGCTGTATGGGGCCCCAATTTGGGCCTCAAGGATCAAGGACAAGGCGAAAGCCCTCCTCAGAAGGCCGCAGAGGGTGGTGGCTCAGCGGATGATAAGGAGCTACAGCACAGTGGCGCATGCGGCCGTGTGCGCCCTGGCTGGGACCGTCCCATGGGAGCTGGACGCTCAATTGTTGGCTGAGCGTCACCGGGAGAAGGCAGAGGCCAGGAATAGCGACGAGCGCCTGGCCCCTAGGGAGTGGGAGGCGAGGCGGCTGATGGCTGCCAGACGCGAGCGAGACCGCTGGAAGAGTCTGCTGGAGGGGTCCCCCGCTGGTGTCTACACATTAGCGGCGCTCCTCCCGTCGTTCGACGCGTGGCTGGACCGCAAGAGTGGGACAATTACATACAGAATGGTGCAGGTATTGACCGGACACGGATGCTTCGGTCACTACCTGCACCGTATCGGGAGGGAGCCAACACCGGTCTGTCACCACTGTGGGGCAGACGACGACACGGCCCAGCATACTCTTCAAGAGTGCCCACGCTGGGTCGTGGAAAGAACAAAATTTATGCGGGCAATAGAGTCGAGGGACCTCTCGCTCCGCAATATTGTGTCAAACATGTTGAGGAGTGAGAGTTGCTGGAGGGCAGCAGAAAGCTTCTGCGAGGAAGTGATGCTGAAGAAAGAGAAAGGGGAGCGAGAGCGCGAGGATAGTGCGAATGCGCATCCGCTCCGGCGCAGACGACGGGGAAGAAGGCGAGCACAATATATCAACCGTCTTATCCCCCAGTAGGGCCTGTGGGTTGGGGACCCACAGTCTAGGTCCTACACGTCTGAGGGAGGGGTTGTGCGTACCAACCCTTCCCTCCTATGGCGCGAGGGTGCCCCCGGTGTAACCGGGGCAGCCGGGGGGACGTCGTGGTCGAGTCTTATGGATCCCATGGCGCCCCCCTATAACGGCAGCGAGGGTGTCCGCCGCAGAGGTTTTAGTGGGTATTCCCGTCCAGCCACCATCATCAAGATGGCGGTGCGGAAGGGCGAGTCCCACATACCCCCCCACCCCCGGGGGGATGCGTAAAAGCATTTCCTCTGCGTTAAAAAAAAAAAAAAAAAAAAAAAAAAAAAAAAAAAAAAAAAAAAGGTTAGGTTAGGTTAGGTTCCCCCCCGTGGTGCTGCCACCTTGTCGTGGTGGGGGGGCTTGCGTGTCCCAAAGATCTCCAGGGCTATGCCGGCAGGGTCACCCATACCGTGCAGGCCTGGAGGGAGGGACCAGACGAAGAGCAGCACACCCCGGCGGGGCCCGCGAGGGCCTGCCAGGCGGGGCGAGTGCGCTCCCTATGTGGGGCGCGCTCAAGGGACTTCGGTCCGACGAGGGGCCGCTCTACGTGATCCTCTGCTCGTCCGAGGACACTGTAGATGCAGCCGGAGGTCGTTTGTCGACCCCTGAGGAGAGAATTCCCGAAAGGGAATTGATAGGGGAGTTTTCCGCTACCTCCCCTTGAATCCCGGAGCCTGCCGTGTTGTCCCAACGATCCCCAGTTACAGCGGTAATGGGGTACGGGCGGCATGTGCGGACCGGAGGGCTTGCCTTCATTGGCTGGCCCGCGACAGACAAGTCTATAAAATCCGACAGCGAAGTCGTAAAAACCTGTAGACACCAGGCGACCTCTACAGTATATAGCCACACCCGCGGAATGGGCGTCACCCGGGGGTGTAGTTTTAGTTCGGCCCTACTCGTGGGATTAAGAAATGGATAATGAAAATAAAAACTTGGGGGAATATTCTTTGGGGGGGGAAGGTGGGCAGGAGTGCCGTTCAACAGCGGAGGAGGCGAGCGCCCCGATGGCGCACGCCAATACCGCAGACCATGGCGTGAATCTGGATATGAATCCGTATGTGAAGTTAACTCGGCTTTCGGAGTCGGACTCCTCTGCCACCAGTATGAAGACGGTGGCATCGAAGGGGTCCGCAGGTTCCGGATCCCGAGGCAAATACTGGCGTAAGGCAGAGAAGCGCTCCCGCACTGGTGAGAGCTCAGGCTCTGAAAGCGACAAAGGCTCGCTGGCGAGCGGTGGCGATGATGCTGCGCTGAATCGGCCCTCAGTACAGGAGTGGCTGAAGCCATCTTCGAAGAGAGGCAGAGGTGGCACTACAGGCAAATATGTCGGCCTGGGGAAAGCTGAGGCGGAACTGAAGGCCAGAAGGGCAGAAAGTCAGCGCTTAGACGCGGAAGAGGAGCTTGCGGCCTACACTGCTGCAACAAATGAGGCCATCGAGGAGAGGACAGCCCGTCTGAAAAATAGACGTCCCGAAATGGTGGAGGAATCGGCAAAAACATCGGCAGACTTGAACGCCACAGTGCAGGAAGCACTTGACGTTGTCTTTCGGGTCGCCGAAAGGTCTGGCAACCTGAAGGGAACGTTCGTGCGGGCGTTAAAGTCGGCAGCAGAGAGTGCCAGGGGGGCCGTTGCAGAACTAAGGGCCCTTACTGTGACGGAGGAGGTGGCCCGCTTGGAGGCGGCCAATATTCAGCTTTCCAGGCAGCTAACTGAGTTGCGCAAGGAAGTGGCTCAAATCCGCAAACAACCTGCTGAGGTGGCCGAGCCTGACATCCGACGCCTCATTGATGAGGTGTCGCGAGCAAACCAGCAGCAGTTCAGCATGATGTTGAACGCCCGGCTGGAGGGAATTGAAAGCCGTCTCCTGCCTGAGCCGCGACTTCGGCCGCCGCTGGCGGCTGACCGGAGAAATGCGCAGGTTGCTGTGGCTGGGCCTGCTATCTCAGTAGTTTCGGCGGGTCCGTCAAATCCGCTTGAGTCAGTGGCAGGTGCATCTTCTGCTGCAGCTCCCAGCAACAAAAGGGTGCCAAATGCGGAGCCCAGAGCAAAGCAGAAGCGGGCCAAGAAAAAGACTTTGGCTGCCAAGGAGGCTGCATTGCAGCGATCGGCGCCCTCGCAGCCTGTGGAGTCCACTAGCGCTCAAGAGACCTGGAGTACCAAGGTTAGCAAGAACGCTAAGAAGGCGGCCAAGATGGCGGGCGGAACACCTAAGGTGGGTGCCGCTTCGAAGAAAGCCCCGCCCAAACGCAGGAAGAAAAAACTACGCCCGCCACGCACAGCGGCGATTACGCTCACCTTGAAGCCAGAGGCCGTCGAAAAAGGGGTCAAATATGAGACAGTGCTGGCTGAAGCCAGGAGCCGCATCAAGCTCGAGGAGGTGGGTTTAACTTCAGTACGCTTCCGTACGACGGCGACTGGAGCCCGCATGCTGGAGATCCCTCCCGGCACGGAAAACCCGGAGAAAGCAGCAGATGCGCTTGCTGAAAAGCTCCGGCAGGCCCTCAGCGCTGACATAGTTCACGTTCACCGTCCGGTGAAGTGTGCGGAGATTCGAGTCACGGGTCTGGATGACTCGTCAACGGCAGAGGAAGTCGTAGCGGCTGTATGTGCAGAAGGGGGCTGTGCCGCCGAGGCCATAAGACCGGGCGTAATCTCCCGTGGCCAGAGAGGCTCGGGATCGATGTGGCTCAGCTGCCCAGTAATAGCGGCTAAGAAAGTGGTAGAGGTTGGCCGCATAAAGGTGGGCTGGGTTTCGGCACGAGTTGAGTTGCTTGAGGCCAGGCCACTGCGCTGCTACAGATGTCTGGAGACAGGCCACGTAGGGGTCAATTGTGCATGTGATGTGGACCGCAGCGGCCTATGCTATCGCTGTGGGAAACCGGGCCACAAGGCTCGTGAGTGCACCGCTTCTGAAGCGAATTGCGCCATCTGCGCGGCGGCTGGCAAGCCTGCGGCACATTCGCTTGGTGCCAAAGGCTGCGTCGGAGGGCACTCTCAAAAGGGAAAGAGGGCTGTTGGTAAGAAAACAGGGGATGGTGGCTCTGCCCCCTCTCAGTCTTCGCAACGGGCTCCAGAGGTGGATCTGATGGACGTCGTGCAATAATGGCACTCAAGGTTTTGCAGGCGAACATCAATCACTCGACCAGAGCTCAGGATCTATTAATCCAGACAATGGCAGAGTGGCAGATTAAGGTGGCCGTGGTCTCGGAGCCCTACTTCGTACCCACTCGAGATGGCTGGGTCGCCGACCGTGACGAGTCAGTGGCGCTTATAGCTCCTGCAAGTGCCGGCTCCCCGACTTTAGAAGGGGCGGTGAAGGGTCGGGGCTATGTTCTGGCGGTCTTGGACGGAATTACCATTGTTGGGATATATTTTTCGCCCAATCGGAGCCTCGCCGACTTTGAGCAACTGCTCGTGGAAATCGGGGCTCTGATTGGACGGGTACTCCCCACCCCCGTGCTTGTTGCTGGCGATTTCAACGCCAAATCAACAGCGTGGGGATCTCCTGCAACTGATGCGCGGGGAGAAGTGCTGCTCGAGTGGGCGGTGTCCCTGGGGTTGGCGATTATCAACAGGGGATCGGAGAGCACGTGCGTGCGGCGACAGGGCGAATCGATCGTAGACATCACGTTTGCGTCCCACGCCCTGGCCCGCCGTGTTCAGGATTGGAGGGTGGAGGTGGACGAGGAGACTCTATCGGACCACCGGTATATCCGGTTCGACGTCGTTAATGCCCCTCTGCCTGCGCAGGAAGGAAATCGGTCCTCTGTTGGGGATAGCCCGCGGTGGGTCCTGAGTCGCCTTGACAGGCAGCTGGCCAGGGAGGCGGCCATAGTCGAGTCCTGGGGGACCGCGTCGGTGGACCAGGTCGACCATGAGGCCGACCGGCTTGTTGCCGCCATAACTCGGGTGTGTGATGCCGCTATGCCTAGGATGAAGCCATTTCTGCCAAGGCGCAGAGCATACTGGTGGCGCCCAGAGCTCCGGCAGCTGCGGCGCGCTTGCGTGGCCGCTCGGCGCCGATACACCCGAAGCCGGAGAAGGCGGATTCGTGATCTGGTCCAGGAGGATGTGTTGTATGAGGCATACAGGTCCGCCTGTAAGGCCCTCCAGATGGCCATTGCACAAGCCAAGGAGGCTGCCTGGCAAGAACGGCTGGGGACGCTTGACCGAGATCCGTGGGGCAGACCGTATCGCGCCGTGAGGCAGAAACTTCGGCCATGGGCACCCCCACTGACCAGCAGTCTCCAGCCGGATCTCCTGGGTCAGGTTGTGGGGACTCTCTTCCCTGAGAGAGATCAGTTTGTGCCGCCGGTCATGTCCGCCAATGAACCACCAGAGGCGGAATTGGAGGTGCCTCCGGTAACCGACGCGGAATTCGGCGCTGCTCTCTTGAGACTCCAATCCAAGAAGACCGCCCCAGGGCTGGACGGCATACCGGGGCGCGCGTTGACCGTGGCCCTGAAAGAAATGGGTGGCGATGTGTGCGCTTTATTTAGTGCGTGTCTGGCGCAAGGAAAGTTCCCACGGAGGTGGAAAACGGGCAAACTCGTGTTGCTGCGAAAGGAAGGGCGCCCGCCTGACCAGCCTTCGGCTTACCGTCCCATCGTCCTCCTCGACGAGACGTGTAAGCTATTTGAGCGCGTGATCGCGAACCGTCTCGTCGAAACCATGGAGCGGGGTCTGAGCGAGTGGCAATATGGTTTTCGTCCTGGCCGCTCGACGTTGGGTGCAATCGCTCGCGTAAGAGCCATCGCGGAAGAGGCAGTATCTCAGGGCGGGGTGGTGATGGCTGTGTCCTTAGACATTTCAAATGCCTTTAACACCCTGCCCTGGGAAACTGTAAAGGCGGCCTTACGGTACCACGGCGTTCCTGCATACCTGCAAGCGGTGGTTGCCGATTACTTCGCGGAGAGGAGAGTCACTTACCCGACGAAGGACGGTTGGGGGTACAGAGCCATGTCGTGCGGTGTTCCGCAGGGGTCGGTTCTAGGGCCGCTCCTGTGGAACATCGGTTACGACTGGGTGCTGCGCGGGGCCACATTGCGGGGGGTCAGCGTAACCTGTTACGCTGATGACACCCTCGTTTTGGCCCGTGGTAGCACATATCGGGAGGTGGCATACCTTGCCACTGCGGGAGTGGCCCATGTGGTCCTCCGAATCCGGGCGCTGGGTCTGGAGGTGGCCCTCCATAAATCAGAGGCCCTGGCCTTTCATGGGCCTCGCAACGCGCCGCCGCGGGACTTGGCCATTATAGTTGGAGGGACTTCCATCGCCGTCGGGTCGACGATGAAGTACCTGGGACTCGTCCTCGACGGCAGGTGGAAGTTCGAGGAGCATTGCCGGCGCCTGGCTCCGAGGTTGGTGGCTGCGGCCGGAGCTCTGGGGCGGATGTTGCCCAATCTGGGTGGGCCAGGAGGGGCGTGCCGGCGCCTATACATCGGAGTGGTGCGCTCTATGGCTCTATATGGGGCGCCAATATGGGCGGATGCTTTGAGCCCCCGAAGCGTCGCCTTTCTGCGTCGCCCGCAGAGGGTCATCGCGCTTAGGGTGGCTCGAGCATACCGCACAGTCTCGCATGCCGGAGCTTGCCTCCTTGCTGGGTGCCCGCCGTGGGACCTCGATGCCGAGGTTCTGTCCGAGGTATACTGGCGGGTATTGGCAGCAAGGGAGGAGGAAAACTGGCCGCATCCGCGAGAAGTCCAGCAGTGGCGGGAAGAGGCACGCGATGTTCTCTTCGACAAGTGGTCGGAGAGACTCGCAGTCCCGGGCGCAAGTCGGGAGCTAGTGGCGGCGATTCGGCCTGTTCTGAAAGAGTGGGTCGAACGGAAACACGGTGCCCCCACCTTCCATCTCTCGCAGCTCCTGACTGGGCATGGCTGCTTTGGCAGGTACCTGTGCGTGATGGTGGGCAGGGAGCCGACAGCGGCATGTCACCATTGCGGAGGAAGGGCTGCGGACACGGCCGAACACACGCGCTCGGAGTGCCCTGCATGGGCGGAACCCCGTGCTATCCTGTCCGCGGCTGTTGGGAGTGACCTGTCGCTGCCGGCGTTGGTCGCCAAAATGGCCAGCAGCGAGGAGTCCTGGACGGCAGTGGTCGAGTTCAGCGACGCGGTGATGTCGCGGAAGGAGATGGCGGAGCGCGAGCGCGAAGGCGACGCAAACGCGCCCCCACAACGTCGCCGAAGACCTGGCAGGCGGCGTGCGGCCTATGCTGGCCGTATGCTACCGGCATGACGAGGACCTGCGGGTGATGGATAGGGAGGCTATCACTCGCATTAAGAGGTCCTGAGCTGGAAGACTTCGCGAGTGTTCCGTGAAGTCTTCAGCGGAGTGGGCCCGGGGCATTAGTGCTTCGGCCCCTGGAGTTGGGCCCGTGAGGGCAGCGCTGACGGGGTAACGGTGTGCAATCGCGTTCCCGGAACCCCGTCCAATGGCAAGCGAAGGAACACCCCAGGGGTTTTAGTCCGTGGGAGTCGGACATACCCACTTGGTTTCTCCCGAACCGAGTGGGATCCATAACGGATTTCCCCTGGGTAAACAAAAAAAAAAAAAAAAAAGGTTAGGTTAGGTTAGGTTAGGTTAGGTTAGGTTAGGTTAGGTTAGGTTAGGTTAGGTTGGGGTGCTAGGTCGGGTAACCTCCACGAGTGTCAGGGCTCTTCCAGTTCCTGTGGACCCTCGCGGGTCTGTGGGAAGGGGAAGGGTCCTGGCTGGTGCACCCTGGAGGCAACGTTAAGTGATTCTTCTACGGGGGAATCGCTTATCGGTGCTACAAATAACCCGACGCAGGGGGCCCTTTTGGGTCCCGGAACGGCTCTCTCCGCGTCCCTCTGACCAGCAGATGGCGCGGGAGATGGGCAACGGCCGTAAGGTCGTGGAGAAGGGGTGGTTTAACCAACCACTTACAGGGGAGCCTACGCCAGCTCCCCTTGAATCCCGGAACCCGCAGCACTCTCCCAACGACCCCCATCTGTGGCGGTATGGGGTACGGGAGGTGCCAGCTTTTAGCGCGCGGACCGGAGGGCCTGCCTTAATTGGCCGGCCCGCGGGAAGGAAACCCCTTTAAAAACCCGACAGTGAAGTCGTTAAAACCTCTGGACACCGCCCGACCTCCAGAGTAAATAGGGTTACCCAGGTACAGGGGGCACTGCCTGGGTGGACTCCCCCTTCCCCCTTACTCGTGGGAACAAAATGGTAAACAAACCCAAACCCAAACCAAAACCCGAGATGATCCAAAACGACGACACTGACAAACTAACATTGGACACAGATGTGGAGACCTTCCGCCCCCGACGAAACTTAGCACGATCACCAGTGCAACAGGTTGGCAGCCCACGTCTCGATCTGAACGCGGCCGCCATCCAGATCGTGCCGAAAAAGGCATACGGCCCAGCGCACGACGGCGCTGGCCGTTTCTTGCCGCGAGTGCGGAGCAGGGAGCGCTCTGTGGAGGGGGCCTCGAGCTCGGTCCAACTGGCGGCCACGAGTGCGGGAAGCCTGGCACCGGCACTGGAGGGGAGGCAAGAGGCCCGTTACGAGCTAATCCCTAGGGTGGTGCTGACCCGCCTGGACGAGGGGAGCTGCCCCCCGGCGCAGGATGCAGAGAAGATTCGGGGCACGTCGCGTTCCGTCTCGCCTGCCACAGCTGACAGGGAGGGGCAGCGGCCGTCCTCCGCCGACGAGGCTGCTCCTCAACAGGCTGAACTGGCTTTGCGGCGAAATCACAGAGCCAGGGCCAGGGGGCGGTTGCCCCTATGCCCGCTGACTCCCTTTAATTTCGGGAACTCGGCGGGGGTGCGGGAGTCGTCCGTCGACTCCCCAGTGCCCCGGTCAGACGCGGAGGACCCGCCGGGGCAGGCGGGGGCGGAGCGGCTCTCGGACTCAAGCCCGGTAACCGTCAGGACCAGATCCAGGTCGGGATCAGCGTCGTCCGTTCCTGAAGGCCGTTTATGGTCCCAGGACGGGCAAAAGAGGCGGCGTCTAGAACTGTCTGAATCGTCCAGTGATGGCGATTTTAAGACTGCGACGGAGGACAGGTCTACGCCTACGACAGGGAAGTATGTCGGAATAGGCAAGGCGCAGTCCGATTACAAGGCGGCGAAGGAGGAATTCCGCCGCAAGGCTGCAGAAGAGGCAGAGGCGGAGGTGGCCAAAATGGTCATCCGCTTGAGACCCGACCGGACAGTAACGCAGAGTACACGAGCGGAGGACCAGCTGGCCTCTGCCTTACACACGCAAATGATGGACAGCACTGACGTGATCAAAGCAGTGATTGCCAAATCAGGCAACCTAAAGGGGACCCACCAGCGGAAGCTGAAGGATGCGGTGGCGGCTTATATGGATGCTGCAACGGTATTGATTAAGCGCACATCCTCGGAAGAGACCGAGAGGCTTGAGGCCCAAAACAAACGCCTGCAAGCTCAGATGACTGAGCTTCAAAGAGAGCTCGGGGAGCTGCGGAGTGAGCTGCGCACAGCTAAAGCAGCTCCCACACCGCAAACTCATATGCCGGAGGACGCCGAACGCGACATAATGGTCAAAGTGGGGACCATGGTAAACGCTCGGCTGGATGCGTTAGAAGATCGGCTTCTCCCACCGACGGCTGTGCGCCCATTGCTCGCGGCGGACAAAAAGGGACAGGGCGCACCGCCTGCCACCAACTCAGCAGACAACAACGTCGCTGGCACTAGCGGGCGGAAGATGGCAGAGCCTAAAGCGCCTGCTCCTGCTCCTCCAACGGGAAAGAAGGGGAAGAAAAAGCCCGTCAAAAAGGCCAAGAAGGATGACCATGTGGCTCTACCAGCTCTGCCAGCCGAAGCCCCTCATGTGCCCCGCCCCATGCCGCCTACGCCGGCGTCCAGGAATGAGACGTGGACAGACGTCATCGGGAAAGGCAAGAAGAAAAAGAAGACTGCCGCGCAGGGAGCAGCGCCACAGTCCAAGCCCAAGCAGACCCAAAAACTGCGGGCACCACGCTCAGCGGCCGTAGTGCTGACGCTGAAGCCGGGAGAGGGCCGCCCCACCTACGGGGACATAATTAAGGAGGCTCGGTCGAAGATCGATCTGAAAGACCTCCAGATTGAGGGTGTCCGATTTAAGCGGGCGGTCACTGGAGCGACCATCATTGAGGTACCCGGGGCGACAGCGGGCGAGAAAGCGGATGCTCTCGCGGAAAAGTTGAGGGCAACGCTCAAGAGCGAGGACGTACAAGTCTCGAGGCCCACGAAGTGCTCGGAGGTGCGCATTACGGGTCTCGATGATTCAGTGACACCGGAGGATGTCAAGGCGGCAATTTCAAAGGTTAGCGGGTGCGATGCTGGCCTTGTAAAATGCGGCGAAATCCGTCAGAACTTCTCGGGGTTAGGCACGGCATGGGTCCGTTGCCCAGTAACAGCAGCCAAAAAACTGGCAGAGGGCGGGCGCCTGCTGGTAGGTTGGGTATCCGCACGGGTGCAGCTACTGGCTGCTAAACCCATGCGCTGCTTCCGGTGCCTCGAGGCGGGACACGTCCGAGCACAGTGCCAATCTCAGGACGATCGGAGCGAGCTGTGCTACCGATGTGGCCAGCCCGGCCACAAGGCAGCCACGTGCACCGCCACGCCGCACTGCCCAGTCTGCGCAGCGGCCAAAAAACCAGCGGGACATGCCGTAGGGAGCAAGTTGTGCGCTGCTCTCAAAAAGAAGGGGAAGTTTGGCACTAGGCCACGGGCCACCCAGCCGAACTTCCACCCGGCCGCCAATGTGGCACCAGAGACTGAGGAGGCTGTAGAAATGGAGGAATAATAATGGCCCTCTCCTTCTTGCAGGCGAATCTCAACCACTGCGCCAGGGCTCAGGACCTCTTGTTCCAGAGCATGGCGCAGTGGCTGACCCACGTGGCTGTCGTTTCCGAGCCATACTTTATCCCCCAAAGGGACAATTGGGCTGGGGACCATGATGGCTTGGTAGCGTTAGCCACGCAAACGGCTGCTGGCTCGCCACCGTTCGAGAAAGTCGATAAGGGAAGGGGTTATGTTGCCGGGCGCCTTGGCGGCATCCTTGTTGTCGGTGTCTACTTCTCGCCAAACAGGAGCCTGGCAGATTTCGAGTCTTTCCTGACGGACGTGGGTGCGGTCATTAGGCAAAACCGTCCAAGCTCTGTGCTCGTTGCCGGGGATCTCAACGCCAAGTCCATGGCGTGGGGATCCTCGTCAACGGATGCGCGCGGCCGCGAGTTGGAGGAGTGGGCCATCGCAGAGGACCTAATCGTTGTGAACAGCGGGTCAGTCGACACGTGCGTGCGGCAACAAGGTGGCTCCATTGTGGACGTGACGTTCGCCAACGCCGCCTTGGCGCGCCGTGTCCAGGGCTGGGGAGTGCTCGAGGGCATCGAGACCTTGTCGGACCACCGTTATATTCGGTTCAGCGTCTCCGCACTAACAGATGCTCCGAGTGGCCCTATCAGCCGCTCTCTGAGAGGAGAGGGACCACGCTGGGCACTAAAACGCCTCGACTGGGACACATTCCATCTTGCCGCCGAATTCGAGGCTTGGAACCCCGTTCCTGAGGGCCCAGTGGATGTGGAGGAAGAGGCGCAAGCGCTCGGCGGATCCATGACAGCGATTTGCGACGCAGCAATGCCCCGAGCAAAACCCGTGCCTCCGAAACGCCAAGTCCACTGGTGGTCGGTTGAACTCGACCAGCTGAGACAGTCCTGTGTAGCTGCAAGGCGCATGTACAGTCACCAGCGGAGGCGTCGACGCAGGGTCCCCGTCCAAGAGGCGGAACTGTACGCCGTATACATCCAGTGCACGAAAGACCTTCAGCTGGCCATAAGCCAGGCGAAGGAGGGTTCCCAGCAGGAGATGCTCGAAACGCTCAACAGGGACCCGTGGGGCCGACCATATAAAATGGTCCGCAGCAAACTTCGCCCCTGGGCCCCACCACTGACGAGAAGTCTCGAGCCGAACCTGCTGGGGGACGTGGTCGCGACTCTGTTCCCGGCTAGTGAAGGCTTCTCTCCGCCAGACATGGCGCCGCCCACCGTACCTGGTGACGACGAGGAAGAGGCTCCAAATGTGTCAGTCGGAGAACTCGGAGCAGCTGTTCTCCGATTGAAAGGAAAAAACACGGCCCCTGGACCTGACGGGATCCCGGGCCGCGCCTGGGTCCTAGCCAGTAACACGCTGGAGAACAGACTGCTCAGACTTTTCTCGGGGTGCTTCGAGCAGGCTCTCTTCCCCAGGCAATGGAAGACAGGCAAACTTGTCCTTCTAAAGAAGGAAGGGCGCCCTGCGGATTCCCCGTCTGCATACCGCCCAATAGTCCTGCTCGATGAGGTGGGCAAGCTTTTTGAGCGGATTATAGCTGCCCGCCTCATGAAACATCTCATCCGAGTCGGACCGGATTTGGCGGAGTGCCAGTACGGGTTCCGTAGCGGTCGCTCGACCGTCGACGCCATCCTTCGCGCAAAAGATCTTGCGGACAGGGCGGTGTCAGAAAAAGAAGTGCTATTGGCGGTATCCTTGGATATCGCCAACGCATTTAACACCCTGCCCTGGGGATGCGTGATGGAGGCACTACGTTTCCACCAAGTGCCCGCCTACCTGAGGCAAATGGTCGGCGCGTACCTCTCTGAGAGGTACGTAATTTACCCAGGCCGGGAGGAGTGGGGACGACATCGGATGTCCTGCGGTGTTCCACAGGGGTCGGTCCTAGGGCCACTCCTGTGGAACATCGGCTACGACTGGGTCCTGCGTGGCGCAAATCTTCCAGGAGTCAGTCTAACGTGCTACGCCGACGACACACTTGTGACGGCCCGCGGGAAGACTTACCGCCATGCTGGTGTACTGGCCACGGCTGGCGTGGCTCACGTGGTAAGGCGAATCCGACTGTTGGGGTTGAAGGTGGCTCTGCAAAAATCAGAAGCCATATGCTTTCACGGGCGTGGCGGGGCCCCTCCACCGGACGCCCACTTAGTGGTGGGGGGCACCAGAATCAAAATAGAGCCCACCATGAGGTATCTGGGCCTCACACTCGACGGCCGTTGGAGTTTCCATGCCCATTTCAAACGCTTGTTGCCAAAGCTGATGGGAGCCGCCGGTGCCCTAGGGCGTATACTCCCGAACACGGGGGGGCCTAAGGCGCCGTGTCGGCAGCTGTACATGGGGGTCGTGCGCTCCATGGCCCTCTACGGTGCTCCCGTATGGGCGGAGAACTTGCGGAGCCGGGAAATTGCTCTCCTGCGCAAGGCGCAGGGCGTGATGGCCGTCAGGCAAATACGGGGGTATCGCACCATCTCCGGTGAGGCGGCATGCGTGCTGGCGGGGTCACTCCCTTGGGACCTGGATGCGAGAGCCCTTGCGGCGGCTTACCGTTGGCGCAAGGAGGCGCTTGGTCGCGGTGACTCACCAGCACCAAGAGAGTTGGAGGCCCAACGCGACGCTGCTCGCCTCGAAATGGTGGGAATATGGAAGGAAAGGCTGGCACAACCGTGTGCGGGCCTCAAGACCATCCGGGCAATTCGTCCGGTTCTGGAGCGGTGGCTGGACCGGAGTCATGGCACGTTGACTTTCCGGCTGACGCAGGTCCTCTCGGACCACGGATGTTTCGGGAGGTACCTGCATCGCATACGCCGAGAGTCAAGCGCGCGGTGTCACCACTGTGACAATTGCCCGGAGGAGACGGCCCAGCACACGCTGGAGGTTTGCCCAGCCTGGGAGCAGGAGCGCCGGACACTATGCGCCACTGTTGGCCATGACCTCTCGCTGCCCACGGTAGTAAGTAGTATCGTGGACAGCGACAGGGCATGGAGAGCGGTCCTCGCCTTCTGCGAGACCGTCATGGAGCTGAAGGAGGCGGCCGAGAGACAGAGGGAGGCAACTTCCGAGGATCCCGGTCGCCAACGGCGAGTAGGGCGAAGGCGGCGAGCCTACGACCGCCATATTCCACCCTAACCGTGGCCAGGGCCGGCAGGCTTGGGGAAGTCTGTCGGCCGAATGACAAACTGGCCCGTGATGGCGTGCGCGGGCTCCCGCGCACAAAACATCCAGGTGTTGCTGGTGGGGTTCACACCCTCCCGAGTTCGGGGCCTTCACCAGGCCAGTCACCGCCGGGTCGCGGAAGAGTATACACAATCGTGCCCGTAACCCGGCAACACGGTGACGAGGCGGAAAACCGTGGGGTTTTAGTCGGTAGTCCGGGCGGTTCCCGGGAGTCCGACATACCCGCCCAGGCCTCCCCGGCCGGGCGGGATGCGTAAAAGCATTTCCCCACGTAAAAAAAAAAAAAAAAAAAAAAAAAAAAAAAAAAAAAAAAAAAAGGTTAGGTTAGGTTAGGTTAGGTTAGGTTAGGTTAGGTTAGGTTAGGTTAGGTTAGGTTAGGTTAGGTTAGGTTAGGTTAGGTTAGGTTAGGTTCGGCGGGCGGCTACCGGAGCGTGCATCCTCGAGGTTCCTGGTGCATCCAGCGGGGATAAAGCCGACAAACTAGCCGAAGCAATTCAGCGACAGGTCGGCATGGAAACGGTTCGGGTGTCTAGGCCCTCAAAATGTGTCGATATTCGTATCACCGGCTTAGACGAATCCGTTTCTCCGGAAGAGGTGGTCGCTGCGGTGGCAAGTACGGGGGAATGTGCCGTGGACACGGTAAAGGCGGGTGAAATACGCCAAGGTTTCTCGGGGCTAGGCACAGTTGTGGTTCGTTGCCCGGTCTTGGCCGCCAAAAAGGTCGTAGCTAGGGGCCGCCTACTGGTAGGCTGGGTCTCTGCCCAAGTGAGGCTGCTGGAGCAGAGGCCTCTACGGTGCTTCCGGTGCTTCCGTAATGGGCACGTGGGCGCGCAATGCCAGTCGGAAGCAGACCGGTCACAGAGCTGCTTCAACTGCGTCAAAGAAGGCCACAAAGTAGCTCAATGCACTGCTCCACCGTACTGCGCTGAATGTGCGGCGGCTGGCAAGCCATCCGAACACCGGATAGGCAGTAAGGCGTGCACTGCGCCAAAAACTAACGGGAGAAGGAAAGCTGCCGAGGGCCCTCGGGCCCCCTCGCAGCCAGTCCGGTCGCCCGCCACCACAGAGGCCGCGACAGAGGAGGATCTAACGATGGTTGTGGGTTAAATGGCGACCATCGAATTCCTTCAGGTGAATCTGAACCATGATGCCAGGGCCCAGGACCTCCTCTGTCAGAGCGTGGCCCAGTGGTCCATTGACATCGCCATATTGTCAGAGCCCTACAGAGTGCCTGTCAGAGACGACTGGGCCGGGGACCTGGACGGGACTGTGGCCATAGTTACGCGGAGCGCCGCCGGCTCCAATCCATTTAAACGCGTAATTAGGGGTCACGGCTGCGTTGCGGTGGTCTGCGGGGATTTGGCGGTCATTGGGGCATATTTCTCTCCGAACAAAAGCCTGGCCGACTTCGAAACGTTCTTGGTGGAGCTCGGTGCGCTTGTTGGTCGGCTGCATCCCAACTCGGTCATTGTAGGCGGTGATTTTAATGCCAAGAACACGGTGTGGGGGTGCCCAGCTACAGATTCGCGTGGGCATACCCTATTGGAGTGGGCAATCACCGCAAACCTGGCAGTCGCTAACAGGGGAACGGCCAACACGTGCGTGCGGCAACAGGGCGGCTCTATTGTAGACATCACGTTTACGAACGCCGCCCTGGCATGCCGTGTTCGGGGATGGGAGGTTCTGGTGGACGTCGAGTCTCTGTCGGATCACCGGTATATTCGGTTTGGAGTCTCGGCGCTCCCCGTGCCCGCTCTTCCAAGACGCAACGACCCGGTCGAGAACGGGCCGCGCTGGGCGGTCAAAAAACTTGACCGGGAGGCCCTGGAGCTGGCGGCCATGGTGCGGACCTGGACAACGGCAACGGAGGAGGTGGCTGACGTCGAGGCCGAAGCCGAGTGGTTCCGCAATAGCATGACCGATGTCTGCGATGCGGCCATGCCCCGGGCCAGGGCCTTCTCCCCCCGTCGTGCCGTTTACTGGTGGTCTCCGGAGCTTGCACAGCTGCGCGAGGAGTGCGTGCTTGCGAGACGCCAGTACACGAGGTACCGAAGTTGGCAACAGCGCGATGAAGCGACAGAAGCGGCCCTGTACAGCGGATACAAGGAGCGAAAAGTGGCGCTGAAAGCCGCCATCGGGCAGGCTATCGACCGGTCTCGAGAGGAGTTCCTGGAGACTCTGAACAGCGATCCATGGGGGAGGCCATACAAGCTCGTGAGGCAAAAGCTTCGTCCGTGGGCCCCACCGCTAACGCAGAGTCTCCAGCCCCAGCTTCTGGACGACGTGGTTGCGGCCTTATTTCCGCATAGGCCCCAACAACGCCCGCCGCCCATGGCTGGAACTGGGAGTGCTGAGAGGCAGCGGGAAGCGGAGACGGAGACGCCGAGCGTAACGGAAGGCGAGCTGGGAGCAGCGGTCTTGCGGCTGAGGGCAAAAAACACGGCACCCGGGCTAGACGGAATCCCGGGTCGAGCCTGGGTCCTGGCCATGAGTGCCTTTGAGCCGAGGCTGCGACGGCTGTTCAGTTTGTGTCTGGAGCAGGGCCGCTTCCCTGACGCGTGGAAGATCGGTCGGCTGGTGTTGCTGAGGAAGGAGGGTCGCCCTGCGGATTCACCGTCGGCCTACCGGCCCATCGTGCTGCTTGACGAGGTTGGCAAGCTCTTTGAGCGGATCATCGCGAACCGCCTCAACAAGCACCTGGCGACAGAGGGGCCGGGACTGGCCGATTGCCAGTACGGATTCCGCAGTGGTCGCTCCACAATTCACGCGATTCTGCAGGTGAAGAGGATAGCGGAGGAAGCAGTGTCCCGGGGTGAGGTCGTCTTGGCAGTGTCACTCGATATTGCCAACGCCTTCAATACCCTCCCCTGGGACTGCATAAACGAGGCGCTCCTGTACCACCGGGTGCCCCATCATCTTAGCCGAATAGTGAAGGCCTACCTGCTGCGGAGGTTTGTGGCCTTCCCCGGGCAACATGAGTGGGGGCGGCGGGAAATGGTGTGCGGTGTTCCGCAGGGGTCGGTGCTAGGGCCACTCCTGTGGAACATCGGGTACGATTGGGTGCTGCGGGGAGGTCGTCTGCGCGGAGTCGACCTGGTGTGCTACGCTGACGACACCCTCGTAACAGCGCGGGGGGCCACATTCAGAGAGGCCGCCATCCTTGCCACAGCGGCCGTAGCCCATGTGGTGACTAAAATAAGACGCCTAGGCCTGGAGGTCGCGTTAAACAAATCGGAGGCGATTTGTTTCCACGGACCCCGAAGAGCGCCCCAGGCTGGCTCGCATATAATCGTGGGAGGTGTCCAGATTGCCGTACAACGTACGATGCGGTATCTGGGCATCATACTGGACAGTCGGTGGTCCTTTCAGGCTCAATTCGAGCGGGTGACCCCAAAGCTGTTGGGCGCGGCTGCTGCGCTCGGGCGCCTGCTCCCGAACCTTGGGGGGCCAAAAGCGTCGTGCCGACGCCTATACTCGGGCGTCATACGCTCCATAGCCCTGTACGGAGCCCCAGTATGGGCCAATGACCTTCACGCCAGGAACGTCACCCAACTGCGTCAAGCGCAACGGGTGATGGCGATAAGGTCAGTACGGGGCTATCGGACAATCTCAGGAGAGGCGGCATGCATGCTGGCCGGATCCCTGCCATGGGACTTGGACGCGAGGACCCTTGCGTCAGTCTTCTTCTGGCGCGAGGAGGCGCGAGCTAGGGATTTCTGGCCAGCACCGCGAGAGGTTGAGGCAAAGCGAGAGGAGCTCTCCCGCGAGGCAGTTGCCGAGTGGGTGGTCCGGCTGGGGCAGCCAAGTGCGGGCGCCCGGACAGTCGGGGCGATCCGGCCAGTCCTGTCGCAGTGGCTGGAGCGGACACACGGAGCACTGACCTTCCGGCTCGTGCAGGTTCTCTCGGGACACGGATGTTTCGGGAGATACCTGCACAAAGTTGCCGGCAGAGAGCCGACGGAGGAGTGTCACGACTGCGGCGCGGCGGTCGACACGGCGCAGCACACGCTGGAAGCGTGTCCAGCGTGGGGGCCAGAGCGCAGTGACCTCATGGCCATAGTGGGGCCGGACCTGTCGCTCCCAGCCGTGGTCAAGTCCATGGTTGACAGCGACAGGTCCTGGCATGCAGTTAAGGCCTTCTGCGAAACGGTAGTCGAGCAGAAGGAAATGGCGGAACGGGCCAGAGAGGTCGACCCAGTGGCCGACCCGCGGCGCCGCAGGCGTGCTGGACGAAGGCGAGCAGCACAGGATCGCCGCCTGCCTCCGTAGACTGACAGCGGGATGACAGGCATGGGGACGCCTGTCATCCCTCACGTCCCAGGTCAGTGAGTGGGTGCCTGTACTGGCGCAAAACGACCGAGGTCACCAAGGACCTCCGGGGGCGGTGCTCTGGGAATGGAGCGGTGCTGGTGGTGCTGAGGAAGTAAAGCGCAAGCATCCCTTCAGCCCACCGTTAAGGCACAAGGGCGGCAGACGGAGAGGTTTTTTAGTGGGTAGACTCGGGGTCTCATTAGCCCACAACGAGGAGTCCCACATATCCACTCGGGTCCGTCCCCACACTCGGGTGGAATGCGTAAAGCATTTTTCCTCTCCTTAAAAAAAAAAGAAAAAAAAAAAAAAAAAAAAAAAAAAAAAAAAAAAAAAAAAGGTTAGGTTAGGTTAGGTTAGGTTAGGTTAGGTTAGGTTAGGTTAGGTTGGGGTGCTAGGTCGGGTAACCTCCACGAGTGTCAGGGCTCTTCCAGTTCCTGTGGACCCTCGCGGGTCTGCGGGAAGGGGAAGGGCTTTGGCTGGTGCACCCTGGAGGCAACGGTAAGTGATTTTTCTACGGGAGAAACGCTTACCGGTGCTACCAATAACCCGACGCAGGGGGCTCCCTTCGGGGTCCTGGAATGGCCCTCTCTGCGTCCCTCTGAGCAGCAGATGGCGCTGGAGATGGGCAACGGCCGTAAGGCCGTGGAGAAGGGGTGGTCTAACCAATCACCGACAGGGGAGTCTACGCCAGCTCCCCTTGAATCCCGGAACCCGCAGCACTCTCCCAACGACCCCCATCTGTGGCGGTATGGGGTACGGGAAGTGCCAGCGGACCGGAGGGCTTGCCTTAACTGGCCGGCCCGCGGGAAGGAAATCCCTTTAAAAACCCGACAGTGAAGTCGTTAAAACATCTGGATACCGCCCGACCTCCAGATTAAATAGGGTTACCCAGGTACAGGGGGCACTGCCTGGGTGGACTCTTTTTCCCCCATACTCGTGGGAACAAAAATGAAAAGCACAAATAAAAACAACAAAAATGAGATGGCAGACGGCAGTGGAAAACCGTCAGTGGACACCGAGACGGAGGCCTTCCGCCCCCGCCGCAGCCTGGCACGCTCACCAGTGCTATGGGAGAGCGGTAGCCCGCGTATCAACCTGAACGCGCCCGAAATACAGATCGCGCCGAAAACATACACAGACGGCTCGGTGCGCGACGGCTCTGGCCGCTTCTTGCCTCAAGAACGGGTCAAGGAGCACCCCGTGGAGGACGCATTGCGCTCGGTCCAATCAGCGGCTACGAGCGCGGAGCGGGAAGCTCCAAAGGAGCGGTGCACGCTGGCGCCGGTACTGGAGGACGGGCGAGACACCCGCTTCGAGAAAATCCCCCGGGTGATCCTGACCCGCTTAGACGAGGGGATTGTGCCTCGTAGGGATCCGGCGCAGGATGCGGACGAGTCTGGGTCCACAGTGCGATCTGTCTCGCCCGTCGGAGCTGACTTGGAGGGGCAGCGGCCATCCTCCGCCGACAAGGCTGATGCTCTGCAGACGAAAAGAGTCAGGGTCAGGGGGCGAGTGCGCCCATGTTTGACCCCGTTTAAGTTCGGAGACCCAGCGGGGTCACGGGAGTCGTCCACCGACTCCCTAGTGCGCCTATCGGACGCGGATGACCCGCCGGGGTCGGCAGTGGATACAAGCGACACGGCGGCGAAGCGGCTTTCCGACTCCAGTACGAGTTTGACGACCGTCAAAACGAGATCCAGGTCTGGATCCGGGTCGTCGATGCCGGAAGGCCGACTTTGGTCCAAGGTGGGACAAAAAAGAAGGCGACTAAAACTCTCTGAATCATCCAGCGAGGGAGATTCAGAGACTACTAAAGAAGATGAGCCCAAGCCAAGAGGCCGCCCGGTGACAACAGGAAAATTTGTCGGAATGGGCAAAACGCAAGCCGAATTGAAGGCGGCGAAGGAACAATTCCGTCGCCAAGCAGCAGAACAGGCAGAGGCAGAAGTGGCAAACATGGTTATCCGCATGAGGCCTACTGGTGAGCGCAGGACAATGCAAACGCCTCACCTGGAGAACCAGCCGGCTTCCCAACTCCTCACCCAAATGGAGGACTGCACTGCCGTTATTAAAGCAGTTATAGCCACATCAGGCAACTTGAAGGGCACCCACCAGCGAAAGCTGAAAGACGCGGTAGCGGGGTACATGGACGCTGCCCGGGTTGTGGTCAACCGGACTTCCTCTGAAGAGGTTATAAAGCTCGAGGTGGTAAACGAGCGCCTGCAAGCTCAACTAACTGAGCTTCGAAGGGAACTTGAGGAGTTGCGGAATGAGCTCCGGCAGGCTAGGTCCGTTCCCCCTCCGCCAGCTTCACAAGAGGAAGCTGAACGAGACATAATGGCCAAAGTGGAGACCATGGTGAATGCTCGGCTGGAAGCCTTAGAGGACAGGCTTCTTCCATCGAAGACTGTACGTCCGCCTCTTGCTGCGGATAAGAAGAACCAGGTGGCAGCGGTCACTAAACATGCAGCCAAAAGCAGGCAGGATGAACCGCCCGCCTCAACCCCGGCAGACCGAAGCCTCCCTGGTCCTAGCGGATACAATACGGCGAAGCCTAAAGAGCCACTTCCAGCTCCTAAAAACGGCCAGAATGGAAAGAGGAAAGCGGCTAGAAAGGGCAAGAAGAAAGCTAGAGCGGCCCAACTCGTAGACCCACCGCCCGAGCCCCGCCCGCTGCCGCCCGCGCCGGCGTCTATGTCAGAAACTTGGACCGTCGTCGTCGGAAAAGGAAAACGGAAGACTGCCGCGCAGGAAAAAGGTCCCCAGCCCAAGGCCAAGGCTAAGCAGATCCGAAAACTGCGGGCACCACGCTCAGCGGCCGTCGTGCTGACGCGGATACCAGGAGAGGGCCAGCCCACCTATGGGGATATTATAAAGGAGGCGCGATCGAAGATTGATCTGAAAGCTCTGCAAATCGAGGGTGTCCGATTTAAGCGGGCGGTCACCGGAGCGACTATTATCGAGGTACCCGGGGCAACAGGTGGCGAGAAAGCGGATGCTCTAGCAAACAAGCTGAGGGAAACGCTAAGCAGCAGTGTCGTACAAATTTCGAGACCCACGAAATGCGCAGAAATGCGCATATCGGGGATGGACGACTCAGTTACACCCGAAGATGTCAAGGCTGCCATCGTAGAAACTAGTGGGTGCCCAGCGGATGTGGTAAAGTGCGGCGAAATTCGTCAAGACTTTTCGGGACTCGGAACTGCATGGGTCCGTTGTCCAGTGACGGCAGCCAAAAAGCTGACTGACAGCGGGCGTCTACTCGTAGGATGGGTCTCAGCACGGGTGCAGCTGCTGGATTCAAAACCTATGCGATGCTTCCGGTGTCTTGAGGTGGGGCACGTCCGCGCACAGTGCCGAGCACAGGAGGACCGAAGCGACTTATGCTACCGATGTGGCCAGCCCGGCCACAAGGCGGCTACTTGCACTGCCGCGCCGCACTGTGTAGTATGTGCAGCTGCCAAAAAACCGGCAGGACACACTGTCGGAAGCAAACCGTGCGCTGCTCTCGAAAAGAAAGGGAAGTTGAGCACCGGCCCCCGAGCCGCCCCGCAAAACGTCCGCCCGCCCGACAATGTGGCAGCTGAGGACGAGGAGACAATGGAAACAGAGGTATAACAATGGCACTTCCATTCCTGCAGGCGAACCTCAACCACTGCGCTAGGGCTCAGGACCTTCTGTTCCAGAGCATGGCGGAGTGGTTGACACACGTGGCTATTGTTTCCGAGCCCTACTTTATCCCCCAACGGGACAATTGGGCTGGGGACCACGACGGCTTGGTAGCGATAGTCACACAAACGGCGGCTGGCTCGCCACCGTTCACGAGAGTAGAGAAAGGAAGAGGTTTCGTAGCCGGAATCATTGGCGGCATCCTAGTAGTCGGTGTCTACTTTTCGCCTAACAGGACTCTGGCGGAATTTGAGTCATTCCTGACGGACCTGGGATCGCTTATTAACAGAAGCTACCCAAACCCCGTGCTCGTTGCGGGGGATCTCAACGCCAAGTCCGTAGCTTGGGGATCCCCGTCAACGGACGTTCGTGGACGCGAACTGGAGGAGTGGGCCATCGCAATGGGTCTTGCCGTGATCAACACAGGGTCGGTAAACACATGCGTGCGGCAACAGGGCGGCTCCATTGTGGACGTGACGTTCGCAAATGCCGCCCTGGCGCGCCGTGTCCAGGGCTGGGAAGTGCTTGAGAGCGTGGAGACGTTGTCCGATCACCGGTACATCCGGTACAGCGTCTCCACGCTATCGGATAATCCGACTGGCTCCATTAGCCGGTCCCTGAATAGAGAAGGTCCACGCTGGGCATTAAAACGCCTTGACAGAGACCTGTTTGATCTTGCCGTGAACGTCGAGGCCTGGAATCCGGTCCCCGAGGGCCTAGTGGACGTGGAAGAAGAGGCGCAAGCGCTCGGTGGAGCGATGACGAACATCTGTGACGCGGCAATGCCCCGAGTAAAACCTCTTCCTCCAAAACGACAGGTCTACTGGTGGTCAGCCGAGCTTGATCAGCTCCGAGAATCATGCGTCGCCGCAAGACGCATGTACAGCCACCAGCGGAGGCGTCGACGCAGAGATCCCGCACAGGAGGCAGAACTCTACGCGATTTATATCGAGCGCACGAAGGGCCTACAAGTGGCGATCAGCCAGGCGAAAGAGGGTTCCCAGCAGGAGATGCTGGAGACGCTCAACAGGGACCCGTGGGGCCGACCATATAAAATGGTCCGCAACAAGCTCCGCCCCTGGGTACCTCCATTGACGCGAAGTCTCGAGCCAAACCTGCTGCGGAACGTGGTCGCGGCCCTGTTTCCGACCAGCGAGGGCTTTACTCCGCCAGCAATGGCGCAGCCAACGGCAACCGGAGATGAAGAGGAGGACGTTCCTAGCGTGTCTGGTGGTGAACTCGGAGCAGCGATTCTTAAGCTGAAAGCCAAAAACACAGCCCCTGGACCCGACGGAATCCCAGGTCGTGCCTGGGTCTTGGCCAATAATGCGTTGGAGGCAAGACTGCGCAAGATTTTCTCCGCCTGCTTCGAGCAAGCCGTTTTCCCCCGTCAGTGGAAAGTTGGCAAACTTGTGCTCCTCAGGAAGGAAGGGCGCCCAGCGGACTCACCAGCCGCATACCGCCCCATTGTTCTGCTTGATGAGGTGGGCAAGCTATTTGAGCGCATTATCGCTGCCCGCCTCATCAAGCATCTCATTCGTGTCGGCCCGGACGTAGCAGACTGCCAGTACGGCTTCCGCAGTGGTCGCTCAACCGTAGATGCCATCCTCCGCGTTAAAGAGCTAGCGAACAAGGCGGTGTCCGAGAATGAAGTGGTGTTGGCGATGTCCCTTGACATCGCCAACGCCTTTAACACCCTGCCTTGGGGATGCGTGATGGAGGCGCTGCGGTACCACCAAGTGCCCGCCTACTTGAGGCACATGGTCGGCGCGTACCTCTCCGAGAGGTACGTAATCTACCCAGGTCGGGAGGAATGGGGAAGGCACCAAATGTCTTGCGGTGTTCCACAGGGGTCGGTCTTGGGACCACTCCTGTGGAACATCGGTTACGATTGGGTCCTGCGCGGCGCAAATCTTCCAGGCGTCAACTTGACGTGCTACGCAGATGACACGCTGGTGACAGTGCGCGGGAAAACGCACCGTCATGCCGGTATTTTGGCTACGGCAGGCGTAGCGCACGTAGTTGGTCGTATCCGGCTATTGGGGCTAAAAGTAGCGCTCCAAAAATCGGAAGCTATTTGCTTCCACGGACCTCGGAATGCACCACCACCGGATGCGCACATTGTGGTGGGCGGAACCAGGATAAAAATCGGGACAACTATGAGGTACCTGGGCCTAACACTTAACAGCCGGTGGAGCTTCCATGCCCACTTCAAGGGTTTGATTCCGAAGCTGCTGAGAGCCGCCGGCGCTCTAGGGCGTATACTCCCAAACACGGGGGGGCCCAAAGCGTCGTGTCGGCTACTATATATGGGGGTCGTGAGATCTATGGCCCTCTACGGATCTCCTGTATGGGCGGAGACTCTGCAGAGACAGGAAATCACCCTGCTGCGAAGACCACAACGGGTGATGGCCACCAGGATGATACGAGGATATCGCACAATATCCAACGAGGCAGCATGCGTGCTGGCTGGGTCGCTTCCCTGGGACCTGGACGCGAAGGCCCTTGCGGCAGTCTATCACTGGCGCAAGGAGGCGAACGGTCGTGGCGAATCACCAGCACCGAGGGAGGTGGAAGGGCGTAGGGAAGCGGCCCACATCGAAATGGTGGCAAAATGGAAGGAGAGGCTGGCGCAACCAAGTGCAGGCCTTAAGACCATCCGGGCAGTTCGTCCGGTTCTTGAGCAGTGGTTGGACCGGAGTCATGGCGCGATGACTTTCCGGCTGACGCAGGTCCTCTCGGATCACGGGTGTTTCGGGAGGTACCTGCATCGCATAGGCCGAGAGCCAAATGCGCAGTGTCACCACTGCGACAACTGCCCGGAGGAGACGGCCCAGCACACGCTGGAGGTATGCCCAGCCTGGGATGAGGAGCGTAGGACGCTGTGCGCCACAGTAGGCCATGACCTCTCGCTGCCCACGGTAGTACGCAATATCGTGGACAGCGACAGGGCATGGAAAGCGGTTCTCGCCTTCTGCGAGACCGTGATAGACCGGAAGGAGGCGGCCGAGAGACAGAGGGAAGCAACCTCGGAGGATCCCGGCCGTCAACGGCGAGCAGGGCGGAGGCGGCGAGCCTATGCCCGTCACTTCCCACCCTAACCGTGGCCAGGGCCGGCTGGCTTGGGGAAGTCCGCCGGCCGTATCACTAACTGGCCCGAGATGGCGTTGCGCGTGTTCCCGCGCGCCACTCCGTAGTCGTCGCAGGAAGGGTTGAACACCTCACCCTCCTGCCACAGAGTTTGGGGCCTCCCACCAGGCCAATCACCGCCGGGTCGCGGAAGAGTGCTTCGGCGTACCCGTAACCCGGCAATATGGTGATGAGGGGGAACACCGTGGGGTTTTAGACGGTAGTCCGGGCGGTTCCCGGGAGCCCGTCATACCCGTCTTGGCTGCCCCGGCCGGACGGGATGCGTAAAGGCATTTCCCCACGTAAAAAAAAAAAAAAAAAAAAAAAAAAAAAAAGGTTAGGTTAGGTTAGGTTAGGTTAGGTTAGGTTAGGTTAGGTTAGGTTAGGTTAGGTTAGGTTAGGTTAGGTTAGGTTAGGTTAGGTTGGGGTGCTAGGTCGGGTAACCTCCACGAGTGTCAGGGCTCTTCCAGTTCCTGTGGACCCTCGCGGGTCTGTGGGAAGGGGAAGGGTCCTGGCTGGTGCACCCTGGAGGCAACGTTAAGTGATTCTTCTACGGGGGAATCGCTTACCGGTGCTACAAATAACCCGACGCAGGGGGCCCTTTTGGGTCCCGGAACGGCTCTCTCCGCGTCCCTCTGAGCAGCAGATGGCGCTGGAGATGGGCAACGGCCGTAAGGCCGTGGAGAAGGGGTGGTCTAACCAACCACCGACAGGGGAGTCTACGCCAGCTCCCCTTGAATCCCGGAACCCGCAGCACTCTCCCAACGACCCCCATCTGTGGCGGTATGGGGTACGGGAGGTGCCAGCTGTAAGCGCGCGGACCGGAGGGCTTGCCTTAATTGGCCGGCCCGCGGGAAGGAAAACCCTATAAAACCCGACAGTGAAGTCGTTAAAACCTCTGGATACCGCCCGACCTCCAGAGTAAATAGGGTTACCCAGGTACAGGGGGCACTGCCTGGGTGGACCTCTTTTCCCCCATACTCGTGGGAATCAAATGGATTTAAAACTTAAAAAATCGAAGAAAGGAGATGGAAAACCGAAGATAATGGGCTCCAAGGTTGAAAAGCGCAGCCGCAGAAAAAGTAGCGACGGCGCGGAAAAAATGGCGGAAAGCGTGGCAGACATGCTTGCCGCATCTGAAGAAGGCGAAGAATCAGACAGCACTCTGATATCTGTTGCATCGAGGTCGAGCTCGAGATCGTCTAGCCGATTTTGGGCTAAGGGTTGCTCCAGAAGTGCAAGTAGGGAGGGATCCTTGCACTTCTCGGAGGAATCGGAGATGGAAGAACCGGAAGAGGTTAAACGCCCAAGAGGCAGAGGCCGCCCGCCGACGACAGGCCAGTACGTAGGCCTAGCAGCCGCGCAGCGAGCCCTTAACGAGGCGAAGCGTGAGGCTATCGAGTTGGAGGCGGAGCTGGCCATTGCAGGCCAAGCGAAGGCTGTAAGACAACTGCGGGACACATGTCCCGCCAAGTCGCCCTCAGACACTGTGGACCCGGTGGAAACTGCTGAGGAGATCGCCAAGAGGGTCACAGCTCGTACGGCACTTATCAAGGACGTGACGATTAAATCAAAGAATTTAAAAGGGACCTCCGTGCGCGCCCTCAAAGATGCAGCGGACGGCATTGCTGAGGATGTCCAAACTCTCTGTAAGCGCACGATCTCAGAAGAGACTCGCCAATTGCAGGCGGTGAATGAACGTCTGCAAGCGGAGATGGCCAGCCTTCGTGAGGAGATAGCTCAGTTGAAGGCAGAGGTGGGACGAACGAGGCCGAGAGTAAGTCCTCTGCGCGAGCTCCCGCCCTCCGCAGCCAGTGAAGATGCAGATATGCCAGAAACGCATCCTGCCCCAAAAGAAGTGCCGTCGCCACGTAAAAATCAACCGGCGACCAACCCCTTGTCCGCTACAAAGGACGACGAATTTATGCGTGCAGTGGCTCTCCAGGTTGGAGCAATAGTGAGCGCACGCCTGGACGGGCTGGAAGCCGAGGGTCGTCTGCTTCCGGCGAAACAGCTGCGACCGCCACTAGCAACGGGCAGCAAGAAGCAGGTAGCGGCACCCGCGGCTTCTCCTGCGGCGGGAACGACAGCTGGCTTGAGTCGAAAGTTGGTGGTGATAGACGCCACCAAAAAACCAGAGTCTATCCCAGCTTCTGGAGGCTCAAAAAGGGCCGCGAAGAAGGCAAACAAAAATAAAGGCAAGGGTAGGACTGCGACCCAAGCAACAGAGGAGTCGCCCATGCCCCGCGCTTTGCCACCTGCACCCACCTCTATGAAAGAGAGCTGGACCGATGTGGCGAGCAAGGGGAGCAAACGGAGGGCCGCGCAGCGTGCTGCCCCGTCACAAACTGCGGGAAAGGCGAAAGCTGGAAAGTTGAGAGCCCCAAGATCAGCGGCTGTGGTGCTCACTCTACAACCGGAAGCGGTTAAGAGGGGCGTCACATACAGAGACGTGATTGCTGAGGCTAGGACCAAGGTCAAGCTGACGGAGATGGATATCCCTGGTGGTCTGCGCTTCCGGCGGGCGGCTACCGGAGCGTGCATCCTCGAGGTTCCTGGTGCATCCAGCGGGGATAAAGCCGACAAACTAGCCGAAGCAATTCAGCGACAGGTCGGCATGGAAACGGTTCGGGTGTCTAGGCCCTCAAAATGTGTCGATGTTCGTATCACCGGCTTAGACGAATCCGTTTCTCCGGAAGAGGTGGTCGCTGCGGTGGCAAGTACGGGGGAATGTGCCGTGGACACGGTAAAGGCGGGTGAAATACGCCAAGGTTTTTCGGGGCTAGGCACAGTGGTGGTTCGTTGCCCGGTCTTGGCCGCCAAAAAAGTCGTAGCTAGGGGCCGCCTACTGGTAGGCTGGGTCTCTGCCCAAGTGAGGTTGCTGGAGCAGAGGCCTCTACGGTGCTTCCGGTGCTTCCGTAATGGGCACGTGGGCGCGCGATGCCAGTCGGAAGCAGACCGGTCACAGAGCTGCTTCAACTGCGTCAAAGAAGGCCACAAAGCAGCTCAATGTACTGCTCCACCGTACTGCGTTGAATGTGCGGCGGCTGGCAAGCCATCCGACCACCGGATAGGCAGTAAGGCGTGCACTGCGCCAAAAACTAACGGCAGAAGGAAAGCTGCAGATGGCCCTCGGGCCCCCTCGCAGCCAGCCCAGTCGCTCGCCACCACAGAGGCTGCGACAGAGGAGGATCTAACGATGGTCGTGGGTTAAATGGCGACCATCGAATTCCTCCAGGTGAATCTGAACCACGATGCCAGGGCCCAGGACCTCCTCTGTCAGAGCGTGGCCCAGTGGTCCATTCACATCGCCATACTGTCAGAGCCATACAGAGTGCCTGTCAGAGACGACTGGGCCGGGGACCTGGACGGGACCGTGGCCATAGTTACGCGGAGCGCCGCCGGCTCCAATCCATTTAAACGCGTAATTAGGGGTCACGGCTGCGTTGCGGTGGTCTGCGGGGATTTGGCGGTTATTGGGGCATATTTCTCTCCAAATAAAAGCCTGGCCGACTTCGAAACGTTCTTGGTGGAGCTCGGTGCCCTTGTTGGTCGGCTGCATCCCAACCCGGTCATAGTAGGCGGTGATTTTAATGCCAAGAACACGGTGTGGGGGTGCCCAGCTACAGATTCGCGTGGGCATACTCTATTGGAGTGGGCAATCACCGCTAACCTGGCAGTCGCTAACAGGGGATCGGCCAACACGTGCGTGCGGCAACAGGGCGGCTCTATTGTAGACATCACGTTTACGAACGCCGCCCTGGCATGCCGTGTTCGGGGATGGGAGGTTCTGGTGGACGTCGAGTCTCTGTCGGATCACCGGTATATTCGGTTTGGAGTCTCGGCGCTCCCCGTGCCCGCTCTTCCAAGACGCAACGACCCGGTCGAGAACGGGCCGCGTTGGGCGGTCAAAAAACTTGACCGGGAGGCCCTGGAGTTGGCGGCCATGGTGCGGACCTGGACAGCGGCAACGGAGGAGGTGGCTGATGTCGAGGCGGAAGCCGAATGGTTCCGCAATAGCATGACCGATGTCTGCGATGCGGCCATGCCCCGGGCCAGGGCCTTCTCTCCCCGTCGTGCCGTTTACTGGTGGTCTCCGGACCTTGCACAGCTGCGCGAGGAGTGCGTGCTTGCGAGACGCCAGTACACGAGGTACCGAAGTCGGCAACAGCGCGATGAAGCGACAGAAGCGGCCCTGTACAGAGGATACAAGGAGGGAAAAGTGGCGCTGAAAGCCGCCATCGGGCAGGCTATCGACCGGTCTCGAGAGGAGTTCTTGGAGACTCTGAACAGCGATCCATGGGGGAGGCCATACAAGCTTGTGAGGCAAAAGCTTCGTCCGTGGGCCCCACCGCTAACGCAGAGTCTCCAGCCCCAGCTTCTGGACGACGTGGTTGCGGCCTTATTTCCGCATAGGCCCCAACAACGCCCGCCGCCCATGGCTGGAACTGGGAGTGCTGAGAGGCAGCGGGAAGCGGAGACGGAGACGCCGAGCGTTACGGAAGGCGAGCTGGGAGCAGCGGTCTTGCGGCTGAGGGCAAAAAACACGGCACCCGGGCTAGACGGAATCCCGGGTCGAGCCTGGGTCCTGGCCATGAGTGCCTTTGAGCCGAGGCTGCGACGGCTGTTCAGTTTGTGTCTGGAGCAGGGCCGCTTCCCTGACGCGTGGAAGATCGGTCGGCTGGTGTTGCTGAGGAAGGAGGGTCGCCCTGCGGATTCACCGTCGGCCTACCGGCCCATCGTGCTGCTAGACGAGGTTGGCAAGCTCTTTGAGCGGATCATCGCAAACCGCCTCAACAAGCACCTAGCGACAGAGGGGCCGGGCCTGGCCGATTGCCAGTACGGATTCCGCAGTGGTCGCTCCACAATTCACGCGATTCTGCAGGTGAAGAGGATAGCGGAGGAAGCAGTGTCCCGGGGTGAGGTCGTCTTGGCAGTGTCACTCGATATTGCCAACGCCTTCAATACCCTCCCCTGGGACTGCATAAATGAGGCGCTCCTGTACCACCGGGTGCCCCATCATCTTAGCCGAATAGTGAAGGCCTACCTGCTGCGGAGGTTTGTGGCCTTCCCCGGGCAACATGAGTGGGGGCGGCGGGAAATGGTGTGCGGTGTTCCGCAGGGGTCGGTGCTAGGGCCACTCCTGTGGAACATCGGGTACGATTGGGTGTTGCGGGGAGGTCGTCTGCGCGGAGTCGACCTTGTGTGCTACGCTGACGACACCCTCGTAACAGCGCGGGGGGCCACATTCAGAGAGGCCGCCATCCTTGCCACAGCGGCCGTAGCCCATGTGGTGACTAAAATAAGACGCCTAGGCCTGGAGGTCGCGTTGAACAAATCGGAGGCGATCTGTTTCCACGGACCCCGAAGAGCGCCCCAGGCTGGATCGCATATAATCGTGGGAGGTGTCCAGATTGCCGTACAACGTACGCTGCGGTATCTGGGCATCATACTGGACAGTCGGTGGTCCTTTCAGGCTCACTTCGAGCGGGTGACCCCAAAGCTGTTGGGCGCGGCTGCTGCGCTCGGGCGCCTGCTCCCGAACCTTGGGGGGCCAAAAGCGTCGTGCCGACGCCTATACTCGGGCGTCATACGCTCCATAGCCCTGTACGGAGCCCCAGTGTGGGCCAATGACCTTCACGCCAGGAACGTCACCCAACTGCGTCAAGCGCAACGGGTGATGGCGATAAGGTCAGTACGGGGCTATCGGACAATCTCAGGAGAGGCGGCATGCGTGCTGGCCGGATCCCTACCATGGGACTTGGACGCGAGGATCCTTGCGGCAGTCTTCTTCTGGCGCGAGGAGGAGCGAGCTAGGGATTTCTGGCCAGCACCGCGAGAGGTTGAGGCCAAGCGAGAGGAGCTCTCCCGCGAGGCAGTTGCCGAGTGGGTGGTCCGGCTGGGGCAGCCAAGTGCGGGCGCCCGGACAGTCGAGGCTATCCGGCCAGTCCTGTCGCAGTGGTTGGAGCGGACACACGGAGCTCTGACTTTCCGGCTCGTGCAGGTTCTCTCGGGACACGGATGTTTCGGGAGATACCTGCACAAGGTTGCCGGCAGAGAGCCGACGGAGGAGTGTCACAACTGCGGCGCGGCGGTCGACACGGCGCAGCACACGCTGGAAGCGTGTCCAGCGTGGGGGCCAGAGCGCAGTGACCTCATGGCCATAGTGGGGCCGGACCTGTCGCTCCCAGCCGTGGTCAAGTCCATGGTTGACAGCGACAGGTCCTGGCATGCAGTTAAGGCCTTCTGCGAAACGGTAGTCGAGCAGAAGGAAATGGCGGAACGGGCCAGAGAGGTCGACCCAGTGGCCGACCCGCGGCGCCGCAGGCGTGCTGGACGAAGGCGAGCAGCACAGGATCGCCGCCTGCCTCCGTAGACTGACAGCGGGATGACAGGCATGGGGACGCCTGTCATCCCTCACGTCCCAGGTCAGTGAGTGGGTGCCTGTACTGGCGCAAAACGACCGAGGTCACCAAGGACCTCCGGGGGCGGTGCTCTGGGAATGGAGCGGTGCTGGTGGTGCTGATGAAGTAAAGCGTAAGCGTCCCTTCAGCCCACCGTTAAGGCACAAGGGCGGCAGACGGAGAGGTTTTTTAGTGGGTAGACTCGGGGTCTCATTAGCCCACAACGAGGAGTCCCACATATCCACTCGGGTCCGTCCCCACACCCGGGTGGAATGCGTAAAGCATTTTTCCTCTCCTTAAAAAAAAAAAAAAAAAAAAAAAAAAAAAAAAAGGTTAGGTTAGGTTAGGTTAGGTTCCCCCCCGAGGTGCTGCCACCTTGTCGTGGTGGGGGGGCTTGCGTGTTCCTAGGATCCCCGAGGCTATACCGGACAGGGCTACCCATACCGGGAAGGCGAGGGGGGAGGAGCCAGACTAAGAGCGGCACAACAGGAGGGCAAGGGGCTCTCTCCACATCCTTCTGATCACCAGAAGGCGTAGGAGATGAGCGACCAAAGAGGAGGAAGGACGAAAGTCGGAGGAGGAGTGGTTGTAACAAACCACAGGGGAGTCTACGCCAGCTCCCCTTAAATCCCGGAACCCGCAGCACTCTCCCAACGACCCCCATCAGGGGCGGTATGGGGTACGGGAGGTGCCAGCATTTGCGCGCGGACCGGAGGGCTTGCCTTAATTGGCCGGCCCGCGGGAAGGAAATCCCTTTAAAAACCCGACAGTGAAGTCGTTAAAACCTCTGGACACCGCCCGACCTCCAGAGTAAATAGGGTTACCCAGGTACAGGGGGCACTGCCTGGGTGGACTGTTTTTCCCCCATACTCGTGGGACTTCAATGGCAAACATTATAAAAAAACAAAATAAAAAAAACGGACTGGAACTAAGCGACGACAATGGCGACGACATGGAATTGGAAACTTTAAACGTAAATGGGCAGGTGGTGGAAGTGGACGCCCCGTTGGCGTGCACCGACACATTAACGGATAGGGATAGCGAGGGTGGCGATGAGGAGCTGAGGGGCTACATAGGAGATGGGTTGAAGGCCCTAGAGTCTTCAGAGCCAGACTCGGAGAATGTGGTGGATGAAAGGATGGTGGTGCAAGAGGCCTCCATCAAAAGGCATAGGACAGCTCGGAGTAGCGACGAGGAAGCAGCGCCCGAGCAAAAAAAGACTGTCCAGAGACGGCATCCCATGGGGGCACACATTGGCCTGAGTGCGGCCAAAGCAAAGCTGCAGAAATCGCAGCAGCTGTCGGAGTTCGGGGGAGAGGCAGATAAAGAGGCCCTCCGTGAAGCGGCCCTAACGAGGCCACGTCGGATAGAGCGGCCCATAGTGCTCTCAGATAGTGAGGAGACAGCCGAACCCCAGAACTCAGTGGAGGCGGTGAAGCGGTGTGCCAAAGCACTAATGGCAGAGATTGCTAAGAGTAGCAACATCAAGGGCGATGTACGAGGGCGCATGAATGCCAACTGCAGGGAGCTACTGGGATTCGCAGACTCCGTCAGTGAGCCGGAGGTGGTCCGCTCGTTGAGAGCGGATAATAAGAGGATGCGCGAGCAGCTCGCGCTCCTCCAGTCAGAGACGAAGGCCTTGAGAAAGGCCTTCTCTGAAAGGAGCCGCCCGGAGGAGCCGGCGGGTGAAAAGGAGGCGTCTCTGAGGGAGGCCCTCTCGGAGCTCAAAGAGGAGCTCAAGAGGGATATCATCCAGACAATGGGCGACATCGTAAATGTCCGTCTGGAAGATATCAAGAGGCGCCTCCCGGCGGAACCGATTCTCCGCCCCCCACTTGCAGCGGACCGCAAGAGGCTGCAGGCGATGGAGCCACCAGCTATAGAACTGGTTGCCAGCCGGGTTACGGAACCTGCCCCAGATGTCGCGGCAACCGGCACTGGGAAAAAAGGCAAAAAGCCAAAAAAAAGGCAGGTCCCCCCTCCTCCAACCGGACTAGCCCCTCCGGTCCCCGCAGCGAGGGTAACACCAACGGCCTCGGCGTCAACGGTTGCACCTACACCGGCGCCAAGGTATTCATGGACGGCGGTAGTAAAAGGGGGGAAGGCAAAAAAGGCCGCAAAGCCTGCCCAGGCGCCAGTCCCGGCAAAACGGGCTGCGGGACCCAAACTGACGGCACCCACATCGGCGGCGGTGGTGGTGTCGTTGAAGCCGGGGGTAGACACCGACTACCTGTCGGTGATGTCGAGGGCGACCACCCTCAAATTGGACGCCATTGGCATCAGCCATGTGAGGGTGAAAAAGACGGCCACCGGGGCTCGTATGATCGAGGTTCCCGGATCCCAGAGCGGCCCGGTGGCCGACATCCTGGCCGAGAAGTTGCGGGACATAATAGGAGACGTAGCGGAGGTCACTAGACCAGTGAAAAGGGCGGAGGTCCGGGTCAGCGGTTTCGATGAGACTGTGACCTCCGAGCTTATTAAGGGAGAGGTGGCCTCCAAGGGCAGGTGCGCGGAGGCCCAAGTTGAAGTGGGTAAGGTCAGATGGCTGGGGAATGGGTCTGGCGCCGTGATAGTCAGGTGCCCCATCACGGCGGCCAAAACTCTAGCCGAAATGGGCCGGTTAATGTTGGGGTGGTCGTCGGCGCGGGTGGAGGCAATGGAGCCTCTGCCAATGCGGTGCTACCGCTGCATGGGGACGGGTCACACTAGGGCCATGTGCCCATCGCCTGTGGATCGCAGCAACTGCTGCTTCCGGTGCAGCAGGCCAGGGCACTTGGCCAGGGACTGCGGCGCCCCCACTCCGTGGTGCGCGGTGTGCCACCACGCAAAATTGGCAGCCGGTCACATCATGGGGGGCTCTGTGTGTGCCCCCCCCCATGTCAGAGGCAAAGAGGTCCCCGCCCGGGCAACGGGGGCTACCAACACAGAGGGAAACAATATGCAGCACTGATGCCAGGACGACCAGTACAGTTAAAACTGGAAGTCCTGCAGTGCAATGCTAACCACTCCGCCCGCGCCCAGGATCTAATGATTCAAAACATGGCGGAGTGGGGCATCGGTGCTGCGGTGGTGGCGGAACCCTACTTTGTGGCCCCTCAACCCAACTGGGTGGGGGACACCAACGGTGTGGTGGCTGTGGTTGTCCCGCCCATGGGCAGCCACCCACCAATCACGAAACTAAGGTGCGGGTCGGGATACGCAGTGGTTGAGTGGGGCGGAATCGTGCTGGTGGGCGTATACTTTTCTCCCAACCGACCGCTCTTCGCCTTCGAACAGTTCCTCGAGGAGCTTGGGAGGGTGGTGGGCGACGCTGCCCCGGCACCGGTGTTGCTCCTGGGGGACCTCAATGCCAAGAGCACGGCATGGGGTTCCCCCAGGACGGACCCGAGGGGGGAGGTCCTGGAGGACTGGGCGGCGGGACTAGGGCTGGAGGTGCTCAATCAGGGCACAGAAAATACGTGCGTGCGTCGGCAGGGGGGGTCCATCGTGGACGTAACGTTCGCGACCCCTGCCGTTGCTGCTCGTGCTTCAGACTGGCGTGTCCTGAGGGACGTGGAGACCCTGTCCGACCATATGTACATCAGGTTCGGGCTGAGGGTCTCCGCGGCGGGTCGGGTCCAGCCGCCCGCTGTTGGATGGAGGGGGGCCTTTCCAAAGTGGGCTCTGGGTAGCCTCGACCAGGAGGCGGCGAAGGAGGCAGCCCTGATCGAGGCAAGGTGGGGGCGGGCACCAGACCGTGCTGCGGGGGTGGAGGAAAGAGCGGTTCAGTTCCGCCGGTCGCTGGCAGCAGTTTGTGACGCAAGTATGAGGAGGGCTGGGAAACCGACCGCCAAAAAACAAGTTTATTGGTGGTCGGATGAGGTGGCTGCCCTCCGCTACGCTTGCAACAGAGCGCGTCGCCATTACGGCCACTGCCGGCGACGGAGGCACACCCCGGAGGAGGAGGAGTTCCTGCACGGGGCCCTATTAGAGGCAAAAGAGGCCCTGTGCATCGCGATTGCGAAGGCAAAGGACGCGGCTCACGACGCGTTCCTGGCCACATTGGACAGGGATCCATGGGGGCGGCCGTATAAAGTGGTACGCGGAAAGATGAAGAACGGTCCCTCCATGGATTCCCTGGACCCGGAGCTCCTCTCACGGGTGGTGGAAGGTTTGTTCCCGCCCGCCCCCGACTTTCTCCCGCCGGTAATGGCGCCGCCCCAAATTGAGGTGGGACCTGTGGAGGTAGTGCCAGTCTCTGAGGGGGAGCTGGCATGGGCAGTGCACCGCCTAAGGGCCTGTAAAAAGGCCCCAGGGCCCGACGGGGTGCACGGGAGGGTCCTGCCGTTGGCGATGGAGGAATTGGGGGACCGCCTCAAAGACCTCTTTGACGATTGTCTTGAGGCAGGGCGGTTCCCAAAATGCTGGAAGGAGGGGCGACTTTGCCTACTCCGAAAAGAGAGTCGGCCGGCGGACTCCCCCTCCGGGTGGAGGCCAATCGTGTTGCTTGACGAGACCGGGAAGATGCTGGAACGAATCCTCTCTTCCCGGATCGTCAAGCACCTCGATAATACGGGCCCCAACATGTCGGACCGCCAATTCGGGTTTAGGGCGGGGCGGTCCTGCATGGATGCGTTGGGGACCCTGAGGGGGTTCCACGAGGAGGCGGCAGGGAGGGGGCAGGGAGTGGTGGCGGTGTCGCTTGACATCGCCAACGCGTTTGGCTCCCTCCCGTACTCGGTGATTGGGGAGGCGCTCCGGTATCACGGAGTGCCTCTCTACCTACGGCGCATCGTAGAGCACTACCTCACGCAGCGGGTGGTGCTCTACGAAGAAAGAGGAGGGCAGAGGAAGGAGAGGCCTATGGCCTGTGGAGTGCCCCAGGGGTCCGTTCTGGGACCCCTGTTATGGAATATGGGCTACGACTGGGCCATAAGGGGCGCTCTTCTCCCCCGGACGGCAGTTATCTGCTATGCAGATGATACGATGGTGGCTGTCCGGGGGGTAGAGTTGAGGGAGGCGATGCGGCGGGCGGAGGTGGCAGCCGAATTGATGATAACCCGCATCCGGTTACTGGGACTGCGGGTTTCCCTCCCCAAAACGGATGCAATCATCTTTGGAGGGAGAGGGTGGCGGCCACCTGCAGGTGCTGCGCTCAGGGTAAGTGGTGAAATGGTCCAGGTGAGACCACATGTAAAGTATCTGGGCCTCATCCTGGACCGGCGGTGGAATTTCGGGGAGCATTTCCGCCAACTTGCTCCCCGAATAGTGGGTGCGGCTTCGGCGCTGGGGCGGCTGCTGCCCAATGTAGGGGGGCCGTCCGTTGCGTGCCGCCGCCTCTATGCCGGTGTCGCCCGGAGCATGGCCATGTACGGGGCCCCAATCTGGGTGGACCGGCTCAACGGGGCAAATAGAGCCCTGCTCCGAAGGCCACAGAGAGTGGTGGCCATACGGATATGTAGGGCCTACGTGACGGTGGCGTGGGCGGCGGCGTGCGCCTTAGCTGGCACTCCTCCGTGGGAGCTCGAGGCGGAGGCGCTTGCTGAGGCGCACAGGGAGCGGGTGCGGTGGAGAGCCACCGGGGAGTATCCCGCTCCCGAGGAGGTCAGGGAGGCGAGAAGGCAGACCCAGAGGAGGATAAGAGAAAAGTGGAAAGCCGACCTCGAGGACTCCTCCTATGGAGTCCGCACCATAGGGGCACTCCTCGGGTCGATGGATGGTTGGCTGGAGAGGGCCCACGGCAAGGTGGGGTACAGGCTTGCGCAGGTGATGACCGGACATGGCTGTTTCGGTCATTACCTGTGCAGGATAGGAAGAGAAGGTAGCCCCACTTGCCATGAGTGCGGCGCGGAGGACGACACGGCCCAGCACACCTTGGAGTGGTGCACTCGCTGGGCCGAAGAGCGCCGCACGATGGTGCTGGCCCTCGGCGTGGATGATCTCTCGCTGCACAGCGTAGTGGCGGCCATGTTGGGCAGCGAGAGATCTTGGGAGGCGGTGGCCTCCTTCTGCGAAGCCGTCATATCGCAGAAGGAGGCCGCGGAGCGGGAGCGCGAAGACAGTGCGGATGCGCTCCCGCTCCGGCGCAGACGGAGGGGTCGAAGGCGCGCGCGGTTTGCTGCCGCGGGCCGCGTCTTCCCCCAGTAGGGCCAGTGGGTTGGGGACCCACATTGCACATGGCCCTACACGTCTGGGGGGAGGGTCAAGCGTCTCTGACCTTCCCCTCCCTTGGCGCGGGTGCCCTGGCGTAGAAGTCAGGGCTGCCGGGGGGCCTCGTGGTAAGTATTGCTGCATCCCACGACGCCCCCTTAACGGCAGGTGAGGTTGACGCCGCTGGAGTTTTAGTGGGTAGGCTCCTCCCCTCCCTCCGCCTAGTACGGAGGGGGTTACGGGAGGAGAGATCCCCACATAACCCCCCACTATGGCCTTCCCCGGGCCGGGGGGTATGTGCAACACATTTCTCCAGCGTCCAAAAAAAAAAAAAAAAAAAAAAAAAAAAAAAAAAAAAAAAAAAAAAAAAAAAAAAAAAAAAAAAAAAAAAAAAAAAAAAAAAAAAAAAAAAGGTTAGGTTAGGTTAGGTTAGGTTAGGTTAGGTTAGGTTAGGTTAGGTTAGGTTAGGTTAGGTTAGGTTAGGTTAGGTTAGGTTGCCTCCCCCCCGACGTGCTGCCACCTTGTCGTGGTGGGGGGGCTTGCGTGCTCCTAGGATCCCCGAGGCTATACCGGACAGGGCTACCCATACCGGGAAGGCGAGGGGGGAGGAGCCAGACTAAGAGCGGCACAGGAGGTGGCCCAGGCGGGCAAAGGGCATGAAACTCTCTCCACGTCCCTCTGATCTGCAGAAGGCGTAGGAGACGAGTGTCGACCGTGAGGTCGTGGAGTGGGCCTGGGCCATGAGGGCGAAAACCTCTTTGGGAGGAGAGGGCGGCGGTTGACTTACGTTAGCTGTCGGCCGACTCGTAACCCGGCCCGTGGGGTCGGCACGAGGGTCGCTGTCTGCGGACGGGGACTGCGAGGATGAATACCTCTTTAAAAAACTAGGGCGATGGGTGCTGCTGGCTTCGGTGTCGGAGTTAGTGGTGCAGATTGCATAATGCAATTACCGTCGGCCGAGCCGTTATTTCGGAGTAGTGTCTGGTCACGTTTTAGGCCAACTCCGGGACCGGCGGCCTTGCCTTAACCGGCCGGGTCAAGGGGAGACAACCCCAATAAAAAATCCACAATTCTTGACGTGAGGGCTTCTCCGCGTCAGGATGCTCTTCGGAGCGGCTGGAGTGTGTATCAGTCATTAGAGACCAACCTGCGATACCGCCCGACCTCGCAGTGTATTAGGGCCACTTGGGTACTGGGGATCTCTGCCGAAGTGGAGTTTTTGTTCTCCCCTACTCGTGGGATTTATATGGAAAACTCAAACAAAACCCTTCAAAACGGCCCTTCTCAGGGCCAAAACTCGAACGGCCCTTCTCAGGGCCAAACAATCGAAGAAAGGATGCGGGCTAGCATGCCTGTCGTCCTGTTGGAGCGAACCGAGCTTAGGCCTCGGTCAGCAACTCCTACGGTGTTGGAGAATGAGGTGGAAGCCAACAGTGGCAATAATGAGGTGGATAGTGAGTCTGACACGGGGAGCATGGTCACAGTGCGCTCCGAGCCAGTCCCAGATGACGGGAGCGGAGGTGGTCGAGCCGAGTTAAACTCGGACATGAGCTGTTGTTCGGGGGACGAAATCGCCGGGCGGTTCTGGCGGAAACGTAGCCTCAGCAGCCCTGGGTCGGATGGTGAGGGGACCTCCGAGCTGAAGCCCCAGTCCATGTCAAAGAGAGGGCGCGGTCGGCCCCCCTCTACGGGGCACTATGTTGGCCTGGCCAAGGCCAAAGAGGAACTCAACCGCGCTAAGAGGGAAGAGCTCCGATTGAGGGCAGAGGAAGAGGTTGCTGACCAACACCGGTCACTTTCGACCCGCAATCAGGAAGGAAATGTTAAAATGGTCGCAAACCTTTCTTTTGACGAGGACGAGTCCTCTGTGGCCTCGTTAAAGGAGCAAGTGCAGAACAGCTTGAAGGCCATAACCTTGGTGGCGACCAAATCCAGCAACCTTAAAGGCACCTTCGTAAAGTCCCTCAAGGACGCGGTAGCGTGCATCACAGGAGCGTTGGAATATCTCTTGGAGCACTCTTCCTCAGAAGAGACGCGACGACTGCAGGCGCAAAATGACCGCCTGCGAGCTGAGGTGACAGACATTCTCTCTGAAATGGCACAATTGAGAGCGGACGTTCGGAACCAGGCCCGGATGGAGCCCCCGGTCCCGTCTCTACCCAAGGAGAAGACGCAGCCCACCAGTTGCTCTGGTGAAGGTGCTCTTGGGTCTCCCAACATGGAAGATTTCGTGCGATCCATGACGGCTCAGATGGGGCTAATGCTGGATGCGAGAATGGGAGCTTTAGAGCTCGAGGGTAGGCTGCTGCCGGCCCAACCAATGCGGCCCCCGCTGGCCGCTGACCGGAAGCGCCAAGCTGAGCGGGCGGCCTCTCAGAGCCAGGAGCCCCCGTCCGCGTCCGCGTCCGAGTCCGTGACCGCTCCCAAGCCGGCTCTGAAGCGAGGACCGCCGAACCTAACGAAGGAGCCCCGAAAAGGAGATAAAGGGAAGGGAAAAGGGAACAAGAGTAAGAAGAAGGCGAAGAAGCCGACTCTGGCCGCGGCTGAGGCCTCCACTTCCAAAAAAGACGTTCCTGAGACGTCGCGTCCGCTTCCACCGGCTCCCAAGACTATGAAAGAGAGCTGGACCGATGTGGCGAGCAAGGGGAACAAACGGAGGGCCGCGCAGGGTGCTGCTCCGCCGCAACCTGTGCGAAAGGTGAAAGCTGGGAAGCTGAGAGCCCCAAGATCAGCGGCCGTGGTGCTCACTTTACAACCGGAAGCGGTAGAGAAGGGCGTCACATACAGGGACGTGATCGCTGAGGCTAGGACCAAGGTCAAGCTGACCGAGATGGACATCCCTGGCGGTCTGCGCTTCCGGCGGGCGGCTACCGGAGCGTGCATCCTCGAGGTTCCTGGTGCATCCAGCGGGGATAAAGCCGACAAACTAGCCGAAGCAATTCAGCGACAGGTCGGCATGGAAACGGTTCGAGTATCTAGGCCCTCAAAATGTGTCGATATTCGTATCACCGGCTTAGACGAATCCGTTTCTCCGGAAGAGGTGGTCGCTGCGGTGGCAAGTACGGGGGAATGTGCCGTGGACACGGTAAAGGCGGGTGATATACGCCAAGGTTTCTCGGGGCTAGGCACAGTTGTGGTTCGTTGCCCGGTCTTGGCCGCCAAAAAGGTTGTAGCCAGGGGCCGCCTACTGGTAGGCTGGGTCTCTGCCCAAGTGAGGCTGCTGGAGCAGAGGCCTCTACGGTGTTTCCGGTGCTTCCGTAATGGGCACGTGGGCGCGCAATGCCAGTCGGAAGCAGACCGGTCACAGAGCTGCTTCAACTGCGTCAAAGAAGGCCACAAAGCAGCTCAATGCACTGCTCCACCGTACTGCGCTGAATGTGCGGCGGCTGGCAAGCCATCCGAACACCGGATAGGCAGTAAGGCGTGCACTGCGCCAAAAACTAACGGGAGAAGGAAAGCTGCCGAGGGCCCTCGGGCCCCCTCGCAGCCAGTCCGGTCGCTCGCCACCACAGAGGCCGCGACAGAGGAGGATCTAACGATGGTCGTGGGTTAAATGGCGACCATCGAATTCCTCCAGGTGAATCTGAACCACGATGCCAGGGCCCAGGACCTCCTCTGTCAGAGCGTGGCCCAGTGGTCCATTCACATCGCCATACTGTCAGAGCCATACAGAGTGCCTGTCAGAGACGACTGGGCCGGGGACCTGGATGGGACTGTGGCCATAGTTACGCGGAGCGCCGCCGGCTCCAATCCATTTAAACGCGTAATTAGGGGTCACGGCTGCGTTGCGGTGGTCTGCGGGGATTTGGCGGTCATTGGGGCATATTTCTCTCCAAACAAAAGCCTGGCCGACTTCGAAACGTTCTTGGTGGAGCTCGGTGCGCTTGTTGGTCGGCTGCATCCCAACCCGGTCATTGTAGGCGGTGATTTCAATGCCAAGAACACGGTGTGGGGGTGCCCAGCTACAGATTCGCGTGGGCATACCCTATTGGAGTGGGCAATCACCGCAAACCTGGCAGTCGCTAACAGGGGAACGGCCAACACGTGCGTGCGGCAACAGGGCGGCTCTATTGTAGACATCACGTTTACGAACGCCGCCCTGGCATGCCGTGTTCGGGGATGGGAGGTTCTGGTGGACGTCGAGTCTCTGTCGGATCACCGGTATATTCGGTTTGGAGTCTCGGCGCTCCCCGTGCCCGCTCTTCCAAGACGCAACGACCCGGTCGAGAACGGGCCGCGCTGGGCGGTCAAAAAACTTGACCGGGAGGCCCTGGAGTTGGCGGCCATGGTGCGGACCTGGACAGCGGCAACGGAGGAGGTGGCTGATGTCGAGGCGGAAGCCGAATGGTTCCGCAATAGCATGACCGATGTCTGCGATGCGGCCATGCCCCGGGCCAGGGCCTTCTCTCCCCGTCGTGCTGTTTACTGGTGGTCTCCGGACCTTGCACAGCTGCGCGAGGAGTGCGTGCTTGCGAGACGCCAGTACACGAGGTACCGAAGTCGGCAACAGCGAGATGAAGCGACAGAAGCGGCCCTGTACAGCAGATACAAGGAGGGAAAAGTGGCACTGAAAGCCGCCATCGGGCAGGCTATCGACCGGTCTCGAGAGGAGTTCCTGGAGACTCTGAACAGCGATCCATGGGGCAGACCATACAAGCTTGTGAGGCAAAAGCTTCGTCCGTGGGCCCCACCGCTAACGCAGAGTCTCCAGCCCCAGCTTCTGGACGACGTGGTTGCGGCCTTATTTCCGCACAGGCCCCAACAACGCCCGCCGCCCATGGCTGGAACTGGGAGTGCTGAGAGGCAGCGGGAAGCGGAGACGGAGACGCCGAGCGTAACGGAAGGCGAGCTGGGAGCAGCGGTCTTGCGGCTGAGGGCAAAAAACACGGCACCCGGGCTAGACGGAATCCCGGGTCGAGCCTGGGTCCTGGCCATGAGTGCCTTTGAGCCGAGGCTGCGACGGCTGTTCAGTTTGTGTCTGGAGCAGGGCCGCTTCCCGGACGCGTGGAAGATCGGTCGGCTGGTGTTGCTGAGGAAGGAGGGTCGCCCTGCGGATTCACCGTCGGCCTACCGGCCCATCGTGCTGCTAGACGAGGTTGGCAAGCTCTTTGAGCGGATCATCGCGAACCGCCTCAACAAGCACCTAGCGACAGAGGGGCCGGGCCTGGCCGATTGCCAGTACGGATTCCGCAGTGGTCGCTCCACAATTCACGCGATTCTGCAGGTGAAGAGGATAGCGGAGGAAGCAGTGTCCCGGGGTGAGGTCGTCTTGGCAGTGTCACTCGATATTGCCAACGCCTTCAATACCCTCCCCTGGGACTGCATAAATGAGGCGCTCCTGTACCACCGGGTGCCCCATCATCTTAGCCGAATAGTGAAGGCCTACCTGCTGCGGAGGTTTGTGGCCTTCCCCGGGCAACATGAGTGGGGGCGGCGGGAAATGGTGTGCGGTGTTCCGCAGGGGTCGGTACTAGGGCCACTCCTGTGGAACATCGGGTACGATTGGGTGTTGCGGGGAGGTCGTCTGCGCGGAGTCGACCTTGTGTGCTACGCTGACGACACCCTCGTAACAGCGCGGGGGGCCACATTCAGAGAGGCCGCCATCCTTGCCACAGCGGCCGTAGCCCATGTGGTGACAAAAATAAGACGTCTAGGCCTGGAGGTCGCGTTGAACAAATCGGAGGCGATCTGTTTCCACGGACCCCGAAGAGCGCCCCAGGCTGGCTCGCATATAATCGTGGGAGGTGTCCAGATTGCCGTACAACGTACGATGCGGTATCTGGGCATCATACTGGACAGTCGGTGGTCCTTTCAGGCTCACTTCGAGCGGGTGACCCCAAAGCTGTTGGGCGCGGCTGCTGCGCTCGGGCGCCTGCTCCCGAACCTTGGGGGGCCAAAAGCGTCGTGCCGACGCCTATACTCGGGCGTCATACGCTCCATAGCCCTGTACGGAGCCCCAGTGTGGGCCAATGACCTTCACGCCAGGAACGTCACCCAACTGCGTCAAGCGCAACGGGTGATGGCGATAAGGTCAGTACGGGGCTATCGGACAATCTCAGGAGAGGCGGCATGCGTGCTGGCCGGATCCCTGCCATGGGACTTGGACGCGAGGACCCTTGCGTCAGTCTTCTTCTGGCGCGAGGAGGCGCGAGCTAGGGATTTCTGGCCAGCACCGCGAGAGGTTGAGGCAAAGCGAGAGGAGCTCTCCCGCGAGGCAGTTGCCGAGTGGGTGGTCCGGCTGGGGCAGCCAAGTGCGGGCGCCCGGACAGTCGGGGCGATCCGGCCAGTCCTGTCGCAGTGGCTGGAGCGGACACACGGAGCGCTGACCTTCCGGCTCGTGCAGGTTCTCTCGGGACACGGATGTTTCGGGAGATACCTGCACAAAGTTGCCGGCAGAGAGCCGACGGAGGAGTGTCACGACTGCGGCGCGGCGGTCGACACGGCGCAACACACGCTGGAAGCGTGTCCAGCGTGGGGGCCAGAGCGCAGCGACCTCATGGCCATAGTGGGGCCGGACCTGTCGCTCCCAGCCGTGGTCAAGTCCATGGTTGACAGCGACAGGTCCTGGCAAGCAGTTAAGGCCTTCTGCGAAACAGTAGTTCAGCAGAAGGAAATGGCGGAACGGGCCAGAGAGGTCGACCCAGTGGCCGACCCGCGGCGCCGCAGGCGCGCTGGACGAAGGCGAGCAGCGCAGGATCGCCGCCTGCCTCCGTAGACTGACAGTGGGGTGACAGGCATGGGGACGCCTGTCATCCCTCACGTCCCAGGTCAGTGAGCGGGTGCCTGTACTGGCACACAAAACGAACGAGGTCACCAAAGACCTCCGGAGGCGATGCTCTGGGAACAGAGCGGTGCTGGTGGTGCTGAAGAAGTAAAGCGCAAGCGTCCCTTCAGCCCACCGTTAAGGCACAAGGACGGCAGACGGAGAGGTTTTTTAGTGGGTAGACTCGGGGTCTCATTAGCCCACAACGAGGAGTCCCACATATCCACTCGGGTCCGTCCCCACACTCGGGTGGAATGCGTAAAGCATTTTTCCTCTCCTTAAAAAATAAAAAAAAAAAAAAAAAAAAAAAAAAAAAAAAAAAAAAAAAAAAAAAAAAAAAGGTTAGGTTGCCTACTGGTAGGCTGGGTCTCTGCCCAAGTGAGGCTGCTGGAGCAGAGGCCTCTACGGTGCTTCCGGTGCTTCCGTAATGGGCACGTGGGCGCGCAATGCCAGTCGGAAGCAGACCGGTCAAAGAGCTGCTTCAACTGCGTTAAAGAAGGTCACAAAGCAGCTCAATGTACTGCTCCACCGTACTGCGCTGAATGTGCGGCGGCTGGCAAGCCATCCGACCACCGGATAGGCAGTAAGGCGTGCACTGCGCCAAAAACCAACGGGAGAAGGAAAGCTGCCGATGGCCCTTGGGCCCCCTCGCAGCCAGTCCAGTCGCTCGCCACCACAGAGGCCGCGACAGAGGAGGATCTACCGATGATCGTGGGTTAAATGGCGACCATGGAATTCCTTCAGGTGAACCTAAACCACGATGCCAGAGCCCAGGACCTCCTCTGTCAGAGCGTGGCCCAGTGGTCGATCCACATCGCCATACTGTCAGAGCCCTACAGAGTGCCTGTCAGAGACGACTGGGCTGGGGACCTGGACGGGACTGTGGCCATAGTTACGCGGAGCGCCGCCGGCTCCAATCCATTTAAACGCGTAATTAGGGGTCACGGCTGCGTTGCGGTGGTCTGCGGGGATTTGGCGGTCATTGGGGCATATTTCTCTCCAAACAAAAGCCTGGCCGACTTCGAAACGTTCTTGGTGGAGCTCGGTGCGCTTGTTGGTCGGCTGCATCCCAACCCGGTCATTGTAGGCGGTGATTTTAATGCCAAGAACACGGTGTGGGGGTGCCCAGCTACAGATTCGCGTGGGCATACCCTATTGGAGTGGGCAATCACCGCAAACCTGGCAGTCGCTAACAGGGGAACGGCCAACACGTGCGTGCGGCAACAGGGCGGCTCTATTGTAGACATCACGTTTACGAACGCCGCCCTGGCATGCCGTGTTCGGGGATGGGAGGTTCTGGTGGACGTCGAGTCTCTGTCGGATCACCGGTATATTCGGTTTGGAGTCTCGGCGCTCCCCGTGCCCGCTCTTCCAAGACGTAACGACCCGGTCGAGAACGGGCCGCGCTGGGCGGTCAAAAAACTTGACCGGGAGGCCCTGGAGTTGGCGGCCATGGTGCGGACCTGGACAGCGGCAACGGAGGAGGTGGCTGATGTCGAGGCGGAAGCCGAATGGTTTCGCAATAGCATGACCGATGTCTGCGATGCGGCCATGCCCCGGGCCAGGGCCTTCTCTCCCCGTCGTGCTGTTTACTGGTGGTCTCCGGACCTTGCACAGCTGCGCGAGGAGTGCGTGCTTGCGAGACGCCAGTACACGAGGTACCGAAGTCGGCAGCAGCGAGATGAAGCGACAGAAGCGGCCCTGTACAGCAGATACAAGGAGGGAAAAGTGGCACTGAAAGCCGCCATCGGGCAGGCTATCGACCGGTCTCGAGAGGAGTTCCTGGAGACTCTGAACAGCGATCCATGGGGCAGACCATACAAGCTTGTGAGGCAAAAGCTTCGTCCGTGGGCCCCACCGCTAACGCAGAGTCTCCAGCCCCAGCTTCTGGACGACGTGGTTGCGGCCTTATTTCCGCATAGGCCCCAACAACGCCCGCCGCCCATGGCTGGAACTGGGAGTGCTGAGAGGCAGCGGGAAGCGGAGACGGAGACGCCGAGCGTAACGGAAGGCGAGCTGGGAGCAGCGGTCTTGCGGCTGAGGGCAAAAAACACGGCACCCGGGCTAGACGGAATCCCGGGTCGAGCCTGGGTCCTGGCCATGAGTGCCTTTGAGCCGAGGCTGCGACGGCTGTTCAGTTTGTGTCTGGAGCAGGGCCGCTTCCCGGACGCGTGGAAGATCGGTCGGCTGGTGTTGCTGAGGAAGGAGGGTCGCCCTGCGGATTCACCGTCGGCCTACCGGCCCATCGTGCTGCTAGACGAGGTTGGCAAGCTCTTTGAGCGGATCATCGCGAACCGCCTCAACAAGCACCTAGCGACAGAGGGGCCGGGCCTGGCCGATTGCCAGTACGGATTCCGCAGTGGTCGCTCCACAATTCACGCGATTCTGCAGGTGAAGAGGATAGCGGAGGAAGCAGTGTCCCGGGGTGAGGTCGTCTTGGCAGTGTCACTCGATATTGCCAACGCCTTCAATACCCTCCCCTGGGACTGCATAAATGAGGCGCTCCTGTACCACCGGGTGCCCCATCATCTTAGCCGAATAGTGAAGGCCTACCTGCTGCGGAGGTTTGTGGCCTTCCCCGGGCAACATGAGTGGGGGCGGCGGGAAATGGTGTGCGGTGTTCCGCAGGGGTCGGTACTAGGGCCACTCCTGTGGAACATCGGGTACGATTGGGTGTTGCGGGGAGGTCGTCTGCGCGGAGTCGACCTTGTGTGCTACGCTGACGACACCCTCGTAACAGCGCGGGGGGCCACATTCAGAGAGGCCGCCATCCTTGCCACAGCGGCCGTAGCCCATGTGGTGACAAAAATAAGACGCCTAGGCCTGGAGGTCGCGTTGAACAAATCGGAGGCGATCTGTTTCCACGGACCCCGAAGAGCGCCCCAGGCTGGCTCGCATATAATCGTGGGAGGTGTCCAGATTGCCGTACAACGTACGATGCGGTATCTGGGCATCATACTGGACAGTCGGTGGTCCTTTCAGGCTCACTTCGAGCGGGTGACCCCAAAGCTGTTGGGCGCGGCTGCTGCGCTCGGGCGCCTGCTCCCGAACCTTGGGGGGCCAAAAGCGTCGTGCCGACGCCTATACTCGGGCGTCATACGTTCCATAGCCCTGTACGGAGCCCCAGTGTGGGCCAATGACCTTCACGCCAGGAACGTCACCCAACTGCGTCAAGCGCAACGGGTGATGGCGATAAGGTCAGTACGGGGCTATCGGACAATCTCAGGAGAGGCGGCATGCGTGCTGGCCGGATCCCTGCCATGGGACTTGGACGCGAGGACCCTTGCGTCAGTCTTCTTCTGGCGCGAGGAGGCGCGAGCTAGGGATTTCTGGCCAGCACCGCGAGAGGTTGAGGCAAAGCGAGAGGAGCTCTCCCGCGAGGCAGTTGCCGAGTGGGTGGTCCGGCTGGGGCAGCCAAGTGCGGGCGCCCGGACAGTCGGGGCGATCCGGCCAGTCCTGTCGCAGTGGCTGGAGCGGACACACGGAGCGCTGACCTTCCGGCTCGTGCAGGTTCTCTCGGGACACGGATGTTTCGGGAGATACCTGCACAAAGTTGCCGGCAGAGAGCCGACGGAGGAGTGTCACGACTGCGGCGCGGCGGTCGACACGGCGCAACACACGCTGGAAGCGTGTCCAGCGTGGGGGCCAGAGCGCAGCGACCTCATGGCCATAGTGGGGCCGGACCTGTCGCTCCCAGCCGTGGTCAAGTCCATGGTTGACAGCGACAGGTCCTGGCAAGCAGTTAAGGCCTTCTGCGAAACAGTAGTTCAGCAGAAGGAAATGGCGGAACGGGCCAGAGAGGTCGACCCAGTGGCCGACCCGCGGCGCCGCAGGCGCGCTGGACGAAGGCGAGCAGCGCAGGATCGCCGCCTGCCTCCGTAGACTGACAGTGGGGTGACAGGCATGGGGACGCCTGTCATCCCTCACGTCCCAGGTCAGTGAGCGGGTGCCTGTACTGGCACACAAAACGAACGAGGTCACCAAAGACCTCCGGAGGCGGTGCTCTGGGAACAGAGCGGTGCTGGTGGTGCTGAAGAAGTAAAGCGCAAGCGTCCCTTCAGCCCACCGTTAAGGCACAAGGACGGCAGACGGAGAGGTTTTTTAGTGGGTAGACTCGGGGTCTCATTAGCCCACAACGAGGAGTCCCACATATCCACTCGGGTCCGTCCCCACACTCGGGTGGAATGCGTAAAGCATTTTTCCTCTCCTTAAAAAAAAAAAAAAAAAAAAAAAAAAAAAAAAAAAAAAAAAAAAAAAAAAAAGGTTAGGTGGGGTGCTAGCCATAAGGAAGACGTTGGCCGCCGCTGAGGCTTCTGCTTCCAGAGTAGGCAACCCCGAAGCATCGAACCCGCTTCCCCTGGCCCCTCAGCCTCAGGAAAGCTCGTGGAACGCGGCAGATGGTAAAGGGGGAAAAAGCAGAAAGAGAAATAAAGGCACTATACCAGCTCGATCCGAGGTCCGCAAGCTCCGTCCTCCGAGGTCAGCTGCCATTGTGCTGACACTAAAACCAGAGGCGGAGCAAAGGGGCGTGACCTACGCAAAAGTTCTGGCAGAGGCAAGGAGCCGGGTAAAGTTGGCGGAGTTAGGGATCGAGGGCATACGATTCAAGACGGCAGCCACTGGCGCGCGTGTCCTGGAGTTACCAGGAGCGACCAGTGGCGAAAAGGCCGATGCCCTCGCAAATGCCCTAAGAGAAGTGTTAGGAGACGAGGTCATCCGGGTTGACAGGCCCACTAAAACTGCCGATGTGCGGCTTGCTGGCTTAGACGACTCGACCAACGTCAACGATGTAATTGCCGCTGTGGCCGAGGCGGCAGAATGCCCATCACCGTCGATCAAATGCGGTGAAATCCGCCGAGACCACAGGGGCCTCGGTTCAGTGCTGGTAAGATGCCCAGTGGCGGCAGCTAAAAAGATCTGCGAGTCCGGCCGTCTCAGAGTGGGGTGGGTAATAGCGCAGGTGAAGCTGCTACCCGCTAGACCGATGCGGTGCTACCGGTGCCTTGAAATTGGGCATGTTAAGGCACTGTGTGATGCAGATGTCGATCGTAGCGACCTATGCCACCGCTGCGGCCAGGCTGGTCACAAGGCTGCGCAGTGCCAAGCCGAACCGCACTGCGTTCTGTGCGCAGCGGCAGGCAAAGCCGCAAATCATAGGGTGGGAAACAAAACCTGCAACCCGCCGAAAGCCAGAAAGAAGAATGCGAAGAAGGCTGGTGATGGCCATGGAGCCACCTCGCCACCCACTTGTCCTCCTGCCTCGATAGAGGCTAGCGGCGAGGCGGTACCAATAATAGCTGCCCATTAATGGCCCTCAGATTATTACAGGCCAATATCAACCACTGCGCCAGGGCTCAAGACCTCTTGTGTCAGAGCATGGCGGAGTGGTTGATCCACATTGCGGTTGTGGCGGAGCCATATTCGGTCCCACCTAGAGATAACTGGGTTGGTGACAACAATGGAGTAGTAGCACTTGTCTCCCATGCAGCTACTGAAACCCCACCCTTTGAAAGGGTGTCTCGTGGCCAAGGGTACGTGGCGGCTGTCGTGGGGGACATCACAATAATTGGCGTTTATTTCTCGCCGAACCGGACCCTGGCCGAGTTTGAACAGTTTTTGGTGGAGGTCGGTGCCGTGATCGGCAGAAGCCAACCACACCCCATTCTAGTTGCTGGAGATCTCAATGCTAAATCAGTAGCCTGGGGATCTCCAGCGACGGACGCGCGTGGCAACGAGCTGTTAGAGTGGGCGATCTCGTCCGGTTTAGTGATACAGAATAGAGGAACGGCCGACACGTGCGTGCGGCAACAGGGTGGCTCTATCGTGGACGTTACGTTCGCGGATGCCGCTCTGGCGCACCGTGTCCAGGGCTGGCGAGTCTTGGTGAACGTGGAGACGCTGTCGGACCACAGATATATCCGATACGAGGTCTCTGCATCCCCAACGACCCTAGCCAGCCCAAGCCGGAGACCGATGTCCCTGGGCCCGCGATGGGTGCTGAAAAAAATGGATAGGGAGTTATTGAAAGAGGCAGCCATCGTGCAGGCTTGGCGCGCTGACTCAATGGAGGCGGTCACAGAGGTAGAGGCAGGAGCCGGATGGTTCCGAGACGCTATGTCGCAAATATGCGACGTTGCGATGCCTCGGGCCAAGCGCCTCCCTCCAAGACGCTGCGTGCACTGGTGGTCGGCAGAGCTCTCGCACCTGCGTGAGCTATGCGTCGAGACGAGACGCCGGTACTCGCACCACCGGCGGCGAAGGGTGCGGAATGACACGGTCGAGACCTCCCTATACGAGGCCTACGTTGCAGCAAAGAAGGAGTTCTCAGTGGCCATCAGTCAGGCCATCGAGCTGTCCAGGGAAATGCTGCTGGAGACTCTAAATCACGATCCGTGGGGGAGGCCATACAAGATGGTCAGGTCCAAACTACGCCCTTGGGCCCCCCCGGTCACGGAAAGTCTTCAGCCGCAGCTCCTGGACCAGGTTGTGTCCACACTATTCCCCGACCGAGGGGTGCACCGGCCGCCAGTAATGGCGCCATCGGCAGCTGAGCAAGACGAAGGAGAGGTGCCGTCTGTGTCAGAAGGAGAGCTGGGAGCCGCCGTCCTGCGCCTGAAAGCGAAAAACACGGCCCCTGGACCAGACGGCATCCCGGGTCGAGCAATGGTGCTGGCCATGGACGCCTTAGAGCCCAAGCTGCGCGAGCTGTTCTCAGCATGTATGGAACAGGCCCGCTTTCCGCGCGAGTGGAAAACGGGCCGGCTCGTGCTCCTAAAGAAAGATGGGCGCCCAACTCATTCACCGTCGGCATATCGGCCGATTGTTCTGCTCGACGAGGTGGGCAAACTTTTTGAGCGCGTGGTGGTTGCCCGGCTCGTCAGGCACATGAGAGAAGTGGGCCCCGACCTGGCCGATAACCAATTCGGCTTCCGTGGCGGTCGCTCCACAGTGGATGCGATCCTACGGGTCAAACATATAGCAGAAGAGGCGGTGGCCCGGGGCGAGACGGTGTTGGCGGTGTCCCTAGACATCGCCAACGCGTTTAATACCCTGCCCTGGGCGACCATCAAGGAGTCACTCCTCTATCACGGGGTGCCCAGATACCTGCGCCGGGTGGTCGAGGCTTACCTCTCCGAGAGGTTTGTGTCCTTCCCCGGTCGGCATGAGTGGGGGCAGAGGCAGATGATGTGCGGGGTTCCACAGGGGTCGGTTCTCGGCCCGCTCCTGTGGAACATCGGATATGACTGGGTGCTGCGCGGAGCGAACTTGCGAGGAGTAGACGTCATCTGCTACGCTGACGACACCCTCGTCACCGCTCGGGGGGGAAACTTCCGAGAGGCGGCCATTTTGGTGACGGCTGCGGTAGCCCACGTGGTGGGCCGAATACGACGAATTGGCTTGGAGGTCACCCTAAACAAGTCTGAGGCCATCTCTTTCCATGGGCCCCGGAGGGCGCCTCCAGCCGGCGCGCACATTGTGGTGGGGGGACAGTCCATCAGCGTCGGGTCGACGATGCGATACCTCGGCGTTGTCCTCGACAGCAGGTGGACTTTTCGGGCGCATTTCGAGCGCCTCGGACCAAAGTTACTAGGTGCAGCCGCAGCTCTCGGGCGTATACTTCCCAATACGGGGGGGCCCAAGGCCTCTTGCCGGCGGCTGTACCTCGGAGTGGTGCGGTCAATGGCCCTGTACGGGGCGCCCGTGTGGGCCGACGCCCTAGGCAGCCGGACCTCTGCGCTGCTGCGAAGATCGCAGCGTGTAATGGCCGTCAGGGCAATCCGGGGATACCGCACGGTCTCCACCGAGGCGGCGTGCGTGCTGGCTGGTACATTGCCCTGGGATCTCGAAGCCAGAACCCTCGCAGCAGTGTACTTTTGGCGTGAGGAGGCACGATCCCGGGACCATCTACCTGCACCGAGGGAGGTGGAGGCGAAGCGTGAGGAGCTTCACCTTCAGGCGGTCGAGCGGTGGAAGGAGAGGCTGGCAACACCATCTGCCGGCCTCAGGACGATTGAGGCGGTGCGACCGGTGCTGTCGCAATGGTTGGAGCGCAGTCATGGGACACTCACCTTCCGGCTGACGCAGGTACTTACGGGGCACGGTTGCTTCGGACGGTACCTGTGTCGCATAGCCGGGAGAGAACCCACCATGGAGTGCCATAGCTGCGGTGAGGCCGAGGACACATCTCAGCACACCCTGGAAATGTGTCCGGCCTGGGCGAGTCAGAGGGACGAACTGGCCCAGGTAGTTGGCGGCGACCTGTCGCTGCCGGCCGTGGTAAAATCTATGGTCGACAGCGACAGGTCGTGGAATGCAATGCTTTCCTTCTGTGAGGAAGTAGTGGCACAGAAGGAAAGGGCGGAACGGGCCAGGGAGGACGCCGCAGAGGCGCCCCAACAGCGCCGCCGGAGAGTTGGTCGCAGGAGGCTGGCGTTCGACCGCCGACTGCCACCATAAAGAGGACCTCCAGGCGACGAACACGGGGACGTTCGCCGTCTGAAGGAGCAAGGTCCTCGGGTTGGGTGGCGTGCCAAGTGTTCGAGGCACACCACACCACTTTGTGATAGCAGGGGGACAGGCGAGTCCCCCAGAGTCGTGTCCGCCTTGCGGACGACCATCGACCGAGACGCGGAAGTGAAATGGTCCCCGTATCTCGGCCAATTGGTGGCTGCGTCGAACACCCGGGGGTTTTTAGTCAGTAGGAGTCTGACATAACCACCGCTCCTCCCCGTGGAGTGGTGGTATCCATGAGGATTTTCCCCCGGCAAAAAAAAAAAAAAAAAAAAAAAAAAAAAAAAAAAAAAAAAAAAAAAAAAGGTTAGGTTAGGTTAGGTTAGGTTAGGTTGGGGTGCTAGGTCGGGTAACCTCCACGAGTGTCAGGCTCTTCCAGTTCCTGTGGACCCTCGCGGGTCTGCGGGAAGGGGAAGGGTCTTGACTGGTGCACCCTGGAGGCAACGGTAAGTGATTCTTCTACGGGAGAAACGCTTACCGGTGCTACCAATAATCCGACGCAGGGGGCTCCCTTCGGGGCCCTGGAACGGCCCTCTCTGCGTCCCTCTGAGCAGCAGACGGCGCTGGAGACGGGCAACGGAAGGCCGTGGAGAAGGGGTGGTCTAACCAACCACCGACAGGGGAGTCTACGCCAGCTCCCCTTGAATCCCGGAACCCGCAGCACTCTCCCAACGACCCCCATCTGTGGCGGTATGGGGTACGGGAGGTGCCAGCTGTAAGCGCGCGGACCGGAGGGCTTGCCTTAATTGGCCGGCCCGCGGGAAGGAAAACCCTATAAAACCCGACAGTGAAGTCGTTAAAACCTCTGGACACCGCCCGACCTCCAGAGTAAATAGGGTTACCCAGGTACAGGGGGCACTGCCTGGGTGGACTCCCTTCCCCCATTCTCGTGGGAACCCAAATGGACACTAAAATTGAAACGGAGAAGGAAACAAACAAACACGGCAAAACGACACTGGACACCGATACGGAGGCCTTCCGCCCCCACCGGAGCCTCGCACGCTCACCAGTGCGACGGGAGGGGATTAATCTGCATGCGGCCAGCATGCAGATTACGCCGAAAGGGGCAGGCGGCTCGGCGCGTGACGGCTCTGGCCGCTTCGTGCGGCGAGGGCAGGGCGGGGAGCGCTCTGCGGGGGGGACCTCGGGCTCGCTCCGGCTGGCAGCCACGGGCGCGGGGCGGGACGCCCCAGAGAAGGGACACGCGCTGGCGCAGGTGCGAGAGTTGAGGGTGTCCCTCGAAAGAGTGGACGCCCCTAGACCGGGTAGCAAGGCGAGAACTGATAGCGGTGCATCCGGGTCTGACTCCGGCCTGGTGACCGTCAAACCACGGTCCGGGTCGGACTCGGGCTCACCACCTCAGGGAGAGAAAGCCCGCTTCTGGCGGGGACAGGGCCCGAAACGGTTATGTGTGGAGCTGTCGGAGAGCAGCGAAGATGACCCGCCGCTGGCACCACCAACGCCTATCCCGGGGGCCGCTGCGGCGTTTAAAAAACAAAGGGGCCGCAGAACCAAACCCTCGCTCAGCGACACGACTGACAAGTCGGCACAGGAATTGGCAGCCCAGATGCTAGATGACGCAGACACCGTATACAGGATTGCCACGACGTCCGGCAACCTAAAAGGCACATCTGTGCGCGATCTAAAAGACGCGGCAGTCTCAATTAAGACCTATGCGGAAGAATTTAGGGGGCGTAATATCTCGGAGGAAACTAGGCGGTTAGAGGCGCAGAACAATCGCCTTAAGGCGGAAATGGCCAGTCTCCGCAAGGAGATGGCTGAACTGAGAAGTGACATGGAGAGGTTGCAAAATCAGGGCACTCTGACCGTCTCCAACCCGGTAGTGATCGAGGGGCCGTCCTCTGACCGACTTGTCAACCACAATGATCTGCAGGAGTTCTCTCGCGCCATGATGGTCACCCTAGGTACTATGATGGACGCCAAGCTGGACGGGAGAATTCCTCCGCAGCCAACTGGGAGGCCTTTTCAGGCCGCAGATGGAAGGCGTCAAGTGGCTCTAGATGCCGCCAACCCAACGGCAACGGTGGTCCCAACGCCAGAACCACCGCGGTCAGCGGAGCACGAGGCCGCAGGCCAACAAAATATGGTGAATACCCGGACTGCACCAGAGCCGTCTTCTGGACCAGCACCAAAGACGCGGCCCAGGGTCATAGTGGCAACAGCGTCAACGGGGCCCAAGACGATGAATGATCCTCCGAACACAGAAGGGAGGACGAAGAAGAATAAGAAAAAGAAAAAGAGGAAGACGTTGGCCGCCGCTGAGGCTTCTGCTTCCAGAGTAGGCAACCCCGAAGCATCGAACCCGCTTCCCCTGGCCCCTCAGCCTCAGGAAAGCTCGTGGAACGCGGCAGATGGTAAAGGGGGAAAAAGCAGAAAGAGAAATAAAGGCACTATACCAGCTCGATCCGAGGTCCGCAAGCTCCGTCCTCCGAGGTCAGCTGCCATTGTGCTGACACTAAAACCAGAGGCGGAGCAAAGGGGCGTGACCTACGCAAAAGTTCTGGCAGAGGCAAGGAGCCGGGTAAAGTTGGCGGAGTTAGGGATCGAGGGCATACGATTCAAGACGGCAGCCACTGGCGCGCGTGTCCTGGAGTTACCAGGAGCGACCAGTGGCGAAAAGGCCGATGCCCTCGCAAATGCCCTAAGAGAAGTGTTAGGAGACGAGGTCATCCGGGTTGACAGGCCCACTAAAACTGCCGATGTGCGGCTTACTGGCTTAGACGACTCGACCAACGTCAACGATGTAATTGCCGCTGTGGCCGAGGCGGCAGAATGCCCATCACCGTCGATCAAATGCGGTGAAATCCGCCGAGACCACAGGGGCCTCGGTTCAGTGCTGGTAAGATGCCCAGTGGCGGCAGCTAAAAAGATCTGCGAGTCCGGCCGTCTCAGAGTGGGGTGGGTAATAGCGCAGGTGAAGCTGCTACCCGCTAGACCGATGCGGTGCTACCGGTGCCTTGAAATTGGGCATGTTAAGGCACTGTGTGATGCAGATGTCGATCGTAGCGACCTATGCCACCGCTGCGGCCAGGCTGGTCACAAGGCTGCGCAGTGCCAAGCCGAACCGCACTGCGTTCTGTGCGCAGCGGCAGGCAAAGCCGCAAATCATAGGGTGGGAAACAAAACCTGCAACCCGCCGAAAGCCAGAAAGAAGAATGCGAAGAAGGCTGGTGATGGCCCTGGAGCCACCTCGCCACCCACTTGTCCTCCTGCCTCGATAGAGGCTAGCGGCGAGGCGGTACCAATAATAGCTGCCCATTAATGGCCCTCAGATTATTACAGGCCAATATCAACCACTGCGCCAGGGCTCAAGACCTCTTGTGTCAGAGCATGGCGGAGTGGTTGATCCACATTGCGGTTGTGGCGGAGCCATATTCGGTCCCACCTAGAGATAACTGGGTTGGTGACAACAATGGAGTAGTAGCACTTGTCTCCCATGCAGCTACTGAAACCCCACCCTTTGAAAGGGTGTCTCGTGGCCAAGGGTACGTGGCGGCTGTCGTGGGGGACATCACAATAATTGGCGTTTATTTCTCGCCGAACCGGACCCTGGCCGAGTTTGAACAGTTTTTGGTGGAGGTCGGTGCCGTGATCGGCAGAAGCCAACCACACCCCATTCTAGTTGCTGGAGATCTCAATGCTAAATCAGTAGCCTGGGGATCTCCAGCGACGGACGCGCGTGGCAACGAGCTGTTAGAGTGGGCGATCTCGTCCGGTTTAGTGATACAGAATAGAGGAACGGCCGACACGTGCGTGCGGCAACAGGGTGGCTCTATCGTGGACGTTACGTTCGCGGATGCCGCTCTGGCGCACCGTGTCCAGGGCTGGCGAGTCTTGGTGAACGTGGAGACGCTGTCGGACCACAGATATATCCGATACGAGGTCTCTGCATCCCCAACGACCCTAGCCAGCCCAAGCCGGAGACCGATGTCCCTGGGCCCGCGATGGGTGCTGAAAAAAATGGATAGGGAGTTATTGAAAGAGGCAGCCATCGTGCAGGCTTGGCGCGCTGACTCAATGGAGGCGGTCACAGAGGTAGAGGCAGGAGCCGGATGGTTCCGAGACGCTATGTCGCAAATATGCGACGTTGCGATGCCTCGGGCCAAGCGCCTCCCTCCAAGACGCTGCGTGCACTGGTGGTCGGCAGAGCTCTCGCACCTGCGTGAGCTATGCGTCGAGACGAGACGCCGGTACTCGCACCACCGGCGGCGAAGGGTGCGGAATGACACGGTCGAGACCTCCCTATACGAGGCCTACGTTGCAGCAAAGAAGGAGTTCTCAGTGGCCATCAGTCAGGCCATCGAGCTGTCCAGGGAAATGCTGCTGGAGACTCTAAATCACGATCCGTGGGGGAGGCCATACAAGATGGTCAGGTCCAAACTACGCCCTTGGGCCCCCCCGGTCACGGAAAGTCTTCAGCCGCAGCTCCTGGACCAGGTTGTGTCCACACTATTCCCCGACCGAGGGGTGCACCGGCCGCCAGTAATGGCGCCATCGGCAGCTGAGCAAGACGAAGGAGAGGTGCCGTCTGTGTCAGAAGGAGAGCTGGGAGCCGCCGTCCTGCGCCTGAAAGCGAAAAACACGGCCCCTGGACCGGACGGCATCCCGGGTCGAGCAATGGTGCTGGCCATGGACGCCTTAGAGCCCAAGCTGCGCGAGCTGTTCTCAGCATGTATGGAACAGGCCCGCTTTCCGCGCGAGTGGAAAACGGGCCGGCTCGTGCTCCTAAAGAAAGATGGGCGCCCAACTCATTCACCGTCGGCATATCGGCCGATTGTTCTGCTCGACGAGGTGGGCAAACTTTTTGAGCGCGTGGTGGTTGCCCGGCTCGTCAGGCACATGAGAGAAGTGGGCCCCGACCTGGCCGATAACCAATTCGGCTTCCGTGGCGGTCGCTCCACAGTGGATGCGATCCTACGGGTCAAACATATAGCAGAAGAGGCGGTGGCCCGGGGCGAGACGGTGTTGGCGGTGTCCCTAGACATCGCCAACGCGTTTAATACCCTGCCCTGGGCGACCATCAAGGAGTCACTCCTCTATCACGGGGTGCCCAGATACCTGCGCCGGGTGGTCGAGGCTTACCTCTCCGAGAGGTTTGTGTCCTTCCCCGGTCGGCATGAGTGGGGGCAGAGGCAGATGATGTGCGGGGTTCCACAGGGGTCGGTTCTCGGCCCGCTCCTGTGGAACATCGGATATGACTGGGTGCTGCGCGGAGCGAACTTGCGAGGAGTAGACGTCATCTGCTACGCTGACGACACCCTCGTCACCGCTCGGGGGGGAAACTTCCGAGAGGCGGCCATTTTGGTGACGGCTGCGGTAGCCCACGTGGTGGGCCGAATACGACGAATTGGCTTGGAGGTCGCCCTAAACAAGTCTGAGGCCATCTCTTTCCATGGGCCCCGGAGGGCGCCTCCAGCCGGCGCGCACATTGTGGTGGGGGGACAGTCCATCAGCGTCGGGTCGACGATGCGATACCTCGGCGTTGTCCTCGACAGCAGGTGGACTTTTCGGGCGCATTTCGAGCGCCTCGGACCAAAGTTACTAGGTGCAGCCGCAGCTCTCGGGCGTATACTTCCCAATACGGGGGGGCCCAAGGCCTCTTGCCGGCGGCTGTACCTCGGAGTGGTGCGGTCAATGGCCCTGTACGGGGCGCCCGTGTGGGCCGACGCCCTAGGCAGCCGGACCTCTGCGCTGCTGCGAAGATCGCAGCGTGTAATGGCCGTCAGGGCAATCCGGGGATACCGCACGGTCTCCACCGAGGCGGCGTGCGTGCTGGCTGGTACATTGCCCTGGGATCTCGAAGCCAGAACCCTCGCAGCAGTGTACTTTTGGCGTGAGGAGGCACGATCCCGGGACCATCTACCTGCACCGAGGGAGGTGGAGGCGAAGCGTGAGGAGCTTCACCTTCAGGCGGTCGAGCGGTGGAAGGAGAGGCTGGCAACACCATCTGCCGGCCTCAGGACGATTGAGGCGGTGCGACCGGTGCTGTCGCAATGGTTGGAGCGCAGTCATGGGACACTCACCTTCCGGCTGACGCAGGTACTTACGGGGCACGGTTGCTTCGGACGGTACCTGTGTCGCATAGCCGGGAGAGAACCCACCATGGAGTGCCATAGCTGCGGTGAGGCCGAGGACACAGCTCAGCACACCCTGGAAATGTGTCCGACCTGGGCGAGTCAGAGGGACGAACTGGCCCAGGTAGTTGGCGGCGACCTGTCGCTGCCGGCCGTGGTAAAATCTATGGTCGACAGCGACAGGTCGTGGAATGCAATGCTTTCCTTCTGTGAGGAAGCAGTGGCACAGAAGGAAAGGGCGGAACGGGCCAGGGAGGACGCCGCAGAGGCGCCCCAACAGCGCCGCCGGAGAGTTGGTCGCAGGAGGCTGGCGTTCGACCGCCGACTGCCACCATAAAGAGGACCTCCAGGCGACGAACACGGGGACGTTCGCCGTCTGAAGGAGCAAGGTCCTCGGGTTGGGTGGCGTGCCAAGTGTTCGAGGCACACCACACCACTTTGTGATAGCAGGGGGACAGGCGAGTCCCCCAGAGTCGTGTCCGCCTTGCGGACGACCATCGACCGAGACGCGGAAGTGAAATGGTCCCCGTATCTCGGCCAATTGGTGGCTGCGTCGAACACCCGGGGGTTTTTAGTCAGTAGGAGTCTGACATAACCACCGCTCCTCCCCGTGGAGTGGTGGTATCCATGAGGATTTTCCCCCGGCAAAAAAAAAAAAAAAAAAAAAAAAAAAAAAAAAAAAAAAAAAAAAAAAAAAAGGTTAGGTTAGGTTAGGGTGCTAGGTCGGGTAACCTCCACGAGTGTCAGGGCTCTTCCAGTTCCTGTGGACCCTCGCGGGTCTGTGGGAAGGGGAAGGGTCCTGGCTGGTGCACCCTGGAGGCAACGTTAAGTGATTCTTCTACGGGGGAATCGCTTATCGGTGCTACAAATAACCCGACGCAGGGGGCCCCCTTTTGGGTCCCGGAACGGCTCTCTCCGCGTCCCTCTGAGCAGCAGATGGCGCTGGAGATGGGAACGGCCGTAAGGCCGTGGAGAAGGGGTGGTCTAACCAACCACCGACAGGGGAGTCTACGCCAGCTCCCCTTGAATCCCGGAACCCGCAGCACTCTCCCAACGACCCCCATCTGTGGCGGTATGGGGTACGGGAGGTGCCAGCTGTTAGCGCGCGGACCGGAGGGCTTGCCTTTATTGGCCGGCCCGCGGGAAGGAAAACCCTATAAAACCCGACAGTGAAGTCGTTAAAACCTCTGGACACCGCCCGACCTCCAGAGTAAATAGGGTTACCCAGGTACAGGGGGCACTGCCTGGGTGGACTCTTCTTCCCCCATACTCGTGGGAACAGAAATGGACAATACAAATAAAAATAAGACCAATAAAAATGAGACAACAGACGACGGTGGAAACCCGACAGTGGACACCGAAACGGAGACCTTCCGCCCCCGCCGCAGCCTGGCACGCTCACCAGTGCTGTGGGAGAGCGGAAGCCCACACATAAATCTGGACGCGGACATGTTCCGGATCGCGCCCATAAATGAAGACGGCCCAGCGGACGACGGCTCTGGCTGCCTCTTGCCACGAGGGGGCAAGGAGCGCCCCGCGCGGGCGGCCCCGCGCTCAGCACAACTGGCGGCCGCGGTGCCGAGAGGGTTGACCAGCGGCCCGCCAGCACGAGATAGCTCAGGCCGCTTCCAGTCACGAGGACAAAGCAAGGAGTGCTCCGCGGAGGCTCCTGAGGAGGTCTTGCGCTCTAGCCAACACTTGGCTGTGTATGCAGATCGGGGGGAGGCCCCAAATGTGGAGAGCACACTGACGCCGGTGCAACCTTCCGCAGGAGGAGGAGAGGTCCGCTTTGAAAAGGTCGCCCAAGTGGTGCTGACCCGGCTGGCCGAGGGGATCATGGTTCCTAGGGATCCGACACGGGATGAAGACACGGACGAGACAATGCTTACAGCGCAATCCGTCTCGTCCGCTTGCGCTGGTGCCAGTGCTGACACGAAAGGGCAGCGGCCGTCTTCCGGTGCTGAGGTGAACGCACCAAAAACCAAATCCAAAACCGTGAGTGGGAGGCGGGCGCGCAAATACGCGCTTACTCCCTTTAAATTTGGAGATCCAGTGGAGGCGCGGGAGTCGTCTGTGGACTCCCCAATGCCCCGGTCGGACGCGGAGGACTTCCCGGGGGTGGCGAATGTGCCCTATGTAGCGGAGATAGTATCCAACTCCCACAGTGCAGATGCCCAGCCACTGCGCGGGAGACTATGGCAGATGCCCAGAAAGAAGCGGCGCCTCCAGGATGAGGATGAGGATGAGTCCAGCCAGTCCGCGGCGAGTGGCTCTTCACCTCCGGTGACGAGGGGGAGGGGCCACCCGACAGCTGACATGGCGAAAGCCAAAGAGGCATTTAAGGCCGCCAGGGACGATCTGGAGGTTGAGAGAGAGGAAGCTCCTGGCGCTCATCGGATGCCATCGCCTCGCCCTCAGAGAGGCTTCATAAGGCTGACAACCGACTCTGTGGTGGGTGACCTCTCCTTAGCTTCCCTCACCCAGCGAGTCCAGGGTAGCTTAGAGTCCGTGGATTTGGTAGCCACCAAATCGAGCAACCTCAAAGGCACAGCCGTGAAGGCCCTCAGAGACTCCGTCGCGTCAATCCGAGAGGTGTTCGAAGTCCTCATTGAGCGCACTTCCTCGGAAGAGACGCGGCGACTGCAGGTACAAAATGATCGCCTGCGCGAGGAGCTGACTGAGCTTCGCTCTGAGATGGTCCAGCTGAGGAGGGAGGTCCAGGACCAGTACAGGAGGCAGTCTCCGAACCCTTCTCCAGCCAAGGGAAAGACCCTACCCGCCAGTGAGACGACTAGCGGGGACGACGTGGTGCGGTCCATCACGGCCCAGGTGGGGCTGATGCTGGACGCTAGGTTCGGAGCCTTAGAGCTTGAGGGCAGGCTGCTCCCGGCCCAACCAACGCGGCCCCCGCTGGCCGCTGACGGGAAACGCCAAGCTGAGCGGGCTGCCTCTCGGAGCCGGGAGCCCCCGTCCGCGTCCGCGTCCGGGTCTGTGCCCGCTCTCGGGCCGGCTCCGAGCCGAGGGCCCCCGAATCTAGCGGAGGAGCCCCGAAAAGGGGATAAAGAGAAGGGAAAGAAGAGCAATAAGAAGGCGAAGAAGCCGACTCTGGCCGCGGCTGAGGCCTCCGCCTCCAGAAAAGACACTGCTGAGACGTCACGTCCCCTTGTTCATGTGCCCCGCCGGTTGCCGCCTGCGTCGGCGTCTATAAATGAGACGTGGACAGATGTAGTCGCGAAAGGGAGAAAGAAGACTGCCGCGCAGGGAGCGGCGCCACAGTCCAAGCCCAAGCGGACCCGAAAACTGCGGGCACCACGCTCAGCGGCCGTTGTGCTGACGCTAAAGCCGGGAGAGGGCCGCCCCACCTATGGGGAAATACCTAAGGAGGCACGGTCGAAGATTGACCTGAAAGACCTGCAGATTGAGGGAGTGCGCTTCAAACGGGCGGTCACGGGAGCGACCATCATTGAAGTGCCCGGGGCGACAGGCAGCGAGAAAGCGGACGCTCTCGCAGATAAATTAAGGACTGCGCTAAGCAGCGACGACGTCCTGATCTCGAGGCCCACGAAATGCGCGGAAATGCGCATCACGGGTCTCGATGACTCTGTGACGTCTGAAGACGTCAAGGTCGCGATCACAAAGGCTGCTGGGTGTGCTGCTGACCTGGTAAGATGCGGCGAAGTCCGTCAGGATTTCTCGGGCCTTGGAACAGCATGGATCCGTTGCCCGGTGACAGCAGCTAAAAAGCTTGCCCAGGAAGGGCGTTTGCTAGTAGGATGGGTCTCAGCACGGGTGCAGCTGCTGGATTCCAAACCCTTGCGCTGCTACCGGTGCCTCGAGGTGGGACACGTCCGCGCGCAGTGCGGAGCACAGGAGGATCGGAGTGAGCTGTGCTACCGATGCGGCCAGCCCGGCCACAAGGCGGCCACGTGCACTGCCACGCCGCACTGCCCAGTCTGCGCTGCGGCCAAAAAACTGGCGGGACACGCCGTAGGGAGCAAGTCGTGCACTGTTCCCAAAAAGAAGGGGAAGCTCGGCAATGGGCCACGAGTCGCCCGGCCGGACCTCCACCCGCCCATCAATATGGCAGTAGAGGCTGAGGAGGCTACAGGAATGGAGATCCAATAAATGGCCCTCTCATTCCTACAGGCGAATCTCAACCACTGCGCCAGGGCTCAGGACCTCCTATTCCAGAGCATGGCGGAGTGGTTGATCCACGTGGCTGTCGTTTCCGAGCCTTATTTTATCCCCCAAAGGGACAATTGGGCTGGGGACCATGATGGCTTGGTAGCGATAGCCACGCAAACTTCTGCTGGCTCGCCACCGTTTGAGAAAATCCATACAGGAAGAGGTTATGTTGCCGGGCTCCTTGGCGGC